>CM066333.1:58255489-59529239 GCA_033807585.1 Hydrophis major | reverse complement strand
TCTGGCTTTTAGTTACTTTCTAAAATTTAAAAGGTGGGGAATTGCTGCTGCAAATGCAATTCTCCCCCTAGTTCTAAGAATGGGTATCTGCAGGATCATCTGGCCCACCACTTCTTGTCTTGCCCTCTGCTGCCTTGGAGAATAAGTCAATCCCCTCTTCTCTGTGACAGTTCCTCAAGTACTGGAATACTCCTCAAGTACTTATGATGTTCTACTAATCCTTCTCTTCTATAGGCTAGAGTCAGGGTGACACTTGGTGCCAAGGTGGCACTCTCCCCTGAGGGCTGCCTGCTAGTCCTCCCCCCTTCAGACCCTGCGTCCAGCCCATGACCAGGGGATGTGCTACTTCCAGGCTAATCTGGCTGGCAGGGGGGAGCTGGGCATGGTATGCTTTCAGGCCTCCCGCCCCTCTCTGTTTCTGCTCTGCTTCACACAGGATGAATGGAAAGTGCGACTCTTGGAAGCGATGTGTAATTACTTGGCACTAAGCATAACTCTTGGAAGGGTTTGCATAATTATGCAGCAAGTGCAGCGTCTCCCATTGGGAAAGCCTTCAGCTTTTCCCCTCCCAGTGGAGCAAAGGTGGAATGAAGTGCCTGGCAAATCTTAGAGTTCTTTCCTCAACTGGCAAAAGGTGTGGCCTGTTTTTGGCCTCTCCTGCTCCCAGAAGGACTCTGCTGACCAAAAATATTGGCCTTAACTTCTAGTTCCAGCCCACAGGGCTAGTGAATGTAAGTCCTGCACTCGGCTGAAGGGCGGGGGCTGGCGGGTGGATGGGGTGATGTGGGTGGGGCAGCCTCATGCTCCCGTGCTGGCCAGATTAATGGCTTCAGCAGGCCATATCTGGCTCACGGGCCAAAGGCTGAGGACACCTGGGCTTGACATACCTAGCTCCAGATAGTTTTATCATTTTTCTCGCTCTTCATTGCACCCAACATTTGTAAAAATAACACAGGGTCTGGAAGCAAAATGAAGCACAATTTATTTATTTTTGAATTTGCTTCTTTTTACTGCTATGTGGTAGGATAGGGGAGTCTGACTTGCATTCCCCAAAAGCTAAACCTAGCAGATAAGTCTTTTATTGAGATATTCAGGTACAAAGTTTAACTGCAGAATGTATGATCCAGGGCTCATGTTTGCATAATATGGAAGAATGACTTGAGAGTCAGCAGGAAGAACCACAGACTGGGTAACAGACATGCAAAAGGTATCTCAGTCTACAAAAGGATCTCTCTCTCTCTACCCCCCCCCTCTCCCTCCCTCTTTCTCCTTTCCTGTCTGTCTCTGTCTGTCTGTCTCTGTCTCTCTGTCTCTCTGTCTCTCTCTCTCTGTATGTCTCTCTGTGTGAAGTATTTCAAAGGAACTCTCTCTTGTTTTCCAGAGTAAAAGGTGGGGATATTTTCAGTCTTGCAAGATTCTGTTATGTAACCTATAAGATAGAGTTAGTAGACCCAGTTGTACTTCTTGTTTGGACATGGACTGTTGAACAATCACAGAATATGTAAATCTTAAGGTGATTAGCAAACATTCTCATACAACAGAATATTACTTAATACTGCAATTAAATAGTTAAAGTTACAATAATAGTTAAGTTACAATAATAATAATAATAATGGCCCAAGACTAATAAACTAAACTAAACTAATAATAATTAATAAGCTATTATTTTAAATAATATTAAATTTAGTAAGCATCTCTTAGTTGGCTTCCATTCAAAGCAATGGTGTCTCAGAGAATTATTAGCCTCTCTGTGTTGCTTAGGAGTTGTTAGTGTTGAAACACCTGAAACACCTGAAGGCAAATTTCTTGCCATATTTCTGCCTCTCCCAATGAGGTTTAGGAAATACATTCCAGATCAGCTTGCTCATCCATAGCCAACTCATGGATGAGTACTGTTGCTCTAAAATCAATCACTAACACAAATTGAGGTCTCCCAGACTCAGAAAAGAGACAATTGGGATAAAACGTAAAATTGCAACCAAATGATTGTGATTGATTCTTTGTCCTAGAAAAACAATACCTTCTTCTGTCATATTCACAATTCACCCTACATCTTCGGCCTGTTCCCCAATAAAAGCCTTGCCTTAACCTAGTCCCACTACAACAAGCAACTTTCTACCTGGACAAATTTCTTCTTCTCCTTCTACTATATCTTCAGGTGGCCTAGGAATCTGGTGAATGCCTGTCCTACTAGCTGACCCTGCTACTATATAACCCAGCATTCCAACTTTATCCCTGTTAGTCATCCTACCCATCACCACAAACGGCTGCATGCAGATACCCACACAACTTCATCAAAAAGTGCCTGACCACCACTCAGCCCAATATAGCACAACCAACATAAGCCATAAAAAGAATAACAGTGCCATACATCAAAAACACCTCAGAAACCACCAATAACTATTACAATCACATAGAATCTGCATAGGACACAATCAATTAACCCCCCCACCCCCCCAATATCCTAAGAAAACCAAAAGACCCAGCCACCCCAGAAGAAAAAAAGGAGTCATCTACAACATACAGTGTAACAACTACAACAGCTATTCCATAGGACAAATAGAAGGCTTGTTGTTGTTGTAAGTTGCAAAGTCATGTCTGACCCATTACAACCCCATGGACAATGTTCTTCCAGGCTGACCTGTCCTCTACCATCATCTGCAGTCCATTTAAGCTCACACATACTGCTTCAATGACTCCACCCACCTCATTCTGTCATCCCCTTCTTGTATTGGCCTCAATCTTTCCCAGCATTAGGCTCTTCTCCAGTGAGTCCTTCCTTGTCATTAGGTGGCTAAAGTATGTGAGTTTCATCTTCAGGATCTGGCCTTCTAAAGATCAGTCAGGGTTGATCTCCTCTAGGACTGATCACCTTGCAGTCCAAGGGACTCGCAGAAGTCTTCTCCAGCACAATAGTTCAAAGGCCTCAATTCTTTGGCGCTCAGCTTTTCTTATGGTCCAACTTTCACAGCCATACATTGCAACTGGGAAAACCATAGCCTTGACTATATGCACTTTTGTTGGCAGGGTGATGCCTCTGCTTTTTAGTATGCTGTCTAGATTTGCCATAGCTTTCCTCCCCAGAAGCAAGCATCTTTTAATTTCTTGGCTGCAGTCCCCATCTGCAATGATCTTGGAGCCCAGGAAGATAAAATCTGTCACTATCTCCATGTCTTCCCCAACTATTTGCCAGGAATTGAGAGGGCAGGATGCCATGATCTTAGTTTTCTTAAAGTTGAGTTTAAAGCCAACTTTTGCACTCTCCTTCTTCACCCACATCAATTGACTCTTTAGTTCCTCTTCACTTTCTGGCATTAGAGTGGTATCATCTGCATACCTAAGGGTGTTGATATTTCTCCTGGTAATCTTAATTCTAACTTTTGATTCATCTAGCCCTGCCTTTCTCATGATATGCTCTGCATATAAGTTAAATAGGCAAGGCAACAGTATACAGCCTTGCCAGACTCTTTTCCCAATTTTGAACCAATAAGTGGTTCTGTGTCCAGTTCTCACTGTTGCTTCTTGACGCACATATAGGTTTCTCAAGAGACAAATAAGATGTTCTGGTACTCCCATCTCTTTAAGGACTTGCCACAATTTGTTGTGATCCACATGAGGCTTTAGCATAGTCAATGAAGCAGAAGTAGATGCTTTTCTGGAACTCCCTGACTTTCTCCATGATCCAGCGTATGTTGGCAATTTGATCTCTAGTTCCACTGCCTCTTCTAAATTCTGCCTGTATTTCCGGTAGTTCTCGAACCATATAGTACTGGAGTCTGGCTTGTAGGATTTTAAGCATAACTTTACTAGCAAGTGAAATGAGTGCAATGGTGCGATAGTTTGAAATTCTTTGGCATTGCCTTTCTTTGGAATTGGAATGTAAATTGACCTTTTCCAATCCTGTGGCCACTTTTGAGCATCCAAATTTGCTGACAAATCGAGTGTGGCACATTTACTGCATCATCTTTTAAGATTTTGAATAGCTCAGCTGGAATACTGTCACCTACACTAGCTTTGTTGTTGCTCAGATTTCCTAAGACCCATTTCACTTCACATTCTAGAATGTCTGGCTCGAGGTCAGTGACCACCCCATTGTGGTTTTCATGGATGTTAAGTTCATTCTTGTATAGTTCTTCTGTGTAAATTTTGTCACCACTTCTTAATCACTTCTGTCTTTGTTAGGTCCCTGCCATTTTTGTCCTTTATCATGCCCATCTTTGCATGAAATGTTCCCTTCATATCTTCAATTTTTTTGAAGAGATATCTGGTCCTCCCTATTCTATTGTTTTCTTCTATTTCTTTGCACTGTTCATTTAAGAAGGCATTCTTATCTCTTCTAGCTATTCTCTGGAATTCTGCATTCAGTTGGGGTATACCTTTCTATTTCTCCCTTGCCTTTGGCTTCCATTCTTTCCTCAGCTATTTGCAAAGCTTCCTCAGACAGCCATTTTGATTTCTTGCATTTCTTTTTCGTTGGGATGGTTTCAGTTGTTACCTCTTGTACAATGTTGTGAACCTCCGTCCATAGTTCTTCAGGCACTCAGTTTATCAGATCTAATTTCTTAAATATATTTGTCACCTCTACTGTATATTCATCAGGGATATGATTTTTTCGTTCATACCTGAGTGGCCTAGTGCTTTTCCTTACTTTCTTCAGTTTAAGCATAAATTTTGCAACAAGAAGCTCATGATCTGAGCCACAGCTTCTGGTCTTGTTTTTATTGACTGTTTAGAACTTCTCCACCTTTGGCTGCAGAGCACATAGTCAATCTGATTTCTATGTTGACTGTCTGGTGATGTCCCTGTGTAAAGCCGTCTCTTGGGTTGTTGGAAAAGAGTGTTTGCTATGACCATCGTATTCTCTTGACAAAATTCTATCAGCCTTTGCCCTGCTTCATTTTGTACTCCAAGGCCAAACGTGCTTGTTATTCTAGTTATCTTTTGGCTTCCTACTTTAGCATTCCAATCCCCCATGATGATAAAGATATCAATTTTTGGTGTTAATTCTTTAAGGTGTTGTAGGGCTTCATAGAACCGGTCAATTTCATCCTCTTCAGCACCAGTGGTTGGGGCATAGACTTGGACTACTGTGATGTTGAATGGTTTGCCTTGGATTCAAACTGAAATCATTCTGTCATTTTGGGGGTTGTATCCCAATATTGCTTTTCCTACTCTTTTATTGATTCCAAAAGCTACTCCATTTCTTCTGAGGGATTCTTGCCCGCAGTAGTATACCTGATGGTAATCTGAATTAAATTCACCTGTTCCTGTCCATTTTAGTTCGCTGATTCCTAAGACGTCGATGTTCAGTCCTGTCATCTCTTGTTTGACCATGTCCAGCTTGCCTTGATTCATGGATCTTACATTCCAGGTTCCTACATAAAATAGATCTTTACAGCATCAAACTTTCTTTTCCCCACCAGATGCATCCACAGCTGAGTGTTCTTTCGGCTTTGGCTTCACTCTTTCTGGAACCACTAGTACTAGCCCTCTGCTCTTCCCCAGTAGCATATTGGACACTTTCTGACCTGAGGGGCTCATCTTCCAGCGTCATATCTTTTTTCCTTTTGATACTGTCCATGGGGATTTCATGGCAAAGATACTGGAGTGGGTTGCCATTTCCTTCTCTAGTAGATCACCCTTTGCCAGAACTCTCTGCTATAACCCGTCCATCTTGGATGGCCCTGCACAACATAGCTTCATTGAGTTACGCAAGCCCCTTTGCCATGACAAGGCAGTAATCCATAAAGGCATGGTATTTAGTTGAAATGGGTAAAATTTTTACGATATAAATGATTGTTAATATTAATGATTAGACTATGTTATCCTAGTGAAACTTTTTGTGAAATGAGAGATTTGATGTAGAAGAAGGGGGAACATTGTAATGAAATAATGATCTATAATATGTAATGTGGGGGGGGGGATAACTATGGAAAATAGCTGCTCCCATAAAAGTATGTGATTTAATTGAAAAGTAAGGTGTTAAATGTTTAAGATATAAATGAATATCAATATTAATGAATAGATTTGTATTGGTTTTGATAATACTATATAATTTTAGAATGTACCAGACAGAATCCCAATGTAACTTATGTGTTCTATATTAAGTATTATAAATCTAAGGGGAAGAGATAAAGGCATCATACTCCATTTAGTGTACAGGAGAAGTTTTTTTAATAGAAGAAAGATAGCTGGATAGCTGGAAATAGAACAGACAAAGAATAACAAATATTATGATTTGAATTGAGAGGAGATAAATAAAATAAAATTGAGAAAATTTAAAAGAGAGGAGAAGTTATATAGAAAATTGAAAATGCTAATAAGATATGGAATGGTATGTAAAATGAATCTGAATCTGAATTTGTGTCTGTACCAAGAGTTTTGACCCAGGACTAAGCAACTTTCAGAAAAGAGATTTTTTTATGCTTTTATGTTTTGTGTTTTTGTGTATTTATGTTTTGTATGTCTTTAAAAATTAATAAAATTTGGAAAAAAAGAAAAAGAAATGTTTTCAAGAAAACAACCAAGCTCAGAGGACACCAAGGATCCTGCCGGTCCCCCCACACAAACACAAAATACACAATACGGTAAAACTACACCCAGTCTCTATTGTACACTATCTGGTATACCCACTATCTGGTATGCCATCCAGAGGAACCATTTGCTTTTGTTTCTTGTCTGTCACCCAGAAAACAACTGATCACCCAGTTTTACTTACTTCCTAGTAAATCTGATTTCACTCTGTAGGCAATAACATGTAGTTTTGTTGATAAACCTTTTCTCTATGCAGCCAAGAGTGATATCCACAAAACTGCTAACTCTATTGGCCAGTCCTAATAATCTTTGAACCAACCCTTGAGCTACTGTGGGAGCCATCCCAGCTTGTCTTTGCCTGCTCTCCTAATGACAAAATTGTTTCTTATAACCTTATTGTGGGAAAAGAACAAAAAACAAATTTTATGTTAAATAGCAGAAAGGAATATATATTTCAGTCCACCACAAAACCCCAACCAAAGAGGCTTGTTTGCAAGCAGGCCTCACCAAAACCATTGAGAGTAGACTTCTGATTCATAATATTAAAGTTTTAAAAATTAAGTTTTAGTATTAAACTACATATTTGATACATTGATCCAATTGAATACTTTTATGAGTAATTCGTGTAAGCAGGGAAAACTCCAACCCCAAATCTTTAGCTTGCTTTTGACTTAAAGAGAACATTATTTTCTCACAATGTACACCTTACAGAGAAAAAATAATAATATGGAGAAAGGTTATAAAGAATGCTTGTATTATCACTTATTTGTGGAATTTTTTTTGTAAATATTAAAACATTTTCTCCTTATAGGCGAAGGAAGTTTACCATAAATCAGGAAGGATGAAATGGAGAAGGACCAAGTTAACCCTTCTGAACTTCCTTCCACATTGCTGTGTTATTTCAGCTGCTACTATTCTTTTAAAGGCTGCTTTGAGTAATCCTTGTTAAAATATATTCCTAATATTCTATCATCTGAAATGTTTGTGTGAATATGAGACATGCTTTCCAACCCACTATTAATATGAGAATTATTTGTAAAATGGTCTTTTAAAGCTCTCAAATAATAATTTAACAGTATACTTAGCTGGGAGTTTCTATATTTTATATATTTATTCCCAACTCATCCCCCGTCTTGTGATTCCTTTAGATTTCCTTTCCATATTTATACAATTTCCAGGCACTAAATTAAGAACAGCAAATTCCATTCTATGTCAATATCTAAATCCAGAGTACCACAGGTCCAATTAATTCACATCTTCTATATTCTCTATAATTTGTTGCCTACTGTCTTTTCAGTAACATTCCCAAGAGATGGAAATAAGAAATATGCCAGTAGTTGACTAATAACATTGGCTCCAAAACTAGCCCTTGAGGAATAGACAGCTAGCATCTGTTTTAAGGCAACCAGAACTCTCCCTCATTTACATAAGTCCTGATTACTACCTGAATCCATTTCCCCATCCCATTCATAGTTGCTTAACTAGCCAGATTAGCAAAAAGTCTACATACAGTGGAATTAACATCACAGAGAACTGTGTCAGCTTTCTGGAATTTCTGAGATGGATTTGTATCTTAAATGGTTCAAACTCTCTGAAATTAAGTCCATTGGCACAAGTAACTGATCAGTCAATGGCAAAGTTTGATGGGGGAAAAAATCAAGTATCCATTCAGATCTCCTCTCCTCTAAGACCAAGACTGTTGTGGAGTCATGAATTTTCAAACTGTGTCCAGCCCCAGAGTTAGGATGTTAAAATTGCCTAGAATTAGGAGCCTAGATAAATCCATTTCAATATTGCAATGAGATAAAGTATCAATGGAAGGACACTTTTAGGAGGATAATATATAGCAATTATTCTTCTGGACTAACCTCACAGATAAGACTCACTGTAGGTAAGGCTCCTCACAACAACCAAGAACAAAGGTGCCAAGATCATGGGCTGATGTAACATATGAAACCCATTAAGCCAACTCTCATGAGGATTTCTTCTTTTTCCTTCTAGATGGCCTTGGTAGTCTTAAAAGATTAAGACTAGCTGGTTAGCCTGAAAGTATAATGACTCATAAACTAAAACCCTTCTGCTCCAGCAAATAGTGTGTACAGTAGTTTTCATGTGTGGCTATTCTTAACCGCTTCATGTTTTTTAGAATGAGATATGAACTGAACCAAAACATTTCCTTAATGAAAATGCAGAATGACACTTGGGCCTACAAAGTCCAACATTCTTGCCTCAACCAGAATGACCCTAGACCAATCTTCTTTTAAAAGATACAGAAATACTGAAAGAAATTATTTCTTTCTGTCTTAATTTGTTCTTACTTAAAAACAAGTGCACAAACTGTATAGCAGTTTTGTAACTACTTGTTCTGCTGTCCAAAGCTCAAGTAATGTCCAAAGTTCACTTGTTAAATCTAACATTTTGATTTGATATTGTTTGCATTCCGTAGGTGTAAACCCTGGTCTTTTTGATCAAATATAACATTATGCCTTATGGACAAAAAAAGATTGGACTGATTTTTCACCAGGCTGATGAATTAAATATAAAGAACAAGTTTATGATTATAAAGTATTTGAAATTGTATATATTTGAATTACATAAATTTAATTTTTACCTTTATAATATATGCTAGAAAATTTTATATACATGTATACCATTATATGTACATGAAAACAGATGTTTGAATTCAAACTATAAGTAGTAACACAGAAATGACTCAGAAACATTAAAAACAAATAAACATGCACATTTATGTTAACAGAAATCATAATGAACTGCAGTTAATAATAATTGTTCTTGAATAGTTAATGATGAATCTTATTTTCTAAACACCGAACAAAAGAATAACACTTTTACACTCCTACATTAAAGAAAACCAAACTTCATAACATATGAACATAGTAAGAAATTTTGACAGTGCTTATTTCCTTTTTTTTTTGTTTGTTTATTGTTCTGATCCAGAATTTAGATAATTCTTTAGAGATGGGATGGAATTCCACTGGAACACTTCAGAATAAAGAAAATAAAGGATTCCTCTAATCAAACATAAAAACAGAGGAACACTATTGAATCAGATCAAAGTTTATTTCATATAGCATTTTGTTTCCAAGTAGCAAAAAAATATCTCTGAATTACTATTTCCTGTAGAAAATATGTATGGAACAATGCACTCTTATTACTTTGTCTGGAAGGACAATTTCTCTATACACACACACATACATATACACTCTCACACACAAATTGTTATACAAGAAATTCAAAAACATTCAAATTTAACAAACAACCTTAACTGCATTCTTTTGATCACCATACTAAAAAAGAGATGTTGAGACTTTGGAAAAAGTTCAGAGAAAAGCAACAAAGTTGATCAAATGCCTGATATGAAAAGTGGCTGCAGGATCTGGGTTTGGCTAGTCTAGAGAAAAGAATAATTAGGGGTGACATGATATCAATATTCCAGTATTTGAGGGGTTACCACAAAGAAGAGGGGGTGAAACTATTCTCTAATGCACCAGAGGGCAGGACAAGAAACAATGGTTGGAAACTAATCAAAGAGAGAAGCAACCTGGAATGAAGGAGAAACTTCTGAAGTGAGGACAATTAACCAGTGGAACACTTGCCTTCAGAAATCATGGGCACTCCATCACTGGAGGTTTTTAAGAAGAAGCTTAAAATTTAAAAATCACATCTTACACCCAGCTTAAATTATAGGCATAGTAGAAACAATGAGACTTAATTTGGTTATGAGTAATATAATTCCCACTGAATTTGTTTGCAGAAATGGTGCTGCAGTACTTTGCCAATACAACTGGTCCTTGAAATTTCAGTCCACAGGATAATGTGGTATTGTTATGAACTAATAAAACGCTTAAATAAAGTTTTATCAAACATTTAGAAAATAGCAGGGTTCTAATCCTGCACTTCTGATTGGCCGATAATAGCGATATTGGATTGGTCCCTTCAAGAGAATCTGATTGGCTGTTAACGAGCCACTCTCATTGGTTAAAGGGGTTAACACTCCACGTTTCTCATTGGTTACTAGATCAGCAACTTGCCTATAAAAAGGCTGCTGCTGCCCTAGGTTTTTGCTCTGTTCAGAATGATTAATAAAGAGTTGAAGTTCACTGTTCACCATCTCGTCTCCGTTCCTTGCGCCCATGCGCAGAACTTAACAGGTATCACATTTTAATCCACTGATGTGGCAGTGGTTAGAATGCAGTATTGCAGGCTAACTTGCCCGTAGCCAGGAGTTTGATCTGGATTGGCTTAAGGTTGACTCAGACTTCCATCCTTCCAAGGTTGGTAAAATGAGTACCCAAATTGTTGGGGAGTGGGGGAATATGCTGACACTGTAAATCCCACAAAGTGCTGTAAAGCAATGTGGGGCGGTTTATAAATCTGAAGGGTATTGCTAATGGGCTGACTTTGGATGCGTTGTAGGATGACTTGGATGAATCATAATATCTCAAATGGGGTACCATTTGAGATATTATGATTCATCCAAGTTGCCTTATAATATATCGTTTCACCTATTTGAATGTTACAGAAAGGAAAGAGTTCTATATTACGTTATTAAGATGGTACTGTATATAATAAAATATTATACTGTATTACAGAAAAATAGTATTGATCACATCCATGAATACCTGAATATATTTGGATTTGAGTTTAAATGTTAAAGGACAAGTACTAACATTTTGAATGTTAGGCTGACAACTGCAGCTCTTTTGATATTGGTATTCTGTTGTAACTATGTATCATTCATGTGATTGCAACTATGTATCATTGCAACTATGTATCATTCAAGCATTTGCAACATTGTATCATTCACGTGTAATCATTAACTTCTGTCTCTTCAGTGACCTTTGCAAGGCACGTACAAGAGACAAGGAGATAGACGTTTGTTAAATAAGCTTATCCACTTTGTAAATAATCTGTCCGGTATGCAGCTTTGTAAACATGCACATCCTGATGAGATTAACATGTTTGACTTGAGCTTTTTAATTAAATCATTTTCTTGTAAAAAAGCACAATAAAAGAGCGTGTGCCAAGACATTCGGGGCATGCTCATCAAGAGGAAACTTCGCTTCCTGTCGTTTCTCTTCCCTTCGCTCCCTTTCATGAGCCGCCCATCAGATGCGGGATGGCAGATACCGCATTCTGGTGACCCCGACGTGATTCCCTAAGGGGGATACGTTGCGAAGCGCCCATATCTTATCAGCTCGATGGGAGCTGTGCATCGCCAGGCCTGAAGCGAATTGCACATCATTGGATCTGAAACACGGTCTCGACTTTTGTAAGTATGGGTGGAAACTTTTCTCAACAGCAGACGCAGCATCTGAAGGAATTGAGGGAGTTAGTCGCTTCTTCTTCAAAACACTCTGCTAATTTAAAGGGCTCTCCTGTAAAAAAGAAACCTATTGCTACATTATTGGCTTATGTGTGGCAACATTGTCCTAATTATTCAGAGGAAGGGTCCTTAAAAATTTCCAATTGGCAAAAAATTGGTGAACATCTCCATAGTCCTCCTCTTGCACCTATTGGCATTTTGGTCACTTGGAGGAAAATTATGGAGGCTTTAAAAGTCCATTATAAAATAGAAGCAGGGAGTATGTTTGAATCTCCCTCGCCAAGTTATGATAACTTTTCAATTTGCTCTAACTCAGGCAGAAGCTGCTGCCATTATTCAACAATGCCCCACATGTAGTAAGCAAGGACATTCCATTCCCATAGGAGTAAATCCTAGAGGATTAAAAGCTTGTGAAATTTGGCAAATGGATGTAACTCAGTATCCACCTTTTGTCCCTTGGAAATATTTGCACGTTTCAATAGATACATATTCAGGGTTTATTCTGGCTACTCCTCAAAGGGGAGAAACTGTAAAACATGTCATCAATCATTTAATTCGTACCTTTGCCTCGCTGGGACGTCCAAAGGAAATCAAAACAGACAATGGACCTGCCTATACAAGTTCTGCTTTCCAGGACTTCTGTAACAGATGGGATATAACCCACAAGTTTGGGATTCCCTACAACAGCCAGGAGCAGGCTATTGTGGAACGAGCGAACTTATCTCTGAAATGTGCTCTTGATCGATATTCGTTGCGGGAAAACCCCCCGAACCTCCCAGCATTGCAAAATTCTCTTAACATTTGTCTTTACACTTTAAACTTTCTCAATCTGACTGGCATTCCTCCCACTTCTGCTGCTTCACGTCATTTTTCCTCCCCCTCACCCCCGCCTAACAGACATCTGGTATATTATCACAGATTGCCAAATCCTGCCTGGCAGGGTCCCGCTGAGCTTCTCACTTGGGGACGAGGCTACGCTGCGATCTTACTGCCAGACAAAACCACTTGTTGGATCCCTGGTCGGGCAGTAAGACCTTATCATGGGAATTCCTCTGCTACATCTGTCTCTTAAAACTCTTCCTGATATTCTTGCCTATATCTTCTTTGCAATTTCTACCTTATTCGTATCCTACTTAAAGAACACTCTCCCACTCGCTCTTTTGTTCCTTCTTTACTCTTCCTATGGAAAGGAACCTTAAAATTTTTTCCTCTATTCAATCTAAAACATAGGGGGACCTAAATGTCCTTCTATTGTATTATGGGTTTCCCCACCCCAACTAACATCCTTGATGAATTACCAAATTAATCTTTATTGTCATTATTGTAATTATTATCCTTTTTCTACTAATTGCATTCCCTCCTCATTTCGCAAATGTTCTACAACTAACTTGTCCATAGCCCTCTCTCCTACTTGTCATGCCTTTATATACCCGAACTCTGATCCTGTCAACAAACGACGCTTCAAAAGAACTGTCCATGACGATCCGCAGAAGCCTCATAGAAGATATAATATTGCTTGGACTATAATTGACTTTCAAGGCGTTCGTTTAAGTTCTACAACCAATTTTTCTTGCATAGAAGACTTCTACCCACCACTTCAATTCGATTTGGCAGACGCACCCACACAACCAGGGGATATCCTGCAATCCACACCACTGCAGGAGGAACTTTAACATCACGCCTGAAAGAAATGTATTTTATCCCTGGCAATAATTTTGTTTGAACTTGTTCCACCGGTTTCATGGCATGTATCCACGGGGATGAAATTGTTAAATACAAATCCTTTTGCATTCAAGTATGGCTTGTGTGTATAACTCTGATGATTTTATATCCCTACAGGTACCCATGGAATACCCCCTCTTGCAAAATCGTAAGGATTTAGATCTGTTATTTTTTAAAACAAGGGGGATTGTGTGCTATGCTTAAAAAAGAATGTTGTCTTTATGCTGATAGCAGGGGGGGGGTCGTTTTCTAATTCGCCATGGCTTACAACCTTTTTAACTGCATTGGCAGGATCGTTAATAATCACTATATTGATATGTATTATTGGACTTTATTGTTTTAAAAGAATATTACAATTTTTAAAAAATTAATTATCCTCTGCTGATGTTAATGTGCTATTGCAAGCTCATGTTATATCCTCAACACCGGACGAAAAAATGTCATTGCTGAGTTACCGCTCCTTGGACAACCCTGAAGCTGACGGGTCGCACTCTTGCTTAGATGACGGGAACGGCGAATATTTCAGAAAAATGGTTCCTGTCTTCTTGGACGAGGAAGAAGACTCATCATAAATAATAAAAACAGAGGAGATGTTGTAACTATGTATCATTCATGTGTTTGCAACTATGTATCATTCAAGCATTTGCAACATTGTATCATTCACGTGTAATCATTAACTTCTGTCTCTTCAGTGACCTTTGCAAGGCACGTACAAGAGACAAGGAGATAGACGTTTGTTAAATAAGCTTATCCACTTTGTAACTAATCTGTATGGTATGCAGCTTTGTAAACATGCACATCCTGATGAGATTAACATGTTTGACTTGAGCTTTTTAATTAAATCATTTTCTTGTAAAAAAGCACAATAAAAGAGCGTGTGCCAAGACATTCGGGGCGCGCTCATCAAGAGGAAACTTCGCTTCCTGTCGTTTCTCTTCCCTTCGCTCCCTTTCATGAGCCGCCCATCAGATGCGGGATGGCAGATACCGCAGTATTCTAAAGATGAAATTTATTTTTACTACATAAAATGGACAAGGCAGTAATTCTGTTATTTATTTGGCTGCTATTTTGTATCAAGAATATATGAAAGATTTTTGGACTGTCAAGAATACATATCATTTCCTCTTACCACCAATAGTTTTTAAAAAGGCAGATATTTTGCTCATTTTTATATGACAAATGTATTTACTGCTTCTACATTGACACAATATGAAAGAACAATCATTACAAGTCTATACCAGGCCATGTAATACAAATAAGCTTCTTGTTAGGAGAAGTGATAAATCTCATGCCAACTGTTTGCAGAATTTTCTTCTCCTAACATGAACTGGATAATGTGCAGCATTCTTTAACAAACTACCTTATTTCTGACATGCAGGTGTTTTGAAAATAATGTAATTAAGAGAATGAATCCCAGGTAAGTCCAATAGCATGTTTAACACGATGTCTTTCACATTGCTCAAGAAGTATCATACATAGTTGATTTATTTAAGCTGTTTGTTAAATATCCTGATCAGGTAAACTAATTAGACCAAGCCTTTTCATTTAATTTGTAAAAAATGGGGACTAAGCCCTTTTTGTTATAGCAAAATGATAATAAGGAAGTTTTCACAATGAACTCAG
Organism: Hydrophis major; assembly: GCA_033807585.1. NCBI lineage: Eukaryota > Metazoa > Chordata > Lepidosauria > Squamata > Elapidae > Hydrophis > Hydrophis major. The sequence goes on along the minus strand of CM066333.1, from coordinate 59,514,013 downwards.
AGTTCTGTTTGGATTTTGCAAAGGAGAAAGCGAGGTCATTCACACAAGCCTGTAAACCAAAATCTATCTGGTAAATCTGACAGTTTATCAAACTTCAGCTGGGAATGTTGAATGTTTCTAAAAGTAGTCTAACAACTATACATTTTGCAAAAGAACCATAATTAAGGAATGACAGTGAAAGGCTACCTCACCTCAATTGAACTGATTAGAGCTATTCAAGAAAAACAGGATCTAAATTCTAAATAGTTTTTTTCATACCTGCATGGAGCCTTTTTTTTCCTCTACCATCTGCCTTTTACTTGAGACATGTTGCCACACGCTACTGGAAAGCAATCTCATGGAAAGGAAGCCACAGTGGTAATTTATAATCTCAACCTACAGTTTGTTAATTAAAACTAATAGAAGCAGTATGTAGATCTATTGTTCATACTTCCTTGCTTGCCTCTTTTATTTCTAAGTGAAAGTAGCTGTTATAACAGCTGTATAACAGTGGTTCCTAAACTTTTTCAGTCCACTGCCCCCTTTGTGCTACAAACTCATCCTCAATGCCCCCCACCCAGGGGCAGGATTCAATTTCTGTGGTGTGACCTAATTTGAGGGTGTGGTTTGCTGGTCATGTGACTGGGTGGGTGTGGCTTGCTGGTCATGTGACTGGGTGGGCATGGTTTGGTGACTGGCAAACCAAATATAAGTGGTCCTCACTTAATGGCCGGTTGCTTAGCAAGTGTTCTAATTTATGAATGGCCTCCCCAGAACTACTTGGCCTGTTTTGGGGTTTTTGACAGCCATGCACACACACACACACACACACACACAGACCCTTCTAACCCTGCTGGAGCAGGTCATTGGACTAGAATTGACAAAGCATCTCTGATTAGATTCTAGCAGTGAATGGAATCTAATCAGAGATGCTTTGCCGATTCTTTTTTTTTTTTTCAACAAATTTTATTAATTTTTTTTAAAGACAAACAAACCATCATTAACCATTGAATACATAAACCCTCTTTCCATTATAAATTTTACAAGTCGAATAAGACATTATTTTATACAACATAGTTCTGTTTTACACCATTTCCATTTGAATATATAAATATCTCTTAGCAAATTTCTCATTATTTCTCTTTACTCTTATTCAATTTCATTATTATTATTATTTTTCCTATATTTATCTAATTTATAATCGTCATCTACATTTCTCTCTGACTTGGTTCCCATTATACTCATCCAACATTCCTCCGAGGTTTTATTAATTCTCAAACAAACATGAACACACAAAACACACAATAATAAAACTTCTTTTAAGAAAGTAGTTTGGACCCAGATTACCTCTCTTTATATGGACTTCAATTAGCTTCGTGCTCATCTTATATACCATTACCTATTTTATTTACCATTCTATATCTTCTATATAACTTCTCCCCGCTTTTCACCCTTCTTAATTCTATTTTATTTAATTCATTTTAATTTAAATCATTGTGTTTGTATCTTTTGTCCATTCTTTCCAAATTATCCATTTATCTCATTCCCTACAAAAAAAAGGGTTTCTCCTGAAATCACTGATCAGAGTATGATACCTTTCTATCCTCCCCCTAAATTAATATTTAGAATAACGCCCATTACCCAGTCTGATTCTGTTTAGTACATTCTACCAGTTAACTTTTAAAAAGAGAAAAAAATAATAAATCCAAAATGATTAATATAGTTAAATAATAAATCTAAATGTTAAATCTTGTAACATTCCAATTATCTATTTCAAAAACAAACGCTACAATAGTAAGTTTATAGTAACATCAATACAACAATCAATTAAACTCTTCAATTAAACTCAATATTTTAAACATTCCTTTTAATATTTTGTTGAATTTTAAAGTCTATCATTACTAAACATTTCAATATTTTAATCTTTTATTAATTCTTATAACATTCTAGTTTTCTATTTCTAATACAAATACTACAATACCATCTTATGTACCTTGCAGAATCTTCTTTTTAAAAGAAATTATGCATTACCCTTTATCCCTAAAAAAAATTCTGTTTTTCCCATCTTGTTTCATACCTTTGTGGCTTTCCCCCCACTTTTCCCTTTCTTTCTTATCCCACCTGGCCTTTTTACCCCTTTTTTTAATCCCCTCTCCTACCTTCTGCCTTTTTAGCTTCCCCTCTCTGCTGTATTCCTTTTTTCTTTTGTTTACTAACATTGTGTTGATTTTGCATCTTATTTTTCTCTTTCTTGGGTGTTTTTTTAAGTCTTAAGTCCTTCATTTTTCTTCCACTCTTTCTCCTTTCTTTCTTAATTAAGTTTTGAGATTCATTGAAGATGGCTTCTTCTTCTTCTTCTTCTTCTTCTTCTTCTTCTTCTTCTTCTTCTTCTTCTTCTTCTTCTTCTTCTTCTTCTTCTTCTTCTTCTTCTTCTTCTTCTTCTTCTTCTTCTTCTTCTTCTTCTTCTTCTTCTTCTTCTTCTTCTTCTGTTTCCTCCATCTGTTGTTGTGTTTGCTGATAAATAGCAAGCGCCATTTTTTAAAAAAAGGAAGGCTTCTTTCACAGCGTCCTTGCCTTCTTTTTTTATTTTTCCATATTCCTTTCTAAGTTCATCAACAGGTAAAGCCATTGTAAATCTTTTCTTTATTCTTTTTCTTAAAACAACCAAGATGTTTCAAAAGTTAGAACAGTTCCCCAAAGTCCCAGAGACATCAATCAGTCCAAACAAGCACAAAGTTCTCACTTTCTCTTCCTGGGGTAATATCAACAGAAGGGAAAAGAAAAAAAGCCCAATCTATATTTTAAAGCCTTATTTCAATTAATTTCTAGTCTCAAAATCTTCAAGGTATCTCCTCCAGCAAGATCTTAATATTTTCTTTTTTCTTTTTGTCTTCTCCCTTCCCACTTATAACAAGAAGCCAAGTTTTTACCTTTTATAAAAAGACAGGTTTCTCAATGGCCATTTGTTGATTCCATAGGGAAAGAGAGTAAACTTTCCCTTTCAGCACCTCAAATTTGCCACTTGAGATTCTCCTTTGGGAACAAAGTATCGTTCAAAAATAGTCATAGTTTTCAGGATGTTAGGCGTCTCTTAAAGTCCTGAGTCAGCCAAAAAACTTTCTCTTGGAAACTTTCTCCCCTCTTCCTCCTGCTCAGTCTTACCCAGCTGCCGGCTTCTTTGTGGCGGCCATTACAGACCGCCGCTCTACTGCCTTGAGAAAAGGGGGTTTTGCCGGCTGGGGAGGGGGTCTGCAACACCCACAAACCCCTCTCCGGCTCCCCCCTGTCTTCGGCTGCCTCTGTGGCAGGATCGGAGGCACCCGTCAGGATCGGAGGCACCAAGACGGCTAGCGCCGCAGGGATCGCGCAGGATCGCGAATCCCTGCTGTTGCTGAAGCTGACAAACCGGAAGTTCCCCCACTTTGCTGATTCTTGTTGATTCATTTTGTTTGTATTTCTTTATTTTATGTTGCTGAATTGCATTGACATGTATGTCCCTTCTTGTGCACAGCCCAGAATCTTTTGTGATTCTTTGTAGCAAAAATTACTGACCTCTGGCTTTGCTCTACTTTTCAAACGCGCTGCCATTGCTGCATTCTAGGTGCTGGTCCTGCAGGTCCACCCCATTGAGCCCGCTGCACTGGGGGGACTTGCCCAAGCAAGTCCGAGTGGAGCAGTGCACCAAGTCAATGGGATGAGCCCGAGAGAGGGAAAGAGAGAGAGAGAAAAGAAAGAGAGAAAGAGAAGGAAGAAAAGACAGGGAAAATGGAAAGAAAGAAAAAAGGACAAAGAAAGAGGGGGCATGGAGGAATGGAGGGGGGAGGGGGAGAGAGGGAGAAAGAGAGAGACCTGATGCAACAGATTGAAATGAGGCCTGATTTAGAGGCCTTTTTCCACATTGAAATATCTTTGTCAGCATCTTTGCCAGCACAGTGAAACATCTTTGGGTTCTATTAAAGATTTTGTGGACGAAACATGGTCAAGACTACCAGGAAGCTCTCACATTTTGTTGAGGCTTTAAACAGGAGCCATTGGACCAGACCTCAACCCTAAAAAAATACTTCTGAAGAAGGCAAAACCAAAATGCACTGGTAAATTACAAGGAGAACACACGCACACACACATCCTTCTAACCCTGCTGGAGCAGGTGATTGGAATAGAATAAATAACTCATATTATTTCTCCTCCTTCCCTCTTTATTTCTTTTTCTTTCTGTACCTTCCTTCCCCTTCTTTGTCCCATTTTCTTTCTGTTCCTTTTCTCTTTCTCTTCTTCCCTCCTTCTCTCTCTCTCTCTCTTTCCTCTCTCTTTCCCTCTCTCAGGCTCACACCACTGACTTTGTGCACAGCTCCATTCGACTTGCTTGGGCAGGTGCCTCTGATGCAAGGGGCTCAATGGGTTGATCTTGCGGGGCCTCACCCTGAATGTGCCGGGGGCATTTTTTTTCTCACCCTAGAATTGTGCCCTGCAAGAGGCCCACCTCCAGTGCCTCCCTGCTGCCTCTTAGTGCCCCCCTGCTGGCCCCCTTGCCTCTTAGCATCCGCCCTAAGGCATCCCACTGCCCCTCAGAGGGCGGTACCACCCATTTTGGGAACCACTGATATATAAGATTAGCTTTCCTCAATCAAGAGCCCTTCAGATATGTTGAAGTTCAGCTGCTACAATTCTTAATTGATTTGAAATTGGTTTACCACATAATGAAATGGGTGTTCTGAAAATTCAGGAACCAGTCTTTTCTATCACACCTTTGCATTGGATGGAATGTATAGTTTAACCAGAGACATTCACAGTATCAAGTGAAGGCAAATGAAATGAACCATAAACTTTGTCCCTTTTGATTTTTGTCATTTTGCTCAAATCAATATATCACATTTTAAAAGGCTTTATCTTATGTCTAATTAATATTTAGTGAAAAAAATAATAGTAAAAGACTAAACAAATTAAACTCAGAAAAAGAGAAATAATGAGAGAATAGAAGAGTAGGAAGGAAGGAAAGTGTTATGGATTAAACCATCGCAACGATACAACCGAAACAGCTTCGTCTTACAACAGGCTTGTAATCCTGCAATTCTCATTGGCCCGTGAATAGCGAGTTGTGATTGGTCAGGTTTGACCAGTCTGATTGGCTGTTAACGGAAGCCCCTGATTGGATGCTTGTGAAAGCGATAGACTCAGTTCATTGGTTGTTTAATGGCAGCAAGCTCTATAAAAGAGCTACTGCTGCCCAGGTTTTCTGCTCCAGTCTTTCTTGTTAAATAAAGAGTTGAAGTCACAGTCCGATGTCTCATCTCCGTTCTTATGCCCATACCCAGAACTTAACACTAGAGCTCACTAGAACATATCAGACAAAGAAAGAGCATGTGGCGAAAGAGCGCACGAAACAGATGGCAAGATGACTAGCGGCGCCATACCACCTGTTCAATTCGACCCAGCAACCGAAGACTGGGACTCATATATAGACCACTTCCAGATGTTCCTGGAGACCAACAATTTAAAAGATGCGATGTCTGGCAAGAAACGAGCGGTGTTCCTGACTCATTGTGGCCCTGCCGTTTTCAAAATGGCTAAAGCACTAGCAAAACTGGCAGAAGTGAAGACTATGGATTGGGACACCCTTGCTCCAATCCTCAGGGCCCATTACACACCCGCAGTACCTACACTGATATGAAGACACAAATTTTGCCAGAGGGACCAACGGAAGGACAAGAGCGTTGGTAATTTCGTAGCTGACCTCCGGAACCTAGGAGGCCTTTGTGGTTTTGCAAACTTAGAGAAAGCCCTAAGAGACCGAATAGTTTTGGGATTAAATGCACCACACGTGCAGAGTAAGCTGATGGCAAAAGGCAACATCAGCCTTACAGATGTCATCGCCGACGCTATTGCAGCAGAAGCAACCAGGAAGCCAGCCGCTCGAATGCGCCGAGCAAACGCACCACTTCACCAACTTGCCGACGAGGCACCACTTGCCACTGAGAAGCACGCTACCGCTACCCACCACGAAGACCTCGAGTCATTCTCAGACAGTGATGAAGAGGAGGTCAACCGATTCCGCTCGGAACGAAAGCAAAGGAACCAGTGACGTCCGTGCCAATGTGCGGGTTGCGGAGCAAACCACCCACGATCAGACTGCAAATTCCTCGATGCAACTATGGAAAAAAAGGCCACATCGCGAAGGTCTGCAGAAGCAGATGAGAATACAGTCCCAGCCAAAAGGAGAAAAACCTCCATTGGGAGATAAGCAAACCTCCTGAGAACTGGGACCGTCTGAACCACCAATGGAACAACCACTACTACTACAGAAACCAAGCACCTGCCTTTTCAATGAGACGAGAAGAGGCCCACCAAACCATTATCATCGGCCACGCTGCGTCGCTCGATGCAAAGAAAATACGAGTGAAGGTTAGTATTGAGAATTGACCATGTGTGATGGAAGTCAATTCGGGATCGTCCCTGTCGATGGTATCCTGGAAAACCCTCAAGCAACTGATCCCTGCCATCTCCCACCAGGACCTCAGCATGCAGTGAATCATCCTGAAAGACTATCAGGGAAATAGAATCCCAGTTGTCGATTCCAGCAATGTCCAAGTATCATTCAAGGACCGCGCAGCAACGCTTCCCCTAACTGTCGTCGATCGTGACCGACCCAGTTTGTTAGGGCTGCAGTGGTTCACCCCACTTGGAATTGAACTAGCCGGCATACACCATACCAGAAATGACAACTGGGAAGAGACTCTCATCCAGGAATTCCAGGACGTATTCACAGGAACATTAGGCAAGTACAAGGGGACCCCTATATCGTTTAATCTCAGCCCCGATGTAGCTCCCATTCGGCTTAAGCCTCGTCGAGTACCTTTTGCCTTAAAACCTAAAATCGACGAGCAGCTAGATAAACTGATAGCCCAGGGTGTATTGGAACCGATTGACCATGCCCATTGGGAAACTCCGATAGTAACGCCCATGAAGCCAGATGGGTCATTAAGAATTTGGGGGGACTATTGGGCCACCCTAAATCATGCTCTTCAACAGAGTGCTTATCCAGTACCGGTGGCTCAACACCTTCTTCATTCCCTGGGTGGCGGAAAAATATTTGTGAAATTGGACTTAGCTCAGGCATACCAGTAACTACCCGTGGACGCAGCAACTGCAGAAGCCCAGACAATAGTTACACATAGAGGCGCTTTTAAGTGCGATAGACTCCAATTTGGAGTAAGCGTGGCACTGGGCATTTTCCAAAGTTTAATGGAGAGACTATTACAAGGCATAAAAGGCGTCGTGCCTTATTTTGACGATGTCCTAATAGCTGCCCCCACTAAAGAATTATTAGTACAATGGCCCAGAAAAGTTCTGCAGAAATTCAAAGACGCGGGTCTTAAGGTAAAATGAGACAAATGCCAACTTTGTATGGAGAGAATGGAGTTCCTGGGATACCTTCTCGACAGACAGGGAATCCCCCCCACCGAAAAAAAACTAACCGCAATAAAAAAAGCCCTGAGACCTAGGAATAAGACAGACCTTCAAGCCTTCCTGGGACTCATTAACTTTTATAACATTTTCTTTCCCCAGAAGGCAACCGTAGCCGAACCCCTACATACACTTCTCGATAAAAAGGCTCCTTGGGTTTGGGGACGGTGTGAAGAGATAGCGTTCAAAGGGATAAAAGACCTTTTAACCTCCGATGCCGTATTAATGCAGTACAACGAGACTCTCCCTTTGACGGTTACCTGTGATGCCTCACCATTTGGAGTAGGAGCCATCCTAAGCCATGTCCTCCCAAATGGAAGTGAGGCACCCATTGCGTTCTTTTCGAGAACTTTGTCTAAAACCAAAAGGAACTATAGTCAACTTGATAAAGAGGCCCTCGCTATTGTATCCGCAATTAAATGCTTCTATGAATATGTATATGGAAGACCCTTTACCATAATTACAGACCACAAGCTGCTACTGGGGATTTTGGTGGGAAACAAACTCCCCATATATTATCACCAAGAATGACACGTTGGTCAGAATTTTTAGCCGCCTACGATTACTGATTGCAACATCGCCCGGGAAAAACCATTCCCCACGCTGACGCTTTGAGCCACTCGCCACTACCAGACATTATAGAGGACCCTGCTCCAACCGTTACTATACTAGAAATGGAAACCCTCAAATCGCCGCCATTAACTGCTCGAGACATAGCCTTAGAGACAAAAAAGGACCCTGTTTTGGCATGAGTCCTCAGCTGGGTAGAACGCGATTGGCCGATCAGTGAAACTGATGACACGTTCAAACCATTTAAAAATCGTCAAACAGAACTGTTCTCCCAGTAGGGTTGTATAATATGGGGAGACAGAGTCATAGTCCCGGAGAAGTTACAATATAGGGTATTGAAAATGCTGCACGAGGGACATCCAGGCATCGTACGGATGAAGGCATTGGCCAGGAGTTACGCATGGTGGCCTGGTTTAGATAGACAAATAGAAATGTGGGTAGCAAAATGCAGTAAATGCCAGGAAACTCACCCCGCTCCTCCAAATACTCCCCCAACTCAGTGGGAAATGCCTCGAGGTCTGTGGTCCCATATCCACATCGATTTTGTGGGACCCACAAGAGGACACACTTTCCTCTTAACGGTGGATGCCTATTCAAACTGGCTTGAAGTCCAAAAAATGAAAAGCACCACCACAGTCACTAAAAAACTGAATAAACTATTCGCTACCCACGGACTTCCTGATGTCCTCATCTCAGATAATGGCCCCCAATTCACTGCTCTGCCATTTGAACAATACCTGGCAGATCGGGGCATCTGCCATGCTTTAACATCGCCAGCTCACCCTGCAGCCAATGGTAGGACTGAGTGAATGGTTCAATTTGTAAAACAGACCCTGCATAAAATGGACCACGGCGACATTGACGACAAAATAAACCGAATGCTTTTTATTCAACACATAACCCCAAACAGCACCACGAAAAAACCCCAGCATAACTCCTGATGGGCTGGAAACTTCGCTCGCATCTTGATCGCCTCCACCCAAACTACACGCCAGAATAACCCCCGGTATCCAGCAGTAAGTGTCGGGCATTCCAGGAAGGTGACCTCGTGTTTGTGAAAAACTTCTCGGGTGACCCATTGTGGGTCCCCGCTACTATAGCGCAACTTACGGGACTTCAATCCTATCATCTACAAATGGCAGACGGTAAGATGTGGAAACGCCACATAGACCAACTCCGTTCCCAATTAGTGCTGGAACCTCCAGCTGGGGGGGGGAAGGAACATGGAGGAGGACGAAGAAGAAATTGAAACCCAACAGCCCAGGGGATACTCACCATCCGAGGGAGAACCGGACCAGGGAGCGGCCTCTCCACGTGACAACACCATGGCAGAGGCGGATCCAGGGAACCTGGAAGACAGCTCCGACGAGGGCAACCCGGAACTACAGCCTTCACTATCCAGCCCAGCAGACAGCCCACCGGAGCCAGAACCAGAACCAAAACCAGAGCGAGGCCCGGTGGAACAGCGCAGGTCGAGCAGACAGGTGAAGCGGCCTGCTTATATGCGAGAATACATCATCCCACCCCTCAGATGGAACCAAGGGGGGGAGGGGTGTTATGGATTAAACCATCGCAGCGATACAACCAAAACAGCTTCGTCTTACAACAGGCTTGTAATCTTGCAATTCTCATTGGCCCGTGAATAGCGAGTTGTGATTGGTCAGGTTTGGCCAGTCTGATTGGCTGTTAATGGAAGCCCCTGATTGGACGCTTGTGAAAGCGATAGACTCAGTTCATTGTTGTTTAATGGCAGCAAGCTCTATAAAAGAGCTACTGCTGCCCAGGTTTTCTGCTCCAGTCTTTCTTGTTAAAAAAAGAGTTGAAGTCACAGTCCGATGTGTCATCTCCGTTCTTATGCCCATACCCAGAACTTAACAGAAAGGATAAAAAAATGTTTTAAAAAATGATTTCCAATTTGTTAAACTGAAACTGCAACTACAAATTTAATAATCTGTCATCCCATAAAGAATTATATGCAAATATCTTTTCTGACTACAACCTATCCTTTATTTATGTGCAAATCCACAAATAATTAACATTTCAGTTCTGATGTCAGCAAAAAAATCCAAAAAGGGTTCCTGAAACTTTATAAAAATTTGTTTTATTTTAATTCTGGCCAAACCAATCAACTTTAAAGTCCTTACTTTTTATTCTAACAGTTCTGGTCTTTCATTCATTCAGATGTTTTAGGATTCAATCTTTTTTCTTATAAATCCAGTAAGAAGTCATAATCTTAGTCATTCTCTTGGCTTTGCATTTATATTTCTATTGAAGCATCATCTCTGTTTTCTAATCTCCATTTTTTATTTTTCAGCGTTTCAACAATGTATTAGTGTTCATAATAATTTTATTATAATGTTATTATTCATAATAAGGTTATTATGATTAGGGGGCTAGAAGCTAAAACATATGAAGAATAGTTAAAGGAATTGGGTATGTCTAGTCTAGTGGAGGAAAAAAAGGACTAGGGGAGTCATGACATCAGTATTCCAATATTTGATGGGCTGCCACAAAGATGAGGGGGTCAAACTATTTTATAAAGAACAAGAACATAAGATAAGAAACAATGGATGAAAACTAATGAAGAAGACAAGCAACCCAGAACAAGGAGAAATTTTCCAACAGTGAGAACAATTCACTAGTGGAATAGTTTGTCTTCAGAAGTTATGGGTGCCCCATCACTGGAGGCTTTTAAGAAGAGACTGGACAACTTGTCTGAAATGGTATAGGGTCTCCTGCTTGAGCAGAGGTTAGACTAAATGACCTCCAAGGTTCTTATTCTGTGTTGTATTCTTTATATTCTAATATTTTTGCATCAGATGAGGTTTGTTTCAGCTCTTTGTTCTGTAGTTCTTTCATTGTATTCTCTTTTATCTATCATATCTTCTTTAAAATCTTTTGGAAATAATCTATCCATAGAAGCAGGCCGCACTGCTGTTATAACTGCAATTTTCTGATACCATTCATCAAATATCTCAAGTATTTCAATGTCATATGATTTTCTGTCATTTTGTTCCATTGCTGACCAAAAATAAAAGGCAAGCTTTTCTCTCTTTTTCTCTTTCTCTTTTTCCTTTTCTGCCTGGAATCTTTAGTCCCCTCTAGTGACCAATTTCTGAAATCAAAAAGTCTTAAATTTCTGTTACGACTTAAGATAGTCTTAACAGTTATTTGCAATGAAGGTGATATTTATTTACATAATTATTTCTAAAGTCCTGTGTCAATTTATAACTGTTTTTTGAATGAAAGTCCTATTCATCTTTTTGCTGTTTATTTCAAATTTTATAAATTCTTAAGCTTATAGTTGATTTTTCTTGTATTCTGTAATGAAGGCATACTAATCAGATGGTTTTGTAAACTTGCCGTTTTGAAGACAGTCTTAAAGTAGATAAATAATAATGATTAGAAAATGAATTCAATTGGTTCAATTGATTATCAGGCATTTATATTGTATACATCTGAACCAATCCACATTAAACTATTGCAGTGCCTCTTAAAATTGTTAATGTAGTTTCAGCTAAAAGGCTAATCTTAAAAAATGAAGACCCATATTTGTAAGGTCATTTGAAGTTGCAGTAATACTGATCATTTGAGAAGATTTTTTGCCACATGAACATATACACTTGCCTGTTCAATTTTTTTACTAGTGAAAGAAACCATATTTCATAGTGATTTGTTTCATAGAGATTGCAGGTGGAATTGGACTCTGAAAAGCAGTTCCCAGTCACAATCAGACAAGAAGACAAGTTCTAGACAGTTTCTTCATATGAATTAAATATTTTAAAAAATTATGTGTTATGTATGTAAATAGTTGAATAAAGGCAAGCTTGGGGTAAAGTGCAGGGTTCTGGCCCTGCACTTCTGATTGGGTGTTAAGCGGCTAGATCGGATTGGTCGGGTTCTGAGAATCTGATTGGCCCTTAATGAAGGACTTTTATTGGTACTGGAGCTAGCGTTTCACAAGCTCCTATTGGTTATTTCACATTAGCATTGCCTATATAAAGCAGAGTTGTTGTTATACAAGTTAGAAGTCACTATGCAATAAAGAGTTGAAAGTTCACCAACTAAGACTGTCTCCATTCATTCTACCCATGCCTGAATCTATGACATTATGGATGGGGGCAAAGTAATAATAGAAAATGTTATATATTTAGGTTTTATGCCAACTGAAAATTAGTCAAGAGTGCCTTATATTTCTTATTTCAGAAATATTTATGTATTCTTACTTATTGATTTTGTATGGCTGTCCACTTTGATTGATTTTGGCTGTGAACAAAAATTTAAAAAGAAAATAATTAATAAAAAATTAAAATAATTAGAAGTTGAGAACAACTTTAATGATTAAATAAACCAGAAATGATACCTGCACCCAGTCTGGGCCTTTGGGCCTGGACACAGAGCCAGGATTTTAAGAAGTTATGAAAATCAAGTAGGCAGGGGTGCGATTCCAACCGGATAACAACCGATTTGGTGATTGTGCAGTTCACAATCAGGGATGCTGCTTTTACAGTGTGCAGTTGTGCCAAACTGATTGTTCATGCCCACTCAGGTAGTTCAAATCCTCCTTCTCCTTCAGATAAGTTTGGTGTGCATTGCTCATCTTATACACAGGATCATTTGGAAGAGAGGCTGCACTTGAAAAGATGTGAAGATGGGCCACCCTGTTTTTGTGGAGAGAGAGGCATTGATTGGGCTTATTTCCTAATTTGGAAGCCTTCCGTGTTCTCCTTATTTTGAAGGCCAGGCAAGCTGCAAGGGGAGAAGGGGTGAGGAGAGGAGGGGTGTGGCCCCCCCTTGATGTGATGTCAAGTTGGCCACACCCACCCAGTCACACACCCACCCACCATGCTTACCTAGCTGATTATTAGGGTAGAGAACCAGTTGTTAAATTATTTGAATCCAACCACTGGTTATACCCATAAAAATATGTTGTCTACAATAGTTAGAAATTATGAGAGTTGTGCTCCAATTCTTCTCAGGATTCTTCTTCCAGTTTGAATAAGGGTGGGATTCACAGTAATGGAATAAAGAAAGAAATCATCTTATATATGCAGTTTCCTATGTTTATATTTAAAAAGTTATTTCATCTAAATTGAGCAGCAGGTAGATTTTAGGCCAATAATATTATGTTTTTTATCTGCAACATCCATACAAAGTTCTGTCTCAAAAAGTTACATGCATGGGGATAGGGTTGAGACAGCAAGTGAAGAAATGTGTATAATGACATAATGTCATAAAAATTTAGTCACTTGTATCAGATGTTGGGATAAAAGTACAAAAGGATGAATTTTGTACCATGACATCATTTTGATAGAATCCTGGTTTGATGACGAAGCTAAGATTGCATGCTGTTCAATCTTATTAAGTGGCTACTAGAGCAAGGGTTGGTACAGAGGAAAAATATTTTATTAACATTTTATTAAAGTTTAAAATTTAGCAGTTACTAGCTCGATACCCACGCTTCACTACGAAACTAAGTGGTCGGGCTTAGTTTTTGGGAAGGAAAATAAGGGGAAAAAAATCTGTCTCTGCCTACCATCATTCATTGGTATTCATCTGGATAGAGTTGAGGACTGTTTGGAAAGTGAAACAGTATTTGCTGGGTGAGCAAGAAGGAGACAGCAAGGAGCCTAAGTGGGGCTTAGCTCAACTGTTCTGTACCAAAGCTGTGAAAGTAAAACTGAAACTGAAACTCCTCTCTTCTGCTTGTGTTTTGCATTTGGAATGGATTTCTTTTCAGGTGGGAAGAGGAGTAGAATTCCTTAGAATCAGAGCATGTTAATAATTATATATGAAATACTAATGCTCTGATGGTCATTTTGAAAAATTCTTTCTTAGTGAGCACCTAGAAGTCAAAAGTAACATATGTGCCAAATTTCATGTTTGTAGGCTGTATAGTTCTGAGATTTTGTAATGATGCATAAGTGGTATTTTGCTTTTATATAGAGAGATTTAGAAGATATCAGATAACAGATAATCAGAGTTGGAAGGAACCTTGTAGGTCATCTAGTCCAACCCCCCACCCAAGCGGGAGACCCTACACCATTTCTGACAACTGGCAGTCCAATCTCTTCTTGAAAGTCTCAAGTGATGGTGCTTCCACAACTTCTGAGAAGAAGCTGTTCCATTGGTTGATTGTTGTCACTGTCAGAAAGTTTCTCCTTATTTCCAGGTTAAATCTCTCCTTGTTCAGTTTCCATCCATTATTCCTTGTCTGGCCTACAGACACTTTAGAAAATATCTTGACCCCTTCCTCCCTGTGGCAGCCCCTCAAATATTGGTAGACTGCTATCATGTCTCCCCTGGTCCTTCTCTTTACTGGACTAGCCAAGCCCGTTCCTGCAAGGGTTCATTTTATGTTTTAACCTCCAGTCCCCTAATCATCCTGATTGCTCTTCTCTGTACTTTTTCTACAACAGGAAAAAAAAAACTATATTTAACTTTGCTGAAATTGTTAGCAAACAATGGATAAAAATAAAGATTCTAAAAAATATATTGTTAAAAGTTGTGTTCCTCTTTTGCAGAAAATATAATTAAGGTACACTATAATATTATAATAAGCAGCACCAACGTTATTGTAATATAGTGCTACTACTACATTACTACTATAAGCAGAACTGCCTGCAAGAAACTTAGTAATCTCCACAGTGTTTTGTTGCAATCAATAATTGTGGAATAGCTGAGGACAGTCCTTTTGATGATTTGCTCCTGGGACTGTTTATTAGGGAATGGTTAAAACAATACAAAAATGGAAACAAAATCTAATGAGATATATTTCTCATCATAGATTGGTTATATATATATATGAGCTTTTAAAAAGATTTAGACAGCATAAAGCACTGAATTTGTGTTGACATAAAAACATTGGATTGGGCTATCCATTCTGTATCATAGGATTCACAAATCCATTTACAAAGCCCCAATGCATGACATGAGAGCAATACCTTTTTTCAAAAAATAACTCAAGCTTGGTGCAGGCTTAGAATCAATATCATTCACTTGTTCATTTACATACATACTTATTTAGTACTATAGTCAAAGCAAATTATAATAGGGAGTCTGCTCTGGAATTATGTATTATGAATAGAATTACATTTTAAATATTTTTAAAAAATATGATTTGTGTTAAGCCTGGTTTCCCCAACCAGGGTTAGGGAGACAAGCTAAACAGAATGTGCAGCTTAGTCAGATAGGCACACAGATAAATGAGTGAGCTAAGCTTGTATGCTTATTAACATACAGTAAAAATGACAGATACGCTTGTGCTATCAAATATATAGTTTATTCCATTATGAGTTCATAGCATAGTCAAAATAACAGTCCAATAGTCATGTATCATTTAGTCAGTCCATTCAGGGATATTCAGTTAGCAAAGTCCGTGTAGAATATCCTATGTCAGTTCACTTACAAGCCAGTCCTTTGTTTTCTCTCCTGTTCGAGCAATGCAGACTTGTTTTCCTTGCAGTAATCAGGGATCATCAAAGCCAGAGAGATAGCAAGCTGCAGCCTTGCTTCTTTTAAAGTGCTTTCACAACCACTCCCTTAATTACTATCCCACAGTTAAAGTTGCAGACACTTTAACTTACAAACTATGATTACATATTATTATTTACCTAAACCAGTTAGGGTAAACCAATGTTATCCCTAACAATTTGTTTCCTTAGACAAGTAAGGAAGCAGTTAAAGATGTATTGTAAATAGTTAAAATATGATTAAAAGCTGAGCTTCTTCTAAATTAACCATGTGATACAGCCAAAGAGCAACAAAAGATTATTTCCTATTTTCAAAATCATTGTTTACAATTCTCCATAATTTATATTTTGATGAAAGAGAAGTAATATATACTTCTCCCTGTCAGAGAAATGCAGCCAGAAACCTTGTTCTTGGTGCAGATTTGTTTTTTTTTTGGATGCTGTGAGTGAATTTAAAATAATTTGAATTCTTTCTATAAAAATGCAGAAATGAAACTAATAGAATTCATTTTAACTTCATGGGCAGGAAGCGAAAAAAATTCGTACTTAGCAGAAGCTAAGGTTTATTATAACACAAGGCTGTATTTTCTGCTATTAACAGACATGTCCATTATTTCTTCTTAAGATATACATAAGGAAGAAGGAGAAAAATAAACAAGGAAGAAATTTTCCTTGCTTGGTCCTTCTTTTAATAGTAGTTTCCTATATCACCAAGTAAATGATAACATCTTTGCTTCCTACAGAAATAAAAAGTCATGGGTGAAAGTAATTTATACTCTTTTTTTAAAAAACAAATTTTTATTAATTTTAAAGATAAAACAACACATCATTAACCATTAAATACATAAACACATAAAACCTCTTAACATTGTAAATCCTTACAAGTCAAACAAAACATTATTTTTATACAGCATAATTCCAATTTATCCCATCTCCATATGGACACACAAACATCTTTCAGCAAGTTTCTCATTTTTTCTCTTTACTCCTATTCAATTTCATTTCTCTTCCATATTTATCCATTTTATAGTCATCATATTCTTTTCTTTCTGGCTTGTATAAATTATTCTCGTCTAGCATTCCTCCAAGGTTTTATTGATTCTTTCCTTTTTTTTTTTTTTTATAAAAAACAAATTTTGTTAGTTTTACCATAAGCACAATACACAAACATACAAACACAAAACATAAACAAAACTAAAAGATCTTTTCTGAAGGTTGTCTGTTCCCGGGTTAAAACTCTTTACACAGACACAAATTCAAACATCATATTCAACCCATATCTCCTTCCAAATCTTATTATCATTTTCTTTTTTATATATATATATAAAAACCATTTTTATCAGTTTTATAAAAACAATGCACAAAAAATCAAGGCATAGCAGCTTATAAATTCTTTTCTAAGAAAAAATAATAATAATAGACCAATAAAGCATAACATTTCCAGATTATAATATCAATATTTCATATAATATTAACTTCATATCTTGTCCCTACTTCTCTTTTCCATCCAAATTATTTATTAATTAAAATTTTATTGCCTTTTATCAATACACAAAATCCAAAAAAAAAAGCATATATATCCTTCCATATCTTATTACCATTTTCAATAACATTCTTTGTCTGTTCTATTTCCAATTATCCATTCATCTTTTTTTTCTTTTACTATACTTCTCCTGTACACCAATTGGAGTAACATCTATAACTCATTACCCTAACTTAGAAATACTACATATAGCAATCTTTCTTGGGATTCTGTTTAAAAAAAATTCTAAAATTACATAATAAATTTTATATTTTAAATATACATATAAAAACACACTCTTATATACCCTCCAGAATCCCTCTTTTAATCTAAATTAAATTCACCCATTATCTCTAAATAAACTTTTTTTCCTTAGGTCTTGCTTCCCCACATTAAGGCTTCTCCTCCCCCCCTTTCTCTCTTGCTTATTCTTCTCCTTGCCCTTTCTACCCCTTTGTTTTTTCTCTTCGCTTTTCTTGCTCCTTTTCCTTTGCTTTCTAACCTTGCCTCCATCTTTTCGCTCATTTTTCTCTCTTTTGGTTGTTTTTATAATTCTTAAAATCCCCTTTTTCTTATCCTTTTTGTCCTCCTCTCCAGAAGGGACCCATTGTTCATCAAAGATGGCTTCTTCTTCCTCTTCTTCCTTGTCCCAGTCCTTCTGCTGCGTAATCAACTTTTCAAAGGAACATAACGCCATTTCTAAGAATTGAAACAAAGCGCCCAAAGTATCTTCTTTTTTATATTTTTGATATTCAATCTCTAGTTCATCCACAGATGATGCCATTATGAAAAGGGAAACTTTTTCCAAAACAACCACAAGAATTTTTAATCAAAGACAATCAAAAGCAATTAAAAAAAGAAAAAAAATTCCAAAAGTTAATACTTTTCTTCCTTCTTCTCTTTCTCTTTCTGAATTAATTTTTAATCAAAGAGGTCCAATTACCATATATCTTCTTTTGGGATCCACAAAGACTTCTAATCAATCTCCTCCTTTTTCAGCTTCTGCTCCAATTTTTTTTTTCTCCCTTCCCACTTGCAATGAGAATTTTAATAATCAAAAATCCATACCTCCAGCAGAGATTTTCCAATTTCTCACATTTTTCAATGTCCAAAAATCCCTTTGTCTCTTATCTTAGCTTTCAAAACAATCCACTTTCAATGTCTAATATATCCAAATATTTCTGCTTTTTCCGTGGGGTGGGAGAGTAAAAAAAAAAAAAAAAAAATTCCCTTTAACAGCTTCTCCGCCGCTTTTCGCTCTTCTTAGGGATACAATGTATCCTCCAGCAACAAACAGCTCAACTCCAGGCAATTTAAAAGGTGTTACTTGACCCGGCTCAGACAGAACTTTCACTCTTCACACTTCCTCCAGCACAGTTCTTACCCGGTTGCTGGCTTCTTCGTGGCGGCCATTGCTGACCGCCGCTCCACCGCCTTGGGAAAAAGGGGTTTTCCCGGAGAAAGGGGGGGTCTGCGATGCCCCCACCTCCCTTTCCGACTCCCCTCTATCTTCAGCTGTCCCTACAGGGCAGCCATATCCCCCTGACCCATCTGGATCGGGGGTACCTCGACGGCTAGCACAGCAGGAATCGCGAGCTGTCGCGAATTCCTGCTGCCCCGAAGCCACGCAAACCGGAAGTTCCAAAAGTAATTTATACTCTTATGCTGCATACTTAGAGTACTTGCAGTGTACCTGAGGCTGATTTTGAAGATGACTTGGTCAGTTAGGAGTAATATATAATATACAGCAACCAGAGTGCTGGCAAGTAGATCCAGCCATTACAAAATAACATTATTTGTTTGTTGCCAGTTGGCTGCCAGATCCATTTCAAAATGTTGGTTTTAAATTTTAACTGATGAAGTTCTATATATTTCTATACATCACGCACCACCTAATTCACAATCTGTCTATCTGTCCAACAGAAATGTCCACAGAGTATAGTTTAAACAAGTCAAGATAGTGATCTTGATAGTGCAATGGTGAATAGGCCTTTTATATATAAAAGCCAGGCAGTGCTTTCATTCCACCACCATGGATGTCACCAGATCTTTGACAATGTCACGAGGTCTGCTGCCTAGTTTAGTAACCAAGGTCTTCTCCAAGTACTACATAAAGTGAGGAGGATGTGGACCAATATTCTTGAAATGTGACCCTAATTCTATAGAACAAACTGCTGTTGGGTACAGTTTGATTTTTTTTTGAAGTAGATTTTAATGACTTTAAGGTCTAACTGAAAGGGAGGACAGGCATCTTTTTTTTAAAAAAAAAGTCAATATTCATATAGCATTGTTAATGTCACAGTTACAAGATTTGATATTCTTGAACACTACTCAGAATCATGAGAGTGAGGTCTAGTAAATAAACAAATAATTGCAAGGATGATAATTTTTAGTAGAAAACAAGCTTTCCTTAATTTAAATGTATATTTCAGTGTTGCTGTCATAAAATTTTGACATCACCCTTATTTTAGGTATAATAAGTTACTGAAATAAGTTACTGAAAGCAATTTATTATTATTATTGGTTGCAATCCAACAATTTCATTGCTCCTATGAGATCTAAATGAGCAACTTCCCTGAGAAGAGCTTTTGTGCTTCTGTTAGATATGGATAAAAGCCTCTTCTAGCACTTCCACTAGTTGTTTGAAGAAATCAGGACTACTTTTGTTCATGTGCATATTCCTGTAAGAAATATTGTATAAGCAGAGAGGTCAAGGAAATGAGAAGTAACGCTGCTACATTATTTTTAGAAGGGGGAGGTTTTGTTGGATGACTCCACAAGCCATTTTAAAGTTTTGCTTTAAAAAAAAGAAAAACGGTGGCTATGTCAACACTCTAATGAGATTTCATTAGTAAAGAAGCATGAGAAAGCGATATGAGTCTGGCTCCCAGCTTCAACTAGTGTTATCAGTGTTCTCATTTGCA
This sequence comes from Hydrophis major, assembly GCA_033807585.1. Classification (NCBI taxonomy): domain Eukaryota; kingdom Metazoa; phylum Chordata; class Lepidosauria; order Squamata; family Elapidae; genus Hydrophis; species Hydrophis major. Next base: position 59,494,085 of record CM066333.1, on the reverse strand, counting down.
AGATCTCCAAAATAAACAAGTTAGGAACAAGCAAAAGTACAAACATACACACCAGAACATAATGAAAAAGCAATTTATCAAATTATTTTTTTTCAGGAACTGATAGTACAGACTTGTTTTGAAATAATCTGTCTGATAAAGAGAATTTTATAATTTAAAGTCATTATTAGAATTGCATTTTGGGGGGAAACTTCAATAGAAGAGTGAGGTGAATAGCATCCCTAAGGAATATTCCAGTATTATAGGACTCAAGAAAGCCAACTTTAAAGAAATCTTATTTTTGCTTTAGTGAAATACATACACCCAAAGAAATGTGATAGAGACAGTAAATTATGCTTTTGGGCACATTATTACGGTGGCATCAGGTGACATATTGCAACTTTATTCTCCTTCGCTAAACCGCGTATGGGAATAGCATGTGATGCATCTGGCCGTGAGTTTGACAGCCCTGTTTTAGGCTAAAGCCATTCTAATAATTTGCAGGTTACTAATCTGTTAATACTTGTAGAAGTAAGAGACCTAGTAAGAGTACTATTTGGTAGAAACAGAGATTTGCCTATGCAGTTCAAATTATTGTCCAAGAAGAAATTTATAGCATTTTTAATTTATTCATTTCTCCACACAATTTAAAGCTCCATTTGTCAAGTCATTCTTTAAAATAATATAATGCTAGCAAGAAAACACTGAATTTAAAATGTGTTAATTGTAACATTTGATCCTTGATGCTTTTCAGAAATAATATATTTCTCTTCCTGACCATGTATTGATAAAGCTAGTTCTCATTCAAGGCTTGATTCAGTAGTCTTTTAGCACAGAGCTGAATGCTAAATCATAAACTTTACCAATTTGCCCACTATAGTCATAATTATATAGTATTATCTACTTCATATTCTGCATGAATTTCTAAAACTCCTAAATTCATTATATTTTTGTAATAATCCAGACTTCTCCTAGAGATGCTGGTTTCAAAGATTTTTAACTTGGAAACACACTATCTGCCTTCTAGAGCTTATCATTTTTGTTGTGTGTTCAATTAGCAACTGCAGCTTATGTCTCAAACTTGGACTTTGTAACATCAGGTGTCAGCATTCCAGCAAACCTCCATTCCAACCAATAACTCCGCAACAGACATCATTCAAAAGTTCTCTTTTATTTGGATAGTAACTGGCACAACTGGGGAATCCCGAATCTGAAAATTCCAGGCTTCCTTGCAATAATCCAAACTGTAAATCCAACCCCCTATACCCATCATTACATCACATGCCCCAATCATCATCCATCCCAACTGAAGACCTCCCCTCACATATGCGCACAATAGCATGATCTTGAACTACAAAAAGAACGTTATTTTGTCTGATTACATTTACCCCAAGAATTTCTACCCTCCCATTTTCCCAGGCCCAAAATGTGGCAGCATGGGAGCATCTGGTTTCAATATGGCTTCCAAAATCGACATAAGGTTTTGTAAAACTTTTTAAAAACTAAATAAACTTTTAATGAAAAACCAGAAAATCTGGGCTCTGCGTACAGGAACAATTTTCGTTTTCTATATGTGATCTAACAGCACAGGAACCAGGAAGAAGAAAAGGTTGTAAAAATTTATCAAGACATTTCGGAGCCTTTATAACTTGCTATTTATTCTTTATAGTTGAGATATTGAACTATGTCAGCAATCCTATTGGTCTAGAAAGTTGAAGAAACATATATTTAGTCTTTTGGACTTAAGTGATGAATTGCTTTTTTTCTTCTGAACCTAGTCTGTTTGTGGTTCTGTCTTTTCTCAGAATACAAGATTCTTACCATTATTTTAACAAATTAGGATTTGCTTCCCTCTTTTATTATGATGCTCACTGTCCTCAATAATGAACTTTACATTCAGCTAACCCTAAATCAGCTGAGTATTATGTTTCACATTCTTTATTTGCTGAACTGTCATTTGTATTTTTTTTAAATGAGTACTAAAAATACTATAACATTTCACATGCAAAAGCAGGAATGACTTTTTAATTTTATAACCACTGTGGTTACATATAGCTTTCTTGTACCAAACAACTGCCCACATTTTCATGAACTATAGAAGATTTAGATTTAAGCCATACTGAAATGATATTTCAAAATAAACATGCACAAGACTGCAGCATTAGTACTGAACTATGAACTTAGAAATCAGTGCTGCATTTAAATTTCGTTCCATGTAAAACTAGCTGCAGAGAAACAGTTTTAAAAGAATTTATTAGGTTAGGAAGATTCCCAAAGGTATCAATAGCTTATATGAAGAGTATTTGTTTTAGTTATTATGTCTATAACATATATGAAAAACAAATTTGTTATTGGTCACAAAGAATCACAAAGCATAGGGAGCATACAATTGTAAATAAATATTAATTTACTTATCATTATTTATAATGATATGGGAAACAACACATTATACAATTTTATTGTATTTCTGCATTCTGGTGCTTTTTACATTTATTTTCCATTTAACAGATAACAGATAATCAGGGTTGGAAGGTACCTTATAGGTCATCTAGTCCAACTCCCCGCCCAAGCAGGAGACCCTACACCATTTCTGACAAATGGCAGTCCAATCTCTTCTTGAAGGTCTCAAGTGATGGCGCTCCCACAACTTCCAATGGAAAGCTGGTTAATTGTTCTCACTGTCAGAAAGTTTCTCCTTATTTTCAGGTTAAATCTCTCCTTGTTCAGTTTCCATCCATTTATTTATTATTTTTCTTAGATTTATAAAGCCAATGCTGTAAAACAATGCTTGTGTTACTTAGTTACAAGATGATTATAAGAGGATTTATTTTCACATATTGGCATTGATTTAATAGGAAAATTCAGCAGAAACCATGCACCGAGCAGTATTTACTCCCCAAATCTGACACTGTTCCTGAAGTATCATTTTCCTCTAGTACTGCAGTCACAGTACTTGGCAACCTTAGTTTGTGAAACTCACAAATGTGAATGATAAGAGCATGTGTTGGATCTCACACCTGTATTTTGTTCACTAATGGAAACAGCTGAGAAAATGAAATATTACTTTTCATAAATGTTATTGGGAAGGAAGTTGTTTTGGTTCAAACAATTAATCATTAATTCTGGCACATTTAACACAGAGCTGGTTTGAACATGTCAGCAATTCCAAATGACCTTGTAACTGTGATATCTAAACACAGTTTGAAACATATGGTATCTATCACCATTGAAATGTCAACAGAAAGTTTCCATTAGTGTCATTCCTGGAGATAGGGCTCGGACAACCTCACAGCAATAATTTAAATAGAAATGAGTATATGTTTTATAAAGTGTTTGAGACAAGTTTTTATTTATTTAGAATTGTTATAAATTCATTGCAAATATACTTTTCTCCACTAATAAATACAATAACTACAGAGGTATAAAATGTAAACCTGCAAAGAAAAGAAAAAAAATATTTGGTAATGGAACGGTGAATTTGATTATCAGGTTCATTTTGTTCCATTATGAACTTTTGTTACCCACTCTCTCCAATTTGTACTCTAGCTATATTACCATGGAAAGAGGATTTCATGTTCCTGAGAAAATGCCAATTATGTTTCTCAAAGGTGAAACAGAAGGCTCAGTTTGGATACTAATGTTTGTGGCTTCCCTAAATGTCCATCCCAACAGCAGAAAATAATGGATAACAATCAAACAGATACCAAGTGGACTACTGCTCTAATCAAATTGAATACAGCCCTAAGGACAGATGCAAACAAAAATATTTAATAAAATCAGTATTACATTTCTATACATATGTATAACAAAAAAGTAAGTGTAATAGGATCCTAAAATAATTAAGGACAAATATACTAAAATAAATCCAAATAAAACACCATTATAAGAAATTACAAACCTAATTAATGACGTGGCATTTCATACAAATGTTATCATGAAACTGGGATGACTTGAGAAGTTATTTTTGAGTCCTAGTTCAAAAGAAGTAACATTAATAGAAATTCCACTCCCCATCTGCAGATTTATTCAAGGCATGATGTATTAAGGTTTGATTATACTGTCCCCTTTATTTAGGAAACAGCATAATAGCAAATGGTTTATTATTTCTGTCTAAATACTATCACCGTATGGACATAGCCAAAATTGCAAAGGAGTACTCTTAAAAAAGGGGTGTCAAACTTGTGTCATCATTGCATTGTTGTGTGACGTATCAGGACTTTTTCCCTCTTCACTAAACTGGGCATGAGCATGGCCAGGGTGTGATGCATCCAACCCATGGGCCGGGAATTTGACAGCCCTGACTTAAAACATCCAGAAAGCATGGAGGGCAAATTAGCCAACCTAAAGTAAAGGCCTTAAAAAAAATTAAAATTGGTAGAGTGGATAAATAGAAGGCTCTTTGGAAACAAATGAAAAATATTGGATTGTGACACATAGTTAAGCTTATTTGGAGATCACTATCCCAAATTCATTGCTTAAGGGAAGGTCTAGTGTTATGTATGTAAATAGTTGAATAAAGGCAAGCTTGGGGTAAAGTGCAGGGTTCTGGCCCTGCATTTCTGATTGTGTGTTAAGCGGCTGGATCGGATTGGTTGGGTCCTGAGAATCTGATTGGCCCTTAACGAAGGACTCTTATTGGTTCTGGAGCTAGCGTTTCACAGCTCCTATTGGTTATTTCACATTAGCATTGCCTATATAAAGCAGAGTTGTTGTTATACAAGTTAGAAGTCACTATGCAATAAAGAGTTGAAAGTTCACCAACTAAGACTGTCTCCATTCATTCTACCCATGCCTGAATCTATGACACTGGCGACGAGGGTGGGATTTGGAGACATCTGATCTTAAGGAACTTGGAAGAAAAACAGAGCATGTGTAAAAAACGGCGCCACCAACGGAAGCCATGTCCAGCGGCATCATACCACCCGCTCCGTACGATCCAACCCAAGAGGATTGGGAATCCTACATAGATCGCTTTCAGATGTTCCTCGAAACGAACAACCTGAAGGACGCCACACCAGCCAAGAAGCGGGCGCTGTTCCTGACGTACTGCGGTCCGGCTGTCTTTAAAATGGCTAAAGCCCTCGCGAAACCTCGAGAAGTCTCGAGAAGCAATAAGCTGGGACGACCTCGAAACTCTCCTGAGAGACCATTACGCGCCAACCGTACCCACACTCGTGAGACGCCACGAGTTCTATCAACGAAGCCAATGAAAAGGAGAGAGTATGGCTGACTTCGTGGCAGACCCCCGGCACTTGGGAGGCCTCTGTGGGTTCGCAGACTTAGATGAAGCATTGAGAGACCGCCTAATTCTGGGATTAGATGCACTAAACGTGCAGAGCAAGCTGATGGCGAAGGGCGACATTGGCCTTGTTGACGCCATCGCCGAAGCCACTGCTGCTGAGGCGACCAAAAAGTCCGCGGCGCAGCTACGGCAAAGCCGAAACCCCACAAACCCACCAACAGGCGACATCTCACCCAGCTCAGAAGGGCAGTTGGCAACAACGCACTACGAGGACCTCTCTTCGTCGTCAGACAGCGACGAAGAAGGGGTCCATCGACTGCGTTCTGACTGGGACCCTCGTCCTAAAACCTCACGCCCTTGCGCTGGCTGCGGGGCAAACCATCCCAGGGCAGACTGCAAATTCCGCGACGCACTCTGCCACGAGTGCGGGAAATGAGGCCACATCGGTCGAGTCTGTCGCAGTTGACCGGGACCAAGCCCGGCCTCAAAGGGAACCAGCTTTCGCCAATCGGCAGGAAACCGTCCTGTAAGGCGAGACCCAGCAAACCACTCCTACAGATATCGAGCGTTGCAGAAAGAAGAGGCTCACCATACTATCACTATAGGTCACGCCTCGGCCCTGGACGCTAAGAAGATTCGAGTTACAGTAGCCATGGAGAACCAACCCTGTCACATGGAGGTCGATTCGGGATCGTCCCTCTCAATGGTATCATGGAAGACATTAAAGCAGCTCATTCCTACCATCCAACGCCAAGACCTTAGAATGCAATGCCTTATCCTTAAAGATTACCAAGGGAATCGGATCCCTGTGGTCGGGTCTTGTCGAGTCCGTGTCTCGTTTAAAAAGCATACGGCATACTTACCTCTAACGATCATCGATAGGGACAGGCCTAGTTTGTTGGGCCTCCAATGGTTTGCGCCACTCGGCATCGAACTAGCCGGCGTGAACCAAGTCGGTGATTGCGAGTGGGAGGAGGATCTTATGTCTGAATTAAGTGATGTCTTCGCAGATCGTCTGGGTGAGTATAAGGGGACCCCAATTTTGTTCAGCCTTGACCCTAAGGTCGCCCCCATCCATTTAAAGCCCCGTCGAGTTCCGTTCACCCTTAAGGCCAAGATAGATGAACAACTTGGCAAACTAATTAAACAAGGGGTACTGCAACCCATTGATCATTCCCCATGGGAAACTCCTATTGTAACCCCCATTAAACCAGATGGGTCAATCCGAATCTGTGGGGACTACCCGGCCACTCTAAACCATGCCCTCCAACAGAACGCGTATCCAGTGCCGGTGGTGCAGCACCTCCTTCATTCTCTGGGAAGTGGGAAGGTTTTCGCTAAGCTAGATTTAGCTCAAGCCTATCAACAATTGCCCGTGGACGATAAAACAGCCCAAGCTCAAACGATAGTAATGCACAGAGGTGCTTTTAAATGTACCCGATTGCAGTTCGGGGTGAGTGTGGCCCTGGGAATATTCCAAAGTTTAATGGAACGATTGTTACAGAGAATCAAGGGCGTGGTTCCGTATTTTGATGACGTATTGATTGCAGCTCCTAGTAAAAAAATTCTGCAGAATCATTTAAAATGTGTTCTTAAAAAATTCCAAGAAGCGGGATTGAAAGTAAAAAGGGATAAATGTCATCTGTATACCGACAGTGTTGAATTTCTAGGTTATCGCATTGATAGTCAGGGTATTCACCCAACTGAGAGTAAATTAAGGGCGATTAGAAATGCTCCCAGACCTCGTAACAAAACTGATCTTCAAGCATTTTTAGGCCTTATCAATTTCTACAATGTGTTTTTACCGCATAAGGCGACTGTGGCTGAACCATTACACCGGTTATTAGATAAGAAAGCATTATGGGTTTGGGGTTACCGAGAAGAAAAAGCGTTTAGAAATGTAAAAGATTTACTTACATCTGATTCTGTACTTATGCAATATAATGAAACATTACCCTTGGTTATAACTTGTGATACCTCACCGTTTGGGGTGGGCGCTATTTTGAGCCATGTGCTACCTAATGGAAATGAGGCTCCCGTTGCATACTTTTCGAAGACTCTATCCCAGGCAGAACGTAACTATGGACAAATAGACAAGGAGGCTCTTGCAATTGTGTCAGCCATAAAAAAATTCCATGAGTATGTATATGGAAGGATATTTACAATTGTAACCGACCACAAACCTTTATTGGGGATAATCGCTGGGGACAAACCAACCCCCTATATATTGTCCCCAAGAATGACTCGATGGTCAGAGTTCCTAGCTGCTTATAATTATCAAATGTTACATCGACCGGGGAAAGCCATTCCCCATGCCGATGCACTCAGCAGAGCACCGCTACCAGAGACCCTCGACGATCCGGCACCAACAGTATCGGCGTTACAAATCGAAATGCTCAACTCGCCTCCTATGACCGCTCGAGATATCGCGAGGGAGACCAGACGAGACCACACCCTAGCACAAGTCCTAAGCTGGGTAGAGCGTGGATGGCCATTGGACCAGATCCCAGATGACTTCGCGCCATTTAAAACAAGACAGACTGAACTTTTTTCACAAAAAGGCTGCGTTATCTGGGGCGATAGAGTCGTCGTCCCAGAACGACTCCAAAAGACGCTGTTACAAATCTTGCACGATGGACATCCCGGGATCATGCGAATGAAGGCACTCGCACGGAGCTACGCTTGGTGGCCAGGCATGGACCGACACATCGAGCAATGGGTCAAAGCCTGCACCAAGTGCCAACAAACCAGCAACGCCCCGCCAAAAGCTGCACCGACCGAATGGGAGACGCCACGTGGACCCTGGTCCAGAATCCACCTGGATTTCGCAGGGCCGATCAAAGGACAGACATTGCTGTTGACTGTCGATGCATACTCTAATTGGTTAGAAATTCATCGAATGGCCAATACAACCTCCGAGGCAGTCATTAAAGTCCTCAATAGACTCTTTGCAACTCATGGATTGTCAGACGTCCTGGTGTCCGATAACGGACCACAGTTTACAGCGTTAATGTTTGAACAGTACCTTGCTGACAACGGCATCTGCCATGCGCTCACCTCGCCGGTGCATCCTGCTACCAACGGCCGAGCGGAACGCATGGTACAATTTGTAAAAAAGACTTTACAAAAGATGGACTATGATAATCTTGACGAAAAAATAAACCGCATTCTACTTCTACAACACATCACTCCGCACAGCGAAACCGGCAGAACTCCCGCTGAACTTCTCATAGGGCGAAAACTCCGTTCCCGCCTCGACCGACTGCACCCTGCTTATGAGCCAGAAAAGCCTCCAGAATCCAGCGGACGCTACCGTACCTTCAAGGTAGGCGACCCCATTTATGCAAGAAATTTATCGGGCGACCCAGTTTGGATCGAAGCAACGGTAATACGCGAGACTGGGCCCAGATCCTATATTGTAAAATGTATTGATGAGAGACTATGGAAAAGACATATTGACCAATTACGGTCACGACTTATAACGGCTAGCCAACAACTTCCCAACGACCAAACTGAGGGGGGGGGGAGGAAGAGAAGATGACAACATGCCAGGAAACCTGTTCCAAGAAAGCGATGAATCAAGTGAAACCCAGGAAATGGAGCAGGAAAAAGAATTGTACGCTCCAAGGGAAATCAACCAGAACGAGAAGCTGAGCCACTACAAAACAACACCCTACCTCAAAGGGACTGCACACAGCCAGTCCAAAGAAAATCTGACAGACCCAAGAGACAACCGTCCTATTTAAAGGACTACATAGTCACAAACTAATTGTGAAGCCAGGGGGAAGGGGTGTTATGTATGTAAATAGTTGAATAAAGGCAAGCTTGGGGTAAAGTGCAGGGTTCTGGCCCTGCACTTCTGATTGGGTGTTAAGCAGCTGGATCGGATTGGTTGGGTCCTGAGAATCTGATTGGCCCTTAACGAAGGACTCTTATTGGTTCTGGAGCTAGCGTTTCACAGCTCCTATTGGTTATTTCACATTAGCATTGCCTATATAAAGCAGAGTTGTTGTTATACAAGTTAGAAGTCACTATGCAATAAAGAGTTGAAAGTTCACCAACTAAGACTGTCTCCATTCATTCTACCCATGCCTGAATCTATGACATCTAGTGTTATTAACAACTAGCAAGCACATACTTTCTCTCTCTTTCTTTCTCTCTCTCTCTCTCTCACACACACACACAGACACACACATCAAACTAGATTTTTATTTATAATGAAATTGTGTTTATTTCAAAGTAAATGTGCATGTGCATTACATTAGGAAAAAATGATTTTCTTCCTTTGATGTTAATATCTGTGGTGTGAGACTTCATATGATATAAAAAACAAATTGCCTTTTGTTGTGTTTATTTTTTAAAAAGTCCTTTAAATTGTAAAATGGAGGAAGAACCAAGTTTATTGCTTGTTTCATGACCAAAGTAATGCAACATGGTTGTTATCTAAACCGCTAAGTACTGTGGGTTTAGATGAATGTAAAACCTGCTACATCCTGTCCCTCAAACCTCCCTCTGAAATTGATATTATTATTAGGTGCAAAGGAGAAGGAGCACTTGTCCAAGTTACCATCTTTTTTTTTTTCATTTAAAGCTAAACTTTCTAAGATTGAAAAGAGAGGAAATGCAAAAATGCTGGGGAAGAATAATCAACATTTCTGCCAGTGTTATGGTTCAAAGATCCCAGTTGCCCCTTTTCCTGTCACTACTTTAAACACAAAATCTTACTGTCTCTGAAATATAAATTAAAGTTAAAATCTCAGTGTTCACACAATAAAGAAATGTACAAAATGTAATCAATTATTTGTACTGCAAATGTGACTTGAGCAAAAGCCATTTTACACCTTGAGGACAAATACCAAGGCTAAGGCACAGTTAAACCCAGTGATTTTTGTGCCAAGCTATTTGTTGGACTGTGTCACAACTTTAAATACGATAGACTTAAAATAGTGAGGTGGCTTGTAGATTGAGTGTATTTATAACTACAGGCATCCCTCCTTATATTGGCAGTAATCCATAACTTGCCCTGAGTCACTCAAGTTTTTCAAAGGCTCATAAAGACTCTTGCTATAGCTACTTGGTCAGAGGTACTCAAAGTTCTATTTCATTTATGGTTTACTAGTTCCCACCTCTTGCTCCAAAATGTGATAAGAGCTTCTATAATGCATGTCAAAGCCTGAGATGAGAAACAAGATTTTCCTGCTGCATACCTGACTGGTGAACAGAAAGGTGGGAGACACTTTCCCCATCTTACCCCTGCAACATAGCATAAATGTGGAATGTTCCTTTAATGCCAATAGTTGAAGAAATTCTTCCCAAGTGTTAGCATAGCATAGTAATTTTTTTACTATTTATTTGTCCTTTTGAGGAGTGCCTATTCTACCTTTCATTTTCTTATCTTTCAGTATATCACTATATATAAATATCTCATTTCAAATGGAACAAAGATCTGTGTATTTTTGATAAAACAGTATCATGTGACTCAATTTGCAGAAAAAAATGTGGGAGCTTCATCACTTGAGACTTTCAAGAAGAGATTGGACTGCCATTTGCCAGAATTGGGCGGGGGGGTTGGACTGGATGACCTACAAGGCAAGGTCCCTTCCAACTCTGCTCATCTGTTATCTGTTATATGTTAAAATCAAGAGGAAAAAAACCAATAAATGTCTTTGTATTTTTGCTTTTTAAACTTTTATTCACAGTTTATGTGAAGCATTCTTTAAGATAAGCACTAGAATTCAGTGTAATAATAAGTGTTTTCTTTTTTCCAGGTGCTATATAGTACCATCTGTGCTAATAAGGAGTCCTACTCTTGAGAAGCTGTTGAAGATTTCTCCTTACCCTTGAGAAAATTAGAGGGGGGGGATGTTTCTCCAGTTTTCTTCCCCACAAATTGAAGAAACATTTGAATGAACATTTGTGCCTATCAACTATCAGTTAATTTTACAGATAAGCAACTGCAACTTAACAACTTATTCTGGCCCCAATATAAGTTCCCAAGCTTCAAATTGTTATACATCTGAAGTATTCTTTCCCAAGTTCAATTCAAACAGAGAAAGCTGAGAAGCAGCAGAACTCTGTTGGGCTGTTCAAACTGGCAAGGAGATGAAACAAAATTTTCCTTGAGTGCAGCTAAAAAGCACAGTAAATGTTGATGTTGATTAAATTTCTGCTGATACATTAAATAGAAGAAGGCAAATTAGTATTTTTGCCATGTTATGATTTCACAAGCAAAGGGCAAGTGAATAATCTAATCTGAGTCATTTACAGAAACTAGAAGTGCCAGATTTTACTTGATCAGGATAGGCTGTTCAGTGTTAGTTGCTGCTGACATAATAAACATTAAGAGAAACTTGGTTAAGTCTTGGGTGCCTGGGCCTGTTTTTGCTGCCTTCCACAAATGTACTGATTCACACATGAGGCTAACAACAGGGGATTTTATGGGCATAGAATTAGCCCAAAGGCACAACCTGAGACTTGCATGTAATCCTTGTTTTTTAAAATGCCTTTTTGAGTTCTTAATCTAACCTACAATCTCAAATAGATTTCTAAATTCAGAAAAGGTTGACTGGGAGCTGCCACTTAGCTGATTTTTAATGTGGAATGAAATAGTATATTAGACAATTAGTGTATAATCACATTCATTATATTCCACTTTAAATAAAATGAAATAAGTTTTATCTATCATCTTTTCAGATGTAACTAGGCCTCCTCTAGTGAGTCATAGAGATAAAATGCATAAACCCACTTCTTAGCAGCTAGAAATTCTTCATGTGCAATGCTAGAGCCCACTGTAACTACATAGCCAAAAAGGCATTAAGAGCTGTTAACCTAATCTTACGTAGCTTTTTCTCTGGTAATATTACACTAATAACTAGAGCATACAAAACATTTGCTAGACCAATACTCGTATACAGCTCATCAGTCTGGAATCCACATTACGTATCTGATATTAACACAGTTGAGAAAGTCCAGAAATATTTCACAAGAAGAGTTTTCCACACCTCTACTCATTGTAGAATACCTTATGCCACCAGACTTGAAATTCTAGACCTGGAAAACCTAGAACTATGCCGCCTTCGGTCCGATCTAAGTATAATATATAAAATCATACATTACAATGTCCTACCTGTCAATGAATACTTCAGCTTCAACCATAACAACACAAGAGCAAACAATAGATAAAAAATCAAGGTTAATGGCACCAAACTTGATTGCAGAAAATACGACTTCAGTAAAGAGTGGTCAATGTCTGGAATACTCTACCTGACTCTGTGGGTTTTTCCCCCAACCCCAAAAACTTTAACTTTAGACTATTGACCTCACCCCTTTCCTAAGAGGTCTGTAGTGGGCGTGCATAAGCGCACCAACGTGCCTACCGTCCCTGTCCTATTGTTTCTTTTATTTTTTTATTTTTCTTATGTGTATCCATGTATTCATAACTATGTTTTTTACTTATGCCTATTATCTTGTAAGCAATTGACAAAATAAAATAAAATAAAATAAAATAAAATAAAATAAAATAAAATAAAATAAAATAAAATAAAATAAAATAAAATAAAATAAAATAAAATAAAATAAAATAAAATAAAATAAAATAAAATAAAATAAAATAAAATAAAATAAAATAAAGCAGCCTTAGAAAACCTTGGTAGACTGATCTGAAGATGTCACTTCAACATCAAGGGTGAGATTCTACTGATTCGGCCCTGTTCGAGTGAACCATAGCTCTGGAGATCATCTGGGAGTGAACCAGTTTGCTCCAATAATCTGCTGTTGGGCTCACCTGGGCTCCCCTACTGACCTTTATTTCCTGCTTTTGAAGGGCAGCGGCTTTGCGCGACACAGGAGATGGCCATGCGTCAGCGGTTGAAGATACAGGGAGAGTGCAGGATTGCAGGAGGTGAGTAGGAAAGACTCTGTGTGCGTGCAAAGTGTGCATTTGGCACGTGCATGCATGCAAATTGTATGCATGCATGCAAAGCACGTCCACCAAGCCACACCCACCGAACTGGTGGTAATCACTTTGAAACCCATCACTGTTCAACATTCCTTAAGTTAACATGGAAAGCATGTTTAAATGTTGCTATTATGTAAATAGAACAATATTTGTCCTTGAATGTTAGGTGGATCCCAGTCAACATCCTGTTAAGCAAGGCAATGTGTTTTTATTGAAGTCAATTATGCAGAAAACTTTGTATGAGCAATCATTTTTCTGCTGATTATAGCCTCCTTTTCACCTACAGATCACAATGTATACATCAGGGGTATCCAACCTTGGCAACTTTAAGACTTGTGGACTTCAACTCGCAGAATTCCTCAGCCAGCTGGCTGAGGAATTCTGGGAGTTGAAGTCCACAAGTCTAAAAGTTGCCAAGGTTGGACACCCCTGATGTATATATTTCTGTATATAACCCCACTGTGACCTTAGTATTCCTTTGCTACAGTTTTATTCTTTGACCATGTTGTAACAAAGCATTTTTACCAACCTATCTAATTACATACTGTTGAGATTAGACCTTAATTTCCATTAATATTAGTTGATAGTCAACAATTTAAAAACCACCTCTTTGAATGATTATGAATGAGTCCTTAACATAGGTGGGGCATATTTTCACTTGAAAGCTTCTATTTTGGAAATATAAATCATCTTGACATATTCAATCTTTTATGACAATTTGTGTGAACACTAAAATGTGGTTTTCCAGTATGCTTACTGGCAAAAAGCTAGCCTGGCTTAAAGAGATACTGTTCTGTTCCCTGTCTAAAAGTAGGGAAATAGTTTTGTCCACACTAAAAGCCTGAAGGAAGGGGGAAAAAATCAGTATGGAAAAGGATATCCTTGGTGCTATGATCTCTTTGAAGTTTGGAGAACTGCAGAAAACCACCGATTTTCCCTTGCTTCCCTGTCAAACAGGCAAGAGACACAGGGTGGGAGTAGAATCCAGTTGCTCCCCTTTTGTATTCATTACCTTTCTTTTCATGGTCCAAAATGGGATTGTTTCTTTTGATCTTATAGAATTGGATCAATGGCAGTAAAGGGGCCATGATCTCTACTTCTCTCTCTGCTCTTTTTCTTTTAATTGTGGATGGCAAGGAAAAGGAGGAATGGGAAGCAGAAAGACAGGTAACTCCAAATGACCACCAGAATTAGTTTTCTTGTTTTCTTTTTCCGTAGTCCATCTCCGGTAGGCCAACCTTCCATTTATTTCTTAGAAAAACAAAAAACTCTAATTTGCAATGTTTAATACTGATTACCTAGACTCAAAATTTTACCAAATTGCTTGTCTGAAAAGAAAAAATAGCAATAGCACTTTGTAACAATACCGCTTTGTAGTGCTTTACAGCCCTCTCTAAGTGGTTTACAGAGTCAGCATATTGCCGCCAACAATCTGGGTCCTCATTTTACTAACTTTGGAAGGATGGAAGCCTGAATCAACCTTGAGCTGGTCAGGATCGAACTGTTGAACCATTGGCAGACTGTCGTCTTCAGTCAGCAGAATTAGCCTGCAATGCTGCATTCTAACCCCTGTGCCACCATACAGTTATACTCTTCTTGCCTGTTGCCTTGTTAGAGAAACTAAGTGACATAAAATTAATTTAAAAAATGGACATTTTTTTTTACAGTGGCATCCCTTGACTACTGTTTTCAATTCACATATAAATATAAAAAGACACTTCTAAATAATATTTTGATATATGGATTGGATTGAAATTCCTTATAATTTTCTTTTCTAAGATTTAGTTTTTATCTTCTGTAATATAGTTTAGAAATGCTTTTAAAACAATTTTATTGCAAATTAATATGCATGTATATACTTACATTAGTGCAATAAAAATAATACTATGGGATAGGCTGGGCTAAGAGACAGCAACTGGTTCAAAGTCAATCTGAATTTTCATGGCTGAGAGTGGATTAGGAACTGGATATCCCATAGCTGATCTTTCCTTAATCTCTATACCACATTAATTCTAATTAAAATGTTTACTTTGTGGTCTTTCCTTACTACTTATTTAAAATGTTATCCACCATTTTTGAGTTGGCAGAATATCTAATCCAATATGACAGTTCAAATCCCTATCTTACCTCAGTTGCCAATCACTTGATATCTTTAAAAAGATTGTGTCACAAAGCCTAATACATATCTTGAAGCATCTTGAGTATCAGAACGAGAGAGAGAAGATACTATTTTAATACTATTATAACTAGGGGCAGCTGAAGTCTGTGTCAGTCATGGGCAGGAATTGAGATGAAGACAGTGTCATGGGTCCAAAGGAGGAAATTACTAATGTCAAGCAATTATTTTTTTTTACTATGTTTAAGTTCAAGTAGAATGATGGGCTACATCAGGTACAAGTTTAGAATAATAAAATAAAAGTGTATCTCCTTATATATTTAGTCAATAACACAATTTAGCTCAAAGGAGATAATAACCTATATGTTTCTTAATCTTATTTAGAGAACACTAATTGAAATCAAATCTGCTTTAGTTAGACATGATCAGCAAGTTCCATTAACTTTAATGAATCTTTTCTGAGAATGTCTATGGCAAGGTCTAATTTATTATTAATAACATAAAAAGCTAGTTATGTGCTTATTCTCTAAGGTTGCAGCTCTATAAACACAAAATTTGGGAATTGGAGCAATTAAAATCAAACTGACATAGTTCTGAGCTGAGATTAAGCTGTTAATTCACTGAAATGTTTTCTTTGTTTATTTTTGGATTTCTAAGAACTTTTGATTAAGTCAGTGTGTTTGCCCTTGGTACCACACCATTTTTAGTGAGTCACTTGAGCTCAATCTAAGACAACATTGCATAATTAAAGAGGCATTCCTCCTGAACTTTTCTGATTGCATCATTAGGCAAGTGTGCCAGATAAATTTACTAAGCCCTAGAATGTCAGAAGAAATATGCTTGCAGGAAGGCAAAACTACTTGCTAAAGTGGTTTTTATTTTTGCTGGATGAAGTGAAGCCTGTTCTAAAGAAACAGGAAGCTCAGATTAAAAACACAGTTTGCTTTGGCATGCAGATTCACTTTTTCAGCAGACATTTTCATCATGATGAACATGGTAAGATTCTTTCAAAACTGTTGATTAGAATTATCCTCTAAAGATAATGGAAGGGAGACATCTTGTGGTGAATTTAGTACTATACTGACTATTAAAAATGTTAAACTGACATTTTTAGAAAGGGATTACTTGAAGGGGGCGAGGAAGACTCAAATAAATCTGAATCATGTTATCTATACATAAGTACTACAGACAGTAGCCCTGAACAAAATGGCACAGCAATATAGATATATATGACAGTATATATATAAATTCATTTCTTAAATAGATGGAATTCTGATTTTCATAATTCAGCTGTTCTTTGTTTTACTGAAACCTGGCTTAATCCACAAATTCATGGTGATAACACAATATACATCCCAGGATTTCAGATATTTAGATCAGATAGAATTGAAGAGATATCAGGTAAAACAAAGGGTGAAGGATTATGTTTATATATCAACAATAATTGGTCTCAGGATATAACTATAATATATAAGTTTTGCGATGAAAACTCTTTACACATCAACTGCAAGCCATTTTACTCTCCACGTGAGTTCTCATTTCTCCTAATAGCTGTTGTATGTTCCTCCACAAGCCTGTGTAAACAAGGGAATTATGAACTCTTGCTGATCAAATTATGGAGGCTGAAGCCAAACACCCAGGTTCCCTTCCCATCATTTTAGGAGATTTCAATCAAGCAAATTTAAGGAAAGAGCTCCCAAAATATTTCTAGCATGTAAATTGTCCCACCAGAGGCAAAAATACTTTAGACCACTGCTACACAACAGTAAAAGATGCTTATAGGTTTTTACCCCCAGCAGTTGTGGGACACTATGACCATTGCATGATCCACCTTATACCTGCCTACAGACAAAGACTTAAAACCATGAAACCAACAATTAAATCAGTGAAGACTTGGTCGGATGAGGCAAAGCTGAAACTCCAGGCCTGCCTTAATTGCACTGATTGGAATTTTTTGAAGATGCCTCTGCAGACCTAGATGAGCTCCCAGATACTGTAACATCATATGTTAGCTTCTGCGAAGACTTATGTGTTCCAACAAGGAACCTGAAAAAATATAGTAACAATAAACCTTGGTTCTCAGCTAAACTTAAGCAGCTACATCATACCAAAGAGGAAGCCTACAGAAAAGGTGACAGAATGCTATACAACCAGGCCAGAAACATATTAACAAGAGAAATCAGAGCAGCAAAAAAAAAAGCTACTCTGAAAAGTTAAAGAATCAATTCTCAACAAATGAACCAGCAAACATGTGGAAAACTCTTAAAAACATCACTGGCTTCAGCAAACCTCCTTCCCAGGCAGAAGGAAATCAACAACTAGCAGATGACCTGAATGTGTTTTACTGCAGGTTTGAAAAGAAACTACAGCCACCTATTCTCCATAACCCACATCTCAAACACACCAACAGCAACCAAGCCTCCTACAACTGGCCCCAATCCATTGGGCTCACAACCTCTGGTGATCACAGAAAAAGAAGTGCAAGAACTATTACACAGACAGAAGCTAGGAAAAACACCAGGGCCAGACAAAATAACTCCTTCTTGCTTAAAAATCTGTGCTGACCAATTGGCCCCCATCTTTATCCGAATCTTCAATAGATCACTAGAGATGTGCTATGTTCCTTCCTGCTTCAAACGTCCCAGTGCCAAAGAAGCCCTCCATCAAGGAGCTGAATGACAACAGACCAGTTGCTCTAACATCTGTAGTTATGAAAATCTTTGAAAGGCTTGTGCTATCCCACCTGAAAACCATCACAGATCTGCTGTTAGATCCCATGCAGTTTGCATACTGAGCAAATAGATTGACAGATGATGCTGTTAACATGGCTCTGCATTACATCCTACAACACCTTGAATCTCCAAATACCTATGCAAGGGTCCTCTTTGTAGACTTCAGTTCAGCATTCAATACCATCATTCCAGGCA
Organism: Hydrophis major; assembly: GCA_033807585.1. Lineage (NCBI taxonomy): Eukaryota > Metazoa > Chordata > Lepidosauria > Squamata > Elapidae > Hydrophis > Hydrophis major. Next base: position 59,475,864 of record CM066333.1, on the reverse strand, counting down.
CACCTCTAAGTAAATTAAACCAACTAGCGGTACCTGAACACACTTGTAAGTGGATCACAAACTTCCTAACAGACAGGAAGCAGCAGGTGAAGCTAGGCAGAATCACATTCGATACCTGTACAATCAGCACAAGGGAGCCCCAAGGCTGTGTGCTATCTCCACTTCTCTTCTCCCTATATCCCAATGACTGCATCTCAAATGATCCATCTGTTAAAATACTGAAGTTTGCTGATGACACAACAGTGATTGGTCTCATTCAAGACAACGATGAATCTGCATACAGACAGGAGGTTATATAACTTGCCTCGTGATGTAACCGGAACAAACTGGAACTGAACACACTCAAAACCGTAGAAATGGTGGTAGACTTTAGAAGAAACCCTCCCATACTACCACCTCTTACAATACTAGACAACACAGTATCAATAGTAGAGACCTTCAAATTTCTAGGTTCTACTATATCACATGACCTAAAATGGACACCTAACATCAAAAACATCAAAAAAGCACAACAAAGAATGTTCTTTCTGCGCCAACTCGGAAAGCTCAAACTGCCCAAGCAGCTGCTGATACAGTTCTACAGAGGAATTATTGAGTCTATCACCTTCACCTCTATAACTGTCTGCTTTGGTTCTGCAACCCAACAGGACAGACACAGACTTCAGAGGATAGTTAGGACTGCAGAAAAAACAATTACTACCCACCTGCCTTCAATTGAGGACCTGTATACTGCACGAATCAAAAAGAGGACTATGAAAATATCTACAGACCCCTCACATCCTGGACATAAACTGTTTCAACTCCTTCCCTCAAAAGGATGCTATAGAGCACTGCACACCAGAACAACTAGACACAAGAACAGTTTTTCCCCCGAAAGCCATCACTCTGCTAAACAAATAATTCCCTCAACACTGTTCAACTATTTACAAAGTGTACACTACTATTACTGTTAATCTTCTCATCACTCCTTATCACCCATCCCACTTGTGATTGTAGGACTGTAACTTTGTTGTTTGTATCCTTACGATTTATATTGACTGTTTCCTAGTATGATTTGATTGTTGATTGTACCCTATGACTATCATTAAGTGTTGTATGTTATGATTCTTGATTCTTAACGAATGTACCTTTTCTTTATATATGCTGAGAGTATTTACACCAAGACAAATTCCTCGTGTGTCCAATCACACTTGGCCAATAAAGTATTCTATTCTATTCTTAAAGTATTAAATTATTGGAATCTCTTTGTGTGCTTAAAGCAAACATACATAAAAAAACACCAGTTCACAGCTAGTTCAGTCTCCATTATACATTACATAATGATGACAAATGAGCATGTTCACTGTTAAGTCCTGAGCATGGCCGCAAGGAACGGAGACGAGACATCGAACGGTGACTTCAACTCTTTATTGTGAAATAAGAACAGAGCAAATACTTGGGCAGCAGCAGCTCTTTTATAGAGCTGGCTGCTGTCAAAACAACCAATGGTTTGAGTTTACCGCTCAAACAAGCGTCCAATCAGAGAGGCCCGTTAACAGCCAATTGGACTGGCCAGAAACGACCACTCACAACTCGCTATTCGCAGGCCAATGAGAAGTGCAGGATTATGAGCCTGCTGCAAAGTAAAGCTATTTAGGGTTGTTACTGATGAGATGGCTTAGTCCATAACATCCTTCCCTCCTAGGTTCCGTCTGAGGGGTGGGGTGATGTATTCTCATAAATAGGCAGGTAACTTCACCTGTCTGCTTGATCTGTGCTGTTCTACCGGTTTCTGTCCTGGCTCTGGTTCTGGTGGGCTGCTAGCTGAGCTGGATGGCGAAAATGGTCCCGCTGTTCCATTGAATGGCTCTGGGCTGTTCTCTCTGCTTTTGCCAGTGCTGTCTTCCAGGTTCCCTGGATCTGTTTCCATTGCAGTGCTGTCATGCAGCAAGGTCACTCCCCGGCTCGGTTCTCCTTCTGGCGGTGAGTATCCCCTGGTTGGTTGTGTAGACTGCTGGGTTTCGATTGTTAAGACATCTGTTATTTCTTTTTCGGCCTCCTCGATGTTCCTTCCCCCCCCCCCAGTTAGAGATTCAGGGGCTGAGATGGGAATAGGTGCTAGTCTGGAACAGAGTTGGTCTATGTGGTGCTTCCACATTTTACCATCTGCAGTTTGTAGATGATAGGATCGGGGTTCCATAAGTTGCGTTATGGTAGCGGGAACCCACAATGGCTTGCCAGAGAAGTTTTTTGCAAACACTGGGTCACCTTCCTGGAATGATCGACACTTGCTGCTGGATCCTGGGGGTTGTTCAGGTGTGTAATTAGGGTGGAGGCAATCGAGATGCGAGCAAAGTTTCCGGCCCATCAGGAGTTCAGCTGGGGTTCTGTTTGTGGTGCTGCTTGGGGTTATGTGTTGGAGGAGAAGCATCCAGGTTATTTTGTTGTCAATGTCGTCGTGGTCCATTTTGTGTAAGGTTTTTTTTACAAATTGAACTATTCGCTCAGCCCTACCATTGGCTGCAGGGTGAGCTGGCGATGTTAAAGCATGGCGGATACCCCGGTCTGCTAGGTACTGTTCGAATGCCAGGGCAGTGAATTGGGGGCCATTATCGGAGACCAGGACATCCGGCAATCCGTGGGTAGTGAATAGCTTATTCAGTTTTTTAGTGACTGCCTCCGTGGTGGTGCTTTCATCTTGTGGACCTCGAGCCAGTTAGAATAGGCATCCACTGTTAAGAGGAAAGTGTGTCCTCTTGTGGGTCCCGTAAAATCGATGTGGATACGAGACCAAGCACCTCGAGGCGTTTCCCACTGAGTTGGGGGAGTTTTTGGAGGAGTAGAGCAAGTCTCCTGGCATTTGCTGCACTTTGCTACCCAGGTCTCTATCTGTTTGTCTAACCCATGCTACCATGTGTAACTCCTGGCCAATGCCTTCATCTGCACGATGCCTGGATGTCCATCATGCAACATTTTTAAAACTTTATGTTGCAATTTCTCTGGGAATACAACTCTGTCTCCCCACAAGATGCAGCCCTTTTGGGAGAATAGTTCTGTCTGTCGATTTCTGAATGGCTTGAAAGTGTCGTTGGGTGCGCTGTCCGGCCAACCCCGTTCCACCCAGCTGAGGACTTGTGCCAAAAAAGGGTCCTTTTTTGTTTCTGAGACAATGTCTCGAGCGGTCAGCGGCGGCGATTTAAGGGTTTTGATTTGCAATACGGCTAAGGTTGGAGCTGGGTCCTCTATGACGTCTGGTAGTAGAGAGCGGCTCAAAGCGTCAGCGTGGGGAATGGCTTTCCCCGGGTGGTGTTGCAATCGGTAATCGTAGGCGGCTAAAAATTCCGACCAATGTGTCATTCTTGGTGATAAGATGTGGGGAGTTGGTTTGTTTCCCGCCAAAATACCAAGTAGCGGCTTGTGGTCTGTAATTATGGCAAAGGGTCTCCCATACACATATTCATAGAAATGTTTAATTGTGGATACAATAGCGAGAGCCTCCTTATCAAGTTGGCAATAGTTCCTTTCAGTCTTAGACAAAGTTCTCGAAAAGAACGCAATAGGTGCCTCATTCCCATTTGGCAGGACGTGGTTTAAAATGGCTCCCACTCCAAATGGTGAGGTGTCACAGGTAACCATTAAGGGTAGAGTCTCATTGTATTGTATCAATACAGCATCGGAAGTTAAGAAGTTTTTCACTTGTTGGAATGCCCGTTCTTCACGCCGTCCCCAGACCCAGGAAGCCTTTTTGTCGAGAAGTCTATGTAGGGGCTCGGCTACGGTTGCCTTCTGGGGCAAGAAGATGTTATAAAAGTTAATAAGTCCCAGGAAGGCTTGGAGGTCTGTCTTATTCCTAGGTCTTGGGGCATTTTTGATTGCGGTTAGTTTTTTTTTTCGGTGGGGTGGATTCCCTGTCTGTTGAGAAGTTATCCCAAGTACTCCACTCTCTCCATACAAAGTTGACACTTGTCTCTTTTTACTTTCAGGCCAGCGTCTTTAAATTTCTGAAGAACCTTTCTGAGTCGTTGTACTAATAACTCTTTAGTAGGGGCAGCTATTAAGACGTCATCAAAATAAGGCATGACACCTTTTATGCCTTGTAATAGTCTCTCCATCAAACTTTGGAAAATGCCAGGCGCCACGCTTACTCCGAATTGGAGTCTATTGCACTTGAAGGCACCTCTATGTGTAACTATTGTCTGGGCTTCTGCAGTCATCGCGTCTGCAGGTAGTTGTTGGTACACCTGAGCTAAGTCCAATTTCGCAAATATTTTTCCACCACCCAGGGAGTGAAGAAGGTGTTGGACCACCGGTACTGGGTAAGCGCTCTGTTGAAGAGCATGATTTAGGGTGGCCCGGTAATCCCCACGAATTCTTAACGAGCCATCTGGCTTCATGGGCGTTACTATTGGAGTTTCCCAACGGGCATGGTCAATCGGTTCCAATACGCCTTGGGCTATTAGTTTATCTAGCTGCTCGTCGATCTTCGGCTTGATGGCAAAAGCACCCGATGAGGCTTAAGACGAACGGGACCTACATCGGGGCTGAGATTAAACGATATAGGGGTCCCCTTGTACTTGCCTAATGTTCCTGTGAACAAGTCCTGGAATTCCTGGATGAGGGCCTCTTCCCAGTCATCGCTTCTGGTTTGATGTATGCCAGCTAGTTCAATCCTGAGTGGAGCGAACCACTGTAACCCTAACAAACTGGGCCGGTCATGATCGACAATAGTCAGGGGAAGCGTCGCGGTGCAGTCCTTAAAGGATATTTGGACGTGGCTGGAACCGACAACTGGAATTCTGTTTCCCTGGTAGTCTTTTAGGATGGTTCTTTGAGTGCTGAGGTCCTGGCGGCAGATGGCAGGGATCAACTGTTTGAGGGTTTTCCAGGATACCATCGATAGGGATGACCCCGAATCGACTTCCATCACGTATGGTCGATTCTCAATAGTAACCCTTTTGCGGATCTTTCTTGCACCTAGCAATGAAGTGCGGCCAATAATAATGGTTTGGTGGGCCTCTTCTCATCTCGTTGAAGAGGCAGGTGTAGTAGTAATGGTTATTCCATTGGTGGTTCAGGTGGTCCCGATTCCCAGGTGGTTTGGCTGTTTCCCGACGGAGGTTGTTCTCCCTTCGGCTTGGACTGGACTCTTGCTTGCTTCTGCAGACCTTCGCGATGTGGCCTCTTTTCCCGCAGGAACAGCAGAGTGCGTCGAGGAATTTGTAGTCTGATTGCGGGTGGTTTGCCCCGCAACTAGCACATTGGCGCGGAAGTCTCTGGTTCCTTTGCTCTCGTTCTGAGTGGAGCCAGTTGACCTCCTCTTCCTCACTGTCTGAGGATGACTCAAGGTCTTCGTGGTGGGTGGTAATAGCATGCTTCTCAGCGAAGAGTGGGCTATCGTTAGCGAGTTGACGATGCGGTGCGTTCACTCGGTGCATTCGAGCGGTTGACTTCCTGGTTGCTTCTGCAGCAGTAGCGTTGGCGATGACATCTGCAAGGCTGATGTCTCCTTTCACCATGAGTTTACTCTGCACAGTGTTGTCATCTAAACCCAGAACTATGTGGTCTCTCAGGGCTTCCTTGAGGTTTGCAAAACCACAGAGGCCTCCTAGCTTCCGGAGGTCAGTTACAAAGTCCCCAATGCTCTCGTTCTTTCGTTGGTCCCTCTGGTAAAATTCGTGTCTTCGTATCAGTGTAGGTACTGCGGGTGTGTAATGGGCCCGGAGGATTGGGGCGTGGGTATCCCAATCCATGGTCTTCACTTTCACCGGTTTGGCAAGTGCTTTAGCCATTTTGAAAACAGCGGGGCCGCAATGAGTCAGGAGCACCGCTCCTTTCTTGCCAGGCATAGCATCTTTTAAATTGTTGGTCTCTAGGAACATCTGGAAACGATCTATATACGAGTCCCAGTCTTCATTTGCTGGGTCAAATGGAGCAGGTGGTATGGTGCCACTGGTCATTCTGCCGTTCATTGCGTGCGCTCTTCAGCCACGTGCTCTGTCTTGTTCGATGAATACTTAGTCAGCTCTATCATCTCCACATCCCACCTTAGTCTCCAGTGTTAAGTCCTGAGCATGGCCGCAAGGAACAGAGACGAGACATCGAACGGTGACTTCAACTCTTTATTGTGAAATAAGAACAGAGCAAATACTTGGGCAGCAGCAGCTCTTTTATAGAGCTGGCTGCTGTCAAAACAACCAATGGTTTGAGTTTACCGCTCTAACAAGCGTCCAATCAGAGAGGCCCGTTAACAGCCAATTGGACTGGCCAGAAACGACCACTCACGACTCGCTAGTCGCGGGCCAATGAGAAGTGCAGGATTACAAGCCTGCTGCAAAGTAAAGCTATTTAGGGTTGTTACTGATGCGATGGCTTAGTCCATAACATTCACGTAATTTTCTTTGCAGTAATAGTTTTTCTTTGTTTAACTTCATAGTTTATCATTGTCTTCTTTTGCATGTTTTGTGACTGTGCAACTTTTCCTACAACCTCACATAATATCCGTTAATTCATTTAGCTTTTTTGAGATCAGTTAAGACCAGCTAAATGCTACTATCTGCTGAAAATTGTAGTTGTTTTCTTCTAAAGTCTACAGATATAAATGTAATTCAAAGTGTTTTCAGAAGATTAGCAGGGACAGCATTGTTGGAATTATCTGAGTCTTGGCTTATTACTTCATTGTTTACAATAGCTGTCAAAGGAACACATTATTGTGAAAAAGATATAGTCTAACAAATATAATTAACAATTAAAATAAGTTTAATGAAACAAAATATAGCTGAAACAATAACTTACCATCCAAGAAAAAAAAAAAAGATGATCTGTTTGATAACAAATGTATGTAGGAAACACACCACAGTACTAACAGGGGACTTTAACCACCCTTACATCAACCAGGAAATAAACTCTATACTGAATGGGAGATGGAAAATGTTCCTGACCAACCTAACTGACAATTTTGTCATTCAAAAGATACAGGAGGGAACTAAATAGACAACTATATTGTACTTAATTCTTACTAACAGAAAAGTGATTGAGGAGGTTGAATTTGTAAGATAATGACTATGTCATACTGGAATTCAATATAATGCAGGCACAAGCAATAGCAAATAATCAAACCAGTGTCTTAGACTTTAAAAAAGTTAATTTTAACAAATTTAGAGAGAACTTGGGCAGGATTCCATGGATGAATATATTAAAGAAGAAAACAACTCAAGAAGTTTTGGAGACTCTGAAAAATATGATTATTAAAAGCCCAGTCTAACTCAATACTACTGAGAAAAAAACCAAGAAATCTAAGAAGAAACCAGCATGGTTACACAAAGAACTTTCTGATAAACCGAAAGAAAAAAAAAAGATAAGTACAAAAAATGGAAAGAGGAAAAACTGAAAAATACTAGCAAATATTTGAATCTGCAAAGATGGTATATAAACCGAGGTTCAAAATGAAGCAAGTCTTATAACAAATGTCAAAAACAATAAAGTTTCTTTCCACATATTAAAAAAAAGAATAGAATTCTTTATTGGCCATGTGTGATTGAACACACAAGGAATGTGTCTTGGTGCATATGCTCTCAGTGTACATACAGAAAAATATCAAGGAAATAATTGGTTCACAAATGGGAGAAGATGATAAGAAAGTAATGGGCAGTAGAGAAAAAGCAGAGCTGTTTAATTCATTATTTGCATCTGTCTTCACAAAAGGAAATATAGCCCATCCTATCAAAAACAGCATGAAATAATGAAATAGGTTAAGACTCATTAAGGTTCTTAACAAATAAATGTGGGATTAATAATTACTGCTTTAATATCCTTGCAAATCAATTGTTTCATGATCTACTTCAATAATGTTTAGTTGCCAGTCTCACATGATTGATTAATAGTTCATCAGTTGCTGTGTGTTTATGCAGGGGTGGGATTCAAATTTTTAACAACTGGTTCTGTGGGCATGGCTTAGGTGGTGGGCATGGCTTGGTGGTCATGTTATTGGCTGGGTGTGGCCAACTCAATATCACACATCTCCTCGCCTGGCCTCTCATGACTGTGGGGATGCTGCAACAGTCGTAAGTGTGAAAAATGGTCATAAGTCACTTTTTTCAGTGCTATTGTAACTTTAAATGGTCACTCCACACAAGCAAAGTACCAGCAAAAGAGGGAAAGAAAACTCCAGAGAAGTTCCTGAGATAGGAAGTCTAGTCCTGCCAAAAATGTAATAAGAGTCAATGGACAGGCAGTTTCTGTAAGCAACACCAGAATATTTCCTTCCTGCCTTCCTTACAGGATTAGGCCAGTAATTTCTTTTAACAACTGGTTCTCCGAACTGCTTAGAATGTTAACAACCTGTTCTAGCGAATAGGTGCGAACTGGTAGAATGTGAACATTTGCCCTTTAATTTTCTAGGATCGATTACATTTTCCAATTTCTTGAAACAGAATTAGGAAAATGCTTGGCTAGACAATCCTGATTTTAAAAATGGTAGAAATTCTTTTTTTTTTTTTAAAGAAAATTTTATTAATTTTCTACAAACAAACAAGACAAACAAAACATTAAAACATTCCACTCTCGTATGTACATCCAGTGTGTCAGTTGGTTCATCATTTTTGTGCATTCATTCTGTAGTCCCAGTTACAATTATGTTACATAACAACTCATATTATCAATCCAAACTTATATATCCTATAATCACTAAAAAAAAAAAAAAAATTTTTTTTGACTATACTTTTAATCATTCATGCTTTATGAGCTAACAATACTTTAAGCAGATTATTCAACAAATCATATAATCATACCAAATCAATCCTAAAAAAACCCTTTATAAACATAATATCAAGTAACAAAATAATAGCAAAATAGCAAGATAAAGATATTTCTTACTATCTAAAATATTCTATTATCATATTTTATCATCTAGCCATTTATAAAAAAGATCCCAAATTTCATAAAATTGTTTATCCTCTTGCTCTCTAATTTCAAATGTCAATCTGCTCATCTCAGCACATTCCAATATTTTCTTAATAATTTCTTCCTGTAATGGTATTTTCTCATTCTTCCAATTTTTAGCAAATACAATCCTGGCCGCTGTTACTACATTTACAATCAGGTATTTCAAATCTTTACTATATATATCAGGTAAAATTCCCAATAAGAAGATCTCTGGTTTCAAGTCTATATGTTTCTTTGTCATTTTTTCCAACCACATGCGAATTATAGTCCAATATTTTCTAGCATCCTCACAAGTCCACCACATATGGTAATACGAGCCGGGTATCTGATGACATTTCCAGCATTTTTCAGATTTGTTCTTAAACATTCTTGCTATTCTTGTCGGAGGAAAGTGCCACCTGTAAAACATCTTATACAAGTTTTCTTTATATGCTGTTGACATTGTCATTTTATAATTTTGAGACCACAATTTCTGCTATTTCTCTAAATCAATCCCATATCCAAAATTCTTCCCCCAAACAATCATAGTTTCTTTGTCTTGTTCTTCTTCTAATTTCATTCCCAGTAAATAACCATATAATTTTTTAATCACCTTCTCATCAGTACCCATCAAGATCTTATCTAAATCAGTCTGCTTATCATAAAATCCCTCCGTCTTGGAATCATCATACCTTGAATGTATTTGTGCATATGAAAACCAATTCATCCTTATACCTTGTTCCTCTAAGTTTTGGATCGATTTAAGTTCACCCTTTTCATCCAAAAGTTCCCCATATCTAACTGTTTGTTCCTTCTTGTAGATTATAGGATAGGAAAATGCTTCAATGGTCGATAACCAAACTGGAATTTTCAAATAACATTGTCTTTTTATCTTCTCCCAATTTAACCACAAAGACTCCCGTACATAATGTCTTCTAAAATAACCCTGTGTTTTAGTTCCCTTATACCATAAAAAAGCATGCCAGCCCAACAGCAAGTCATGCCCTTCTAATGTCAACAAGCTGTTTCCTTAATGTTATCCATTCTTTGACCCACATCAAACTTGCAGCTTGATAGTACAATTCCCAATTAGGCAGGCCAAAACCTCCTCTAATTCTAGCATCTTGCAAAAGCTTTAGCTTTATTCTCGCTTTTTTCCCTTGCCATATAAACTTCAGTATAATTTTATTTAAATCTTCAAAATAGTCTTTTCCAAGCCTAATTGGTATTGTTTGAAACAAAAATAAAATTCTAGGTAAAATATTCATCTTAATTGTTGAAATTCTCCCTATTAATGACAATTGCAAGTTTTCCCACTTCTTCAAATCTGTAGTTATCTGTTGTTTAAGTTTAATATAATTATTCTCTTTTAATGTGCTACATCTTGTTGTCAAATATATCCCCAGATACTTAACCTTATTTGTAACTTGAATTTTCAAAAGATCTGCCAGTTCTTCTCTCTGTCTCAATAGCATATTCTTTGTCAAAATCTTTGTTTTATCTTTATTTATTTTCAAACCAGCCACCTCTCCATATGTCTCTATCCTTTCCAATAACTTTGGAGCTGTTTCTAGCGGGTCTTCCAAAATAAAAGCTAAATCATCAGCAAAAGCTTGTAGCTTAAATTCTTCCTTCTTAATTTTCATTCCTTTTATGCTTTTATCATCCCTAATATTTCTATTCAACACTTCCAAGGTCAACACAAATAGCAAAGGAGATAGGGGGCATCCTTGTCTTGTGCCTTTCCTTATATTAATAAAATCTGTAAGTTCCCCCTCCATCATTACCCTTGCTGTCTGTTTATTATATATGGCTTCTATTGCTTGAATAAATTTTTTAGCAAAACCCATCTGCTCCAATAATAATAACATAAATCTCCAGTTCACGTTGTCAAATGCTTTTTGAGCATCTAGGAATATCAAAGCCATTTGCTTTTCAGGATGAGCCTCATAGTATTCCAAAGTGTCCAAGATTACTCTCATATTGTCTCTAATTTGTCTCTTTGGCAGAAATCCATTTTGATCTGGGTGAATAAAATTATTTAAATATTTTTTAAGTCTTTCTGCTAAGATTGAAGCAAAGATTTTATAGTCTGCATTCAATAAAGAAATAGGTCTATAATTCTTAATTTGCAGTGGGTCAGTCGCTTCCTTCAGTATAAGTGTAATATAAGCCTCTGACCATGTTTTGGGTATCATCTTTTTTAACATAACTTCATTCATAACTTCTAACAATGAGATGCTCAAAGATTCTTGAAATATTTTATAGAATTCTGCTGGAAGCCCATCTGGACCCGGTGCTTTCCCATTATTTTGTCTCTTAAATGCTTCATTTAGTTCCATCATTGTTGTATTGCTTTCTAGCATTTCTTCAGTCTCTTTAGGTATCTTCGGTAAATTAGCTTCCTGTAAATACTGTTTGACTTTTTCCTCATCAATATTCTCTTGTTTATATAGTTGCCCATAAAAATCTCGAATAATTTCTTTTTTCTCCTTATTCCCATAACAAACTTGGCCTTGTTCATCTATTAACTTCAATATTTTTCTTGATTCCTTCTCTTTTCTCAATTTATATGCTAGCCATCTACCTGTTTTATTTGCATCTTCAAAATAATTCTGTTTAGAGTTTCTGATTTTCTGTGCCAGTTCTTCTTTCTCTATTAATTCCATTTTATGTTTAATTACATCCAGCTTCAATTTAATATCCTTTTTCTGTGGCATTTTCTGTAATTCTTTTTCAAGAATTTTATACTCATCTTCCAAGGCCTTAGAAGCTTGCCTTTTCCTAATATTCTTTTTTCTTGTATAATCTATTATCAAACCTCTAGCGTATGCCTTCATTGTATCCCACACATTCTGCGTTGAAGTATCTTCTTTTTTATTCTCTCTGAAGAAAAAAGCCAATTCCTTCTCCATCCATTGTATAAAATCTTTCTCCTTTAAAATAGTATTATTTAATGTCCATCTCGATCTTTTTTTTTGTCCCTTCCATTTAATTGTCATTGGGCTATGATCTGCCCAAGTACTTGTTTCAATATTTGTTTCTTGAATATTGGATATTAATTCTGTTGAGATCCAAATCATATCTAATCTGGACCATGATAGATGTCTATTTGAATAAAAAGTATATTGTTTAGCTTTAACATTTCTTTCTCTCCAAATATCTTTTAAAGTTAATTCATCTGTCATTTTAAAAAAAGACCTTGGGAGAGCCTTTCTATTTTGCTTTGTTGTTGTTGCTATATAGTCCAATTTATTGTCCACAATTCCATTAAAATCTCCCATCATAATTATATTAACATTGTCCAGCCCAATTATTTTCATGTGTAACTTTTTATAAAACTCTTCTTGTTTATCATTCGGAGCATAAATTGCAATCAAGAGTATTTTTATATTATTGTCCATTATTTCTACCATTAATACTCTTCCATCTTCATCCTTGTAAATCAATTTTGCTGGGATAGCCTCTTTAATGTAAAGAACCACTCCTCTTTTCTTACATTGAGTCAAAGAAGTAAATATTTCCCCCAATTTTGGTTGTACTAACAATTGTTCATGTTGTTTCTTAATATGAACTTCTTGTAGACAAATTATATCAAATTTTAATTTCTCTAATTTATGAAAAGTTTTCCTTCTTTTAACAGCTGAATTAAGTCCATTTATATTCATTGTAATCAGTTTTTTTTCTTCCATGATTATGCTTTATATTTAGGTCTAACCGCTCTTGTGGATCTCACTTCACGCTGTTCTTTGCTATCCATCTGTCCCCCTACTGCTCCTTTCTCTTTTTCAGTCTCCAGTTGTTCCTCTTGAAACTCAATTAATGAGACCTCTTTCTCTGCTTCCTCTCTTCTTCCTCCAAAAAATTCTGCATGGAAAAGTTCCGCTTTCTCAATTGAATCAATTCTATATTTCTGCTCTTGCCACCTAAACATTAGTCCTTCTGGAATCAGCCATCTATAATTCACTTCGTTTTCCAATAGCATTTTGGTCAGAAATCGATATTCTCTTCTCATCTCTCTCACTCTTCTGGGTATTTGTTTTAAAACCACAACCTCTTTACCTTTGTATTTCAATGTTTTCTCTCTTACCACTTGTAATATTTGTTTTTTGATGGATTTTTTGGTAAATCTAATATGGACTTCCTTGGGTAATTTATTTCTCATCGCATACCTTGTATAGACTCGATATATTTCATCTATTCCATCCATCATCTTTTCCTCTGTAATTTCCAAAGCATCTGCCAAAATTTCTATCATTACCGCTGCCAAATTTTCTCCTCTTTCCTCTTCTATATTTTGAAATCTGAGGTAAAATTCTGACCTTTCCATCTCCCACCTCAACATCCCACTTTTTTCTTGTTCAACCGCTGTTAATCTACTGTCAATATTTCCAATCTTCTTCTGTTTTCCTTCTTCCTCAATTTTTTGGAATCTCTCCTCATACTTGACCATCATTTGTTTAATGTTTTCCACTTTTTCATCAGTCTTCTCTGTTCTTTGTTCAATATTTTCTGTTCTTTGTTCAATATTTCCTGTTCTTTGTTCAATGATGTCTGATTTTGTCTTGAGATCTTGGATTCCTTGCATAATCATCTGTAAAGTTACTCTTTCTTGTTCCTTATCTTGCTTCAACATTGTCTGAATTAAACGTTGTCCTCCAGCTGGTGGGGAAGCAGAGGTAGAAGTAGAAATGCCAGATGGTATTGGTTTCCTGCTCATTTCAATGCTTCCAAAGCTTCAAATTCTTCTTGACTTTTAATCCAACTGGTAGAGCAGCCAATTATAATCCAAAATAGAAAACTCCAATAGTAAAAGGCACGAAACCAAAAAAGAAACAGGAAAAAAAGAAGAAGAAAGATCTTCAGGTTCTTCTAGACCCTAATCCAATTACGAAGTAGTCCACCATAAAAAAGAAAAAATAGAAAGGAGAAAAACAAACAAATCCAAAAATAATAATATTGATTAAGAGCAAAAAAAAGAAAAGAAAAAAAAAGCAAAAAGAGAAAAAACAAAAAGTTCCTTCAGGTTCTTCCAGTTGAAAAGTCTCAATAATCAAAAAAGAAAAACAAAGTGGTCCAAAAACATAGATAGGAAAAGCAAAAAAGTCCCAATAAAAAAGAAAAGAAAAATAAAGAAAAAACTCTGAGGCTTTCCCCTTAAAATAAAAGGCAGAAATAAAAATATTACTAAAATTGAAATTTAGAAAAAGGCTGGCAAATAGGATATATATATATATGTCTGGCATTCAGCTTTGTTCGGGTATTTTCCCACGTGGTGCTTTTAAAGTTGTAGCAACGTTTCAGCAGAATCTCATCTGCCATCATCAGGCTTCTGTATGGTGTTTGTGAGTCAGACTTTTACAGTGGTTTCAGATTTAAATTTGGGGCAGCCTATTGCTGTGTCAGAATGGTTTTTTCTTCCTCCTGATTGGTTGAGAGTCTTGGTCTGTGTTTATTGGTCTTGGAGTTTGCTGTGTTCTGCTGCTAGTATCTTCTGTCTGTTTTTTTGGGGGGGGCTCTTTTTGTATCTTGATTGGCTGGCAACATTGTGTTACTTTATTGGAGGCCTTTAGTGCAGCTTGGCTTCGGGTAAATGGACGGCTATCATTCGTTAGGAAGCTGGGTTTCATCTGGGTGCCTGGTTGGGGTGTGTTTGAGCTGGAGGTATCAGGGGGGATCTATTTGTGCCCATATATATATATATATATATATATAAAGGCACACTGCACTTTATTTATTTATCCAAGGCTCTTGTTATGACTCTCTTCTCCAGCAGCTTCAAAGCCAAACCTCAAGTATTGAATTATTGATAACAGTCCAGGAAAGCACCTGCAATAATATTTTGCTGTGCTCTCCCTCTATCTTATCACGTTAAAATGTCCTTGAGAAGAGGTCTTTTTGCAATTCTCTCCAATTCAAATAAAATACTTTCAAGCCTCTAGTTGGCAGTGTTGCAAAGTTTCTTAATGCTCTTCCTCCCCCCCAGCCAGAAAAAAGGAGTAATATATACAGAGACAAAAACAAAACAAAAAAAAAATAGCCAAAGGGAGCCTCTATCCTAAATAAAGTTAAAAAATCCAAGGGAGCATAAAAATATATATAAGAGAAAATTCAATCTGGTTACCTTCTCACAGATTTCTTCTTTGATCAGGATGTCCTTTCCAACCTCAGCGAATTTACAACACAAAAGAGTTTTTTCTCACCCAGCCGACACACTTTCACTCCAGCCACTTTCTTTCCGGAGCTGTCCTGACTTCAGCAGCTATAGAGGCTGCCTCTCCGCCGCCAGCAAAAGGGCTTCTTCCGGATCAAACCAGAGATTTTGCGATATCTCTGGGATCCTGGAACAGTACCCTTCTCAATCCCCGTCTCTACGGGACGGTTTAGGTCCGTTGGGACTGACCAGGGGCGAAAATATCAGCTGCGATCTCAGAGCCCCGAGATCGCAGCTGTATCGCCAAAACGAAGCTCTGTGATGACAGGTGGTGAATCATGGTGATAATAAATACAATCCCATATAAATAAAATACTTTGAATATTTCATTGTTTAGCTGACCCAGACCACATTTTATATCTGGGATGGTGTGTTAATAATAATATGATTCCCTAACTGTGAGTCCTTGGTACTCTCTGAGTTTAGTTGTTTGCTTGCAAATCTTTCATTACCCGATATTAGGGAATCCAAGAGAACTGCTAACTTTTGTTCATCCAAGACATAAAAATCCATCTCTTAAAATGTTTTTTATTTTCTTAGCATTTGCTTTCCTTAAAATTTCATCTAAATTTGCTTTCACATTGGATTAGGTATTACCATCCACAGGGAAAACAATTTTCTGTTTTAGACATTATACTTTTGACATTTTGTAGCCAGTGCCTAAAACAATGGTGACAGACTGAGTAATTCATGAAAAAAATGTGGTTTTTATTCTTGTTTTAGGACAAAATATTTACAATTAGATGAACTTCATGGCTGCATACATCTTAACACCTTTGTGAGCAGAACATGTTCAACAGTAGTGCAGAATATAGAAATAAAATAAGAAGAAAAAACATGCATAACATTTTCATTGGATTTTACTAAAAGGAAACACTTCTAGACATAAACTAGTATTTGTTCTTGTCTAGACAAAATTCACAGAAATATTTGCTTTAAAATTACAGACATAATAAATACACTATTATATCTATTTTATTTGTTTGTTCGTTTGGTTGGTTGTCACATTTTGAGGAAGCTGCTAGTGAAGTTCACTGTCACACAAACTACTGTATTTAATGTTTAATCTTCATATGAAAAGCATATGACACAACTTTATAAGTACCTCACAAGTAAACATCCAAAACTGTAATATATAATCAGTTTTCTTCTCTGATAATTGCAAACCTGGGACCCAAGTCTTGTGCATATTTTATGGAGATGGCAAAAAAAGAAGAAGCAATAATACTGAAGCATAACAAAAGATCAGTGTGAGCATCATTTTACAGCTTTGATCCAAATGTTTTCTTCAATCTCTTATTTCTTTCAGAAACCACCCAAGGCAATAAAAGTAGAGGTCTTTATACAACACACACTTTGGCTGCTGCACTGATTTTTCAGTGAAGAAGCAATTTCCATGTAACAAAATCTGTTTGCACATTATCATCACTTTGCACTAAATTAATATGCAGCTTCTTTTCAAGCTATTATTTGAAAGGATGCAAATGAAAGCATAATTATCCTCATTAAAAGGTGCTTATCTCCTATTCTCAGCCAAGGGAGCCTATGTTTGTCTGAGAGAGATGCTTCCGTCACTACGCGCCAGTATAAAAATCCAGAATGCAGTAACCTTTCCTGCCAAAGCAGCACCTATTTACCTACTAACTTTTGCATGCTTCTGAACTGCTAACAAGAGCTGCATGAGTAATGGGAACTCACCCTGTTGTTCAGTACTTGGTCTTGAACCCAGGCAGCTGACAAGCTCAGTGTCTTAACTGCTGAGTCATTGTGAGCTCTTATCCTCATTAGAATCAATTAATATTGGCCAAATCTGTCTGAATTTTCTGAAAGGGTATGTGCCTGATGACAGAAAAGTTATATTTATTCTGAATTTCTTTGTGTATCATTACTAATTTCCTAAAAAGATGTTGGATAACCATGTGTCTGAAGTGGTGTAGGGTTTCCTAACTAAGCAGGGGGTTGGACTAGAAGACCTCCAAGATCCCTTCCAACTCTGTTATTCTCTTCTATTCTACTACTGTTGATTAATATGCATTGTTTTTGTAATAATATATAAAGTATGCTACTATAGTTTATTATGCTGCAATTCCCTACCTGTAATGCTTTTGTGAAAAGTCCTGATGGGAAAAAATTTTTCATATTATCTTGTGATATATGTGTTTTACCCTATAGAACAGGGGTGTCAAACTTGCGGTGTCACAGCGGCGTCACATGACATATCACAACTTTTTTCATCTTCGCTAAACCAGTCATGGACGCATCTGGCTCACAGGCTGAGAGTTTGACAACCCTGCTATAGAAAATCAAGAAGATGACTCCAGAAAACTTATTCATGCTAATAGTCTCTTGCACTTTGGAGTAGCTTTGTCCCTGAATTTAGGATCACCCCTTCTAAAACGATCATTTTTGAAAGCCATTAAGGCTGTACTTTTCTAGTGGACCTGGGAGATAGGAAATGCAATATAATGGAAACCACATCTTCCATGAAATGTTGCATAATCTAATTCTGATGCACTATTATATATTTATGAGGCTTCTTTTTAACATGTTGCGATATATATGTTTCTATTTTATTGTAAGCTACCTAGAATCATAAAGGTAGGTGGTATAGAAAATTATGTATAAGTAAAATCATACCACAAATAGTATTTGCATATAAAGTATACTTATTTTGTGGTTTGGCTTTATGTTTTTAAATTTTAATTGGATTTAATTCTCATGTTAAACTCCTCTATATAGTAAAATATTATATTTATAAGGAAATTCAGTTTTACTTTTATGAACAACCTATTGTTAGTGAGATTCAAGTTCTTTAAGAAGCAGAGAGGAACTATATTTCTCTTATTTATCTTAGGACATTGGTGTTATTTTTATGTAACTCCTATGAGAAATGTTTCCTTATAACATGAAATTACACTTTCAGATATTTAGTTTGAAAAAATGTTATATCAAAGAAAATTGAGTAAAACAATATATATTATTAAATTATACAAGAAAGCGGGGTGATGCATATTGTGTCCTTTAAATGATATACACATTTTTCAAATCATATCAAGTGCATTTTGATAGCATTTAATATTTAAATAAATATTTTTGCTTCATGCTGCTGTGGAGTTAGAAATCAACCCAGTTTTGCAATTGGTTGTATTTAAATGTATACTAAGCAGGTAGACAAAGATCTGGTATAATTTTTGGAATACTGTAATAAAGAAATAACTGTTCACATCCAAGAGATATGACAATGAAATAATATTAAAGTCAAATAGCTCCTTAGAATCCCTTTAGAAAGAAACAAGATCCATGTTTCTGAATTCCTGATTTGTTGTAAACACTTAATCACTTCCCTTTGCTTTTACAGACACAAATTTTATTATCTTAATCCTGGATATTGTTATCTTCTAATAATTTATCATGCAGTCATTTGAACCTGACACTTTCTGCTTGTAAAATATATCCTCTAATCTACAGTTCTGAGTAACTCCTGACTTAGCAAAGTAACTAGCTCTTCTGATATAAAACTTAGTCTCATTTCCAAAGAGATCGCTTTTTGCGGATACCTGATTATTATTACTATTTGTTATTGTTATTCTTTCCTGGATTTTTGGACAATTTTATAATATGTGCAGACTGTAGTTCTGAAAACTATACTATAATGTATTCCTGATAAAATTAGTCAAAATGGCTAATTCTTTCCTAGGAATGTTTGCTGTAAAGATAACAGCACTATTTACATAGGCAGGAATTAACTAGGTGATGCTTCCTTCTCAATTTCCTATTACATATTTACTGGCCACCTAATTCCAGTGAGAAGCGGAATATTCACAAATTAGGGATTTTCTATTCTACTTCAGTGATTTTTCTGAAAAAAGCACATTCAGTTGATAATTTTGCATACAAATAGATTGTTTTCAACTCATATTTTCAAATGCCAGTAGAATCGGTTTATTTTTCAGTCTAAATTAAAATTCGCCCACTTTTTTTTTAAGCTTATAATACCAGATGTTTATATCTCATGTTTAAAATACACTTTTGTTTATGTATATGTATTATGTATAAACAAACTTAAATAGATGAAGAATTCAAATTAAATTAAAATATGATTTAAAGTAGTACATGAAGTGTTTGCATACAGTGACTGATTCCTTTAATCATAACTCAGAGTTGAAATGGTTTCTTGCTGAGGAAGTGAATACTTCCATACAAACAAAGAATAGAACTGAAATAAACATTTAAGAAAGGTCAAAACATCTTTATATGTTTGCTTGTCTTCTTTGGTTAAAAATTCAGAAAATACAGAAAACAATGTAGATTGTGTTAAGAACTTCTAATTATATGTGGAAGAACCAATGTGAATATAAAAATTCTAAGGTGGCTGGTGGTTGAGGTGGTTGGCCTCACACCATTAACACGAATGTTAAAACTTTTTTTTTTAAAAAAAATCAAAAATTGAAGTGGCAGAAACATTCAAAACTTTTAAAAATGTTTCTGAATCCAAATTCAGAGACCAATTCTACAGTATTTTCACACAAAGTATAATTTGGCTTATCAAGACTAACGTTTCAGGAAGAGATGATTAAAATGCCTATGTTCATGTAGAAAGAAGATAAAGCTGAAGGATAAATAATTTTATATCTCTGAGGTCTCATTTCTACATTAAGAGATAGTAGATTTTTCAGCCATGTTTTAAAATATACAAAAGTTACCTATTATGTCATTAATCGGCCTAACATACTTCCAGCTTCAAATTCAGTTTGTAAGAATGTTTCCTCTTATAGAATAAATTAGAATATCCATACGAATATCTTTTTATTTTCTGAGAAGTGTATCTTTTCTCACTAAAACATACCTACACTATACTTCCTATAAAACACTAATTAATATCCAAAAATAAGGAGACATCCATTGATTTGCAAGATTGTCAGAATGACAAAATGGATCATGCTTTTAAATTTTGTTTAACTAAAAGACTTTGCAAAGGTTTTTCAAAACTTTAAATCTGAGTGCACCTTTAATTGTCCAGTAAATGCTGAGTAGACCTATATTATAGTATTTAGAAAATAGTAAGCAATTTTCCAATTTACATTTTGAAAATAGACAATAACATGGATGTAAAATACCCCATAAATCCATCATTAAGATATATTTTTTATTCTAAGGAATATTTTTTCGTTCAACAAATGATTTAATGTTTGCAATTAGCATTGATTCAGGGTCCATCCACTTCAGATAAAAAGCAAATTAAAAGCCTTTAAATTTTTAAATATATTTTCAATGAAAAATATTGGATTAAAAATGCACATAGTGACTTTCAAACGATATTTGGAGTAGAAGGTTTATCTTTTTTCTCAGCCAATTTATGGATTTGTTAAGAACCTTTTGGTTATCCTCAAATATGTTGACTGTTTTCTTGGAAAAGTGGTTCAAAATTATTTAAGTATTTATTATTTAAATGCTAGATCAGGCTGATTTCAAATGTATTTACCTCAGAAGTTTATTTGATTTCAAGGGTACAAATTTTTCAGTAAGTAAGTATACAGTATAGTTATTTGAGTATATGTTATATATAAGTTCAATATGTCGTGTCCTCGAAAATGATGCCAGGAGTCGGTGACTTCAAATCATGCTCTTTTATTAGTATAGGAACCGACCTGGGGCTAAGGCAAAAGTTCGCGGCTTTTATTCCTTTAGCCGCGGCGGCCGCGGCCAATGGCACCGCTTTGAATCTCCCGCGATTCGAACAGACCAATCGCGGGAGATTCTCAGCAAGCCAATCGGCGCGGCTCGCCTAACCAATCAGAGTGCCCCGTGCTTTGGCCAATCAAAGCGCGGGGATCTCAAGAATGCTAATGAGGGGACAGAACACCCCTCCCCTCTTGGTTTAGTCCTTATGTCACGTAGTCCCGTAGGTAGGCGGGGCTCCGTCTTAGCCTACTGCACCTGCGCAGCTCAGTTGTTGGTTGGATCCCGGCTGGTTCGGTCGGGGTCTCTGTTCCTCCGGATGCCGTCGTGGGAACCGGCTGGTCGGTCGGGCTGGGCCGCTCTCTGTAGCTCCCTCCTGGGTCTCCCGGGTTTGTTGAGCTGCGGGTTTCGCCGCTCCCGCTCGGTCTCCCCGTGTCGGTCGAGCTGGCCTGGCTGTCTCTTCCTGGCGAGGGGTCGTGCTGGCTGCTTTCCGGTAAGTATGGCTGGTTTATTCTTCTTTGGTTTTGGTCCCCTGGGTATTCCCTCCCCCCTTGGTTTGTGTTGTGGGGGTTGGTTTCGCCTGCTTGTGCGTCGGTGGTTTCTTGGGTGGTCGTCCTCGACCTTAATTGGTCGATGTGGTGTTTCCATGCTCATCCATCTGCTGTTTGTAGCCGGTACGAGTGTGGGCCTGTTATTTGTGTGATGACGGCCGGTACCCATAACGGGTCTTCCGTCAGGTTTCTTGTGTATACCAGGTCGCCTAGTGTGAAAGTTCGGTGTTTGCTGTTTGAGTCTGGGGGCTTCTCCGGGTTATACGTGGGGTGTAATCTGTCGAGTGGGGACCTTAATTTTCTCCCCATTAATAGTTCGGCTGGGCTCTTATTCGTTGTGGTATTTGGGGTTATGTGTTGGGTGAAGAGTAATTTGTTTATTTTATCCTAGATCTCCCTGTGGTCTATTTTCCGGATGGTTTTCTTAGTGAATTGCACCATCCGTTCCGCCCTACCGTTCACTCTGGTCCCATTGGGGCGGGCTGCGGTTCTTTTTAAGGCGGCAGACGCGGGCAATGTGTCCCTTCTTGTCACAATGCCGGCAGATCGACTCAAAAAAACGGCATTTGGACCCGGGGTGGTCGCCTCCGCAACTGGCACAGTTGGTCCTCAACTTACGACCCCACCGGTTCCGTGGGTCGCGGCCTGTCTGGAGGCGATGAATTTCCTCCTCGTCATCGGAAGTGCCCGATGCCAAGTGGAAATCGCCTGGTGGGTGGTCGTCTCGGGTTGGGCCTCGGCCGACCTTGCAGGGTTGTTGTTCCCGCTGCGGTCCCCAGCGTTCGGTCGGCGCATGCGGTCGGCGGATGTTCGGGTCGCTTCGGCAGCTGCGGCTGCAGTGAGGATGTCTGCAAGGCTCTGGAGGATGGGGTTCCACAGGCCGAGCACGATTCTGTCTCGCAGGGTGTCGTTCAGGTTGTCGAATTCGCACAGCCCCACTAGGCGCCGTAGTTCGGCGATGAAGTCGCTGAAACTCTCACCCGACCGTTGGTCCCGACGGTAGAATTTGTTGCGTCGGATCAGGATAGATACCTCTGGAGCGTAGTGCCGCCGAAGTATTGGCTCGAGGACGTCCCAGTCCATCGCGGTCGCGTCGGCGGGTTTGGCAAGTGCCTTGGCCATCTTGAATACCTCGGTCCCGCAGTGGGTCAGGAAGACGGCGCGCTTCATGGGGCCGGTGGCGTCCTTCATGTCGCTGCACTCGAGGAACATGCGGAATCGGTCGGAGTACGATTCCCAGTCCTCGGTGGCGGGGTTGAAGGGTGCGGGGGGTTCGATTTTCGCCATCGTGGAGATTCATCTGGCTTCCGTCGGACACGTGGTTCGGTTCAGGGTCTGGATCCCATCCTCGTCGCCAGTGTCGTGTCCTCGAAAATGATGCCAGGAGTCGGTGACTTCAAATCATGCTCTTTTATTTGTGTAGGAACCGAACTGGGGCTAAGGCAAAAGTTCGCGGCTTTTATTCCTTTAGCCGCGGCGGCCGCGGCCAATGGCACCGCTTTGAATCTCCCGCGATTCGAACAGACCAATCGCGGGAGATTCTCAGCAAGCCAATCGGCGTGGCTCGCCTAACCAATCAGAGTGCCCCGCGCTTTGGCCAATCAAAGCGCGGGGATCTCAAGAATGCTAATGAGGGGACAGAACACAATAGCTTTAAGCATGGTTAACATTTTTAGGCCAATATTATTTATAATGGGCACTTACATAAATGGATGGGTAAATCACCTCCTATCTAACAATAGATACAGCCAAATTATTGCATTAGGGCCAGGCAAAGCTATGCCACAAATTTCAGTAATACAATGGTTGTTGAAAAATATGGTACTGAATTATAAATACTGCACTACCATCTATAATAATATCTGAGATGGTTATCTAAGGAACCTACTCTTCCCAGTCATCTCCACCCATTCATTAGAGTGTGGCATCAAGGAATGTTGGGTCCTGTTCCCAATGGAGGTATAGACAGGATCCAGAAGAAGTGCCTTCTCTGTGGCTCCCTTCCTTTGGATTATCATCTCTTCAGAAATTAGATTGACTCCTACTTTGACACTGTTTCATTAGACCCTGAAAACTTTATTTTGCTAGTAAGCCTGGGGAACCCAGAATGGGATGGAGCCCATCAAATGGCTTATTTGACTTTGTTGTTGCCAGGAGTGGATGGATGGGGAGTTAGTTTTCATCCCCCATACTGTGTTTTTATTGTTTGTAAGCTGCCTAGAATCACTGTGAGAGAGTAGGCAGCTATATAAATTTTCTAAATAAACAAACAAATAAATAAATAATATATTTTTACCATTTTTGACATTGTTATTTCATAAGGATAATGTAGAAGATTTATACCTTCCCATCTTTTTGACTGCTGTCTTTTTTCCCCTCACTCCAGCTTTAATAGAAGACTAAAAAATTCTAATATTGTGCTGATTAATATGCAATGACCTACCCTATCTTTTTGTATGTTAAAAATCTGGTATTTGAGTTCAACTGTCAATCATATTTATGATATGGCTGGCAATTACCAGTGTATCTTTTTCCAGAATAGAATTGACACATTAAATGAAACATCAATATAATTTCATTGAATAAGTGATTTGTGGATTGCATGTATTTGTATTTGCATGCAGCTTCTTTTTTCTGTGTGTTATATAAAAAGCATTCTGTGTTTAATACAAAGGGCATTGGCAGTGTTCTTAAATCTAGAAAATAAGCTTCATTATTTAAAATAGTTAACATTTTTAGACTCAAGACTTAAAACAGTGTTCACTTATAAAATTTAAAGGAGGCTTAATTGTATGGCACTTATCTAAGGACTTTGGGGACTTCCTTTTCATAGATTAAAAAAATATAGCTGAATTAAAAATTATAACAAGGACTTCAAAGAATACTATATTATTACGTAGCAATATATAGAAAGATTGGCAGTAAAATTTTACCTAACAGCATTGTTATTTACTTTGCAAAACTAAAGTTAATAACAAGTAGAAATACTGTGGTAGTTTATGCTGCATCTTCATTGGATATACCCTGACCCCCGTCATTGAGACCTTGCATAGCAAGTCGCCTAAGTATTTTGTTTCTTGGGGTAGTTTTTTCCCATCATTAAAAAGTATTTCAATACTGATTTTTATTACTGTAATCAAAATGAGAACTGTTGAAAAGTGAAAAACTTAATTTTGTTTTTCGTGAATGTCCTCATGCCTAACAATTTTATAGATAATCCAGTAGAAAATGTTGAATATAAGAAAGGCTAAAGGGAAACAGGCTCGGGATAAGGTATCAATTTTCTTGGCCCGATCAATGAATACCTTCCTCATTTCTTCAGGAGTAAGGGATGCAGACTGAACTGGATGATTGGACCCTTTTGGAACCACTCCATCCTTTGCTTGTATACATGATGGGCTCATTCCATAGCCTGTAAAATTGAACCGATTCTCCCTTATATCATCATCCTGTTAAAGAAAGAAAAAAAGAAAGACAGAAATAGAATTCTTGAACTTAAATATTTTTGTCAATTTTACATCTTCATTTAAAAAGCAACTCTGTGTTTATAAGAAATTTTTCTCTTTTCTTTTTCTAAATAATATAAATGGGGAAAGATGATATCTGTTGTAAATTAATAAAGTGCTTAAATAAAGATTATTAAAACCTTTAGAAAAGTGCAGGGTTCTGGCCCTGCACTTCTGATTGGCCAATAATAGCGACATCTGATTGGTCCATTCAGGAGAATCTGATTGGCTATCAGTTGGCCTCTTTCATTGGTTAAGGGAACTAACGCTTCCCATTTCTTATTGGTTATTTGATCAGCAGCTTGCCTATAAAAAGGGCTTTTGCTGCCATAGTTTTTGCTCTGTTCCACAATGTTAAATAAAGAGTTGAAGTTCACTGTTCTCGTCTCCACTTCTTGCACCCATGCGCAGAACTTAACACTGGCGACGAGGATGGGATTTGGAGACGTCAGAGCTGACTGAGCACTACAGAGCGCTAAACAGAGCACGTGGCTGAAGACGCACCAACGGCTGAACCATGTCTAGCAGCATCATACCACCCGCTCCATTCGACCCGGCACAAGAAGACTGGGACTCATATATGGACCGATTCCAGATGTTTCTGGAGACCAACAACTTGAAGGATGCCACTACCGGAAAGAAGCAAGCGGTATTCCTAACTCACTGCGGGCCGACCGTGTTTAAGATGGCCAAGGCACTAGCCAAACCAGCTGAGGTGAATTCCATGGACTGGGACGTCCTCGAGCCCCTTCTACGGGCCCACTATGCACCAACCGTAGCAACTCTTTTTCGAAGACATGAATTTTATCAGAGAGACCAGCAGAAGGGAGAAAGCGTTGCAGATTTCATTGCGGATCTCCGGAATTTGGGAGGCCTCTGCGGGTTCGCCGACCTCGAAGAGGCCCTGAGAGACCGAATAGTTCTGGGACTAGATGCTCCAGCTACACAAAGTAAGCTGATGGCGAAAGACGACATTAGCCTTACAGATGCCATTGCTGACGCTACTGCAGCAGAAGCAACCAGGAAGTCAGCTGCACGAATGCGCCGCACCCACGCCCCACTCCGCCAATTCGCTGGCGAAATCTCACCTCATCTGGAAGGACAGGCAATGACAGCCCACCACGAGGACCTCCAATCATCATCAGAAAATGATGAAGAAGAGGTCAACCGGCTCCGGTCTGAACGAGACCAATGCCATCAACGTAACCAGAGAGTGCAGTAACAATGCGCTGCCCACGATCAGACTGCAAATTCCTCAACGCGCTCTGCCATGTATGTGGGAAAAGAGGTCACATCGGAAGAGTCTGTAGAAGCAAGCAAGGATCCAACCCACCTCAGAGGGGGACCAAGTACCGCCAGCCCACAGGAAGTCATCCTGTGAATCGGGAATACTTAACCCACCAATGGAACAACCACTCCTACAGAAACAAACCACCAGCCCAGTCAACAAAACGAGAAGAGGCACACCAAACCATTACGATTGGTCACGCTTCATCATTAGATGCCAAGAAGATCCGGGTGAAGGTCGCCATCGAAAACCAGCCCTGCATGATGGAAGTCAATTCAGGATCGTCCCTCTCGATGGTTTCCTGGAAGACCCTTAAACAATTAATTCCCACTGTCCGGCGGCAAGACCTCAGTTTCCAAAGAATCATACTTAAGGACTATCAGGGAAATTGGATTCCAGTAGTTGGATTCAGCAAAGTCCGTGTCTCATTTAAAAGTCGTACTGCATCCCTACCACTAACCGTAGTCGACAGGGATCGGCTTAGTTTGTTAGGCCTCTAATGGTTCGCCCCACTTGGAATTGAAGTAGCCGGCATTCACCGAACCAACAGCGATGACTGAGAAGAGGCCATTGTCCGGGAGTTCCAGGACGTCTTTACAGATAAATTAGGTGAGTACAAGGGTACCCCGATATCATTTAACCTTAACCCCGAAGTAGCTCCCATCCGCCTTAAGCCTCGTCGAGTTCCATTTGCCCTTAAACCAAAGATTGACGAGCAGCTTGATAAATTAATAGCCCAGGGTGTGTTAGAACCAACCGACCACGCTCCCTGGGAAACCCCAATCATAACACCCACCAAGCCTGAGGGATCGTTAAAAATTTGTGGGGACTACCGAGCCACCCTGAATCACGCCCTTCAGCAGAATGCTTACCCGGTACCGGTGGTACAACACCTTCTCCATTCCCTGGGGGGCGGAAAAGTCTTCGCTAAATTGGATTTAGCACAGGCATACCAACAACTGCCTGTAGATAAAAAAACGGCAGAGGCACAAATGATCGTTACTCACTGAGGTGCATTTAAGTGCAACCGACTCCAATTCGGAGTTAGCGTGGCACCAGGAATTTTTCAGAGCTTGATGGAGAGACTACTACAGGGTATAAAAGGGGTTGTACCTTATTTTGATGACGTTTTAATTGCTGCTCCGACTAGAGAAATACTAAGGGAGCGCCTGAGGTTAGTTCTCCAGAAATTTAAAGACTCTGGCCTTAAAGTGAAAAAAAAATAAGTGTCAACTGTGTACAGATAAAGTAGAATTTTTGGGGTACTTAATCGATAAACAAGGCATTCACCCCACCGATAGCAAGCTAAGGGCAATCAAAAACGCCCCACGGCCCTGAAATAAGATTGATCTCCAAGCTTTCCTGGGCCTTATCAATTTTTACAACATTTTCCTGCCCCACAAAGTGACCGTAGCCGAGCCCCTACATCGTCTGTTGGACAAAAAGGCAACCTGGGTCTGGGGACACCGAGAGGAACACGTGTTCCAACAAGTAAAAAACTTATTGACTTCAGATACTGTTTTGATGCAGTACAATGAGACTTTGCCTTTAACGATTACATGTGATGCATCACCATTTGGAGTGGCTGCCATTTTGAGCCATGAGTTACCAAACGGTAGTGAAGCCCCTATTGCCTACTTTTCAAAAACGCTATCAAAAGCTGAACGTAACTATAGTCAAATCGATAAAGAGGCTCTTGCTGTCGTTTCTGCTGTTAAACGATTTCATGAATATATTTATGGGCGAGTTTTTACTATAGTTACTGACCACAAACCTTTGCTGGGGATTATAGCGGGGGACAAGCCAACCCCTTATATATTATCTCCCAGAATGACTCGCTGGTCGGAATTCTTGGCTGCATATAATTATAAACTGCAACACCACCCGAGGAAAGCCATCCCCCACGCTGATGCACTAAGCCGTGCACCACTTCCGGAAACTGTTGACGACCCAGCTCCAACCATCAAAACGCTCCAGATTGAGACACTTCAATCACCACCACTGACAGCTCGAGATATCGCGATCGAAACCAAACGCGATCCCATTTTGGCCCGAGTTCTTAGCTGGGTCGAGCGAGGATGGCCATTGGATAAAATCCCTGACAACTTCAGTCCTTTCAAGAATCGACAGACGGAACTGTTTTCCAAGAAAGGCTGCATCATTTGGGGGGATAGAGCGGCTGCAACGAGCGGTATTGAAAACCTTGCAAGAAGGCCACCCCAGCATCGTGTGCATGAAGGTGCTCGCACGAAGCTACGCGTGGTGCCCGGGTATCGACAAGCAAATCGAGGCCTGGGTAAAGACTTGTTGCAAATGCCAGGAAGTTAGCAATGCCCCACCGAAAGCAACCCCAACAGAGTGGGAAACACCCAGGGGACCATGGTCCCATATTCATATTGACTTTGCGGGACCTACTAAAGGACACACATTCCTAGTAACGGTGGATGCCTACTCAAACTGGCTTGAAATCCATGAAATGGAAACCACAACCGAATCCGTCATCAGGAAATTGGACAGATTATTCGCAACCCATGGACTGCCAGACATTCTGGTATCCGACAATGGCCCCCAGTTTACCGCGCTTTCTTTTGAACAGTATTTGGCGGACCGTGGTATTCGCCATGCGCTAACTTCGCCGGTGCATCCTGCAGCCAATGGAAGAGCCGAGCGCATGGTACAATTCGTCAAAAAGACCCTACATAAAATGGACTATGGCTATATCAAAGATAAGATTAACCGGATACTCTTTCTTCAACACATCACTCCGCACAGCGTCACCAACAAGACTCCGGCTGAATTGTTAATGGGAGGAAAACTCTGCTCCCACCTTGACTGACTACACCCATCGTACGAACCAGAAAAACCACACGGATCCAGTGGGAAATGCCGCGAATTCCAGATAGGCGACTTAGTCTTCGCTAGAAACTTTTCTGGCGATCCTTTGTGGGTCGAGGCAACTGTAATCCAAGTCACAGGACCCAGGTCGTACCGAGTAAAAAGTCACGATGGAAGAATATGGAAGCGCCATATTGATCAGCTGCGTTCAAGGCTGCAACCTGGTTTCTGCGACTCCGGTAACTTCCAAACTGAGGGGGGAGGTCATGCCAAGGAGACCGAATTCGAAACGGAAAAAAGCACAAGTGGAAGAAGTGAGCATTCGGACTTAACGCATAAAGAAGGATCAGAGAGGGTGGTGGACTTGCCTCAAAGAGACACCTCGTCAGCGGCAAGCCCACAAAGGCTAGAGGACAATGAGGACATTAGCGGCACCGAGTTTTTAAATGAAGGACCGGAGGCACCCTACTTGCCAGAAAATGTCCCGCCCAAACAAGATTATAAACAAGTACCGGGGGGACAGCGAAAATATAATTTAGACAATCTAAACAACCTGCCTACCTCAAAGATTACATCACCGCACCCCTTAAACGGAACCCAGGGGGAAGGGGTGTTGTGAATTAATAAAGTGCTTAAATAAAGATTATTAAAACCTTTAGAAAAGTGCAGGGTTCTGGCCCTGCACTTCTGATTGGCCGATAATAGCGACATCTGATTGGTCTGTTCAGGAGAAGCTGATTGGCTATTAGCGGGCCTCTTTCATTGGTTAAGGGAACTAATACTTCCTGTTTCTTATTGGTTATTTGATCAGCAGCTTGCCTATAAAAAGGGCTATTGCTGCCGTTGTTTTTGCTCTGTTCCACAATGTTAAATAAAGAGTTGAAGTTCACTGTTTATCGTCTCATCTCCACTTCTTGCACCCAGACGCAGAACTTAACAGTATCCCTTGTAAAAATAAAGTAGCTACTGAGAACAAAAACATTGCTGCTGCAAAGTGCAGGAAATGTTGCTGCTTGACTCTTTAATTTTGAAAGAGGGTTCTTCTGTCTTTTTTCCCCCATTCCTTGTCCTCTTATCTCTTACTTATCCTCTTGCTTTTATCATTTTCCCCATTTCTCTTTTGCTTCTTTTCATGTGCAGTAACTCCTTTTCCTTGCTCTATCCCCAACCTGCTTTTGGTTCCTTTCTCTTTTTTTCTGCAAGAAAAATATACTGGGAACATATGAGAGTGATTTTTTTTGTGAGAAATAATGTTTACTATTGGCAGAAAGTTAATATATAATTTCTGGAATATAAAGTCAACCTATATATACTCTAAATTAGTATACAATTTTGTCACATATAAAAATGGGTGGTGTACTCATATAACATGAGCCTTTCAAGTTTCTCCTTTCAAGTTTGTTAATATGGTGTTGTAGATGATCCATACTTCTTAGAACAGGAGTGACCAACTTTGGCAACTTTAACACTTGTGGATCTCAACTCCTGCAATTCTTTAACTAGTCATGCTGACTGGGGAATTCTGGGAGTTAAAGTCCACAACTCTTAAAGTTGCCAGGGTTGGACACTCTGGTTTAGAATATGACTATACTTTTGAATTATGTGCCACAATGAAAAATTAATAACTCTCTAAAGAAATATAGACTTAGTCAGCATGAGGCATAGAAGAAAGGATGATAACATGGGAAAAATGGTGTGATATATATGTACAACGTTGGATCAAAAATAAGTATTTGCTTTCTGATTAAAAACTGGTATTGTATGTAAAATTTATGATGTATTTAAAATTGCACTGAATTATTTTCTTCATTAGTAATATATATTTTAATACAATTTTTTATGTTTTTGTTGTATTCTTTTTCAGTCTCTTTTTTGTATATTAAAGCAATACAAAATAAAATACAAGTGTCAAATGCACACATTAAAAAAAGAATCTCAAGAGTTGGTGTCAGAATCAGTGAGATGGGTATTGGTCATTGCCCAAGTTTTTCTATAATTTTATACTATTTTTTAAAGACCACTTTTCCTTTGTGAGATGGAATAATCTTAAATTCAGAGTTATTTTCTTTTCAAGAGATGGTGGTATTTATTGCCACAGTGAGCTGGGTAGAAAACGAAGTTAATAAATAAATATGGTATTTAAACAAAATTTACAGTGTCTACAGAATGTGTTAAAAGAGTAAAGATGTTCGCTGGGACAGTACATTGATGTTCTACTTTTGATGTGTATGTTCCATGTAGTACACATAAAAAATATCATCTTCACTATATTCTGTAGATATTTTACCATATTCTATAGATGTATTTGGCTTCTTTCTTGCCTCATTTTTATAGCTTTTTTTCCCCAGCTGTATGTTGTTTCCATTTTGATCCAAGTTCTGTGATTCAAAAAAATGTAAATTAATCCTATCTATTAAATAATTGTTTTTTTAGGGGCAGAGCTGGTGTCACGATGATATGGTATGCGATCTTGGAGGTCTGAGATTGCCGCCGATATCTTTGCTCCTGGACAGTCCAAATGGATCTAAACTGTCCCAAAGAGATGGTGAATGTAAAGAGCGCATCCTGTCGATCCCAGGGATAACGCAAAGTCCCTGGTAGATCCAGGAGAAGCTCTTTTTGCCAGGGCAAAGAGGCAGCCATTAAAACTCTGAAGTTGGTACAGCTCCACAGGAAGACATGCTCTCTCCTTTGTTCCAGAATGCAAGATACATAATAGTTTATATTTAATTAACGGGAAGCCAGATTCCATTGGGCATTAGAATAAACATTAATGTGGTAAAAAGAATTTGTCAATGGAATCAATTAACCAGAGAGGTGGTAGGCCTCCTCTCCTTCATTGAGTGTGTTAAAAAAAAAAAGCTAAAATAACCATCTGTTGGAGACATTTTAATTTAGATTCCTGCACTGAGTAGGAAATGAATGCCCACTTCAAACTTTATGATTGTAATTCTAGTTAAAAATGGGCCAATTTACATTTTAATTTTGGCAAGTCATCACATCAAAGAGTTTGTCATGCCATTTCTTCATGACATATGTTATATTCTTAAAAAGCCACTGTTTTTAAAAGATTTTTGCATATACAGTATGTATATCAATGAATTATCCACAAGTGAGCTTGATTAAAGATGTTTTACATCAAACTGTCAAATGAATACAGACATGTAGGAAATTGGTTTGAAAATCTGCAGATGGAGCCAAACCAATTCATAAAAAATGTGTCAACTTAATATAGCAATTCACATATGTGGCTGCAATTCACATAAATGCTTTCAAGGATTTGCTGCAACTACTGAAGTCCACAGAACCAAGAGAAGGAAATTTAAAGTGAGTATCATTGTATGTGTTACTTTATTTTGTATTTTTTGTTTAGTAATTTTTTAAATACTATCCAGAGTTATGTTATTTGAATTGGGCTGAAATATAGATCTTTTGAATGGATGGATCAATGGTCAGACAGACAGATAAGTTTGGATGGGTTACAAACAAATAGATACGAATCAGACACATAAAATGAGAAATGGAATGCTTATTGTATATCTGAAAGTTGTTTTTCTTTTAAAATATAGTGACGGATTGCTTTTATTGTACATCATAACAAAGTTAAAGACAATAATGTAAAGTAATAGAGTAGTCTTGGCTTAATGTGAGCAATAAATGCTTAGTCTAAAAAGAATGTTGATATTATCTTCATCTGCAATTGGCTGACCAAAAGAACAGGAATGGCATTCTTGGTATAATATAGTATACTGCTATATGATGTACATATGCACCATTCCCCAAAAGATGTAAGGGTTCTGTATCAAATATGAAGTTGTTACGTAGCATTTTCCTTTATATTATTCATAATAGTCTCTTAAGCATAGTTAGCACAATAATAATTCCATTGTTGTTTCTACAATTGGCAGTATATAGGTTGACTTATCTAGATTTAATTGCTAAGCATAGCAGGGTTGGGAATGGAATGGAATGGAAAAGACCAAAACATTCTGGAGACTGAAACACTGCCAAAAAAAGATGATAGTAAAACACAAGTTTTTTGGGAGCATCCTGAAGTACCTGCCTGAGTAAGATTTAAGGTAAAGGTATCAGGGATAGGAAAGCAGCATAGTGGCAATTAAAATGCTGTGCTTGTCAGTTGAAATGTGGATAGCCCGGGTTCAAGACCTGAGCATCCTAGAATGTGGTCAACTCCCGTCCTCAACCCAACTCCTGCTAACCTAGCAGTTTGAAAGCAGGAAAATGTGAGGAGATAAATAGATACCACTTTGATGGGAAAGTAACAGCACTCTGTAACAGCATTGGCTCAATGGCCATGAAACGGAGATGAGAAATGTCCCCTATAGCTGGCAATGACTGGCAGAGTAAAATCCCTAGGGACTCCTTTACTTTTATCTGGGATAGGATAGAACTGGTGAAAATGTTAAATCACAACCACATTCACAATTGAGGGAGGCACATGTTGCAAAGATGAAGAATAGTATAAATGAGTCAGGCCATATTAAATCATTTTGATTTAAACGATTAAATGATTTAATATATATAATGTATTGAGTATGTTTGTGCACTTTACATAAAAATGGTTTTGGAGGAACTGGTTTAGTAATTGCAATAGCTGAACTATTGGGACTGGACAGAATATAATTCTTTAAAAAGACTATCAAAGTAGATGTATAAGTGTAGCACAGTAAAATATAACATTAAGAAACTACAGATATTAATTCAAAACAGCTGTTTAAATAAACCAACAATCTATAAATATTGAAGAGCCTTTTCATTGCTATGATTTAATATTCAATGTGGTGTAAATTCAGTTTCTGTAAGCAACACCAGAATGTTTCCTTCCTGCCTTCCTTACAGGATTAGGCCAGTAATTTCTTCTAACAATCAGTTCTCCAAACTGCTTAGAATGTTAACAACCAGTTCTAGCAAATAGGTGTGAACTGGTAGAATCCCACCCCTGGTATGCATCATAAATAATCTGTATCCAGAGAGATAGAGTCTCTGTATACAGAGAGTCTCTGTATCTAGAGACTCAGTCTAAGGGAAAGAAAAATATGTCTTAGAATTTCAAAGAAGCAACATCCACACATAGTTATTGGTGCAGCTTCACTCTGGCACTTTATACTGTAATCCAGATATAATGTCTTCTGACATTACCATTATAAGATCTTATAAAGAGGTATGCAGAGATCTAATAGCCACCAGGTTATTTAATACACTTCCTTATATTAAGGTGCTTATGACATAATCAGAAGAAAAATATTTAACATGGAGAAACTTCCACATCCACCCTTTATTTGCCCCTGCATATATTTTGCCCCCACTTGCCCTAAAATCAACTATGGCATTTATAATTCCATGGTGTAATGATTTTCTTTGCCTTACCTTCTGTTATTCTATTGTATGTTGTCAAAAACACCTAGGCAAATCTTCAGTTTATTGCATCACTGTTTAAAATTAATTCTGAAGTGTTAGGGATAACATTGTTTACCCTAACTGGTTCAGGTAAAATAATAAATATGTTATCATGGTTTATAAGTTAAAGTGTCTGCAACTTTAAATATGGGAATGTAATTAAGAGAGTGGTTGTCAAAGCACTTTAAAAGAAGCAAGGCATTGCAGCTTGCTCTCTCTGGCTTTGATGATCCCTAATTACTGCATGGACTCAAGACTGCGTTACTCGAACGGGAGAGAGACAAAGGACTGATTTGTAAGTGAACTGACATAGGATATTCTACACGGACTTTGCTAACTGAATATCCCTGAATGGACTGACTACAATGATACATGACTAATGGACTGTTATTTTGACTATGCTATGAACTCATAATGGAATAAACTATATTTTTGATAGCACAAGCGTATCTGTTATTTTTACTGTATGTTAATAAACATACAAGCTTAGCTCACTCATTTATCTGTGTGCCTATCTGACTAACGCTGCACATTCTGTTTAGCTTGTCTCCTTAACCCTGGTTGGGGAACACAGGCTTAACACTGGTTATGGGCCCAGAGGCTGCAAAGTCAGTTTAATTAGGATAAAATAGATTTATGTAAAAGTGAGAGTTTGTGTTGTTATACATTACAGTAAACAGACAGCTGTGTTTTATTAATTATAGTTTTATATCCATATAAAAAAAACATAGCACAAGTCAATTTACAAAGTTTGTCCCTTATATCCAAGCTGGATGGAACAAACTATGTATCATGGTCAATAAAATGTAGTCTACTTCTACGAAGAGAAGGTCTGTGGAACATAATTGAAAATCTACCAAACGTAGAGGAATGGGATCCAGAGATTGATGAAGATAGACTAAAGATAGAAGAATTTATGCAAAAGAATGAACAAGCTATTTGCATAATAGGATTAACATTAACTGACCAGCAACTTGTTCATATCCACGGAGAGCAAACGGCTGTTGGGTGTTGGCAGAAGCTGAAGAGGATTTATGTCCAAGATAACATTGGTGCTCACATAAATCTTACATGAAAGCTTTTCAGGACGCATCTCCAGATGAATGGTGATATGCTGAGTCATTTGAAAACTATGCAAAGCATTTTTCAAGAACTGCACGAGAAAGAGCTTATTTTCTCTGAACTACACCAAGTCTACATAATTCTATCTTCACTAGATGAAAGTTATGACAACTACGTCACTTCCCTTGAAGTTTTGCCTAAGGAAAGTTTAACTTTAACTGATATAACTGGCAGATTGATTGAAGAAGCAAGAAGAAGACTTGAAAGAGACCATTTAAGGAGGGAACAACCTCAAAAAGAAGATAATAAATCTCCTACTGCATACGCAATTAAAAAGTGTTTTAATTGTGGAGGAAGAGGACATTTGGCAAGATTTTGTAAAAAAGCAAAGCGCCAGAACGCTGGCCAGAATACTAAAAGTAACCAAAAGAAAAAGAAAAATTTAGAGTTAGCCATGTATAGTAACGGAGTTGTAAAAAATAATTTATGGGTGGTTGACAGTGGAGCATCCCACTGTATAACAAATGATAACAATTTTTTTTAAAACAAATTTTATTAATTTTACAAACACAATACACAAGACATAAACTAAAACATCTTTTCTGAAGGCTGCCTGATCCCGGGTTAAAACTCTTCACACAGACACAAATTCAAACATCATATTCATTTTATATATCCTTCCATATCAACAAAAAATTTATTAAAATGTCCAAGAGTACACAGCAGATATCGTTAGCCAATGGCTGGAAACTGAAAGCTGAAGGTCAAGGTATAGCATATTGTTCTTTTATAAAAGAGAATGTAAAAATCTTATATGTACCACAATTTAAGTTTAATTTAATTTCAGTTAGAATTTTGGTTAAACTGGGATATGTAGTTAATTTTAAAGGAGATAACTGCATAATTGAAAAAGAAAATAAGAGAATTACTGCATCTTTAAGAGGTGAATTATATGTGTTAAATGATAATGGTTTAGAGGTGGCTAACACAGTTTATGATAATAAGAAACCTCATGATGAATGTATTCACTTGTTACATCGAAGGCTAGGGCATTTAAATTTTAAAATGCTTAAGAAAACTGTTGAATTATCTAAGGGAATAAGTTTGAAACCTTGTAATAAGTATTTGCAATGTAATACTTGCAATCAAAGCAAGAGCAGGGTCATACCGGCTAATAGAGTTGATGGATTTACCACCAAAGAGCCTTTAGAAGTAGTATTTGCTGATTTAATAGGTCTGAAAAAATCAAGTGTAGGAGGAGCTTGATACATACTAAGTATAATGGACCACTATTCTAGATATGGGTTTTGCTATTTAATGAAGAGCAAAACTGAAACGTATCTAAATCTCTTTAATTGGATTAAATTTGCAGAAAGGAAAACTAAAAAGAAATGAGTAACTCTTATAACAGATAATGGTACAGAATTTACAAATAATAAATTCCAGAACAGACTAAGAATCTTAGGTATTCAACATAAAAAGTCTGCACCATATAGGCCACAACATAATAGAGAGACGAGGCCAAACACTACAGTCAATGGCACGAACTATGTTGTCTGATTCAGGATTACCTGACAATTTATGGGGAGAAGCAATTATGTGTGGTAATCATATATTAAATAATGTTGTTAATTCAACAACAGGTGAATTACCATTCACACTGTGGCATGGTACAAAACCTGATTTAAGTTACATGCACACATTTGGAGCACCAGCATGGGTGCATATCCCTTCACAACTTAGACACAAAGGACAACATACAGCTAAAAGATTATTTTTTGTAGGATATAAATCTAATCATAGATCTTATAGATTCTGGGAACCAGGTACATCTAGAGTTTACACCAGTGCTAGTGCAAAATTCCTAGAACATGTAGGATGGAATAGATTAGAGCAAGATTTAAATAATGAAGTAATTATTGAACCCTACAAAAAGGCAGAAAGATCAGAATTGTTATAAGAAGAGTCCAATTAAAGAAGAAGTCCATGAAGAGCAAATAGGACCAGAACAAGAGGAAACAGTTGATCAGAAAGAATTAGATAATCAAGAAGAGTTAATAAATGAAAGTCCACCTGTAAGTCCTGTAATACCTAGACGTACTACATGTGTAACTAGACCACCTGATAGGTATCAAGCAAGTATAGTTTGCGAAGTAACTAAAGTTCCAACTAGTATAGATAAACTTAGGATGTATCCTGCTAAGGATCAGGAGAATTGGCAAAAGGCAATGGAAAAAGAACTAAATTCATTAAAGGTAATGAAAGTATATGAAGATGCTAAATTACCTCCAGGAGAAAAATCCATTGGGCGCAAATGGATATTTAAAGTAAAAACTGGAAATGATGGGACTGTTACCCATAAAGCTAGGTTGGTAGCTCAAGGATTTAATCAAACTGCATCTGATTACGATGAAGTTTTTGCACCAAGTCTTAAAGCAACATCTTTGAGAGCAGCATTAGTGTGGGCAGCTAAGAAAAACTATGTCATTAACCATTTAGATGTAGAAACTGCTTATCTGCATGCACCATTGCAGCACACTATATATTTAAGAAAACCAGTCATTATAAAAGACAATAAAGTAAATAGTAATGATTGTTGGAAACTCAAAAAGAGTCTTTACGAGTTGAAACAATCTGGTTTTGAGTGGAACCAATATATTGTGAAAGAATTAAACAATATAGGTTTTAAATCTGGTTTAGCAGATCCATGTGTATTTAAAAGAGAAAATAATGGAATGGTGTCATAATTGTTATTATTTACAGATGATATTGCTTTGATAACTAAGACTAATAATGAAGCTAATGAGATTATATCATTATTAGCCAAAAAGATAAAATTAAAGCATTTAGGTGAAATTAAAAAGTATCTAGGATTGACAATTAACAAAACAAAAAATGGATTTAAGATATCTCAAGAAGATAAAATTTGCCAATTAATTAAAACATATAAAATGGAACTTTGTAAACCGGCAAAGACTCCAATGAGTCAGGAAGTTTGCCAAACTAATGATCAAAGTCCCAAATTTGATAAGTCAATATATCAATCTTTGTTTGGTAGCTTATCATATATAAGCAATTGGTCAAGGCCAGATATAGCTTATAGTGTAAATCAGCTGGCACGTTTTAATTCAGATCCACATCAATGTCATTGGCAATCATTAAAGAGAATTTTAAGATATCTTAAAGGAACAATGAACCATGCATTGTATATAGAACCAAAGGGTGATTTGAGTCTTAGTGCCTATGCAGATGCAAGTTTTGC
Source organism: Hydrophis major (assembly GCA_033807585.1). NCBI lineage: Eukaryota > Metazoa > Chordata > Lepidosauria > Squamata > Elapidae > Hydrophis > Hydrophis major. Next base: position 59,437,151 of record CM066333.1, on the reverse strand, counting down.
AACTGACATAAACACTAGAAAATCAACATCTGGAATGGCTATATTATTTGGTAAGACACTAATAGGGTGGAGGTAAATCAGACAACAGCATATTAGCTTGTCCACGATGGAAGTGGAATTTTCATGTCTGTCATTACTATGCACTGACTTAATTTTGTACAAACAGTTATTATTAGACATGGGTATAACTGTTAAAGATTCCATTATTGTGCACGAGGACAACCAGGCAGCCATAAACTTGGCTACTAGTTTTGCTGTAAAAACTAGATCAAAGCATACTGATTTAAGATAATTAAATGTTAGAGAATCTGTAAAGAATGGGCTAATTAAATTGGAATACTGCATGACAGAAGAAAACAATGCAGACCAATTTACAAAAGCTCAAGGAGTAGTCAAGTTTAAAGAGAGTTGTAACAAATATGATTTAAAAGTGTAAATAGTTATTATTATTATTTAACCTAAAAGGGGAGAATGTTAGGGATAAGGCACTGCAGCTTGCTCTCTCTGGCTTTGATGATCCCTAATTACTGCATGGACTCAAGACTGCGTTACTCAAACGGGAGAGAGACAAAGGACTGATTTGTAAGTGAACTGACATAGGATATTCTACACGGACTTTGCTAACTGAATATCCCTGAATGGACTGACTAAAATGATACATGACTAATGGACTGTTATTTTGACTATGCTATGAACTCATAATGGAATTAAACTATATTTTTGATAGCACAAGCGTATCTGTTATTTTTACTGTATGTTAATAAATATACAAGCTTAGCTCACTCATTTATCTGTGTGCCTATCTGACTAACGCTGCACATTCTGTTTAGCTTGTCTCCTTAACCCTGGTTGGGGAACACAGGCTTAACATGAAGTATAAAAAATAAATAGTTTTGATCCTTGTAATATGCCTCACATTTTTTGCATCTATTTGACATGAGAAAACTCTTCTTGCCTTTCACCCACATAAAAATAAAACCATCTTTTCTTTATGAGTTGCTTTTTCTCTTCATTTAAAAAGCTAAATATATTCATAATTTCTCTTCCATAGAATAGTTGTAGGAAATAATGTTAAGATATCTCAAAACATCATTTTCCATAACAAATCAATCTTTTAGTATTTTGGTGACATTAAACTTTGCAGAAATCTCTGCAGGATTCTTTACTTAAATTCTTTTAAATCCTTACTTTGAAGACCTCACAAAATTTGTGAATTACATATGCTTTATGTCAACCAAAGAAAAAATGTCATTCTAGATCAAAATATTGTTTTATATATCACTTAAGAGCAATCTATCATTGTTATAAAGTTGTCAGAATTTTCTTGGTTATAGTTCTGTAGCCTGTGCTTGTCATATTTACCTTATTCTTCTTTCTCTTTTGGTGAAATCTTAACAATTCTTTATGTTGTCTTGACACAAAATTTACAGCTGCATACTCCAGAAGCGCCGAGAACACAAAAAGCAAGCAAACAGCCATCCAGATGTCAATAGCCTTGACATATGATACCTATACAGAGTACAGAGTAGAAGATTGCTGGTATAAAAACATAAGACAGTGTAATGTCTCAAAATGTCAAGGGAAGAAAATGTGTCTCCTTAAATCATAGTAAAGAGTGAACTACAACAAAAGGATAAAAGAGGAAAATCTGTATGTCCTACAAGTAACATTACTGGAAAGGCATTTTAGTGTCAAAGAGTATCTTAAGAATTTATGACATTCCATGTTAGGAAAAAATATGCTAGATCACCTGAAGTAATCATCAGAAGTTATTCATTGTGAAAGGCAGAAAACTTTGACTCAAATTACTGAATGTTTGGTATTCTATTTATGATGCTTTATGTCTTGCATCATTCTACAAGAATTATCACGAAAACAAATCAGATTGACATAACTGCCACAATTTGTTTTCTGGAAAATGAAATAAAATAATTTAGTTTGTTTTTAATTTTTTAAAAAATAACTTACTTTTCTTATGGCAATGGATATGTGGTGGCTTGACTAATATTACTTTTCAATAATAACCATGATTACAGAAAGAAATGTAGAACCCTATTATAAAAGTAATGTAGTAATTTATACTATATTGTAAAGCCTGCCTTATTTAGACAGTATATATCTTATAAGATGCAATGACATATTTCTATTTCTATATCCAATTAACTTTGATATTTACAATATAAGAAGAAGAGCTACTGTATGTATGAGAGACCATTCTCTATAATCAATCAAAACCTTCAAAAGGGCTCACCTTTGGGAGTGAAGCCCGTGATCCTGAACTCTGGGTTGTCATAGTGAGTACAGTTGTTATACCTAGAGCTACTCTAGCTGGAGCGGCATCCATGTTGATCCAAAATGACACCCATGATAGTATGACAATCAGGAGACTGGGGATATACATTTGAATGAGATAATATCCCATCTGCCTTTCAAGATGGAATCGAACTTCAATGCAGGTAAACTTTCCTGTTTATAACAGAAAACAACTGTTAGAGGTACCAGTTATATTCCATTACCAGCTGCCCTTGGTGCAATAACAGAATAATGTCCATTACTTGTTGCTTGTAATGTGTTACAGTATCCCTCACTGATTGTTCATATACTTGTTCATTTGTTTATAGTATCTGTACTCTACAACACCTATAGTTCTCATTCAACTTCCTGGAAGTAATAACATTTAATCATCTGCTTGTGAATTCCAGCCAATGTGATTAAACCAATCTTGCCTGGATTAGTACAAACAAATTGCATGCTTATAATGGTCAACTTGAGTACAGCTGAATTCTACCCAGTGCCCAAGGTTAGGCATATGAGGCAGAAAATCCCATAAGGATTTCCAGGATGAATCCAAATTTAATTTTACTTTAGGGAACCCATGACCCACTGGGTTATCTTTTCAGAAATATTTCTTTATCAGATTCCTCAATTTCTTTAACAATGACCGAATTTCCTTGAAAAAATTGACAGTACCTTCATTGAAAATAACCCATTTGAACATTTTGTATTGTATCAGAAACTGTTTTATAACAATTTCAATGTCATAAAATGTTTTATAAAATCAGCTGAATTTCAATTTCATGGGAATCATAAGTTCTGAATTTTGGACACAATATGTAAGTTAACTGATTTGAGGTACTTTGGTTCAAAAAAAGTCCCACTTTGTTCAGTTAAATGTTGCAGAAACAAAAGTTTTATAGTATAATCTATAGAAAGTATCCATTTAAATAATTTTAAAGCAAATAGAATTCATTTAAAGAGATTTATTGTAACCTCCTAAATAGATAATTAATGATGGAGTTACTTCAGTAATAATGTTAATAATAATAATTGGTTGTCTAAAACTCACTTTACTCTGCTTTTTTGTAGGGCTGATGCTAGTAACAAACAGAAGAAATGCAAAAATACTTGCAAAATACCACAATAATTGTTTCTTTGAAAACCGGAGGTAATCAACATGGTACTATTCCTACTTATTACACTATGATCATTTTCTTTAATCAACAGTGGCAGAAGCACAGCTGTTCCCAGTGGTCATAAAGATGCTTGATTTCCCGTTTTGATAAATATCTAGCAGCATTCCAAATGTAAAACATTTGTATGTGAAAAATAAGCCAAAAAAATATAGGGAAGCACCAGCAGAACCTTTACTTTATCATAATAACATAGGAAGCTTTTCCTCCCCTAAATCAGCAATCTCCAGTTTTTTAATATCAATAACAATAACAATATTTATGTTCTCCTTTATAGTCCTGAATCTGGAGGTAGCAAATTAAAATAAAATTAGTCTAATAAAAAGAATCATATATTTGAAACTTAGGACAAAACCCTTCAAAATGCTATAAACCAGGATTCTCAGGTATCCAGCCTACAATGTTTTTTCTAATTTTGTCTACACTCAAGCAAATTCTCTAAATTCTAAAATTTTCACAGAAAAAAAAATACCTTGACTTTACTTCTTTCACTGTACTGGATTGTTTATTTGCTGATATCTAGTGGCTGATGTTATTGCCTATTTAATTGTCATTCCATGTTGAAGTTATGACATGTGTTATGAAACTCTTCTCCTACATATAAATATTCCTTGGCCCAAGAACCATTACTACTCTGTGATTAACTACACATTTGAATATATCTCGGGCAACAAAGAGTTACAATGTTCTTTCAATTGTCAAAACACTGACTATTTTTCCCACCTGTATTGTAGTATTTTGTGCAGTAACAAAGATCTTTATCTTCTTTCAACAAAAACTGTGGCAAAGTGAGTCCTTCAGCTACTTGTACAGCACCGTTTTCTTGCCATTCAAATACAAGGTCATTCATTGTATAACCAACTAGGAAAGGAAGTAAAGCAAGGTTGAATGAAAGTTAACACACATTTAATGCCAAAATTTTCTCCAATTCAACAGTGCAGGATCAAATATAAAAAAAGAATACTGTTCTCAAATAAAAATCTCTGAATCACTTACATGTGGTTCATATTAAATTATGTGCGTGAAATTTAACGTGTATGAATTTCTGGAGTATTATATGAGAAAACAAAACTTCTGCACCAGTCATGTCATTGCTTTATTAATTTTAACTCATAAAACAAGATAAGCCTTGATGGAAGTAATATACCAATAATTTTATCATATACAGGCAGTCCTCGGCTTACAACAGTTCTTTTAATGACTGTTCAAAGTTACAATGCCACTGAAAAAAGTGATTTATAACTGTTTTTCACACTTATGGTCACATGATCAAAATTCAAACACTTGGCAACTGGTTCGTATTTATGATGCTTGCAAAGTTCCAGGTTCATGCAACCACCTTTTGCAACCTTCTAACAAGCAAAGTCAGTGGTGAAGCCAGATTCAGGTAACTACTCTAACTTACAACTATAGTGGTTCACTTAACAACAGTGGCAAGAAAGGTTGTAAAATGGATAAAATTCACTTAACAAATGTCTCACTTAGCAACATAAATTTTGAGCTCAGTTGTGGTCATAAGTTGAGGATACTTGTATTTAATAGCAATCTGATCTAACCAATGACTTAGTATAGAAATTGGTGGTAAGTCACATGTAAAATCTAATTACAATTATACCACTTCAAGACAGTCTATTAAACTTAATAACTGTTGATGTTAGAGATGCATTATGAATTCTTTTTTTTTTTTTGAAATTTTATTTGGGTTTTCACAAAAACAAAATACAGATAAAACATCTTTTTTGAAAATAGCATGGTCCCAGGTTATCACTTCTTCATACAGACACAAAACTCAATTTCATGCTCATTTTTATATTCTATTCCATATCTTATTACCATTTTATATTTCTACATAGTTTTTCCCCTCTTCTAATTTTCTCAACTTTGTTTTGATTATCTCAATTCAAATCATTATATTTATACTTTTGTATAAATATGTCCTGTTACAATTTCACATTATCTTTTCTTATTAAACAATTTTTTCCCTGTAGTTACCAATTAGAGTATGACACCTTTATATCCTTTAATTTTATCCATTCAAGCTCTTAGTTAAGCTTCAATGTATAGCTTTAAGATTATAGCATTCAATATAATACATAACTTCAAATCGAATTCTGCTTGGTACATTCTTAAAATAGACACCATATTCTTAAAAAGAAAAAAATTATATATATTTATGTAAATAAAACACATTCCATTCCAAATCAATTCTATCATTAATATGCATTAAAATCTTAACATCTTTAACATTTCTTTTTTATTGAATATCATACTTCCTTGGGGACACTTATAAACTTTCCATAGTTAATTCTTTTTTTCCCATATTTCTCACTTATATTTTTATAAATCATTACTAATAACTAAAAATGTTCCCTTTTAATTCTCTCAATCATTTTAATTCATTTATTTATTAACAAACAACCCACTCCATTACAATAAATATTTTATCCATCATCATATTTGCTAAAGTTATTTCTATTTGTAATGTAACAAAGCTATCTTATGTACCTTTGCAGAATCCCTTTTACAATTAAATTTTCACCCATTATCTTTAAACAAACTTATGCTTACAATCCTTATATCTTTTCCCTGTTTCTCCATTTCTTGTTTCTGTCTTTTACAACTTCTTTTCCCTGCCTTCTTCCCCCTCTTCTTCCCCCTCCCCTTTTTTACCCCCTCGTCTCTCTACTTCTAACTCTCTCATCTGTAGTCCCCTCTTCTGTTGCTTTCTAACATTATACTTATCTTTCAAATTGTTCTTCTTCTTTTTGGTTGTTTTTTCTAATCTTAAACCTTTCACTCGCTTTCCCCCCTTTTCTCCCCCCCCCCACTTAAAATTATTTTATCATTAAAGGTGGCTTCTTCTTGGGAGAAGGCGGAGCTTCGTGCCGGCGTTACAGCTGCGATCTTGGGGCTCTGAGATCGCAGCTGATATTTTCGCCCCTGGTCGGTCCTAACGGACCTAAATCGTCCCGGAGAGACGGTGATCGCGAAGGGCACTGTTCCAGGATCCCAGAGACATCGCAAAGTCTCTGGTTAGATTCGGAAGAAGCCCTTTTGCTGGCGGCGGAGAGGCAGCCTCCATAGCTGCTGAAGTCGGGACAGCTCCGAAAAGAAAGTGACTGGATTGAAGTGTGTCGGTTGGGTGAGAAAAACTCTTTTGTGTTGCAAATTCGATGAGATTGGAAAGTTTATTCTGAAGAGAGGAGGAAGCTGTGGGTTTTTTTTTTGACTGAAATTGTTTGAGCGGCGTTTTTAAAGTGCTGTCAAATTGAGGCTTGGAGTGTTTTTTTTTTTTTTTTCTATATTCTTTGGGAAAGATTTTACTGTGACTTAGGTAACCGGACTGAATTTTCTTATATATATACTTTTAGGCTCCCTTTGACTTTTTTATTTTTTTTAGGATAGAGGCTTCCTTTGGCCATTTTTTTTTTCTCTTTTTTTTTTGTATATATTAATTCTTTTTTCCGGTTGGGGCTGAGAAAGAGCATTAAGAAACTTTGTAACACTGCCAACTAGAGGCTTGAAAGCTACTCTATTTGAATTGGAGAGAATTGTAAAAAGACCTCATCTCAAGGACTTTTTAACGTGATAAGATAGAGGGAGAGCACAGCAAAATATTATTGCAGGTGCTTTCCTGGACTGTTATTAACACTTGAGGTTTGGCTTTGAAGCTGTTGGAGAAGAGAGTCATAACAAGAGCCTTGGATAAATAACAAAGTGCAGTGTGTTTTTTTTATATGTACCCCATTTGTTAGTTTTTTTTATATATATTTTTATTTTTGCCTTTTAATTTAAAGGGAAAGCCTCAGAGTTTCTTCTCTTTTCTTTTTTATTTTTTTTTATTTTTATTGGGATTTTTTTGCTTTTTATATTTTTTTTTTTTGGATTATTCTGTTGTTGTGGTTGATTTTTTTTTTTGTTTTTTCTCTTCTTCCTCTTTTGGATTATTTTTTTGGATTATTGAGATTTCTCAATTGGATTAAGGTGTGAAGAACCTGAAGGAATTTTTTGCTTTTTGTTTTTCTTCTCCCACTTTTTGCATTTTTCTTTCTCTTTTGCTTTTAATCAATATTATTATTTTTGGATTTGTTTGTTTTTTTCTTTCTATTTTTTCCTTTTTTATGGTGAATTATTTCGTAATTGGATTAGGGTCTGGAAGAACCCGAAGATTTTTCCTCTTCTTTTTTTTCTGTTTCCTCTTTGGTTTCGTGTTTTTTACTATTGGAGTTCTCCATTTTGGATTATAATTGGCTGCCCTACCAGTTGGGTTAAAAGTTAAGAAGAATTTGAAGTTTTGCAAACATTGAAATGAGCAAGAAACTAATACCATCTGGCATTGCTGCTTCTACCTCTGCTTCCCCACCAGCTGGAGGACAACGTTTAATTCAGACAATGTTGAAGCAAGATAAGGAACAAGAAAAAATATCTTTACAGTTACAGATGATTATTCAAGGAATTCAAGATCTCAAGACAAAATCAGACACCATTGAACAAAGAATAGAGAAGACTGATGAAAAAGTGGAAAATATTAAACAAATGATGGTTAAGTATGAGGAGAAATTCCAAAAAATTGAGGAAGAAGGAAAACAAAGAGAGAAGAAGATTGAAAATATTGACAGTAGATTAACAGCGGTCGAACAAGAAAAAGGTGGGATGCTGAGGTGGGAGATGGAAAGGTCAGAATTTTACCTCAGATTTCAAAATATAGAGGAGGAAAAAGGAGAAAATCTGGCAGCGGTAATGATAGAAATTTTGGCAGATGCTTTGGAAATTACACAGGAAAAGATGATGGATGGAATAGATGAGATATATCGAGTCTATACAAGATATGCGATGAGAAACAAATTACCCAGGGAAGTTCATATTAGATTTACCAAAAAATCCATTAAAACGCAAATATTACAAGTAGCAAGAGAGAAAACACTGAAATACAAGGGTAAAGAGGTTGTGGTTTTGAAACAAATACCTAGAAGAGTGAGAGAGATGAGAAGAGAATATCAATTTCTGACCAAAATACTATTGGAAAATGAAGTGAATTATAGATGGCTGATTCCAGAAGGATTAATGTTTACGTGGCAAGAGCAGAGATATAGAATTGACTCAATTGAGAAAGCAGAACTTTTTCAAGCAGAATTTTTTGGAGGAAGAAGAGAGGAAGCAGAGAAGGAGACTTCATTAATTGTGTTTCAAGATGAACAACTGGAGACTGAAAAAGAGAAAGGAGCAATAGGGGGACAGATTGATAATAAAGAACAGCGTGAAGTGAGACCCACGAGAGCTGTTAGATCTAAATATAAAGCATAATCATGGAGGAAAAAAAACTGATTACAATGAATATAAACGGACTTAATTCAGCTGTTAAGAGAAGGAAAATTTTTCATAAATTAGAGAAATTAAAATTTGATATAATTTGTTTACAAGAAGTTCATATTAAAAAACAACATGAACAATTGTTATTACAGCCAAAATTAGGGAAAATATTTACCTCTTTGACTCAATGTAAGAAAAGAGGTGTGGTTTTATATATTAAAGAGGCTATTCCAGCAAAATTGATTTACTCGGATGAAGATGGAAGGGTATTAATGGTAGAAATAATGGATAATAACATAAAAATACTTTTGATTGCAATTTATGCTCCGAATGATAAACAAGAAGAGTTTTATAAAAAACTGCACATGAAAATAATTGGACTGGACTATGTTAATATAATTATGATGGGAGATTTTAATGGAATTGTGGACAATAAACTGGACTATATAGCAACAACAACAAAGCAAAATAGAAAGGCTCTCCCAAGGTCCTTTTTTAAAATGACAGATGAATTAACTTTAAAAGATATTTGGAGAGAAAGAAACGTTAAAGCTAAACAATATACTTTTTATTCAAATAGACATTTATCATGGTCCAGATTAGATATGATTTGGATCTCAACAGAACTAATATCTAATATTAAAGAAACAAGCATTGAAACAAGTACATGGGCAGATCATAGCCCAATGACAATTAAATGGAAGGGACAAAAAAAAAGATCGAGATGGACATTAAATAATACTATTTTAAAGGAGAAAGATTTTACACAATGGATGGAGAAGGAATTGGCTTTTTTCTTTAGAGAAAATAAAAAAGAGGATACTTCAATGCAAAATGTGTGGGACACTATGAAGGCATATGCTAGAGGTTTGATAATAGATTATACAAGAAAAAAGAACATTAGGAAAAGGCAAGCTTCTAAGGCCTTGGAAAATGAGTATAAAATTCTTGAAAAAGAATTACAGAAAATGCCACAGAAAAAGGATATTAAATTGAAGCTGGATATAATTAAACATAAAATGGATTTAATAGAGAAAGAAGAATTGGCACAGAAAATTAGAAACTCTAAACAGAATTATTTTGAAGATGCAAATAAACCAGGTAGATGGCTAGCATATAAATTGAGAAAAGAGAAGGAATCAAGAAAAATATTGAAGTTAATAGATGAACAAGGCCAAGTTTGTTATGGGAATAAGGAGAAAAAAGAAATTATCCGAGATTTTTATGGGCAATTATATAAACAAGAGAATATTGATGAAGGAAAAGTTAAACAGTATTTACAGGAAGCTAATCTACCAAAGATACCTAAAGAGACTGAAGAAATGCTAGAAAGCAATATAACAATGATGGAACTAAATGAAGCATTTAAGAGACAAAATAATGGGAAAGCTCCGGGCCCAGATGGGCTTCCAGTAGAATTCTATAAAACATTTCAAGAACTATTGAGCATCCCATTGTTAGAAGTTATGAATGAAGTTATGTTAAAAAAGATGATACCTAAAACATGGTCAGAGGCTTATATTACACTTATACCAAAGGAAGAGACTGACCCATTGCAAATTAAGAATTATAGACCTATTTCTTTATTGAATGCAGACTATAAAATCTTTGCTTCAATCTTAGCAGAAAGACTTAAAAAATATTTAAACAATTTTATCCACTCAGATCAAAATGGATTTCTGCCAAAGAGACAAATTAGAGACAATATGAGAGTAATCTTGGATACTTTGGAATATTATGAGGCTCATCCTGAAAAACAAATGGCTTTGATATTCTTAGATGCTCAAAAAGCATTTGACAACGTGAATTGGAGATTTATGTTATTATTATTGGAGCAGATGGGTTTTGCCAAAAAATTTATTCAAGCAATAGAAGCTATATACAATAAACAGACAGCAAGGGTAATGATGGAGGGGGAACTTACAGATCTTATTAATATAAGAAAAGGCACAAGACAAGGATGCCCCCTATCTCCCTTGCTATTTGTGTTGACCTTGGAAGTCTTGAATAGAAATATTAGGGATGATAAAAGCATAAAAGGAATGAAAATTAAGAAGGAAGAATATAAGCTACAAGCTTTTGCTGATGATTTAGCTTTTATTTTGGAAAATCCGATTGAAACAGCTCCAAAGTTACTGGAAAGGATAGAGTCATATGGGGAGGTGGCTGGTTTGAAAATAAACAAAGATAAAACAAAGATTTTGACAAAGAATATGTTATTGAGACAGAGAGAAGAATTGGCAGATCTTTTGAAAATTCAAGTTACAAATAAGGTTAAGTATTTGGGGATATATTTGACAACAAGATGTAGCACATTAAAGGAGGATAATTATATTAAACTTAAACAACAGATAGCTACAGATTTGAAGAAGTGGGAAAACTTGCAATTGTCATTAATAGGGAGAATTTCAACAATCAAGATGAATATCTTACCTAGAATATTATTTTTGTTTCAAACAATACCAATAAGGCTTGGAAAAGACTATTTTGAAGATCTAAATAAAATTATGTTGAAGTTTATATGGCAAGGTAAAAAAGCGAGAATAAAGCTAAAGCTTTTGCAAGATGCTAGAATTAGAGGAGGTTTTGGTCTGCCTAATTGGGAATTGTATTATCAAGCTGCAAATTTGATGTGGGTCAAAGAATGGATAACATTAAGGAAACATAGGTTGTTGACATTAGAAGGGCATGATTTGCTGTTGGGTTGGCATGCTTTCTTATGGTATAAGGGAACTAAAACACAGGGTTATTTTAGAAGACATTATGTACGGGAGTCTTTGTGGTTAAATTGGGAGAAGATAAAAAGACAATGTTATTTGAAAATTCCAGTTTGGTTATCGACCATTGAAGCATTTTCCTATCCTATAATTTACAAGAGGGAACAAACAGTTAGATATGGGGAACTTTTGGATGAAAAGGGTGAACTTAAATCGATCCAAAACTTAGAAGAACAAGGTATAAGGATGAATTGGTTTTCATATGCACAAATACACTCAAGGTATGATGAAGATTCTAAAATGGAGGGATTTTATGATAAGCAGACTGATTTAGATAAGATTTTGATGGGTACTGATGAGAAGGTGATTAAAAAATTATATGGTTATTTACTGGGAATGAAATTAGAGGAAGAACAAGTTAAAGAAACTATGATTGTTTGGGGGAAGAATTTTGGATATGGGATTGATTTGGAGAAATGGCAGAAATTGTGGTCTCAAAATTATAAAATGACAATGTCAACAGCATATAAAGAAAACTTGTATAAGATGTTTTACAGGTGGCACTTTCCCCCGACAAGAATAGCAAGAATGTTTAAGAACAAATCTGAAAAATGCTGGAAATGTCATCAGATACCCGGCTCGTATTACCATATGTGGTGGACTTGTGAGGATGCTAGAAAATATTGGACTATAATTCGCATGTGGTTGGAAAAAATGATAAAGAAACATATTGATTTGAAACCAGAGATCTTCTTATTGGGAATTTTACCTGATATATATAGTAAAGATTTGAAATACCTGATTGTAAATGTATTAACAGCGGCCAGGATTGTATTTGCTAAAAATTGGAAGAATGAGAAAATACCATTACAGGAAGAAATTATTAAGAAAATATTGGAATGTGCTGAGATGAGTAGATTGACATTTGAAATTAGAGAGCAAGAGGATAAACAATTTTATGAAATTTGGGATCTTTTTTATAAATGGCTGGATGATAAAATACGATAATAGAATATTTAGAATGCTAGATAGTAAGGAATATCTTTATTTTGCTATTATTTTGCTATTTGATATTATATTTATAAAGGATTTTTTAGGATTGATTTGATATGACTAGATGATTTGTTATAGAGTAAACTGGCTTAAAGTATTGTTAGCTCATTAAGCATGAATGATTAAAAATATAGTCAAAAACTTCTTTTTTTAGTGATATTAGGATATATAAATTTGGATTGACAATATGAGTTGTTATGTAATGTAATTGTAATTTGAGACTACAGAATGAATGCACAAAAATGATGAACCAACTGACACACTGGATGTACATATAAGAGTTGATGTTTTTATGTTTTGTTTGTCTTGTTTGTTTGTAGAAAATTAATAAAAACTTTTTTTCAAAAAAAAAAAAGGTGGCTTCTTCTTTGTCCCAATCTTCTTGTTCTGCAGGTGTTTTTTGTTGCTTCTCATAGTTCCAGATCTCCATTTCTAAGAATTGAAACACAAAGCCAAAAGAACTTCTCCCTTCTTGTGCATCTTCTTTCCATTTTTAAAGTTCCGTTTTCAGTTCTTCTAAGAGTGATACCATTTTAAAAACTTTTAAACAACCACCCAGTTAATTTTAGTCATCTAGATGCAAAAACCAAAAATCACCAAAAATCCAAATAATCCAAGGCTGTTTCTACTTGCTTCTTTTTTCCACTTTCTCTTCCTGGGGTTCAAATATTTTGTTAACAAGTTTCCATTAAAATGTATCTTTGAGGAATCTTGTTAAAATTTCACTGTAAGTTCCTTTTAATTAAAGTTCCATTCCTTAATTCCAGGCAGTCTCCTCCATTTTTCCAGATCCTGCCCTTCTATTCTTTTTTTTCTCCTTTCCAGCTTTTAAAAACTTTTAAATGTCCAGAAATCTTTATTTATCCCTTTGACTTTTATTTTCAGCTTAGATGCCTATTAATGTCAAAGTGGATTTTTTTTTCAGTTTCTTGCTTAAGTCTCTTAGCTGTCAGTATAAGGAAGGGGGGAAAAAAACCCTAACCCTTTCCCTTCTCTCTCTCCTTCATAGCTTCAAAATCTTATTTGGGAACAATGTTGTTAAATTTAAATTCCAGGGTACCTTTTTTTTTTTTTTTTTTCTGTTTGAACCGGTCAACCAAAACTTTCTCTTCTTACCTTCCTCCTGCACATTCTTTTCTGGTCGAGTTCTTCTTTGTGGTGGCCATTTCTGACCACCGCTACAACCGCCTTCAGCAAAGGGAGTAATAGCCAGCTGGGGAGGAGAGATGCAGCTCTCCTCAACCCTGCAGGCAGTCTCCCCCTTCTTCACCACCTCTATGGGGTGGCTTAGCCCCGAAACCAACCAGCTCGGGACACTCCAGCGGTGAGCACAGATTGAAGCCTTGGAGAGACGAGGTTTCAGTCTGTCACTGAAGAAGCTCAAACCAGAAGTCCCTGCATTATGAATTCTGAACTGCATCTAATTCTTTTATTTTTGCTAATAGAGATCATAAGTTCCCCAAAAGCAGAAGAGGAAGTTCTAAATCACTGAATAAGATCCAGGTGTTCTGAAAGTAACATAAAATGATGTCTATAAAATATTGCTAAAGATGAAGTTGCAGAGAATTCATTTGATGCAGAGGTTAAGATGCTGGCCTAGAATCTAGGAAACTTCCAGGCTTCCCTTCAGCACAAAAACCAACTTTGGGCCAGTCCCTTTTTCAGTTCAATCCATTTTATGAAATTGTGGTGAGGAAAAGTGGAGGCAGGATTATTAGATATGTTCACTATTTTGATTGTATGTACTATATATACTGTATATATACATATATGTATGGTGGGCTATCAATCGAAATAATAGTAGAATTATTTAAAATCTTACAACATTATGCAATTAAGATACTATGCACAGTTTGTCGACAAGTATGGAAATTGTACCAATACCTCAAATACTAGAAAGGATCAATTTGTAAAAGCCGTAGTGACCCAGTGGTTAGAATGCAGTATTGCAGCCTTTCTCTGCCCACTGCCAGGAGTTCAATCCTGACTGTTCAGTGTTGACTCAGCTTTCCATCCTTCTTAGATTGATAAAATAAAAACCCAAATTGTTGGGGATAATATGCTGACATTTGTAAATTGCTCAGAGAGTGCTATAAAACACTATGAATATATGTAGTGCTATTGCTAAATGCTGTTGCTATTTCAAGACAAAAAAAAATGCTCAGAAAAGAAAACTATCAGATGTTTGCACTTATCACAGGTGGCAGTAAAATAGAGCTAAAGGTTTGGCAATTCAGATCTTGGGAATAACTGGGACCAAAACAGCCAGGGTGAAAATGGGCTTCCACTATAAACCTTAATTATTTAATTCATATGCAAAATATTTCAAAATACTGGATTGGAAAATTTTGAAATTAAAATTGCTGCAAGAAACAACAAAATCTCACAAATGTTAGTGGTACAACAATGATAGCTGGGAGTGAGGAAGACTCAAGGAATTTCTTGTTGAAGGTAAAAGAAGCAAAGATAGAAGCTCGTATGCTGCCAATAATAAAAAAATAGCTAAGATTTTGTCTATAAGAATTTCCAACCTATGATGGGAGATAAAGTTGAATAATCTTCTTAAGCTTTCTCTTTCAAAATTATATCAAAATTACAGGGTGAGTATAGTCATAAAACAGAGTCATCTGCTGCATGGAAAAATATTATAATAGATCTAAACAAAATATTAAAATGCAATAGGGAATAGGGCTTTTCATCAAAGAGTGAAATAGCATTGACCTGGAAATGTTTTGGCTGATTTTCTATTCCAAAATGACCTTGAGCCACATCATCATTATGCAGCACAGCTTAGCTTCCAGAACTACTATTGTGTGCTTCTCCTTTACTAAAGAACTAATATCAGCTGCATGAAAACTTTTTGAGACAAACTTTTTGGCCCAAATTCTAAATAGGATGCAAGTGCAAACTTGAGTCAGTGCAAATTCTTGAGAGCCATAGCCCTATTTGTAGCCCTAGCAATTAATACAAGGTTAGTTTGGAAACAGGAATGCTTAAAGTTCTGGTATGAGTATGGATTTTGATGGCTAATTTTTGACTGAAACTACAAATTTCCAAACAAACTTGCCACCTTTCCCTCAAACTGAAAATTGCTGGTATAGCAGAAGCTTGTCTCATAGGAGTTTATGAATAATTTTCCCCTAACTAATGAGTTCCCCATGACTAATAGGGACATTCTGTATTAGAAAACATTTTCTTTGCTAAGATTATGTAATCTTTAATGTTTGTTTTTTCCAAACATTATTACTCAATTGAGTGACTACTTAATGTACTGGGACTTCAACTTACCAAGTTTCTTACTTCACTGGCTTGCAATCCTGGAAGGTGTAGGAGCATAATTTGAACATGGAAAAGGAGTTTTCTGTGCATGAAAATTCATATTATCACAAATAATAGTAGATAATGTATCTCATGAATAGATTAATTTATACTTACAGCTTTCCAGTTGCATTATACAGGTCTGGACATCCATTGGAAAATTTTTGAGATCCATTGGACAAGAAAGAATTAAAGTCAACCTGAAAGAATGCAAAGCAAATAAAACAAAAAGAACATTTTCTTCACATACATTTCCTTACATCCATCCACAATAAGGAGGAAAATTGGCAAATCCAGCACATCTATAATTAATACAAAATAATAAACTACAATTCATTTAAATGATGAAATATTATAAAGTTGTCTTTGTATTAGATTCCAAGTGCTTAGAATTGATTTTAAAACTGCAATTTTATCAACCTTTCTTGGAAATGAACCTCATAAAATCAGAGAAACTTATTTATGAATAAACATCTCCAAATTTTATTTTGTATTTTTACAGAATTCTCTACATATAATTTGTGCTTATGTTGAGCAATATGGTACATTATAACCTAATCCTGTATCTTTCATTGATTTGTGAAATTATTATAAAAACAACATATTAAGTGTTTCAAATAAAAGCCATATGAATGATTTCTGCTACAAATAATATTAATTTTTCATTTCAAATAAAAGTATATTTGTTAGACTTAAAAATTTAGGAGAATCAATGGAAGAATTTTGACAGAGAATAGATGATATATGCTATAGTATAAAGAACAAATTATTAGAAAACCTAATCCAGATACATTCTGAAAAAAATAAATATCTTTGAACAAACACAGGAGTATTAAACCCTTATTCAGAATCAATGCAATCTACAATATGTGTATTCTGCAATGCATTGTATGCTAATGAACTACAACTTAAACCTCATATATGCAATGAAGTTATGGAACATTTAAGGAAAAGACAGAATTTTAAAATATTGGATATAGTTATATCACAGACATTTGATAGCAACAAATATAGACAGCTTATACCAGGAGCATGCAAATTAGCTTTGTAGGCAAACTGAAAAAAGGAACTCTTTAAGCATTGGGAAAAATTTGAGAAGTTAAAAATTCTACTAAGGCTTTTAGTAATTTTTATTTATAATTACTGAGTTTGTAAATCAATGTGAATCTATAAAAGCAACAATCATTATGCTTAAATGGAACTTAGATAACTTTGAAATTGTGCTATAACCTCATATTTTTGTACTCAACAATTTACCTGATAGAATAAAGCACATTTCCATTTTTAAAAATTCGAAGCAATTTATTGTCAGTTGTTACTTCATGAAAGTTGGCACCCTTTTCATTGGCAAAAAATAAATCAGGTTTCCAGATTGAATCCAGCATGGATGGATCTAAATCTAAAGAGTCATCTGGATATTCACTATAAGAAAGGCGTGGATCATTCCAGTTCTGACGAAGAAAAATGTTCACTCGATAATCCTAAGGAAAAAAATAAAAAATGAAAACAAGAAAGTTATTTTTATTGTTACATTTAATTGGATAATACATATAGTATTTAATTAACTTTTCTAATTAATGAAAACATATTATTTAGCCTAACACATATTTTAAAAATATGCTTTTAAAATACTCAGCATATCATTGTATGAAATCTAACCATTGAATAAGCACATTGATCTCTATTTTCTCCAGGAATTTGTATGAAAAAAAAAAAGTAATGTCATATTTGTGTAAAGAGATTACTACATAAACCTTATATTTACTCTTCTTATGCTGCATTTATCAGAAAGAAATAGTTTACTTCCAAAATAAATTTAGGACAGGTGACAAAAATATGTTTTAATAGCTGTTCATTTGCAGGATTTTCTTCAAGAGTGAAAATCATGATTTCCAAAGGTATAATAAGTAAATAGGAATGCAAAGCTCCAGCATTCACCATTGCTATAAACTATTTTACTGGGTTTTTTTTTTTTAATATCATGTCAGAGGAAAGGGTGAAGAAGAGGAGTAATGTATAACTGACTGATTTAGGAAATTTTCACTTTAAGACACTTAGAACCATAGCCTGCCTCAAAATATGGGCAGATGAGTGTACAGTGAGGAAATAGAATAGAATAGAATAGAATAGAATTCTTTATTGGCCAAGTGTGATTGGGCACATAAGGAATTTGTCTTGGTGCAAAGGCTTTCAGTGCACATTAAAGAAAAGATACATTCGTCAAGAGTCAAGAATCATCAGGTACAACACTACTTAGAAGAAAAAAAGATTAAAATTACATGAACCAGTAACTTTCTTTTCCAATTAAGCAGGATACGTTCTTGGAAACATTACATATATAATTGGTTGTTCATTTGCAAATCTTTTCAATGATTCTCCTTATTGTATTAATTATTATATTTATTCATAGTAATTCATAATCTTTTAATTATTATACCATAATATCATCAGCCATTCATTAAAAACTATATAGTTACTAAGAGTTGCACCAACTTGATGGCATATAATCAATCAACTGATGAGAAAAAAAATGTCCAATGAGCTTGCTGTTTTGCTCCTGAACATTTCTCAGGGCTTTGGGATGAAGTGTCCTAATCGTTTATAAAGATCCTGAGTGATCAGTTGGTTTTGTGACAGGTTAATAGGTTGAATCACAAGACTGATTGAGACTGATTCTGGTCTTGTGACTTCTAACTGGTTGCTGTCAGGTGTGAAATTGAACTGGTGAGGTGGTGGCTGCTTCTGCCATCAATTGATGGTTAGGATGGTCTGCTTCCTTATAGGTTCTTATGCTGGTACTAAGTCAATGTGGTTGTTGATGAACCAGTTGGTAGAATGCCAGGCTTTGATAAAGTGCTTGATGGGTGTTTGGTGCCAATGACTTTGTCTTTGTTCCATTCAAACCAATGTTGTTTGTTGTTAATGATATTGATGATCAAGGACGTTGAATCATGCTGTTTGACAGCCAGCTGGTGTTCATGATTCTGGTTTTTACCTCTTGTCCTATCTGTCTGACATTGAACTGGTTAAAATTGTATACCAGAAACCCACACACATGAACCAAATCCTTAACTTTTCCAACGACCATAATACAGTACACAAAAGAAGCTGTGGCCAGACTCTCTTCAAGAGAGCCAGAACACACCGCAGCACCAAATCCCTAAGAGAAGCAGAGGAGAAATACCTCTTCAATATTTTTCTCCACAATGGCTATCCCAGGAATTTTGTACTGTGATGCATAACATCTAAACCCAGAAAGCCACAGAGAAAAGTGCAGCATGGAAACAAATCCTGCCATACATCAAAGGAACATCAGAAGTGGTTGCCAGGCTACTGCAACCCCTAGGAATAACAATAGCCCACAAACCCACATTCATACTCAGATGGAAACAAAGTTCAAAGACAGGACATAGAAGGAAGCACCAATATAATGTACAGAATCAGCTGCAACAATTGTAACCAGTCTGCCCAATTGTATGTTGGGCAGACAGGACAACAGCCACAAACTAGAATTCATTAATACCAGCTGGCTGTCAAACGACATGACTCAAAGTCCCTGATCACCAGTCACATCGACAACAAACAACATGAGTTCAACTGGAACAAAGTGTTCTGATCCAATCTTTGCAAACAATGAGAAACCACTTACTCATGAGTAAAACAAACACCCTTTTAAAACCGGACAGGAACAGTCTTTATTCACATTGGAAAGGCAAAACCAAAAATAATTAGTCACAAATGAAAGTCTTTTCCCCTTCTGAAAACAGGGCACAAACAGTCTCTGTTCACATGAGAACTCAAGATAAAAAATCCTTCTATGATTAAGGCAAGCAGGAACAGTTCCTGTTCACCCCCGCTGAGGCAAATTCACTATCTATTATTTCCCAGCAGGGAGACTCAGTTGGCACCTCAAATACAAATCTGGTTCTGGCAAAGAAAAGCGGACTCAATTGATATCCAAACTCTGTCAAGGATCTTGGAGTACTCATCTCTAATGGCCTAAGTACTAGAGCCCACTGTAAACTACATAGCCAAAAAGGCGTTAGGAGTTGTTAACCTAATCTTACATAGCTTTTTCTCTGGTAATATTACACTACTAACTAGAGCATACAAAACATTTGCTAGACCAATACTCGAATACAGCTCATCAGTCTGGAACCCACATTACGTATCTGATATTAACACAGTTGAGAAAGTCCAGAAATATTTCACAAGAAGAGTTCTCCACTCCTCTGTTTGTTGCATAATACCTTATGCCACCAGACTCAAAATTCTAGACCTAGAAAAACTAGAACTACGCTGCCTTCAGTCCAATCTAAGTATAGTGTATAAAATCATACATTGCAATGTCCTACCTGTCAATGAATACTTCAGCTTCAACCATAACACAAGAGCAAACAATAGATTTGCTCAAGGTTAATCGCACCAAACTTGATTGCAGGAAATACGACTTCAGCAACAGAGTGGTCAATGTCTGGAATACTCTACCTGACTCTGTGGTTTCTTCCTCAAACCCCAAAAACTTTAATCTTAGAGGGGCGTGCATAAGCGCACCAATCATGCCTACTGTCCCTGTCCTATTGTTTCTTTTCTTTTCTTTTTTAAAATTTTTCTTATATGTATCCATGTATGCATAACTATGTCTTTACTTATACCTATTATCTTGTAAGCAATTGACATAAATAAATAAATAAATAAGAAATATACATTGGAAAATGAATGGTTGTCTGTGACAGGCCACTCCCAAACCCCTACTATTTATTTTCCAGCCAGAGAGGGGCTGGCTAGCATCTATGACTTCTTTTCCTTCAATGGGCTTATTGCCTTCCAATGCTCAACAGAGCCTTCCAAATGCTCCAAAACTGGCCCTCCCCCCCTCTCCTCACCTGATTCTGCTGCTAGCTCTGCTGGAAGCTGACAGGCCACAACACAAAGGCAAAGTCATTGGCCATGCCAAAACCAGTCAGGAACACAAGTTTATCGAAGCCTGGCATTGCATCAACAGCCTATCAACAAACGCATTGACTTAGAACCAGTGTATGAACCAATAAGGAAGCAGACCATCTGCGGTATCTGCCATCCCGCATCTGATGGGCGGCTAATGATAGGGAGCGAAGGGAAGAGAAACGACAGGAAGCGAGGTTTCCTCTTGATGAGCGCGCCCCGAATGTCTTGGCACACGCGCTTTTATTGTGCTTTTTTACAAGAAAATGATTTAATCAAAGCTCAAGTCAAACATGGTAATCTCATCAGGATGTGCATGTTTACAAAGCTGCATACCGGACAGATTACTTACAATGTGGATAAGCTTATTAAGAAACGTCTAGCTTCTTGTCTCTTGTACGTGCCTTGCAAAGGTCACTGAAGAGACAGAAGTTAATGATTACACATGAGTGATACAATGTTGCAAATGCATGAATGATACATAGTTGCAATGATACATAGTTGCAAACACATGAATGATACATAGTTACAACATCTCCTCTGTTTTTATTATTTATGACGAGTCTTCTTCCTCGTCCGAGAAGACAGGAACCATTTTTCTGAAATGTTCGCCGTCCCCGTCATCTAGGCAAGAGTGCGACCCGTCAGCGTCAGGGTTGTCCAAGGAGCGGTAACTCAGCAATGACATTTTTTCGTCCAGTGTTGAGGATATAACATGAGCTTGCAATAGCACATTAACATCAGCAGAGGATAATTAATTTTTAAAAATTGCAATATTCTATTAAAACAACAAGGTCCTATAATACATATCAATATAATGATTATTAATAATCCTGCCAATGCAGTTAAAAAGGTTGTAAGCCATGGCGAAATAGAAAACGAACCCTCCCCCCCTGCTATCAGCATAAAGACAACATTCTTCTTTAAGCATAGCACACAATCCCCCTTGTTTTTTTAAAAAATAACAGATCTAAATCTTTACGATTTTGCAAAAGGGGGTATTCCATGGGTACCTGTAGGGATATAAAATCATTAGAGTTATACACACAAGCCATACTTGAATTCAAAATGATTTAGATTTAACAATTTCATCCCCGTGGACACATGCTATGAAACCGGTGTAACAAGTCCAAACAAAATTATTGCCAGGGATAAAATACATTCCTTTCAGGCGTGATGTTAAAGTTCCTCCTGAAGTGGTGTGGATTGCAGGATATCCCCTGGTTGTGTGGGTGCGTCTGCCAAATCGAATTGAAGTGGTGGGTAGAAGTCTTCTATGCGAGAAGAATTGGTTGTAGAACTTAAACGAACGCCTTGAAAGTCAGTTATAGTCCAAGCAATATTATATCTTCTATGAGGCTTCTGCGGATCATCATGGACAGTTCTTTTGAAGCGTCGTTTGTTGACAGGATCAGAGTTCGGGTATATAAAAACATCACAAGCAGGAGAGAGGGCTATGGACAAGTTAGTTGTAGAACATTTACGAGATGAGGAGGGAATTCAATTAGTAGAAAAAGGATAATAATTACAATAATGACAATAAAGATTAATTTGGTAATTCATCAAGGATGTTAGTTGGGGTGGGGAAACCCATGATACAATATAAGGACATTTAGGTCCCCCTATGTTTTAGATTGAATAGAGGAAAAGATTTTAAGGTTCCTTTCCATAGGAAGAGTAAAGAAGGAACAAAAGAGCGAGTGGTAGAGTGTTCTTTAAACAAAACAGAAGTGACAGAGTGAAAACTATGGGTAGCATTTTCATGACGTACCCACATGGAGCAAGTATAATAGCCTTCTGTTAATGAAATGGTTTTAACACGAATAGTCTTTTGACAGGAAGCATAGGTTTTGTTGAAGTAAGGTAGAAATTGCAAAGAAGGTATAGGCAAGAATATCAGGAAGAGTTTTAAGATACAGATGTAGCAGAGGAATTCCCATGATAGGGTCGAACCGCCCTACCAGGGATCCAACAAGTGGTTTTGTCTGGCAGTAAGATCGCAGCGTAGCCTCGTCCCCAAGTGAGAAGCTCAGCGGGACCCTGCCAGGCGGGATCTGGCAATCTGCAATAATATACCAGAGGTCTGTTAGGCGGGGGTGAGGGGGAGGAAAAATGACGCGAAGCAGCAGAAGTGGGAGGAATGCCAGTCAGATTGAGAAAGTTTAAAGTGTAAAGAAAAATGTTAAGAGAATTTTGCAATGCTGGGAGGTTCGGGGGTTTTTCCCGCAACGAATATCGATCAAGAGCACATTTCAGAGATAAGTTCGCTCGTTCCACAATAGCCTGCACTTCGCTGTTGTAGGGAATCCCAAACTTGTGGGTTACATCCCATCTGTTACAGAAGTCCTGGAAAGCAGAACTTGTATAGGCAGGTCCATTGTCAGTTTTGATTTCTTTTGGACGTCCCAGCGAGGCAAAGGTACGAATTGAATGATTGATGACATGTTTTACAGTTTCTCCCCTTTGAGGAGCAGCCAGAATAAACCCTGAATGGAAACGTGCAAATATTTCCAATGGGCAAAAGTTGGATACTGAGTTACATCCATTTGCCAAATTTCACAAGCTTTTAATCCTCTAGGATTTACTCCTATGGGAATGGAATATCCTTGCTTACTACATGTGGGGCATTGTTGAATAATGGCAGCAGCTTCTGCCTGAGTTAGGGAAAATTGAAAAGTTATCATAACTTGGCGGGGGAGATTCAAACATACTCCCTGCTTCTATTTTATAATGGACTTTTAAAGCCTCCATAATTTTCCTCCAAGTGACCAAAATGCCAATAGGTGCACGAGGAGGACTATGGAGATGTTCACCAATTTTTTGCCAAGTGGAAATTTTTAAGGACCCTTCCTCTGAATAATTGGGACAATGTTGCCACACATAAGCCAATAATGTAGCAATAGGTTTCTTTTTTACAGGCGAGACCTTTAAATTAGCAGAATATTTAGAAGAAGAAGCGACTAACTCCCTCAATTCCTTCAGATGCTGCGTCTGTTGTTGAGAAAAGTTTCCACCCATACTTACGAAAGTCGAGACCGTGTTTCAGATCCGATGATGTGCAATTCGCTTCAGGCCTGGCGATGCACAGCTCCCATCGAGCTGATAAGATATGGGCGCGTCACTACGTATCCCCCTTAGGGAATCACGTCGGGGTCACCAGAATGCGGTATCTGCCATCCCGCATCTGATGGGCGGCTCATGATAGGGAGCGAAGGGAAGAGAAACGACAGGAAGCAAGGTTTCCTCTTGATGAGCGCGCCCCGAATGTCTTGGCACACGCTCTTTTATTGTGCTTTTTTACAAGAAAATGATTTAATTAAAAAGCTCAAGTCAAACATGGTAATCTCATCAGGATGTGCATGTTTACAAAGCTGCATACCGGACAGATTATTTACAATGTGGATAAGCTTATTAACAAACGTCTAGCTCCTTGTCTCTTGTACATGCCTTGCAAAGGTCACTGAAGAGACAGAAGTTAATGATTACACGTGAGTGATACAATGTTGCAAACACATGAATGATACATAGTTACAACAACCATCCAAACCACCAATTGACAACAGAGCTGACAACTCTCTCATCAGCTGAATTTTGTGCCTCAACATCAACCAGTCAGAAGAAACAAGATCAGAAATAGCCTTGTGATTCAATCATGCTTGTGAGTCAACCAGTCACAAGACCAATTGATCATCCAGGAAGTATATAAATGAACATCCCAAAAGCTTGCTGAAGATGTTACCTAGTTTGGTAACAAAATGTTTGGGAGCCAAGCAGCAAGGTTGGAGGACAAACTTCTGCCTAAATTTACAACCTGAGCTACAAATATTCTCCATAATTTCTATAAAAAAATGTGTCTAATGCTGCTGTTTGGTAATTCCTGCTGGAAATGGCAGAACTATAATCACATTTTTTCCAACCAATAGATCAGAATAGACTTTACAGGTTTGCAAAATAGCAGAGGCAATTTGTGTTACAGAGGAAAACATGTAAATCCAAATCCTATATGCAGATAAGTTGATGATCAATTTTTTGCTTAAAATATGTTGAAAATATGATAAAAATGCCCCTCTCTGTAGATGCTCAAAAATTCTGTGTTTTAATTTTCTTAATTGGCATATATGTGGGTAGCATAGTATACATTTGTAAGTTCATATGACATTAGTTATGTAGCCAGAGCAAATATTGAGGATCTGTAATATGATAGAATATAATAGAGCTGGAAGGGACCTTGGAGGTCTTCTAGCCCAGCCCCCTGCTCAAGCAGGAGAATCTATGCTATTTCAGATAAGTAACTGTCTAGTCTCTTCTTAAAATCCTCCAGTGATGAAGCACCCATGATTTCTGAAGGCAAGACGTTCCACTGATTAATTGTTCTCACTGTTAGGAAGTTTCTCCTTAATTCCAGATTCTAGAAACCAATATTTCTTGTCCTGCTTTCTGGTGCTTTAGAGAATACTTTGACCTGTCTTCTCATTGGCAGCCCCTCAAATACTGCTAATTCTTTTCTTTGGGCTAGCCAAATTCAAATCCTGCAGTCGTTTTTCATATGTTTTAGTCTCCAAGCCTTTGATCATCTTAGTTGCTCTTTTCTGAATTTTTTTCCAAAGTCTCAATATCTTTTTTCTAGTATGGTGACTGTTAGATCTGGGAGAGTGGCGCAAAGAACGGAGACGAGGCATCGAATAGTGACTCCAACTCTTTATTAGTGACTTCAGAACAGAGCAAAATACTAGGGCAGCAGCAGCTCCTTTTATAAAGCTGGCTGCTGTCACAACACCCAATGATTTGAGTTTGCCGCACTGGGAGCGTCCAATCGGCGGCAACCCGCTAACAGCCAATCAGATCAGCCAACAATGACCAATCACGATCCACTATCAGCGGGCCAATCAGAAGTGCAGGTTTACGAGCCTGTTACTGTTTTTGAGCAGGGCTCACCTAATCTGTACTTATACCTTTGATTTTTCCTGCCTAAATGCAAAGCTTTGCTGTTCTCATATTAAAATTCATTTTGTTGGATAGGCCCCATTGTTCAAGTTTGTCAAGATCTTTTTGGATCCTGAGCTTGCCTTCTGAGGTATTGACTATTCCTGCCAGTTTAGTGTCATCTGCAAATTTGATGAGTTCCCCTTCTATTCCCTCATCTAAGTCATTTATGAAGATATTGAAGAGTACTGGGCCTAAGATGGAGCCTTGTGGTACCCCACTACCTACTTCTTTCCATATGGATGTAGTACCATTAAGGACTACTTGTTGAGGTTTGTCAGACAGCTACAAATCCATTTGGTGGTAATGTTATCTATTCCACATTTTTCTAGCTTACCAAGAAGTAAGCTTTGTTCTACTTTGTCCAATACCTTACTGAAATCTAAGTATATTACATCCACAGCATTTCGCTGATCTACGAATAGTCACTTTATGAAAGAATGGAATAGTGATGGTAAAGCACAAGAACAACATATTTGATTCAGGATAATATATGAAGCTATTACTATTTCAATGTTTTAATTGTTTGGAAAAAATGAGGAACATGTCTTAAAGTCATTGCTAATGTAGTAGTTATATATTAGATATTTCATTTAAAAAATATAAGACTTTAAAAAAATGAAAAGTCTTTTCTTCTCCAGCCCTCAATTTCTTTTTCTATATTAAAGAAACTATTCACCTGATAACTTCTGACAGCCTCTCTAACCATAGAAACTGCTTAGTGAATCATGAAGGCAGAATTAAAATCCTTCTGGCAATGTTGGCACTTTCTGAAATAATGTCTCTGATGATGTTCATTGACAGCTGAACATTTAAGAGTTTAGATATGACCTTCCCTTCTGTTCTTTGAGATAGAATATATGTTCAGTGACCTATTCAAGATTATGTATGCACCTGTAAGCCATTCAGCATTACAGGACAGAAAATAATAGCTCACTTTTTATATTCAGTTCTGTTGTAAAAGTGTCTCAGTGCTCACTTAAATCTCCCTGAATAATATTTTTATTTCTATAAATTCCTAGTGAACATGACAAAAGCTGGTATGAGGATTGAAGGTAATTCATAATAATTATATTAATTTGACCAAAGACACAAGATAAACAAAAAAGTTCTTGTCTTATTTAATTTTCAGAGTGAAATGAATTCCCTTGCTTTAAACAATAAGCTTCACTGTTGTAAATGAACTTTTTCTATTCTGCTCTCTTATTTTCTCTTCCCACTTTTATCTCGCAATTATCACAAGTTTAATTCTGGCTTTAATTTTCTTTCAAAACAGTTACATTAGCTTCCTAAGAACAACTACCAACAACCTGGATTTCCAATTTTATTGCTTATGTCCAGAATTGAGGGGATGCATACTGATCTCAAATTATTTTTTAAACAAGTAACTTTTTTACTTTTTAAAAAAATAACTACCAATCTGAATTTGGTAGAACTGAACATTGTGATTAAAAACATAGCAAATTCATAATCACACCAGACGTAGTTGTTTGAAAACAAGGGAAGTTTCCAGCAATTGCATGGTTCAGACAGTTTTCTTAGAAACAAGAAATAGAAGTTTGTTACTGTATTTTTCTAGGAAATGTTTTAAACTATTTTAAGAGTTTAGATAGAGCCCTGGGAATAGTTATACCTTACTTATGCTTTTGGGGATCCAACAAAAGTGACTAAGTGGTGGATGAGATTGGAGACATTTTATACCTGGAGAATTTTTCATGCATAACATACACTAGACTTTAGTAGTTTGCTTTATTTATTTAAAGCATTTATATTCTACCTATCTGAAACTTGAGTATTTATGTAGAATAAAAGAAGTAAGAATAAGAGGCATTGAAATAATGCTACATATGTAAATTGTTCAGGCTAGTTGAATTCCAAATTTCCTTTGCTATTTCATTTTCATCTTGAGTCTAATAACATAGGAAAAATGTTCAATACATACAATGGTCATTTACATTACATTTACTTTTATAAACTTTGCTGATGTCTGCTCTCCAACAGAAGAAATTGAACATAATGGAGTTCTGCTTTTCATAAACTATTTTTTTTATTTGCAGTTAGAATCATCTAAAGGCAAGAGTTTATTCCCCAGTCTCATTGCTAAAATACATGTAGTTGACATAAAATATATAGTAGGTCTTTAAAAATAAGAATGCAAGCACAAGGGTTATTTCCTGAAAATTTATTAATCTAACTACTCCCATTCTGAATGGAAAGTTACAACTATTTCAAAAGGAATTCTTTTCCCATATGAGCAAGACATTCCTTTTTCAAACTACTGTATTTAGAATGTTCTTTACAAGTTCTTCTTGCAGCTTTATCTTTGTAATAGTATTCTGAGTGTTTCTCTCATTAAACCTTTTGGGGGAAAAAGTCACTTCAATTCACTAAAGTTTACTGTAGACAAAAGAAAATAGCTTCTTCCGCTGGAGTGAATGGGAAAATTATGGGAAAATTCCATTAAGTGGAATTTCTACATTCAAATGGAGTTTTAAATTAGTTTTCAGTTAATATGTTTCCAAAGGAATTCGGTTAGTGCTTACTAGCAGTATTTCATACAATTTCAGCAAGGTTATAATAAAATATGGTGCTTTATGCTTTTATATTGTCAATAATTAATGTAGAAATGAATAGGTCTTTATTTTTAAAGAGATGCAGGCAAAAATGCTACTGTACAAAGATTGTGTTCTTAATCTTTGACTGTATTATATTGATTTGTATTGTTATTATAATTCAGAATTTGTAAAAAAAAAAATAAACTGCTATGATCTGAAATCATTGAACCCTTTTTTATTCTAAACTACAATAGTTTCAGGTGATATCAATACTAAAATACTGTTTTTTAAAAAATTGAACAATAATAAGAATACAACCTATTCCTGGATAATTTACAATTGCCAGATTTTCCCAATACCAACATGCAATTGGTATTTTAAAAGAAGAATTAAGTAAAGGAAACATTTTGATATTGCTCATTCTGTAGTCTAAAGAAAGCATGCATGCTTTAAAGCCTGTTTGTATTTGCTCTATGAAGTTCTACAGCACAATTCATTAGTCAAGAAAAATTATGCCAGCCCTGTATTGGTTCCAAACATGTGCATATTTTTAAGTCTTTAAACATTCACAAAACGTTATACTAAGTTTTTTTTCTTACAATAGTAAATAAATAACATCTTACTGTATATACCTCACTGTGGAATTTAAAAAGTGCATATATATTAAGTGAGGCATAACTACGATATAAAGCTGGAAGGTGGAAAGGTAGAATTAAAAGTGGAATTTTGAGACCATGCCAAAAATTAAAGAATCTTAATTAAATACTCTGCCATCCTGGCACCTTATAATGGTGTAGTGTAGCAACACAGATACCAGACAACATTTTGTTTTGATTTGTTGACAATCTTAATTACAATAATTAATGCTATTTTTAATCTAATTAGAATTAAAATGGTTTCCTCCTACCTATTGGATACTGCAATTAGTTGCCTAACAATTGTGGAAAAAATAATGTGAGATTGAAATGAAAAAAAGATACCTTGTTTTGAAAATCATCACAATACTTTCTGTACCTTAGCAATTACAAATTTCAGTAATGCTTTTTTTTTGCACTGATAAATTTATGTGACAAGGATGAGTTCACTAATAAGCTACGTGCCCAAAGCTGTGATTACTGACTGTGACTGCAGATGCACTGATTTTTATGTAATCCCCGTGCTTATACTTAATTTTAGTGTAAACTCATCACTAAGTGACTGAACTAGTGATGAAACAAATGCTGGGAATTCACTTTGCAACTAAAGTATGCCAAGTATTCTGCTATTTTGTTTTTACATATCTTTACATTTATTATTTTCTTGAAGTGATGCTAAAGTTATGACAGAAATGTATTTAATTTGCATTTAAACATGAACGTCCTAACTGACGTCTCTCCAGCATAATAACAGCTATCCTTATTAGGCTGAAGATCTCCCATTCTTTTTCCATGAGCCAATGAAAAGTCCCCAGGGAGGATTTGAGTGTAATAGTATCACTCATTATCAATTGATAATGTTATGCCTTCTTTCTTTCTTTTTTTTGAAAGTGATACAATCGCCACTTATTTTCCGCAAATTTGTTCAGCTTTTAAAAATTCATCTGCTTTGATGGCCATCTTTGTATCCCCAGGAAACAAACATAATTACTTAATTATGCATTATGTGTAACAGCATTTTTCTTTATTTATTCCGAATTGTCCATCTATAACTTCAGTTGCTTCATATTTTGAAGAGGAATAAAAACCATTATCCATTCTCTCTTCATCACAAACAATTGCTTAAACCTTTACTGTAGAATTCTTTAAAGACTAGACTAGACTAGACTAGGATAGAATAGAATAGAATAGAATAGAATAGAATAGAATAGAATAGAATAGAATAGAATAGAATTCTTTATTGGTCAAGTATGATTGGACACACAAGGAATTTGTCTTGCTGCATATGCTCTCAGTGTACTTAAAGAAAAATAAATACATTCATCAAGATTCAAGAATCATAAGGTACAACACTCAATAATAATCATAGGGTACAATAAGCAATCAAAAGTAAATGATTTGATTAGCTATGCACAAAGAAATCAGTGTTGACTCCCAGCAACAAACAGCTGGTCTCCTGGACCCTTGAGTACAATTTGTAATAAATTGTACAATTTATTTTGCTGCTGGTGGTCATCTTCTTCTTTCCTCCAACTTTTCAAAAACTTTTGATTTTTCATGGTATCTGGATTTTCATATACTATGTCTAAAATATTATAATTTAAATATTGTCATTTACCCCTTGAGTGAGAACTCTGAATTGATTTGTTTCTTTTCTTGGTTATTTATGGTGCTGTTAGGATATCCATGGAATTTAGGAATATTCTTTTATTGTGATTACCAACCAATTAAAATTCTCTTTTCCCCTGTCCTTTCGTGGTTCCGAGTAATGATCCCAACCAATTCAAGACCTTGAGGCCTTGGCTTCCTCAAAAATCCTGTTTATTTGGTTCATCATATCGGCACAGTAAAAGATGAAAACAACACTGAATAATCCCCGTGCTTTTGGTGTAATTAAAGAATAGATATTGTTCAGCCCCTTTGTGTCACAAGTCATGTTAGCCAACCAAGCCGGTGATGAACTTTGCAGCACTCCCTCCTGCCATTGCTGATCTGGCATTGGTTCTCAAGAGCCTTATTATTATTATTATTATTATTATTATTATTATTATTATTATTATTATTATTATGTCTGGCACATTAAAAGAAAACATTCTACATCCCATAAGTCATCTGCCCCCATAAGGATGGCAACTAAGAAATGAAGCAAGAAAAATATGTCTTCAGTTAGAGTCATTTTGAGAGTTGACATCTGTACAAGAAAGCACAGCTGCTATTATGTTCCACACTAGAGAGTTATTGCAGCATTTTAATAACTTACTCTTCTTGTTCTAAATATTTCTCTATTATACAGTCAGATATATGGTCAGAATCATGCTATTCTCAGTATGCACACACCTGAAGACATCATGAAATTGGCAATTTTATTTATTTCCAAATAATCCCCTAAATTCAAGTTTTTTTCAGATTTAGTTTTAAAAAGAAAAAAATACATTTATAAGATGTACTAGGTAAACAGCAAAAATCAGCATCACAAATCAAACACTGTCAGGATCAACAATTGGCAGGATAGATTATATTAAGACAAAGTGTATAAACATTATCTCACTATTAATGAGATGTTCCAAAATGAAATGCCAAAAACAAAATGGGAATGAACTTAATTCCATTGCCATATATTGCATTTTTCTGATCAAGTACCTGTATGACACTCATACATTCAAAAATAGGGGAAATAGTAGCATTTGGTTTCTGCTTATACTGGGCCACTGATGAAAGAAAACGAAGTGCCATTGTGCTGCTCCTGCCCCTCCCTTTAACAACTTTATTTTGTTTATTTTGTTTTTTTTTACTTGAGAAACAGCACAGTGGTAAAAATTAGAGGGGAGTCTGGAGTAAGCGTTAACATAGAGAATCGGTATAAAGATGGAGCAGTGTTATTTTGTCTTTGCATAGAAGCAGACTTGGCACATCTTGGGTTTATTAGGCTGAGCTTCCTGGAAGAGCAACAAGATGCATACCAGAAGATGTATCTTGCATGACAGATTGCATAATATGTATGGTTTCTTTGAATTGATATTGGTTGGTTTTGTCAGTTGGAACCTTGACATAGTGTACGTATGTATATGTAACATGTATACAGTATCCATTGTATATTACTATAATTTCAGAATAATTTCACAATCTCTTTTATATTCTATTCTGTATGCTCATGCTTCTGAATAATCACTTTGCTGCAGTAGCTCATTTTGATAAATAGTCTGAGAATCCAACTTTTCAAAGCTTCTCTGCTCTTCTGCTCTGCTCAGCTCATGAAAAGGGCATTAACGGGATTCATGGGATCAATGTGTAGTAGGATTCAAATTACATATTTCTATGAGATATGATACAAGTTCATAATGATGATGATATCAAAATGTACAGATTATCATTTTCACATACTGATAGTTAGCCGTGGAGCCCTGTTGTGTATAAACTGGGCCTAAATCAATTGTACTGATGCATTGTAGCTATGTACTTTTTCTCTTCTATTTTTATTTTGTACAATAGAAACAAACAAGATTTAACATTTAAAAAAAAACTATTAAACTGATTATTAAAATACATATACATTCTTTAAAAAAACATAGTGAAAAGCATAACCAAAACAGGGAGAACCAAATGCATCAAATAAAGATGAATTTCAAGGTATTCTGAATCTTTGACCAAAAGCTATGCAAATTAAATGACAAATATTTCCATCTATGCAACATATTGCTGACACTCTGTATATAAAACATTTCAAATATTATATAATACAAAGGGACTGTTTTGCTACTACAATGTTTTCTTTGATAACTAGTTCCCAGTGAAATTGTCTGTCTTGAATCTTAATGGAATGTTTTCACAAGTAACTCAAAAGTAAGCATGCATTTATAGAATGATATCCTACTAACTAAAACAGCATTAAAGTACTACATGTATGTGATGCACAATGCATATAAGTGGCCTAGTTTAATTGTATTTATTTATTCACCTTCTATAGCTGCCCAATTCAATCAGGTGACTCCGGGTGCTTAATTTTTTATTTTGTTTTATTATGAAAAAAGTTAAAGAATATTGAAGCTCATGTTATAAAATGGCTGCTTTGATCCTGACTAAATTTGGCAAAAAAATCATTTTAACTGCAAAGATGCATAATTGAAAAGGAAACCATTAGATACCAGCAATCTCTGAAATCAGGACTACAATTTAATACTAGCTGATGAAAACTGTGTGATGTAATGAAAAATTATAACTGCTTGTACTCAGGGCCCTGGAGATTTATATATGCAATATGTATCCAAAATTGCATTTTGCATTCTTGATCAAAATGAGAGATGAAATGAAGAAGTCTCTGGATACAAGGACAAGATCTGTTGAAAGCTGAACAAGCACAGTCAATGTGATCAGAATAGATTTACTTATTCTTCTTCAGCAATTAGGGACTTTCCCCATATGGTTGGCATAAAATGATCGATCCAATGGATGTACAGTTCAAATATGATTCCATTTTTTTATGTGACAGAAGCAAATTAATGTGTTTAGATTTGCAAATTAATGTGTTTAGATTTGCTCTTCTTCGTCATTAAAATGAATGAATGTACTATTAATAAGAACCAGAATTCACTTTTATTTATGGATTTGGCTACATTTTCTTTTCTTTTCTTTTTGAAAATTTTATTTGGGTTTTCACAAAAAAAAACATAATACAAATAAAACATCTTTTTTTGAAAATAGCATGGTCCCAGGTTACACTTCTTCATACAGACACAAACTCAATTTCATGCTCACTTTTATATTCTATTCCGTATCTTATTACTGTTTTACATTTTCTACATAGTTTTTCTCCTCTCTTAATTTTCTTAATTTTATTTTAATTATCTAATATCAATTTTAATCATTATATTTATACTTTTGTCTGTCCTGTTTCAATTTCATATTTTCTTTTCTCATTAAACAAATTTTCTCCTGTTGTTACTAATTGGAATATGACACCTTTATATCTTTCAATTTTATCCATTCAACTCTTATTTAAGCTTCCATATATACCTTGAGGTTATAACATTCAATATAATACATAACTTCCAATCGAATTCTGCTTGGTACATTCTTAAAATACATACTATATTCTTAAAAAGTGATTATAAATATATGTAATTAAAACACTCATTTCATTCCAATACAATTCTATCATTAATATTCATTAAAGTCTTCACATCTTTAACATTATTTTTCAATTAAAATAATACTTCCTTGGGAACACTTATAAGCTTTCCGTAATTAATTTTTTCCCCCTATTTCTCTTACCTTATATTTTATAAAACATTAAATAATTAAAATGTTCCCATCCCTTCCTAATTAAATTCTCTCATTCATTTTATTTCATTTATTTATTAACAAGCATTTCACTAGATTACAATAAATATTTTATCCATCATTTTGATCATACATTGTTTCATATTTTCTAAAATTATTTCTGTTTCTAATATAACAGTACTATCTTATGTACTTTTGCAGAATCCCTTTTTCAATTAAATTTTCACCCATTATCTCTTAAATAGGTCCTGTTTCTCCATATCTTGTTTCTGTCCTTTATAACTTCTTTTCCTTTCCTTCTTTCCTCTCTTCTTCTCCCTCCCCCTTTTACCCTTTTGTCTCTCTAGTTGTAATTTTCTCTTCTGTATTCCTCTCCTCTGTTGCTTCTAATATTATACTTATTTTTCAAGTTATTATTCCTTTTCTTGGTTGTTTTTTCAAATCTTAAACTTTTCATTCTCTTTCCCCCTTTCCTTTTTTCCCCCCACATAAAATTACTTCTTCATTAAAGATGGCTTCTTTGTCCCAGTCTTCTTGTTCTGCAGGTATTTCTTGCTGTTTTTCATAGTTCCAGATCTCCATTTCTAAGAATTGAAATATGAAGCCAAAAAGAACCTCTCCCTTCTTGTGCATCTTCTTTGTACTTTTTAAGTTCCATTTTCAGTTCATCTAAAAGTAGTGCCGTTTTAAAACATTTTTAAACAACCACCTGGTTGATTTTAGTCATTCAAATGCAATAACCAAAAATCCAGACATCACCAAATAATCCAAATACTCCCAAGCTGTTTCTTCATGCTTCTTTTTTCCACTTTCTCTTCCTGGGGTTCTACTATTTTGCAGCCAAGTTTCAGTTAAAATGTATCTTTTAGAAGTCTTGTTGAGGTTTTACTGTAAATTTTAATTCCAGGCAGTCTCCTCCCCCCCCTTTTTTTTCCAGATCCTGCCCTTTTATTTTATTTTTTCTCTCCTTTTCTCTCCTGCTTTTAAAAGGTTTTAAGTATCCAGAAATCTTTATTATCCCTTTGACATTTTATTTTCAGCTTAAATGCCTATTGATGTCAAAGTGGATTTTTTTTCCAATTTCTCATTTAGATCTCTTAGCTGTCAGTATAGGGAAAAGGAGAGAAGAAAAAAACCCAAATCCTTTCCCTTTTCTCTCTCCTTCACTGCTTCCGACTCTTCTTTGGGAACAATGTTACTTTTTTAAAAGTTTAAATTCCAGGGTACCTTAGTTGTTGCTTTTGCAGTTTAACCCAGTCAACCAAAACTTTCTCTTCTTATCTTCCTCCTGCACATTCTTTTCCAGTTGAGTTCTTCTTTGAGGTGGCCATTTCTGACCACCGCTGCAACCGCCTTCGGGAAAGGGAGTAATGGCCAGCTGAAGAGGAGAGATGTGGCTCTCCTCAACCCTGCTGGCAGTCTCCCCCCTCTTCACATCTCTATGGGGTGGCTTAGCCCCGAAACCAGCCGGCTCGGGGTGCTCCAGTGGCGAGCACGATCGAAACCGCGCATGATCGCAGTTTCAGTCTGTCTGCGAAGAGGCTCAAACCAGAAGTCCCTACATTTTCATTCATTAAGTCACTATGAGATAGGCAAACCTTGTTATGCCCATAAAAATGATATGTGAACATATTCTTTACCAACTAGTTTCTGAATGCAGTTCAAAGTGCTATTACTGTCTATAAAATCATAAATAGCACCGGGCCTATTTGTTTCCCCATAGCATTTAACTTTCTGTGCATTCCAATAGAGTCAACTTGTTTCAAAACTCATTAAGTAATGTCATGTTGTTTGTCAATTTTGTGGTACCTGCTGTTTGAAACAACATCACTCTGCAGATTCATATGGCCTCATTTTGTCCACCTTCAAGAGTTCTTTAAAATACTACTTCTTGTGCCATGCCTTGGGTTAAGATGGTTGGGTGGGTCACTTTAAGCTAGGGCAGTCTATGGAAGAGTGAGTGGTTTTGTTCCTTCAGACAAGTTGATCATGGAATTGTTAATTTAGTTATGTTAAGCTATCCAGAAGCGTCATACAAAGTAAATAAATAACTATACAAACAAATAAGGAGAGGAAAAACAGGGATTTCAATGAACAGAGAAACTTAAGTATATGAAGATGATAGCAAACAATAAATAAACATGGAAGAATTTTTATTAAAGTAGGAAATTCTGGTCAGATAAATGGTAATTTTGAATAAATAAAAGTAATGCAAAGGGACGGTAAGAGGCCCCAAGGAGAAAAAGAAAAAAGATCAATACAACACTGAATACAATCAGAAATCCATTATTTGGCTAGGGGGAGGATCTAATTTAATTGATGCACTTATTTATTTTAAACCATTGAATTATTTCAAACCTTAGAGGGAAGTATTACATACAAACATAAATAAACAATTCAACATGATGTACACAAAAAGAACAATAAAAAATAATATATAAATAGAATAAATAGATAAATTAATAATTTCAATGGAAGGCAGCTACAGAAAAAGTTTTGTTTTGTTTTAGTATTGTACAAAAAGTGACGTTCTTCTGAAAATTATCCATGATGAGGTAATGAAAAGAATAAGAAAAGAAGATGTGTTCATGAGCAATCAGTTGACAATGTTATGCAATGTGAAAAGGGTTGATAAAGGAGGATTTGGGATTTTCTTTTTCCTTTCTAAAGAATGAATGGAAACATATATTTATTAAAGATCATTGGAATTACATAGAATAATGCATATTTATTATGCAATAAATGCATACTATTTTTGCTCCACCACTCATTCTTACACATATTAAGTCATTTATTTCAAAGTCATTTGGGTACAAATGTCACTCAAATATGTTGTAGTTAGATGGTTAGCTTCCTAGCGAGCTATAACATTTATCCTATTGTGACTTATAGGTGTTATATTATGGTGTTTTTATTACAATTGTACCTTAATTTAATATTTTATCTTGTATATTGAATATGTATGCCATGTTTCCCAGAAAATAAGAGCTATCACAAAAATAAGCCCTAGCATGATTTTTCATGTGTACCTAATATAAGCCTTACCCCAAAATAAGCCCTAATTAAGACCCCACCCACTTGGTCCCACTGTCTGGTTGTACAGGGTGGGACAAGGCGTATGTGCAAAAATCAACCTATGATGGGAGTGGGGAGTGCAACGGCTCCACATGCCCCACACCCACTTACCTTAGGACTGCCACAACCAGGCCTCCCATGCCCCGACATCTGTCACATCACTGCCTGACTTCTACGGCTGCAGAAGAACTTGATCAGCAGCACGACAGGTGCTGGGGCATGGGTGGCCTAGCGGCAATGATCCTAAGGTAAGTGGGTAAGACTTCCTCTGAAAATAAGACCTGGTGCTTAGTTTGGGGCCCAAAAGAAAATAAACACCGAGTCTTATTTTCGGGGAAACGCTGATGTTTCATTTAAACTTATATTTGTGTCTGTAGGTATAATGTGTTGTAGTTGTGAATCTATGATGCCATATGCTAAATAAATAAACTTTAATATGTTGAATTTTCCATAAAGAACATCTTACCATTGTTGTTTCTGCAATGGATCCAAAACTATTAATGAAGATGTTGCATGTAACATTTACTGGAGGCCCTAAAAAACATTAAGCCATGAAGAAATTAGTGTCTATATGAAAGCAAAGTTTGTACTATTTTCAGAATGTATTAACAGGCTAAATTTTAGTGGAAAAATAAGATATTTTAAGGTACAGTTGAATATTGAATATTATATTGGCATGGTAATCATGTATCTAAATTCTTAAAATCCATTAGTAATTATGATGACCCGGGGCGTGGCAAACAAGTAACAAACTCACAAAAATAGGTAAAGTTCCTTTAATACTTTCAACTTGCCGTCCAATGTCCAGTTATCATCGGCTGGAGAAAAAACTCTCCCAAGAACAGTTTTTAAAGGGAAGAAATTCCATGTGAACCCAAAGTACATATAAATTATAAATAAAAATCAACACAAATCATGCTGCAGCAATTAACGAGACAGGGCAGGATAAGGAATTGAAAACTTCAAAAGATAACGAAACACACACAGTTAGGAGGACTCCATTACCAGATAAGACTTGAGAAACTAAAATAATTCATACTTTGCTTCCAGCAAGGAGCTGTGCGAAAACATCTTTTTTATCCTGTTTTCCTAGCTATAGCTAATGAAGGGAATTCCCCCTTTTTCTCCCCCGTAACCAATGTTGCTCCCTTATCTGTTCCTCCCTGCATGTCCTAGGATGAAGAAGGGGTGGGCCTGGGTCTTCCTCTGAATCCCCTACCAGACTGTGCCCTTTCCCAGTTTCCTTCAAAGCCACCGGAGCTATATTCCCACTCCCTGTCAGCTGTTCCACCTCTCCCTCAGAATCAGATTCCAACAGGGGCATGACACATAGACAATACAATAGACAATACAATAGAAAATACAGTTCTACAGCACAATGACTAAAAGTGACATTATTTCACAAAGTTATTCCTTCAGTCCAATCCAGTTCAACCTAGTTCATACTGTATAATTCTGAAAGTTAACAAGGGTATTTCATGCTAGTATCATTATTCACACATGATTTACACTATAATTGCAAACATTTAGAGGCAAAAACTCTTCTATATAAAACTTTAAATTACATCATAGGTCAGTGCACAAATAAAATGTAAAATATTTCCAACAAATGACATAAATATACTTGTGAAAGGAAATTCACTTCATTTCTCAGCAATTATTATAGTGTTATTTTTTTTAATCATTTGAAACATGCCTTCTTATAATTAAATTAAAGAGAAAAATTAAATTCTCTTCCCAAATGGTTCAATGTATCTTAGTGAAATTGTTAAGTACTTGGACATGGGTCGGAGTAAATGGAGACAGCCTCT
Source organism: Hydrophis major (assembly GCA_033807585.1). NCBI lineage: Eukaryota > Metazoa > Chordata > Lepidosauria > Squamata > Elapidae > Hydrophis > Hydrophis major. The sequence continues at coordinate 59,398,003 of CM066333.1, read as the reverse complement.
GAATAGTGACTTTCAGCTCTTTATTAGCATAGTGACTTCTTAAAACAACAACAGTGAACTCTGCCTTATATAGGCAACCCTTGTAAGAATTGTCCAATAACGAGCTATGAACGCTAGCTCTTTTAACCAATAAGAATCCTCTGTTAAGGGCCAATCGGATTCCTCAGAACTAACCAATCCGATCTGGCCTAACAGCCAATCAGAAGTGCAGGGCCAGAACCCTGCATTTTACCTCAAGCTCATACTTTATTAACTATGGTACATACACAACAGAAATGAAGATGATCATATGATTATTTTATTATTTTATGCCTATCTTAATATCACTTCCATATTTTATGTGTGAATGACCAAACCCTATCAATGAAGTTATTGTCCAATTGATAGTGGCAGTCACAAAACACTAATTCAAAAGAAAAAAAATCTGGTAGCTTGCTTACTATCACATTCTTTATTCCTATAGGATATCTGTTATCTGCGTACCTATCTATTTTTCCATCTTTTGTGGGGATAAGTAGATGCAAACTTATAAATAATGCTGTAGCCATTCCTTTTTTAAAAGGGCCTATTGACCATGAGACCCATTGTAAATTTATAAAAACAATAATATGGAAGTCCCAAGCTAATGTTTTATTTTGAAGCATGCTAACTTCTTTTTAAATTTTAATTAATTTTAAACAAAATTAGTTGAGTTAATTAAATTAGTTGTATATAATTCCCACATATTTTATTTTTCAGATATATAGCACTGTAGATAAATAATACTTTGTTTATTTTCTGCTTAACTGGAACCCAAGTATTTGTAAAATACCACAAATTATCACCAGGTTGGGGTGGGTAGATTCAGAAAATTTCAAACAATATTCTAAATATTTTGAAGTTGCAAAATCCACTAATGGCTTTACATATGTCCCATTCCACACTATAATATAGTAAATCAGGGTGATTGCACTGTATATATCATAAGCTTCAGTATCCAATCACTAAATGAATCGCTAAGATCTAAGTTTTCTATTTATATCTTTTCTTCTGAGATCTTTTTAAAAGCACAAATAAAGGAGGGGAAATTATTTGTTCAAAATAACCTTTTGTTCAGAATAGTTTTATATTAAATTGAACTGGAAGTTGTGCTGATAAGGTAAACAGCAATAAATAAATATAACAGCTTATGTCCTGGCGATAGTTGTGTAGGAATAAAAAGTAATGAAATTATAATGCAATATTAGAAGTACCTTTCATCTTAAGTAATTATAGAAGTTTATATCCATCCAAATTTATTTCTAAAGCCATTGCATGGCTAAATATCAACATCCAACCCTAGGTTAACCCACTGAAGTGTGTGGAGCTGTGCAAGCAGGAAGATGAGCAAAGTCTGAGCTGATGAGTGAGGAGTGAGCCAAGTCGAGCTGAGGAATGAAGAAGGACAGAGGAACAGCAGATGGTGGAGAATGTGCAAAAGAGCCAGTGTAGGATTCAAATTTTTTTACTACCGGTTCTGTGGGTGTGGCTTAGTGGGCGTGGCAGGGAAAGGAGACTGTAAAATCTCCAGTCAGAAGTGGTATTTGCTGGTTCTCTGAACTACTTAAAATTTCTGCTCCCGGTTCTTCAGAACTGGTCAGAACCTGCTGAATACCATCTCTGCACCAGGGCTTTCATCCCAGAGCTCTTTGCCAGCTTACTAGCCTGATTTTCTGAAAGTATAGTGCCCTGGGAGACTCCATCTCAAGGTGGATTCAGAAGATCTGGGACTGGCCTGGCAGCAGGTGTCACCACAAAGGTGCAGGGGAGGAGGAAAGGAGGAGGCGCAGGAAAACTATTTATTTTTAAGTTAAAGAAAACTCTTAAAGCATACAGGTCTATGCATAAAATGAAGATACTACTTTTTTAAGTTCTGGCCTGAATGGTCCTCCAAGGCCTAAAAAATAATTCAAGGTTTCCTCCAGACTTAAAAGTTGAGAAAAACTGTGCTAAATCATACTGCTTAACTCAAATAGTTATTTGTTATTTGAGTTATAGACACATAATAAAATTATTTGGTAACTCTAGGATATTTTTAATTTTTGCTTTGTTCTGTGCAAAGATTTCAATATTTCTTTTCTAGATTTCCCTTCTAGTGTATTTGTAAAGCTATAATATTTTTGTAATTCAGGATTTATATTTATGAAAGCACACTGAAGATTAGCCTGCCTACAAATGCTTATGCTTATTTTAACTATTTCCACTTTCTCATATTTGATTTTGATTCTATCAAAGTCTTTTCAAGACTCCAACAGATTTGGAGCAATCCTTTAATACCTTTCTTGCCTTCATATAATTTATCCCATTACATTGTGGGGCTATGCATTTCTTTTTCTCTATTTTCTTAATTCGTTAAAAACAACCAAATAAAAGCAAGTATGTGGAAAGAAAAACACTAAAAAACTCACATCTCTTAAATAACTGAAGCAACTGAAGTATTCACATATATGCACAATTCCCCATGTAAAAGAGAGCATAATTGAACTACCTGCTCTACAATTGTTAAAAATTGAAGCCTCAAAATTAGCATAATAAGCAAATGTTCATATATAAGAATTAGCTTAATAAATAATTTATTCCCTTTTCTAGTTAAATCACCAATTTCCCCTCACAATTCATTTTAAATGCCATGATTTCTTTCCATTCAGCCAATTTTTAGTCCCAGCTATTCTGCTTTTGTACATTTGACCATCCTAACTGATATCAGCTTGATATATTTGTTTGTTTGTTTGTTAAATTTATTTGCTCTTGAAAAATTATACAATAAAAGTTGCTAAGGAATCTTGTATTTTTTTATTGTACCATGTAGTCTTTACTTTTCACTATGGATTTTACTTCCAGCTTTGACTAATAATGGATAGTGTACAATTCAGTCAACCATGTAACAAGATACAATTGCAGAGTTTAATTTGTTTTCACTGTATCCATAGATTTTTGTTTGTGTTATCTAGACAGATAATATTACTACTATTAGTAAATTAAAACAAATAATAGTATTATCAGTTATTACAAAAGCATGATAATTTAATTATAAAAACAGTAGGATTTTAATAGCTGCAAGAACCTTAGATTTCATTGTAATAATATGTTGATTATGAAATTGTTTCTGGATTATCAAATTATGTCTTCCTTCCCCAGCAAGTTAGTATTATTGGTAAATAAAATAGTGTCTTATTTAACATAATGTTAAATATCTTAGTTTCAAATATATTTGTGTAAATTCAAAATAAACCCTTTTATATTCTTTCAAAAAAATTCATCGCGATCCTTTTTACATTGTAATTCATCCAGTATCTACTCTATTCTTTAAAAAAAAAAAATGCTTCATCTTTAATTAAGCTTCTCCCTTGCAAATTATTTCCAAATTTCAATATGGATAAAAATATTTTTTACTAAAATGTATGGAATAAAGGCCATAATCTAAATTGCAGTTTTAGTTAAAATGTGTTATTTAAGAAAGTAATTTAGAAGGAACATTAGCACAAATGAAAATATTGGAACTAAATAAATAACCTATAAGATTAAATTACCTTTGAAATTTGGTCTGATTCTTGCATCATAGCCAGACATTCTTCCCATTAATTTATCCAGAAAATCCGAAGGAGACATGGGCATACTATGGGATCTTGCACTGTCAATTTCCTTGGTGGCAACCAAACTAAAAGCAAAAAAAAAAAAAAAAAAAAAATCATCAGTGTAACCATACATCTTTTTTCAGGTCTTAAAAACTATGTCTTTGTAAGATGAGGTTCATCATTTGAGTTTGGCATCACAGTCAAAGTCAACTCTTCCTAAAGCACCATATGATTTGCTATATTCTATTTCAATATTTCTTTTAATCAGTCTCACTATTGTTTTGTAAAAAAAAAAAGTCGCCTAAACACTGAACAGGTTACCATTGAGCTTTCAGCTGTGATTCAAGGTAGATTGTCACCTTGACTCTGCTATCCTTTCAAAGATCCTTGAAGGCCTGTTTTGAATGTCCATTTAGGTTCAACCATGTTGGCTTAGTTTATGATGTATATTTGTTCCCTTCATGAAAATATTTTTTCTGGTTTTACATATTTTTGGTTCTATTTTTAATCAAATTAGGGCCAGCATTATTGTTAAGAGCTATGGTGGCATAGTGGTTAGAATGCAATACTGCAGAGTACTTCTGCTGCCTGCTGGCTGCCTGCTATTTGATAGTTCGAATCTCACCAGGCTCAAGGTTTCCATCTTTCCGTGGTCAGTAATATGATGACCCAGATTGTTGGGGGAAATATGCCAACTCTGTAAAATCGCTTAGAGAGGGCTGTAAACACTGTGAAACAGTATATAAGTCTAAATGCTATTGCTAAGTGGTTTAAGGAACTTGCATTATTTATTTTTATTTTATTTAGTTATTACATTTATTTACTGCCCTTCTCAATTCAAGGTGACTCTGAGCAACTTATAATATTAAAAGCTAGGAAACCATAAAACATAAATATTTCTAAAGACAATAAAATAGAAGTACAATCAAGAATGAAATTACATTTAGAAGATGGGGAGGTTTTATAAAATAGTTTAATCTCAAGTTTTTAACATGAAAAATGAGGATTCTTTTTCTTTTAACTATGACATCTGTTTTTTGTTCTTAATTATTATTTGATTCATTTTATATGGATTAATTAATGTACTTCAATTAGAATCTATTAAAATGCAGCAGTATATAATTATATGGAGCAAATAAATATAATATATAATAAAAGTGTTCCTTTAAAAATTTGGAATGTAGTATTAGGATACAGCTAACAATGGGCTAATAACTATGACTATTTGAAAAAAAAACTACTGTGAATAGTAGAAGTATTAATAACTAATACTAGTAATGTTTAAAGCATCCTGTTAATCTTCATCGAAAGGTAAACGTATCAAAGATGAATCTGCTGGTGAGGGAAGACAATAGAAAAGGTTAGGATTAACATTTTGTAATTAGCCAAAATTACAAAAAAACCAACCCAATATTTATCAAAATTCAATTGGCAATTGTATGCCTTTAACCTTAACAGGAAAGTTATCATTTTTAGCTACTATACAGTGGGGTTTTTTTTACAGCTCAGATCAAATAGCCATAGCTTGTTCATCTTCTAGTAGCCTTTTGTAACTATGCAAAGTACCCATGTAAGAAAGGAAAAAGGAAAAAGTATTATTATATATTATTTTAAAAATCCCAGACAAAAATACCATCTGTAATATGCATCTAGCCTCTGACAAAGGATTATGGAATCCTCAGTATTCACCATTTTTGCTGAAGGTGGACAGAACACTTGGTCCTTTCACTTAAACACTCACTTAAACTTCTTGTCTACTTTCTAATTACACTACAAAAGCACATTTCTATTGTTAATTATAAAAAACTAATTTAGCCAGGTATAGAGACAAGATGCAACAAAGTTCACCTTCTTCTCTATTTTGAATCACTTTCTTTCCAACTCAAGTCTTACTTAGTTTTGTTGAAAGAGTGTCTCAAAAAAATAGTTCTGGCATGATTATTAAATATTGCACATTCTGCTATGATCTATGCAGAAATCAACACAGTAAGGCATTTGATAAAATATACCACAACCTACTACTACATATAATAGAAAAATATGTTAGACAGCATCACCACCAGATGGATTTGTAACTGGCTGACCAATCACACTCAATGCGTAGTCCTTGATGAAGCTGCATCTACATGGAAAGAAGTATGCAGTGGGTACCCCAAAGTTCTGTTTTAAGCCCAGTACTCTTCACTATCTTCATCAATAATTTGGATAAGGAGTCAGATGGGGAACTCATCAAATTTGCAGATGAATCCAAGCTGGCAGGAATAGCCACCATTCCAGATGATAGGCTTAAGATACAGAAGCATCTTGACAACTTGAACATTGGGCACTATCTTACAAAATGAAATTCAATTATGAAAAAAGTAAGGTTCTAAATTTAGGTAAGAAAAATCAAATGCACAGGTATAGTACAGGTGGTACCTGGCTCAATGGTAATAATTCTGACAGGGATCTTGGATTCCTAGTGGACAATCACTTAAATATGAGCCAGCAGTGTGCTGAAGCTTCCAAAAAAGCCAACACAGCTCTAAGCTGCATTAACAGAGGAATAGAAACAAGACCACATGAACTGTTAATACCATTTTATAATGCCTTGGTAAGACCACACTTGGAATACTGCATCCAGTTTTGGTTGCTGTGATATAAAAAAGAGGTTGAGACTCTAGAAAGAGTGCAGAAGAGTAATGCTAGGGGCCTGGAAGCTAAAACAAAGAAAGAACAGTTGCTGGAATTGGGTATGTCTAGGTTAATGAAAAGAAGGACTAGTGGTGACATGATAACAGTCTTCCAATATCTCAGAAGCTGCCACAAAGAAGAGGGGTTCAACCTATTCTCCAAAACACCCGAAGGCAGGACAAGAAGTAATGAATGGAAACTAATCAAGGAGAATAGCATCCTAGAGCTAAGGAGATATTTCCTGACAGTTAGAACAATTAATCAGTGGAACAACTTGCCTCCAGAAGTAGTGAATGCTCCAACATTGGAAGTTTTTAAAGAAGAGATTAGACAACCATTTGTCTGAAGTGGTATAGGGTTTCCTGCTTGAGCAGGAGTTTGGACTAGAAGACCTCCAAGGCAGGGGTGGGTGTCTACCAATTCTGTCCACCTCTGTAGAACCAGTAGCTCTGAAGAGCAGCAGACATAGAACCGGTTCTATGTTTGCTGATGTTTTTGCCCACCCATCCGCCCAGGCTTTTACCTGACCTTTACTTCCTGCTTTTTCAACTTCAGCTGTTGTGTGAGGCACAGCGGCAGTTTAAAAAGCAGGAAAAAGGGCTGTTTCAAATGCTGCTTCTCTGCACGCAGCATGCTGATGACGATTTACAGGCATGCGTGTGCAGCGTGCAGGGAAGCACATTGTAAATCACCGAACCAATAGTTAACCCTGTCGGATCCCACCCCTGCTCCAAGGTCTCTTCCAATTCTGTTATTCCGTTATTCTGAAATATTGTTATAATCATTGAAGAAGATATATATATAGAATAGAATAGAATTCTTTATTGGCCAAGTGTGGTTGGACACACAAGGAATTTGTCTTGGTGCAAATGCTCTCAGTATACATAAAAGAAAAGATACATTCATCAAGAGTCAAGAATCATCAGGTACTTAATGATAGCACTTAATGATAGTCATAGGGGACAATAAGCAATCAAATCATACTAGGAAACAGTCAATAAAAATAGTTAGGATACAAGCGACAAAGTTACAGCCACACAGTCACAAGTGGGAGGGGATGAGTGATAAGGAGCGATGAGAAGGTTAATAGTAATAGTAGTGCAGACTTTGTAAATAGTTGGACAGTGTTGAGGGAATTATTTGTTTAGCAGAGTAATGGCATTCAGGAAAAAAACTGTTCTTGTGTCTAGTTGTTCTAGTGTGCAGTACTCTATAGCATCCTTTTGAGGGAAGGAGTTGAAACAGTTTATGTCCAGGATGTGAGGGGTCTGTAAATATTTTCATAGCCCTCTTTTTGACTCGTGCAGTATACAGGTCCTCGATTGAAGGCAGGTGGGTAGTAATTGTTTTTTCTGCAGTCCTAATTATCCTCTGAAGTCTGTGTCTGTCCTGTTGGGTTGCAGAACCAAGCCAGACAATTATAGAGGTGCAAATGACAGACTCTTCTTAAAATCTCTTGCTCTTCCCATCAATTTTTTTGTTAGATTAACAATCTTATTTTATGTCCCTCTGTCTTTTTCAATTTGCCTATTTTTGCCATTTTTAATTCCTTGGAAGGCTTTATTATTTTTGCAAGTCCTTAAGCAAAGAAATTAATACTGTATATTGGTGCCATCTTTAGATCAAGCAACATTGTTCCCTATTTACTGAAATAGTTAAACTCTTTAGAAAAGGTTTTGTGCTATCCCAGATGACAAAACTACTGCAAATAACATTTGACATACAAAGGGACAGTTCTATTGTGAAGCTCTCCTGTTGTTACTGCTAGTCAGTTGATATTCAGGTTGATACAATCCTGGAATTGGTGTAGTGATCTAGAAGAAATGGTTTTTCCCACTTTCCAAAGCAGAAGACCCTGTGAGACAATTCTGGAGGCAGCAGGGTTGTGCCCATTCCATTCTATACCTGGTTGGTGTTAGGGTTAGGGTCAGTTATGAGTGGAGATTAAATAATAACAATAGCAATAGCATTTATACCATCCCATAGCATTTTACAGTACTCTCTGGGAAGTTTACAATGTAAAAGCATTATTTGCTTATTGTGCCCAATAATCTGGATCCTCATTTTACTGATCTCAGAAGGATAGAAAGCTGAGTTAATCTTGAGCCCTGTCAGGATCGAGGTATCCAGGGACATGGACAATAATAAATATTTAAGTGATTGACATGATACAAATATATGACTTAGGTTTGTGTATGTAACAGTGGAATGCAAATACAATTGGCCATGGTTTGTGACATTGATACGCATATTTTCTTATTTTTCCTGTTATCAAAGTATATACTAGATTCATATTCCCTAAACACCATGGAACAATTATGCTTAGTTAGTTCTTTCAACAAAGTTAAATATTCTTCATTAAAGCACAAACACCTAATAAAAGCTACATATCAAATTTAATACAATTCTGCTACTACCTTGGATCTTTAATGTGATTTGATAAAAATGTAAGCAATATACTATCAAATCTGTGCTACAAAACTCCAGACTACTGTTTTTTCTATGGCTTTTTTTAAAAACTGGGAGTTAATGATTATCCAAGTGCCGAAACGGGACCGCATACAGAGGGGAGCACCGGAAACCAGAAGAGCAGCTCCCCAGCATAAAAATACAGGACCAGTGATACTTAGGTACTCTTCGAATTACAACCACAGTTGAACCCAAAATTACAATTACTAAGTGAGACATTTGTTGTTTCTCCATTTTACAACCTTTCTTGCCACAGTTGTTTAGTGAATCACTGCACTTGTTAAATTAGTAATTAACGGTTGTTAAATGAATATTGATCGACATTGACTTTGCTTGTCAGAAGGTTGAAAAAGATGATCACATGACCCTGGAACACCGCAATCATCATAAATATAAGTCAGTTGTCAAGCATCTGAATTTTGATCACATGACTATGGGGATGCTATAACGATTGTAAGTGTGAAAAACAGTCATAAGTCTCTTTTTTCAATTATGTTGTAACTTCAAATGGTCATTAAATGATCTGTTGTAAGTCGACGGCTGCTTGCAGAAGCCATCGTGAAAACATCAAATGTTTGTCATGAAAGGTTAACTCAGCCAGTTCTCTCTATGAACATGAACAAATCTTCTCTGATGTATAAAGGTTTCTCTGTCTGAACAAGATCTTAACATTCATGTATCGATTGGATGAAGACCAGCATCATTTTATCAGGGAACAAGTTATACTATCACCTACAGTTTCAGGGATGCCACTCTTCAGAGAAAAGAGTGCAGTCTACATATCAAAAAGATATCAACATGATATGAATAAAGAACTTTTGTAAATTATTTTTGACCCTTGGCTTCTGGGTGAAAAGAAAATGCTTTAGCCTGACAGTTTTAAGCAAAAATAAATGATGATCATTTGCTGCAAAACACAGGAAAGGCTTTGTCAAGTCAGGACAAGAAAGTAGCATTACATGTTAAGTGACAGCATTATTGTATTCTATAATACTCATACAAATATTGTAGGAAAAATAAGGGGCACTATATTTATATGAATAATATTGGTAATATCAGCATTTTACTGTGATGTACAAACCTGTTCTTCATTCTAAAACTCACTAATTAAAACTTATTAAGATATATAGTACAGGTATTAATATAGTATTTAAGATATATAGTACAGGTATTAGTATAGTATTTAAACAATGTTACTCACCATTTGATTCCAATAAAATCAAATTAAAGATGACTAATGGGTGACTAATGTACTTTAGGATCTCATCCAGTAGATTAATTCAATACATTGTCTATTTTATCCCAATAGTAAATCAGGCAAAGAAAACCAGACATTTATGCATCATTGTTAGTTATTCAAATATTAAAGGCAGATATACAGGAAATTTCTAAATTCCTGAAGTCCAAATTAGTCATGGGGAAAAGGGACTAGGATTTCAGGTATAAATATAAGATTAGGAAAACTCTCTTTCATAAAGTACAGGTAGGGAACCTGTGACACTACAGAAATTGTGGAACTATACAGCTCGAACTGCAACAATTTCAACCAGCATGACTACTGATGAGGAATTGTATAAGTACATTTCAGCATCATATGGAGGAGTTATCAGAATCAGAAAATTCAGAAAATTCCAAACATTAACCTGCGGCTCCATGGAGTACTGTGGAGGATTTTTCTATCAGATTGGCTGAATCTTTTTAGAAACTTTGAGTGTGGTAAAATATGGTTTCATGCACACCTTTTCTTGCCCTCCCCATAGAATTTTCTGAGAAAGAAAAATGCAAATAATCAATAAAAAAGAGATCAAAGCTATTAATATAACAGATACTGGCATGACTGGATCTATCCTAATTTTTAAAAAGCCTTTAAATATAATTAAAAACAAAACAAAAAAAGGATGGAAAGATTCTGGGGTGGCTGGACAGAAGCACCATGCATACATTTTATTGTGGATTCTTACTTGTCTTAACAAATCTTCACTATAGTGATCTTACAAAAACATTGTAGCACAATACAATGTTCACTTCTGCATGGTTTGATGATGCTAATGTGGTTTGTCAAATATCTTTTATTGTGCACATTACCACTCACTAATTGCTTTTATTGTGAGAAAGTATAGAGGTTTCTATAACAAATATTTGTTTTACCATATTTGTTTACTTACAGGGCTGTAGGCTACTCCAAATGAAATTTATTCTGAACAGATTACACATTTTATTTGGATAAATAAGGATTAAAAATATATAATGTCTATAATAAAAATAATACCATACAATTTAATGCAATAAATTATAAACCAAAATATTAGAGAAAAGGGGCAGTTCCATCCCTAAGGCCTAATGTTTTTTAGATGCAGTTTTGTACAAACTGTTTCTCCTCCTTTCCGTTATATGTTTTATTTTATTTTATTCTATGTAATTACTGCTTATATACAGGAATTTATAGGATGATCACTTCTCGACAGGCATCAATAAGGTTTAGTAATGTTTGGGAAGCATCCACAAGACAATTTCACTATGCTAACAAACTATATTAGCAAGACTAGAATATATTCTTTCCTTCTCTTTTTTAACTAAAACACAAGATAATTGGTTGTAAAAATGTTTAGATAGCAACAGATGTGTAAAATTGAAAATCATTCCATAGTCTATACAAGGACTCTTGCTCACTTAAGATATGCACATTTTTTTTTTTATAATTCAAGGCTAGAATCATCTAACTATCATTTTTTTTGCTGTCAGAAACATTTTTATTGATACCTTTATTATATTTTAACTTTTTGACTGAAAATATTTAAATAAACACTTCTCAATAGTTTTAAAACATTATTTATTTATATGATGCATTATTTGCATTTGCTCATGTGAATGCTTTTTTCTCAAAAATAAAATCTAATAATTTTCAGTGTTAAAAGTAACATTTAAAGGGCTTGCCACTGCTATTTGTATTTTTGAGACTATGATTTACTGTAGCTACTTGATATGTCCTTTCAATAACTTAGGCATATATATTATGCAAAATGTATTCATTTCTTGAAAACAAAACATCAGAACAGACTTGCATTTCATATATCTTGGTAAAATTATTTATAATAGTTAGAATTCAGCACGGCATAGGATTTTTGTAGAAAAGATTCCTTATACTACATGATTTGTAAACTTTATATATCACTGAATATTTACAGTGTAATGTTTGAGCTTTACTAATACCTTTGTAAATTACTTTAAAAACATCCAGTTTTGTCTTCCCATTTCATTTGCATAAAATTAAACTGTCTTAAATCCAAACACCTTAGTTTGAAAGTGTTTGTGATATCAGTTACAAGAAATATAAATATATCCGATAAACTTCAAATACAAGAGTAGAATTCAAATACAAAAAGAAAGCTTTTATATTCTATTTTGTCATGTCTCAGAGTGGAGAGGATATTTAGGGAAAAGATTTATGGAGAAACTTACATTGCATTTTGTTATTATTGTCTTAGGTAACATATACATAATTCTTCTTGTTTTATTTATTCTATGAAAGTAAATTTGAAGAGGAGGTTAAGAAGAGACACAATAATTCTCATATATTTATGAAAACAGTATATCATGTAGTTTAAACTAAAAGACATAATATTTACATATGGATGCCAAAAAGCAGACTTTGAATACTGATTGAGATTCATCTTTTGTTACACTACTAGGAGGATGAAAGTTACATCCTTCTGAATATTTGCTATGCCTTGCTTCATTTGTGCTGCCCGCCCCCCCTCCACCAAACACAATATGAAACAATGATGCTTAAGAGAACTGAAGGAGTTTAAAGCAGTATAAAGCACATCTGAATCAAGGGCAAAAGGAGGCAAGAAGCATTTGATCTGCCAACAAATAATTTGTTCTAATGCACCGGGCTAGAAACCAGGAAACTCTGAGTTCTAGTCCTGCCTCAGATATGAAAACCAGCTGGATGATTTTGGGCCAGTCTCTCTCAGTCTAACTTATCTCTCAGAGTTGTGGGGAAAATAGGAAGAGGAAAGAGTATTAGGTGTTTGCTGCTTTGAATTAGTTACAAAAATAATAAATTGAGATTTTAAAAACTACTTATAAAACCGAATAAAATATTAGGACAAGAGATGAAGACAAAATAATATTGTCCAGAATATACCAGGTCATCATCCTAAACAATGTCTGCAGAATATTAGATTACAGAATCCTTTTTACAGCTCTATCATTGCACTCCCCCCCCCTTGTCTATTTACATCACCCCAAAAACATATCTGCTGATATTTATCGAGGCTTACCTGAGCAGCACCACAGCTTCCCACAGATAGAATCCTGAGACAGCAGCACACAGGTATTTAATGTGGGCCATGGTATGGCGAGGTATTTACAACCTGCTCCCAAAAGAAGGCGTCCGAGTCATAAGGGGACGAGGAGGCTCTGAAGGATCGGAGAGTTCGGAATGAGATCGCTTCGGTAGCTGGAAAAGCGATCGAGTTTTCAGGACCCTGGAGAGCTCCCTGACAATCGACAGAACCTGCACGAACCGAGGACGTCTTTTTCCAGGGTGATCTATTCGCCGGCGCTTGGGATGTCGTGCATTTTGGGGTTGTTGTTGGCAACCAGCTCGCCGAGGTTTGTATTGTGCATCTAAAGAGAGAGGCTAATCTCAGGGGGCAAGACCAGGCAGCCAATGAAGGGCATCGCGAAAAGGCAAGCAGCAGCAAAGTACACCTACTTTGAGGTTTTCCTCTGTCCCTTCTTTCCTTCTCTGTCCAGAAGCCAATTCGCCACATTCCTGAACACTGGCAATGGCAAGGCTAGAAAGGGAAGGAGGCGGAGACAGATTCAAAGCAGTGGACTCCCACCCACTCCAATAGGGAAGCTCCCAGACTGACAGAAGGCTATGCAAGAGTTGTTTGACTAAAGAGTAAGAGAGAACGGGATGCAAAAATGAGGTGGGGCAGGGACAAAATTGGTACTGTGATCCCCTCAAAGGGGTTTCCTTTAGCAAAGGAAAGAGGAAAGAACTTATGAACTACAGGACAGAACTACTGAAAGGGACAAAACATCTTCCAAAGGAGATAGCTTTTTTAAAAAAGAGTTTTCATGGATTGATATGCATACCTGCAATGCCTAATGTACAAATGGTCACTCTGGGAATAATTTGAAGTTTATATCAAAGGTTGAGCTATGGAAGCCTGGAGGAAACCTGTGATGAGGGATGTGTGATCTTAGATTTCCAGAGAAGGAGAATTATTACCAGTCTTTTGTATATTTGGAAGACTTGTGGAGAAGGAGGTGGATTGCATCCCCCGCTTTTTTGTCTTTTTCTGTCTCCCTTTCTGTTTCTCTATGAATGCATTGGAGATGATAAAACTTTCACTCATAAATCATCAATATGAATGCTCTATTAATAAAGCAGCATAAATGGCCTTCTCTGAGGATGCATGTTTTATTTTATTTATTTAGGTGCACTGACGTGAGTCTAAATAATAAAACACGAATACCAAAATATGTGGGTGATGACAAAATAAGCATTATAATTTCACGTATTATTTAATGTAAGCATTTTTACATATAAGCATCATTTTTAATGAAATCAACTATCACTTAAGTAGAAATTAGCAAATTCCACCCAAATTAAATTAATATGATTACTATTTGTAAATGCATAGTGCAATAAAAGTGAAAGCACATTTAGGTTCCTTTTATACATTTTTTAAAAAGTAATTGTTTTGTTTTTCTTAGAGATTGATGGGATCACTAATATTTTTCATAGTAGTACTTAAAACTTATAAACTGGCATTTCTAATGTAATCATAAAGAGGCTCTACTTTGTAAAGTAGTATTCTTTATGCTTCTAATATGCTTTATGCTTCTAATATGCTTTATGCTTCTAATATGCTTTATTTAGTAGTCCCAAAATGTTGTGCTATATGTAGCAATTTATTTTACTTATTTTACATATTTTAATTTGATGTACTGATTGCTTTTAACAAAGAATTTAAAATATCCATTACAAAAAACCCTCTTTGAACAGAATAAGGCTTTTTGTAGTATACTGTAAACATTTTGGTTTGAGATGTTCAGTTAAGCAAGTAAGCAAGTTTGGCAATTTTTGAAAACATGTCAGATGTAAAGGTACTTCTGTTATATTGTGCAACTATTTGATTTCATTATTTATTCTTTATGCATCATGGTTATGCATTTATATTATTGGAATATACTATACTCTGTACTACTCACAAATAAAATAACTTATTAAATTATGGTATCTTCAAACACTGGGTTGAGCTGAAGTGTGCCATCTTTTTATTTTATTTTTTTTAATGAAATTCTTAAAAGCAGCTTTTTAATATAGGACATGGATCTTCTCTTTCAAGGAAAAATTTGTGAGATGCACCCATCTTAAAATTTTCTAGAATATATATTCAAATATAATTTTTATCACACATTCATAAGCAAATATATTTTAAAATATATCACAGAATAGAATAGAATTCTTTATTGGCCAGGTGTGATTGGACGCACATGGAATTTGTTTTTGGTGCATATGCTCTCAGTGTACACAAAAGAAAAATAAAATATATTAATCAAGAATCATAAGATACAACAGTGATAGTCATAGGATACTAATAAACAATCAAATCATACTAGGAAACAAATAAAACAATATAAATTGTAAAGATACTAGCAACATGGTTATAGTCATAGTGGAAAGAGATAGGTACTAGGAAGGGTGACAAGAATAATAGTAATACAGTCTTAGTAAATAAATTGCCAGTGTCATGGGAATTAGTTGTTTAGCAGAGTGATGGCCTTTGAGGAAAGAACTGTCTTTGTGTCTCGATGTTCTGGTGAGCAGTGCCCTATAGTGTCATTTTGAAGGTAGAAGTTGAAACAATTTATGTCCAGGATATGAGGGGTCTGTACATATTTTCACAGACGTCTTTTTGATTTGTGCAGTATACAGGCCCTCAATGGAAGGCAGGTTGGTTTTTCTGCAGTTCTAATTATCCATTGAAGTCTGTGTCTGTCTTGTTTGGTTGCAGAGCCAATCCAGACCATTATAGAGGTGCAGATGACAAACTCAATAAATCCTCCATAGAACTGAATCAGCAGTTCCTTGGGCAGTTTGAGCTTTCTGAGTTGGAGCAGAAAGAACATTCTTTGTTGTGCTTTTTTGATGATGTTTTTGATGTTAGGTGTCCATTTTAAGTCTTGAGATATGATAGAACCTAGAAACTTGAATGTCTTTACTGTTGATACTGTTTTGTCTAGTATTGTAAGAGGTGTATTGTAGGGGTGTTTCTCCTAAAACCTACTACCATTTCTACAATTTTGGGTATGTTTAGTTCAAGATTGTTCCGGTTGCACCAGAAGGCTAGTTGTTCAACCTCCCATCTCTATGCAGTTGAACAAGACTATCATAGATCATTGTTCCTTAATATTCCAGACAGCTTCCCAAACAGCAAAATACTGAGAAGTATGTCACTCCTTAGAAAAGTTGTATTTTGTAATGTGTTGGTTTCTAACATTCTTTGTTTTTAATAAAACCAATAGAATATAATAATAGCTACTTTAGCTCTCACTAGGGGATATGGAGTGCTGTGGGATGACTCAGCTGGCCATTCTATCTTTCCTGAGAACTTTATTTGTTTTTTAGACTATTTCACATAAATATGAAATGATGTGAATGTAATATGAAACTCTCCCACCATTTTTTGTTTCACATATTCATGTTCCAGACATAGATTGGTAACAGACATCAGGAGCACTGAGACATTTTAGTTAATGGTATATGTATTGGGAAGGATTTGAAATTTGTCACTAGATGTAAAGATAAAAAGTTTCTATGGTAATTCAAAGCAATGAAGTTAGAATAAATTGTCCATAGCTGCTTATTATGTATTAGCTGCACATTAAGATAAATTTGTGATGAATAATAATAAATATGTCTCAAAGATTATTCTATCAATAAATAAAGTGTCTAATGTGTTGGTTTAACTCTAATATAATCAAAAACCTATGATTAGAACGGTGCACTAATGTACTGATCAATTGTTTGGTCGCAACATAATGCTTCCAAACATTATTTTGAATAATAACACCATACGAATATATATTAATAGTCTTAATGAGAAGTCACTAGTGCCTATCATCTCCAGGAATAGCTGTGGTTGACATATAGTTAAACATAATGACAAAGAATACATTCATGGCCAACATTGGCAGATGTTGGCCAAACCAGACCACCATCCAAATGGTAAATCTGAGGAAAATTTTATTATCACATACTGTTTCTTTTATCTTCTGTCCAACTCTCACTTTGTCTGGGATAAACTTCAGCTTTTTAGTCTTCATGTGGATATTGATCTGTAGCTTGCACAGCTTTTAAGATTTAGATGAAATGGAGAAATAAATATAATCAATCAAAACTCAAATTATCTCATCTACTAGATTTGGGTGCTTGATAAATAGCAATGGGACAATACGTAACTTGACATACTAAGACTGCAAACAAGACCTTCCATCATCTTTTTAGCATAGTCAGTTTGCAAGATGTGTGAATTTAATTATTAGAACAAAGACATCATCCATATGTCAGTTTTCTCATATATAAATATGAATAAATAACTGAAACACATATAATATAAATTATTTAAGCACCTTCTGCTTATGGCAATCAACAACAGAAGAAAATCTATTTAATTAGAAGAAAATTAGTTAAAATAGAAGAAAGAGAATTCACATTCTAGCATGGCATAGATAGAAAGATAGATAGATAGATAGATAGATAGATAGATAGATAGATAGATAGATAGATAGATAGATAGATAGATAGATAGATAGTGTCATGCCCCTGGTGGAGACTGACTCTGAGGAAGAGCCAACAGGGAGTGGAAGTGTGGCTCCAGAGGTAATGGAGGAGGTTGGGGAAGGGCAGAAGCCGGCTCAGCAGTCAGAGGAGGACCCAGGCCCATCCCCTACCCATCCTAGGGCACGCGGTGGGGGAAAGGATCAGGGTAAAACGTGGTCTACTCAGGAGGAGAGGGCCATGATCCTCCTCATAGGTTGCAGGTGTGAGATCTGCATAAAAGGTTGGGCCTGTGTGCTAACAGATGCTGGAGACCAATTAGTGTTTTATTCCTAAAGAAGGTTTATCTTGGTTTGCATTCTTCCAATGGACTCTATCTGGTTATCTTCCTGAAGTTGGCAATTATCTATCCTGGTCTGTCATGAAACTTTATTCAGTGTGGTTTGTTTTTGGTTTTTGCTTCATTATCGGCTCTTTGAATTTGAACTGTGTTTATTTCCTTTGAAATGCTATTTTGAAAACAGTTTACTCCTCCATTGTGAACAATTAAACAGTGAAGCTAAGTTGAAGGAATTAAAGGATTTTTAGTTATGTTTTGGGTTTTGTTATATTTCTGATATACTCTGGGTCATCACAGATAGGTAAATAGATAGGTGGGTGGGTGGGTGGGTGAGTGGATGGATAGATAGATAGATAGATACATTTTATGAGAAAGATGCTATTGGGACTAGTTCTTCAAGATTGTAAACTATGAACTGCTGAAATAAAGTAAAGAGACAGGTAGAATTTATTTTAAAGACTTGCTCCATGAGAAACAGAAACATTTTAAAATATCTCAGACACTACAGCTAGTCACAACTGCACATCATTCAGCAGCATTTTTATGAATAAATAGCACCTAGTCATCCAGTCACCACCAACTGCTTTAAAAAAATAAAAGCACATTTGTCCAGAGCCAGAAAAGTAAATGCTTATGTTTATAAGGAACACCAAATAGTTTCAAAATGTCATTGAACAGCTATGAATCTATTTACATTGAAACAATAAATCCAATAGTTCAATGTTGTTTGAGAATGGTATATATATAATTTGTGGGAAATTATGCTTCCCATCGATCCTGATATATGGGACAGATTATTATTATTATTATTATTATTATTATTATTATTATTATTATTATTATTATTATTATTATTATTATCATCATCTTTCTTTTCCTTCCTTCCTTCCTTCCTTCCTTCCTTCCTTCCTTCCTTCCTTCCTTCCTTCCTTCCTTCCTTCTCATGCACATACACACTCTAAAATATTTTATCCTGGTTTAATGTTGACACAGGGTTGAACATTACAATATTTTGATGAGGGACACATTTCCCTTTCTTTTGGTGTGTTTGTGTTGTGTGCTTTGTGTGCTTTTAAACCTTCAGTTAGATACACATATACTCTGGTCTGGAAATCTAGCAAGAAAAGGCTTTAAATATACTTCTCATTCACTCATTCATTAATTTTTATTTATTTAAATCATGTATATGTCTACCCAGACCTAGGCAAGTCACAACCATAAGAAAAAGCAATATGTTCAAATGGTAAAAGCAACACAAAATCAATAGAAATAAGGTCAAAAAAACTTGATGCCACAATTAAACTTCACAAAAGCAATGTTAACAGTTTCTTCCTAACCCAATTTTACCTTCTCTTCAACACTTGGGCGAAATCCAGTTCTTAATGGTTTTTGAAGGTTAAAAGGGTAGCAGCTACCTGGATCTAAAGGGTAAGTTTGTTTCATAAGGTGGGGACTGCCTAGAGTCTGCAAGGTGGCAAGTTTTTAGGGAAGGCATCTAAGGTGTCTAGAGAAAGGATCCAGTGATTACAAATTAATTGACAAAAGTAATTATTTTTGTTATAATGCATCATTTATTAGCTTTCTAAGCTGTAACCCCAAATCTTGATGCA
Source organism: Hydrophis major (assembly GCA_033807585.1). Lineage (NCBI taxonomy): Eukaryota > Metazoa > Chordata > Lepidosauria > Squamata > Elapidae > Hydrophis > Hydrophis major. Next base: position 59,378,512 of record CM066333.1, on the reverse strand, counting down.
GATTTATAGTGAAGTGGAGACAACAGGTTCCCTGTGTTCCACATGAGGCCCCATGCTATTGCCTGGAGTTATTTAAAAATAAGAGAAAATAAAGCTGCAGAAACATATTCACATTTCTGTGTAACTGGATTTTAGCATTTTAGTTCAAAGAAACTGTAGAATCATATAATGTCTTTAACTGTACCGTGTAGGTCTACAAAAGAGGAGGATGGAATGTAATGTTATGGATTTAAGCCAATTATGCATGTTAAGCCAATTTAAAAAAATAGTCCACACTCTTCTAATTTTGTTTTAATAAGCATCTTTCTCATTTAAAAGGTTTCTCCCCTGATATTTAGTTGAAATCCGATTCCCTGCCTTGCCCCAGTCTACTTTGGGAATAACAGAATTCATCAGCAGATTTCCTAAAATCATTTTTGTTTTTAGAAAGGTTGTAAATATGAAGCATTCAACCACTGATGGACAGATTATCTGAGATGCTATTGTCTGTTTTCTATTTCTTCATGCTACTTATAAACCAGCTATCTCTTCATATGCATGGATTTATAATGCTTTGTCTATTAACTAGGATTTTTACATTCCCTTCAATTTCATTACATAATAGTACTTCATTACATCTAATAGTAAACTACTAGTCACTAATGAACTTTCTAATGGCCAGAACTGTCAGCTCTTTCAGCTACACCAGGTCAGGAAACAGAAAGCACAAAGATTAATGGAACTTTATTGCTTTAGCATATAATAAAAGAATGTTGAAGTCTGACAGAGAAGTGTCCTACCCCCTTCTAATACCTTCTAATACCAAACAAAATCAAGATAGTAATCTTTTTCATACCCTGCTCTATCACAGGGATGAACTGTTTACTTACTGCTCTTGCATTCCTTCCTCCAGGCTATCTCTGTACTTTTCTGTACCAGCCAATAATTGTGAGAAACTAGACCTAAAGTGAAAATTAAAATTAGTATTGTATTTTATTAAAATTGTTTTTTTAAAGGTGGCAAGTGCCAGAATAAAATACTTCCAATTTTGCATATGAAAAAGTTATTGAAGACTTTGAGAAGAAAAACCATTATATGAAGGTGTGCAAGGATGTTAGAGGGGTATATTTGAGTGCTTCCCTTGTAGAAGCATCCAATTAAATGCCCAAGAGTAGAATGCTTACATATTAGTCAGAGTTCTACAAACTATATAGCTTCAGTTAAATATAATCCAGTTGGTATATAAATAGAATGATTTCTATTCCATTAACAATTTTCCACTAAGATATGAAATCTAATCTAGGAGTTCATTTCAGAAACTGTAAATTATTAATGGGACCATGTTTAGTTTACTTTTTATTAAAACTATGCTAGTCTATATACATTTTCTAATTACAAAAGCATCATGTTGAAATTATAGTAAACCTACTGAATTCAGTAGGGAACTTAACTTTCCTCAATTATTAAGAATATTGGATTCAACCCATGTTATATAGTGCATAGGGTATGGACCTGGAACTATCTGATTTCGTATCTCTTCATGTCCCTCTATACTCATAAACAAAAATATTAAGTGAGTGATCATTTTTCTACTTGTCCAAATTGACTAGAATTTTGCGAGTTAACAATAATGAATGATAATACAGCTAGACAGTGAAAGAGAAAGTGTGGGAGAGGAGAGGCAATAACTGAATGCCAATAACTGTTAAGTTCTGTTAGTGGCCATTACAATTACAATCATTTGTAAACTAATAACAAGGGATGTTTTCAAAGGAGATCTGGAACTAATTTGCTGGAAAATTGAGTAGCAAGATTCAGTATAAGTGACTCTGATAGTTTAATAGAAGATTAATGTTGATGAATGATCAGTTAATATTTATGTGGTATGTATCTGTTTTCTATTTTATGACAGATAAAACTTCTTATAGTTATTTTTTTTTCTTCATTCAGTCATGTTCAGTTCTTGGAGTGCCTAGATAAAGCCTTGCAGTTTTCTTGCAATGCTTTTCAGAAGTGTTTTGCTGTTTTTCTCCTTTCCAGCATTCAGATAAATTGACTAGACCAAGGTCACCCAGCTGGCTTTCTACTTAAGGAAGAACTAGATTTCTCAATTTCTAGACTGATACCTTCAACACTACACCAAACTGCTTCTCAATTCACTTAATACATACGTCAATAAATAATTCTGCAGAGGTTGTATGGACATAGGAGGCTGGCAGTAAGGCTAAACAAAATGAGGCAGTAATCTCAGGAATTGACAGGCATCATAGTCCTGTATTAGATTAAACTATGTGCCATTCAATCTCCTTGTAAGAGCTAAACTATAGCAGCAAAATGAATTAAAGCCTGCCTGTCAATATCTTCATTTCAGTGCTCTCTTTCAGTTTCTGTCCTTTTCATTATCCTTAAGTTAAATTGAGGGATATGGACAAAAGATTCCCCCCACTCCAATTTAAATCTATTGACATTGTTCTGGCTGAAGTAGTGCTCCTTACTGTGCCACTGTATATAAAACCTCTGATAATAATTTGTAAATCACAATATCATTCAATAGCATTTATGTATTTTTTCCAACCATTTTTCCATATTGCCCTGGCTAGCTATTGACTCATTAGTCATGACAATTCAAACAGAGGCCAAAGGAATTTTCAGAAAAAGAGAGAATTATTAACTGCAATATTGTGCATCCTAGTAATAAGACCATAAAGGCTTCTAGGGTCATCAAGTCCAATCTTCCAGTCCGCATGAGATCCGCTGAAAACAAATTGTTTCTGACTGGCATTTATTTAGTCATATACACGTCTCTGTCTCTGTCCCTCTCTTGCTCCCTCGCTCCCTTTCTGTCTGTCTGTCTCTTTCTCTCTCTCTCTCTCTCTCTCACACACACATACACCATAGATGCACAGATACACAGATACATTTATAACCTAACTTTGCATTCAGAGCTCAAGTTGGTTTATGTGGGAATCCCCTTTAATTTTTCGTACTTGAATAGCCCAGTGATATAGACTGGACATAAAAAGAATAACAGGCCCTAAGTCACATAGTAATCTGTATGTTTTAGTCATTTTACTGCACTAGTTTGCTCTTAAAAGAAAATCTCAGATAGTACCAATCTGTGAGTCACTATGAACACAGCAAATGAAGACACAATAAAATATGAAAGCTTTGATTCACAAACCAGTTTTTTTGCAAAAGGTCCTGTTTCATACAGGAATAATATCCATTGAAAATTTCTCCCCCCTTTCTTACTCTCTTTCAATCTTTTCTCTCTTGGTAGATGGACCAATTTGAATAAATTGTCATAAACTAAGGACTATCTGTTCTAAAAGCTGTTTTTAAAATGCTTTTAGATCATTTAATTTTAAAAACAGATTTATATTCTAATTTATTTATTTTATTTATTTATTTGTCAATAGCTTACAAGATAATAAACATAAGTATAAATACAGGAAATGGGTACGAATAATTGGGGACAATAGGACAGGGATGGTAGGCACAATTGTGCACTTATGCATGCCTCACCCCTTTCCTAAGAGGTCTGTAGGGGGCGTGCATAAGCGCACCAACATGCCTACCGTCCCTGTCCTATTGTTTCTTTTATTTTTCTTATATGTATCCATGTACTCATAACTATGTTGTTACTTATACTTATTATCTTGTAAGCAATTGACAAACCAAATAAAATTAAAAATAAATGCTCCTTACATAACTCTTAGGAAAGGAGTAAGTTCAATAGTGGTTAGTTTGAGGGAAAAGGAGTGTGGGTTTGGGGATGTGACAACAGAGTCAGGTAGTGTGTTCCAGGCATTGACCACTCTGTTGCTGAAGTTGCACTTTCTGCAATCAACTTTGGAGGGGTGCATATTAAGTTTATATCTGTTGTGTGCTCTTGTAACTGTTTTACAGAAATGGAAACTAGGAAAAAAATAAATGGCTTTGGATAAAAATTGGGAATTTAGTATCTGTTTTACATAAATCTATGAATAGGCATCCAGGTTATCTAGCATAAAGTCATCTGGAAATAATATACAGTTACGCTTAGTATTACTGTCCCTTATAAGCTGGAGTCCTAAGTTCCTTTGGAATATTGTTCATGTTTATTGTTACAGTTCAAAGTAAAAAAAAATAGTTTAACCACAACTGCTGATCTGCTTTTTGCCTAGCCTGATAACCTAAGGCTATTTAAAAACAACAACAACAACCACAGCTAAATATATGGGTTTTTTTAATGGGGGACGGGGGAATGGCATAAAAAAATAAAGACTACAGAGAATTCCATCTTCTGATGGGACATTTCCCATTGAGGCTGGCTGAAGAGATGAGAACTAATATGATTTCTTGAATGTTGATTCTAATTATCATTGCAAAAAATTTCAAGATATTTTATGAGAATGCGTGATGAAGTTTTAAAATCAGAAACAACATAACTAACTGTTCATGTGTGGTCCTTAGTCAGGAAATTACACCTAATAAGTATTGTAAGCAGTTCGGTAAAACAATGAATATACAGAATTATAGAATATTTAATAATTTCTTTATGTATTATAAATTGAGGTAAACATCATAGTTAAAAATGCCGTGACTTTCAACAAAATATTGTCGGTAGTATAGCGTAAAATATTCCAATACCATATCTTGTATATTATTTCACCTTATCAAATTTTGTAATATTTGGGGCACTGAATGTGTCAAAGGCTTCATTTCCTAACTATACTCTAATTGGCCAAGTATCTTGCTCTTATGTATTTAATTTAGATATTTTTTAGGGTTTTTATTGGTTTCCTTGTTTTAATCTTTTTACTGTAATATTATACTTTTGAATTTCAAGCTGTCCAGAGTCATTGACTGAAATGGGTGTCCCCAAAAATGGAACAAATAAATAATTATTTTATTATTTTTGTTTAAAAGAATAATTGAACTATTGGAATTTTGCTTTAGTCTAAAAATTTTAAATGTGTAATATATTCAGTTGTCTGAGTAGTTTTATACCCAGATTTGTTTCAAGTTTTTTTTGTGAAAAGAATGCTTTTTATTTATCTTTGTAACCATTTTAATTTCCAGTAATCGTGAACAATTTAAATGGGAGGGGTAGAAGTCTTTCTTTAGTAACCTGTTCCTTCATTCAAAAATCAAGATATCTGTCTCATTTTCGAGCCCCAGGTACCAAAGATAAAACATACTACTATTAAAATGTCATTTTATCCAATTGACTTTTGAAATGTTTTATAAAGCTTGCACTCATAAATTACAAGATTTGCCCTTTTACATTTTTTGTCATCAGTTTTAGAAACTTATGTTCACCTTGTATGCTTTCCTACCTGTCATGTTTTTCAAAAAGGTTAATAAAAAAGAGAAAGGTATAGGTATTTAATGGCTTTCGAAATCTTTGAAAAGGTTTTTTGCCAGAGACTGTGAAGGTGAATAAGTAACTGTAGATTTGATGGAGAACATAATTATATCATATACTTTAAATACATAAACTATTAGGAAAAAATGTAGAAAAATAGTAAGATAATAACCCTCAAAATATTATCTATCTACAATATTAAATATAGACACATATCTAATAAACTAAGATTTTCATGTACCGTTAATTTCTCAAGAGTAGCGGTCTGTTGAAATGGCACAACTTTATTATTCATTAATAGCCTACTCCAGCTGATAAGGCTGATTATTCTTTTAGTCATATGCAATTTGGGGTGTGACCTAGTTGGTTGAGTAGTTTATTTGGATGCAATACATAGATTCTGGTATTTTGAAAAGTTAAGGACAATGAAAATTTAGGTAAATCAGTAAAATAATTATAAGAAAAGATATGGGGTGAATCAAATCAAAATACATTAGAATCAATTTTAGTGTGTCATAGCACTAGGAGAAGGCAAAAGTTGTTCAGCTTAAAGTCTTTTAGATGATTAAACTCTTTTATTGATAGGTGTTATAAAATATTTGGTGGCTTGCTGTTACATGATAAGAAATAACTTGATTAAGGAGGAAAGCAAGTCTTATAAACTTCTTACTGAAAGCTTTCGCAGATTATACTTACAAATGCCAGCCAGATGGATGTAAAAATAAAATGAAAGACTAACTCTGTAACAGATGTGGTAATCAGCACAGATAAAAAAAAATGAGCTTAGTTCATAGCTGTACTTGTATGCACACAGGATCTCTAGTTAAATTAGTTCTGAGTTTAATTTCCAAATTAAAAGAAGTATCCAGTTGTTTGGCTTTAAATTGTCATTAGACACTGCTGCTATAAAGAGTTGCAGGCTGGTGTTCCATTTGGCCATTTTTGTCAAATCAGATCTGTGCTGTACAATCTTATTCCCAAGCATCCCATTTAAATCAGGCAAAAATATATTCTGTGGTAATTCTGTTTCAAAGAGTCCCATGATATGGGACTCTTATCATAAATAAATTAATATTCACAGAAAACATAAACACAACTGTGAGAGAGCAAGAGGAATACCTGGTTCTCCTATCGTTGGAGATTCTGATGCTCACACCTTCTCACTTCCATTTTACTTTCCTGCATGACTCCTGCAGGCTTACATTAGTCCTTCACACAGGAAGCGAGGCAAGCGTGGAGGTATCCGTGCGAGGCTAGCGGCTAACCCAAATAAGCCAGCTATTCCATCCATCCTACTCGCCAACGTACGCTCTTTGGACAATAAACGGGACCACATACGGCTCTTGCGATCATCTCAGCAGTCCGTGAGAGAATGCTGTGTTTTTGTTTTCACTGAATCATGGCTCAACGACGGCGTTCCGGACTCCGCCATTCAGCTTGAGCAGCTAACATGCTATCGGGCTGATAGGACTCTTACTGAGAGAGGTAAGACCCGCGGTGGCGGGATCTGTGTTTACATCAAAGACGCCTGGTGCCAGGACATAGTAGTGATACGAAAACACTGCTCAGCCCTTGTGGAGTTTATGCTACTTAAGTGTCGGCCCTTCTATCTGCCGAGGGAGTTTACAGCCGTCTTGCTAGCCGCTGTTTACATCCCTCCCTCCTCCAACAACAAGGACAGGGAAGGGGCACTGTGGGAGCTGAACAGTGCTATCAGTGAACAACAGATAGCACATCCAGACGGGTTCCTCATTGTGGCGGGGGATTTCAATCATGCAAACCTCAAGTCGGTGTGTCCACAGCTACACCAGCACATTGACTTTCCTACAAGGGGAGACAACATACTAGACCTTGTTTACACTACTCAGCGAGGAGCCTATAAAGCCTCCCCTCTCCCCCACTTGGGTGCTTCTGACCACATTACAGTTATGCTAATGCCGGCATACAGACCAAGGACTAAACTCAATAAACCGGTTCAGAAACAAATTAGAGTGTGGCCAGAAGGTGCTTCCTCTGTGCTCCAGGACTGTTTTGAAATTACAGACTGGGACATGTTCAAAGAGGCAGCCACCTATAATGGCCACACTGACATTGAGGAATACACAGAGACTGTTACTGCCTACATCACTAAATGTATTGATGATGTCACGGAAACAAGGACCATCACAGCACGGGCCAATCAAAAGCCTTGGCTTACAGGAGAAGTCTACAGGCTACTGAGGGCCCGGAATGCCACCTTCAGAGCAGGTGATGATGTTGGCCTGAGAACAGCCAGGGCCAACTTGGACCGGGGCATCAAAGAGGCAAAGAGGCAGTACACCAGGAAGATAGCCCACCATTTCAGCGACAGCAGTGACACCAGGAGCCTGTGGCAGGGTCTTCAGACCATCACGGACTATAAACCCCAACCTCGGACCTGTGACAGCGACACCACTCTGCTGAACAACCTGAATGATTTCTTCGGTCGTTTTGAGGCACAGAACAGCACCCCTGCACGCAAGTCCACTCCTCCACCTGACGACCATGTGCTGCGCCTGTCTCCAGCCAGCGTGAGACGATCCTTTTCTAGGATTAGTGCCCGCAAGGCTGCGGGGCCGGACAACATACCTGGTCGTGTACTAAAGGACTGTGCAGTGGAACTCATGGATGTCTTCACAGACATCTTTAACACCTCTCTGAGCCAGGCTGCTGTCCCCACATGCTTCAAACTAACCACCATCATTCCAATACCCAAGAAGGCTTCCCCTTCCTGTTTTAATGACTACCGCCCCGTCGCACTGACTTCCATCATCATGAAGTGTTTCGAACGGTTAGTCATGCAGCATATTAAATCCATCCTTCCTCCCACTTTGGATCCCTTCCAGTTTGCATACCGGGCCAACAGGTCCACCGACGATGCAATCTCTACCGCTCTCCACTCAGCTCTCACCCATCTGGACACCAAGGACTCACATGTCAGAATGCTGTTTATAGACTTTAGCTCAGCGTTCAACACTATCATCCCCCAGCAGCTTATACAAAAACTGGATCGGCTGGGCGTGAACACCACACTGTGCAACTGGCTGTTGGACTTCCTGACTGGGAGACCCCAGGCAGTCCGGGTTGGCGGCAACACATCGAGAACCATCACTCTGAATACGGGGGCCCCCCAGGGATGTGTGCTCATCCCCCTACTCTTCACTCTGCTGACCCATGACTGCACACCCAAGCACAGCACCAACATCTTTGTCAAGTTTGCGGACGACACAACTGTTGTTGGTCTCATCCACAACAACAACGAGTCCAACTACAGGGATGAGGTGAGCCAGCTGACCACGTGGTGTGGTGACAACAACCTCTCTCTCAACGTCGACAAAACTAAGGAGATCATCATCGACTTCAGGAGAGCACACACCCAGCACCCCCCACTGTCCATCAATGGCACAGCTGTGGAGAGAGTGAGCAGCACCAAATTCCTGGGCGTGCACATCACAGAAGACCTCACCTGGAGCACCAACACCACATCACTACACAAGAAAGCACAACAACGCCTCTACTTCCTCCGCAGACTGAGAAACGCTAGAACCCCTACCCCCATCATGCACTCCTTCTATCGTGGGACCATTGAGAGCATCCTGACCAGCTGCCTCACTGTGTGGTATGGCAGCTGCACAGCATTCTGCCGTAAGACCTTGCAGCGCACAGTGAGAGCAGCTGAGAAGATCATTGGTGCCCCCCTCCCACCCATCCACAACATCTATAATACACGCCTGACCCGCAAAGCCATCCAGATCTCAGGCGACGCCACTCACCCCACACACAGCTACTTCAGCCTCATGCCATCAGGCAGGAGACTGAGGAGCCTTCGGGCTAGGACCAGCAGACTAAGGGACAGCTTTGTCCACCAGGCTGTCAGGCAGTTAAACTCCCTGCCAGCTCTCCCCCCCAGTCTGTTTCCGCTGCCCCCGGACTAAACACTACATACATACACATACATACATTGTGTCTCAATTGCTGCTATTTCCCTTGCACTTTGCACTTACAGCACTTTTAATGTTTTAACTTTTTATCCTGCACTTTATTGCCCTTGAATCTGTTGCACTAGTGTTACTTGTCTATTGTTTTTATTGTATTTGTCTGTTTACCTTTTTTTTACTGCACTGTGGAAGAGTGGGAACGAAATTTCATCCCTATATATGATATGACTGTCATGTATTGGAGTGACAATAAAGAAACCTAAACCTAAACCTAAACCTAAACCTAAACCTATACCCAACCCCAATTGCACCCACAATTCTGATTATTTCTCCCATTTAAGTCCAGTATTTGTCACATCACAAAGTTTCAGGTGAACAAGGAAGCAAGAAGCAACATGCATTTCCAGCCAAAACCATACCTTGAAATAAGAATGGAAACTTCTACAATCTTTGGGTTATGACCATTTGTTCAGGGACTGCACAAAGTTGCAAAGGTGCTGAATGAGGAGGATTTACAACCAATTCTTACAGTTGCTAGTGACCCAACAACTATTTTGCATTTTATTGTATTGGGGAAGGATGTGTTGCCAGTATTGGCTGGGAACCAGAATTGTTGCTCTCCTTCTTTGGTGTGGTGTCAAGCTTGTGTTTCCTAATTTACATCTCCCACTGTGGCAGTTAAATCTTATAAAACTAACTTTTTCTAACAATTTCTTTCTATGAATTGAATCTAACTGCCTAACTCCCTGCCTGTTCTACAGCAACCTAACGGAGAGCTAAAATATTAGAATCCAAATTGGATTTTCAAAAGCATAGTAATCACTTGAAAGAAATAGCAGTGTAGAGAGATATCAGTTATAATGTGTAAGATTGTAATAATGGACTACATATTAGATCTGACTATAATTAGTGTAATTAGTTTTTCATGCTTGCTTGAATGTCACTTAAGTACTGCTAAAAATTCAATAGCTGAAATAATCTTCATATCTGAGCTTGTACAACAATATTATTTCCAGATATTTTTTTATATTTGTGAATGGTGAAAAGCATAATATTTTTTAATTATAAGAACACTGAAAATTTATCCCTTTTCATCATTTCCTTAAAATAATGACAATAAAAAGTGTGCTAATGTTTTCTTGTTTCAGTGGTTAGAGAATGAAGGCCATGAGTGATAACTACTTCTTTTTTTAATGTTTTCAGCTGTTTAGGTCTTACGTCTCTAAGTTGCTACTTCACCTTTAAGATCACATTTCAGACCTGTGTTATGGTTGTCCTATTTATCCTATGTAAGATACCTGTTTCCTAAGAATAATTTAGGGTTAAGTGCCAAAGTAATAACACATATTTTGATATATTTTTAGTGTTAGGCAGATATTTTTATTACCTCCAGTTATTGGTAGGCTTACATATTGTATTAATATACTACAATGGTGCTTTTTAAATTACTTTCATTGCTATTATTTATCATTTACTATTTAAACAAGATTATGCGCTGCATGTTAATTATTTTTACTCATTGAGTTAAATAGCACTGTCGAAGAATTATGGCTGAGTTATCAGATATAATGAACTAGAAACCCATTACGTTTATTTTAAATACTTAATACAATATTAGGAATGTCAACTAAGTTTGAAGCTCCCAGGGTTGTTGTTATTGGGATAAATTGAGCAGCTATGGTACACATAGCTAACCTATCTTTTTGGAGAAAAAGACAAAATATAAATCTATAAAGTAAAATAATAAATAACAGCAAGCAATACAGCTATAAATGATAGAAACTCTTCCATATAGAGAAAGCAGAATTCCAAACCAAAAGGAATACTGAATATTGCTTCCTTTTTATCGTCCAAGATCTACATCTTTTGTAATTATAAAACTCCTGAATTCATTTTATCTGTGCACAAAGAAGAACACTGAGGTTAAGTTGTGCAGAAAATTTTCAAATATCAGTTATCTGTACCTTTTTGTTATCCATGTGCATAAAATACTTGTTTCCTTATAGAGAGCTTTTCAGTTCTTTTTTTTAAAAAAGGAAAATCTCTGATTTTTTTGGTTCATCTATTTTTATTTAATAAAATAGTAACAGCTCATAAATATATATTTGAGCAAATGGTTTAAACATAACCAGAGCATAGTATCAGGTGATCACCAAGTACTTTGATAACTCAATTTTCTAAACATAGAAGACAGAAGAGAGCCAAGGTAGAAGGATGCCAGTATTCACATCATTGTGATTGCAGACCCGTACTGTATTTCTTCTATCCGTGTTGTGATATTGTACATGGAATAATGTTAGATGGAGCCTTTATTATTAAGTTTTAATGTGAAAGCTTTCTTTACCAGCTTAGGTTATTCTAAAAGTTACAGTTTCACAAGATTGGTATTCTACACATCAAGCCACATCTAGCTTAAATATCTGCTGTCATCTGCCTCCATTAAACTGTCTCACTAAAGGAACATTATTGCTGATATGATAACAATTTCTAGTGCAGAATATATTTCCCCTCTTTCGCCTGGTTTAAGTGCTTCTGTAGCTCAGGCTCATATTATATCGGATAAAAGTACATTTATTTTTCCTTTAGACCTTCTCCCTCTATATGTCCCTTCAAACCTTTCCATTTTGTATCAAGATTTTGTATATTTCTGTCATGTTTTTTGCATACTGATGTTTCCATACTGCATTTTTCCTTCCAGGAACAGTGTAGTATGAAATATAAGCAGGGGCAGAAAGCATTTCTGTTGCTTTCTATTTCCCAAATATATTTTGGATGTATTTTTCCCAATATATTAAATAAGTTTTGCTGTCAGAGATCATGAAAGAAAGTTGAATGGTGAGAAGAGTATCTGCCTATTCAGAAAATGTGCAGGGACATTTTTGCAGAAATGGGGGAAGATCAGTGATAAGGATTTTCTTGTTTCCACTTGATTCTGGTGATGCAAGATTCTCAGGCTGATTGGTTTGTATACTGAAGATATGCATACATAACACGATGGTAGATATTCTGCACCTTATTTCATGAAGCTGTCAAGCAGTCAATTAATAAAACTGAAAAGATTTTGAATTGGCATGAGATAGCCATAGTTGAATCTGCTATGCATGGAAGAAAAGAATGAAATTATCATGGCTATCCTTCTGAGCACATGCAGCATGTAGTTTTATCAAGGAATACAGCTTCAATATTCACCATGTATCTCCTGTGATTATACATCTGTCCTAGTATATACTGCATACAGTTTCTAGCAGACTTAGTTAATTGTTTAACTTTTTTCTGTTTTTCTTTATCAGTTACAATTGAAATGTCTGCAGCTGGACACCATCTGCAGCCAAGGGTTACACTGTTTTATTGTATCTACCAACTGGATCTGCTTATGCTAATAGTTAATTGGCCAGCTGTGCCTTTTCTAGGAAAATTCTTTCTATTCCCAACCATATCCTATTTCCATGGCCAAGGAGGATATCAGAGATGTTACAAGGTTGGGGATGAGCTGTGTGAATACAACACTTTATTGGCTGATATCATAATAGAAAAAAAATGTGTACAGCATAAAAGTGACTTCACATGACTAAGATTATTGTCACTGCACCATATTGCTCTAATGGTTTGGTCTTGGCTAGAAAACCAGAGACCGTGAGTTCAAATCTCATCTTAGCCATGAAAGTGAGATGGGTGACTTGTGTAGAAAATAGAAAGAGGAAGGTATGCTGGATATGTTCACTGCCTCATTTGTAAAAAATAATAAAGGTGGTGTACAAATAAATGTACCCCACATGACCATGGAAATTGTCTTTGGACAACGCTGGCTTCCTCAACCAAGAAAAGGAGATGAGCATTGTGCCCTAGAGTTGGACATGACTGACAGGAAAAACATTTACCTTTTTACAAACAAACAAACAAAAAACAAACAAATAAATAAATAGGACATTGTCATCCTTGCTCAACCATGGGCAAGCAGAAAACTACATGCACTGAGCTATCAGTGGCCACCAAGCATGTTGATTCTCATTTGTTATTTTAGAATAGATCTTGTCATTACCACTAAGATTATTCCATAACCTTATCCAGTAGAGATAAGTACAGATAAAATGCCAGGATGTATCAGAATACTACATTCAGTCCCAAGCCTTGAGGAAAGAAGTCATGCTGTGTAGATAGATTAACCACCCAACTGTAATCAACTTCACTATTAGAAATCACTCACTCCAGAAGAAAACACTCTCACTTTTGTTCTGACTAGGCTTCCCCCAAAAGCACTTTTTGTCCTGGCAAAAGCACTTTTATTAAACAAAGGTGAATTTCTTGCATTCACATTCAACCAAAGGCTTGGCAAACAGTCTTTCAAGACTCCAGTTCCTGGAGTTCCTCCCCAACCTCCTCACCATTCAATTCTTCCTCCAACTCTGCTGGCAGCTGAAAGGCCAGAACAATTTCTCTACTATAATGTTGGCACTTTTGTTTTAAATTCATTTCCTAATGATTCCTAAAATGTATTTTTCAATGTTATATGCTGATTTGGCATCTTCACAGTTATGCTTGTTTCAAACAACTTAAACCCTATTTATATCAAGCGACCAATAATTTTCACAACCACTTATAAATATTGCAAGGTAGAAATAAATAGCAAAGCTACGTTTTTTGTCCCATATGCATCACTTTACACTTAAATTGAATTGCATTTGCTATTTAGCAGATCTTTGACTTGGTTCAGAGTCTGCTAGAATTCTTATAGCAATCTCTGGCCAGTTTATACCATATCATAAATTATGATTGAATTAAAAAATATTGGTCCCAACATTCTATCTCCCTATTTCTATTCTAAGAAAATTATATTATCATGATATTGATAATCATCATCATTATCATAATAATCCCTTCTCCTTGCTTTGTTTTTTTGAACCAATTAACAATTAATAAAAAGTAATAATTTTTATCTGTTTCTCATCAAAGTTATTTATAAAGAACTTTATCAAAGGCTGTTTGAAAATCCAAATATTTATTGTCAGCAGAACCAGAACATTTGTGCATTTATTAACATTTTAAAAGAACTTATATAACAAAAGGTTGGTAAAATAGGATTTACTCTATAGCGAAACTCATGTTAATTTCCTTTTAATTGTATCTTTCTTATTATTTTCTGGCACAGTTTATGTTAGAGTAACAGTCCCAAGAACTTTTTTGCATGCCTCCATGATTTCCTTCAATATCTTTAATTAGAAGATTAGAAGAACTTTATTGTCATTGTACAAGTACAATGAAACTGTAGATGCACCCCAGCAACAGTTCGTAATACAATAAAACCAAAGCACTTAAAAATGAAGATAAAAAAGATAGAGCACCCACATCTCCATTTGCAATTAGAGAGTACAATATCTATGATATACATCCATCACTGACTGTAACGCTTAGACGAGTATAATACACAAGAGATGGATTGTACTGTAATATGTTATTATACATCTGAATAGAGTATTGAGATTTCACATCTTTTCATATCTTAATAAGGTAGTGACTTTATGTTTATTTGTGGTTTGGATGGCCCAGGGAAAGAAACTATTTATTAGTCTAGTAGTGTGGGATTTTATTGACCTAAAACACCGTCCAGACGGCAGCAGGTCAAAAAGATAATTGCCAGGGTGTGAGGGGTCTTCTATAATGGCCTTGATTCTGCTTTGGCAGCAGGATCTGGCTAAGTCTTCCAGGGAGGGCAGAGGGCAACCAATGATCTTTTGAGCTGTGTTTATCACCCTATGTACAGTTTTCCTGTCCTCAACTGCGGAGCCTGCATACAACACACCCAGGCAATATGTCAGAGTGCTCTCCACAGAGGCTTTATAGAAAGCCAGCAAAAGCTTCTTATCCAGATTGTTTTTCCTGAGAACTTGTAGGAAGTGCAGCCGCTGCTGAGCCTTCTTCACCATGGTGTTAGGGGACCAGGAGATATCAGCTGAAATATGATGCCAAGGAATCTGATCGTAGGGACAGTTTCCACTCGTTCTCTGTTGATGATGAGTGGGGTGTGGTCCTGTCCATGTTTCCTGAAGTCCATAATCAGTTCTTTGGTTTTATGGACATTCAGTGACAGATTGTTCTGTGAACACCAGATAGACAGGTTCTCTACTTCTGCCCTATATGCCATCTCATCCTCTCCAGAGATGAGACCAATCACGGTCATGTTGTCTGCAAACCTTATGATGGCATTTGTTGCGTGGCTTGGTGAGTAATCAAAGGTGTACAAGGCATATAGCAGGGGGCTCAAGACACAACCCTGGGGGGAACCAGTACTGAGTGTAATAGTGGAAGAAAGGTGGGGGCCAAGTCTAACAGACTGTGGTCTGTTTGTCAAAAAGTTCTTAATCCAGGAGCACGTGGGGGTGGGGACTTATACAGTTTGGTTACTAGTATATCTGGGATGATAGTGTTAAATGCAGAGCTGCAGTCCACAAAGAGCATCCTCACATAGCTCTGTTTGTTCTCCAGATGACTTACTCTATGAAGTGTAATGGCCACAACATCCTCTGTAGATTGGTTTGCTCTACAAGCTAACTGATGTTGATCAAAGGAGGGCGGGAGGCAGTCTCTGATGTGCTGTGAAACTAGTCATTCAAAAACCTTCATAATGGAGCTTGTTAACGCAATGGGCCTATAGTCATTGAGAGTGTTTATATTTGTTTTTTGGGGAACGGGAATGATGGTTGCAGCCTTCAGGCAGTGTGGGATGAAGGCATGTGAACAGCTCTGTAAGTATTTCTGCCAACTGGTCAGCACATGTTTTAATTACTGCACCAGGAATGCCATCAGGCCCAACAGCTTTCCTGGGATTTACTGCACTCAGTATTTTTCTCATCTCATGCACCTGAAGAGAAAGAGGTGCAATGTTGTGGTCCTCTTGAGGCAGTACGTCCAGGTTCTTGGTGGCCTCAAAGCATGCGAAAAAGCTGTTTAGCTTCTCTGCCAGAATGCTGCTGCTCTCACTGCTTATTGGGCCCTGGCCTTTATAGTTGGTCAGGGCCTGTATCCCTCTCCACATCTGCCATGGGTCACTGTCTGTAAAGTGGCCCTTGACCTTCCTCCTATACACCTCCTTAGCATGTTTGATGCCCCTTCTCAGCTCAGCTCTGGCAGTACTGTACTGTGAGGTGTCACCTACTCTGAAAGCCAGGTCACGGGCCCTGATCAGAGTCTGGACTTCTCTGGTCATCCAGGGTTTTCTGTTTGGGAAGGTCCGTATGTGTTTGTCCACAGTGACATTTTCTACACAGGTCTTCATGTAGAAAAGCACAGTTTCTGTGTATAACTCGAAGTCCGGTTTGAAGATGCTCCAATCTGTGTGGGCAAAAAAAGTACTGAAGCTGGGAGAGGGCATTTTCAGGCAAGCATCTAATAGTTTGACTGCTAGGTTTTGTTCTTTTGCTAAGGGGGGTGGTGTAGGCTGGTAGTAAAAGCAGGGTGAAATGGTCTGATTGTCCTAAGTGGGGAAGAGGTTTTGCTCTATAAGTATGCTTAATATTTGAATACACATGATCAAGTGTGTTTTTCAGTTTTATCTCAGTTTTTTAAATCAAATGGATGATCAAATATCTCTAGATCTAATTTACATCATATATTGCCTTTTTATAGTGGAAGAATCGACTTTTCTATTGCTTTCTAGTAACATAGGTCAGATATTAGGCCTACTTTAATAGTCAGAAGGACATGTCCCCAGGATTCTTTCCTTTCCATTCTCTAATTAAAAAATGACTACAACCTACTAATTCTTTTCTTTCAATTAGATATCAATTATATCTACTATATGGAAAAAGCTGATATACAGAGTCCTATGAAGTGGGCAACCATAAATTATTATTATTATTCATTAAACAAGAAACCCAGTCAACTGAAAATTTAAAAATGTATCACAAATATCAGGGATGGTTGTTACGGGTTGCTACCACCATCCTAGGTATCAGCCAAGTATCAGGCAGCAACCTATATCAACCATTTGCATCAGTCAATAACAACAACAACAACAACAACTATTATTATTATTATTATTATTATTATTATTATTATTATTATTATTATTATTATTATTATTATTATTATTATTATTATTATTATTATTATTCCCAATCAAGTATTCTTCTTTTCTTGAAAGCATCACTGTTACAATTGGTTCTGTCTATTACAATATTTCTTGAAATAACTACAGTACTTCAAACTGGATGTTATTCAGCTCATGTCAGATTTTCCTCAATAATCAGTCTGAAAGCCTCACTGACCCCCTCTTTTATATGCACCAGCAGACCTATTCCATTTTAGTTCATGAGAAGCCCCATCTTTCCTTTAAAAGTTTTGCCACTATGTTCCCCAAGGCCACCCACTTGACACCAGTGCCTGATCCACACACTAAGAACCTCCTGTACTTTTCATATTTAGCTTTTCTTTCTTAGAACATCATGGTTTCAGCCCTAGCTGTCAATCTATTTGCATAATACTAGTTTCCAGCACTACGTTATTATATTTCCCAATATCATAAATGCCAGTATAGACCAGACCTATTGTCTTATTTCCAACACTATCTAGAAGTATATCTACAAAGTTTAAACCAGGCAAGGAATTTGTTATGCAGTATATCATAGGCCATTTGTTTGTTAGAAGTCCCATTACAGCCCAAAACATGTTTCACTTCAAAAGAATACTCTTAGTATGAGTCCTTCCACAGAAACATAATCTTAATATGCAAAATAATGTCTTCCTTTCTCAGAAAATTGCTCTCTCTGACAATAAATGATACAAAGCATATTAAGTGGTTTGTATGATTATTGTTGCCAGGGTGGTGGGGGCTTTATTGGATTTTACATTCATAGTCAATGAATTGGGCAACCATATATGTTTTCTTAATAATAGAATAAAATAAACAAAGGAGCTGACAATCTGGGACTGGAATGAATCATTGACTCCTGGTATAACTTGTCTATATATCTCTGTGGCTGTCCAAGCATCTGTAATTCAACCATCTTGGATTCTTATGCTTATAAATAGATTTGCTACCTGAAAGACAGAGTCTAATGGCACTGAAGAAAACTCATGACTTATGGCCATAGTTTTACATTTGACACTAATAAGCTAGAAAGTATCTTCTACTCTATGCTCTTTCTGACATTGTATTATCTATTGTTTGTAACCAAGTTTGATCTAAAAATAAGATCGTCATGGGTTATATTAATGAAGGAGATCAAGGGCTCCTCATGTGTCATATTTTTACAAACTTGTAGAACTGGCTCCCAACAGTAGCTAAACTCACTTCATGGTCAGTCTTTGGAATTGATTGGTTGGTATGCCCCTGCTCCTGCTGCTCTTCTGCCATAACACTCTTTGTCACCCTTCCCTTTTGTTTGCTTTGACTGAAACTTTCAAATGCCTCTCCCTTTTCTGATGATAAAATCCTAGCTGATATTTGTCCTTTCCAGAAGCACGGTTTCCTTTTTCTGAAGAGAAAAATGTAAGACAATGATTACATATTTAAAACTTCACAGCAAGAAATGTATATAATGCACATAATACCAAGGACAGTTTCAGAATAATAACTCAAAACTCAAGAAAGCTCACAGGGGCTTATATACATTTCAACTTACTTTGTACTGTTCATATGTTTGAAATTGATCCAAATTATGAAATTCTATCAACGTACTGGTTTGTTTTCTCTATAAAAAAACAATAATAGTCATTGGTAAGCTAGAATACATAACTATATATATATGAAGAATATGATCATTGCAAACTTCTAAAATACATATCATCACATTATGCTGTCATTTTACAAATAGTGGCATGGATTAAAAGAAGCCTTAGTGCACAGATATTTTATTGCTATGAGGATATATGTGGATTTTAATGGTTATATACAGAATTTGCAAAACTGGGCTCTTGTTAGCTGGAAGCAGCACCACGAATATTCTGGTAGGTGTGCTGACTATGATTTTCATTCTTTCACAAAACTCCACCATCGAAGGTGATCAATTTTCCAATTCAGTTTGTGAATGAAATTTAATCATAGGACTAATAAGAATAAATCTTCTCTCTGCTGAAATCTTCAGAAGCATTTGTAAATGTGATTGATCAATTGAAAAGAAGCAAATGACGCAGTGCAAAAAAATATTTTAATCCAACTGCATTTCATGCAAATCAAGAATACTGTTGGTTATTTTCCCCCCCACAAAACTAAATTGTATTTAATTTGTACTCTTTCTCAATAATAATCTTTGCACGCTGTTTCAAAAATATTTCCAAAAAATACTACCTTTTAACACATCCATGTACATGTGGAAGCCATAGACTAGGCACTCCTCTTTTTCTTTTCTTTTCTTTTCTTTTCTTTTCTTTTCTTTTCTTTTCTTTTTCTTTTTCTTTTCTGTTCATTTTTGTCAAGGCAAAGCAAGTATACATCTGACAAAAGTTGTATGGGAAAATCCCTGCTTGATTAGAATTCCTGTGCATCATTGTTCTCTAAAGCTTGGAGGGCATCATTTATGACAGATAAACAGAAAGAAGGTCATAATTTTGCTATGTGATTTACAGAACTATGAACATTTAGGATCTCTCCATAAAGCATTTCTAATCATAGATATTATCCTAGTTATTTGTCTTTAATGGACTATTCTATTTTATTCAGAAATTTTAAAATATCTATAATGTGATTATTGTCGAACAAAAAAACTAGAAAGTAATCTTAATCATCTCCTAGTTTAATATTAGGAGCTAACAGCCAAATAGCATTTTAGTCCAAGGTTTTGTTTTTCATTTATTTTACTATTCCAGGTACTTGCTACATGAAAAATGCATGCTATTCACCAAATGAGACCTCCTTCCTTTTTATCATACTGACTGTCATCTTGAAATTTTATGTAGTTTTTTTTTCTGCCACACGTATCTGCAGATATCAATATCAGGGGTGAGTTTGAAATTAGGTCTGATCATACTCTCATTTTGGACCAGATTAGTTGACTTTGTCTTTTGTAAAACCCGAGGTCATGTTTGATTCACTTGAGAATGCTTATATGTGGTTTAGTCAACTGAAGCATTTGTTATTTGGAATATTTTATGATCATGCCAACATTGTAGCTAAATTCCACAATTGTCAAAAGTCTTGAAAGATCTGATCAAATTAAACAGCCCTTTAAGTTACTTTGTGGAACTATGTTTTATTTTACTCTTAATTTTATCTTGCAGAATTCACATTATGAGAAAAGGCTGAGGTGAGCTTTCTGCAGCAAATGTTGAGATTGAAGGCGAAACCAAGCATTCTTCTGCCATGCCTTGCTGGTGAGGGAAGGCAGCATATAAATTTAATGAATAAATAAAACAAGAGCTACACAACTCCAATACAATATCCAACAGCATGTATTTTACCTGACCAGTTAAAAGTCTCATTTGTGCTAACCCTAACTTTGAATATGGAAGTAAAATCAATGGATACCATGCTAATACCATCTTGTCTCCATTAGGTGTAGAGGCCACTAATCAAGGCTTTTGGCAGCTGAGAAAAGCATTCAGTTGGTAGAGCTTTCCTCGGGTATTTTCCCACGTGGTGCTTTTAAAGTTGTAGCAATGTTTCAGCAGAATCTCATCTGCCATCATCAGGCTTCTGTATGGTGTTTGTCTGTGAGTCAGACTTTTACAGTGGTTTCAGATTTAAATTTGGGGCAGCCTATTGCTGTGTCAGAATGGTTTTTTCTTCCTCCTGATTGGTTGAGAGTCTGGTCTGTGTTTATTGGTCTTGGAGTTTGCTGTGTTCTGCTACTAATATCTTCTGTCTGTTTTTTTTTGGGGGGGGGCTCTTTTTGTATCTTGATTGGCTGGCAACATTGTGTTACTTTATTGGAGGCCTTTAGTGCAGCTTGGCTTCTATTCTTCTTCTATTGGTCTGTCCAATAAGCACCCGCCTGGATGAACACAAAAATGCAGTCAAAAAGCTGGAACACACTTCCTCACTTGTCCAACACATGGAAGCCACAGGTCATAACATCAACTTCAATGGCACCAAAACCCTAGCCACCATAGAAAATCCCAGCCACAGAATCATCAGAGAAGCCATAGAGATTGAAAAAAGACCAGAAAGCATGAACAGAAGAGATGATTCCACCAGGCTGTCAATCATTTGGAAACCTGCACTCACAAACAAAAAAATCTCCACACCACAAGCCAGGCAAACACCTGGGCACAAACAGATCCCCCCTGATACCTCCAGCTCAAACACACCCCAACCAGGCACCCAGATGAAACCCAGCTTCCTAACGAATGATAGCCGTCCATTTACCCGAAGCCAAGCTGCACTAAAGGCCTCCAATAAAGTAACACAATGTTGCCAGCCAATCAAGATACAAAAAGAGCCCCCCCCCCCAAAAAAAAAAACAGACAGAAGATATTAGTAGCAGAACACAGCACACTCCAAGACCAATAAACACAGACCAAGACTCTCAACCAATCAGGAGGAAGAAAAAACCATTCTGACACAGCAATAGGCTGCCCCAAATTTAAATCTGAAACCACTGTAAAAGTCTGACTCAAGACAAACACCATACAGAAGCCTGATGATGGCAGATGAGATTCTGCTGAAACGTTGCTACAACTTTAAAAGCACCACGTGGGAAAATACCCGAACAAAGCTGAATGCCAGACATGTAAGTACCCGCGAAAACTTAAGAAAACACACACACACACACATATATATATATATATATATATATATATATATATATATATACATATATACATATATACATATATACATATATACATATATACATATATACATATATACATATATACATATATACATATATACATATATACATATATATATATATATATATATATATATATATATATATATATATATATATATATATTATATAAGCATTGCTTGCTAAAATGTAATATGCCCTGTATGTGCTGAATATTTGAATCTGAATCAGTTTAATAATGTTTTTTATATAATTGCTTAGTTACACCTTGCCCAAACTTTTTGAATTGGGATGGGTCACAATTTAGATAGCAACACGTCTTATCCTGAACAGGGTCAACATGTATCTTTATATTCCAAAAATACAGAAATATGGTTAAAGGGTTTTTATATTCATGAAGTGTATTTTTTTTATTTTTAAGAAATTAAAGTAAATGTTATTAAAATCTGTATAATAGTTCTTGTCTACAATGTTGTTGACATTAGAAATCACACAATAATTATGTGAAATTCTTATGAATACATATGTACGTACCAGTGGTGTGATTCAAATTTTTTTACTACTAGTTCTATGGGCGTGGCTTGATGGGCGTGGAAGGGGAAGGATACTTTAAAATCTCCAGTCAGAAGTGGTATTTGCCGGTTATCCAAACTACTCAAAATTTCTGCTACCCTTTCTCCAGAACTGGTCGGAACCTGCTGAATACCACCTCTGGTACATATGTTCATATGTATGTATGTATGTATGATTTTCTTTTCAAAATAAGGCATTAAATGTAGCCTTAGGGCATTTACCTACAGTAGTTTAATATCACTTGGTTGAACTTTTTTCAAAGTTTCCCTAAATATATGTTCACCTACAGTACATTACATGGTACTTTTAAATTAGTCTTGACTCTTGGAGATTGCCAGGGCAAGTCCCTGCAGTTTTCTTGACAAGATTTCAGAAGTGGTTTGCCATTGCCTGCTTCTTAGGGCTGAGAGAGAGAGTGCCTGATCCAAGGTCATCCAACTGGTTTCTTACCTAAAGCAGGAGTAGAATTGATGGTCTCCCAGTTTCTAGCTTGCTGCTTTAACCGCTACACCAAACTGTCTATCGCCTACAGTACCTGTTCTAGTACAGTGCTATCTAGAAATTCTGAGAATTGTGATATCTTAACAACTATACTATATTGAGTTACAGTATATTGAAATCCAAAAGTGATAATGCCTCCCAGGTATACATAAGAAAATATATTTCAGAGCATAAGAGTAGCTTTGCTAGATCAGAGAAAAATCTTAGCTAGAGAAACATTCTTTTTTCGAACAGCAGCTAGCAAAATGTCAGTGGGAAGTTCTTACAGCGATCCTCTTAGACTGAGAAAATACTTGAATCTTAACAAAACAACCAATTATACCAAATATATTTCCAGAAAATTTAATTAAAATGGGAAATATATGACACAGATCTTATGCAAATAAACCAGCATTTCTCTTTTTACTAGTAATACTCTCTATTACAGTATGAGCTTTACAAAGTGTGTTTCTTTCCCTCCAGTGGAACCTGTATATATAAACCTGTAGGTGTAGATTTTTCATGCAACAATTTTGATTGCCTTTCAGTCTGCTTCAGGCTTCCAACTATCAGCTTCCAGTTTTCAAGTAACAACTGCTATGTTTATTGTCCAGATGTTATAAACAGAAAAAATCTTCCATCTCAAACTGCTACTGTGAATTCATTTCACTATCTATACCCACAAGCAAGATGTGAAGTGGGTATACCTTACTCTTCTTCCACAAACAGTGGAAGAACAACAGTGTCTCCAGAAAAAAGCTGCCACTAGTTCAGGAAGTATATATAATTATTATGCTTAGTGGAAACACCATTTCATCAAACTTGTAATATATTTAGTAGCCTCTGCAAAAGCTTGTACCTCAAATAGTTATCATATTCTATAATGTTCAGTAATGTAGGTATGGCTTTGTATAGAATATTAAGCATAAATTAAGTATTTTAAAATTACCCTTAATTTTTAACAATTGTACCCTTTGTCTATGTCAGCAATAAGGTCAGCTAATATATAGAGTACTCACACCTGCTTAAATTGAGATCTTTATCTAAGGCAGGGCTGTCAAACTCCCAGCCCACGGGCAGGATGTGTCACACACTGGCCATGCCCACACCCTGTTTAGCGAAGGGAGGGAAAGTCTCGATACATCACATGATGCTGCTGTGGCAATGTGAGTTTGACAACCCTGATATAAGTCATCAAGACAATAGGAATAGGTGCACATTTAATAGAATTGATCTTTATGAAGAACAGAAGATAGTTTCTAGGTGTCCCTGGAGTGACAATCTGATTTAACAAACTTCTGTGGTTTCATAGTTATTCTTAGAAGTTCAAGGTAACATGTAAAATAATTTAGCACTGTTAGAAAGCTGTCAGAATTGTATATGTTAAAATGTGGGTAAAGAATTATTCTTTATTGTAAAGTTTATAAACTTTAACTTTAACTTGCCTTATAAAATTTTATTTTATTTATCAATAGCTTACAAGATAATAAACGTAAGTATAAATACAAGAAATGGGTACAAATAACTGGGGACAATAGGACAGGGATAGTAGGCATGACTGTGCACTTATGCACACCCCTTACATACCTCTTAGGAAAGGGGTGAGGTCAATAATGGTTAGGAAAAGGTGTATGGGTTTGGGACGTGGCAACAGAGTCAGGTAGTGTGTTACAGGCATTGACCACTCTGTTGCTGAAGTTTCTGCAATGAAGTTTGGAGTGATGTACATTAAGTTTATATCTGTTGTGTGCTCATGTATTATTACAGTTGAAGGTGAAAAAGTCATTGATTGGTAGTACATTAAAGCAGATTATTTTATAAACTATGCTTAAGTCAAACTGAAGGAGGTGTAGTTCTAGGTTATCCAAATTCAAAATCTTAAGCCCTGCCCTTTATTTGCCTAAGAGGCAAATAAAAGACAATATGAAAATAATATTGAATAAATTAGAATACTATGAAGCACATCCAGAGAAGCAAATGGCCTTGGTGTTTTTAGATGCATAGAAAGCTTTTGATAACATAAATTGGCAATTTACAACTATCTTTAACAGAGAGAATATCTACCATTAAAATGAATATACTACCAAGGATATTATACTTGTTTCAGACAATTCTGAATAGTCAGGGCTCTATACCAAAGTAGGAAGCAGATTGATGTATTTAAGGACCGTTCATAGACTATGGTCCCAGGAAGAGCAAGTTCCTGTGTAATTTGAATTTTTTTTTCGATTTAGAGACTTTTTATATGTGGCCCTGCTTAGTAAGATGAGGAATTCATGCATTTTGTTTGTGAGGCTTCTTGCATTGAGTAGTTTGCATTTAAGATATGTAGTAGTGGGTCTGGAGGAAGTAAGGGGCGTCCATCCCTAACGTTGGATATTGGGGTGATGGTTATTGGGATGAAATTGTGGATCTTGCTTTTGATATATTCTGCATGGTAGCCAAAGTATAGGTTAATTTAAAATTTAAATTTAATTTAATTTAAAAATATTTCTCTTCCACTAAGGGAAAAATAAATTCTAGTCAGATTTTATTCTGCTAAATTTGTTCAGACTTAGATGCACCATAGATTTAATTTCACAAAATTTCAAATTTATTTTTAGAAGCACACACTTTGATAGTTGAGTCTTGAGAAAGAAAGTAGAAATTTATCAAATGCATGTGAAATACAGAAGAAAGTGATTTAACCTTGACTTCAGATATGTGTATTCACATCTTCACAGTCATAAAAATACTTTGCAAGAAAAACTGTAACACTCTTTTAGACCTCATTACCTTCCTGTACTATATACCAGATTGATTTTTACTGAGGAAAAAGGACAAAACAAGCAATGTCTAAGATGCAGTGTGTTGCTATGAGAAGTTTTTACTATACAAGATTTTACTATATAAGACATTATTTAAAAGAAACTTCAACTAAAAAATACTTCTTTGGTCTTTTTAGTTCTCAGCAGAAAGGGAGGGGAAAAAACAGTGCATTCCTTAAATGCTTCAGATAATCGCTTTGGCAACCGAAGCTTCTGGCGTGAAAAATTATTACTGGAGAGCATGACTAATGACTCTTGGCTATGGATGTGTCTCATTGGAGAATATACATCCAAGGGATGCGGGGAAGGCCAGGGTCAAGGGTGAAATGAATGATGTGTCAGAGTCGGCTGCAACCGGGAAACGCCATCATAAATCCTAATAAATCAATCTTTTTTATTCTGAGAGATGCAGCTAGAGACATGATTTGAATAGGGGTGCATGTTGACACTAACATTGCAGATGTTTGCAATGTTTTCTGATTTCTAGATAAAGGGACAGTTAGAAAAATGGACAAAATGGTCTAAAAAAAGAAGCTATAGGCAATGCCCTTTTTAGAGCTCATAATATTATCAAGGATAATGTAATCTTTTGCTTTTGCAGTGTTCTTCAACCTTGTGGATTACAGCTCTCAGAATTCCCATTTTAGAGCTGCCAAGGTTAAGAAACACTATATTGTACAAAAGTACAGATAAGCACTATGAATATTCCTGTATATTGAATAGTGACTACTGAAATTTAAAAAGACTGTGAAATAGATTATGAAACACAGTTTTATGCACTGCTTAGCATTGATACTTTGAGGAACAAAATAACAGTGTTAATAACAATTCATGTAAAAACTTCCTTAAAATAAAAGTTATATACTGTATTATCCATTAATTTTTTTCTGAATGGTTTTCTATTCACTTAAATCAATTCAACGTATCATAAAACTAGTAATTAAAATATAACATTGAAACAGTAAGAGGAAAAGAAATGTTTAAACAGCAGTATTTTAAAAATGAATGCAGTAGTTGATTAAAATACGAGACAGAATAAACATATCTTATTTATTACTGAAAAGGCAATCAATAAATCTACCATTATGAGTATAAATACTTGAATTGGGATCAGCCTATCAACCTTGTTGATTAAAAACAATAATATTTGTGCTCTGAACTGCATTGCTGAATTCCAACCCTCATCACTGTCCTCACACCATTTCTTACTAGTATTGTTCAGAAGCAGATTGTTTCCTTTGAAGCTCTGCAGTATTAACAGGACATCTCCCTGGATTGTAGGATTGTGATGCTGGTAGATTAAAATGAAATCATCTTAGACTAAATAGATTAGTGGAACATCTGAAATTAAATACTTCTCAGTTTACCAAATGATCTAAAAGATACTGTAGGTAAATTTTATTATCTGTTGCATTTTCTCATCAAATAGTATGCTCGGGAATGAATAATACATAGGAGTATTTAAATACCTAATCAGCAAAATAGCTTCAAGGGAAAAATATAGGGCACCTTTTTTTTTTCTAACAGTGCAACTGAAGTTCCAGGAACCTATCTATTTTTAGATAAATAAATGTATGATGGGCTTTAGATATGATATCAAGCTGTAAATTATATATATAATGAACCAATTAAACATTCATCATTGGAACCCAGACATATCTAAGGTGCAATGATAGATCAGATGTATGCATAATGTATGCATAATGATATATTTCAAAAGTTTTAAAAATGCACTGTTCTTCTTGAAATATGTGAAAACAATGGCAGCAGTTTTGAAAATAGCATGGACCTTTCTTCATGAATTCAGTCATTGTGTGCATTGTCTATATATTGTGATCATGCCCCTAGGTCTTCATTACAACTCTTCTTTCATAAAAATATGGGGGAAATGATGAGCCATGAAAGCTCACAATATAGAAAAATTCACTATGACACTAATTTAAAAAGTAGAAGCTTCTGTTTGAAAGAGATTTTCCAATCTTTCAGTTACTTTAATAAATATTAAATTTATTATTATTATTATTATTTAAGTTTTATTTGGGTTTTCACACACACAAAATACATGTAAAACATCTTTTTTGAAAATAGCATGGTCCCGGGTTACACTTCTTTATACAGACACAAACTCAATTTCATGCTCATTTTTGTGTTCTATTCCATATCTTATTACTATTTTGCATTTTCTATATATTTTTCCCCTCTTTTAATTTTCTCAACTTTATTTTGATTATCTCATCTCAATTCAAATCATTATGTTTATACTTTTGTCTGTCCTGTTTCAATTTCATATTATCTTTTCTCATTGAACAAATGTTCTCCTGTAGTTACTAATTGGAGTATGACACCTTTATATCTTTTAATTTTATCCATTCAACTCTTATTTAAACTTCAATGTATACCTTAAGGTTATAACATTCAATATAATACATAATACATAACTTCCAATCGAATTCTGCTTGGTACATTCTTAAAATACACACTATATTCTTTTAAAAAAGGATTATAAATATATGTAATTAAAACTCTCATTCCATTCCAATTCAGTTCTATCACTAATATTCATTAAAGTCTTAACATCTTTAACATTTCGTTTCAATTAAATATCATACTCCTTGGAAACACGTATAATCTTTCCATAATTAATTTCCCCCTATTTCTTTTCACTTATGTTTTATAAATCATTAAATATTCATTTAATTACATTTATTTATTAACAAACATTCCACTAAATTACGATAACTATTTTATCCATCATTTTGATCATACATTGTTTCATATTTTCTGAAATTTTTTCTAATATATCTTTTCCTATATCTTTTCCTTTCTTTCTTCCCTCTCTTCTTCTCCCTTATTATTTTTTTAAAAGTTCAGTTACATTTTATTAAATTTATTCATTGTTTTACTACAATAATGGAATATCAAATATTGAAACTCTGAAACAAAAAGCTGTGCAAACATTTTAAAATACATAGATAGTAATTAATTGTGTTGATAAACTCAAGGAAAGACAATTGTAAATAAGTCACTATTGGCCACATAATTTCTAGTGGGAGATTATTTCCATCAGACTCCAGGCATTACATTTGCAAGGTCAGGATGGGACTAACAATAAGCAAACCGTTCTGTCTACACATCCGATTGGTGACAATAGTAATGAAAGAGTCTCCCTGTTAAGAGTGCTTGCAGAGGAACTCTTACATTACAAAAACAATTGTGTGTGGCCACAGGGACAGGAAACTCTGCAAACAATTGAATAGCAAACATGGGAGCAATCTTCTTAGTCATACCATCAGCATGATTATTATTGCGATTCTTCAGGATTATTCAAATGTTAACCATGCAAAGATGATACCTGAAACGAACTATTAACTATCTTCATACATGTTGTAGAGGTGGTGTTCAGCAGGTTCTGACCAGTTCAGGAGAACCAGTAGCAGAAATTTTGAGTAGTTTGGAAAACTGGCAAGTACCACCTCTGGCTGGAGATTTTACAGTATCCTTCCCCTGCCACACCCACCAAGCCACTTTTTATTGGTAGTAAAAAATGTTGAATTCCACCACTGACATGTTAGCAGTAGAATAACGCTAATAGGAAATCACTGTTCCTATTAGAATAGGAGACTATCAAAGCAGTGACAGAGTTTGCAAAGGCCTAGTCTTATGTCATTAACATTTCAGTATTAATAAAAGTAGATAGCATATTCTTACATTATGGACTATACACATTCATTTAACTATAAATGTAAATATAGAAAGTTATAAAAAGCAGATGATGGTTTCATATATTTTTCTTTTATTTAAGTGTTAATTCAAAGAGTACTTATTATTTTTTAAAAAAATCTGCAGAATCTGGATAAAATTAATGGCAATTGGTAAATATTCAGCTAATATTAAGGAAATCAATTTGCAATAAGCAAAGCAAAATTTTATATAAGCATGAAATCCTATTATTAAAATAAAAAATACAAAAATCTATTTTTAAAAAGATATGCCCAAGACTATTTCTTGTATGATGTCAAAATCACAACTCATGTTTTTGTACAAAATAATGAGACAAAGTTTCCATAGTGGAATCACCAGACAGCTGTCATTTTGCTGTAGTAATATCTATGCTTTTATACAAAGTGACTGAAAAAGAGGACAATTCACAAACTCACTAAAACATAGTTTAATGTACATAGTATTTTGAATGAACCCAGCTATTGTAGTTTGTAGATTCTACACTTATGTTTTCACACATTAATCCATTCTATCATGGGTTGAATCAGAGATTGCTATGCAGGGAAAGACTGTTTTCTCATATTATAACAACAGCAATGACAACAAATGAATTCATGTATTAGGAAAATTCAAATATTTGAAAACATGGGATTTATATTTCTTTTCAACTCTCTATTAACAGAATTAGGAAGCAAGTATGTTGCTCAAGTATGTTAATATTTACCATGGTCAGGTGCATTTTCCTTTTAATATGATTCCAATGAAGGAGAAAGGGTTTCTTTTTCATTTCCTTGGTTAAAATGTCTTTATTTAGAGTAGGAGCAGAGTACAGATGGGATTGAATATGCACGGTTCTCTATTTCTTCACTCCTGATTTGATGTTCTCTTCATCAGTTATTAAATTAGCAGTGAGCTGCATCAACCTGAAACATGCTGTCCTATTCTTGATCTTTATCCTATTTTTATTGCCTTGCTTGCCACTGTAATCTTCCTTCTAATGTACATAAGGATAAAGTTGACAGATTTTACATATCTTAATGCTACGCTTGATGATTATTTATAGCTTGAGAAAAGGCTATTTTCATATCATTCCAAAGGAAAATTCCAGGGAAACATTCAATCTGTATTTCTTTACATCAAATGTTGATATCATATTACGATAATCATATTATGATTTGTCTAATCATGGTTTATTTCATAAATTATAAACAATGGGATTTTTAAAGTATGTTAAGAAAAGTAATGCAAAGTGTAGTATATGAAATTATACTACAGAAAATAAAAGTATAGTAAAATATAGTACATGAAAATAAGCTGGGTTTCCTTTCTGCTCAGATGGAAAGAGATTGTTTTTAACTAGATGCTGTTGGACTGCATCAGCTACCGTGCCAGTTAGCAATTTGAAAATGGTTGGTAAGCAGGTAATTGGCTTTTTGTTGCCTGGTGCTGACTCTTTTGGTGGATCTTTCACTATCAGGTATGTTTTTTCAAATGTTAGGCACTTTTCAATTTCACTTCCTTGTAGTATGTTGTCAAACTACTTGGTAACGAGTGGGTATACACCAGTTAGGTGTTTCAACCAAAAAAATATGCAGTTCATTTCTACCTGGTGCTGACCAATTTTTGATCTTCCTTGCTTTTTTCTCTACCATTTCTACTATTTATTTCATTTCAACTTC
Organism: Hydrophis major; assembly: GCA_033807585.1. Taxonomy (NCBI): domain Eukaryota; kingdom Metazoa; phylum Chordata; class Lepidosauria; order Squamata; family Elapidae; genus Hydrophis; species Hydrophis major. The sequence continues at coordinate 59,347,243 of CM066333.1, read as the reverse complement.
TTTTTTATTCTTTTAACCAAGCTGTGTTCCTAATTCAATTGAAATTTGACATTCTGCCTATAATTTGCAATTTGACCTTCATATCTGATGATCTTCTTAGCTGTAAGTGTTATTTGCTGCTTTATTTTTTCCAATGCTTCCATGATCTTCCTTGTTTCAAAGTGGTATTTCTTGGTTAGATATTATTTGGTCTTCTTTTTCTTCAGCTTCTTTTCTTTCATCGTTCTAACTTGTTCGCATCTGAATTTAGCTTGCTGACCTTATTTTCCAGTCTAATCTTCCATTTTTCCAGTACATGACCCCCCCCCCCTGTTGATTTTGTATCCTTGGTATTCAGTTATAATTGCAGCTGTGCTATACAATAGTTGGCCTGATTCTTGCAGTGTGTTGGTGTTTATACTTGTTGGTGCAGTATTTGTAACTTTTAACACTTGTGCTAGCTGTTTCTTTGGAAGAAGCATGCAGCCTTATCCTGATGTTTTTGTGCTGTTCTAGTTATTCTTTATTTCAATTCTTTTACTTCTTTAATTAGAGGCTTTTTTTCTTCCTGAGGCAGAGGAGAAGATGCATGGTTTCCAAATGAAAACAAGTATATATCTCTGCTGGATTCATTTACTGCCAACTGCCCCTGGTTGCCTCTACATTTCGAAATACTTCTGGCAAGGCTTTGATTTCTTTGCTCTTGGTCAATCTTTGCAGTTCTTCCAATTCTGCTTCGTATCATAAATCAACATTGATCTGTTAAGCCTCTGTTCTGTTATTTCTGATTCTGGATATTATTCTTTCCAGAACTTGTAAATTAATTTCAAATAACTTCTTCTTGGACTTGGTCTGTAATAACAGATCATTATTTGTTTGTTTTCAATCACTGTCTATTTGCGACAGGTAAACAACTTTTCTTTCAATGCTTATGCAATAATTTGCAGTAATACCTTTAAAACCATGAAATAACATCTGCCTATTCCATGTTCTTGGGAAGAACTTGATAGGTAGACAAAAATCCACTCTAACTATCTCACTTTGAAAAATCATATTTGGCCAATAAAGAATTCTTTTCTATTCAGTAATATCCATTAAGAGTAGGGAACCAACTAGAATGGCTTCATATTTCACCCAGAACTCCATTTGCAATATTCAGGGCTTTAATGATTGGGTGTGGCTGAATTTTTGGCTTTTTGTTTATGGAAGGTTGGATGGAATTAAGAGATTTTATTCCACTCCTTTCCAAGTGCTAATTTTTCTCTTAAAGCATCTAATGCCTTCTGAAGCATTCATTGATACTATATACTTTATGGATTTTAAAGAACAACACATTAATTCTCTTAATATAGCCATTTCAATTATTAAAGTCTCTCAAATGTGAAAAAATGAGCTGAGAATGGTGTCCCTACTCATTTGGATGATGTTATGCTGCCCCCAACTGTAGCCCAAAGACAGGACACAAAGTTAAAATATTACTGACAGGCTGAAAAATATTATTCACTTCTACTTAGCATAATGTGTAAATCTGTTGGAAGGATCAAGGCAACTTGCTTGGCATGGTAGTTTCCATAACAATAGCACCTCATGGAATTGGAGTTTTGTGGAGAAGATTTATTGAAGAAAGCTGAAAATATCAATAAAATTTTGTAAGACCCCATGTAAATTTCTTAAATTCAATTGATATCTTATTTTAGATATTGGCCATAGTAACAAAAGATGCTTCATTAATCTGACATAGAAAAAATTGTGTGCTGCTTTTTGTGGATGTGTTGTTTAGTGGAACATTTTATATCCTTCATTTTGTTTCTTATTTTTGTAAAGTTAAAGGAGGCAACACTTTAACCATAATAGCTAACAGCAAATATGCCTGGTATTCATCTGCAGAAAAATGACTCACTAAGTGTGAACAGCACTGGGAATTCTTATAATGACAGAAATGGTAAATGTTTACATTTTGTCCCAATAGAGTTTGCAGTTTCTAATCCCTTGGTATTTGATGGAACAGTGATCTAAGGCATGCTTTTTATAGCAATCTTATTTTCTCCTAGAAATAGATGGTGGCAATCAGTGCAGAAGTGCACAGTATTATATTTAGCAGTCACTCTTCCATCTTGGTAAACAAAGTATTTAGAAATAAGGTTCATGTGTGAGCAGGAAGGCTGATAAACTTGAAGCTATTAATGTACATGAGACAACCAAAGGCCTTGTGATTCTGATGTAAATGCATTTAAATATACTGTATATAAAAGGGAATTTAATATTTCATGTGTGTGCAGTGTGCAATATGGACATTGAAATATACTGCAAGGGTAAAATGGTAATTGCAGCAAATGAGATAAAAATAAAAATCCTTGAACAATAAACTAATAAACCATTTAGGTATGTAATCTGATATTTCAGTGGTTCTCAACCTATGGTTTACAAACATCTGAGAGGCTATGATATTGCCACAGTGAGTTCAGGAAGTCTTGAGGAAATGTTATGATTTAAATTTTGAATTAAGTCTTGTGGGCCTTTGGCCATGATCCATGGTCACAAAAGATATTTAAAGTGGTTGGTGAAGAAAAGGCTGGTGAGAGTAATTGTTATATTTTATATGGTAAGAAATCTGAAATATAGGATTGAATCTGTAGTCCTCCAGGTGTTGCAACTTCAAGTATTCTGAGTGGGAGGGGCTAGAATTAATGGCATTTCAGATCAAGATCTGGAGGATAATAGCTTTGCCACATATTTTGTAACAGAATACTCCAATTATCCCAGCAATTCAATCCTCTTGTTTTTGTTCTGTTCTCTCTAAGAATATATGTTGAACATCATATCATATGTCCGTGCATCTCTGAGTATACTGAGCTACAAATATAAGATGAATGCATAAAGTGCTTTGTTTTGCTATGTGAATGTTTTTAATATATTAATAAAAAGCTTATGTTAATGAAGAATACTAACTTAAGAGTTCAGCCACATAGAATATGCACACTTGTAACTAACTCTAACCATGAAATCTGCCCTCAAAGAGTAAATACAATTTTGGAAATTAGTCAATTAATTAGGTGCCCATTTTATGCCAGATGACTCCATGGACAAAAGCTTACTAGTGTCAGGATTCCAGCAATCGCCTTAATTAAATCATGATTCTCGAGCCAAGCTTCAACCAACTTTAAAAGACTTATTAGAGGCGACATACTGACATTGCCCTGTATGTAGCCAACTCTGGCATACGTAATTTACAATAACCTGTGACCCTGTTCCCCCTTCCCCATGGGTGTCTCATAAATCAAATTCTCCACCCCACTTTTTATGGCAACTACTAAAGCAGGTAAAGGAATGTTTTATGAGTTGACATCTAGCATAATATGAAAAGCTCCTGGTTGTCCAAGGATCTTGGATTTTACAAGGAATTACAAGGAATTCCTAGTAATGACTACATCTGAACTTTAAAGGTAGATTTCACAGCAGTGGTACCTTTTCTCTGAAAAATCTTTGCTTTAATTATTCTATTATAGTATTATTGGTATTATTGAAGTCTTCTTATCTATATACTTTTAATACTTTTGTTGTTGTAACCTTTAACTGGGTGAAATGCTGCATTAAGGCGATGGTTTTTGAACCAAGATGTCTAAATGGACTAATTTACAGAATGCATCCAAAATCCAGGACCCATGACTGCCATGGAAGGGAAATTTAGCAAATGTATAAAGTCTTTTACAATATAAAAATTACCATGAAGCCACAATACAAAATGTCATAAAACAGTTCCTGTGGCCAGCTTCTGATATTTGATTATGCTGGTATATGTACAAGTTTAGCTGGTATATTTTCAAGGTAGATACATCTCAGAATATCCCCTAAATTTTAAAGAAAGTTTCAAATATATTTTTGAAGGCATTCAGGAATCTGATATAGAAATATTTTCTGCAATGATGATCAAATGACGATTGTCTAGATCTTTATGATAATAAGTTTGTAATTGCCTTTCTCAGTCGAATGACCTTCATGTTTACTTTTCTATTCTGCTAGCCATCTTGGTCTACACTTCAGCCCATGAAAATAAAACAACCATTTTCCCTTCTTCTATTTTTTTTTCTTTTTATGACCCTGTCATCCCTTGCTTTCTGGTGGGTTGGGATGACTGAATAGAGCTACCATTTACTGGCTGGATGCCTTTCCTGATGCCTTTGCAGAGTTCGCAGCAGATATTTTCTCTTTCTACCCTGATAGAGAAACATCTGTTACTGACTGGAGATGAAACACTCAACTTCCTGAGTGGGAGACAAGCGTCTTCACCTCTAGGCCATTCCATCTTCATTTATTTTATACCTACTGCAAATTCACCAAGCATGCAGGCTGATGCAATGCTTGTTTTCTTAATATTTAGTCTTCACCAGAATGTTTCATTTTCATTTTTTAATTACTTAACTTGTATTTATTATATTAGTTTCTTCATTATTCTAATACTAATATATATTTAGCTTCATCCATTATCCTAAATACGTTTTGAATTTTGGCATGATCTATACAATAAAAGACCCTACTGTTGTTAACAGTTGAAAACGAACCTCTTTTCTATAATCTTTTGCTCTTTCCATTAGCCATCTTGTACAAGCTATCTGATCTCATGTATTCCCTTTTCTGAAACCTACCTGTTCATTTAGCACAAAGCAAAATGTGTATAATTTTCTTTGTAACATAATCAGATGGCTGTGATGGTCTTCTTTCAGACTTGAGTTTGGAGTTCCTTCTCTAGCTGTCTTCACTTCCATTGATCATTACTTAGCTTCTTCTCCCATTTTCAACATTATTGATACCTCCTAGTTATTACTTAGCTCGATCATTGCAATATGATTTGTATAGGGCTGCCTATCAAGACTATCTCGAAATTACAACAGGCCAGAATGCAGTGGCATGTGCAGTTTTGGGCATTACCCAGTTTGCCCATATTATAGTGCCATTATGGGAACTGCACTGGCTTCTAGTTTTCTTTTAGTGCAATTCAAGATACTAATCATCACCCTTAGAGTCCTAAATGGCACAAGGCCAGGATACTTACAGGATCACTTCTCCTTGAGGAAATCCACTGGATCTGACATAGTGGGCAGCCCCAGGTCCCTTCCCTCAAGTGTTGTCATGTAGCAGGACTAGCCAGACTTTTTCAGTAATAGCCTCTGCCCTTCTGAACTTCTTCTTCCTGAGATGCAGCAGATTTTTCCTACTCTCGTGGCTTTCTGCAAAGCTGCCAAGACCTGCCTTTTCCTGAAAGTCTTAGGGTGATGTCACAAAAAGTCCACAGTTGTTGCACAAACAGCTGTGTAATGGTTGCTGTGTTTGGATACCAGCAATAGGAAGGATGATAGACAGTTCCAAAATGTGAAAAATAAATGACTTCCAGTTTGGGCTTCTTTGGTGATGGACCGAAATCACGATAGTCTGCTGTTTTGATCCGTGCTTGCTGCTGGAGCACCCCGAGCCTTCCTGTAGAGGTGGTGAAGAAGGAGGAGCCATCAGCGGGGTTGAGGAGAGCCACATCTCTCCTCCTTGGCTGGCCAGTGCTCCCTTTCCCAAAGGTGGTTGCAGCGGTGGTCAGAAATGGCCACCTCAAAGAAGAACCCGACCAGACAAGATTGTGCAGGAGGAAGTTTAAAGGAGAAAGTTTGACTGACTGGGTTGAATGGAGAACATCTATTTAAGGTACCTGGAACTGAATTTTAAAGACTAATACTAGTCCTAAAAAATATTTTAAACTATGAAAGAGAAAGGGAAAGGAAATGGAATTGGCTTTTTTTCCTCTAACATCGACAGTTTTAACTGACTTGGAACATTAAGAAGAAGAGATTTGAATAAGAAATTGATACTAATCCACTTTGACATTAATTGGCTATTTCTAGCTGAAAACAGTGTCAAAGGGATAATTTAAAAACTTTCTTTAAAAAAGAGAGAAAGAAAGCAGAGGAGGGGAAAAGGAAAAAAGAGGGTGTAATTTGGAAAATAGAGGAGACCATCTGGAACTTAAAAAAAATTGATAGTGGAATTTTAACAAGGCTTGCAAAAGATACTGAAACTTTGTTACGAGAGAACAAAGCCCCTGGAAAGAGAAAGTGAGAAAAGAAGCAAGAAACAGTTTGGGATTATTGGATGATTCCTGGAACTTTGGATGGAGGATCCTAATGAAATAAAATAAAATCAGTTGGGGGTTGTTTAAATTTTTTTAAAATGGCATCACTCCTTGAAGAGTTAAAAATGAGACTTAAAGAACAAAAAGAAGAAGCACAAGACGGAAGAGGATCTTTTGGCTTCGTATTTCAATTTTTAGAAATGGAGATCTTGAACTATGAAAAACAACAAGAAATGCTGGCAGAACAAGAAGGGCAGGACAACGAAGAAGCCATCTTCAATGACCAAGCAATTTTAAGTGGGGTAAAAAAGGGAAAGTGGGGAAAGGGAGTTAAAAACTTAAGTACTGAAGCAACAACCAAAAAAAAAGAGTAATTTGAAAAGTAAACATAATATCAGGAAGAAGCAGAAGGGAGGATCACAAAAGGGAGAATCAGATAGAAAAGGGAACAAAAAGGGGAAGGAGAAGAAGAGAGGGAAGAGGGAAAGGAAAAGAAGCTACAAAAGACAGAAACAAGATGTAGAGGTACAGGAAAAATGTACAAGAATTAAAGGTATAAACCTATTTAAAAGATACAGAGACAATGTAATTTTAACTTAAGGAGAGGATTCTGCAAAGGTGCATGGGATAGCATTGTTATATAATATGTTAGATGATTAAAGTGATAGAAAAAATTTCTATTGATGTGTAGTGGAATATTTGTTTGTAAAGAGAATAAGGCTCTCAATGATTTAAAAAGAACGTTTAAAAAAACTGAAAAGAAACATGGAAGATTTTTATCAGCTGATAAGATGAACTTGAATAAGAATAATAACTTTATTGACCACTGTTAATAACTATTGTTTGGTTTTTTATTTAAAGACAGTAATAAAATATGAAATATAGATGATTAAAGTGAAAGACAACTGATATTATTAGGTAATGTTTGTTAAAAGAAATAGAAATGTAAAAGATTGTTATTAATAATGGCAGAGTTATACTTGAATAGAATAATTATTCCATTTACTATTGTTGTACATATATACACAGATATATATACATATATACTTTTTTCTTTTAAGAATTTAGTGTGTATTTTAAGGGAATGTACCAAGCAGAATTCAATTGAAAATAGGTATGTGTTATAAAATAGAGGTTAGAAAATGAATGTTATAACTGTAAAGATGTAACTTAAATTTTTAAATAAGATTTGAAAAAAATATATAAAGGTGTTACACTCCAGGCTAGTAATTACAGGGGAAAATTTGTTTTATGAGAAAAGATAATATGAAATTGTAAACATTACAGACAAAAGTATAATAACATTGATTAGAAAGATTTTAAAAATTAGAAAAAGATATAATTCAAGATAATTGAATTAAGAAAGGAATGAGATAATTTAAAATAAGGCTGTGGGAAGTAAAGAAAGGGAAAAGCTATTGAAAAAATTGTGAAAATAGTTATAGGATATGGATTAGAATATATAAGATAAATATGTATTGAGTTTATGTCTGTATGGAGAAGTGATAACCCGGGGTCATGCTGTTCTCAAAAAAAGATAGTTTATTTGTATTTGTATGTTTTGTGAAAACTTAAATAAAACTTTTATTTTAAAAAATGTGAAAAATAAATAAAAAATAAAATTGAGAGTTTTATGCTTTTTTACTGTTTTTATTTTTGTATTACTATCTATGTATGATAAGATATAAGATGGACACCCAAACAGATCTTTTAAATAAATAAATACGAGTGACCTCACTCACACCTCAGACTCCCATGAAATCATTGACATTAATATTCTTTGCATTTTAACATTTCCCATCATGTCATGGTTGTCCACTTTTGTGTATTAGTTCAATTGCCGTGCATTGTTTTTGGTACACTCCTACATTTAGAATGCAGGTGTGCAACATTTTAGAACAGGGTAGGTGAGTTTTTTTGTCTTTCTCTAAAGACAACTTCAACCCAGCTCACATTTGTACAAGCCATATAAGCAAGAGAAGCCATATAAGCCATATAAGCAAGAGAAGACTTTTTGTCCTTTATATTCTGACTGTAGACATTCATTTAAAGTTCCTTTGGTTAGGCATGTTTCTGGAACAACTGGTTATTTAAGAGACTTGAAAATGTGCTCCTTTCATCTCCAGCTTTTAAATATGTAGAATTATTGGAAAAAAAGCAAAATGCTCAATCTTAGGCAAAGTAAGTTCACTATGGACAAACATACTGTACTTCATTGTGTAAGTTTGACATCCACTGCACTGAGATGTTTGGGATTGACTTTTCAAAAAAAATAAATAAATCACTGAGAACCATTGACAGAGTTGATACAATTCTCAGAAACTGCAGTGAAGATAAATGCTTTCTTCTTTATTATTTTTGGGAATTTTGTGGCGCTTATGTAATATTAGAATTGAGGATTACCAATTTGTTATTTAAGAGACATAGATGTGCCTTCAAATAGTGGAAATGAATAACAGTTATTTTTTTACACAAAAATTAATGAACCACACATTCACTCATGCAAGAAATACATTAAGATAATTATGCATTATATTGCTTTTACACTAACTTCTTAGTTCAAGATTATTATGAACAAAACAAACAACAATACACCAAATGAAAAAGAGTAAGAAAATATACAGAGAAAATGAGTTTGAGATTTTTTAAAAAACTATTCATTGATTTTCTTCTAAAATTATATTTTTGATACAAGTGTTTTATACAAGAGTTAATTTATATTTGGAAAAACCATTAAATTTAGTATCTTCAAACCTGAAGATGTAAACTACTACTGGTATTTATTTTTTCAAATAGCAGTATTTTTGTTGAGAGACAGTTTTTAAACATAAAAAGGAAAAGTATAATGTAATTATACATATTTGTGTGCATGTGTGTTTGTGTGTGTGTGTGTGTGTGTGTGAGAGAGAGAGAGAGAGAGAGAGGGAGGGAGGGATGGAGGGAGGGAGAGAGAGAGAGAACATTTATATTTTATGTAACTTACTGACTGGATGAATACATGACAAGATTAAGAAAGGAAAAATAAAATAACCATAGAAACTATAGCAGCAGTTTTCCCTGTGTCTCAGCACTCATTATATTTTCATGTTGTTTGTTTATTTATTATTCATATTGCTAAGGCCTCTCAATTCATCAGCAAGCATGCAGAATTGGGTAGCATGCAGACTTGAAATAAAGGTATACAAGCATCAAGCCAAATAGAAGCAGCTTATCCTCGTCCAAATGCTAGTCAGAATGTGTTGAGCATGCTCACCTGCAGCAATTCTTTTTCACATGTTACTTTTATCAAGAACTGACAAGAGGCAAGCACACTTAAAGTCCTTCCTCCCCAAACAACTATCTTGTGAGGTTGGACTGAGAAACAGTGCCTGGCCCAAAGTGACCCTTCTGGTTTATCATGCCTAGGGTGAGGCTGTAACTCACAGACTCCTAGACCAGGAACAATTTAATTAATTAATCACTGTGCCAAATTAATAGCAAATATGATTAGCAATTACAATAAGGATGTTTAAAACAGCAAATCATTGGTCTATTAATGTAAAATAAGAAAATGGAGAGTCATGGGAGGAACTAACAAATAAATATGGAAAATTGCTAATTCTCCTATGAGTTGTAGCATACATAGCTGTTCATTTTCATTAGTGATGAAAGGCTTTAAATAATTGTATACACAAAGAGGCTGATAGCTTAGAAGTCTTAAAATTTTCATGAGTTATAGATTTGATAATCTGTTAAAGTAATCATTAATACTCTTCTTATATATTTATTGTCTAAGAAATTCACATACACTGATCTCACTTCCTGATGCTGATATTGACTTCCTGATGCTGTCAATAATTGAAATTTCAATTTGCTATAAGTCTATATTCATAGAAATCTGGATTCAGAATTTGAATTTTACATATGCATATATGTAGAAAAGGGGTGTCAAACTCACGGTGTCACGTTGTCACATGATGCATGGTGACTTCACTAAAATGGGGGTGGGGGTGGCCAGCATGTGACACATCTGGACTGTGGGCCACAAGTTTGACACCCCTATTGTAGAATATTTTCAATATCAAGAAGAAAACCAGGATACCCTTCAAAACACTATCTGAATACCTCAAGAAGGTGGTTATTCTGTTGAAATCTAAGTATTAAAATAATTGTCTTATTTAAGTTGGTTTTCAAAAAAACTATTGGCTTTCTTTAGAAAAAAAGAAAGAATGTATCTGTAGAAACTATCTTTTTCCATAGAAATAAGAATAAGCATGTTCGTACCTAAGAATGAGAAAGATTATGCTTGCTCAGCCATTTATAGTATTTTATAGTTGAACTATAATTTATAAAATGAGATGTTTTTGCTTATTGGACTCAAACAATTAAAACATAGAATCTGAGTTCCCTGAAGGGACACATTATATGAACCTAAGAGAAGTTAGCAGCTCATTTAAATGATAAAACATGCAAGGAAAATCTAGTTAGGGGTGTAAAATAAATCAACCACACATCATTCTGACAGGCCCTCTAGCTATATAAAAGAAAAACATAGGGTTTTGCAATAGATATGATTAATATGATACAAGAGAGACAGATATGTCACAGCCTACTCCTGAGCAAGACTGTAAATATGTCAAAGGGCAGAGAAAAGTCTCAAGTTATTGGAAAAGGAGGAAGGTGGCTGACTTATAGGGTATATCATATATTAATATGAAAAGCCTTAAAAAATAGGCCTCTGGAAATACTGGAAGTGCCGAAATGGCTTCCTTCAAGCCTCCAGGAGGGAGGCTGCCCCGGGGCTCCAGAGGCCCTCTGAGGGCTGAAAATGGGCACTTCTGGTATTTCTGGAAGGTCTGCTTTTCGACCCCCTGAGGCTGCAGAGGCTTCCCTCAAGCCGCCGGGAGGGCAAAAACGGCCTCAAATGGGCCGAAAATCAGTTGGGAGGCATGCGCATGTGCAGAGTGGGGCATTGAGCATGCATGCACAGGGGGCAGTGCGCATTGCATTGTGGGTGCTGGCACACGTGCGCAAGTGCTATCGGCAAACCACAACAAAAAGATTCACCACCACTGTCCTAGGATATACCAAAAAAGCCTTCTAAATAGCAAAAAACCTGCTGCTAGAAAGTAACAGTCACAGTATTCTACAAAGACATGTAGGTGGCTATAAGTGTTTTCCTGTAATCATATGTGGGAATGACCTAACAAGACATGGGAAAGAGCCACAGTGAGGAGAATGAAATGATAGATCATTTATCCACGGCAGGAATAATTTCTTAGGCTGCAAATTTGAAAGGGGACAAATGTACTGTTAGTGTAATCTTACCATAAAGTAGAATTAATTTATCTCAGTGTATTTCTTGTCTGAACTACTATGATATATCCAGGAAAAATCAATCTTTGCAAATATATAATTTTTCTCTTCTATTAGTACCCTACCCAACCCATGGTCTCACCATGAGAGTGTTAAGGAAGCACTTCATGTAGTGAGGGACACAGCTGTCAAACAATTATGCCAGACACCCTGGCACCAATATTTAGGTGAATATGGCTACAATCATGAAGTGTGTGAAATCAATCAGATTCAAATATATTGTAGTTGAAATATATATTTCTCACATGATTATGTAAAAGTATAAAAATGGGAGAATACTGTATGTATATGGAACATATTTATGTGGAATATGTGAAGTATATATCAAATAGAGTAAATTGGACTCAAACTATTTGAGTTTTATTGGACAGCCTTTCTCCATCAAAAGCAATCTAACCTATAGGCCTTATCTATTTTTGAATGTACTCAGTAACAAATTTTACAGAGTGCTAAAATATTTGTAAACATACACTATTGGATTGCCAGATGGTTATGTTTGAGATGACTTTATGTATAGTCCACATACACACACATACTCAATGATGTAATTTAAACTTCATAGTTAATTACTTGAAATATCAGCTATAACTGCCTGAGCAATGGAAATTAAACACTTTAGTCATTGTCATTTTAATGATTTTTCATTTCATGTTCATTAATTATTATCCCACATTGGGCTCATGGTTCATTTATTGCACAGGGTTTTAAGTTGTAGGCATGGAAAAAGCATATATATATTAACCATCTACGATATATGCAGAGCAAAAAGATTTTTTTTAAAAAATCAAGTTTACAGTTTGTAAATCTGAGTGACACCTTGAAAGTGGAAAGCAAAATAAAGTATAAAATAAAGCTAATAGCTCAATAATTTTAATAAATACAAGTTATGCGTTATCTACAATACAATATTTCTAATACAGTAATATTATTTAGTATAAACCTTTAGCTAAGAGTAGCCACTGTTATACTGATAGTAAATAGAGCTGACACAGACACCTGTATATCTGTGACATTAGGCAAAATGTAAACTTTCTTAGCAAAAATAAATAAATAACATTCCTTTGACAAGTATTGTGTTTTGAGCTACTCTGAAAGTTCTGTGTACTTTTTAAAGGCATTCACTCCAGTAAAAAATAAACTTATTATACTCCTGTGCAACAATTAAATTACAATACTGTTGTTCCCAGAAGTTTCGTACTTGCATCTAATTTATTTAATCAGCCTTTGATTTTAGTATTCAAAAATTCTGAGTAATCCAGATAAGTAATCTGAGTAATCCAGATAAGTAATCTGAATTACTCAGAAATTTTCTATGCACAGTGTTTCAATTATGGGCTGTTAAATGGAGATATTTAGATAGGAAAAAAAGGAGAAACATAGTAGCTGTAATCATCTATTTTTTCATTTGTCTGGTTATGAATGATTAGAAAAATATCATAGTCGCTGGAGTCTTCAAATCTTCCTTTCCATTTTTAAAAATAAAAATGACCCCAAAGCAGTTGGCTGATGAATTCTTGCAATTGAAACCCAGACACTTTAGAGTTGCTATTGAGAAACATTGCTCTATACAAAGAAACTCCCAGAATGGTGCAAGGGGAGGGGTGGGATCTCTGATTTGGAAAATAGTGTAGCACCAGGGCAAACAAACAAAACAAAACACTAGCTGGTACTGGTAAGGATTTTATACATTTTATATTTGGATTTTATATGAGGATTTTATATATATCTTCCACCCTGTGTATCTGGAATACAGTTTTCTCATAGCTGTATGATTAATAACTGTCTACAGAAGCAATCAGACTTACTGACTTTCTATGTTCCCCCCCACCAATAACAAATTGTTGTGTTAAACTATTTCTCTTTTTACTTGAAAGCTGGTCAAAGATTGTAATAAAAGGTATTTGATTTTATTTACAGAACATTATTGAGTATAGTCCTAGGTTGCATGAAGAACTGGGCTTATTTTCCAAGTAAATATACATAGAGTTCCCCTCTAGTCCTGACAAAGAGCCAAAAAGAACAAGGGGAATGGAGTTCACAAATGTGAATTCATCATTCATAACCTTAACATGATTTCAAGTTTGGTGAGTAACCAGCAGTAACAACTTTTGTTGTTCAGAAGACATTCTCCAGTTTATTCAAGAGTGGTTAGTTGTATGGAATAGGGTTTTGATGGAGATGCACATCTCCAATTGTATTAAAAGACATTGTAATGTGTTGGAAATACATTGGAAGCTGCTTACAGACATTTGGGAGTCAGACAGCCATTTAATGAAGAGTGTTCAGGCATATATGTGCTTGATGCCAAAAAAACCTCTAGCAAAAATGGAAAAGATTCTTATGGGACTGTTATCTCTTTTCTATTTATTTTATTACTATTTCAGAAGAGGCAAATCTGGTAGCCTAAAAAATTAATTATGCAAACTTCATGCAAATTAAACCTTAGAAGTTTGGCTGGAAAGAGATATCACAAATCTACAAGAATAGAGGACTTGAATTTTTGAAATAAATACATTTCTAATGTTCTTAATATAAGTTTATACAGCTTTTGAACTAGTAGTAGTAAAAAGCATGTGTCATACTGTATACAACAAATGGCAGAAAGCTACTGTAGCTTTCTGTTCAATGTCCTGGTACACTGAATGTACTTTTCAGACAACATCCATAGCAGAAAGAAAAATGTGATTGAACTAAAATATTCCATGTTTATGATTTAAAGAGTCAGTGACAACCTTCCTGAAACAGTTCCCCGTGTGATTTTGATGATCCCATCTTCTTTTGCTGAAGGATGTATACTTTAATATGCAATTTTCATGCCAACAGTAAAATGATCTATGCTTATATTTACAATAAAACATATACTATATAAATGCAAAAACATTGCTTTGAATATTTGAAAATAAAAAAAAAATTATCTCCCAACTGTTACATTATTTTCAATGTAAGTTTAGACAGCAATGTCACCTTAGCCTCACAAAAAAAATTAAGAAGTAATGGTACAGAAATTATTATCCCCTTCTAGGAACTGTACCTATAAAAATAACAAGAGATGATGGATAAATACTGCCTTCATGTGCTTTCACTGTTCCCAATATAGACAATAGTCAAAGCCAGCTTGCATAATATTTTAAATTTTAAGGGTGACACTGTTGTAGAGTGGTGGTTACAGAGAGAGACAGAGCCAGGGAAAAGGCTAACAGACTTTATTCAACGAATAAAGGGTCGCTGCGGCTGCCGATGGCAATCTGACAGCCAGCTGGCGGCGACAGCTGATGCCGTTTGACAGCTCCCTTGTTGATGGATGGGCATGGAGTGGCGTGCTGTGTTAATAGGTATGTGGACAGCTTGGAATGCCAGAATTTCTTTGGCCAGAACTTCTTTGACTGATCTAACAGCCCTCTCTGCCATCCCGTTGCTCGCAGGTGAAAGGGGCCTGTGAGGGCGTGTCTGATACCGAGGTTGGCTGTGAAGATGGCAAACTCATTGGAACTGAATTGGGGGCCATTGTCTGAGACCAAGGTGTCAGGCAGTCCATGAGTAACAAACAGTCTGATCAAAACCCTTGTGACCGCTCATGTGGTGGTGGAAGGTAACAAGGCCATCTCTGTCCATTTTGAAAATGAGTCTACCACAACCAAGAATGTCTTCCCCAGTATAGGACCAGCTAGGTCAATATGCAGCCTGGCCCAGAGCACCCCCGTACCTTCCCATCTGGTTGGTGTGGCTGTGGGTGGGGCTGCCCTTGTTGCCTGGCAGGCTTGGCACGCTTTAACCCAGTTGGCAATTTGGGCATCCAGTCCTGGCCACCAAACGTAGCTGCGTGCTAAGGCCTTCATTATTACGATGCCCGGATGACCCTCGTGCAGTGTCCTTAAAACTGATTTTTGCAAGGTGGGTGCAATGACTACCCTAGTCCCCCATAAAAGACAGCCCTGTAGAGAAGACAACTCCTGCCTGCGGGTCCTGAATGGCAAGTATTCAGGGGTGAATTGAATATCAGGCCACCCCATCCCTACCCAGTCCAGGACTTGGGAAATCACAGAATCTTTTTTGGAGTGTGCAGCAATATCCCCAGCTGAGACTGGTAGGTCAAGTTCATTGCAGTCGAAGATTGTGTGGATGGGAGCTGGGTCCTTGACTGGTGTTGGCAGGGGGCATCTGCTGAGAGCATCTGCATGGCTCAGGTTTATTCCAGGGCGATGTACCAAAGTGAATGAGTAAGCAGCCAGAAACAGAGTCCATCTGGTCATTCTCGGGGAGAGTACCTGTGGGGTTTGTTTGTCACCGGCTAACAGTCCCAAGAGAGGTTTATGATCTGTTACTAGTTCAAAAGAATGGCCATAGAGAAACTCGTGGAATTTTTTTACAGCAGCCACAGCTGCTAAGGCCTCCTTATCGATCTGACTATAGTTTCTCTCTGCAGCAGAGAATGTCCTTGAAAAGAAGGCAATAGGTGTCTCAGATCCATTTGAAAGTCTGTGGCTTAATACTGCTCCTATACCAAAAGGTGAGGCATCAGAAGCCAATACCAGGGGCAAGTCCTTGTTAAATTGAACTAATACAGCATCTGAAGTCAAAAGAGACTTTACTGCCTGGAAAGCATTGGCTTCTTTCTGTCCCCAGTGCCAGGGGGCCTTCTTATCTCGGAGCCTATGTAGGGGTTCAGCTACAGAGGCCTTGTGAGGCAGGAAAAATGCATAAAAATTTAGGATCCCCAAAAAAGCCTGTAATTCAGTTTTGTTAGAGGGAGTGGGTGCCTCGTGAATGGCTCTAACTTTACTTTCAATGGGGTGAATCCCAGAGGAATCAATTCGATAACCAAGGAATTCTACTTGACTGGTAGCAATGGTGCATTTATCTTTTTTCAATTTGAGCCCATTTAGCCTAAACCTGTCAAGGACAGACCTCACTCTGAGTAGCAATTGTGTTTTGTTGGTGGCAGAAACTAAAATGTCATCAAAGTATGGGACCACCCCAGGTAGGCCCTGGAGGATTCTTTCTATGAGTGATTGGAAAATGCCAGGGGCTACACTGACTCCCAACTATAAACGTTTACATCTGAAGGCGCTCCTGTGTGTAACTATGGTTTGTAGGTCAGCAGTGTGCTGATCCACAGGAAATTGTTGGTATGCCTGGGACATGTCCAACTTGGCAAAAATTGTACCTGGCTCAAACGAGTGGAGCAGGTGTTGGATTACAGGTACTAAGTATGTGCTAATTTGGAGGAAATGGTTGAGGGACGTCTTATAGTCAGCGCAAATTCTCACGCTGCCATCCTTTTTTAGGGGGGTAACTATGGGGGTTTCCCACTTGGCAAAATCTACCTGTTCCAAAATTCCTTGGCTGATGAGCTTGTCTAATTCAGCGTCTCATTTGGGCCTAATGGCGAAGGGAATCCTTCGAGGTTTTAAACGGATTGGGGTGGCTTGTGGACCCACATCGAAAGATATGGGGGTGCCTGTATAACACCCTAGCTCGCTGCTGAAAACATCTGAGTAGTCCTTAAAAAGGGCATCAACCTCAGAATTTACCACAGAGTGAATACCTGTAATGTTAAGGCCTAGGGCAGGAAACCAATCTAGTTCTAGCAAACTAGGTAGGGCACCATTTACAACTACCAGTGGCAAGTGACCTCTGAAGTTTTGGAATTGAATGAGGAAGTTTCCCTTACCCAGGACTGGGATGGTCTTCCCCTGGTAGTCCCAAAGAGTCAGGTGGCAGTTGATCAGCTTCTTCTTTGAGAGCAAAGGCAGTATCTTCTTCAAGGTGGTCCATGATATGATGGAGAGTACTGACCCGGTGTCCACCTCCATCCGGCAGGGTTTACCTTCTATGAAAAGAGAAATGCTTATTTTGTTAGAATTACTGGTGCTATAGCCCGCATGATAACATGTGTAGCAATTTTCCACTTGCCTTTGGGAGGAGGCAGAAACTTGAGGTCTTTGAGGATGGGTCTGTTTGGCTTGGCAAACCCTGGCTATGTGCCCTCTCTTCTGGCAGTTCAGACAAATAACGTTTCTGAACCTGCAAGTTGACCTAAGGTGGTTACCCCCACAGCTCATACAATGAAGTTGTTGTTTGCTGGTCTGGGCATTGGTTTTTTGGGTTGGACCCAAAGGTGCTCTGGGGCGAGTGAGGCGATTTACCTCTGATGTTTCTTCTTCCTCTTCTTGGGAGGTTTCATCATAATGAATTGTAGCCTGACCTTGTTTAGAGCTGCTTCCCTGGAGCTCAGCTACGGATAGTTTTGATAACTCATCAGCCTGAGCTTCCTCAACAGTTAGGGATAAGGTCAAATCTTTTTTTGCCAATAACCTTCTCTGCAGTTTTAGGTCCCTGACTCCTCCCACAATTTGGTCCAGTAGCATGTCCTCGAGGTAGTCCCTAAACCCACAGTGTATGGCAGCTGATCTTAACGCTGCCATATACTGAGTCACAGTTTCGCCTTCAGCTTGAACCCTCCTTCTAGCTATTTGAGAGGGCCTGGGGGAATAGTGGTTTGATAAGATCTCCCTCAACTCATCCCAGGGGATAGCCTTGATGGATCGAGGGGACACTAGAGCAGAGGCTGTGTCAAAAACGGTAGCCCCACAGAAGCTTAAAAAATAAGACCTTTTTCTCAGGTCTGTAGCCTCAGACAAATCAATCGCATTTTAAAAACATTCGAATCTATTCATGTAAGATTCCCAAGTCTCTGCTCCCGGCTGGAAATGTGGGAACGTCGGAGTTGATGCCATCAGAGTGGCAGAGTCGGTTTCCTTAGGTGAGGAAATTTAAGAGGTATCACTTTTAGAAAAGCATTTCTGGTTGTGCCTGTCAGCAGCGCTCGGCTCCTCAGCTGTGGAGCTTTAAAGTTCGCACTCTTCTTTTTTTTTTTTTGGAGAGCGCCGGCGGTGGTGACTTCAAAACAGCCCTTGGCGGCTTCAGCTCTTTCTTGTAGTGACTTCGGCTCAGTTGTTTCGCCTGATCGTCTTGCTGTATCCCACCCTCGTCGCCAGTGTTGTAGAGCGGCAGTTACAGAGAGAGACGGATCCAGGGAAAAGGCTAACAGACTTTATTCAACGAATAAAGGGTCGCCGCGGCTGCCGATGGCAATGTGACAGCCAGCTGGCGGCGACGGCTGATGCCGTTTGACAGCTCCCTTTTACAGCCGGCTGTCAAACGGCATCAGCCAATGGGAGCGTTCGACGCTCCCGCGCAGGTGGCGGACCAGAAGGAGAACTGCAGCTTAGTTCTTAAACATAGCAGACACAATTTAGCTCTCAAAGAGAGTAACTGATGGAAATGAGCAATTTAAAAATTAGATATATATATAGATAGATGATAGATAGATTGAACTTTAAGCATCCAAGCACGATAAAAAAGTGATTGTAACTAAAATTAGGCACACCCAGTTTTTATAAAGGACCTTTTCTTCAAACTGATGAAGACAATAGAAAAAATAAATGGGGGGGGAGGAATATTTTATGGCAATAGAAATATTCTGGGAAGAAATCCATACTGTTGCAGTTGTTATTTTCATTATGTTAAAAGAGGCATATTCATGAGAGGCAGTGGGAGTATCATAACAGTATCATTAAAGTGCAGCTGAAATCCCAAGAGTGATATTTTGCTAAGAAATATAAAGAACATAGATGATTAAAAGCTGTAGTAAGGCCCATCAGGCTCCCAAAAGTAGAATACTGAAAATTCCATAATGCTGTTTTGGCAATGTGAACTTTGTGAAAGTGTCATGGAAGGGAATTGCAGAAGGACTGAGGTGATGTCATTAAAAAACAGCTGGAGATTGCAAAAGGGATTTGCTTAATTCTGGAACACGGCAGGAAGGCATTTAAATTGAGTTCAGGCTGAGATAATGGTAATGTTTGAGATAATACTAATTTTTTTAAAAATTATGCCTGTTTTCTAGCATCTGATTTTGCAGAGGTAATTTAGAAGAGACTAGCCACTAATTAAATGTTGTTAAAAGAACATTTGCAGAAAGATAACTTATATATATTCCCCACAAGTTGTTTTCAAGTTACATACAGATATTGACAGTTGTCACTAATTTCTGTTATTTGAACATTCATTGAGATCCTGGATAAAGTACCTTGATGTGCTTGCTAAATAAGTTAAATAACAAGTTTCAGATTCAACATATCTAAGGGGTCCAGAAGTAGGAAGGATACTCTGTACATTGGAATATAAGTATGTATAATTCGTCATTATGTATTATCTATGATAAAAACAAAATTAAAGGCATCTGTAATTATTTGCTAGGCATTAAACTCATCCTCAGATACATCTCATTAGCAAAAAATATTTGTGCCCAAAGGCTATTTTTCCAGAATTTATCTTAATTGGGCTTATATAGTGTTCAAAGTGAAGCAGCAAAGTAATTCTTTGGGGACCCAAGATTTTACTATGTTTTATATACCAACTATTAAATGACACAAGTTCACACTGAAAAATAAACCCCAATAATCTGTATTTTATGGTTCACTGCAGCAATATATTTAACAAAAATTGCAGAGCCTGGTGTAATTACTTATAATTAGTTTGCAAATCTAATATGGGGCTTGGAAAGGTGAATATTGACACTCCTTGTACAGATGTGGATGAGGCTGTGTATGATAATATGCTCACCTCATAAAGCAGAAAGATAAACTGTTGTATAAAGTTAAGGTGAAGATAACTGACTGACTTGTTTATTTATTTTAGCATGGTATGGCTTTCATGGACATTGTGCTATAATATTATAAACTAGATGTAAAGTTTGCATTGCTTATATGATGCTTGGAGCAGTAGGAGCAATAGTGATGGAGTGGAAGGAAAGAAAATATTTTTTCTGTTGTACTCTGTTGTAACTATGTATCATTGCAACTATGTATCATTGCAACTATGTATCATTCATGTGTTTGCAACATTGTATCATTCACGTGTAATCATTAACTTCTGTCTCTTCAGTGATCTTTGCAAGGCACGTACAAGGGACAAGGAGCTAGACGGTTGTTAATAAGCTTATCCACACTGTAAATGATCTGTCCGGTATGCAGCTTTGTAAACATGTACATCCTGATGAGATTATCATGTTTGACTTGAGCTTTGATTAAATCATTTTCTTGTAAAAAAGCACAATAAAAGAGCGTGTGCCAAGACATTCGGGGCGCGCTCATCCAGAGGAAACCTCGCTTCCTGTCGTTTCTCTCCCCTTCGCTCCCTTTCATGAGCCGCCCATCTGATGCGGGATAGCAGATACCGCATTCTGGTGACCCCGATGTGATTCCCTAAGGGGGATACGTTGCGAAGCGCCCATATCTTATCAGCTCGATGGGAGCTGTGCATCGCCAGGCCTGAAGCGAATTGCACATCATTGGATCTGAAACACGGTCTCGACTTTTGTAAGTATGGGTGGAAACTTTTCTCAACAACAGACGCAGCATCTGAAGGAATTGAGGGAGTTAGTTGCTTCTTCTTCTAAATACTCTGCCAATTTAAAGGGCTCGCCTGTAAAAATGAAACCTATTGCTACATTATTGGCTTATGTGTGGCAACATTGTCCCAATTATTCAGAGGAAGGGTCCTTAAAAATTTCCACTTGGCAAAAAATTGGTGAACATCTCCATAGTCCTCCTCGTGCACCTATTGGCATTTTGGTCACTTGGAGGAAAATTATGGAGGCTTTAAATGTCCATTATAAAATAGAAGCAGGGAGTGTGTTTGAATCTCCCCCGCCAAGTTATGATAACTTTTCTGTCCTTCAACCCTCCGCTCCCGATGGTCATAAGTCATTACGGGAGCCTCCCTCCATTCAATCCACTTCCATAAATTTAGAGCCCCCTTGTCCTCCACCACCCTCCCGAGGTGGGGGGGGGGTGTTGTAAAAGCCATTCAACAAGCCTTTTATGAAGGGGAAATGGATGAGGACACCCTTGCAGCTGCTTCCCTCTATCTGGTCATACAAGCCGGCAATCCCCCAGCTCCTCAGTATACCCCAATGTCATACAAAATAATTAAGGATTTGAAAGCAGCCTGCAAGGAAAATGGTATTCAATCCCGCTATGTACAGGGTCTTTTAGGGTCAATAAACCAACCAGGCGCTGACTTGATAAATGCTGATTGGCGTACATTATTTGCCATGATCCTCACGCCTTCACAATTTTTGGTCTGGGAGTCCGAATTTCATAAACGTACTGCAGCCGCAGCCGCTAGAGGCTTGCCGGCAAATGTCACTTTAGATATGCTTAACGGTACTGGCACCATGCTTACCATTGCCCAGCAGACTGCCACAAACGCAGCTGCTTTCCCTATATTACAGGATTGTGCTTTGGCCGCGGCTCGAAAAATTGATAATGCGGGATGTGTGCCCAAATCTTTCTCTAAGATTATCCAAGGACTTTCTGAGCCTTTTTCCTCCTTTATAAACCATCTCACAGAAGCCTTGGAGAGACAAATTGATAATGAGGAGGCTTGTAATGAATTAGGTTTAAACTTGCTTATGAAAACGCAAACTTGCTTATGAAAACGCAAACGCTGATTGTCAGAAAGTTTTGCAACCATCAATTAATAAGAAAAATGTTACCTTGGCAGATTATCTTGCAGCCTGCCGAATCATAGGAACCACATCCCATTCCATGTCTACTCTGGCTACAGCCATTACGGAAAGCATGCAGCAGAACATGGGCTCTCTTCTTCCCATTTCCCAACAAAATACTCGTAAAATGGGTAATTGTTTTAATTGTGGCAAGCCAGGTCACTTTAAGAGCCAATGCAGAGCCCCGGGTGGGGGAGCAAATATGTCAAGAAACCAGGTAGCTTACCCCAAAACGCCATGCCCTCGATATAAAAAGGGCTATCACTGGGCTAGTCAGTGCAGAGTCCAAAAGAATGAACAGCAGAATAACCCTACAATCATTCAAAAACCCTATTTGAATCAGGGAAACTAGAAACGGGGCAGGCAACCAGCCCCACAACAAAGGCTGCTGAAACTTGCAATTTTTCTTCTTTCGCTTCCGATCTTGTTGCTAATGAAACTGTTACTTATCTCCCTGGTATCGCTGACTTTCTCTTTGTACACCCTGTTCAGCCTTTTCATATGCCCCCCGATATTCCAGTGCTAGTCTTTCCTGTAAGGGATTTAGCTGAACAAGGTATTCTTGCCTCTCCTTTTCTGCATGACCCTACTGTATTGTCTGATGTCTGTCTGTCCGTACTAGCTAATACAGAAGTTACTATAAATGAGGGGGATGTTGTGGCAAAAATGATTGTGCTCTTAGACCAACAACAAGAGCAACTCTATGCAATTGAAAGACCAATTAGTCAACCGAAACCTACGGTAACATTCTTATTGAACGGTCGATCCTTTCTTGGTCTTTTAGATACTGGAGCGGATATTTCCGTCATCCGAACCGCTGAGTGGCCGGACACCTGGCCTGCAGATGTGGCACCAGCGGTGAGAGGAGTGGGGGGACTCCAGGAGACTCGCATTAGCAGAAACTGGGTAAAAGCCCATTCCCTTGAGTCTCAATGTGTTGCTTATATTAAACCAGCTGTAATTCCTCTGTATACTAATTTGTAGGGAAGAGACCTTATGTCACAGTTTAATGTGCAACTCACCCTCCATTAACCATGCTTCGCTTATATTTGACTAACAATAACCCTGTATGGATTGATCAGTGGCCTCTCCCTTCTATAAAGCTTGAAGCCTTACATTCTCTTGTTCAAGAACAATTAGATAGAGGTCATCTAGAACCCTCATTGAGTCCATATAATACCCCAGTTTTTGTTATCAAAAAGAAAAACGGCGCTTGGCGCCTCCTTCAGGATTTAAGGGCTGTGAATTCGGTCCTCCTTCCAATGGGACCCCTGCAATGTGGTCTTCCAAATCCTAACATAATTCCTCAAGAGCATGACCTTGTCATTATCGATTTAAAAGACTGTTTTTTCTCCATTCCATTACACCAGTTAGATAGAAAATTATTTGCTTTTACAGTACCAACTTTAAATAATCAAAGACCTACCAAACGATATCAATGGAAAGTCTTACCGCAAAGCATGTTAAACAGTCCAACTATGTGTTATTTTTTTGTGGATTTAGCCTTGCAACCATACAGGGACAAATATCCTCATTTTTTAATCTATCATTACATGGATGATATATTGGTATCTGCACCTGGCCCAAAGGGCACGGTATTAAAAACTCTGCCGTGCCTGACCTCCATTTTAGGTAAAGCAGGGCTCATTATAGCCCCAGAAAAAATACAATCCAAACCTCCCTTTTCCTATTTAGGTCACAAGTTACTTGCTTCAGCTGCTGTTCCTTCCCTTCCCCTCCCAACACTTCCCCCAAAACCAACCCTCGTGATCTTACAACAGTTCCTGGGAACCTTAAATTGGGCACGTCCTTATTTGGGTTTGACTACAGCTACATTAGCTCCTCTCTTTAATGCTCTCACGCAAGGTAAAGCCCCGTCCGATGTTATCATTCTAAATAAAGAGCAGTTGCAGGCATTAAAAGACATTTCCCATTTACTGGCTACTCGATGGGTGGATCGAGCTATAGAAAATTGTCCTTTATCAATTGCTTTACTAAATACTGTTCAGAGACCCACAGCTGTCATTATGCAATCTCATCAGACACAGGTTCTGATTTTAGAATGGCTGCATTTGTCTCACACCCCACGGACCACAATCACTAGTAAAGCCTCTGCATATTCCCATGATCTTTAAAGGTCGACAAAGATGTAAACAACTCATGGGATGTGAGCCTGTTTTAATATTCACTCCTTGTTCATTGACCACGTGGGAAATGCTATGGTGTAATTCAGAAGAACTACAATACACTTTAGTAGAGTGGCCAGGGCAAATTTCTTGCCATTTACCAGCTGACCCATGGTTTACTTTTCTTAAAACTCTCCCTTTTGAATGGCATTCCCCCCTCTCAATATCTCCATTAGTAAATGCACCTACGCTTTATGCAGATGGGGGAAAAATGTATGGTGCTTGTGCATGGTACCAGGAGGGAGAGTGGAAAACTAAAATTACCCCTCCGCAATCTTCTGCTCAACAGGCAGAACTTGCTACATCTCTTATTGCGTTTCAACAGTTTCAAAAAGCTCCTTTTAATTTAATAGTAGATTCCTTATACGTTTCTCAGATTTTGAAAAATATACATCAAGCCTATTTATCTCCTAGCATATCTGTTTCTTTGTTAAAGTTGTTGCTTCCTCTACAGCAATGTATCAACAGTCGCACGCATCCATTCTTTGTAGCACATATCAGGAGCCATCAACCTTTTCCTGGTATATTACAGAAGGGAAATTAGGTGGCAGACGCAGCTGCAGCAGCTGCATCCGGTAAATCAATTTGTAATCTGACAGCAGCCGAAAGCCATGATTATTTTCACCAAAATAAGAAAGCATTGCAAAAACAATTTTCCCTAACTCAAGCAGAAGCTGCTGCCATGATTCAACAATGCCCCACATGTAGTAAGCAAGGACATTCCATTCCCATAGGAGTAAATCCTAGAGGATTAAAAGCTTGTGAAATTTGGCAAATGGATGTAACTCAGTATCCACCTTTTGCCCCTTGGAAATATTTGCACGTTTCCATAGATACATATTCAGGGTTTATTCTGGCCACCCCTCAAAGGGGAGAAACTGTAAAACATGTCATCAATCATTCAATTCGTACCTTTGCCTCGCTGGGACGTCCAAAAGAAATCAAAACGGACAATGGACCTACCTATACAAGTTCTGCGTTCCAGGACTTCTGTAACAGATGGGATGTAACCCACAAGTTTGGGATTCCCTACAACAGCCAGGGGCAGGCTATTGTGGAACGAGCGAACTTATCTCTGAAACGTGCTCTTGATCGATATTCGTTGCGGGAAAAAACCCCGAACCTCCCACCATTGCAAAATTCTCTTAACATTTGTCTTTGCACTTTAAACTTTCTTAATCTGACTGGCATTCCTCCCACTTCTGCTGCTTCACGTCATTTTTCCTCCCCCTCACCCCCGCCTAACAGACCTCTGGTATATTATCGCAGATTGCCAGATCCCGCCTGGCAGGGTCCCGCTGAGCTTCTCACTTGGGGACGAGGCTACGCTGCGATCTTACTGCCAGACAAAACCACTTGCTGGATCCCTGGTAGGGCGGTTAGACCCTATCATGGGAATTCCTCTGCTACATCTGTATCTTAAAACTCTTCCTGATATTCTTGCCTATATCTTCTTTGTAATTTCTACCTTACTTCAACAAAACCTATGCTTCCTGTCAAAAGACTATTCGTGTTAAAACCATTTCATTAACAGAAGGCTATTATACTTGTTCCATGTGGGTACGTCATGAAAATGCTACCCGTAGTTTTCACTCTGTCACTTCTGTTTTGTTTAAAGAACACTCTACCACTCGCTCTTTTGTTCCTTCTTTCCTCTTCCTATGGAAAGGAACCTTAAAATCTTTTCCTCCTATTCAATCTAAACATAGGGGGACCTAGATGTCCTTCTATTGTATTATGGGTTTCCCCACCCCAACTAACATCCTTGATGAATTACCAAATTAATCTTTATTGTCATTATTGTCATTATTATCCTTTTTCTACTAATTGAATTCCCTCCTCATCTCGTAAATGTTCTACAACTAACTTGTCCATAGCCCTCTCTCCTGCTTGTGATGTTTTTATATACCCGAACTCTGATCCTGTCAACAAACGCCGCTTCAAAAGAACTGTCCATGACGATCCGCAGAAGCCTCATAGAAGATATAATATTGCTTGGACTATAACTGACTTTCAAGGCGTTCGTTTAAGTTCTACAACCAATTTTTCTTGCATAGAAGACTTCTACCCATCACTTCAATTCGATTTGGCAGACACACCCACACAACCAGGGGATATCCTGCAATCTACACCACTTCAGGAGGAACTTTAACATCACACCTGAAAGGAATGTATTTTATCCCTGGCAATAATTTTGTTTGGACTTGTTCCACCGGTCTCATGGCATGTGTTCACGGGGATGAAATTGTTAAATCCAAATCATTTTGCATTCAAATATGGCTTGTGTGTATAACTCTGATGATTTTATATCCCTACAGGTACCCATGGAATACCCCCTTTTGCAAAATCGTAAAGATTTAGATCTGTTATTTTTTTAAAAAAACAAGGGGGATTGTGTGCTATGCTTAAAGAAGAATGTTGTCTTTATGTTGATGGCAGGGGGGGGTTCGTTTTCTATTTCGCCATGGTTTACAACCTTTTTAACTGCATTGGCAGGATCATTAATAATCATTATATTGATATGTATTATAGGACCTTGTTGTTTTTATAGAATATTGCAATTTTTGAAAAATCAATTATCCTCCATAACTGCTGATATTAATGTGCTATTGCAAGCTCATGTTATATCCTCAACACCGGATGAAAAAATGTCATTGCTGAGTTACTGCTCCTTGGACAACCCTGACGCTGACGGGTCGCACTCTTGCCTAGATGACGGGGACGGTGAACATTTCAGAAAAATGGTTACAGAGGAGATGTTGTAACTATGTATCATTGCATCTATGTATCATTGCAACTATGTATCATTCATGTGTTTGCAACATTGCATCATTCACGTGTAATCATTAACTTCTGTCTCTTCAGTGATCTTTGCAAGGCACGTACAAGGGACAAGGAGCTAGACGGTTGTTAATAAGCTTATCCACACTGTAAATGATCTGTCCGGTATGCAGCTTTGTAAACATGCACATCCTGATGAGATTATCATGTTTGACTTGAGCTTTGATTAAATCATTTTCTTGTAAAAAAGCACAATAAAAGAGCGTGTGCCAAGACATTTGGGGCGCGCTCATCCAGAGGAAACCTCGCTTCCTGTCGTTTCTCTCCCCTTCGCTCCCTTTCATGAGCCGCCCATCTGATGCGGGATAGCAGATACCGCAGTACTCGACATTTCTCTGGCATTGTTACATGGCAGACACTGGAAGGAAGAAGAAGAGAAAGTGATCTTTTAATAAATCATGTAAAGTTAAGATTAACATGAGGAATCAGTGAGAAATAAAAATAAAATCATTGTTGTAGACTGAAAAGAAAAGTGATTACAGTAAGTCAGGATGCCGAAGTGAATTAGCAGCTGCTATAAATTACCATCCAAGTAAATTTGGTTTCATGGGGAACACCCTGGATTAACAGCAGGGGAACCTGAATTTTAGTTACGGACAGAATCCAGCTTGGTGACTTGCTGCAGTGCACAGATATATGCAGTTTACTATAAAATATGATTATCAAAAAAAAAATAAAAGGTGATCTACTAGTAGTATAATAGTAATTGTGAGAGGGATCTTGAACTTAGTGGACAATCATTTAAATATAAACCAGCTGCAGGTGCCAAAAAAGCCAACACAGTTCAAGGCTGCATTAACACAGGGATAGAATCAAGATCATGTGAAGTGTTAATACCACTTTATAATGCCTTGGTAAGGCTACACTTGGAATACTATATTCAGTTTTGGTTGGCATGATGTAAAAAGATGTTTGAGAATCTAGAAAGAGTGCAGAGAAGAACAACAAAGATAATTAGGAGAGTGGAAGTTAAAACATATAAAGATTGGTTGCTGGAATTGGGTATGTCTACTGGTTTAATGAAAAGAAGGAATGAGGTGACATGATAGCAATGTTCCAATACCTCAGGGGTTTCCACAAGAAAAGGGAGTCAAGCTATTCTCAGAAGCAGGGACAAGAGGACAGGACAAGAAGCAATGGGTGGAAACTAATCAAGGAGAGAAGCAAATTAGAACTAAGGAGAAATTTCCTGACTTTTAGAATAATTAATCAGTGGAACAACTTGCCTCCAGAAGTTGTGAATGCTCCAACAGTGGAAGTTTTTAAGAAGAGATTGGAGAACCATTTGTCTGAAATGGTATATGGTTTCCTGCCTGATCAGGGGGTTGGACTAGAAGACCGCCTTCCAATTCTGCTATTCTATTCTATTCTATTCTATTCTATTCTATTCTATTCTATTCTATTCTATTCTATTCTATTCTATTCTATTCTGGTCAGTTCTGTTCTGGTCTGTTCTGGTCTGATCTGGTCTGGCCTGGCCTAGTCTAGTCTAGTCTAGTCTAGTCTAGTCTAGTCCAGTCCAGTCCAGTCCAGTCCAGTCCAGTCCAGCCAGTCCAGTGCATTCCATTCCATTATATTATATTCATACAAGCCTCTTTGAGAGGTCTGAGGAGAGATTACTGCCACTGGTAACATCTGGTACGATCTTCATTCAATGGGATTAATACAAACAGCAACATTGCTGAATAGGGTATTGGCTTGGGGAGCTATTTATTATAATTTCTACAGGTGAAACTCAAAAAATTACAATATCATGCAAAAGTACATTTATTTCAGTAATGCAACTTAAAAGGTGAAACTAACATATGAAATAGGCTCATTATATGCAAAGCAAGACAGTTCAAGCTGTGATTTGTCATAATTGTGATGATTATGGCTTACAGCTCATGAAAACCCCAAATCCACAATCTCAGAAAATTAGAATATTACATGCAATCAATAAAACAAGGATTATACATAGAACAATATCAGACCTCTGAAAAGTATAAGCATGTTTATGTACTCAGTACTTGGTTTGGGCCCCTTTTGCAGCAATTACTGCCTCAATGTGGCGCGGCATGGAAGCTATCAGCCTGTGGCACTGCTGAGGTGTTATGGAAGACCAGGATGCTTCAATAGCAGCCTTCAGCTCTTCTGCATTGTTCGATCTCATGTCTCTCATCTTTCTCTTGGCAATGCCCCATAGATTCTCTTTGGGGTTCAGGTCAGGAGAGTTTGCTGGCCAATCAAGCACAGTAATCCCATAGTCATTGAACCAGGTTTTGGTGCTTTTGGCAGTGTGGGCAGGTGCCAAGTCTTGCTGGAAAATGAAGTCAGCTTCCCCATAAAGCTCGTCTGCAGAAGGAAGCATGAAGTGCTCCAAAATCTCCTGGTAGACGGCTGCGTTGACCGTGGACTTAATGAAGCACAGTGGACCAACACCAGCAGATGACATAGCTCCCCAAATCAACACAAACTGTGAAAACTTCACACTGGACTTCAAGCAGTGTGTGCCTCTCCATTCTTCCTCCAGACTCTGGGTCCTTGGTTTTCAAATGAGATGCAAAAGTTGCTCTCATCAGAAAAGAAGACTTTGGACCACTGAGCAACAGATCAGTTCTGGTTTTCTTTAGCCCAGGTAAGACACTTCTGATGTTGTTTGTTGCTCAGAAGTGGCTTGATAAGAGGAATACATTTGAAGCCCATGTCCAGGACCCATCTGTGTGTGGTGGCTCTTAATGCACTGACTCCAACCTTAGTCCACTCTTTGTGAAAGTCCCCAACATTTTTGAATGGCCTTTTCCTGACAATCCTCTCCAGGCTGCAGTCATCTCTGCTGCTTGTGCACCTTTTCTTCCACACTTTTCCCTTCCACATAACTTTCTATTAATGTGCTTTGATACAGCACTTTTGAACATCCAACTTCATTTGCAATTATCTTTTGAGACTTTCCCTCCTTATGGAGGGTGTCAATGATAGTTTCTGCACAACTGTTAGGCAGTCTTTCCCATGATTGTGATTCCTACTGAACCAGATTGAACCCTCAGGAACCTTTTGCAGGTGTTATGGTTTCATTAGCTGATTAGAGTATTAGAGTTCATAATATTCTAATTTTCTGAAATTGTGGATTTGGGGTTTTCATGAGCTGTAAGCCATAATCATCTCAATTATGACACATTATGGCTTGAACTATCTTGCTTTGCATGTAATGAGTCTATCTCATATATTATGTTCACCTTTTAAGTTGCATTACTGAAATAAATGTACTTTTGCACGATATTCTAATTTTTCGAGTTTCACCTGTACATCTGCTATGTGAATTAATTTTCAGTTACTGCTCTGATATACAGCTTCCCACTACCATCAGTTTGCTGGTTGCATCTCTCAGAGACCAATTGTTGTAGCTTCTGTTTCTGACTGTCTGGGTATATGGCTGACTCAAGGAGGGTTATTTATAGGATATTTTGAAGACCTGAGGCATATTTTCTGAAAATCAAAGAATTTACACTGGATGCAAAGAATTAAACTTGTTTGCTTACTTATTTCTTTTTTGTTTATGTCTTGCCTTCAGGCTTTCAAAGTAAATTAGTCCTTCTACTAAGCCAAGGCTTTTCTGCTGAAATCCCATCTGTAAATAACACCCCCTTGCATGTCGTCTCTAACGTCTTGTCTTCAGCATCTTCAGTCTATCTGTCTAAACTTCTTTCATATATATCTTTTATCTATCTCTATCATTCACTTTTAGTAGGTTAGATTCATAATAGTAAATTGTTTACAAAATAATGTTACATAGCAATCATTAACAATTAAGGCTTGGACAAAACAAAATAATCAATCAAAAGCAATAAAATAAACAGTGTTTCTTTCACAGTTCTATTTTTAGAACAAAACAGAACAGAATAGAATAAAATTGAATGTTGTGGGTATTAAGTTCTGCGCATGGGTGCAAGGAACGGAGACAAGGCAGTGAACAGTGAACTTCAACTCTTTATTAACCATCGTGAACAGAGCCAAAACCAGGGGCAGCAGCAGCCCTTTTATATGAGAATATGGAAGTATTAAACCCTTGAACCAATGAGAGTGGCTCGTTAACAGCCAATCAGATTCTCCAGAACGGACCAATCCGATATCGCTATTATCGGCCAATCA
The DNA here is from genome assembly GCA_033807585.1 of Hydrophis major. Lineage (NCBI taxonomy): Eukaryota > Metazoa > Chordata > Lepidosauria > Squamata > Elapidae > Hydrophis > Hydrophis major. Next base: position 59,316,066 of record CM066333.1, on the reverse strand, counting down.
GAAGTGCAGGATTAGAACCCTGCTTTTTCTTTAAGCTTTGATAAAACTTTATTTAAGCATATTTATTAGTTCCCCCCGGGTTCCATTTGAGGGGTGTGGTGACATAATCTCTAAGATATGTGGGTTGTTTTAACTGTCTATTAGATTTGCGCTGTCCCACCGGTTCCCGTGTGCAGTCCAGCTTTGGTGGGACGTTTTTGAACATATCTGGTACCGGCGGTTCCACATTCTCACTGGACGACTCAGTGCCGCTAATTCTGTTGTTGTTGTTGTCCTCTGATCTCAGCAGGCTAGCCTCCATTCAGGTATTCCTCTGCAGTGAGGACACACCCCTCTCTGATTCTTCTTCATTACTCGCGCCTGATCGCTGACTCCCTTCGCTTCTGCTCTCCACCATCTCGAATTCGGTTTCTTCGACATCCCCTCCCCCCTGAGTTTGGGAGTCCCAGGAGTCACAGGAACTGGGTTGTAGCCTAGAGCAAAGCTGATCTATATGGCGTTTCCATATTTTTCCGTCGCAGGTTTGCACACAGTACGATCTGGGCCCGGTCGTTTGAATTACGGTTGCTTCGATCCATAATGGTTCGGAGGAGAGGTTTTTAGTGAAAACTAAGTCACCTACCTTGAACTCACGGCATTTTCCGCTAGATCCACAGGGTTTCTCTGGCTCGTAGGAAGGGTGAAGCTGGTCGAGGTGGGAACGGAGCTTGCGTCCCATCAATAGTTCAGCTGGCGTCTTGTTGGTGATGCTGTGAGGAGTGATGTGTTGGAGGGGGAGTATTCTGTTTATTTTTTCATCGATGTCCCCATAGTCCATTTTATGGAGAGTTTTTTTAACAAATTGTACCATGCGCTCGGCCCTGCCGTTAGCCGCAGGATGTGCTGGCAAAGTTAGCGCATGGCGGATGCCCCAATCCGCTAAGTATTGTTCAAACGCAAGGGCGGTGAACTGGGGTCTGTTGTCGGAGACCAGAACGTCTGGTAGTCTGTGCGTTGCGAATAGCCTGCTCAATTTTCGGATGACGGACTCCGTCATAGTATTTTTCATTTCGTGGATCTCGAGCCAGTTGGAATAGGCATCCACTGTTAGGAGGAACGTATGTCCTTTAGTAGGTCCCGCAAAATCAATGTGGATGTGGGACCATGGCCCCCGGGGGGTTTCCCATTCTGTTGGAGTTGCTCTAGGTGGGGCATTGCTGACTTCTTGGCACTTTAAGCAAGTCTTTACCCAGGTTTCGATTTGTTTGTCAATGCCCGGCCACCACGCGTAGCTTTGTGCGAGCGCTTTCATATGCACGATGCCGGAGTGACCGTCATGCAATGTTTTCAATACTGCTCATTGTAACCGCTCTGGGACGACGACTCTATCTCCCCATAGGATGCAGCCTTTTTGCGAAAAAAGTTCTGTTTGCCAGTTTCTGAAAGGGGTGAAGTCATCAGGGGTTTGTTCTATTGGCCATCCTCTTTCGACCCAGCTAAGAACTCGCACTAAGACAGGATCTCATTTTGTTTCAATTGCAATGTCTCTGGCTGTTAGCGGTGGTGCCTGTACCGTTTCAATCTGGAGTGTCGAAAGGGTTGGAGCTGGGTCGTCGACGGTTTCCAGAAGTGGGGCACAGCTCAATGCATCAGTGTGGGGAATGGCTTTCCCCGGGCGGTTTTGTCATTTATAGTTGTACGCAGCTAAAAACTCCAACCATCAAGTCATTCTAGGTGACAATATATAGGGGGTTGGCTTGTCTCCCGCTATAATCCCTAACAAAGGTTTGTGGTCGGTAACAATAATAAAAACTTGTCCATACACATATTCATGAAACCTTTTCACAGCAGATACAACAGCAAGAGCCTCTTTGTCGATCTGACTATAATTACGTTCAGCCTTTGATAAGGTCCTTGAAAAATAGGCAATAGGGGCCTCACTACCGTTTGGTAACACATGACTCAAAATGGCTCCTACTCCAAATGGTGACATGTCACATGTAATTGTTAAAGGCAGAGTCTCATTATATTGCATAAAAACAGCATCTGAGGTTTGTAAGTTTTTCACTTGTCGGAATGCGTGCTCCTCGCAGTGTCCCCAGACCCAGGTTGCTTTTTTGTTGAGGAGTCTATGTAAGGGCTCAACTACGGTCACTTTCTGGGGGAAGAAGATGTTGTAAAAGTTAATGAGCCCCAGGAAAGCTTGGAGATCAGTTCTATTTCTGGGTCTTGGGGCGTTTTTGATTGCTCTCAGCTTACTGTTAGTGGGGTGGATGCCCTGTTTATCGATTAGGTACCCCAGGAACTCTACTTTGTCTGTACATAGTTGACATTTATTTTTTTTAACCTTAAGACCAGAGTCTTTAAATTTCTGGAGAACCAATTTAAGCCACTTTTCTAGTATTTCTCTATTCGGGGCAGCAATTAAAACGTCATCAAAGTATGGCATGACCCCCTTGATCCCTTGCAAGAGTCTCTCCATCAGACTTTGAAAAATCCCTGGGGCTACGCTCACTCCGAATTGGAGTCGGTTGCACTTAAAGATGCCTCGGTGCGTATCGATTGTCTGTGCCTCTGCGGTTTTTTTTATCTACAGGCAGTTGTTGGTAGGCCTGTGCTAAATCCAATTTAGCAAAGACTTTTCTGCTCCCCAGGGAATGTAGAAGGTGTTGTACCACCGGTACCGGGTAAGCGTTCTGTTGAAGAGCGTGATTCAGGGTAGCCCGGTAGTCCCCACAAATCCTTAACGATCCATCCAGTTTGATGGGTGTTATGATTGGGGTTTCCCAACGGGCATGGTCAGTTGGTTCTAAAACACCCTGGGCTATTAATTTATCAAGCTGCTCATCAATTTTTGGTTTAAGGGCAAAAGGTACCCGACGAGGCTTAAGGTGGATGGGGGCTACTTCAGGGTTAAGGTTAAATGATATCGGGGTCCCCTTGTACTCGCCTAGTTTGTCTGCAAAGACGTCCTGGAATTCCTGGACGATGGCCTTCTCCCAGTCGTCGCTTCTGGTTTGGTGAATGCTGGCTTCCTCGATCCCAAGTGGGGTGAACCATTGAAGGCCTAACAAGCTAGGCCGGTCACAGTCGATGACGGTCAATGGTAATGACGCAGTACGATTTTTGAATGATACTTGGACTTGGCTGGATCCAACGACCGGAATTCGGTTCCCCTGATAATCTTTGAGTATGATTCTTTGGGCTCTGAGGTCTTGACGCTGGATGGCAGGGATTAATTGTTTAAGAGTCTTCCAGGAAATCATCGAGAGGGACGATCCTGAATCGACTTCCATCACACAAGGCTGGTTTTCGATGGTGACCTTCACTCGGATCTTCTTTGCGTCTAGCGATGAGGCGTGACCAATTGTAATGGTTTGGTGTGCCTCTTCTCTTCTCGATAAAATGGCCAGTGTTTTATTTCTGTAGAAGTGGTTGTTCCATTGGCGGTTCAATTGTTCCCAACTCACAGGGCGATTCTCTGTGGTCTGGCAGTAGTTGTTTCCCCTCTGAAATGGGCTGGATCCTTGCTTGCTTCTACAGACCTTCCCGATGTGGCCTCTTTTCCCACAGAAATGGCAGAGCGCATCGAGGAATTTGCAGTCTGATCACGGGTGGTTTGCCCTACAACCCGCGCATTGGTGCGGTAGTCTTTGATTCCCCTGCTGGCATTGGTCACATTCAGACCAGAGCCGGTTGACCTCCTCCTCATCACTTTCTGATGGCGATTCGAGGTCCTCGTGGTGGGTCACTGTTGTGTGCCTCTCTAGTTGAGGTGAGGTATTGCTAGCGAGTTGATGGAGCGGTGCGTTGGTGCGGTGCATTCGGGCGGCCGACTTTCTGGTTGCTTCTGCTGCAGTAGCATCCTTGATGACATCAGCAAGGTTGATGTCCCCTTTTGCCATGATCTTGCTCTGTACCATCTGGTCATCTAATCCTAGAATTATTCGGTCTCTCAGCTTCTTCGAGGTCTGTAAACTCACAGAGGCCTCCCAGGTTCTGGAGATCTGCGATGAAATCTGCAATGCTCTCTCCTTTCCGCTGGTCCCTCTGGTAAAATTCATGTCTTCGGAGAAGCGTTGGTACGGCGGGTGCATACTGGGCCCATAGAAGGGGCGCGAGGACATCCCAGTCCATGGTTTTCACCTCAGCCGGTTTCGCTAGTGCCTTGGCCATCTTAAAAACGGCAGGCCTGCAATGGGTCAGGAACACTGCTAGCTTTTTTCCCATAGTGGTATCCTTCAAGTTGTTGGTTTCCAGAAACATCTGGAACCGGTCTATGTACGAGTCCCAGTCTTCTTGTGCCGGGTCAAATGGAGCGGGTGGTATGGCGCCGCCGGACATGGTTCCATTGTCAATGCGCCTTCAGCCACGTGCTCTGTTTGGTGCTCTGTAGTGTTCAGTCAGCTCTGATGTCTCCGTATCCCATCCTCGTCGCCAGTGTTAAGTTCTGCGCATGGACGCAAGGAACGGAGACAAGGCAGTGAACAGTGAACTTCAACTCTTTATTAATCATTCTGAACAGAGCAAAAACCCTAGTGCAGCAGCAGCCCTTTTATAGGGCAGGCTGCTGACCTATTAGCCAATGAGAAACATGGAAGTGTTAAACCCTTGAACCAATGAGAGTGGCTCGTTAACAGCCAATCAGATTCTCCAGAACGGACCAATCCGATATCGCTATTATCGGCCAATCAGAAGTGCAGGATTAGAACCCTGCTTTTTCTTTAAGCTTTGATAAAAATTTATTTAAGCGCATTTATTAGTTCATAACAGTGGGAGTTAGTTGTTTAGCAGAGTGATGGCATTCGGGGGAAAAACTGTCTCTATGTCGAGTTGTTCTGGTGTGCAGTGCCCTGTTGTTTTAAGGATAGAAGTTGAAACAATTTATGTCCAGGATGTGAGGGGTCTGTAGATATTTTCACAGCCCTCTTTTTGACTCGTGCAGCATACAGATACTCAACGGAAGGCAGGTTGGTAGTAATTGTTTTTTCTGCAGTTCTAATTATCCATTGAAATCTTTGTCTGTCTTGTTGGTTGCAGAGCCAAACCACACAGTTATAGAGGTGCAGATGACAGACTCTATAATTCTTCTGTAGAACTGAATCAGCAGCTCTTTGAGCAGTTTGAGTTTTCTGAGTTGGTACAGAAAGAACATTCTTTGTTGTGCTTTTTTGATGATGTTTTTGATGTTAGGTGTCCATTTTAGGTCATGTGATATAGTAGAACCTAGAAACTTGATGGTCTCTATTATTAATACTGTGTTATCTAGTATTGTAAGAGGTGATGGTATAGGAGAGTTTCTCCTAAAATCTACCACAAACGGTTTTGAGTGTATTTAATTTAAGATTGTTCTGGTTGTACCACAAGGCTAGTTGTTCAACCTCCTGTCTGATTAATGATCCTAAAATCTAACAAGATAGCATCTGATTGGATTTCAGCCAAATAAATAAAATTATTGTCGTGTCCGCAAAAGAAGCCAGGAGTCGGTGACTAAGTTTCAAGCTCTTTATTTGATTGTTGTGAACCGAACCGGCGAAAAGGAAAAAGCCCGCGGCTTTTATCCTTTTCGCTGCGGCGGCCGCGGCCAATGGCAGCAATTCAAGTCTCCCGCTCTTGGAGCGAGCCAATCGCGGGAGACCTCAATCGGACCAATAAGCGCGGCTCGCCTGGCCAATCAGAAATCCCCGTGCTTTAGCCAATCAAAGCGCGGGGATTTCAAGTATTCAAATTAAGGACAGAACACCCCTCCCCTCTTGGTATAGTCCATCACGTTGCGTAGTCACGTAGGTAGGCGGGGCTCCGTCTAGTCCTACTTGACCTGCGCAACTCAGTTGCAAGCTGGATTTCGGCCGGAGCGGTCATGTTCTTGGCTGCTCCTTCTTCTGTGCGAACCGGCTGGATGATCGGGCCGGTTCTTTCTCCGTGGCTCCCACCTGGGTCTTCCGGGTTGGTTGAGCTACGGGTTTCGCCGCTCCCGCTTGGCTTCTCCGAGTCGGTAGAGCTGGCTGGGTGGTTCTTCTCCAGTGGGGACTCGCGATGGCTGCGTTCCGGTAAGTACTGCTGGTTTATTTTTTCTTGCGTTTGTTTATTCGGGTATTCCCTCCCCCCTTGGTTCGTGTTTTGGGGGTTGAGGTCTGTTGCAGTTCGTGACCTGAGCTGGTCTATGTGTCGTTTCCAGGCTCGCCCATCGGTGGTTTGGAGCCGGTACGACCGTGGACCTGTGATTTGAGTGATGACGGCTGGGATCCATAGGGGGTCCCCCGTCAGATTTTTTGCGTACACTAAGTCACCGGGGGCAAAGGTCCGGTATTTTGTACTGGAGTCTGGGGGTCGCTCCGGGTTATATGTTGGGTGTAACCTGTCGAGCGGGGACCTCAGCTTCCTACCCATCAACAACTCGGCTGGGCTTTTGTTGGTAGTGGTGTTCGGGGTGATGTGTTGTATAAAGAGGAGTTTATTGATTTTGTCGTTGATCTCCCCGTGGTCCATTTTCCGGATGGTTTTTTTGGTAAATTGGACCATCCGTTCTGCCCTACCGTTCGCCGCCGGATGCGCCGGTGCTGTTAATGCGTGGCGGATGCCCCTCTCCGCCAGGAACCTCTCGAAGTCGAGGGAAGTAAACTGGGGCCCGTTGTCTGAGACGACGACGTCTGGGAGGCCGTGCGTGGAAAAGAGTTTGCAAAGTTCTTTAATAACGGCCTCCGTGGTAGTGGATTTCATGTCGCTTACCTCCAACCAGTTAGAGTAAGCGTCAACTGTGATCAGAAAGGTATGTCCATTCGTGGGACCGGCAAAGTCTAAATGGATTCTGGACCAGGGTCCCCTTGGTGTTTCCCAGTCCAGGATGGGTGCTGCGGGTGGGCTGGGTCTGGTCTCCTGGCATCGTTGGCATTTGGCTACCCATGCCTCTATCTGCTTGTCCATCCCTGGCCACCAAGCGTAACTCCTGGCCAGGGCTTTAGTTCTGACGATGCCAGGATGCCCTTCGTGCAGCATCTCTAAGACCCTCCCTTGCAACCTGTCCGGGATGACCACCCTGTCACCCCACAAAATACATCCCTTGAGTAGTGAAAGTTCAGTCTGGCGGTTTCTGAATATCTTAACGGATTCGTCACTGTCCCTTTCAGGCCAGCCTTTTTCCACCCAATGCAAAATTTGCGCCAGACGCCTGTCCTTGATAGTTTCCCTGGCAATGTCTGACGCGGTAATGGGTAGGTTGGGCAAGTTTTCGATGCTTAGGGTGTTTGTTGTTGGTGCTGGGTCAGGATCAGAGTCTGGTAAAGGCGAGCGGCTTAAAGCGTCCGCGTGCGAAATTTTCTTACCTGGCTTGTGTAATAGTTCGTAGCTGTAGGCTGCCAGGAATTCGGACCACCTTGTCATCCGGGGTGATAAAATGTTCGGGGTGGCTCGGTTTCCAGCGAGGATGCCCAGCAACGGCTTGTGATCTGTCACAATGGTAAACGGGCGGCCATAAAGGTATTCGTGGAATCGCTTAACGGCGGCAACTATAGCCAATGCTTCTTTGTCCAGCTGGCTATAGTTCCGCTCCGGTTTAGTTAGAGTCCTGGAAAAGAAGGCGATGGGTGCTTCTCTTTTGTCGGGGAGAGTATGGCTGAGGACAGCGCCGACGCCGAAAGGTGATGCGTCGCAAGTGACAACCAAGGGCAAGGTTTCGCTGAATTGAATCAGGACGGCATCGGAGGTGAGGAGGTCTTTGGTTTTTTGAAAGGCGGCTTGCTCTCGTCTCCCCCAAGTCCAAGTTGCCGCCTTATCCAGGAGCCTATGCAGAGGCTCTGCCGCCGTAGCCTTTTGGGGTAGGAAAACATTATAAAAATTCAGCAAGCCTAAGAAAGCCTGTAGTTCCGTTTTAGACTTTGGGGCGGGGGTTCTTTGATGGCTTTCACTTTTTTAATTGTAGGGTGAATGCCCTGCCGGTCTAGAAGGTAGCCCAAGAATTCCACTCGCTCTGTGCATAGTTGGCATTTTTCTCGTTTTACTTTGAGTCCCGTTACTTTAAATTTTGTTAAGACCTCCCTGAGTCGGTTTTCTAATTCGGCTTCGTTTGGCGCCGCCACTAATACGTCATCAAAATAGGGCACCACCCCCTTGATGCCCTGTAGTAAACGTTCCATCAGGCTCTGAAAGATGCCTGGTGCCACGCTGACTCCGAACTGGAGCCGGTTACATTTGAATGCCCCCCGATGGGTAACGATGGTCTGAGCTTCCACTGTTTTTTCGTCGACCGGTAACTGCTGATATGCCTGGGCGAGGTCGAGTTTGGCAAAGACCTTGCCCCCTCCCAGTGAGTGCAGTAGGTGTTGCACGATTGGGACGGGGTAGGCACTTTGTTGCAACGCGCCATTCAGTGTGGCCTTATAGTCCCCACAAATTCTCACGGACCCGTCTGGCTTGACTGGGGTCACTATAGGGGTCTCCCATCGGGCATGGTCTATCGGCTGCAACACCCCCTGTTTGACGAGCTTGTCGAGCTGCTCGTCAATTTTAGGTTTTAGGGCGAATGGTACCCTCCTAGGTTTTAGCCGCTTGGGGGGAACCCTAGGGTCTAGGTCGAATGAGATAAGGGGCCCCTGGTACTTGCCCAGGCTTCCGTCGAAGACCTCCCGGAACTCCTGGGTTAGCCGCTGTTCCCAGCCATCGTCGACGACGTGGTTGACTCCTGTCAGCGCGATGTCAAGCGGGGCGAACCATTGTAGGCCCAGCAGGCTTGGGCGGTCGCGATCGACGATTGTGAGTGGGAGTTGTTCGGTACGGCCTTTGTAAGTTACATTAAAGTTCTTGGTGCCCACTACCGGGACGCGGTTTCCCTGGTAGTCTTTTATAATGATTTTTTGGGCATTAATGTTCCTCTTATGGAGGGTGGGCACTAGCCGTTTAATCTCGTGCCATGCAATCATGGAGAGGTAGGACCCGGAGTCCACCTCCATCTTGCATGGTTGGCCTTCTATATGGACTTCTACGTGTACCTTTCTGGCGCCGTCGGAGATGGCGTGGCCAATGGTCACCGTCTGGTGGGTATCTTCCTTTCGCCGACTGTCGCCGCCTCTTGAAGATCGTTGGATTCGGTCCCACCGACCGTCCGATTGGCGATCTCTGGTCCTGGGCGGGGGACTTTCCTTCTTTCGGTCGTGATGTTCCCATCTGGGCGGGCTGCGGGTCTTTTTTTGGCGGCAAACTCGAGCGATGTGTCCCCGTCTTTCACAATGCCTACAGATAGAGTCAAAAAATCGGCATTCTGATCTGGGGTGGTCGCCGCCGCACCCGGCACAGTTGGTCCTCGACCTGCGACTTCTTCGGTTCCGCTGGTCGCCGCGGCCCGTCTGCACGCGATGTATGTCCTCCTCGTCTTCTGACGTGCTGGACGTAGACTGGAATTCTCCGTAGTGTGCGGTTGATTCGTTTTTTGGGTCGGCCGACCTTGCCAGGTTGTTGTTTCCGCCCTTCGCGTCTGATTTTCGCATGCTGTCAGCGGAAGTGCGGGTTGCTTCTGCGGCTGCGGCTGCGGTGAGGGCGTCTGCTAGGCTGATGTCGCCTTTGGCCATAAGCCGGCTCTGGAGGGTAGAGTCCCATAGGCCGAGTACGAATCGGTCTCTTAGAAGGCTGTTCAGACCTTCAAACTCACAGAGTCCTCCTAGGCGCCGCAACTCGGCGACGAAATCGCTCAGTTTTTCGCCTGGTTTCTGATCTCGGCGGTAAAATTCGTTGCGCCGGATTAGGATGGGGACCTCGGGGGCGTAATGGCGTCGCAGGATAGGTTCGAGGACGTCCCAGTCCATGGCGGTTGCGTCTGCCGGCTTGGCCAATGCCTTGGCCATCTGGAAGACCTCGGTTCCGCAGTGTGTGAGGAAGATGGCGCGTTTTAGCGGGCCCGGGGCATCCTTCATTCCGGTGCACTCGAGGTACATGCGGAAACGGTCTGAAAACGATTCCCAGTCCTCGGTGGCGGGGTTGAAGGGGGCGGGTGATGCGATTTTCGCCATCTCCGTGCTGAAACTGGCTCTTGTTGGACATGGGGTTCGGTTCAGGGTCGGGATCCCACCTTCGTCGCCAGTGTCATGTCCGCAAAAGAAGCCAGGAGTCGGTGACTAAGTTTCAAGCTCTTTATTTGATAGTTGTGAACCGAACCGGCGAAAAGGAAAAAGCCCGCGGCTTTTATCCTTTTCGCTGCGGCGGCCGCGGCCAATGGCAGCGATTCAAGTCTCCCGCTCTTGGAGCGAGCCAATCGCGGGAGACCTCAATCGGACCAATAAGCGCGGCTCGCCTGGCCAATCAGAAATCCCCGCGCTTTAGCCAATCAAAGCGCGGGGATTTCAAGTATTCAAATTAAGGACAGAACAATTATGTTTAGTCTTAATGTAGATAGTCTTTCTGACTCCTCTTTCTGTGGTCCTCTGTGTCCAGAATATGGACTTTTCTGTCTTTAAAAAGAGTGTCCTTTGTCTTTCAAATGTAGTTGGATTGCTGAATCTTGTCCTGGATTTGTTTTCCTATGTTGTGCCATGCTGAATTTCAACTGAATAATCATAACACAATCCCAATTAAAGAAGGGCAACTGATGAATGCTAATTTCCCTTAAACATAGCCACTTGATCAATAATCTGTGATAATGGGTTAATGCAACACAGTAACATCCAGAAGTCTATGTGTAGAAATAATCCTTACTTACCGACAGCAATTGGGATTCCATTGCTAAGCAGTGTGATTTTCAATTAACATGAATCTCTAGCATTTCCCTTCCCCCATTCTTTCCTTTTTAAAAAAAAACTGATTATTTTATAAAGTACAGTTCAAAAAAAAAATCTAAGACCTCTGTCAAAAAATGCATCATCGAATTATTCTCAAAAGTCATAAATATGTAGAATAGTGATAATTCTATAATAAGCTACATAATTATTACCACAGTTCATTTTTTCCCAGTCATGATAGTCAGAGAAGGTTAACTTTCAAAACAAACCAATCTAGAGTAGAAATGCAAGTGAAATTTTTCTAGTTCTTTCTAATTTCACCTTTAAATTCAGCAGGCAAATCAAGAGGTTTAAATTAAGTGCAGCAAAGTTGCCACATGCAAAATATATCTCGTTAAATCTGGAGAGATTGGATTGACTCACATGTGTAACAATCCCATGTGATGTAGGAACATTCCACCAACATTTTTGCTAAACCAAATAATTTCTAAGAAAATAAGTGGAGTGTGGAGTAAACATAGGAAAGATAGATATAAAAAGTTGCATGGGACTTTTAACAGAAGTAAAGAGGTTCAATATTTATATTTCAATTATGTTTTTTTAAGTTATGGTTGTGAAGAGATTGCTACAGACTGTCAAGAATTTTCATGACCTAGAAAAACCATAGAAGCTATATTATGCAATGCAGTTTCAATCCCAGAAGTATTGTTGATAAAATTGTCACCACTCAAATAAGTGATTTGTATGGAGAAGTTATTACTAATTTTCCTTTCTAAAAGAAGTGAATTGATTGCATTGCTATTCAAGGATTGATTGATTGCACTGCTATTCAAGCTCCAACATGAGTGATGTCGAACTGGCTATGCCCACCCTGGCCCACAGTTATAATTAAATGCACATTTATCAATGTTGCAAAAGTACAGAAGGGCCTTAATGTATCTTTTTGTCTAGATGGCTTAAGGTTGCTCTTTTCTCAATCTGATGTTCCACATGAGAGCCAGCATGAGAAATGATAATCTAAACACTTCCCTTGGCACCCTGGCCCTCTGAACCACTTTTTAGCAATGCTTTTAAATTAAACATTGAAAATATTATTTATAAGGAGACATGCTGCAGACATCATTTTCAATATTTTCTTTATTTATAGCAATACTTCTGGCCACACATAGATCAAATAGGTATTTCTCCAATATAAAATGGAGATTGCAGTTCAATTCTTTGTCTAGAAATACAATTATTTGTTTTATAAAGAGAAAAAAAGTAAAATAATTCTAGCTAGAGGTTATGTTGGGGCTATTTGATTACTTTTAAATGGATGCTTTATGACTGACCATTTCTGCTGGAGTACCTGTTTGCCAACTAATAATGTAATACAATATCTTAGAAGTATGATAAATTGTTTAGAGCTGTGTCATGCACAATAATTGTAGTTTGGAATGGACTTGCTGAATTTTGGTGTACATTGCTGTGGTGGAAAGAACACAGAACCTTTAAATTGCTTTTATTCCTGCAGGCATACCTGAATAATAAGCTCTCTTGTTTGCAGCTAGTTAGGCTTATTAAGTACCATTTGCCATAGCAACAAAGTGACCTTATATGTAACAGTTCCCATGGCAAATGATATAATTATTTCTAGTTGCTTCCTTTGGAATCCCAAAGTAGATTCCTGGGTTTGTGAATAAATGTTACTATGGGTTTGCAATACAACCTTGTTAATACAGAAATATTTCATCAGAATGTCAAAGTCAGTGTCTATTATGTACTTAATTTCTAAGTTCAGTTAGCTGAGCAATTATAGGTTGATGCCAAATTATAATTCTTAATTTATTTTACTTGTCATGTATCCCTCCATCCATCTATCCATCTACAATAACTCTACCACTATAATAGTCCATACAAACTGTCTCCTACACCATATAAATTTGGGGTTTTATTACTTTTTTCTGCTATACGGTGATCAAAATAGGTTCAAATATTAATGGAGTTTCAATTTATTATCTTCATATGACTAAATGATTGAAGTTAATGCACAGGTACATGGCAAATTATAGAGAGGACAATGAAAGAAAATAAGAGACAGATTGTGATGACCTGAAGTGTCCCACAAATATAACAAAAACCAAAATGTAAATAAATGTTCTTTAATGCCTTCAACTTGGTTTCACTGTTCAATTGTTCACAGTTGGAGATTAAACTCTTTCCAAAATAACATTCCAAATGAAAGAAATACAGTCCAACTCAAAGAACAGTTAATGAAGCAATAAAAAAACCAAAAACAAACCACACTGAAGAAAGTTCCATGACAGACCAGGATAATTAATTACAAACTTCAAGAACATAACCAGGTATAGTACATTGGAAGAACACCAACCAAGATAAACCTCATCCAGGAATAAAACACTCTTTGTTTCCAGCATTTGCTAGCACGCAGGTCCAAAGTCTTATGCAGTTCTCACGCCTGCATCCCATGAAGAGGATCAAGGCCCTCTCCTCCTGAGTAGACCACGTCTTTGCCTTATCCTCTCCCCCCTGCATGACCTAGGATGAATAGGAGATGGGCCTGGGTCCTCCTCTGCCTGTTCAGCTGGCCTCTGCCTTTCCCCAGCCTCCTCCACAACCTCTGGAGCCACACTTCCACTCCCTGTTGGCTGTTCCTCCTCTTCCTCAGAGTCAGTCTCCACCAGGGGCATGATGCTGATTTTGCCATATCACTGACAGTTTCATTATGCCACTAATGTTATCCTTTTTGAAGAGGATAAAACCATTTTTTTTTAATTTTCATTTATTTATCAAATGTATTTGCCACCCTCTTACAGGCCAGGCATTATCAAACTACATTGCTCCTGTGGAGTTACTCAAGAATCAAAGTTGACATATAAAAACATCTAGCAAGTAATTGGCTAGTCTGTTATTTTCATGAACATAACATTGAATCCATACTCCATGCTCAATGTAAATTTCATTCATACTTTGAGAAACAGATTCATTTTTTAACTCATCAAAGTGCCAGGAAGGAAGAAAAAAGAGTCCATCTAATGTACTGAAATTATTGATACAGCTAGTCTAGCCTAGCACTGTCACCAACAGACATGGAATAACAATTGATAGCACACAATATGTATGAAGTATGAAAGCCACCTATACAAGATGATTAAAAGTGAGCAGGACAATCTATTTCATGTAAATGTACAGCTACAGTTCCTATCCTGTAGGAAGCTATACTACTTATTTTCAACAATCTGATCATATATCCCTCTGATTTCATGATAGCACTGATTATGCTTCCTATATGTACTAAATCAGGGCTGTCAAACTTGCGGGCCGCGGGCAAGATGTGTCACACACTGGCCATGCCCACACCTGGTTTAGCGAAGGGGGAGAAAGTTGTGATATGTCACATGACGCCACTGTGATGCTGTGAGTTTGACACCCCTGTACTAGAGAGGATAAAAAGTATATCGTTTCCAGCCACTGCCTTAGTGAGATCTCATATATTTGTTTCTCAGGTTGAAATTAAGCAAGTTTTTGGATGATTGCTTCTTCCACAAAGGATTGACATAAATGTAGCAATATGATGGGTTATTATCTTATTTTATATTGTCAAATTTTCATGCATTTACTTGAAATTCTCAAGGCTTTCTGAAAGTTGATGGCATTATTTTGCTTTGATTCCTTTAAGGCAGGGAATGTAATCTCATCAATTTTAAGGTTGGTTCATGATAGTAGATAACTTTATCTGCAGTTCTCTTTTAATGACAAGATCAATTTTCAGAGCCTATGGCAGCAGAAAGTGATTGCCTTGACAGTGCTTCTCTCAACAGTTTCTTGGTCTTGCTTGTTCTTCTGAAGCTGATTTTATTTTGGAAGTGAAGATTTATTGCTGCTGTACTGTTACTTATTGGGTATTGACTGTTCAATTTTTGTACTAAGGCAGGGGTGAGAATCTCTTTTATTTAAAACCATCGGTTTATTATGATTAGAACATGCTGGGGAATATTGAAATTATCAAGATAGCCAATAAATTCTTTGTAGCTGGAAATATTAGCAGCATAGTCAAAAGTTTCTTTGGATTTTTAAAACTGTGGAAAGAATGTGGTAAGACTCATCCTCGTGTATATAAGTGGTTAATTTTGTGGTTTGTACTTTAAACTTTACGGTATTGGCTTTTTGTTTTTTATGTCATAAAAATATATGCAAGGCAGTACATCTTCAATATATATATCAGTACATCTTCTTTTGCATAGAACTTTTTAGATATACATTTGAAATTTTCAAATGTGTTGGGCTGAATTACCCAGAACCAGCAGAATCAAATATTATTATTTTCAGCACAAGTAACAAACAGAAACAATACAACTTTTTCTGTTTTTAATAGAAAATCACATTTTGTTAATAACATCAAATATCACAGACTTAAATAGCTTGATTAAAGAGAAAAGTTAAGATAATTCATTAAGTGTAGTATAATATGCACAGCAATGTGTGGTTTATTCATAAACGTGCTGTTTTTATATTTTATATTTTAAATTCAAGTTATTGTATTCTGAAGTAGTGAAAAACAATCATGGGTTTTATCTAAATTAGGTAAAAATTGGTTTCAACAATAATTTGAATTTTCTGAGCCAGGACAAGGGGGGCAACCTAAATTAATCTGACAGGCAGAGCCTCCACCCAGTTTTACCATGCAAAAGTTTAGAATGGGTCTGGCTCAGTGGGCCCCTATTAGCCCATGGAAACATCACAAGCATAATAACTACTTCTAGCCACTACTATGCTTATTTGTAACTAGTGTCCCATTGTCAGTTAAGCAACCAGCGTGGGATTTCTTCCCTTTAGCTTTCCCTTATTCCCTGGGCTTTCTACCCATTATTTTATAGGAACCTACACCAATGGATCCAGAGAAGCAAATGCATCAAGTCGACTGATGCAGCACAAGGCAGAATGGTAGCAGGATTCCACTGTGTGAGTCACCAGGTGAGTCAAGCAGGGACTTTTTTTGTTGCCTGGCCTTATGTTGGGTGGCCAACTAGAAGTTTCTGTAGATCAAGCTGAACTAGCTAGATAAACTGCTTGATAATAAACATAGACTACATACTACCAATCAAGATAATTATACTATAGCTACCAGAGAAATCAAAAACATGAGGCAGATCCAGAAGAAGATGGAGAGACAATGTCAGACACAACACAACAGCATCAATTAACAATGGTTGAGTATTCCAGAAGAGCAAGAGTTAGAACTTTGTATCTCCCTTGACACCAAAGAGGAAGAAAAGAAGATCAAGAAATATTTTAAACTGAAAAACATTCTATTCACAACAAAAATACTGACTTTTTTACTTTAGTATTATTAATATTTCTTTCCTACCTTTATTTTTTTTATTTTCATACTCTTCTGCCACAGATAAAGAAACCAAAATATTTTAACGTTTGTACTAAATGTGATATAGAAGGGACATTTTATCATGTGTGCCATATTTTTTTAAATGAACACACTGAAAAGAAATACACAGCATTATTTTTTTTTTAAAAAATAATAAAACTTGATTTAAAAGTTTAATTTTTTATACTAGGAATATTTACAAATGTTTAAAAAAACAATGTGTGTGTGTGTGTGTATGCTGTAGGCTACAAATTTGACTCAGCATGGAAAAAGAAATATTAGTAAAAATTATTAAAATGGAAACCAAACAGAGTCAATAAAAAGAATAGCAAAAAAAAATAATGTTAACATGCATTCTTAAGATATTACTATTTTGCAAGTGGCCCTTACTTAAAGGCCAATGAAGAGTTATCTTTGCCTAAATATGGTTAAGTTTTCTTATGAATAAGAAATAAATATATATCCACATCCTATCACTTGATCATAGAACTATTGCTTTTCTTTTTATTCAAAACTGGGCTGCAACTAGGCTGTGTTTAAAATCAGTATACAGAAATAATGTAAACCCCAACAATCATTTTTTAGCTTTGGATCATTTTCTTCAATAAATCAATTAAAAAATATAAAGATTTTGACTGTTAAATTGGGTTTTCTTTATCTAGTTTTAAGACTTCTGTGGAGAACAGATCATGTTTCATTCAGTATAGTTAAAATAGCCTAGGTTTCATTCATTTGCTATGTCTCCCAATTCTCTATTCAACACTAAAAATGACTGAAATTAAGTTTTATTGTCTTATATTTTTATCTGTTATATTATGGGTTTCTTAAATAGCTACAGACATTCTTGTTCCTTCAAAATTGTCAGACTTGCATTCATGAGAGCTAAACCCCATTGCTAAACTCCATTGTGGCCATGTTGACACTATGGACAACCTTTTTCTTATTAACCTGATTAAGAAGGGGAGCAGCTGGCACTTCCAGTTTGCCAGGTTTTGATGGTGGCAGGGATTCGCGATCCTGCACGATCCCTGTTGCGCTAGCCATCTTGGTGCCTCTGATCCTGACGGGTCTGGAAGAAAAGGCTGCCCCGTAGAGGCAGCCGAAGATAGGGGGATCTGGATAGGGGTTTGGGGGTGTCGCAGACTCCCTCCCCAGCCAGCAAAACCCCCTTTTCTCAAGGCGGTGGAGCGGCAGTCAGTAATGGCCGCCACAAAGAAGCCGGCAACTGGATAAGATCGTGCAGGAGAAAGAAGGAGAAAGTTTTGAAGTGAAAGTTCTTTGGCTGAACCAGGACTTTCAGGACGTGGATCCTGAAAACCACAATTTTTTGAACGATACATTGTTTCCAGAGGAGATTCTAAAAGTAGCGAATGGAAGTGCTGAAAGGGAAAGTTCACGCTCCTTCCCTACGGACTTAGCAAATGGGCATTGAAAAACCTGCTTTTCTATAGAAGGTAAAAATTTAAAGCTCTTTGTTACAAGTGAGAAGGGAGAGGACAAAAAAAAACCTATATTAAGATTTTGTTGGAGGAGATGCCTTGAAGATTTTGAGACTAGAAGTTAATTGCAATAAGGCTTTAAAGTACAGATTGTTGTTTTTTTTTCTTAACTGATATTACCCCAGGAAGAGAAAGTGTAAAGGGAAGAACTTTGTGCTGTTTGGACTGCTTGATGACTCTGGGACTTTGGGGAACTGTTTTTTAAGTTTTGAAACATCTTGGTTGTTCTAAGAAGAAGAAGAGGGAAAAAAAGAAGAAGAAAGATTTATAATGGCTTTATCTATTGATGAACTAAGAAAGGAATATGGAAAAATAAAGAAAGAAAGAAAGGACTCTTTGGGAGATATCTTTCACTTTTTAGAAATGGCGCTTGCTACTTATCAGCAAATACAACAACAAATGGAGGAAGCAGAAGCAGAAGCAGAAGCAGAAGCAGAAGCAGAAGCAGAAGCAGAAGCAGAAGCAGAAGCAGAAGAAGAAGAAGAAGAAGAAGAAGAAGAAGAAGAAGAAGAAGAAGAAGAAGAAGAAGAAGAAGAAGAAGAAGAAGAAGAAGAAGAAGGAGGAGGAGGAGGAGGAGGAGGAGGAGGAGGAGGAGGAGGAGGAGGAGGAGGAGGAGGAGGAGGAGGAGGAGGAGGAGGAGGAGGAGAAGAAGAAGAAGAAGAAGAAGAAGAAGAAGAAGAAGAAGCCATCTTTAATGAATTAAAAAATTTGATTAAGAAAGAAAAGAGAAAGAGAGGAAGGAAAATGAAGGACTTAAGACCTAAAAAAACACCTAAGAAAGAGAAAAATAAGATGCAAAATCAATACAATGTCAGAAAGCAAAAGAAAAGAGGAATACAACAGAGAGGGGAAGCAAAAAAGGTGGAGGTTGGGGGGGGGTGTAAGAAGACTAGGTGGGATAAGAAAGGGGGTGAAAGCCACAAAGGTATAAAACAAGATGGGAAAAAGCAAAAAAAAATTAGGGATAAAGAGTAATGTATAATTTATAAAAAAAAAAAGATTCTGCAAAAGTACATAAGATAGTATTGTAGTACTTGTATTAGAAATAGAAAATCAGAATTTTATAAGAACTAATAAAATATTAAAATATTAAAATGCTTAATAATGATAGATTTCAAGATTTAATAAAATATTAAAGGGAATGTTTAAAATATTTAGTTCAATTGTAGAGTTTAATTGGCTATTGTGTTAATGTCATTATAAACTTATTATTGCAGCATTTATTTTTGAAATAGACAATTGGAATATTACAAAATTTAATAAATTAAAATATTAAAATGTTTAAGATTTAATGATAGATTTTAACATTTAATATTACTGAGAATGTGTAATATGCTTAAGACTTAATGATAGAGTCTAATTTGTTATTCTCTCAATGTTATTATAACTTCTTTTTTTTCTTCTCTCTTTTTTTTTAGTTTAAAATGTAGTATTTAAAATGTATTAAAAAATTAGAATGGTAATTATGTACTTAATTATTTTATAGATTTATTATTCTCTTTTTTTTCCCCTTAAAATTTAGCAGGTAGAATGTACTAAGCAGAATCAGATTGGAAACTAGGTATTATTTTAAATGTCAACTTAGGGGATAGAAAAGATCATACTTCGATTAGTGATTCCAGGATAAATCTTTTTCTTTTTCTTTTTTTAAAAAGAGAATGAGATAAATGGATAATTGGAAAAGAATGGACAAAAGATACAAGTATAATGATTTATAGTAAGATGAAATAAATAAAATAGAATTAAGAAGAGTGAAAAGCGGGGAGAAGTTATATAGAAGATATAGAATGGTAAATAAGATAGGTAATGGTATATAAGATGAGCATGAATTTAATTGAAGTCCATATAAAGAGAGGTAATCTGGGGCCAAGCCACTTTCTAAAAAGAAGTTTTATGTTTTTGTGTTTTGTGTGTTTATGTTTGATTGAGAATTAATAAAACTTTGGAGGAATGTCAGACGAGAATATTTGTAAACAAGTCAGATGGAAATATAAATATGATACCTATAAAATAGATAAATATAGAAAAGAAATGTAATTGAATAAAAGTAAAGAGAAATAATGAGAAATTTGCTAAAAGATATTTATGTGTCCATATGGAAATGGGATAAATTAGAATTATGCTGTATAAAATAATGTTTTATCTGCCTTGTAAAAATTTACAATGGAAAAGAGGGTTTATGTTTGCAATGTTTAATGATGTTTTATTTGTCTTTAAAACTAATAAAGTTTGTTTCAAAAAGAAGAAGAAGAAGGGGAGCAGCTGTCTATTTATTTTCATCACAAGTTTAGGAATGAAAATGGAGATATACTTCCCATTTGTCCAATAATAACTTGATCATACAAATATACCACCAAAACAGGACTATATAATCTGCATGTTTGATTTTGTATGTGTCTATTGAGCCCTAAGTCAGAATTTCTCCCTACTACTCTATAAAATCTGATCTTTGCTCCCCAATGGGACTGGTCTGCCCAACCCACACTGGCAGAGGGTGAATTGGAGACACTGCAGATCTCATCAGCCAAGAAATTTTCCCTAGTCAGATCCAAGAGAAGAGATTTCTCTGCCATAGCTCCTGTCCGCTGAAACATCTTATCTCCTGAGACAAGATTTGCTCCCATCTTCCTGATATTTCAAAAGAACCTCAAGACCTGGTTCTGCAATATGGCTTGGGGACTAGAAATGGTTGACTACTTAAATTTAAATGTACCTCCTCCCACCTCCACATTTTGTCTCCTTGATTTTATCTGTTTTATCTCTCTTCTTTGCCATTTTGTCTCCATGATTTTATGTTTGTGGGGATTTTTTTGCTGTGTGTTTATAATGGACAATTTTAATGTTTTTCAGTGTTTATGTTGTAAGCCACCCATAATTGTTGAATATGTGAAGGGTAGCAAATAAATTTTATACACTAATAAATAACTGATTATAATATACTTTTGGTATATGAATTAAGAGAGAGAATCTTGGGAAGATATGTAGCATTCTGAACAGTTAATTCATGTAGAAGAATAGCAATCTGGAAGGTAGAGTTAAATATGTCATCAGCCTGGAATCATTGCATTGCCACAAATGACCAAATCCAGCACCTTTGAATTCCATTGACCCTTATTTTGCGCCAATGACCGTTAGTTAACTAGAACCTTGTTTGTGTATTCTGTGCTTTGAATTCAACAAATGTTCCTGATTATTTGTGCCTTACTATTCAAATAGTTGGAAGATGCAGCACATAAATTAATTGAAGGAATTTTAAGATGTTAAAGATAGTTTTAAGAAATGATCAAGGAAAGGCAAATTGCAAAATTAAATGTAGAGTATTCATTGTTAAACAATGATTTAAAAAAAAACTTTTATTCAATCATTTTTTTAAAATAAAAGTGGTTACCTTGAATTTATTTCTCATATTTCTCCTTTTACCAGAATTCCATTGTCACTCTTTTCCTCTTAATGGTTCTTTTAATAGTTCTAGTAGTATATCTTTGTCAGTGCATATCAATTTACTCCTATAACTCTTTTGTGAGACAAGAAAGATATTTAAATATTATTTTTATTTTAAAACAATGTAGAATATTGAAGATATTGTATGTGTGTTGTATAATGTTTCTCAGATTGCATTCTGTTTTGTATGTATCTTTTATTTTTAGAAAAATATTTTCTTTCACTCAGTGTTATATTTATTTAAATATCTGTCACTGAAATATTACTACAACAGAGAATTATTGCAATACTACCTTCAGAGAAGATTTCATATTATATAGTCAGCTGAACAATTTAACAGAGTAGGCAAAGTATAGATCTTGATCTACCAAGATATTAGTTGGACCTAAGAGGTCTGTAAGGGGCATGCATATTTGCACCATCGTGCCTCCTGTCCCTGTCCTATTGTCCCCATTTAATCGTACCTATTTTCTGTATTCTTACTCATGTTTATACTTATACCTATTATTTTGTAAGCGATTGAAAAATCAAATAAATCAAATAAAATAAATATTCAGTAGTAGATAAGAAAATACAGTATTTGTTTAACAAACAGTAACAAAAACGCTGTCTTTATATATATATATGGAGACCATAAAAATACACATAGACACAAATTCAGGACTGTTTTAAAGAATCAATAGTGGTCATTGCTCTAAATATCATATATAAATAAAGTACCATCAGATATGTTTTTGTATTTGAAGTGGCTTATATTTTCTTTTGAACTGACCAATGTAACCACTTAAAAATATCTTGAGTGTTTTGGAATGGATATCCTTACACATTTCTGTTTACTGAAATTCAATGAACAACAACAAAAAAATGAACAGGAGAAAAACAATCACCTTGATAAAAGATACATTCAAGCTGCAGCTCCAATGCCTGCCAGGCTTTTATAAAACAATAAAAAATATACACAGAGTATGCTTGTGTAATAAAGATTTTTTTAGTAAGAAGAAACAGAATTTGGCAAGGAAGACTTTTATTTTGTTCCGGTACTATTGATAATATTTTGAGCCCAGAATCCTTATACTTAGAGACCTTGGAGCCATAATAAAACAGAGAAAGATTTTTAAAATTCCCACCTCTGACAGCATTATACAATTAGTAAAGAATTTAAAATTTAGTTACAGATCTAAAGGAACTATTTTCCAGGACAAATGATCAAGTTTGAAAATATTAATTAAATTTATTGCAAGCATTTACAACCTGTTATGTCAGAAGATTTATGATTTTTCATTAAGTCCAATCTGGATAGATTTACTGTGTGCCAGACAACCAATGACTTTTTTTTTTTTGAAAAAGATTTTATTAATTTTCTACAAACAAACAAGACAAACAAAACATAAAAACATCAACTCTCATATGTACATCCAGTGTGTCAGTTGGTTCATCATTTTTTTTGCATTCATTCTGTAGTCTCAATTACAATTATGTTACATAACAACTCATATTGTCAATCCAAACTTATATATCCTAATATCACTAAAAAAAGAAGTTTTTGACTATATTTTTAATCACTCATGCTTTGTGAGCTAACAATACTTTAAACCAGTTTACTCTATAACAAATCATATAATCATATCAAATCAATCCTAAAAAACCCTTTATAAATATAATGTCAAATAACAAAATAATAGCAAAATAGCAAAATAAAGATATTCCTTACTGTCTAGCATTCTAAATATTCTATTATCGTATTTTATCATCTAGCCATTGATAAAAAAGATCCCAAATTTTATAAAATTGTTTATCCTCTTGCTCTCTAATTTCAAATGTCAATCTACTCATCTCAGCACATTCCAATATTTTCTTAATAATTTCTTCCTGTAATGGTATTTTCTCATTCTTCCAATTTTTAGCAAATACAATCCTAGCCGCTGTTAATACATTTACAATCAGGTACTTCAAATCTTTACTATATATATCAGGTAAAATTCCCAATAAGAAGATCTCTGGTTTCAAGTCTATGTGTTTCTTTGTCATTTTTTCCAACCACATGCGAATTATAATCCAATATTTTCTACCATCCTCACAAGTCCACCACATATGGTAATACGAGCCGGGTATCTGATGACATTTCCAGCATTTTTCGGATTTGTTCTTAAACATTCTTGCTATTCTTGTCGGGGGAAAGTGCCACCTGTAAAATATCTTATACAAGTTTTCTTTATATGCTGTTGACATTGTCATTTTATAATTTTGAGACCACAATTTTTGCCATTTCTCTAAATCAATCCCATATCCAAAATTCTTCCCCCAAACAATCATAG
Organism: Hydrophis major; assembly: GCA_033807585.1. Lineage (NCBI taxonomy): Eukaryota > Metazoa > Chordata > Lepidosauria > Squamata > Elapidae > Hydrophis > Hydrophis major. Next base: position 59,292,746 of record CM066333.1, on the reverse strand, counting down.
TTTCTTTGACTTGTTCTTCCTCTAATTTCATTCCCAGTAAATAACCATATAATTTTTTAATCACCTTCTCATCAGTACCCATCAAGATCTTATCTAAATCAGTCTGCTTATCATAGAATCCCTCCGTTTTAGAATCTTCATCATACCTTGAATGTATTTGCGCATATGAAAACCAATTCATCCTTTTTCCTTGTTCCTCTAAGTTTTGGATCGATTTAAGTTCACCCTTTTCATCCAAGAGTTCCCCATATCTAACTGTTTGTTTCTTCTTATAAATTATAGGATAGGAAAATGCTTCAATAGTCGATAACCAAACTGGAATTTTCAAATAACATTGTCTTTTTATCTTCTCCCAGTTTAACCACAAAGACTCCCGCATATAATGTCTTCTAAAATAACCCTGTGTTTTAGTTCCCTTATACCATAAAAAAGCATGCCAGCCCAATAGCAAATCATGCCCTTCTAATGTCAACAACCTATGCTTTCTTAATGTTATCCATTCTTTGACCCACATCAAATTTGCAGCTTGATATTACAATTCCCAATTAGGCAGGCCAAAACCTCCTCTAATTCTAGCGTCTTGCAAAAGCTTTAGCTTTATTCTTGCTTTTTTACCTTGCCATATAAACTTCAATATGATTTTATTTAAATCTTCAAAATAATCTTTTCCAAGCCTAATTGGTATTTTTTGGAACAAAAATAAAATTCTAGGTAAAATATTCATCTTGATTGTTGAAATTCTCCCTATTAATGACAATTGCAAGTTTTCCCACTTCTTCAAATCTGTAGCTATCTGTTGTTTGAGTTTAATATAATTATTCTCTTTTAATGTGCTACATCTTGCTGTCAAATATATCCCCAGATACTTTACCTAATTTGTAATTTGGATTTTCAAAAGATCTGCCAGTTCTTCTCTTTGTCTCAATAGCATGTTCTTTGTCAAAATCTTTTTTTTATCTTTATTTATTTTCAAACCAGCCATCTCACCATATGTCTCTATCTTTTCCAATAACCTTGGAGCTGTTTCTAACGGGTCTTCCAGAATAAAAGCTAAATCATCAGCAAAAGCTTGTAGTTTAAATTCTTCCTTCTTAATTTTCATTCCTTTTATGCTTTTATCATCCCTAATATTTCTATTCAACACTTCCAAAGTCAACACAAATAGCAAAGGAGATAGGGGACACCCTTGTCTTGTGCCTTTTCTTATATTAATAAAATCTGTAAGTTCCCCCTCCATCATTGCCTTTGCTGTCTGTTTATTATATATGGCTTCGATTGCTTGAATAAATGTTTTAGCAAATCCCATCTGTTCCAATAGTAATAACATAAATCTCCAGTTCATCTTGTCAAATGCCTTTTGAGAATCTAAAAATATCAAAGCCATTTACTTTTCAGGATGAGCCTCATAGTATTCCAAAGTATCCAAGATTACTCTCATATTGTCTCTGATTTGTCTCTTTGGCAGAAATCCATTTTGATCTGGGTGAATAAAATTATTTAAATATTTTTTAAGTCTTTCTGCTAAAATTGAAGCAAAGATTTTATAGTCTGCATTGAATAAGGAGATGGGTCTGTAGTTCTTAATTTGCAGTGGGTCAGCCTCTTCTTTTGGAATAAGTGTGATATAAGCCTCTGACCATGTTTTGGGTATCATCTTCTTTAATATAACTTCATTCATGACTTCTAACAATGGGATACTCAATGATTCTTGAAATGTTTTATAGAATTCTGCCGGAAGCCCATCTGGACCCGGTGCTTTCCCATTGTTTTGTCTCTTAAATGCTTCATTTAATTCCATCATTGTTATATTGCTTTCTAACATTTCTTCAGTCTCTTTAGGTATCTTCGGTAAATTAGCATTCTGTAAATATTGTTTGACTTTTTCCTCATCAATATTCTCTTGTTTATATATTTGCCCATAAAAATCTCGAATAATTTCCTTTTTCTCCTTATTACCATAACAAACTTGGCCTTGATCATCTATTAACTTCAATATTTTTCTTGATTCCTTCTCCTTTCTCAATTTATATGCTAGCCATCTACCTGGTTTATTCGCATCTTCAAAGTAATTCTGTTTAGAATTTCTGATTTTCTGTGCCAATTCTTCTTTCTCTATTAATTCCATTTTATGTTTAATTAAATCCAGTTTCAATTTAATATCTTTTTTCTGTGGCATTTTCTGTAATTCTTTTTCAAGTCTTTTATACTCATCTTCCAAGGCCTTAGAAGCTTGCCTTTTCCTAATATTCTTTTTTCTTGTATAATCTATTATCAGACCTCTAGCATATGCCTTCATTGTATCCCAAACATTCTGCGTTGAAGTATCTTCTTTTTTATTTTCTCTGGAAAAAAAAGCCAATTCCTTCTCCATCCATTGTATAAAATCTTTCTCCTTTAAAATAGTATTATTTAATGTCCATCTCGATCTTTTTTTTTGTCCCTTCCATTTAATGGAAGGGACAACCAATGACTTTTTGAGTCATCCTGTCAGAGAAACTTTTTTACCTTAACAGAGAAGCCAGTGCAGTGGGAGCTGAAATAGCCATGCAGTGGGAGTTGAAATTGCTTATTGGAAGCGTACAGGCAACTTGGAAGTCACTTCCCCTCATCCTCAGCTGACGCATGGAACTGCCTGCCATTGAGAGAGAGGAAGACAGGGAACCACAGAGGAAAACTGCAGACATTCATATCCATAAGAGTTCTCTCATTTCAGGGAGGAAGAGGACTTACCTATCAATAACACCCCAGCCAGCTTTACTTCACCAAGCATTCAAGTCACTTCCTTGTCCTTCCTTTGTCACCAGCCAGCTTTAAGAGATTTCAAATTTCAGCTTTGGTTTTAAAATAGCCAATCACCACTTGCCTGTTGGTCCTTACGCCGCCCTCAGTCCGATCTAAGTATAGTATATAAAACCATACATTGCAATGTCCTACCTGTCAATGAATACTTCAGCTTCAACCATAATAACATAAAAGCAAACAATAGATACAAACTCAAGGTTAATTGCACCAAACTTGATTGCAGGAAATACGACTTCAGCAACAGAGTGGTCAATGTCTGGAATACTCTACCTGACTCTGTGGTTTCTTTCCCAAACCCCGAAGACTTTAACCTTAGACTGTCTACTATTGACCTCACCCCTTTCCTAAGAGGTCTGTAGGGGGCATGCATAAGTTCACCAACATGCCTACCATCGCTGTCCTATTATTTCTTTTTCTTTTTAATTTTCTTAAATGTATCCATGTATTCATAACTATTTTTTTTACTTATACCGATTATCTTGTAAGCAATAGGCAAAAATAAATAAATAAATAAACAAACAAACAAATACAGGATACTTTTAGTAATAGATCGATTCTATTTTCTTCTATGATGTTTGTAACATACTAGGAATTATTCTCTATCTTGTTGATATACATTCCCCAAATAAATTTATTTTTCTCTAAAAACCCATTGGGGCATAATACATTGTCTAATATATAAGCAGATTTCATGCATCACTGCAGCTTTCAATACAACTTTTTCCAGACCATCCAAGCATTTGAAAAATGACCTTTGTGTCTTTTGAAAACTAGCCAGTACTAAGCTGTTATATGCATCCACTTGGTTCACTCAAAAATATATGAAAACATTTTTATTTATTGACTAGCTTCTTTAGTCTTGGAGAATTTAAAGGATGTTTATATGTCCGTAGCCAGAACAATGTGTTTAAGATGGGCAGCATATCCCAGCAACTTTAATTGTCTTATCTATAGCTCTTCAAATAAATATTGCACTTTCAACAATAGTTTTCAAAAGGCACTATTTAATCAAGAATATGTGAAGCTGTTAATATTTATATCCTAAGTGAAAAAGAGAAGCTATTAGCATCAATGTCTAGGAAAAGATAGATATTTAGAGAAGAATATCAGTGATTTCCTAACATTTCAGAAATGTGACTTTATCCTTATTATCCATGATTATGATGCAATGATTTGTAGTTGAAGGAGAATTAAAGAAATAACGAATCATGAAGCCATACTTGAAAAAACCCCACTGAATTTTTTATGGATAATTTTTAATTGAAATAGTCATTGTGTAATTATGTAATGTATAAAGTGTAAAAATATGTTTGTATTGATTAAGGATGCAAAAGAAATAATTTGACCCCCTCTTCTTTGTGGCAGCCCCTCAAATACTAATTCTTCTTTTCTTTAGACTAGCGAAACCCAAATCCTCAGTCATTCTTCACTTTACTTTCCAGGCCTTTGATCAGAGTTGCTCTTCTCTGAACTTTTTCCAAGGTCTCAATATCTTTTTTGTAGTATGTAGTATTTAATAAATAAACTCTCTCTCAGAAGGACTTACATTTTCATCTATCATATTTCACTGATCATGCAATAAAATAGAATCGATTTCCAAATCTAAATTATTTAAAATGTAAAAAAAACTTTAAAATGAAGGCTATCTAATAAGAAGTTCATAAGAATTAGAATTTTTAGCAATCTTAGCTTAGAACCAAGTCACAGTAATAAACAACTTCTTTATTTCTGCAATAAGGAGAAAAATACCATGCCTTGCTGTTATTTCATTATAAAATTTTGTAAATAAAAACAAGCTATAATGCTAAATTAACTGCATGTTTATGAAGCAATTATGTGACCCTAGTTTATTAACAGTTAAAGTCATTGCTTCTATCATTTCAAATAGTTTTACTGTTTACAAAACACACACAGCTACGTAGGTTTCTAGGTAGGACAAGAAGCAATGGGTGGAAACTAATCAAGGAGAGAAGCAACTTAGAGCTAAGGAGAAATTTCCTGACAGTTAGAACAATTAATCAGGGGAACAACTTGCCTCCAGAAGTTGTGAATGCTCCCACACTGGAAATTTTAAAGAAGAGATTTGATAACCATTTGTCTGAAGTAGTGTAGGGTATCCTGCCTAAGCAGTGGATTGGACTAGAAGACCTCCAAGATCCCTTTCAACTCTGTTATTCTATTCTATGTTGCAACCAAAAGATATATGTATGGCATTATGAACTTTAAGTCAACCTTTTTTTAATGAATACTTTTTCAGGATGCAATATCAGATATCTAAGGCTGTTGTTCTGATTAAGATAGTTTATCATGAAGAAGTATGCTATATCAGGTAGTATGCATAACCAACATTGTCTACTTTTCATTGTCTTATTCGAATTATTTTAGGAAATTTGTATCTAATTCAAATGCTAAAAGCTATTTGCTCTTTGTCTGCCTAAATTGCATAAATGTACAATTAACTTTAATCTTCTTACATTTTATGCATTTGAAATAAAGGATGTAAATGAAGGAAGATCTAGCTGCAGTCTAGAAATTGTTTAAGTTTGTAATATAAAATAATTATGATTAAGATGAATATAATTCCAAAGTTGATTAATGTTTTGGAGACCTTTTATCCCATAATTATTATTAAAGTTACAGGATATTGAACAATTCCTTTTCCAAGGATACCCTGTAAGATTTCCATTGTAAAAATTTATTTATTCAGTTGATATAAACTGCCGATCTCAAATTCATGACCCTGGACAGCTAACAATATTTAAATATAGAAAAAGACAACAGACTTATATTTTAGAGGAAAATGAAGAAACATTTTAAAATTAATTGTAGTAATATTAATTATATAACCTTTGAAATGATGATCTTAAATATCTGTCTAGTAAAGCAATTGAAGAGAGGATTGACATAAATTAGTTTTTAAAATTAAAAATTAGATTAATACAACTAAAATTACTTTAATTATATTCAGCATCTCACAGAATGTTCAACATGGTTCACCTTGCTTTTGGAGATGTAACCCAGGAGATGAAAAATTAATCCAGAATTATTAATTATTATTATATTTTGGGGTGAAAACAGGATTGATATGACTTGAATCAATTGGAGTACATTTAAAAATGCTATATTTTTAATAATAACTGTATGATCAGAAGTTTCAATTAAATATGTTCATTTTGCCATTATAAGCTATCCAAATTCTTCTTGCAATAAATCAGATAGTTTAAAACTTGATTGACAGTAAGCTGACCTAAGATCTCTATTTGAACATTATTTCAAATCAATCCATCCAGCAAAACTGTACTTTATTTCTTGATTTTATGGCAGTTCAGTTTACAACGGTTGTTAACTATACTGTATAATAATAGCTATCATAATAAAGTCAATATACTGTCATCCTTAACGGCATTATAGCTTATACCACCAAAGAAACTAGTTCCAAATTCATTCCAGGTTTGGCATGTAACTTTTAATACAGAAAGCACATAAGAAGAATTCTGGCCATTTTGTTTTTGCCATTGTCAGACATTTGCACAAGACTCTCTCTGGCCTCAAGAGTCTTAGCAAGAGTCAGCTCCCATCTTAGCAGCCTTATGTCCATTGCATCATTACATCTGAGGCAATGGACATAAGGCTGCTAGGATTATATCAGTTTACTTGAAATAAATCAACAATTTTGATTTATATAATTATTAGAAATGTATCCAAGATGATATACATATTAAATAATATTAATTTTTACTATATATTCTAATTTCTGCTTAAATTTAGTGACAGTTTTAATTATTATATTATTATTTTTATTTGGAATAAAGAAAAAGTATATATGTAAAGCCATATATGAGAAAAGTCTCTGTAGGACACCACTCCCAAAGATTTAAAATAATTCAAAATTCAGTAATTAATTGAATAAATAATTTAAAACCTATATTACTTTTTTCATAGAACATTAGACCTATAATAATTATACAGAACTAACTCCAATTAATTGAATAACAATTTATAATAGGTATAAACTTAAATGTCTTCTGCAAAATAAGACTGATAGAACTAATACCAAATTAAAAATAAGACAAGGCACATTCTTGTCAATGTTTCATAAATATTGAGGATAAAATGAGGAAAACCTAAAAAAAAAAAATCCTTTAAATCCAAATTTGATCCTTTATTTCAAAATATTGCAACAATGATAACTGAGACCCATGAAGTGACAATTAGTCAGTTTGAAAATTCTGGTCAGCAGATTATAACAACATTCAACTGAATAGATGATGGCCTGAATGTATTTGCCTTGTGTATCTAGAAAGATGATAAGAAACAACATACAGAATAATAGAACAGGAGCTGCCTTCTGCATTTTCTTATGGCTATTTTAAGCTTTCTTGAACATGGGGAAAAATAACATTAGAGGAATCATATGACAGTTGCATTTGTACATTTGTTCCAAAATCAACCTTAAGGGAAGAGCTCTCTTTTTGTTTTAAAGTATAACAAACTGTCATTTTACATCACAAAGCTTGGTTTTTCCTCCAGTCCTAAAGAATGCATTGCTCTACAAAGAATCTTTTGTTTTCATATGCAATGTGTATTTTTTAAATAAACCTTCATTTTCCAGCATAACAAATGATAGAGAGTATTGAAGATGCAGGACTTTGGTGGAAAATGACCATCTCATATTAGAATTCAATATATTGCAGACACAAATAATTAAGAAAGTCAAACTAGTCACTTTAAAAGAGCTGATTTCAACAAATATAGAGAGAGCTTGGGAAAAATTTCATAGATGAAAATCTTAAAGAGAAAAAAAAATTAAAGAAACTTGGGAAACTGAAAAATGAGATTATAAAAGTACAGTCTAACACTGAAAAAGAAAAATAAGAGAGTTCTTTATGGTTACATAAAGAACTCTCTGATGAACTAAAATACAAAAAGGACTATCGAAAACATGAAAAAAGAGATATACAGGTGAAATTCAAAAAATTAGAATATCATGCAAAAGTTCATTTATTTCATAATGCAACTTAAAAGATGAAACTAATATATGAGATAGGCTCATTACATGCAAAGCAAGATAGTTCAAGCCGTGATGTGTCATAGTTATGGCTTACAGATCATGAAAACCCCAAATCCACAATCTCAGAAAATTAGAATATTACATGCAATCAATAAAACAAAATTGTACACAGAACAATTTCAGACCTCTGAAAAGTATAAGCTCAGTTCTACTCAGTACTTGGTTTGGACCCCTTTTGCAGCAATTAGAGCCTCAATGCGGCGTGGCATGGAAGCTATCAGCCTGTGATGCTGCTGACGTGTTATGAAAGACCAGGATGCTTCAATAGTGGCCTTCAGCTCTTCTGCATTGTTTGGTCTCATGTCTCTCATCGTTCTCTTGGCAATGCCCCACAGATTCTCTATGGGGTTCAGGTCAGGAGAGTTTGCTGGCCAATCAAGCACAGTAATCCCACGGTCATTGAACCAGGTTTTGGTGCTTTTGGCAGTGTGGGCAGGTGCCAAGTCCTGCTGGAAAATGAAGTCAGCATCCCCATAAAGCTCGTCTGTGAAAGGAAGCATGAAGTGCTCCAAGATCTCCTGGTAGATGGGTGCATTGACCCTGGACTTAATGAAGCACAGTGGACCAACACCAGTAGATGACATGGCTCCCCAAATCAACACAGACTGTGGAAACTTCACACTGGACTTCAGGCATTTTGCAGTGCGTGCCTCTCCATTCTTCCTCCAGACTCTGGATCCTTGGTTTTCAAATGAGATGGCAAAAGTTGCTCTCATCAGAAAAGAGGACTTTGGACCACTGAGCAACAGACCAGGTCTGTTTTTCTTTAGCCCAGGTAAGACGCTTCTGATGTTGTTTGTTGTTCAGGAGTGGCGTGACAAGAGGAATATGACATTTGAAGCCCATGTCCAGGACCTGTCTGTGTGTGGTGGCTCTTGATGCACTGACTCCAGCCTTAGTCCACTCTTCGTGAAAGTCCCCAACACTTTTGAATGGCCTTTTCCTAACAATCCTGTCCAGGCTGCAGTCATCTCTGCTGCTTGTGCACCTTTTTCTTCCACACTTTTCCCTTCCACAAAACTTTCTATTAATGTGCTTTGATACAGCACTTTGGGAACATCCAACTTCGTTTGCAATTACCTGTTGAGGCTTTTCCTCCTTATGGAGGGTGTCAATGATGGTTTTCTGCACAACTGTCAGGTCAGCAGTCTTTCCTATGATTGTGATTCCTACTGAACCAGACTGAGAGACCATTTAAAGGCTCAGGAACCCTTTGCAGGTGTTATGGCTTAATGAGCTGATTAGAGTGGAACACTTTGAGCCTAGAATATTGAAACTTTTCACAATATTCTAATTTTCTGAGATTGTGGATTTGGGGTTTTCGTGACCTGTAAGCCATAATCATCTCAATTATGACACATTATGGCCTGAACTATCTTGCTTTGCATGTAATCAGTCTATCTCATATATTAGTTTCACCTTTTAAGTGGCATTACTGAAATAAATGAACTTTTGCATGATATTCTAATTTTTTGAGTTTCACCTGTACTTGGTGAGATAGAAAAATGTGGATAAACAGCATCATCACCAACCATTCAATGTGTAGTCCTAAATGGAAGGAAGCATGCTGTGGGTATCTCAAGGGCACAGCACTCTTCAGCATAAACAATTTATATGAGGGGTTAGAATAGGAACTCATCAAATTTGTAGATGTCATCAAACTGGCCGCAGAAGATAGGCTGAAGATTCAGAAGGATTTTGATGGACTTGAACTTTGGGATCTATCCAAGAAAATGCAATTAAATGATGAGAAAAATAAGGTATTTTATTTTATTTTATTTTATTTTATTTTATTTTATTTTATTTTATTTTATTTTATTTTATTTTATTTTATTTATTATTTATTATTTTATTTTATTTTATTTTATTTTATTTTATTTTATTTTATTTTATTTTATTTTATTTTATTTTATTTATTTTATTTTATTTTATTTTATTTTATTTTATTTTATTTTATTTTATTTTATTTTATTTTATTTTATTTTATTTTATTTTATTTTATTTTATTTTATTTTATTTTATTTATTATTTTATTTTATATTATATTATATTATTAAGACTTACGCAAGAAAAATAAAAAATGCAGGTATAGAGTAATTGGTACCTGGCTCAACAACAGTAATTAGGAGTCCCAGTGGAAAACTATTTACATATGAGTCAGCAGTGTGCTTCAGCTGCCAAAAGTCAATGTAATCCTAGGCTGTATCAACAGAAGGAAACTATCAAGACCACATGAAATGAGGGTCCCACTTTATACCGCTCTGGTAAAACCCCACTTGGATTACTTATCAATTTTACAAACAATAAACAAACAAACAAATAAATACTGCATCTAAATTTGGTCACCATAATAAAAAAAGATATTGAGACTCCAGGAAGAGTACAAAAAAGAGCAACAAGATTGATTAGGGCACTGGAGTCTAAAACAAGATAAACAGTTGCAAGAACTGGCTAATCTAAGAGAAAGACTAGGGGTGACATGATAGCAGTCTTCCAATATTTGAGGGACTGTCACAGAAAAGAGGGCGTCAACCTATTTTCCAAAGCACCTGAGACAGGATGAGATAACAGATGGAAACTTATCAAGAAGAGATCCAGCCTACAACTAAGGAGATAATTCCTGACAGTGAGAATAATGAATCAGTGAAATGGCTTGCCTCCAGAAATTATGGGTGCTCCCTCACTGGAGTTTTTAAGAAGAGATTTGATAGTCATTTGTTCAGAATGGTATAGGATCTGCTGCTTGAGCAGTGGGTTGGACTCGAAAACCTCCAAGGTCCCTTCCACCTTTGTATTCTGTAAGGTGCTTGAATATTCTTATAATAACCTCTTTCACACATAAGTGATATTTTCATGTGCAACAATTTTTATGATTCAGCAGTGAAATAAAGATGTCAGAGTTCAGGTTATTATTGGATGACAATGAATAATTTCAAGGCAAAATGCTGCAATAGCCATAACCTTGGACTTGATTTATCTTAAAACCAATGATTTAATTTAAACTCTTCAAATGTCTATTGAATGTTGGTAAAATCACCTTTAAAAGGCTAGGAGCAACTCAGTTTGAAAATATGATTTCTCTCCCCTAGAAGAAATTGAAATGTAAGATATTTTGGCAGTTCAAGGCAATTTTCAGTCACTTCACATAGAACACAATAAAATTAGTCAGGCAATTTTCTACAGTGAGCACAATAACGTGACCACAAAATAGTATTTTCTGTTGATCAAAAAATGAAACTTTAAAAATAGCTGGCAAATAGAATTTAAAGAAAATAAATGGAATCAATATATTTACTTCTGTTAATCTGTGAAACCACATTAAGAAAAAAAATATAAAACTTTATGTATTTACAAATTACCATGATATGAATTTAGAAGTGTATTCTTCAAGCACTGTAGCCAACAAGTTACAACATTTATATCAAACAGAAACTTATTCAGGAATGCCTTTCAATTATATAGTGATCAAATTTATTATAATATGTATTCCAGTATATTTAGATGGAATATTGGTTTTGCTTTTAAAATGTTTTTAAATCTAATGAAATAACAACCATTTGACATGTTTTGCTTCATTTATACAGTAGAAATTGTTACTAGTACTTCCACTTTTTGACTTTTTATACCATTAGATTGGATGATTTCATATGGATGATTTATAAATGCCATAGACAGGTTACACCCAAAAGTTTGAGAAAGTCAAAAAAAAGGGGAAGAGAGGCAAAGGCAGAATTATCTTGAAAGAGTTGGAAAAATAGGCTAGGATGGGATATAAGGGTTTTCATTAATTTCTTATATACCTAATTTAATGTTGGGCTCTAAATTGCTAGATTATATAAAGAATGCAACTCTATTGCAATTGGAAACCTTTTCAGGATTAGAACTGGTGTATTTGATTCTTTTAGAAGATTACAGAGGGAGAGAGAGAGAAACTGACTGTTTCTGAATACACAGAAAACAACAAAATAAAAATTGAGGCAAACTAAGAAAAAAAGAAGGCAATCATCTTCCAAAAAAGCCATTAAAATCCTAAAATAATGTAACCATTTAACCAGTCTGAGACATATAACACATATAACAAATGAGGAATCATAGGTTTTAAAAAGATACCTAAAACACTATGTTATAATTAATTGCAAAAAAACCGTCTATCCTAATAATACCACAGTAGTAAAATATCATAAAATCTATACAATACTATCACGTTGCTTTATTCTTTGATTAATTGAAAATATTGTTTTTTCATAATGGATAAATTGCACAGTTCCAAAAGCCAATCCTTTATGTCTGGAAGTTTTCTAATTACTCATTATAATTTTTTATCATAATTCTTCACAGTCAAGTTCCAGAAGTTTTGTATATGGATTTAACATATTAACTACTGTAACATTTAGGGTAGTACATGGATATGTACCTTATCCTAAATTCATTTTTTGAGGAGGAAGAGATGGAGGAGAGAGGAGAATTGAACAAAATTGTTTATATATGGGATTATCCATTCTGTATTTAACAATTTAATAGCCCTTTCACCTCACAGACAAAACCTTAGCCCAAACTATTGTAGGAGATCGGCATCAAGTTGATCAAAGAGAAAGCTCTCTATTTAGGGATTGTGATTAAACTTAAGTATATAGCAGGTCTAACGAAAATAGTGATAAGGACCATATCCTTGGCAAGAGATACCATGTCTACATATTTCTACAAAGTATGTTCCTAAAAAATTGATATGAAGTCCATCTGGAAGACCAAAAGACTAAATGGACCTACTTAGGCCCAAATGTTTTAATTTAGCTGACTACATTTGAAGTGCAGGTGGGATAAATAAAGAGAAAAATAAAGAAAACTTCTTTATTGATATACAATTGTCAAAAACCAAAATACCTGTTTTAGTCTCCTTGCTATACTCCATCCAGCAACTTTGGCTGATCTCACTAATACCATTAGAAACACATAAACATAATTTACAAAATCAGGCAATGGCAAACTACTTCAGCACTGTTGCTCAGAAAATGATTTATTTTTAATTTACCCACAAAATGCTGCCATATAGGCCACATGCACAAAAAATGGGCCAGGTGGGCCACATGAGATATCTTTTTTTTTTTTCTCAACATGGTACTTAAAGCTCAGGAACAATATAAACAGATTTTCTCCAAAGAAATCAGTCTAGTGCTTGTGCATATCCTTTTCTGGGTTAAGTTTTTTTAAGTGAATGAACAGATGTGAAAGACCTTTGAAGATCTGCTGAGTAACTATCAGGAGGCTAGTCGGCACTGTGCATATATAAAATATGTTTTTGCATTTTTATTACTACTAAAGATAATTCTTTGAAATGTCTGCAAGAAAAAAAGTATGTAAGATTCTCATCTTCAATTTATTTCATTATCCAACATTTAATACTTAGAGGGTGGTGTTATGTTTGGAGCATGGGCGAGAAAGAATGGAGACAAACCTCGGGAACGGTGAACTTCAGCTCTTTATTTACATAGTGACTTCTCAACTCAATGGCAGTTATAACCCTCCTTATATAGGCAACCCCAATAACTATTAACCAATAACAATCGAGGAGCGCTAGCTCCCTTAACCAATAGGAACTCTCTGTTAATGGCCAATCGGATTCCCCGGAACGGGCCAATCCGATCCTGCCGTTAACAGCCAATCAGAAGTGCAGGGCCAGAACCCTGCACTTTACTCCAAGCTCAAGTTCTCTTTATTAAACCTTATGCATTCACAATACCCCTTCCCCCTGGCTTCTGTTTGCAGGGCGCAGTTACATAGTCCTTTAGATAGGACGGTTGCTTTATTAGTCTTTTTGATTTTCACTGTGTCATTTGGCTGCAATCACGCTGAGGTAGATCGTTGTTTGGCAACGGGGTCGCTTCTGGTTCAGAGTTCATTTCTTCATCGTTGCCATTATTTTCGGTAATTCCCTGAGGTGCATCTGTTTCCCTCTCTGGTTCCACTTCCTGTGTCTCTATTACGCCGTCGTTCCCTTCGAACGGGTTTTCTTCTACTTGGAATTCATCTTCTTCCGTATCTCCCCCCCCCTCAGTTTGGTCATAAGGGAGTTCAGGAATGCCTGATGGGAGCCACGATCGTAATTGATCGATATGGTGTTTCCATAGTCTATCGTCAAGGCATTGTACAAGGTAGGATCTCGGGCCGGTTACATGAACTACTGTCACCTCCACCCACAGCGGATCGCCCGATAGGTTTTTAGCGTATACCAAATCGCCTACCTGGAAGGCACTACAGCGGCCGCTGGATCCTAGTGGTTTTTCCGGTTCATAAGCTGGGTGTAACCGGTCGAGGTGGGAGCGGAGTTTTCATCCCATTAGCAGTTTGGTGGGAGTTTTGTTGGTGACGCTATGAGGTGTGATGTGTTGTAGAAAAAGGATTCGATTGATCTTGTTATCAATGTTATCGTAGTCTACCTTCTGCAAGGTTTTCTTAACAAATTGGACCATGCGCTCTGCTTTGCCATTGGTTGCAGGGTGCGCAGGTGAGGTGAGCGCATGTCGGATGCCGCGGTCAGCCAGGTACTGCTCGAATGACAGCGCTGTAAATTGGGGCCCGTTGTCGGATACCAGGATGTCTGGTAATCCGTGGGTTGCAAATAGTCTTTCCAAGTTTTTGATAACCGCTTCAGTGGTTGTGTTCGTCATGCGGTGAATCTCAGGCCAATTCGAGTAGGCGTCGACGGTTAGCAGAAAGGTGTGGCCTTTGGTCGGCCCCGCAAAGTCCAAGTGAATACGGGACCAGGGTCCCCGTGGTGTCTCCCATTCAGTAGGGATGGCTTTAGGTGGGGCGTTGCTCACTTCCTGGCATTTATGACAAGCTTTAACCCAATTTTCGATTTGCTTGTCGATGCCTGGCCACCATGTGTAGCTTCGTGCGAGGGCTTTCATTCGCACAATACCGGGGTGGCCATCGTGCAAGGTTCTCAGCAGCGCTTTTTGGAGTCGTTCTGGGATAACGACTCTATCACCCCAGATGACACAGCCTTTTTGAGAGAACAACTCTGTTTGTCGAGTCTTGAATGGCGTGAAGTCATCTGATAATTGGTCCAATGGCCATCCGCGTTCTACCTAGCCTAGAACTCGTGCTAAGGTGGGGTCACATTTGGTTTCTCTCGCGATATCTCAAGCAGTCAATGGCGGCGAGTTGAGTGTTTCAATTTGCAACGTGGTTACCGTTGGTGCAGGATCATCGAGAGTCTCTGGAAGCGGTGCTCGGCTCAATGCATCGGCATGAGGAATGGCTTTCCCCGAGCGGTATTGCAGCTGATAATTATAAGCAGCCAAGAATTCTGACTAGCGAGTCATCCTAGGGGATAATATGTAGGGAGTCGGCTTATCTCCAGCTATTATCCCCAAAAACGGTTTGTGGTCAATCACGATAGTAAAAGCCTGGCCATACACGTACTCGTGGAATCTTTTAATGGCCGATACAATTGCGAGGGCTTCTTTATCGATTTGGCCTAGAGATCGGCCCTGTTCCGAGGCCTGGGAGCGTTTTTTATTGCTCTTAGTTTACTATCGGTAGGGTGAATACCCTGACTGTCAATTAGGTATCCTAAAAACTCAACACTATCTGTGCACAATTTACACTTATTCTTTTTTACCTTAAGACCGGCATCTTGGAATTTTTGTAGGACTAACTTTAAACGATCCCGTAAGATTTTTTTTGTAGGTGCAGCAATTAATACATCGTCAAAGTAGGGGACCACACCTTTAACCCCTTGTAGTAGCCTCTCCATCAGGCTCTGAAAAATCCCTGGGGCTACACTGACTCCGAATTGGAGCCGGGTGCATTTAAAGGCACCTCGGTGCGTCACAATCGTTTGTGCCTGTGCCGTCTTTTCATCAACAGGTAGTTGCTGATATGCCTGAGCTAAGTCTAATTTAGCGAAGACCTTTCCACCCCCCAGGGAGTGGAGGAGATGCTGTACCACCGGCACCAGATATGCATTCTGCTATAGGGCGTGGTTCAAAGTGGCCCGGTAGTCCCCACAAATTCGGATTGACCCATCTGGCTTAATGGGTGTTACAATTGGGGTTTCCCAGGGAGAGTGATCGGTAGGTTCTAGCACCCCCTGAGCTATTAGTTTGTCAAGTTGTTCGTCAATTTTTGGCTTTAAGGCAAACGGAACTCGTCGGGGCTTTAGGCGGATGGGAGCTATCTTTGGATCAAGGCTGAACGAAATTGGGGTCCCCTTGTACTCTCCTAAACTTTCCGTGAAGAGGTCCTTGAACTCATGGATGAGGTCCTCCTCCCAGTCACTTCCGCTGATTAGGTTTATGCCTGCCACTTCAATGCCAAGTGGCGCGAACCATTGGAGACCTAGCAGACTAGGCCGATCTTTGTCGATCACAGTTAGCGATAAGTATGCTGTGTGCTTCTTGAAGGAGACCCGGACTCGGCAGGAACCAACGACAGGGATTCGATTCCCTTGACAGTCCTTAAGAATGAGTTTTTGGAAACGGAGGTCTTGGCGCTGAATCGTGGGGATGAGTTGCTTGAGGGTCTTCCAGGACACCATCAAGAGAGACAATCCCGAGTCGACTTCCATGTGGTAAGGCTGGTTCTCGATGGCTACTGTGATTCGGATTTTCTTGGCATCCAAGGCAGAGGCATGACCGATAGTAATAGTATGGTGAGCCTCTTCTCGCTGTAAAGCTCGGTTTCTGTAGGAGTGGCTTACTGGTTCTCGCCTTACAGGACGGTTTCCTGTCGATTGGTGATAGTTAGCCCCTTTTGAGGCCTGGCCGGGTCCATGTAAACTTCGACAGATCCGTCCGATGTGGCCTCTCTTCCCGCACTCATGGCAGAGCGCGTCGCAGAATTTGCATTCGGACCTGGCATGGTTGGCTCCACAGCCAGCGCAAGGGCATAAGGACTTCGGGTGGTGGTCCCGGTCAGACCACAGTTGATGGACCTCTTCTTCGTCACTGTCTAACGACAAAGAGAGGTCCTTGTGGTGTGTCGTTGAAAGCTGCCCTTCTGACTTGGGTAAAATTTCGCTTGTCGATTGGTGTACCGGAGCACGGTTGTGGCGTAATTGTGCAGCCGACTTCCTGGTTGCTTCTGCTGCAGTAGCATCAGCGATGGCATCAGCAAGGCTGATGTCACCTTTCGCCATCAGCTTGCTCTGCACACCTGATGCATCTAATCCCAGAACTATTCGATCTCTCAGTGCCTCTTCCAAATCGGCGAATCCGCAGAGGCCTCCCAGGTTTCGGAGGTCTGCTATGAAGTCGGCGACGCTTTCTCCTTTTCGCTGGTTTCTCTGATAGAACTTGTGCCGTCTCACGAGCGTAGGCACGGTCGGTGCGTAGTGATCTCTTAGTAGAGGTTCAAGGTCGTCCCAATCCATCGCCTTCACTTCTCTAGGTTTTGCTAGTGCTTTAGCCATCTTAAATATGGTTGGACCGCAATGCGTTAGGAACACTGCCCATTTCTTCCCGGCTGTGGCATCCTTTAAGTTGTTAGTTTCTAAGAACATTTGGAAGCGATCCATGTAGGACTCCCAGTCTTCCTGCACTGGATCGAACGGAGCGGGTGGTATGATGCCGCTGGACATGGTTCTGTTGTGTAGCGCCGTCAGTCACGTGCTCGGTGTTCCTTCTTGGTTCCGTCGGTTCAGACGTCTCTATATCCCATCCTCGTCACCAGTGTTATGTTTGGAGCATGGGCAAGAAAGAATGGAGACAAGCCTCGGGAACGGTGAACTTCAGCTCTTTATTTACATAGTGACTTCTCAACTCAATGGCAGTTATAACCCTCCTTATATAGGCAACCCCAATAACTATTAACCAATAACAATCAAGGAGCGCTAGCTCCCTTAACCAATAGGAACTCTCTGTTAATGGCCAATCGGATTCCCCAGAACGGGCCAATCCGATCCTGCCGTTAACAGCCAATCAGAAGTGCAGGGCCACAACCCTGCACTTTACTCCAAGCTTAAATTCTCTTTATTAAACCTTATGCATTCACAACAGGTGGCACAGACAATTCAAATTTTATATATAGGTAAAAGATACAAATATATTTATTTTGTCATTCACTGTTATCCTATTTTCCATGTGAAACTTTTTTTTTGGCAAATGAAATATGCATAGCATGAAAGGTTGGAACCTGTTTTTTTAGCTTGTTTGCTCTCTTGACACATCAGTTACAAATCTAATGCTTATCTGGCTAATAGAAAGGAAATTTTGCTTAGGAAGGATGTTCTGTATGTCAAATAATAATTCATCATTCAGTCGTGTCCTGTGTTTTGAATGGAAGAGTAGTCTTTGCTGCTGTAAGCATGATAAAGGAAATACAGAAGCTGAATACATAACACAGTTATCAAACAGGCTTTCAGTCTCTGGGTCATCCACTACAGGTAAAAAGACTAAGTGGCAGTATGTAAGATATTGACACAACCTAATATGTAAACTGCATTGAAAAATCAAAATAGGATTCCAGATAGGACCCATGTATTTGATCTTTCCATAAGAGTTATCTTGTCTCCCAGATATGACATCAAAATAATTTGCTGCAAATCACTCTTTATACAAGTAGTGATGATAAGTTATTTATTTATTTATATTGGAATTTGTCAAACAATAATGAGAACAAGAATAAGAGAATAAAAATACAATGACAGGGACTATAGGCACGTTAGTGCACTTACGCATGCCCCCTCTACTAATTATCAATCCAAGGGATCTAAAAGTAAGAATTATAATTTTTATAAAGCCCTTGAACTGTAGAATCATTTCTAATGCCTTCTTTCTTTTAATCTAAGTAGAAGGTAAAAGGGTAATGGACAAGCATCCCTTACCATAGGAATATCCAGCAGAGGAGGCTTCAGATTAGGCTGAGAACTGCATGAATTGTAAGGTAGGAGCTTGCCTGTCTGTTGACTTGGCAGATAAGTGAAAGATGTCACAAAAACCAGCCCTTTTCATTCATGTATCTTTTTCTTTGATCCCTTAAGAAAGAAGGAAGAATAAGAAGGAACGAATCTATATTTGTATTTGTATTCTTCCTTCCTGTCATAACACAAGATGGGAATCTCCTTAATATGTTCCTCATAACAAGATAACTAAGAGAGGTTGTCTGCCCTAAAAGAAACAAGAAAGTTTATTTATATCTGATCAAGAAACAGATACCTTCACTCTAACTTATTATTGAAATCTGTAACCCATGAAGTAGCATTTTTAATTATGTTCCATGTACTCCAAACGAAGACCTTTTTGCCACAATCTCATTATAAATTATTCTTGTAAATTCACCAATGAAAAACATCAACATATTCCAGAATATTTTCAGAGTTATTTTTAATTTATTTGGATTCTTTTTTATGATCTGAAAATGCTTCCTATATTCCTGTGATGCTTAATTGAAGAATAGTAACCCAGGGAAAATTCTTCAGAAAACAGCAAACTCACATATTCTACAGCTATCGTGCATCTGGGAAATGCTACTGCTAGCAGGAAAGTTTCACCAACAGTTTGTCCTGGCCGGAGAAGAAAAGCAATATTTTGGCAACAAAGTAAATGAAAACAGTTAAAGAAATGCAAAATAACTTCTTGACACCTTAGAAAAGAATACTGTTGTGAATGAATAATTGTGTTTAATAAAGATCATTGAGAGCTTGAAGTAAAGTGCAGAATTCTGGCCTTGCATTTCTGATTGGCTGATAATAGCGACATCAGATTGGTCCGTTCAGGAGAATCTGATTGGCTATTAACGAGCCTCTCCTATTGGTTAACGGAGCTAGCGCTCCCCGTGTTTCATTGGTTAAATATCTAAGAGCTTGCCTATATAAAGGGGGCCATTTCAGCCATTGAGCTGAGCTGTTACACCATGTTAATAAAGAGTTTTGAAGTTCACCGTTTCACCGGCTCGTCTCCATTCTTAGCGCCCATTCTCAGAACATAACACTGGCGACAAAGGTGGGATTTGGAGACATCAGAGCTGACTGAACAATGAAGAACGATAACTGAGCACGTGGCTGAACGCACAACGGCGGAACCATGTCCGGCGGCACCATACCACCGCTCCATTCGACCCAGCGCAAGAAGACTGGGACTCACATATGGATTGCTTCCAGATGTTTCTGGAGACCAATAATTTGAAGGATGCCACTATCGGGAAGAAACAGGCGGTATTCCTAACTCATTGCGGGCTGACCGTATTCAAGATGGCCAAGGCACTAGTGAAACCGGCAAAAGTGAAGTCTGTGGATTGGGATGTTCTCGAACCTCTACTGAGGGCCCACTATGCACCGATCGTGCCAACGTTCGTTAGAAGGCATGAATTTTACCAGAGAAGTCAGCAAAAGGGCGAAAGTGTTGCTGATTTCATAGTGGATCTCCAGAATCTGTGAGGCCAATGCGGGTTTGCTGACCTTGAAGAAGCCCTGAGAGACAGAATAGTTGTGGGACTAGATGCACCACACGTCCAAAGCAAGCTGATGGCGAAAAGCAACATGAGCCTTGCAGATGCCATTACTGAAGCTACTGCAGCAGAAGCAACCAGGAAGTCGGCTGCCCGAATGCGCCGCACCCACGCCCCGCTTTGACAAATGGCCCGCGAAATTTCACCTCATTCAGAAGGGCAGCTTTTAACGGCCCACCACGAGGACCTCGATTCGTCATCAGACAGCGATGAAGAAGAGGTCCACCGACTTCAGTCTGAACGAGACCAACGCCAGAGATCTCAGAACCAATGCGCTGGTTGTGGGGCAAACCACCCCCGATCAGAATGCAAATTCCTCGACGCGCTCTGCCATGTGTGCGGGAAAAGAGGCCATATTGGACGGGTCTATAGAAGCAAGCTAGGACCCAGCCAGCCCTCAAGAGGGGCTAACTATCGCCAACCGACAGGAAGCCATCCTGTAAAGCGAGAACCCGTGAACCACCAATAGAACAACCACTCCTACAGAAACAAACCCCTAAACCACTCAACAAAGCGAGAAGAGGCTCACCAAACTATCACAATCGGTCACGCCTCATCCCTTGATGCCAAGAAGATCCAAGTGAAAGTGGCCATCGAGAACCAGCCCTGCCTGATGGAGGTCGATTCAGGATCGTCCCTCTCGATGGTTTCCTGGAAGACCCTCAAGCAGCTCATCCCTACTGTCCGGCGGCAAGACCTCAGATTCCAGAGACTCATACTCAAAGACTATCAGGGAAATCGAATTCCAGTCGTTGGATCCAGCCGAGTCCGGGTATCGTTAACAACCGTACAGCATTCCTACCCTTGACTGTAATCAACAAGGATTGGCCTAGTCTGTTAGGCCTTCAATGGTTCGCTCCACTCGGAATTGAAGCAGCTGGCATTCACCGAGTCTGCAGCAGTGACTGGGAAGAGGACCTCATCCAAGAATTCCAGGATGTCTTTGCAGACAAACTAGGTGAGTACAAGGGGACCCCGATATCGTTTAACCTCAACCCCGAAGTAGCTCCCATCGCCTTAAGCCTCGTCAAGTTCCATTTGCCCTTAAACCAAAGATTGACGAGCAGCTTGATAAATTAATAGGCCAGGGTGTGTTAGAGCCAACCGATCACTCTCCCTGGGAAACCCCAATCGTGACGCTCATCAAGCTGGATGGATCGATAAGAATTTGTGGGGACTACCGAGCCACCCTGAACCACGCCCTTCAACAAAACGCTTACCTGGTACCGGTGGTACAACACCTCCTCCATTCTTCGCTAAACTAAACTTAGCCCAGGCTTACCAACAACTGCCTGTAGACAAAAAAACGGCAGAGGCCCAAATGATTGTTACGCACCGAGGTGCGTTTAAATGTAACCGACTCCAGTTCGGGGTTAGCGTAGCCCCGGGAATCTTTCAAAGTTTGATGGAAAGACTTTTACAAGGGATAAAAGGCATTGTCCCATATTTTGATGATGTGTTAATCGCTGCCCCAATTCGAAAAGTACTAAGGGATCGCTTGAGGTTGATTCTCCAAAGATTCAAAGACGCAGGCCTCAAAGTTAAAAAAAACAAGTGTCAACTTTGTACAGATCGTGTAGAATTTTTAGGATATTTAATTGATAGCCATGCCATTCACCCCACCGATAGTAAACTTAGGGCAATCAAAAATGCCCCAAAACCCCGAAATAAGGCCGACCTCCAGGCATTTCTAGGCCTTATCAATTTTTATAATGTTTTCCTGCCACACAAAGCAACCGTAGCCGAATCCCTACATCGTTTGTTGGACAAAAAAGCAACCTGGGTATGGGGATATAGAGAGGAGCAGGCGTTTCGAAATGTGAAACAATTATTGACTTCTGACGCTGTCCTGATGTGTTTCATTGGTTAAATACCTAAGAGCTTGCCTATAAAGGGGGCCATTTCAGCCATTGAGCTGAGCTGTTACACCATGTTAATAAAGAGTTTTGAAGTTCACCGTTTCACCGGCTCGTCTCCATTCTTAGCGCCCATGCTCAGAACATAACAAATACCATATGTTCAAAAACTTACCAGGAATAGGGGAGAGGTGGGAGAGAGAGAGAAGCAACCAGTTTTCTTGCAAATCATTTCATATATTCACAATTGGTCTTAATTTTATAGAACTAGCATTGATATGTAGGACAAAAATATTCTTATTTTCAAAATTCTACAGTACATACATATATGTCCCTAAAGCCTTCTAGTTCTACAAACTGCAAGTAAAAAAGCCCTAATGTGAACGAGGATGGACCTGTGCAAACAAATTGCCCTTCCCACTAATACAAGACTGTACAAATTTTCCTTATCCAAAATTGGACTGGATTTTTAAGTACATTGCAGGAAAATTATTTTAAAAAGTAGGAAATAGGGTGAAAATGCATTTCTTTAATACATTTCTTTAAAATTATTATTATTGTTGTTGTTGTTGCTGCTGCTGCTGTTGCTGTTGTTGTTGCTGTTGCTGTTGTACACAAAAATAACAGTATACACAGCGGACGAGATAACCATACTGGGTTTCGTATCACAAATCACTAGTCAAACACTTCCCAAGTCCTTAGGACTGCATGATGTATCGGCGGATTATGCAAGCAGATCCCAGTAAGGTGGCCTTCTGCAGCTGACCAATGGTGATCTTGTCAGCGCCAATTGTTTTTAAGTGCTTGCCTAGGTCTTTAGGCATAGCACCCAGTGTGCCGAGTACCACTGGAACTACCTGCACTGGTTTATGCCAGAGTCTCTGCAGTTCGATTCTCAAGTCCTGATATCTGGTGACTTTTTCAAGTTGTTTCTCGTTAATTCTGCTATCACCAGGTATGGCAATGTCAATGATCCACACTTTTTTCTTCTCCACAGTCGTGATATCCGGGGTATTGTGTTCCAGAACTTTATCAGTCTGTATTCGGAAGTCCCACATTAGTTTTGCATGCTCATTTTTGACAAAAAAAAAAAATATTCTTGTTGTTGTTGTTGTTGTTGTTGCTGCTGCTGTTCATATTGTATGCCAGTTTTTCTCATTTCTAGATTGAAGGGTTCTACTCAAGCCCTGACAATTCCCTGGTTGGACTATTGTAATGTGAACTATGTATACTGCCTTAAGTAGTATCTAGGAAAATCAGCTGATGCAAAAAACAGCATAAGTAGTTAGATGTATTTCTGGAAGAACACAAATTATACCTGTGCTTGGTGAGCTGCATTGGTTGGCAGATTGTTTTTTGGGTCCAGTTGAAGATGCTGGTATAGACCTTTAAAGTCCTTTATGCATTATGTGAGGAACTGCCTCTCCTACTGTTAGCTTGACTGATGCCCCAGGTTAGTGATACATAGCAGTATAGAAAGAAAAATAACCTATTTTTCTTATACTTGCTATATTAATATTGATTGAAACATTCACTTGGGATTTAAGGGATTCTATGCTGTAAATTTCAAAATGATCTGACAAGCCTTTGATACCATATATCTTGTTTTGCAAGTCATGGGTGAAGCATGTTGTTTATGCTGTTTCAGGCAATAAAATACATTGGCAAAGCCTCTTTCAAGTCAAGTTACAATTTATTTTCTAGAATTTTATTATTGGATTTTTTCTAGCCTTTCTATTTGTATGATTCATAGTCTATAGAAAATGAAAAGGTTCTTAGATAGTAAATAGTACGTTTTGTGTGGAGAATTTCCCCATTTAATTTTCAGTTAAAACTGGACACTACCTACAATTGATAAAAATTATGATAAACTAGTTTGGCTAAAGAATATTTTTCTCTTCCATTTAATTTTGTCCAACTCTCAGAGACTATCTGGATAGTTTATCTGGCTTGCGGTTTTCTGGTGAGATTTTTCAAAAGTTTTTTTGTTGTTGCCTTCTTCTTAGCACTGAAAGAGAATGACTGATCCAAGGTCACCCAGCTAGCTTTACACCGTTGTCAGGATATGAACTTCTAGTTCCAGTCTTGTACATTACACTAAACTGGCTCTTGGGCCAAAATAAAGCTTGGTATAAATAAAAGTTTGAAAGGATTCTCATAATTCTTGCTCCTCTTCAAGACTGCTCCTCTAAGAGACAATTAAAGGTCACTATCTCATTTATGACAGCAAATAAGTAGGCTAACACTTCTACGAAATAATTTTTCTATATGTATTATTAATCTTTGAATCCTATTAAAAAGAAACAATGACACAATAAAATAACTATGCAAAAGATAAAATTTATCTTTTTACTCCTACTTACTGAAATTAATATTCTTAAAATAGTTTTTGCATTTGTCTGTATGCATATTTTCATATTAAAATTCCTTGCGCTCAATAAGGAAAGCATTGATTGCTAAAAGTCCAATATTAGAACATAATTCTAATTAACTATATGTCATGCTTAATTAATCAAATCATAATATGCTTGTGAAATTCTCATGAATATAGCTCAAAAACTCAAAAGGGTTGAAAGATTGAAGAGAATGACATTCATCAAGAAGTTGTTTCAGTATTAAAACAACTGGGTGTTAAGTAGGGTGGAGTGAGATTTTCTAACTTCTGTTATTCCCATAGTATTTTTCTTCTTCAAGATACCAAGCTCATTCTTTAGTTTTGAGAGGGATCTTCCACTGTTCTTGTTCTCTGATATAGCATCCCCTATCACCCACCAAGAAATGGATAACCCCCTCTCTTCTGGGCTGGTGGATTTGTGGGGAGCTGTTTGGTTTGGTTTGTTGCTTTTTGTGATTGCTTTCATCAAATTGACTGGGGTTCCATGTTTTTTTTTTTTTTTTGAAACAAATTTTTATTGATTTTAAAGATAAAACAACACATCATTAACTATTAAATACATAAACACATAAAACCTCTTAACATTGTAAATCCTTACAAGTCAAACAAAACATTATTTTTATACAGCATAATTCCAATTTATCCCATCTCCATATGGACACACAAACATCTTTCAGCAAATTTCTCATTTTTTCTCTTTACTCCTATTCAATTTCATTTCTCTTCCATATTTATCCATTTTATAGTCATCATATTCTTTTCTTTCTGGCTTGTATAAATTATTCTCATCTAACATTCCTCCAAGGTTTTATTGATTCTTTCCTTTTTTTTTTTTTTATAAAAAACAAATTTTGTTAGTTTTACCATAAGCACAATACACAAACATACAAACACAAAACATAAACAAAACTAAAAGATCTTTTCTGAAGGTTGTCTGTTCCCGGGTTAAAACTCTTTACACAGACACAAATTCAAACATCATATTCAACCCATATCTCCTTCCAAATCTTATTATCATTTTCTTTTTTATATATATATATAAAAACCATTTTTATCAGTTTTATAAAAACAATGCACAAAGAATCAAGGCATAGCAGCTTATAAATTCTTTTCTAAGAAAAAATAATAATAATAGACCAATAAGGCATAACATTTCCAGATTATAATATCAATATTTCATATAATATTAACTTCATATCTTGTCCCTACTTCTCTTTTCCATCCAAATTATTTATTAATTAAAATTTTATTGCCTTTTATCAATATACAAAATCCAAAAAAAAAAAAGCATATATATCCTTCCATATCTTATTACCATTTTCAACAACATTCTTTGTCTGTTCTATTTCCAATTATCCATTCATCTTTTTTTTCTTTTACTATACTTCTCCTGTACACCAATTGGAGTAACATCTATAACTCATTACCCTAACTTAGAAATACTACATATAGTAATCTTTCTTGGGATTCTGTTTAAAAAAAATTCTAAAATTACATAATAAATTTTATATTCTAAATATACATATAAAAACACACTCTTATATACCCTCCAGAATCCCTCTTTTAATCTAAATTAAATTCACCCATTGTCTCTAAATAAACTTTTTTTCCTTAGGTCTTGCTTCCCCCCATTAAGGCTTCTCCTCCCCCCCTTTCTCTCTTGCTTATTCTTCTCCTTGCCCTTTCTACCCCTTTGCTTTTTCTCTTCGCTTTTCTTGCTCCTTTTCCTTTGCTTTCTAACCTTGCCTCCATCTTTTCGCTCATTTTTCTCTCTTTTGGTTGTTTTTATAATTCTTAAAATCCCCTTTTTCTTATCCTTTTTCTCCTCCTCTCCAGAAGGGACCCATTGTTCATCAAAGATGGCTTCTTCTTCCTCTTCTTCCTTGTCCCAGTCCTTCTGCTGCGTAATCAACTTTTCAAAGGAACATAACGCCATTTCTAAAAATTGAAACAAAGCGCCCAAAGTATCTTCTTTTTTATATTTTTGATATTCAATCTCTAGTTCATCCACAGACGATGCCATTATGAAAAGGGAAACTTTTTCCAAAACAACCACAAGAATTTTTAATCAAAGACAATCAAAAGCAATTAAAAAAAAGAAAAAAAGTTCCAAAAGTTAATACTTTTCTTCCTTCTTCTCTTTCTCTTTCTGAATTAATTTTTAATCAAAGAGGTCCAATTACCATATATCTTCTTTTGGGATCCACAAAGACGTTCTAATCAATCTCCTCCTTTTTCAGCTTCTGCTCCAATTTTTTTTTCTCCCTTCCCACTTGCAATGAGAATTTTAATAATCAAAAATCCATACCTCCAGCAGAGATTTTCCAATTTCTCACATTTTTCAATGTCCAAAAATCCCTTTGTCTCTTATCTTAGCTTTCAAAACAATCCACTTTCAATGTCTAATATATCCAAATATTTCTGCTTTTTCCGTGGGGTGGGAGAGTAAAAAAAAAAAAAAAAAATTCCCTTTAACAGCTTCTCCGCCGCTTTTCGCTCTTCTTAGGGATACAATGTATCCTCCAGCAACAAACAGCTCATTTCCAGGCAATTTAAAAGGTGTTACTTGACCCGGCTCAGACAGAACTTTCACTCTTCACACTTCCTCCAGCACAGTTCTTACCCGGTTGCTGGCTTCTTCGTGGCGGCCATTACTGACCGCCGCTCCACCGCCTTGGGAAAAAGGGGTTTTCCCGGAGAAAGGGGGGGTCTGCGATGCCCCCACCTCCCTTTCCGACTCCCCTCTGTCTTCAGCTGTCCCTACAGGGCAGCCATATCCCCCTGACCCATCTGGATCGGGGGTACCTCGACGGCTAGCACAGCAGGAATCGCGAGCTGTCGCGAATTCCTGCTGCCCTGAAGCCACGCAAACCGGAAGTTCTGGGGTTCCATGTTTTTAACCACTTATATTGTTTTCTACTTGACTTGTAAGCCACCAAGGGTCCATGGGAGTGGGCAGCTATTATAAATTTAAGGTAATAATAATATGATGTCCTGAGTTGTAAAATTATATTTCTTTTTATCTTTAGATAAAATGATTTGTCCACATTTTTAAGAAGACAGTTTATATAATCAATAAGATTACAAAAAAGTGATACCATATCCTGACTTATTTTTTCACAGGAATCTGCTGAGCTCTCTAAAACAGAACAGTTTTCTTTCTACTCTAATAGATTAAAAATATAAACACATATTTTATTAGATTTCTTTCCAGGTGTTTAATAAGATATCCAAGTATACATTAATTGGTTCACTTAGGGGTAAGAGTGGTTATTTGATTTCAGAAGTACATTTTATAGCTTGTGGTCTTGCTTTATACATTTTTTTCCAATAACATATTACGAACTCATAAGTATAGGACTACCTGTAGGATTTTGTAGGAATCTTTTGTAGGATTTCCTGAATTGATCATGTTATGCCATTTGCCCATTTCTAGACAATTTATCTAAACTTTTTTTAAAAAATCCCACACTGAATACAAATTAATGTGATTCCACATCCCAGACAGTTTTCTGTATAATTGAACTTTATTGTAAACAAGCATGGTCATAATTCCCTTATATATCAAGGATAGATAAGCATTCTAAAACTAGACATTAAAAAACTTAGGCATATTATTATGTCTTGGAACAAGATCATAGATACAAAATGTTCTGTCTCACCTTCCCTTTCCCCCAAAAGTTGACGAAGTACACACACACACAAGCACAGGCAGGCAAGCTGGCTCGGACTTTGCAGAACTAATTCTTTGGAACTGATAATATTCTTGGCATTCCACCACGTCCTGCCTGCCAAGTCCAAGCTGGCAGCAAATATAAAATAAAGTTTTACTCACAGAGATAAATGGTTCTTTTACTTCATAAAAATCACAAGGTAGTCCACAAAACAATTATTCATGAAGAAAATCTGAAGTAAGGTTAAATTTTTTCCCGTACAAAGTTTAAGGAGAAAACATACTCACTTTTATCCCCTGTGGGGTGTGGCTCAATGACTCAGCTCACTCTCTGACCCTCCCACGCCTCCTACATTGTTGCTCACGTTTCTCCCTATGAATCTGCTTGGGGTCGAGCCAATAATCCTCCTCTTCACTCCCTGTCAGAGGCTGCTCCGACATGCCTTCCTCCTGATTCATCTCAGGCTGTTCCTTCAGTTGTCTGATGGAACCTGAGGCATTACCAGGGAGGAAGGTCCTGGGGAGGACGACATTGCCAGGGAGAAAGGTCTTGGGGAGGAGGGTATTCCCAGTTCTTCCTCCTCATCTTCCAGGTCCTCTGACAGCATAGGCTCGGAAATCGGGGCCACAACACAAAGCATCACCTCAATTTCTGTATTCCTACACAGCCATTTCAATAATACATGAAAATGAGATAATTCCAAAATGGTTGTTTGAGAACAATCTTTTAATTGCATGGTTTCTTAAAAATCCTCATATTTTTATCTCCCTTGATTAGAACTTAGATTTTGGTTCTATGTATCTCTATTTGTAAAGATGTCTTGGTTTTCAAAACACAAAGCACAATCAACAGCATCAACAGTCCACTAAAGGAAATTAAATTATACATGATTAAGAGAATAGATTTTTACCACTCTTGTTTCAGTAGCCAATAATAGTAATTGTAAAAATCACTCAACTACCATTCAAGAGTAAATGTAAAAACCATTCAACCTACCATTGTAATTATTTGTTACAATCATTCATTCAACATGAAAAAGCTTGCTTACGAAGCTTACGGACAGATCTATCTAACATGTACAGCTCTGAACTGCCATCATTTTTTATTGTTACTTAATATCCATTTCTTTGATTCAGTAAATATGTAATGCAATTGGACATCTTGAAACAGTTCATTTAATTTTAGTCTGGCCCCAGAAAACAAGCAGAAGAATAATGTATGGCTGGTCTTGTGGTGATTTCACAAATGTTTACTGTCATCTACTTCACCATTCAAAATTTCTGCATAAAAAAAATCCCTTGGGACATTTATATTTTTAGATGCAGTTTTAAGCAATTCCAAATGAATCAGATATTGTGATAAACAAAATATGAACAAAATTCAGAAAAATATTAGTGTACAAATGTTAGAAAACTCAGAAATTAGGGTGAAGAATGGAATATTTTTGTTGGACAGAATCTTTTACAGTTCAAATGTTTGAATTACTTTTGAGCAAAATTCTAGCATTCAGACATTTTTTAATTCAATTTCCATCAGCAAATCAATGCAAGGTATTATAGAAGCACTGGCTTCCAAAATTTGAGGAAATCATTTTGTCTACTCCAAATCTAACAGAAACAGTGCACGGCCTGTTGTCAGAAATGAATGTTTGGTGAAAAAAGCCAAAGAGGTGAGCAGTAGTACTTTTGTTACACTTTGTTCTTTCTTGTTCTTCTTGTCTTTCCTTTACTTTGCTTCTCTCAATGTATGTCACTGTGAGTGAGTGGTTGTCCATTGCCTGGGAGGATCAGACCCTGAAATAAATAATTTATCCTTAAGTTATTGTTGGATTCCTTTTTAAAAACACATTTTCTCTTCGAGCCTTTTAACTTCCAGATAGCTCCTTAACCATGATATATGTAATAAAAATATGAATTATTTTGGAATCAGATTCTCATTCTGAAAGAATTTTAACCTTAGCACTTGCCTTTCATCCTTCAGTAGGCTTCAAAAGGGAAGTTGCTGAAAACTGCTTACATAAAATATTGAAAATTGAGTGCTCTTTTCTAAATTATGTAATTCTGTAAATTCTTGATACTGGAGCTAATGTTCAGCATCTGTTATAATAAATGCTTCATTAAGTTTGCATTTAAGTGCAGCTGTCACCTGCAGTGGATTGTAGCTACTATTTAATCTTTTAATCTCTAATTCACATAAACTAAAAATTTTATGCTGTATTAGTCAGTGTACTTAATAATCCATGTAATCAGATGCAGATATTTTGCTTAGTTATTCCTGTTCAGAGAATTCAAATGAATAGAATCTACTTGATTTTTAATTGAAGAACCTGGTATGAAATAAATTAGTTAAATTCAACAATTCTGTAGGGATAGTTTTAGTGCCATATGTAAGCCTGAGAGACATTTTATCTGCTCTTAAAGTGATAATAGTAATATTTAATCGTATTTAATGATACTATATTTTTAATGATTGTTGAGCCTTAAGAAAGCAGTAATCCTATTAAAAATATTGCTGGCTGAAAGTGTTAGCTTTGGAACCATTGCATGTGTCTGGAAGTTCAAAATAATTCATTTTTACTTTAATAAAGTTTATTTTGATATTTCTATAGTCCAGATGCTGAAAAACAGAAAGATTAAAGTTAAAATAGGGAATAAAATGGTAAGTTAACACCTGTCTACCCTAGATGAATTCAAATCACCAGAACTGGATGGATTACATCCCAAGGTTTACACCTTAGAAACTGGCAGACGAGATCTCAGAACCACTAAACTGGAGTACTGGGGAAGTGCCAAACTGCTGGCAGCCTGTATCCAGTCCAATCGCCAAACTGCTGGCAGTTGCAGTCAGCAGAATTAGCCTGCAATACTGCATTCTAATTACTGCACCACCATGGCTCAAATAGGTTGCTAATATACATTTTCTAGGGCTGGTGTTTTATATGGAGATATTTACACTGCCTGAATTATCCCGTAAGTCCCACTTTGCTAGAGCTTCATAGTCTAGGTAAGCATGTACTGTATAAATCCATTAAGCTTGTATGCTGAACTGACATCTTCCAATTTCAGAAACTGAATTAAAAAGTTCAGTCTTCAAAGAGTACAAATAGTGAGGAGCATAGATTCAAACATGTTTCTTCTCAGAGTACTTAACAAATTAATCACAATTCTAAAATGGTTCAAGGGATGTCATTATTTCCAGAAGCTCTTCACAGCTCCAAACAGTTCTGTTTGTGGCATATCAACTATTCTGTGGAGGATGCTAAATAATCTTGCTTTTGCCTATGTATTTAGTCTTCATTGAGTTAAATAAAATATAATGGTACTTTGATTCTGGACTCACTGGAGAAGAGCCTAATGCTAGGAACGATTGAGGGCAAAAGAAGAAGGGGACAGCAGAGAATGAGGTGGCTGGATGGAATCACTGAAGTTGTTGGCGTGAGCTTAAATGGACTCTGGGGAGTTTAAATGGATTCCGGGGGATGGTAAAGGACAGGAAGGCTTGGAGGAACATTGTCCATGGGGTCGCAATGGGTAACTAACAACAACAACAACTTTGATACTGAGTAGCAATATTGATCTATAACTTCTGCTAGTATTTTCTCTGGTTTTGATATTACAATAGTATACATCTCCGAATGAGAAAGGAAATTTTGTAACATTCCTAAAATTCCTAATATGGATGCCAACAGTTCTGTAAAAATTCTAGACCAATGATGACTTGAAATATCTTGACCAGAGTTTTCCCCCAATTTCATAGATTTATATGAATTTCTTGTAAAGACAAAGGTTGGACAAAACTGCTTTAATGTTCTTGATAAATATATGGTAGACAATGCTAAAAAGACCCTTAAAACTTTCTCTACAGTTGCAAAGATATCACATTTATATAAATGTATTAGCTTTTTGTGGTTATAAATATTCTTAGTTACTATTCTATGTTACATTTTTTGAAAAAAAGCTGTGCATTGAATGGCTGATTCTTCTACTGGCCCAAATATGTCATTAAACCATCCTTTGGGGTTTTTTTTTTTAAAGGTGATTAATAGATTTTGTGCTTGGATTCCAGAAATGGCATTCAGTTGTGTTTATTCATTCAGCTGGTAAGCTGGTAACCTCCCAGGTTCCTCAACAAATATTTTGCTGAGTATATTTCAAGAAATATTACATTTGTCTGGGGACTGTGTCCCAGGTTAACTGTGTCCCAGGTTAACTCTAGCTGACTTAAATACTTTATAAATGTTCTCGTTATATGATTTATAAGTAAGGTTTCTGTTAAGTCTATAAAGAGTTGAACGGTGACTTCAACTCTTTATTAACTAGGAAGAACAGAGCAAAATACCTGGGCAACAGCAGCTCTTTTATAGAGCTGGCTGCCGTCAAAACAACCAATGAACTGAGTTTATAGCTTTCACAAGCGTCCAATCAGGGGGTCCCATTAACAGCCAATCAGACTGGCCAAAAATGACCAATCACGACTCACTATCTATAGGCCAATGAGAAATGCAGGATTACAAGCCTGCTGTAATACAAAGCTGTTGAGGGTTGTATCGCTGCATTGGCTTAGTCCATAACACTCCTCACCCCTAGGTTCTGTCTGAGGGGGTGGGATGATGTATTCTCGTAAATAGGCAGGTTGCTTCACCTGTCTGCTCGACCTGCGCTGTTCCACCAGTTTCTGCCCTGGCTCTGGTTCCAGTGGGCTGCTAGCTGGGTTGGATGGTGAAAATTGTGGCCCTGGGCTGCTTTCTCTGCTTACGTCAGCATTGTCTTCCAGGTTTCCTGGATCCGCTTCCATCGCGGTGCTGTCACGTGGCGAGGCCGCTCCCTGGTTCGGTTCTCCTTCGGATGGTGAGTATCCCCTGGTTGATTGTATGGGCTGCTGGGTTTCGATTATCATTTCTTTTTCATCCTCCTCAATGTTCCTCCCCCCCCCCCCCAGCTAGAGGTTCCGGTCCTAGTCTGGAACAGAGTTGGTCTATGTGGCGTTTCCACATCTTACCGTCTGCCGTTTGTAGGCGATAGGATCGGGGTCCTGTAAGTTGCGTTATTGCCACGGGAACCCACAATGGGTCGCCTGAGAAGTTTTTTGCAAACACAAGGTCCCCTTCCTGGAATGCCCGGCACTTGCTGCTGGATCCCAGGGGTTGTTCTGGCATGTAGTTTGGGTGGAGGCGATCGAGATGCGAGCGAAGTTTTCAGCCCATCAGGAGTTCAGCTGGGGTTTTGTTCGTGGTGCTGTTTGGGGTTATGTGTTGGAGAAGAAGCATTTGGTTTATTTTGTCGTCAATGTCACCATGGTCCATTTTGTGCAGGGTCTGTTTTACATATTGAACCATTCACTCAGCCCTACCATTGGCCGCAGGGTGAGCTGGCAATGTTAAGGCATGGCGGATGCCCCGATCTGCCAGGTATTGTTTGAATGGCAGGGCAGTGAATTGGGGGGCATTATCT
Source organism: Hydrophis major (assembly GCA_033807585.1). Taxonomy (NCBI): domain Eukaryota; kingdom Metazoa; phylum Chordata; class Lepidosauria; order Squamata; family Elapidae; genus Hydrophis; species Hydrophis major. The sequence goes on along the minus strand of CM066333.1, from coordinate 59,259,048 downwards.
GAGATCAGGACATCGGGAAGTCCGTGGGTAGCGAATAGTTTATTCAGTCTTTTAGTGACTGCATCTGTGGTGGTGCTTTTCATCTTATAGACTTCAAGCCAGTTTGAATAGGCATCCACTGTTAGGAGGAAAGTGTGTCCTCTTGTGGGTCCCACAAAATCGATGTGGATATGGGACCAAGGACCTCGAGGCATTTCCCACTGAGTTGGGGGAGTTTGTGGAGGAGCGGAGCGAGTCTCCTGGCATTTACTGCATTTTGCTACCCAAGTCTCTATCTGTTTATCTAACCCAGGCCACCATGCATAACTCCTGGCTAGTGCCTTCATGCGCACGAAGCCTGGATGTCCATCGTGCAGCATTTTCAATACCCTATATTGTAATTTCTCTGGGACTATGACTCTGTCTCCCCACACTATGCAGCCTTTCTGGGAAAATAGTTCTGTTTGACGATTCCTAAATGGCTTGAACGTGTCATTGGTTGTACTGACCAGCCAACCCCGTTCTACCCAGCTGAGGACTCGTGCCAAAACAGGGTCCTTTTTTGTCTCTAAGACGATGTCTCGAGCAGTTAGTGGCGATGATTTGAGGGTTTCGATTTGCAATACAGCTATGGTTGGAGCAGGGTCCTCTATAATGTCTGGTAATGGAGAGCGGCTCAAAGCGTCAGCGTGGGGAATGGTTTTCCCTGGGTGATGTTGCAATCGGTAATCGTAGGCAGCTAAAAATTCTGACCAACGTGTCATTCTTGGTGATAAGATATGGGGAGTTGGTTTGTTTCCCGCCAAAATACCAAGTAGTGGCTTGTGGTCTGTAATTATGGTAAAGGGTCTCCCATATACGTATTCATGGAAACGTTTAATTGCGGATACAATAGCGAGGGCCTCTTTATCAAGTTGACTATAGTTCCTTTCGGTTTTAGACAAAGTTCTCGAAAAGAACGCAATGGGTGCCTCATTTCCATTTGGTAGGACATGGCTTAAGATGGCTCCTACTCCAAATGGTGAGGCATCACAGGTAACTGTCAAAGGTAGAGTCTCGTTGTATTGCATTAATACAGCATCGGAGGTTAAAAGGTCTTCTATCTCTTTGAACGCTGTCTCTTCACGCCTTCCCCAGACCCAGGAAGCCTTTTTATTGAGAAGTCTATGTAGGGGCTCGGCTACGGTTGCCTTCTGGGGCAAGAAAATGTTATAAAAGTTAATGAGTCCCAGGAAGGCTTGGAGGTCTGTCTTGTTCCTAGGTCTCGGGGCTTTTTTAATTGCGGTTAGTTTTTTTTTTTGGTGGGGTGGATTCCCTGTTTGTAGAGAAGGTATTCCAGGAACCCCACTCTCTCTGTATAAAGTTGACACTTGTCTCTTTTTACCTTCAGACCAGCGTCTTTGAATTTCTGAAAGACTTTTCTGAGTTGTTGTATTAATAACACCTTAGTGGGGGCAGCTATTAGGACGTCGTCAAAATAAGGCACGACGCCTTTTATGCCTTGTAATAGTCTCTTCATTAAACTTTGGAAAATGCCCGGCACCACGCTTACTCCGAATTGGAGTCTATTGCACTGGAAAGTGCCTCTTTGTGTAACTACTGTCTGGGCTTCTGCAGTTGCTGCGTCTACAGGTAGTTGCTGGTACGCCTGAGCTTAGTCCAATTTCACAAATATTTTTCCGCCACCCAGGGAATGAGAAGGTGTTGAACCACTGGTACTGGATAAGCCCTCTGTTGAAGAGCATGATTTAGGGTGGCCCGCTAATCCCCGCAAATTCTTAACGAACCATCTGGCTTCATGGGCGTTACTGTTGGGGTTTCCCAGCAGGTGTGGTCAGTCGGTTCCAATACGCCCTGGGCTATCAGTTTATCTAGCTGCTTGTCGACCTTCGGTTTTAAGGCAAAAGGTACTCGACGAGGCTTAAGCCGAATGGGAGCTACATCGGGGCTGAGATTAAATGATATAGGATTCCCCTTGTACTTGCCTAATGTTCCTGTGAACGTGTCCTGGAATTCTTGGATGAAAGCCTCTTCCCAGTCGTTGCTTCTGGTTTGGTGTATGTTGGCTAGTTCAATCCCGAGTGGGGCAAACCACTGTAACCCTAACAAACTGGGTCAGTCACGAATGACGACAGTCAGGGGAAGCATTGCTGTGCGGTCCTTAAAGGATACTTGGACGTTGCTGGAACCGACAACTGGGATTCTGTTTCTCTGGTAGTCTTTTGGGATGATTCGTTGCATGCTGAGGTCCTGGCGGCAAATGGCAGGGATCAGCTGTTTGAGGGTTTTCAAGGATACCATCGATAGGGATGATCCTGAATCGACTTCCATCACGCACGGTCGATTCTCAATAGTGACCCTTACGTGGATCTTTCTTGCATCGAACGATGAAGCATGGCTGATGGTGATGGTTTGGTGGGCCTCTTCTCATCTCGTTGAAGAGGCAGGTGCTTGGTTTCTGTAGTAGTAGTGGTTGTTCCATTGGTGGCTCAGACGGTCCCGGTTCTCAGGAGGTTTGCCTATCTCCCGACGGAGGTTGTTCTCCCTTTAGTTGGGACTGGACTCTCGTCTGCTTCTGCAGACCTTTGCGATGTGGACTTTTTTCCCGCAGTTACAGCAGAGCAGGTCGAGTAATTTGCAGTCCGATCGTGGGTGGTTTGCCCCGCAACCAGCACATTGGCGCAGACGTCTCTGGTTCCTTTGCTCTCATTCCGAGCGGAGCCGGTTGACCTCCTCTTCATCACTGTCTGAGGATGACTCGAGGTTTTCGTGGTGGGTAGTGGTAGCGTGCTTCTCAGTGGCGAGTGGGATCTTGTTGGAAAGTTGGCGAAGTGGTGCGCTCGCTCGGTGCATTCGAGCGGCTGACTTCCTGGTTGCTTCTGCGGCAGTAGTGTCGGCGATGACATCTGTAAGGCTAATGTCGCCTTTTGTCATCAGCTTACTCTGCACGTGTGGTGCATTTAAACCCAGAACTATTCGGTCTCTTAGGGCTTCCTCTAAGTTTGCAAAACCACAAAGGCCTCCTAGATTCCGGAGGTTGGCTACGAAATTACCAACGCTCTTGTCCTTCCGTTGGTCCCTCTGGTAAAATTCATGTCTTCGTATCAGTATAGGTACTGCGGGTGCGTAATGGGCCCGGAGGATCGGAGCAAGGGTATCCCAATCCATGGTCTTCACTTCCGCCGGTTTTGCTAGTGCTTTAGCCATTTTGAAAACGGCTGGTCCGCAATGAGTCAGAAACACCGCTCGTTTCTTGCCAGGCGCAGCATCTTTTAAATTGTTGGTCTCCAGGAACATCTGGAAGCGATCTATATATGAGTCTCAGTCTTCGGTTGCTGGGTCAAATGGAGCGGGTGGTACGGCGCCGCTGGTCATCTTGCTGTTTGTTGCGTGCGCTCTTTCGCTACGTGCTCTGTCTTGTTCGATGCATTCTAGTCAGCTCTATCATCTCCACATCCCATCCTCGTCACCAGTGTTAAGTCCCGGGCATGGACGCAAGGAACGGAGAAGAGACATCGAACGGTGACTTCACCTCTTTATTAACTAGGAGGAACAGAGCAAAATACCTGGGCAGCAGCAGCTCTTTTATAGAGCTGGCTGCCGTCAAAACAACCAATGAACTGAGTTTATCGCTTTCACAAGCGTCCAATCAGGGGGTCCCATTAACAGCCAATCAGACTGGCCAAAAATGACCAATCACAACTCGCTATCTATGGGCCAATGAGAAGTGCAGGATTACAAGCCTGCTGTAATACGAAGCTGTTGAGGGTTGTATCGCTGCGTTGGCTTAGTCCATAACAGTTTCTAGCATATGACATCAATAAACCTTTTACCATCTATTTTTGCTGTGCAAAATTATAGATTTCTTCTTAGTGGAGAGAAAAATTATTATACAGCCACATTTTTTCTTCCTACTGTCTACTTCCAAGTGCAGGGTCAGCCTTTCTTCTGATCAACTGAATGTTGATCTATTTGCTTGTGACAGGAATTGACAGAATGGCTTTTTGGCCAAGTTAACATTGTGAAAGAGTGACTGGCCCAGTTACATATCCAGCTTTTAAATCTATGGTAGAACTAGAACTCACACTCTGAGGCTTGGTGCCTTAACTACTAGACTAGGTAACTTTCTTTACATATCCACAAATTTATGCCTTTAAAAGAGGATTTTGTGAGGGGTGGGGAGTTTCTTTTCCATGCTAATTGAGCATCAATAGTGTTTAAACCATACAAACAAAAATATTTGCAAAGTATTTATCTTTGCAAGACTATTTTCTTACTTTCCTAAAATCCATTTTCTAATTCTTTAACAAGTATAGGAAGTAAATGTTTTGTCAAAATTAATTAAACTGAACTGTTTCAATAAGTTTACTTTAAATAAGATTTACTATTTTGATTATTTGTTGAAAGAGTTAAATATATTCAATAAATTGCTATTAAATTTCCTGATACAATTTAAGCCACAAACCATGGTTTGCAAACCACTATGACTGGGTCTCAAAATATACTGAACTGGTTTTTTTACATGTTAATTTTTAAGTGTATTAATTCTGAATAAATCTTCATCCACATTTTTAGTTTCAGGTTGCAAAATAATACAATATATTCATGTTAAAATATAGTTAAATTATGCCACTGATTTCAGTACAAATTAAATGTGATTACATTTCTCCAGATTAGTTCTAGCAAGATGAGCATAATTCATCAGGTGAAACAAACCCATTTGCCAGGAAGAAGTCAATGTAGTAAAATGCCAAATTATTTTAAAAAAAGTTCCACAGAGTTACAATTTACTTTTGTTTTTTTAAAAATCCACATCTTGAATATAGTGGGTGAATAGCCTGAAAGGCAGCATTTTAAATACAGCATCAACATTTTTGGCAGGCGCAATAGCTGTAAAAAGGTTTGAAAGAGTATTGAAAAGCTGCAGGAGTTATTAAGTTATAAGAGTGTAAATTTTGTGGAGATTAAATTAATCATGGCCTTTGAGTGCCTAAGTACAAGTGGGAGTCTCTTCAGACAGGCAGATTGATATTTTAATCCTGGCCATTATCATTTTAGGAAAAATACACCAAGGAACAAGAAATTGTTATAAAAGCACTAGAAACATGTTCTCAGATTTTTGCAAAAGTGGATACCTTTATAATTTTGAACATATACTGTTGATGCTCTCACAAAACAGATTTCAAAAGAGAGATGAATATAAATTATAGGACTTGGTATTGAATTTCAGCCTTTAGTGGATATGCTTGTACAAGAGATCTTCCAAAATACTCTTCAAAGTCATTATGGAAATTTTCTATTTAAAATGATGATGATGAAGAAGAAGAAGAAGATGGCAATAATAGAGATAATTTAGAAGTGGGGTAACAAGTAGTGGGGAAAAGAAAGGAAATCAGAGAAGTGGATCAGGAACAAGAAGCAAGTATTAGATTAGTTTTTGAAGAAAGAATAGCAAGAACTGAACTATCTGAGAAAATTAAGACTCAGATGAACAACATGGAAATAATTTGATTACCAAAACTGAATCAAGTTAGCAAGATAAGTTGGCTAAATTATTGAAAAATATGAATGAAGCTGCACAGACAATTCCAACAAGCTCATACAAACCAGACAATTACTATTGAAGAATTAGGCTTGAAAATTGGAAAGAATAGAGCAATTAAGAAGGGCAAAGTGGAAAATCTGTCTGGAGTTAAAAATAAAGAGAACTTGAATGGATTTGAAGAATTTGAGTGAAGAAACCTGAAGAATAAAAAAATCTTCAGGAATTAGTCCAACAACAAAATAACAACAAAATAACAACAATAAAAACAAGGAAATTGCAGTTGTGGTTGAAGAACTGAAATGAAGAGTTGTAGCTATTGCAGAGAAAATAAAACAATATGACAACCAAATAATGCAGTTTTGGCAAAATTCACAATTTTGCGTGAACCAGCATAATTTTTAAAAAACCATTGAAAGTGGACAGGGTGCTACCACAGGTGAAAAACCTGACAAATAAAATACCCTACAATTCTGGAAGAACTTGTGGGAAAACAACAACAAGCACAATGAAAATGCAAAATGGATCAAGCAGGTGGAAAGCACTCTAAAAGTGACAAGAATGGATGTTCACATAATGAAAGAAATAGTGCAAAAAAACAGCAAAGAAGGTGAAAAACTGAGGTGTCCCCGGTTTAGATGAGCTGCATGGATTCTGGCTGAAATCAATAACACCTTTGCATGCAAGATTAGCAAATCAGATGAATCAGGTTTTGGAAACACCAAAAAGTGAAAAATTGCTAACAACTGGAAGAATTCAGTTGTTATTTTTTGATTCAGAAGAATGCAGAAAGGGCAAATTAATCTGCAAATTACAGGCCAATCAGTTGCCTGCCAACAACATACAAATTACTTACAGGCATTAATGCAAACTAAATTTATGAGTATCTAGAAAACAAGAACTGAAGAAGCTTCTTGGATGAGAAGTGAAACATCTTCAAAGAAAGACCAAAACTCTTGAAAAAGCAACAACCATGACCTCAATGACTGAGAATCTCCATAGACATCTAGAAAACAAAGTGCCAGTGTTCCAACTAACTGACTCAACACAATCAAAACTCTGAGACATAGAGTTTCCAGTATGCTTCAGGGCTGACACAAGGATTTGCTACTTGTACAAAAGAAAGGATGCTGCAAAAATTCAAGAGCAACCAAAGACCAACTGATGATTGATAAACTGGTCTTGAAGAATTCAAAGCAAAGACAAACATATTTGTTCATGGCATGGATTGATTATAAGAAAGCATTTGATTCTGTTCCACACAACTGGATTAAGAAATGCTAAGACATTTTTGGAATTTCTGTGTTTCCCCAAAAGTAAAACCAGGTCTTACTTTCTTATGGACCCCAAAATAAGCACTCAGGCTTATTTTCAGGGAAACCCAATGTTGTGTCCGTCGCGGGAAAGGAGACTCGGAGCCAGTGACTCAGTTTCAGCTCTTTATTAGGTCCCGAGATCGGCTCTGGATTCAAAGGGAAAAACAGCGGCTTTTATTCTCTGGCAGTGGTGGCCAATGGCACCGCTTTGAATCTCCCACGATTAGTTTCCACCAATCGCGGGGGATTCGTTTTGGGCCAATCAGTGTGGCTCGCTCGGCCAATGAGATCGCCGTGCACTTTGGCCAATCACAGCGTGGCGCTTGCAAGTATGCTAATGACTGTACAGAACACCCCTTCCCTCTTGGTACGGTCCTACATAACATAGTCCCGTAAGTAGGCGGGGCTTCGTACTTGCCTACTTGACCTGCGCAGGTTAGTTGTTGCTTGGCTCCCGGCCAGTTCGGTTGGGTTCTGTGTTGCTCTCTGCCTCGCTGATGGAACCACCTGGAAGGCCTCGCCGGGCCTTTCGTCGCAGCTCCCTCCCGGTCTACCTGGGCTGGTTGAGCTGCGGTTGTTGCCGCTCCCACCTGGTCTTTCTGGGCTGGTCGAGCTGGCCTGGCTGCTTCTCCCTGGTGAGGCTTCGAGCTGGCTGCTTGCTGGTGGGTATAGCTGGTTTCTTTCTATTGGTTTTTGGTTCCCGGGGTATTCCCTCCCCTCTTGGTTTGTGTTATGGGGGCTGTCTGTATCTGTTTGCGTGTCAGTTGTGTTTCCCATGGTTGTTCTCGATCTTATTTAATCGATGTGGTGTTTCCATGCTCGTCCATCGGTTGTTTGCAGCCGGTACAAGTGGGGACCTGTCAGCTGGGTTATCATTGCCGGTACCCAAAGTGGATCCCCAGTAAGGTTCTTTGCGTAGACTGCGTCACCTGGGGAAAATGTTCAATTTTTGCTTGAGGAGTTTGGGGTTTTTTTCTGGGTTATATGTGGGGTGCAGTCTGTCAAGTGGGGACCTTAATTTCCTCCCCATTAATAGTTCTGCCGGGCTTTTGTTGGTAGTTGTGTTCAGGGTTATGTGTTGTATAAAGAGCATTTTGTTTATTTTTTCTTGGATTTCCCCGTGTTCAATATTTTGGATGGTTTTTTTTGTGAATTGAACCATCCGTTCCACCCTCCCGTTTGCCGCCGGATGTGCCGGTGCTGTCAGTGCATGTCGTATGCCCTGTTCTGCTAGGAATTTTTCGAATTCCAGTGAGGTAAATTGGGGCCCGTTATCTGACACGATGACATCTGGGAGGCCGTGGGTTGCGAACAGTTTGCTGAGTTTCTTGGTCACGGCCTCCGTGGTGGTGGTTTTCATGTTGCTTACCTCCAATCACTTGGAGTAAGCATCTACCGTGATAAGGAATATATGTCCTTTCGTGGGCCCGGCAAAATCTATGTGGATCCTGGACCATGGTCCCCTGGGGGTTTCCCATTCCAGGATTGATGCTGCGGGAGGGCTCAGTCTGGTTTCTTGGCAATGTTTGCATGTTGCCACCCAAGTCTCGATTTGCTTATCCATCGCTGGCCACCAGGCATAACTCCTGGCCAGGGCTTTTGTTCTAACTATTCCCGGGTGCCCCTCGTGTAACAACTCCAGTACCTTCCCTGGTAACTTTTCTGGAATAACAACCCTATCCCCCCAAAGTACATAACCTTTTTGTAATGAGAGTTCTGTTTGCCAGTTCCGGAATGTCCTGAATGATTCGTCGTCCTCCTTTTCCAGCTACCCCTTTTCTACCCAATGTAACACCCGCGCCAGACGTTTGTCTTTATTAGTCTCGCGGGCAATGTCTGACGCAGTTATGGGTAGATTGGGCAGAGTCTCTATGCTGAGGGTGGTTGTCGTGGGTGCTGGGTCGGTGTCTAGGTCAGGTAACGGCGTGCGGCTCAGGGCATCTGCGTGGGTGATCGTCTTTCCCAGTCGGTGTGTGAGCTGGTAGCTGTAGGCAGCAAGGAATTCGGACCACCTTGTCATTCTAGGAGATAGAATGTTTGGGGTGGCCCTGTTCCCTGCCAGGATTCCCAGCAGTGGCTTGTGGTCAGTGATGATGGTGAATATGCGGCCGTAGAGGTACTCGTGGAACCTCTTCACTGCGGTGATGATAGCCAGGTCCTCTTTGTCCAGTTGACTGTAATTTCTCTCCAGTTTGGTGAGTGTCCTCAAAAAGAAAGCGATGGGTGCTTCTTTTCCATCGGGGAGCGTGGGGCTGAGGACGGCGCCAATGCTGAAAGGTGAGGCGTCGCATGTGATGGCAAGTGGTAGGGTCTCATTGTATTGGATTAGGACAGCATCTGAGGTGAGCAGGTCCTTGGTTTTGCTGAAGGCGGCTTCCTCACGTTTCCCCCAAGTCCATGTGGCCGCCTTGTCCAAAAGCCTATGCAAAGGCTCCACCGCAATCGCCTTTTGGGGCAGGAAAACATTATAAAAATTAAGCAGTCCTAGAAATGCCTGCAGTTCCATTTTATTCCGTGGTGTTGGGGCTTCTTTAATGGCTCTGATTTTTTCTGGGTTGGGTGGATGCCGTGTCAGTCTAGGAGATACCCTAGGAACTCGACCCGCTCTGTGTACAGCTGGCATTTCTCTTTTTTCACCTTTAGCCCGGCCTCTTTGAATTTGGTTAGTACCTCCCTTAGACGACCCTCTAGTTCTTGTTGGTTGGCTGCTGACACCAGTACATTGTCGAAGTAGGGTACCACCCCCTTAATTCCTTGTAAGAGCCTCTCCATGAGGCTCTGGAAAATTCCTGGAGCCACACTGACTCCAAACTGGAGTCTGTTACAGCAAAATGCTCCCCAATGGGTGACTATGGTCTGCGCCTCGGCGGTTTCTGCGTCGACCAGCAACTGTCGATAGGCTTGTGCCAGGTCAAGCTTCGCAAAGACCTTGCCTCCCCCCAGTGAGTGTAGAAGGTGCTGCACTACTGGGACAGGGTAGGCGCTTTGTTGTAAGGTGCAATCTAGGGTGGCCTTATAGTCCCCACAGATTCTCACCAACCCATCGGGCTTGACTGGGGTGACTATGGGGGTCTCCCACCGGGCGTAATCGATTGGTTGTAGGACCCCTTGTTTGACGAGCTTGTCAATTTGCTCGTCGATTTTGGGCCGGAGTGCAAAAGGTACCCGCCGTGGTTTTAGGCGTATTGGGGAAATGCTGGGGTCTAGGCTGAAGGAAATAGGGGCCCTCGGTACTTGCCTAGGGTGCCGTCGAACACTTCCTGGAATTCCAATGCCAGTTGCTCGTCCCAGTCAGCATCTGCGACGTGGTTGATGCCCGTAACCTCGATCCCGAGTGGTGTGAACCACTGTAGTCCCAAAAGGCTGGGGCGGTCTCGGTCCACGATCATCAGGGGAAGCCTTGCTGTGCGGCCCTGAAAGTCACTTCAAAATGTCTGGTTCTGACTACTGGGATGCGGTTCCCCTGGTAGTCTCTGAGGATTAGTTTCTGGGTTTCCAAACTCCTCTTGTGGACTTCCGGTACCAACCGCCTGATTTCTCGCCAGACAAACATGGAGAGGTAGGACCCGGAGTCCACTTCCATTTTCATGGTTCGCCTTCGATGCCCACTTCCACGTATACCTTTCGGGCATCTGTGGTTGATGAGTGGCCGATGACGACCGTCTGGTGGGTTTCCTCTTTCTGCCGGTTTTCGCCACTTTGTCAGTTCCGTCCATTTCAGTTCCAGTGATTTTCAGCTTGGTGGTCTCTGGCCCTGGGGGATGTGCTGTCTCATCTCCGGTTGCTGTGATCTCGCCAACGGGGGCTGTAGGCTTTTCTCAGTTGGCAGACTTGGGCGATGTGACATTTTTTATCGCAGTGTCGGCAAATCGCATCGAAAAACTGGAACTCCGATCGAGGGTGGTCGCCTCCGCACCCGGCACATGTGGTTCCCGACTTACGACTCCGCCGATCGCGCCGATCTCATCCCGTCTGGAGCCGATGTATTTCTTCTTCCTCGTCCGTGGTGTCGGAGGCGGAGTGGAAGTCGCCATGATGAGTGGTGATTTCCCGGTGGCTTGGTTCTGGGTGGGCCTCAGTTGTCCGGCCCATCTCGGTGGTCGCGGTACGTTCCCCGGTGTCCGGTCTCCGCATTCGATTTGCCAATTTCCGGGTTGCCTCGGCTTCGGTGACTTCAGTGAGGGCGTCGGTGAGGGCGATGTCACCTTTTGCCATCAGCCAGCTTTGTAGGACTGGGTCTCTGAGTCCGAGCACGACATGGTCCCGCAAAGCCTCGTCCATGTCTGAGAACCCGCACATGCCCCCTAGGCTCCGTAGATCAGCTACAAAGTCGCTGATGCTCTCACCTGATCTCTGGTCCCACTGGTAGAAATCGTGCCGCCTCATGAGGGTGGGCACGGTGGGGGCATAGTGGTTTCGGAGCAATGGCTCGAGGTCGGCCCAGTCCATCTCATTCACGTCCCCGGGTTCTGCAAGAGCTTTTGCCATCTTGAACACTACGGGCCCGCAGTATGTTAGAAAGACGGCTCTTTTCTTCTGCCCGGTTGCATCCTTCAAGTTGCTACTTTCGAGGAACATTAGGAATCGGTCTGTGTACGATTCCCAGTCCTCGGTAGCTGGGTTAAAGGGTGTAGGTGGTGCGATGCTAGCCATCTTGTCGGTCTTGCTTCCTCAGGACACATGCTTGATGGGGTTAGTCTCTGGATCCCATCCTCATCACCAGTGTCGTGTCCGTCGCGGGAAAGGAGACTCGGAGCCAGTGACTCAGTTTCAGCTCTTTATTAGGTCCCGAGATCGGCTCGGGATTCAAAGGGAAAAACATTGGCTTTTATTCTCTGGCCGCGGCGGCTGCGGCTGCGGCCAATGGCACCACTTTGAATCTCCCATGATTAATTTCCACCAATCGCAGGGGATTCGTCACGGGTCAATCAGTGCGGCTCACTCGGCCAATGAGATCACCGTGCGCTTTGGCCAATCACAGTGCGGCGCTTGCAAGTATGCTAATGACTGTACAGAACACCCAATTTTCAGGGAAACCTATCCCATAGCATACGCAAGAGCCAGCAAGCACGTGGGGACCGATGGTATCTGGCAGCAGTTGTAGACAAGCTTGGTTAGCACACTCTGGAGCTGCGCAGAGTGGAAGTCAAGTGATCCCAATGCACCACGTGGGTTGTAGGCATGCTGAGAGACGTGAAGATGACCCTCATGCAACCACCTACTGCTCTAGCCCACCACCATTCAGCTTTCCCACAGCCTACATGGTGCATCCAGATTGACTACCTCCACCCCGACTTCAACCTATGTCTACTGCCGGTTTTGCTGCATGAAACAGGCCTCCCGCGGCTGCCCACCACTCCAGCCCACTGACACCCCATGTGGTGCGTCCAAATCGCCTGCCTACCCCCAGACTGCTTCCACCTACTGCTTGCACAAGTGCTCAACTCATCTGTACTGCCGGGTGTGTGGCTGCTGCCAGACATTGTCGGCCCATGCGTGCTCACTACCTCTTATGCTGATGAAGGAGATGAACAAGGGAAATCTCTTGAAAACAACAAGATTGAAAACAGAATAGCAAATTTACTGGGAACACCAAATTGACAAAGTTCTTTTTTTTTTTTTTTGAAAAAGTTTTTATTAATTTTCTACAAACAAACAAGACAAACAAAACATAAAAACATCAAATCTTATATGTACATCCAGTGTGTCAGTTGGTTCATCATTTTTGTGCATTCATTCTGTAGTCTCAATTACAATTATGTTACATAACAACTCATATTGTCAATCCAAAATTATATATCCTAATATCACTAAAAAAAAGAAATTTTTGACTATATTTTTAATCATTTATGCTTAATGAGCTAACAATACTTTAAACCAGTTTACTCTATAACAAATCATCTAATCATATCAAATCAATCCTAAAAAATCCTTTATAAATATAATAGCAAATAGCAAAATAATGACAAAATAAAGATAATCCTTACTCTCTAGCATTCTAAATATTCTATTATCGTATTTTATCATCTAGCCATTTATAAAAAAGATCCCAAATTTCGTAAAATTGTTTATCCTCTTGCTCTCTAATTTCAAATGTCAATCTGCTCATCTCAGCACATTCCAATATTTTCTTAATAATTTCTTCCTGTAATGGTATTTTCTCATTCTTCCAATTTTTAGCAAATACAATCCTGGCCGCTGTTAATACATTTACAATCAGGTATTTCAAATCTTTACTATATATATCAGGTAAAATTCCCAATAAGAAGATCTCTGGTTTCAAATCTATATGTTTCTTTGTCATTTTTTCCAACCACATGCGAATTATAGTCCAATATTTTCTAGCATCCTCACAAGTCCACCACATATGGTAATACGAGCCGGGTATCTGATGACATTTCTAACATTTTTCAGATTTGTTCTTAAACATTCTTGCTATTCTTGTCGGAGGAAAGTGCCACCTGTAAAACATCTTATACAAGTTTTCTTTATATGCTGTTGACATTGTCATTTTATAATTTTGAGACCACAATTTCTGCCATTTCTCCAAATCAATCCCATATCCAAAATTCTTCCCCCAAACAATCATAGTTTCTTTGACTTGTTCTTCCTCTAATTTCATTCCCAGTAAATAACCATATAATTTTTTAATCACCTTCTCATCAGTACCCATCAAGATCTTGTCTAAATCAGTCTGTTTATCATAAAATCCCTCCGTTTTAGAATCTTCATCATACCTTGAGTGTATTTGTGCATATGAAAACCAATTCATCCTTATACCTTGTTCTTCTAAGCTTTGGATCGATTTAAGTTCACCCTTTTCATCCAAAAGTTCCCCATATCTAACTGTTTGTTCCTTCTTGTAAATTATAGGATAGGAAAATGCTTCAATGGTCGATAACCAAACTGGAATTTTCAAATAACATTGTCTTTTTATCTTCTCCCAATTTAACCACAAAGACTCCCGTACATAATGTCTTCTAAAATAACCCTGTGTTTTAGTTCCCTTATACCATAAAAAAGCATGCCAACCCAACAGCAAGTCATGCCCTTCTAGTGTCAACAACCTATATTTCCTTAATGTTATCCATTCTTTGACCCACATCAAACTTGCAGCTTGATAATACAATTCCCAATTAGGCAGACCAAAACCTCCTCTAATTCTAGCATCTTGCAAAAGCTTTAGCTTTATTCTCGCTTTTTTACCTTGCCATATAAACTTCAACATAATTTTATTTAAATCTTCAAAATAGTCTTTTCCAAGCCTAATTGGTATTGTTTGAAACAAAAATAAAATTCTAGGTAAGATATTCATCTTAATTGTTGAAATTCTCCCTATTAATGACAATTGCAAGTTTTCCCACTTCTTCAAATCTGTAGTTATCTGTTGTTTAAGTTTAATATAATTATTCTCCTTTAATGTGCTACATCTTGTTGTCAAATATATCCCCAAATACTTAACCTTATTTGTAACTTGAATTTTCAAAAGATCTGCCAATTCTTCTCTCTGTCTCAATAACATATTCTTTGTCAAAATCTTTGTTTTATCTTTGTTTATTTTCAAACCAGCCACCTCTCCATATGACTCTATCCTTTCCAGTAACTTTGGAGCTGTTTCAATCGGATCTTCCAAAATAAAAGCTAAATCATCAGCAAAAGCTTGTAGCTTAAATTCTTCCTTCTTAATTTTCATTCCTTTTATGCTTTTATCATCCCTAATATTTCTATTCAAGACTTCCAAGGTCAACACAAATAGCAAAGGAGATAGGGGGCATCCTTGTCTTGTGCCTTTCCTTATATTAATAAAATCTGTAAGTTCCCCCTCCATCATTACCCTTGCTGTCTGTTTATTGTATATAGCTTCTATTGCTTGAATAAATTTTTTAGCAAAACCCATCTGCTCCAATAATAATAACATAAATCTCCAGTTGACGTTGTCAAATGCTTTTTGAGCATCTAGGAATATCAAAGCCATTTGCTTTTCAGGATGAGCCTCATAATATTCCAAAGTGTCCAAGATTACTCTCATATTGTCTCTAATTTGTCTCTTTGGCAGAAATCCATTTTGATCTGAGTGAATAAAATTATTTAAATATTTTTTAAGTCTTTCTGCTAAAATTGAAGCAAAAATTTTATAGTCTGCATTCAATAAAGAAATAGGTCTATAATTCTTAATTTGCAATGGGTCAGTCTCTTCCTTTGGTATAAGTGTAATATAAGCCTCTGACCATGTTTTAGGTATCATCTTTTTTAACATAACTTCATTCATAACTTCTAACAATGGGATGCTCAATAATTCTTGAAATGTTTTATAAAATTCTACTGGAAGCCCATCTGGGCCCGGAGCTTTCCCATTATTTTGTCTCTTAAATGCTTCATTTAGTTCCATCATTGTTATATTGCTTTCTAGCATTTCTTCAGTCTCTTTAGGTATCTTTGGTAAATTAGCTTCCTGTAAATACTGTTTGACTTTTCCTTCATCAATATTCTCTTGTTTATATAATTGCCCATAAAAATCTCGGATAATTTCTTTTTTCTCCTTGTTCCCATAACAAACTTGGCCTTGTTCATCTATTAACTTCAATATTTTTCTTGATTCCTTCTCTTTTCTCAATTTATATGCTAGCCATCTACCTGGTTTATTTGCATCTTCAAAATAATTCTGTTTAGAGTATCTAATTTTCTGTGCCAATTCTTCTTTCTCTATTAATTCCATTTTATGTTTGATTACATCCAGCTTCAATTTAATATCCTTTTTCTGTGGCATTTTCTGTAATTCTTTTTCAAGAGTTTTATACTCATTTTCCAAGGCCTTAGAAGCTTGCCTTTTCCTAATATTCTTTTTTCTTGTATAATCTATTATCAAACCTCTAGCGTATGCCTTCATAGTATCCCACACATTTTGCGTTGAAGTATCTTCTTTTTTATTTTCTCTAAAGAAAAAAGCCAATTCCTTCTCCATCCATTGTGTAAAATCTTTCTCCTTTAAAATAGTATTATTTAATGTCCATCTCGATCTTTTTTTTGTCCCTTCCATTTAATTGTCATTGGGCTATGATCTGCCCAGGTACTTGTTTCAATGCTTGTTTCTTTAATATTAGATATTAGTTCTGTTGAGATCCAAATCATATCTAATCTGGACCATGATAAATGTCTATTTGAATAAAAAGTATATTGTTTAGTTTTAACGTTTCTTTCTCTCCAAATATCTTTTAAAGTTAATTCATCTGTCATTTTAAAAAAAGACCTTGGGAGAACCTTTCTATTTTGCTTTGTTGTTGTTGCTATATAGTCCAGTTTATTGTCCACAATTCCATTAAAATCTCCCATCATAATTATATTAACATAGTCCAGTCCAATTATTTTCATGTGCAGTTTTTTATAAAACTCTTCTTGTTTATCATTCGGAGCATAAATTGCAATCAAGAGTATTTTTATATTATTATCCATTATTTCTACCATTAATACTCTTCCATCTTCATCCGAGTAAATCAATTTTGCTGGAATAGCCTCTTTAATGTATAAAACCACACCTCTTTTCTTACATTGGGTCAAAGAGGTAAATGTTTTCCCTAATTTTGGCTGTAATAACAATTGTTCATGTTGTTTTTTAATGTGAACTTCTTGTAAACAAATTATATCAAATTTTAATTTCTCTAATTTATGAAAAGTTTTCCTTCTTTTAACAGCTGAATTAAGTCCGTTTATATTCATTGTAATCATTTTTTTTTCCTCCATAATTATGCTTTATATTTAGGTCTAACAGCTCTCGTGGATCTCACTTCACGCTGTTCTTTACTATCAATCTGTCCCCCTATTGCTCCTTTCTCTTTTTCAGTCTCCAGTTGTTCATCTTGAAACTCAATTAATGAAACCTCTTTCTCTGCTTCCTCTTTTCTTCCTCCAAAAAATTCTGTATGAAAAAGTTCTGCTTTCTCAATTGAGTCAATTCTATGTCTCTGCTCTTGCCACGTAAACATTAATCCTTCTGGAATCAGCCATCTATAATTCACTTCGTTTTCCAATAGTATTTTGGTCAGAAATCGATATTCTCTTCTCATCTCTCTCACTCTTCTAGGTATTTGTTTTAAAACCACAACCTCTTTACCCTTGTATTTCAGTGTTTTCTCTCTTGCTACTTGTAATATTTGCGTTTTAATGGATTTTTTGGTAAATCTAATATGGACTTCCCTGGGTAATTTATTTCTCATTATTTCATATTTGAAGTTTTGGAAACATTGAAATGAGCAAGAAACCAATACCATCTGGCATTGCTGCTTCTACCTCTGCTTCCCTACCAGCTGGAGGACAACGTTTAATTCAGACAATGTTGAAGCAAGATAAGGAACAAGAAAAAATAACTTTACTGTTACAGATGATTATGCAAGGAATTCAAGAACTTAAGACAAAATCAGATATTATTGAACAAAGAACAGGAAATATTGAACAAAGAACAGAAAATATTGAACAAAGAATAGAAAATATTGAACAAAGAACAGAAAATATTGAACAAAGAATAGAGAAGACTGATGAAAAAGTGGAAAATATTAAACAAATGATGGTTAAGTATGAGGAGAGATTCCAAAAAATTGAGGAAGAAGGAAAACAAAGAGAGAAGAAGATTGGAAATATTGATAACAGATTAACAGCGGTCGAACAAGAAAAAGGTGGGATGTTGAGGTGGGAGATGGAAAGGTCAGAATTTTACCTCAGATTTCAAAATATAGAGGAGGAAAAAGGAGAAAATTTGGCAGCGGTAATGATAGAAATTTTGGCAGATGCTTTGGAAATTACAGAGGAAAAGATGATGGATGGAATAGATGAGATATATCGAGTCTATACAAGATATGCGATGAGAAATAAATTACCCAGGGAAGTCCATATTAGATTTACCAAATTGACAAAGTTCTTGAAAGTGAGCAAATCAAGATCCTGTGGGACTTTCAAATCCAAACAGACAGATAACTGGCCCACAACATGCCTGACATTGCTACTGTAGAAAAGAAAAAAAATCATTGCATTGCATTGCTATTGCAATACTAAGTGATACCACAAATTGAGAAGAAACAGATAGAAAAAATAAAAAATATTGTGATTGCAAATTGAATTTGAGCGAATATGGAGGAGGAAAGCAATGGTTGTACCAATAGTAATAAAAGCCCTTGGAACAATACCCAAAGGGCTGCCTAGATACATGGAAATTTTGAACTTATTAACCTGAATATCATGACTTTGCAAAAAAAAAAAAAAAAACCATCCTACTTGGAACTGCCTATATACTCAGATGCTACCTTAATAGCTCTTAGGTCCTTGGTTAGGACTTGAACTGTTTACATTTTTACCAGTCCCAGACAATGAATCCAACTGAAGATTAAATTTTAAATAATAATAAAACAGAGTTGCTGAGAGTGATCACTGACACTATGTTTGGAATTCCATATTGGTATATAAATACCTGCATATTTCTTTTTACATTTAGTCAATAAATAAACATTAAAAAATATTATAAGCAGTTTTATGTGATGCAAGATAGGGAAAAAAATCAAACAATAAGTCAAAATATACTCCTAGAAATTCACTACTCTTTGATTCTTCAGTGTGTATTTTTCTCCTAAATATCTACCTCTACCATCCTATTAACAGAAAAAAATATTTGAGACATGCTTTTGATGAAGTGAATAGTTAAGGGTACCAGGCCTGTTTTACTTTTGCAGCCACAGACTGAAATGGCACTGCATTTTGTTCAATTTCTATTTTCAGAACAACTGTCATGCTTTGGAAGCAAAACATTTTGGTTTAATTCCTTATGCAATATATTTCTTGATATTCTTGACAAAATATCACAAGAAATAATTCTTTCATGCTGAATGTGATTGTGAAGAAAATGAATGGTCCAGTATAGAAAAGGAAAAGGAGAACTAGCTATAGGTAATCTCAACTTACAACAGTTCATTTAGTGACTGTTCAAAGTTACGATGACACTGAAAAAAGTGACCTATGGCCATTTTTCACACTTATAACTGTTGCAGCATCCCCATTTTTGTCACATGACAAAAATTCAGATTATTGGCAACTGGTTCATATTTATGATGGTTGCAATGTCCTGGCATCACATGATTATATTTTTTGACCTTCTAACAAGTATAGTCAATGGGGAAGCCAGATTCACTTAACAACCATGTTACTTACTTAACTGTAATAATTCTCTTAACAACTGGAGTAAGAAAGGTCACAAAATGGAGCAAAAGTCACTTAACAAATGTTTCACTTAGAAACAGAAATCTTGGGTGCAATTGTGGTCATAAGTCAAGGACAACCTGTACAACCCTTGATATCTCTCTCTTTCTCTGTCTCCTTCCCACCTCTCTCTCTTTTCCTCTCTCTTTCTCTCCTCCCTCTCTCCACAAAATACCTTTAATTTTACAAAATGAAGAATACTATTCTATGTAAAGCTTTGATAATTCTGAATGAAAGTGAAGACTGTAAATACAAAAATATATGCAAATTTATGGAATTCAAAATATACATAGCAGGACACCAATTCTTATTTTCTGAATAAAAATTCAATTAAAATCCTTATTTTCCTCAAATGATTACACAAAAGCTTTGGAGTTGGTGCCTCTGTATCTTTCTCTGCAATATAATGCTTTCAGTAAGTTTGGACTAGTGGTTAAGGCACCACGCTAGAAGTCAGGAGACTATGAGTTCCAGTGCCACCCTTGGGCCAGTCACTTCCTCTCAGTCCAACTCACCTCACAGGATTAATGTTGTGGGAAAAATAGAAGGAGGAAGGAGTTATCTATAAAAATAATAAACATGGAATTTTAAAAAAACTGAAACAAATCTTGTTTGCATATTCTATACTCCCATTCATGCTTCCCAAAGACATATGTATAATGGAAAAGGTATTAGGATTGGCTTTGATAATACAAGGTGCTGTCATTATCAATGGCATTGTTATACATGATTGATATAATTCCATTTGGAAAATACAGAGCAAACATTATTTGTGGTAGTTTCACATATTGATTGTTTTGCAATGGAATATTTTATGCATGTACAAAATGATGGACAGGCTGTTGTGCAGGCACAAAGTATAATTTTATGCACTCATAGAGTTAGTTGGAGTTGGGCAGCTTACAAAATCAAAGAAAGAAATAGCATTTTCATGGTTTCATTATCTTGTTATTGTTGTTATTCATGGTTGTTTAGGTAGAACAGAGTCCAAATGAATAATGAGTATCCCCATTATTACAGCTAAAAATGAAGAACAAATCACATTGGCCTGGTTCAGAAATGATGCAAGCAGACTGAGTCATAGGTTGAATAGATGTTCTCTGCAGCCTTTCTATGAAATGTAAAAAAAAATACATTCAAATGGATATTGAAGTTTAGTACATTTCTTAAATAGACTTACAGTATTAATGTGGCTTATCACAGAAACTCCATTACTTCATTACATATATTAAAGTATGTAATATTAAATTTGGTTTGATTAAATACAAGAAAACTGTATTTAAAGGATTAATGAATGGGCTGGAGGTTGTGGCTAAGATATACTTACAGTGTAAATCTCAATTATTTTGTTGAAGTGGAATAATTATAAGAATGAAGATAATGGTAGTTAATTCTTTAAAATATTGAGCAACATGTTCATTATTTATTATTTATTTTTTGATTTTTATTAGAATAATTATGTTTTTGCCATGCAGGCTAATCCTTCTACTAATTAAAATGCTTCAACCAGAAGCAACTATCTGCTCCCTCTTATTGTTTCTTCTCTGCCATATGCATCTTATACTAACAATTAGTTCTCCTGCTTTCAAATTGCTTTGTGTAGGTGGACAATTTTGCTATTGTAACAGAACACTTAAGAAATGAAATTCTGCATATTTGGAAGAGTTCATAAAATCAAGATGATATTTTATTATACGTTCATAATCAAATGGTAACAACAGAATTTATTCTTCATATAACATATACCAATACATCATTTTTATTTACTTATTTGTTTGACTTGAACATTCTTCCAGAAACTCAGGCTAAATACATAGTACCGGTAATAATACACAGTAAGTTCTTTATTTTTTTTTTCCACAGTAGGCTCCTCATGAAATAGTGATAATCACATGAAAATTAATTGATTATTTTTTTTAAAACCCATCAATATGTTTGATCAGCTCAAAGTGGTATATGTAATTAATGTGTCTGCCTTCTCTTTTCCCCAAAACAACAACAACAACAACAAAAACTGTGAAATGGGCTGGGAGAGAGAGAGAGAGACTAGCCCAAAATTATCCACCTGGCTTTCATGTCAAATAGAACATAGTCCCCTGATTGCTAGCTCAACACTTCAGCCCAAGACTCCCTAATGAAAGTAATGAATTAATTACTGCCTAATCTTAAACCAACACCTTAAACACAAGTGTATTGATTGGTAGTATGGTTAATTCAATATTTTCCATAGATTTATACTGACAATCATACTTCCACAGATTCATTCAAGGCAGATTTAAAAACAATGATATACTATCATTAGTCAAAATATATGTAACAAATAAAAACTAAATGGAAAAACAAATATAAAATATGGTTTTGCATTTTATTTTGTTTTCCAAGATGTAATAGCCTTAATTTATGGAAAATACTTAGAATTATAAGATCAGGTGGCCTTTAAAAAAAACTCAGAACTTTGTAATTGGATAGTAATCTACTTATCTAACATCTATGTTTAAAAATATGTTGTTAAGTACTTGGACATGGGTTGGAGTAAATGGAGACAGTCTTTGAATGTGAACTTTCAGCTCTTTATTGCATAGTGACTTCTCAAAACAATAACAGTGAACCCTGCCTTATATAGGCAACCTTTGTGAGAATTGTCCAATAGCGAGCTATGAACGCTAGCACTTTAAACCAATAATAATCCTCTGTTAAGGGCCAATCGGATTCCTAAGAACTAACCAATCCGATCTGGCCGCCTAACAGCCAATCAGAAGTGCAGGGCCAGAACCCTGCACTTTACCTCAAGCTCATACTTTATTAACTATGGTACATACACAACATATGTCTTTATAAATTTCTTAGAGATGTGTAATAGTATATGAGAAAGACCTTGGGAGAATGAGCCAAGAAACATCATCTAGATGACGACCAGATAAACAACAGCATGAAAGAGACCCTCCACAGTTTGTCAGGCTGTAAAACAAATGGCTGAAGAATTGTACTTTCAGGCTTGCAAGATTGTATTAATATAGATTCACATCTAATTGTGTTTCCTGTCTGATCTACCTAATAAGACTGAAATTATTATACTTAAAATTACTTAACATAGTTAAATTAGAAATTAAGACAAGTAGTGTTGAGAAACTTACTTCATGTAAGTAATATATTCTCTTATCCCTACTTGATGACAAGAAGTTAATATTTAATTTCAGGTAATTCTACTGCATGTTTAATATCACCACAGGCAGAAAGGATGTTTAAATTAATTCAGAATCACATCATCATATTATTGATCCATCTTGATAATGCAATTACTATATGCTGATGTCATGAAAGTTATTTAATAATGTGTCTTTGGATTTAGTTCATATTTATCAAGCTATCTATCACCTATTGTCTGTCTGTCTATCTATCTATCAGTCATCTATCTATCATCCAACTATCATCCATATGACAGATAATACCTGACAAATTATACCACAGAGTTCTGAAGGAGCTGGCAGATGTTATCTCAGAACCACTGTACCATATCTTTCAAAAATCCTGGAGCACCGAGAAAGTACCTGAGGACTGGAAAAGGACTGATGTGGTTTCCATCTTCAAGAAAGGGGGGGGGGAAACAGACCCAGGAAACTACCAATCAATCAGTCTAACAGCAATACCTGGAAAAGATAAAAAACAGAACTGTGAACAACTAGAAGCAAATAAAGTTATAACTAATAGACAGCATGGATTTGTTAAAAAAAAACCAGATCATGTAAAACCAATCTTATTTCATTCTTTGAAATAAGTGACTAAATTGGTGGACCAGCAAAATGCTGTGGACATAGTATACTTAGATTTCAGTAAGGCATTTGACAATGTAGCCCACAATCTACTTCTTGGTAAACTAGAAAAATGTGAATAGATAATATTACCACCAGAAAGAAGGATTTAAGCCTGGTTGACAAACAAGTGGTCCTTAATAGTACAACATCCCCATGGAGAGAAGTAACAAGTGGGTTATCGCAAGGTATCCGTCTTAGGCCCAGTATTCTTCAATGTCTTCATAAATGGCTTAGGTGGGGGAATAGAAGGGGGACCCATCAAATTTGCAGATGATACTAAACTGGCAGGAATAGCCAACACTCCAGAAGACAAGCTCAGGATCCAAAAAGATATTGACAAACTTGAACAATGGGTCCTATTGAATTTTAATGTGGAGTTTTACATTTAGACAGGAAAAATCAAAGGTATAAGTGCAGATTAGGTGAGACCTGGTTCAAAAACAGGAACTGTGAGAGGGACCTTGGAGTCCTAGTGGATGATCACTTGAATATGAGCCAGCAGTGTGCAGCAGCAGCCAAAAAAGCTAATACAATCCTGGGTTGTATATCAAGATCATGTGAAGTATTAGTGCCACTTTATAAAACCCTAGGAAGACCACACCTAGAATACTGCAACCAATTTTGGTCACCATACTACAAAAAAGATGTTGAGACTTTGGAAAAAGTTCAGAGAAGAGCAGCTAAGAAGATCAAAGGCCTAGACACTAAAACATATAGAATTAAGGAGAAACTTCCTTACAGTACAGGACAATTAACCAGTGGAACAGCTTGCCTTCAGAAATTGTGGGTGTACCATTACCGGAGGTTTTTAAGAAGAGACTAGACAGTCACTTAGAAGATTAGAAGACCTCCAGGATCCCCTCCAGTTCTATTCTATTCATCTCATAAAATTTTAATCACAGAATAGAATTTCCAATGGACATTATATTGGCTAGCAAGTTAATATTTCTGAATAAACTGTGAATTTTGAATATTCTCCCCACTTTTTGCTTCTGAATTTTTTAAAATTTTCACTTCTATACTTTCTATCAAGGACTGAGCATATTAATATTATACTTAAAGTTTAGGGTAACTATATAATCTATTTTACAGACCTATGTTGTTATTCTTTACAGAACTTTACCACAATCCTCTTCAATAATAAAGAGCCAGCAATATTACTCTTTGGGGGTATTTTCCCTGTTTTTAAGCTTAATGATTTTAAGCTACCTAAAATATATGGGATAAGCAGTATGCAATTATTTGTACAAATAAATACATTGGTGTGTGCTCAAGAACTTACCAGAAGCTGTTATAGTCTATCTGTTGCCTTTTTATCATGAGGGATGCAACATCCTGTTAGGTCGCTGTGTGTATAGACTTTTAGCCAAGATGGATATAGCCTACACTTTATACCTCATAACAGTGATTGCATGACTCTGTAGATGCCATATGCTAAATAAATAACCAGCAGCTGAGCTTAAATTGAGGGAATTTTAGTTTCCCCTTGAATATCATATTTTACCTTTTATAAAAGGTAGGCAGTAACAAAGCAATTATTTACAATATACTCTAAAATACAACTACTGGTACACTTTTCGTGTTACAGTATATTATAAGCAACAGGAAATTTAAGTTCCAATACTGTTACTTCCCTTATGGAGGATAAATACAAAGCCAGCAACTGATGACATCTTTGTAAAAACCCTTTATGCAATACACCAGCTTCACAGATAAAAAGAAAATATTTTTGCAACTAATATGTTGGGAGGTAACCTTATTCTCACCTTGTACAATCTAACCCAGCAATGAATCTGTGATTGCTTTCTTTCCAAATCAAATTGGTTATATGAATGGGAACACAAAGAAAAACGTAACTTAGAAACACGGTCCTTCCTTTCCCACCTGTCTTATCTGTAGTCTTGTTAGCTCCCTCCCTGAATCTATCTTTTGAAAATTACCGTATATACTCGAGTATAAGTCGAGTTTTTCAGCCCATTTTTTGTGCTGAAAAAACCGCCCTCGACTTATACTCGAGTCAGATTCCCCTCTGAAAAAAAAATGGTGTGGAGCTCCGAAGCTGGGCAGCCGCTTCCCTGCTTCCGTGTTTCCTTTGCAACTTTTAAGCATGGGAGGGGGGGACTTTTCTGAGCTCTAGGCTGAAAAAGCAACGCGAGCCGAGGTCGCTCCACTCAGTTTCATTTCCTCAGCTCCAGCTGCTTTCAGTCCACTCGGGAGGAGGGGGAGGGGGAGGAGGAGGGGGAGGCTTTTCTGAGCTTTAGGCTGAAAAAGCAACGCGAGCGGAGGTCGCTCCACTCAGTTTCATTTCCTCAGCTCCAGCTGCTTTCAGTCCACTCGGGAGGAGGGGGAGGAGGGGGAGGCTTTTCTGAGCTCTAGGCTGAAAAAGCAACGCGAGCTGAGGTCGCTCCACTCAGTTTCATTTCCTCAGCTCCAGCTGCTTTCAGTCCACTCGGGAGGAGGGGGAGGGGGAGGAGGAGGGGGAGGCTTTTCTGAGCTTTAGGCTGAAAAAGCAACGCGAGCGGAGGTCGCTCCACTCAGTTTCATTTCCTCAGCTCCAGCTGCTTTCAGTCCACTCGGGAGGAGGGGGAGGGGGAGGAGGAGGGGGAGGCTTTTCTGAGCTTTAGGCTGAGAAAGCAACGCAAGTGGAGGTCGCTCCACTCAGTTTCATTTCCTCAGCTCCAGCTGCTTTCAGTCCACTCGGGAGGAGGGGGAGGAGGGGGGGGGAGAGAGAGAGAGATATCATAAGAACGGCTCTTGGTTTTTTCTTGCAAGGGAGAGAGTGACTCCTGCCTACCACTGTCATCATCATCATCTTTTGCGTTAGTGAATCAATCAAACCTTTCATGATAGTGAGATCGTTTCCCAAATTTCCCTTAAATCAGGGAAGAAATCAGAAACAAACCTTTGGGCTGAGAATAAGCTTGTTCCTATGATGCCATTTTTGTTCACTTCAGTGTGAAAAGTGTGAAAAAACACACTTCTTTTTCTTCATCTTCTTGTTCCCTATTTACTGGTCTCTTTCAAAGAGGAAATTGTGAACATCAAACTTATTCTCAACTGTCCTAGTGAAAGTTTTTATTGGCATCTATTTTTATTTTTGAAATTTACCAGTAGCTGCTGCATTTCCCACCCTCGACTTATACTCGAGTCAATAAGTTTTCCCAGTTTTTTGTGGTAAAATTGGGTGCCTCGACTTATATTCGGGTCGACTTATACTCGAGTATATACGGTATACCATTCATGACTACTATCTTACCACAACTCATGCTGATCACATTTTAGGAATACATTGCTAATGTGGATAAAAACTAAGAAAGCATTTTATTTAATAGCCTCTTGATAAGAAATCTTTATGGCTCATTAGAGAAGAAAATATGTATAAGAATCAGAAAATCTGCATCCATGAATGATTCCCCGAGGAGCAAGTTTTATTACGCACAAAGTATCATGTTCAGATCAAATGTTCATTTTAATTATGCAAGGGATTTGAAGGCTATCCTTTGATGCACTGGGATGAGCTTAATTGGATTTCAGTTTATTTCTTTGTAAGGGAATTATTTATATGCAGATCTATACATTCTTTCCCAGCATAGTCTTATGATTTAATCAATTGAAGATTGTTTCATGTATTAAAAGTAATGCACAACATCTTTTTAATTCACAGATCACATACTTCAGGACACAAGGTTTTCATATGCAAATAATTCTTTAAAACTAAAATAGTTCTTTATATTACTGGTTTTATTGGTAGTAATCATCATTGTCCTTGTATTTCCATTTATCCATCCGATTTGCTTGAAGATAGGTGATGTGGCAAAGGAAAGATTTGGCAAGAGTTCTCTGTCATATCTGGCCAACAAGACAGGGAAATCTGAAATATTACCATTAGATCCCTATTTTCCATGCTCAGGTCTGAGCACTACTAAACTAATAGCTATATCACCATTTACACATTTTGATGACAGGAGGCTCAAGGAGACAACCATTTTTGCAGAAATATAAAATGACTTTAAAACTTATTAGAATCATTCAAGATAAATCAGAAAATGTTGCAGGTATTAATTCTGTCATCACAAAATAATAACTGAATGAAAATGAGAATAGGAGGGAAGATGAAAAGGAGCACAGTGGGAGACAATTGCCTAATGCAATCTTCAGAATTTTTCTAACATCTCATGGCATCAGCAGTTCTGTTGCCATGTCTGCCCCATCAGAGAGTCTATCATATATTTTTTTGACATCAACACTTCTACTGCAATGTTACAATGCTTTCATAGTGACAAACCTTCAGATGAGAAATGATAGTCTCATAACATTTTCTATATTAAAAGTAAAAAAAAAACACCACAATTTGATTTGTGAGGAATTGTGGCTAGAAACACAATTAGATCTTTGATTTTTTTCAGTAGTAGCAGCAATAATAATACTGAACATTAAGTTCATGTCCTATAAAGAATTACAAGTAAACACTGTGGTAAAAAAAACACTGTGGTTTTGGAAATAAATGAAATTAATCTAATTTCAGTGACTCTAAGCACTGATATTTTTCATCCCAAGCAATAAACAGGGAGAAAGGTGGCTCTGTAAAATAGCTTTTTATACTGTCTCTCATTGAGAAGATGAGTGTCATACAATTGTTCACTTTTTCTAAATAATGAAAGCATCCATTAAAATAAGAGGGAGTAATATATTTGGAAAAGATTTATTAAAGAAATCTCTCTGACAAATTATATTTAGTTGTCACTTCAAACTCACCATATTTTTATGGCATACATGTTGTCCTAGTGCTTACAATATGTTGGACAAATGTGTTGAGTTGTCTAACCATTTGACTTAATCATTTTATGAATATTTCTATAGTTACATATAGTTTTAGCTTACAACTATTCATTTAGTAATCTGAACAACATTGAATAAAATGACTTATGACCAGTCCTTAAAGTTACAACCATCATAGCATCTCCACAGTTACATGATCAAAATGTGGGTGCTTGGCAACTGGCACATATTTGCAATGGTGATGATGTGATCACCATTTGCAACTTTCAAGCAAAATCAATGGAGGAAGGCTGATTCAGTTAATGACCAGGCGATTCACTTAACAATTGCAGTTATTCGTTTAATGTCCATGTCAAAAAAGGTCATGAAATCAAGCATGACTTACTTAACAACTACCTTGCTTAGCAACAGAAATTCTGGTCCTAATTATTATCATAAGTTGAGACATACCTGTATCTCTATTTCATTTATAGGCAACAACTTTTCAGACAGTCACACAGTTTAGAAATAATGGAGATGTCAGATCCATGTATCTGTCATTTCTTCAATGGAAGAAGAAAAGGGGGGGGAGACTGATAAAGAAATCCTTCTTGCTGTAACCTGAATATATTTAATCTTATATTGAATTTATATAACCTACACATGATACAATGGAGGGATGAAACCCAGATGGCCGGAACCTATCACCTCTGAGAGAGACAGCCAGGAGATGAAGTGACCATAAAAATTCTACAGTGAGATGTGTCCTGAGAAACTCTGGAAAAGATCATTCCAAAAAGGGGGTGGGGGGGAATTAACATATTGGCTCTTTGTTTTACTAAATACACATCAAGATAAGGGGAAGGGTTTTAAACTCCCTTATCTATCTTTGCCTGCCCGAGAGACCTTAGACGCTGCTTTTAACCTCTACATGAATGGTCTCATCTCAATAAAGGATTCCTTTTGATAGGTTTTGGTACATTTCCATAAGTTCATTCTAGTTGATTGAATGGGAAAAGTTCTGTAGCCTGACAGGAATACTATGTGGATTGTTGAAAACCTAACAAAGTGGCACTGAAAATCTACAGAATGCAGAGCATGGTTCTGTCAAATAAGGTTCTAAAGTATTACTATCAAATACTAAATTCAGTTTTGTACAAGAGAAAGATTAATGAAAGATTTCTGGAAATGTTTTATGAACTAGATATGGAGAAGTAGATGGAAGCAGGAATGGAGCAAAGTCTCTTCTCTTCCCTTTATTTAGTACCCTAATGGTTGTTTTTGCTCTGAATTGTTCCAAAATGTCAAAACAATAATCACAAAATAGATCAACCTATTTTCCAAAGCACCTGAAAGAAGGACAAAAAACAATGACAAGGAAAGAACCAACCTAGAAATA
Organism: Hydrophis major; assembly: GCA_033807585.1. Taxonomy (NCBI): domain Eukaryota; kingdom Metazoa; phylum Chordata; class Lepidosauria; order Squamata; family Elapidae; genus Hydrophis; species Hydrophis major. Next base: position 59,230,005 of record CM066333.1, on the reverse strand, counting down.
AGGAGACATTTCCTGACAGTGAGAATAATTAAACAATGAAATTACTTGCATCCAGAAGTTGTGGGTGTATCATCACTGGGAAGTTTCTAAGAAGAGATGACACCCATTTTTAAAAACAGTATAGAGTCTCCTGCTTGAGGAAGAGGTTGAACTAGAAGACCTCTAAGGTCCCCAACAACTCTGTTATTCTGTTAACCATTTTAAGGATAAATTAAACTTTTATTTTTATCTATAGGTATTCTAAATCATTTGCGCGCACACAAAATGCAGAGGCATATTTCCAATTCAAAGACTAGCTGATCTGGCTAAATTTGACTTGCAGAAGAGCAAAGGCTAAGAAACTGTCAAGTATGGTACCTGGTTGTTTCTAAGAGTTCCAAGGTGATGCAGCTTGGAGTTGTACAACATAGACATATGCCATTTCATACCAAACAATGGCTGTAGCAATAGCAATAAAGTTAAAATAAAGCTATTATTTAGAAATAATACAAGAAATCACAATATCTATGGCAGACTTGATTTCATTGAGGGCCGCATCAGGGTTTGACCTTGAGGGGCGGGATGGGCATGGCCAGGGTGGGCGTGGCCAGATGGATGTCACTCGTGTCTGGGATGCCTGTAGTAACCCAAGGATTCTGCCAGCAAAAATGGGATCCCAAGCTCTGTTTTCACCTGCAACGGCCTCATGCAAAATGGAGTTGGCAGATACACCATGGGCTGGTCCTTTGTTATTTCCAAGTCAGCCCCATGGGCCAGATCTAAGCACCCCGTGGGCCAGATCCAACCCACAGGCCTTGAATTTGACACCCCTGATCGACGCAATTGTTCTTTTCATCCAGCACTAAGACCTGATAAATATCATTTTACTAAGATGGTCTGTCAGTAATTGGGTCTTTAACTTCTTGTAAGCTAAGAATTGTGTCATAAGTGATACCCACCTTATTGTCTGTTGGACTCTTTTCTGATACCTTTTTAATTTTTCAGACCATTAGGATTTTCTCCAGTGCCTTGAATGATATACCTAATATATATATATATATATATATATATATATTGCAAGCTTCGCCATTAATGCTTCTAGTACTATTTTTTCATAATTGTCAAGAGCCTAATATCTAATGCCGGGTTATGATCGATTAGCAGGAATAGCCTCAAATCATCAATTGCAATTCTATTTGTAGAAAAGAAGTTGCAGGAAGTCCCTTTTCTGACTTCTTTAATAAGTTAATAAGAAGGAGATATGCTTACAAACATAATTAAGAAGAAAGAAACACCAGAAATAAACCTACCTAGACAGTGTACTTTTAATTAGGTTATCCAGGAACTTTAAACACAATAAATTGTGCAAAGATGGCAGACATACTAAAATCTGTAAGATAAGTATTCCAATAGAGGAATTTTCCTTAAGTCCAGCTTTTTCTGTTTTTCATTGTTTCATAAACTTTAAATTTTCTCCCAGTAGTGCCATCTGAAAGGATTTTCCCCAAATAGCCTGAGTTTTGTATAAAGCCCTTACAGGAAAATCTAGAAGTCATTCATTCCATTCATACTTGTGCTTCATTTCATTGCTTTACAAATGCATCTTGAACTTTGATGTCCCAAAGAAGAGTAAACTTTTTTAAATTAAATGAATTTATTTTACTGAATTTATTTGCAGGGTTTCAGGAAATAATATGAAAGTTGTCTCATTCAACTGCTGCAAAAATCACATGCTATGATCTGTAACCTTCAACTGTGCAAAGCAGGGCTTCATAGGGCAACCATTTTTGAACTAAGGTAGCTCAAATAGCAATAGCCTTTAGACTTATATACTACTGCACAGTGCTGTACAGCCCTTTCTCTAAGGTTTACAGAATCAGTCTATTGTCCCCAACAATCTGGGTCCTCATTTTACCAACCTCAGAAGGATGGAAGGCTGAGTCAACTTTGAGCTAGTGAGAATCAAGCAGACTATGATCTGCAACAAGTAACTTTGGAACTTTACAAGTTAATTTAAAATGAATGTTCTCATACAAACTGCATGTCTTTTCACCTAATGAAACACTCAACTACACTATTGTCATCTGTTGTCATAACAAAGGCAATTACATCTGATGTTGTAAATAAATCCATAATTGCTTTTGCACATACTTTGATAAATGTGCTGATGCTGAATTACAGAAATGCTAAAGGTGTGCTCAAAACTCATTTTGCCTACCTATTATATCTATTTGGTGTTGAGACTCAGCGTTATGTGAAGAGGAATAAATGTTACATGTTGTTTATTAAGAGAAGCTAGATTTGAACAAAATAAATGTGGTTTTAAAATCAATATCTTGCTCTATGCTAGTGACATTACTCTGATACCCCAAAATGCAAAGAATCTACAAGTACTGCAAACAAAAATCAAGTACCACAATGAAAAAAATTGGATTAAAATTTAATACAAATAAATTCTTTTTTTTTTTTGAAAAAGTTTTTATTAATTTTCTACAAACAAACAAGACAAACAAAACATAAAAACATCAACTCTTATATGTACATCCAGTGTGTCAGTTGGTTCATCATTTTTGTGCATTCGTTCTGTAGTCTCAATTACAATTATGTTACATAACAACTCATATTGTCAATCCAAACTTATATATCCTAATATCACTAAAAAAAGAAGTTTTTGACTATATTTTTAATCATTCATGCTTAATGAGCTAACAATACTTTAAACCAGTTTACTCTATAACAAATCATCTAGTCATATCAAATCAATCCTAAAAAATCCTTTATAAATATAATATCAAATAGCAAAATAATAGCAAAATAAAGATATTCCTTACTATCTAGCATTCTAAATATTCTATTATCGTATTTTATCATCTAGCCATTTATAAAAAAGATCCCAAATTTCATAAAATTGTTTATCCTCTTGCTCTCTAATTTCAAATGTCAATCTGCTCATCTCAGCACATTCCAATATTTTCTTAATAATTTCTTCCTGTAATGGTATTTTCTCATTCTTCCAGTTTTTAGCAAATACAATCCTGGCCACTGTTAATACATTTACAATCAGGTATTTCAAATCTTTACTATATATATCAGGTAAAATTCCCAATAAGAAGATCTCTGGTTTCAAATCTATATGTTTCTTTGTCATTTTTTCCAACCACATGCGAATTATAGTCCAATATTTTCTAGCATCCTCACAAGTCCACCACATATGGTAATACGAGCCGGGTATCTGATGACATTTCCAGCATTTTTCAGATTTGTTCTTAAACATTCTTGCTATTCTTGTCGAAGGAAAGTGCCACCTGTAAAACATCTTATACAAGTTTTCTTTATATGCTGTTGACATTGTCATTTTATAATTTTGAGACCACAATTTCTGCCATTTCTCTAAATCAATCCCATATCCAAAATTCTTCCCCCAAACAATCATAGTTTCTTTGACTTGTTCTTCCTCTAATTTCATTCCCAGTAAATAACCATATAGTTTTTTAATCACCTTCCCATCAGTACCCATCAAGATCTTATCTAAATCAGTCTGTTTATCATAAAATCCCTCCGTTTTAGAATCTTCATCATACCTTGAATGTATTTGTGCATATGAAAACCAATTCATCCTTATACCTTGTTCCTCTAAGTTTTGGATCGATTTAAGTTCACCCTTTTCATCCAAAAGTTCCCCATATCTAACTGTTTGTTCCTTCTTGTAGATTATAGGATAGGAAAATGCTTCAATGGTCGATAACCAAACTGGAATTTTCAAATAACATTGTCTTTTTATCTTCTCCCAATTTAACCACAAAGACTCCCGTACATAATGTCTTCTAAAATAACCCTGTGTTTTAGTTCCCTTATACCATAAAAAAGCATGCCAACCCAACAGCAAGTCATGCCCTTCTAATGTCAACAACCTATGTTTCCTTAATGTTATCCATTCTTTGACCCACATCAAACTTGCAGCTTGATAATACAATTCCCAATTAGGCAGACCAAAACCTCCTCTAATTCTAGCATCTTGCAAAAGCTTTAGCTTTATTCTCGCTTTTTTACCTTGCCATATAAACTTCAACATAATTTTATTTAAATCTTCAAAATAGTCTTTTCCAAGCCTAATTGGTATTGTTTGAAACAAAAATAAAATTCTAGGTAAGATATTCATCTTAATTGTTGAAATTCTCCCTATTAATGGCAATTGCAAGTTTTCCCACTTCTTCAAATCTGTAGTTATCTGTTGTTTAAGTTTAATATAATTATTCTCCTTTAATGTGCTACATCTTGTTGTCAAATATATCCCCAGATACTTAACCTTATTTGTAACTTGAATTTTCAAAAGATCTGCCAATTCTTCTCTCTGTCTCAATAGCATATTCTTTGTCAAAATCTTTGTTTTGTCTTTATTTATTTTCAAACCAGCCACCTCTCCATATGCCTCTATCCTTTCCAATAACTTTGGAGCTGTTTCTAGCGGATCTTCCAAAATAAAAGCTAAGTCATCAGCAAAAGCTTGTAGCTTAAATTCTTCCTTCTTAATTTTCATTCCTTTTATGCTTTTATCATCCCTAATATTTCTATTCAAGACTTCCAAGGTCAACACAAATAGCAAAGGAGATAGGGGGCATCCTTGTCTTGTGCCTTTCCTTATATTAATAAAATCTGTAAGTTCCCCCTCCATCATTACCCTTGCTGTCTGTTTATTATATATAGCTTCTATTGCTTGAATAAATTTTTTAGCGAAACCCATCTGCTCCAATAATAATAACATAAATCTCCAGTTCACGTTGTCAAATGCTTTTTGAGCATCTAGGAATATCAAAGCCATTTGCTTTTCAGGATGAGCCTCATAGTATTCCAAAGTGTCCAAGATTACTCTCATATTGTCTCTAATTTGTCTCTTTGGCAGAAATCCATTTTGATCTGAGTGAATAAAATTATTTAAATATTTTTTAAGTCTTTCTGCTAAGATTGAAGCAAAGATTTTATAGTCTGCATTCAATAAAGAAATAGGTCTATAATTCTTAATTTGCAATGGGTCAGTCTCTTCCTTTGGTATGAGTGTAATATAAGCCTCTGACCATGTTTTAGGTATCATCTTTTTTAACATAACTTCATTCATAACTTCTAACAATGGGATGCTCAATAATTCTTGAAATGTTTTATAAAATTCTACTGGAAGCCCATCTGGACCCGGAGCTTTCCCATTATTTTGTCTCTAAAATGCTTCATTTAGTTCCATCATTGTTATATTGCTTTCTAGCATTTCTTCAGTCTCTTTAGGTATCTTTGGTAAATTAGCTTCCTGTAAATACTGTTTGACTTTTCCTTCATCAATATTCTCTTGTTTATATAATTGCCCATAAAAATCTTGAATAATTTCCTTTTTCTCCTTATTCCCATAACAAACTTGGCCTTGTTCATCTATTAACTTCAATATTTTTCTTGATTCCTTCTCTTTTCTCAATTTATATGCTAGCCATCTACCTGGTTTATTTGCATCTTCAAAATAATTCTGTTTAGAGTTTCTAATTTTCTGTGCCAGTTCTTCTTTCTCTATTAATTCCATTTTATGTTTGATTACATCCAGCTTCAATTTAATATCCTTTTTCTGTGGCATTTTCTGTAATTCTTTTTCAAGAATTTTATACTCATCTTCCAAGGCCTTAGAAGCTTGCCTTTTCCTAATATTCTTTTTTCTTGTATAATCTATTATCAAACCTCTAGCGTATGCCTTCATTGTATCCCACACATTTTGCGTTGAAGTATCTTCTTTTTTATTTTCTCTGAAGAAAAAAGCCAATTCCTTCTCCATCCATTGTGTAAAATCTTTCTCCTTTAAAATAGTATTATTTAATGTCCATCTCGATCTTTTTTTTTGTCCCTTCCATTTAATTGTCATTGGGCTATGATCTGCCCAAGTACTTGTTTCAATATTTGTTTCTTTAATATTAGATATTAGTTCTGTTGAGATCCAAATCATATCTAATCTGGACCATGATAAATGTCTATTTGAATAAAAAGTATATTGTTTAGCTTTAACATTTCTTTCTCTCCAAATATCTTTTAAAGTTAATTCATCTGTCATTTTAAAAAAAGACCTTGGGAGAGCCTTTCTATTTTGCTTTGTTGTTGTTGCTATATAGTCCAGTTTATTGTCCACAATTCCATTAAAATCTCCCATCATAATTATATTAACATAGTCCAGTCCAATTATTTTCATGTGTAGCTTTTTATAAAACTCTTCTTGTTTATCATTCGGAGCATAAATTGCAATCAAGAGTATTTTTATATTATTATCCATTATTTCTACCATTAATACTCTTCCATCTTCATCCGTGTAAATCAATTTTGCTGGAATAGCCTCTTTAATGTATAAAACCACACCTCTTTTCTTACATTGAGTCAAAGAGGTAAATATTTTCCCCAATTTTGGCTGTAATAACAGTTGTTCATGTTGTTTTTTAATGTGAACTTCTTGTAAACAAATTATATCAAATTTTAATTTCTCTAATTTATGAAAAGTTTTCCTTCTTTTAACAGCTGAATTAAGTCCATTTATATTCATTGTAATCAGTTTTTTTTCCTCCATGATTATGCTTTATATTTAGGTCTAACAGCTCTCGTGGATCTCACTTCACGCTGTTCTTTATTATCCATCTGTCCCCCTGCTGCTCCTTTCTCTTTTTCAGTCTCCAGTTGTTCATCTTGAAATTCAATTGATAAAGCCTCTTTCTCTGCTTCCTCTCTTCTTCCTCCAAAGAATTCTGCATGGAAAAGTTCTGCTTTCTCAATTGAATCAATTCTATATCTCTGCTCTTGCCACCCAAACACTAGTCCTTCTGGAATCAGCCATCTATAATTCACTTCGTTTTCCAATAGTATTTTGGTCAGAAATCGATATTCTCTTCTCATCTCTCTCATTCTTCTGGGTATTTGTTTTAAAACCACAACCTCTTTACCCTTGTATTTCAGTGTTTTCTCTCTTACTACTTGTAATATTTGCGTTTTAATGGATTTTTTGGTAAATCTAATATGGACTTCCTTGGGTAATTTATTTCTCATCGCATATCTTGTATAGACTCGATATATCTCATCTATTCCATCCATCATCTTTTCCTCTGTAATTTCCAAAGCATCTGCCAAAATTTCTATCATTACCGCTGCCAAATTTTCTCCTTTTTCCTCTTCTATATTTTGAAATCTGAGGTAAAATTCTGACCTTTCCATCTCCCACCTCAACATCCCACCTTTTTCTTGTTCAACCGCTGTTAGTCTGCTGTCAATATTTCCAATCTTCTTCTCTCTTTGTTTTCCTTCTTCCTCAATTTTTTGGAATCTCTCCTCATACTTAACCATCATTTGTTTAATATTTTCCACTTTTTCATCAGTCTTCTCTATTCTTTGTTCAATATTTTCTGCTCTTTGTTCAATATTTTCTATTCTTTGTTCAATATTTTCTGTTCTTTGTTCAGGGGAGAAGGCGGAGCTTCGTTCCGGCGATACAGCTGCGATCTCGGGGCTCTGAGATCGTAGCCAATATTTTCGCCCCTGGTCGGTCCTAACGGACCTAAACCGTCCCGTAGAGATGGTGATCGTGAAGGGCATTGTTCCAGGATCCCAGAGATATCGCAAAATCTCTGGTTTGATCCGGAGGAAGCCCTTTTGCTGGCGGTGGAGAGGCAGCCTCTATAGCTGCTGAAGTCGGGACAGCTCCGGAAAGAAAGTGATTGGAGTGAAGTGTGTCGGCTGGGTGAGAAAAACTCTTTTGTGCTGTAAATTCGCTGAGGTTGGAAAGTTCATCCGATATAAAGAAGAAAGCTGTGAGATTTTTTTTTGACTGAAATTGTTTTGAGCGGCGTTTTTTAAAGTGATGTCAAATTGAGGCTTGGGGTTTTTTTTTTCTTTCCTTTATACTTTTTGGGAAAGATTTTACTGTGACTTTGTAGGTAACCGGATTGAATTTTCTCTTATATATATTTTTATGCTCCCTTTGATTTTATGCTCCCTTTGATTTTTTAACTTTCTTTAGGATAGAGGCTCCCTTTGGCTATTTTTTCTTTTTCTTCTGTATATATTATTCCTTTTTTCTGGCGGGGGGGGGAGAAAGAGCATTAAGAAACTTTGTAACACTGCCAACTAGAGGCTTGAAAGTATCTTTATGTGAACTGGAGAGAATTGCAAAAAGACCTCATCTCAAGGACTTTTTAACGTGATAAGATAGAGGGAGAGCACAGCAAAATATTATTGCAGGTGCTTTCCTGGACTGTTATCAACAACACTTGAGGTTTGGCTTTGAATCTGCTGGAGAAGAGAGTCATAACAAGAGCCTTGGATAAATAACAAAGTGCAGTGTGTTTTCTTATATATACCCCATTCGCTAGCCTTTTCCTAAATTTTAATTTTAGTAATATTTTTATTTTTGCCTTTTATTTTAAAGGGAAAGCCTCAGAGTTTTTTCTTTTTTCTTCTTTATTTTTCTTTTCTTTTTTATTGGGACTTTTTTGCTTTTCATATTTATGTTTTTGGACTACTTTGTTGTTGTGGTTGTTGTTGTTGTTGTTGTTGTTGTTTTGGATTATTGAGACTTTTTAATTGGATTAAGGTGTGAAGAATTTGAAGGAACTTTTTGTTTTTGTTTTTTTTTCTCTTTTTGCTTTTTCTTTTTTCTTTTTTCTTTTGCTTTTAATCAATATTATTATTTTTGGATTTGTTTGTTTTTTCCTTTCTATTTTTTCCTTTTTTATGGTGGACTATCTCGTAATTGGATTAGGGTCTAGAAGAACCTGAAGATCTTTCTTCTTCCTTTTTTCCTGTTTCTTCTTTGGTTTCGTGTTTTTTACTATTGGAGTTCTCCATTTTGGATTATAATTGGCTGCTCTACCAGTTGGATTAAAAGTCAAGAAGAATTTGAAGTTTTGGAAACATTGAAATGAGCAGGAAACCAATACCATCTGGCATTTCTGCTTCTACCTCTGCTTCCCCACCAGCTGGAGGACAACGTTTAATTCAGACAATGTTGAAGCAAGATAAGGAACAAGAAAAAGTAACTTTACAGATGATTATGCAAGGAATCCAAGATCTCAAGACAAAATCAGATATCATTGAACAAAGAACAGGAAATATTGAACAAAGAACAAAGAAATTCTTAAGACTGACAATAAAGATATTAAAGTGATGTATAGTTCCTTTTTTTCCAGTTGCCAAAATGATTTATTGCAGCATATATAAAAATTATCATGTTTCACAATAATGAAAAATTGGGAACCTAGAGAAAAGTTATTGAAAATGATCAGATTAAAATATTATGAGAGTTACCAATACAAATGGATCAAACAATCAAAACACACCAAATGTAACCAGAAAAAGAAGAAAAGAAATAAAATGCAGATAATTGATGTGGCAACACCAGAATATACCATAGAATAGAATGGAATGGAAGGCAAAGAATTGGAGAAGATCAGAATGAACATCACACAATTTTCAGATTTCAAGATCTGAAAATCAAAGTTGAAGATTGTAGCCTAGATTGTAGCCTAAACCAGTTGTGATGGTCCAAGCTGTTGTTGTCAGCACTCTGGATGCCATGCCAAAGGATCTTAGACAACACTCAGAAAATCTGTGCATTGAAAAAAATTTCTATTTGTCAATTGCAAAGGCCTCAATACTTGGACCCATACGTATACTACAATGACATCCTAATATATTATGACATCCTAGATTCTTGGGAAGAATTTAATGTGTATGAAGGCCAATGAGTAAAGGACCCTAAAACCTTATTACGTAGTCTGCATTTCTGAACTATTTGTAAAGGCAGATCTGGAAAAATTATTATCTTCCTTATATTCTATTCCAAAGATTCTGCTATCCAAGATAAATATAGAATATCATCCTATTGTTATCTGAAACATCTTAGCACAATTGTCCAAGGTTTCTCTACTGAACAGAAATAGAAACTCCATGGTAACCTGTTTCAATTTCTATTTAATATTATATTTGCATTGAAAACATTTTCAACTTTTGTATATAAATGAAGAGTGTATTAGCCTGCATTACCATCTGCATTGTCATGAATGTTTAAAATTTTATGAAGTACGGCTTGTAAATGGTTCACTTTATCTTGAACCTGCTTATTTACTTTCAACATAGTTTTGACCTTGATGGCACTTTGCTGATCAGAATTCTTAAGCTAATTTCTTACATGAATTAATCACTAAGGCTTTGAACTCCTGCCTGTTTCCCCATCTAAAAAAATCAAAGCTCTCTTTTATTTGTAAAACTCCTGTTTCACCTTACTTACTGTGCTTATTATCTTTATAAATTTGGTTTTTATAAAAAAAATCTACAAATCATAAGAAAGGGCTTTTTTTTCAAGAGATAAGTATTATAAGCAGCTCCTGTATTACTATCTCTGTTATGCTTTCCCTGCAACTGATTAGGCAGTTACAGTTTTATTCCATCAAGGCCATGTAGCCCTTTTGCCCTATGATTCAGTGGTGGGATTCAAATAATTTAACAACCGGTTCTCTGCCCTAATGATTTCTTCCAACAACCAGTTCACCAAACTGCTCAGAAAATTAACAACCAGTTTTCCCAAAGTGGTGTGGCTGAATCCCACCATAAAGTGATGGATAATTTCTGCCTTTTGAGATCAACCATCACAAACAGTCAAGAAATGTACCTCAGACTAGCAGCCGGTAGAGCAGCCTGAAGGCCTTGGAAAAGATATTCAGATATTGTAATCAAAGATCAAAATTGTAGAAGTTTGACTTTGAAGAAGGTGAATGGAAAGAGTATTGATGCTTTTGAATTTTGGTGTTGGAGAAGTTTCCTAAGAATAAACAAGACAGCTAAAAACAACTATAAATGGGAAATCAAACAAAGCAGCATTCTCTTTCGAGTCACAAATGACCAGCTCAAATTATCCTACTTTGGACATATTATGCAAAGACCTTCCTCTTTGAAAAAGGCTCTAATGCTGGAAAAGCTGGAAGACAACCAGCATCAAAGTGGATGGACTCAGTTATAGTCCACAACTGGAAGTCTAAAAGACCATGTTATGGTCACATTATCATGGAGAAAAATCTGACCACGTGGTCTCTCATCCTTAATTTGATGGCACTTGAATCAAGCAATAATCAATGAAATGTAGTAAACTGCAAGATAACAAATATTTAGATAAAACCTTTTCAGTGATAAGTAACAGGATGCAGTAAAATATCATCCCGCCAGCAGTGAACCTTGTCTGTGTTGTTCTGGCCTTTTCTGTGTTGTTCTCTAGCCTGTTCCAGATATTTCTACCTATTCCTCACTTATCTTGTGCTTTGCCATAAAATCTCATTAAGAGAATACAACACAGAAGAGAACTGATAACCATAATGAAAACCTGAACATCTCAGAGGAAAGCAGTTCTGACTGAGCACAGGACAGAGAATACAAGAAAAAACAGACAGCTCAAATGATTTCTAATAAATCACTGTATATTTTCTGTTTCAGTTCAGATGATAAAATTTTGCCAAGCTGACAGGTTTATTAGCTGATTGATTTTAGCTAATACACATACTGACAAATAAAAAGGAGCACATAAAATATAAATAAAATATCCAGAATCCAACATACACATTTTTAGCAAGCTCAACTTTAAAGTAACAAATGTAAACAGATTAAAAGGAATAGACAATGTAGAAATATCTGAATATTTTCGTACTCTTTGAGTTGTCTTTGTTCTCAAGTATTACAATGATATTATTGTTAGTATCCATTAATATGTGTGCAGACATTAACTATAGTAATAGAACAGTGTGACTGCTGCTTAAATTCACTCTCAAAAACATCTTTAAAAACAGCCAATTTTCTACAACAAAATCTGTTGTTTCTTTTACATTTATGATACAAATGCAATAGGATTGCTTTCTCTTTATTGTCAAATGTATCATGTAAATATCAAAAAAATGGCTTCATTCTGTGTGGTCTTGGCTCAAATGCCCAGTTTAAGAAATAGTGTAGTCTTTATTTATTTAGTGAATATTGATATACGTAATATAAAGCAAACAGGCTGACTTCATTTGTGTTGTCTTTTAACAATACATTTGTCATTATCAAGGCATGTACAAGGTATTATTATTCAATCACAATTGGCATATGATGGTTCCAGTGATAGTAATGAGAGAGATTTAACATAAAACAATATTACATGCAAATTTACATTACTGGAAATAAGAGAGCTTTCCAAGTTTAATTAAACAAATATTTTCTCAAAATTTATTCTAAAGTCTTATGGTCTACATAGAATTATATTTCCATTTCCTTCTCACAAATATTCATAGACAATATACATTTGAACTTGTAGAGACAAATTTTAACCAATCATAAAGAGATATTTACAAAAACAATACACAAAAACATATGCAATAACAACCCATCCAAAGTACATTTCCTATACTATTCCTGACTGTAAAACAAATCCTAATAAGCTTTCATATGAACTGAAGGCATTCTCAGATAATATATGTGATTAATTTAAAATAATAATGAATGCATTAGCCTTGAATATTATACAATATAGGTTATTCTTCTTTCTGATTAAAAGAACTTAACCTATTGATCAAAGAAGGTATGAAAATGTTCTCCTGTACCTGCACTGAACACTGTGGATAAGGAAGGAAATAAAAAATTATATAAAATCAAACAGGAATGGCATTTCATAAAGAAAAGCTGTGGGAACTGGAAGTTGAAAAGCACCTGTATCTATCATAAACTCAGCATTTGGCACAAGATCAGGTATCTAAATTCAACAAATAAATAAACAGATCCTCCTTTGAAAAAAATATGATCAAAATAGACCACATTATCTATACTTTGCCTTACTTTTTCAGTTGCATACTTTCCTATTGCATGTTCTAGCAAACTATGAGGTCTTTCTCATTCTCAAGTATGGTCAGAAATGAACAAAGGGGAGAAAAACAAAACCATATAGCTAAGGGCAGAGTTTGCAGAGATAGGAGCAATAGTTAAACCTCTGAAGATTATGAGAAAGATTTTGGTTTGATTTGCTTTTACATGTAATAGAAACAATTTAAGATCAATTGATTGTTCCAAAACCTAAAGTTTTTATTAAAAATATGTTCTCTGTGTAGTAATGGCGACCTTTTGAGAGCTGTATGCAAGAAAATTTCATTTTAATGTATGCCAATTAGTGTATATTCAAAGTAGCAATAAAGTTATTCTAAGTCTAAGTCTAATCTAATAGAATATGTACATAATCATTATCCCTAATACTTGTGACCCTCTAGTATTTTTGATATGGTATTCTAAATATTTCCAAATGAGTTTGTTTGTTTGTTTCTTTGTTTTCCTGCCTTCTAGGTACCATTCATTCTTAAAACACATAGTGCAAAATCCTGTGGAAAATTCTATCATCTTTATTATGATAATATCTCTTTTTTATCAAAAATAATGCATATCCAATTAAAATAAATTAAGCCAGTGCACAATTTAGTTTAAGGACAATACATGGCTTTGAATAGCAAGCAAAAGATTTTACAGTGCCTAAGCCACTTCTATTTACCTCCATTTCCCTAAACCAGGCACGGAGAACCTTGCTGGCTCAGGAATTCTGGGAGTTGAAGTCCACAAATCATAACGGGGCCATAGTTCTCCACTTCTGTCCTAAACAATTTCTCATTCAGATAGGATAGAAATAAAATAGATGGTGGAATAAAATAGATGGAATAAAATAGATGGTGATGAGAAATATATTTCCTATCCTTGAACTCACAGAACCATCCAAACCTCCCCCCCTCTTCCACCCAGTGGTATTCTTTCTTGGAAACTGGCTAATTCATGCAGGATGCCCCAAAACTTGCTCTTGTCCAATTCAAGAAAATATTTCTCAATTGAATTGGCAGATTAAATGTTAGTGTGAGGTCTTGCCTCGGTGATCCATCAAGAAAAGAGAATGCTTGAAACATTTCAAAAGGAACTTTTATTGGAAGATAGTGATAGGAAGGAAAATAGGCAGGATCTAAAGTTCCTGCACAAAAAAAGTTGGTTAAAAGTTGTTCATCAAAACCCCTCCCCACTGCCCAGTTCAATGTGAGCCAATCCCCAGGTACAAAATTGTTGTGGGAACTTTGAGCTGAGAAGGTGATAAGAAGTTGATCTCAGGTGCTGCACTCTTGTCTATTCGGTACTAAAACAAAACAAATCCCTCCCTCCTCCCATTCCTAGGAAGATACATCAAAGTGTATAAGGACCAAGTAACATATCATAAAAATATCAGGGTTTCCTCTCCTGCCAGAATGACAGTGTCCCAATGGGGATCTTTGGGGACCTGACAGTTGGTGAAGTCTTCTTGCAATATATATCATTAATGGAATCTAAATAATCCAGACAAAAGTAATAATCAAATTACTGCCTAATGATAAGTTAGTCATATTTGATATCCCCAAATTTGTTAATTTTATTTTCTAAATGTTATATGTATTATTTTTGTCATGCAATGTATTCTAAAAATTTTTGTGTTATAATAGCTTTTGTTCAATATGCCAGATCTAATGAAGTATAATCAAATGCCAACTGTTGCTTTCCTTTGTCCAAGATTGTTGCTTCAGAAAAAGAAATGCTTGATTTGGCCCAGCGAGATTGACCAAGATATATCCCAATACAAGTCCAAAATGTTGGAAATATGGACAAAAAGATGGTACCTTCTATCATATGTGGTGGCTATGCCCAAAGACCAGGAAATATTGGGTTAAACTAAAGAACTGGTTACAAGAGATCACCAAATAACAATTGAACTCAAACCCTCTATTAGGATTGAACAATTGAACTCAAACCCTCTATTAGGAATAATTCCAGGCCAATACCCTAAAAAGATTAAATACATTATATTCTATATCCTAACAGCATCCAGAATAGCTTTTGCACAATTATGGAAAAGAGCTAATATTCCTTCAGAAGATCTAGTTATACAAAAAATAATGGATTGTGCTGAAATGTGTAAGCTCACATTGGAAATGAAAGATAAAGAGAATTCCGATTATTATGCAACATGGGATAAATGGTATGAGTGGTTAGAGAATAGATATAAAGATTAGGAAGAACAGAGATTGTAAATAAAACAAGAGACCTTAAGAAATATTAATCTAGAAGTGTACTGTATAAGTTATATGTTTTTTAATGCTAAAATGATGTCATGAATATAAATAAGATTTGTATTTTCTTTTTTAAAAACTGCAATAAAAACAATTTTAAAAAAGAAAGAAAAAGAAATGCCTAATTTCTACTCTGTTAAGATGTCTCACCATGGTAAGTCTCATCATGTCTCCTATGATGGGTTATGATGGGCAACATCTTAGGTTACTTCTATAAAAGGAATCTTGTTTCATTGAACTTTTGACAATTTTAAGACTATTATATTCTCAACCAAAGGTGCAACTTGTGATAAGAATTAAATTCTCCAACTCAAGTCCTCGTGATTTACAATTAACAGAGATTTCAATTTCTTATTATGTAGAATGCCATTTGCAATGTACTATAAAACATTAAGATATTATGGAAAATTGTTAGTCACAGGAATAAAACTGGGAAAACATACTTGCAATGATGTCCCAGAAAAAGAAAGTCTACGTTTTATAGAATAGAATAGAATAGAGTAGAATAGAATAGAATAGAATAGAATAGAATAGAATAGAATAGAATAGAATACTTTATTGGCCAAGTGTGATTGGACACACGAGGAATTTGTCATGGTGTAAATACTCTCAGTATACATAAAGAAAAGATACATTCGTTAAGAATCAATAATCATAACGTACAACACTTAATGATAGTCATAGGGTACAATCAACAATCAAATCATACTAGGAAACAGTCAATATAAATCGTAAGTGTTGTGAATGAATAAATGTGTTAATAAAGTTATCAAGAGCTTGAAGTCAAGTGCAAGGTTCTGGCCCTGCACTTCTGATTGGCCGTTAATGGCGACATCAGATTGGTCCGTTCAGGTGAATCTGATTGGCCATTAACGAGCCTCTCCCATTGGTTAACGGAGCTAGCACTCCCAAGTTTTCATTGGTTGAATAGTTAATAAGTTGCATATATAAGGAGGCCCGTTGCAGCCATCGAGCTGAGCTGTCACACCATGTTAATAAAGAGTTTTGAAGTTCACTATTTCACCGGCTCGGCTCCATTCTTCGCGCCCACGCTCAGTACTTAACTTTGTTGTACAAGCAACAAAGTTACAGTCCTACAATCATAAGAGGGAGGGGATGGGTGATAAGGAGTGATGAGAAGATTAACAAAAATAGTAGTGCATACTTTGTAAATAGTTGAACAGTGTTGAGGGAATTATTTGTTTAGCAGAGTGATGGCTTTCGGGAAAAAACTGTTCTTGTGACTAGTTGTTCTGGTGTGCAGGGCTCTATAGCATTATTTTGAGGGAAGGAGTTGAAACAGTTTATGTCCGGGATGTGAGGGGTCTGTAAATATTTTCACAGCCCTTTTTTTGATTCGTGCAGTATACAGGTCCTCAATTGAAGGCAGGTTGGTAGTAATTGTTTTTTCTGCAGTCCTAATTATCCTCTGAAGTCTGTGTCTGTCCTGTTGGGTAGCAAAACCAAACCAGAAAGTTATAAAGGTGCAGATGATAGACTCAATAATTCCTCTATAGAACTGTATCAGCAGATCCTTGGGCAGTTTGAGCTTTCTGAGTTGGCGCAGAAAGAACATTCTTTGTTGTACTTTTTTGATGATGTTTTTGATGTTAGGTGTCCATTTTAGGTCATGTGATATAGTAGAACCTAGAAATTTGAAGGTCTCTACTATTGATACTGTGTTGTCTAGTATTGTAAGAGGTTGTAGTATGAGAGGGTTTCTTCTAAAGTCTACCACCATTTCTACAGTTTTGGGTGTGTTCAGTTCCTGATTGTTCCGGTTACACCACGAGGCAAGTTGTACAACCTCCTGTCTGTATGCAGATTCATCATTGTGTCATCAGCAAACATCAGTATTTTAACAGATGGATCATTTGAGATGCAGTCATTGGTATATAGGGAAAAGACAAGTGGAGATAGCACACAGCCTTGGGGGGGCCCTGTGCTGATTGTACAGGTATCGGATGTGATTCTGCCTAGCTTCACCTGCTGCTACCTGTCTGTTAGGAAGCTTATGATCCACTTACAAGTGTGTTCAAGGACCACTAGTTGGTTTGATTTACTTAGAAGAGTTTCTGGAATGATAGTATTGAATGCTGAACTGAACTTATCCAAGGTAATCAGCTAATGAAGCCATAACACCTTCAAAGGGTTCCTGAGCCTTTAAATGGTCTCTCAGTCTGGTTCAGTAGGAATCACAATCATGGGAAAGACTGCTGACCTGACAGTTGTGCAGAAAACCATCATTGACACCCTCCATAAGGAGGGAAAGCCTCAAAAGATAATTGCAAATGAAGTTGGATGTTCCAAAGTGCTGTATCAAAGCACATTAATAGAAAGTTATGTGGAAGGGAAAAGTGTGGAAGATGAAGGTGCACAAGCAGCAGAGATGACTGCAGCCTGGAGAGGATTGCCAGGAAAAGGCCATTTAAAAGTGTTGGAGATTTTCACAAGGAATGGACTGAGGCTGGAGTCAAGAGCCACTACACACAGACGGATCCCAGACATGGGCTTCAAATGTCGTATTCCTCTTGTCAAGCTGCTCATGAACAACAAACAACGTCAGAAGCATCTTACCTGGGTTAAAGAAAACCAGAACTGGTCTGTTGCTCGGTGGTCCAAAGTCCTCTTTTCTGAAGAGAGCAACTTTTGCATCTCATTTGAAAACAAGGATCCAGAGTCTGGAAGAAGAATGGAGAAGCACACACTGCAAGATGCTTGAAGTTGGTGTGAAGTTTCCACAGTCTGTGTTGATTTGGGGAGCCATGTCATCTGCTGGTGTTGGTCCACTGTGCTTCATTAAGTCCAAGGTCAACACAGCTGTCTACCAGGAGATTTTGGAGCACTTCATGCTTCCATCCGCAGACGAGCTTTATGGGGATGCTGACTTCATTTTCCAGCAGGACTTGGCATCTGCCCACATTGCCAAAAGCACCAAAACCTGGTTCAATGACCATGGGATTACTGTGCTTGATTGGCCAACAAACTCACCTGACCTGTACCCCATAGAGAATCTATGGGGCATTGCCAAGAAAAAGATGACATGAGATTGAACAATGCAGTAGAAGAGCTGAAGGCCACTATTGAAGCATCCTGATCTTCCATAACACCTCAGCAGTGCCGATAGCTTCCATGCCATGCCGCATTGAGGCAGTCATTGCTGCAAAAGGGGCCCTAACCAAGTACTGAGTACATATGCATGCTTATACTTTTCAGAGGTCTGATAGTGTTCTGTGTACAATCCTTGTTTTATTGATTGCATGTAATATTCTAATTTTCTGAGATTGTGGATTTGGGGTTTTCATGAGCTGTAAGCCATAATCATCACAATTATGACAAATCATGGCTTGAACTTTCTTGCTTTGCATGTAATGAGTCTATCTCATATATTAGTTTCACTTTTTAAGTTGCCTTACTGAAATAAATGAACTTTTGCATGATATTCTAATTTTTTGAGTTTCACCTGTAAGAGTGTGTTAGGCTAGTCCCTTTAAAAAGATTTAAAAGATCATCAGCTGACTGTTGTATTTTCCATTGCTCTGGATTGCATTTAATTGGGGAAGTTTTAGAAACTTCCAGATCAAAATGAGAGAAAACAAAAACTACTCTTTTTCTCTGAAAGAAAGACAGTGACATTTTCAGTTGCATATATTAATTCTTAAATGTAATGTTGTCGTTCATGCAAAACACAGTCAAACTAGGCAAGGTAATAGTGTAACATTTGTACAGCTTTCTAGGTGTTGCCCATGCTTGTTCAACAGTATTTATTTGTGTTGGTGATGCATATCAGGAATGTACAAATAGAGCCACGGCAGGGTGTTAACTTATAAGAACAAAGCCTAGCTGACACACACACACACACACACACAATACAGACAAGCTTCTTACTTTTTCCTTCACAACCAGAATGCAAATGTACAGAAATATTGCCTTTCTTTGTAAGTGTGTTATATTTGACAATACTCAATGCAACAATTTATGACCACAGAATATTATACGATCATTTCAGTAAGTAATGCAAAAAAGAAATAGCATTTAAGAAATATCCAGGTTACTATAAGCATGCTTTCAAAAGATAGGGAAGGCAAGTGACTAACAATTTTCAAATATTGCTCCAAAGTGGCAAAAAACAGCTGATTTCGCTACCAAAGTGGGTAGCTGACTTCCTAGCTCGAATAGGAGCAGCTACAAAGGACCCAATATAGTCCATGGGCCAGGCCAGATATCGGTACCATCTTGGGTGACCAAATCTTAATGGTACTAAAATGTTTATGGGTCCATACCAAGTACATTAAGATGTGATAGCCTTTTCAGATATGTAGCTTTGTATGTTTTTTAAGAAACCATCAATTTGACTGAATAGCGGCCTTGTGATATCACATGATAACACATATATTTGCGAAATGAAGCTGTAAATCATTAGAATTAAACCTAATTGATGTTGATAATTTATTAAAATCATGTGCAGAGACTTTTTGTGGTAAATGTAGAGCATCATAGCAAATTAAAATGTATTTCGTAAATTGCTAATATGTTTTTTTTTTCTCTTCCAACATCGTTACAAAGAGTTTTGAACTCAATTTCTCAATGCGGACTACTGTTGAATAATTGCAGTTCTCTGTTATATTGTGACAAACTACTAAGGCCCACATGATGGATTCAAGTGGAGACAAGGCCACTGCATTGCCAAAGAAAGGAGTGCGGCCAGGCTGCATTATTCACTGTTCTGGTGAAGACACGTCTACCTTCGTGTTACTAAAAGACTTGGACTCATGGAAGACACTGCTAAGAGCAGCAGAGATTAGACAACATGCTCCACTTCTGGACATTGCAAAAGACTTGGAAGAAGGCCAAATACCGCAGATCCAGTATCATCGCAAATGTCGCAGCATCTTTACCATGAAGAAGACTCTCGACTCCATCCTTTCTAAAGACAGGCCGAGTGCAGAAGAACAGACTGGTGTCCATGGTGTCAGAAGATCATCTAGGGATGCACCGAGTACATCAAGAGTGTATGACAAGACATGCATCTTCTGCTGCAAGTCAAGCAAGTACCTGAAAGGAAGACAGACAAGGGAACCTATCATCCAGTGTGTTGAGTTACGTGCAGATGACAGAATCCGCAGTGCAGCAACCCAAAAAATGGACCAGCGAATCCTCGCGTTGTTAAGCAGAGACCTTGTTGCCGCAGAGGGGCACTACCACAAGTCGTGCTACAAAGTGTATACAAAGGAAGGGGCATCCACCAGTTCTGGTGCATGCGATGAGCAGGAGCAGTCTGAGCAGGCAGTATACGAGGAAGCCGAGAAACAATCCTACGAAGAGCTATTCCTATATATCAGGAATGAACTCATTCTCAACCCTGAGGTGCTGCCTATGACAGATCTGACAGCTAGACTTGAGAAAGCCATGCACTCTCGCGGATTTTCTCAGATCAGACCATCAACCAAGAAACATGTCCGTCGTAAACTTGAAAGTGAGATAGGAGGATCGCTTTGCTTCGTTTCTGATGAGAAAGGGAAGCTTCTCATATATCCAGAGAGCTTGTCATTTGATGAGCTTGTCAAGCATGCCTACAGACTAGGGAAAGAACTCCACGAAGCAAGGGCTGCCAACTCTGGGGATGTCCTAGCCAAAGCAGCAATGCAGCTGAGGAATCAGATTAAGAAGCAAGATGTAAGCCAGACATGGCCCCCTGACACAGAGCAGAATGTCATTCCTGAATCTGTCACTGAATTCCTGTATACCGTGCTCACTGGAGAGTGTGAGTTTGCAGATCCTTCTGACAGAGTCCAAAGGCTTACCACTTCTCTTGCCAGTGATCTGATATTTGCTGTCACATGTGGCAAGACAAAGCCATCCAAACACGTACTTTTGTCATTTGCTGTGAAGACCTTGACAGGCAATACAGAACTTGTACGCACACTCAATCGCCTGGGCCACTGCATTTCTTATTCACAGATTGAGGAGATCGATACAGCACTGTGCATTCAGAAGCTGGAGCATGCACAGGAAGACATCCCACTGCCAGCAGACATCTGCCAAGGTGTGTTCACAACCCTGGCATGGGATAACATTGACCGACTTGAGGAGACACTCAGCGGAGAAGGTACTTCTCACAGAGTCAATGGCATTGCTGTCCAGCCCAAGATTGCAGGCCCCAAGCCACAGAATCTCTTCCCATCTGTCAGCAAGTCCAAGAAAAGGAGCATCAGTCCAGCCCCAACAATGTTACCAACCTACAATGTTGGTAAGCGAGCCCAGCCTCCAAAGACCGAGACTGTAGATGTTGACAGCATGAAGGAGGTCCACGAAGCCAAGATGAAGAATTTTATCTGGTTACTGACTCGACTGTCAGACCCTGAGAACCAGACTGTCAGCAGCTGGACTGGGTTCAACATCATGGTCCGCAATGATGTCACGGTGAACCAAGACATTGTGGGCTACCTGCCCACTATCAATGCTCCTGCAACAGACATGTCCACGGTCAATGAAGTGCTGGAGCGGACCCTACACATCATGCAGGCCCTTCAGCTGAACCAGATTGTCTGTGTCTTTGACCAGGCGCTTTATGCGAAGGCTGTTGAGATAGTATGGAAACATGACAAGTTCAACAGCATCGTCGTCAGGATGGGAGACTTCCACACAATCTGCAATATGCTCTCCATCATAGGGAAGCGATTTCAAGATGCAGGGCTCAGGGATCTCTGTGTTGAAGCTGGTGTCATTGCAGAAGGCTCAGTGAATGGTGTGATGGATGGTCGCAAGTACAACAGAGCAGTAAGATGTCACAAGCTGGTTTATGAAGCACTATTGAGGCTTGCCTGGAAAGGATTCCTCCGATGGCTGGAGGAACACCATGCAAGAGACATTCACCACCTTGATGAAACCCTGAAGAAGATTGCCAGCTTCCACGACGGTGTCTCTCAGGCTGCACTGCAAGACCTGCTTAATAACGAGTCATGTGTGCACACAATAAAGCTGTTTAAAGTCTACCTGGAGTCTCTCAGAAATGCAGATAACCTCTCTGCATTCTGGATGTCCTACTTGGACATGGCAGAGATCATGCTGTGCCTGATCCGAGCATCCAGAGAGGGCAACTGGATGCTTCACCTGGCAGCAATCAGGCAGATGATCCCATGGTGCTTTGCCTATGACAAGGTGAACTATGCCCGCTTCTTGACCTACTACTATGCCAAAATGTCTCGACTGCCAATAGAACACCCTGAAGTGCATGCCCACTTCATGCAGGGAGGTTTTTCTGTCCAGATTGGGAGTCAGAACCCATTTGGGCGGATACCTGTGGACCAGACAATTGAGGAGACGGTTAACAAAGACACGCAGACACCAGGAGGCACCAAGGGCTTCAGCCTGAAAGGTGGAGCTGTGGCAAGGTACTATCTGACATCTGAGTACCGCAGTAGATACTTGAGGCAACTGAGGAACATGGTAGGTCAGCATGACACTGACTTCCATCATCCAGACCTACAGCTGCCAAGGATAAGAAGAGATGAAGCTGATGTTTTCCACGTGGGGGGGGGTGGCAAATGACCCCCCTTGCCCCCCACCCTCCCTCCGGACGCCCATGACTAGACTGTTCATGCATACTAACAATGAAAGGGTTCTGGAGATATTTTGGATAGTATATTTGGTCATTAGCATAAACGTGGTGATGTTCAGAATAGAGAATATTGTCAAAGTATGTGTTCACCCTTTCTTTCCGTGTACATAGGGTGCATCTATTCTAAGAGTGATAACCTCGATTAAGCTACGAGTTAACAAGGGCTATCACATCAAAACATAAACTAGAGACATAAAAGAAGCCAAAAACACCTAAGATTATTAGTCACCTCGGGTGGTACCAATATGTGAAAATTCAGGTCTTGGCTCATGGACTAATACAACTCTCAGATGACTGTGGACATTCCTGAGAAGTGGTTTGCTTGATTACTAATCTGAAGTCATTTCCTTTTGCTTTTCTGTTCAAAGGTACATATGCAATGATCACATGGTCTAGTATCTTCTTGTAGGATGCAACTAGCTATTTGGGGTGTCCTGGATGCTTTTATTAATTGTTATGCAGAAATATGACTTATTTCTTTTGTGTTTTCAAAGGATTTAAAAGGTAAGTCTACCATGTCTGGTTAGTAAAGTTAAGAAATTTCTGTAATTATTTTCTGCCATCAAATGGTCATCTGGAATTTTGCTGTAGCTTAAATAAAATTAATGAGCAAAATATGTACTGTTTTCTTCTAAATGTCTTCTTTATATTACTGCAGATGTCTGCAGTGTTTGCTTCACTATCCCAAATAAGAAGGAGTATTATCTATCTAAAAAGAATCCTTTTTCCTATGTTTATCTGTTTAATGGATAATATATACCTAAAGGATACTGTCCAAATCTCTTTATTCTGCTTCAGTAAAGATCTAGTTCAAATCTCATATTCACAAGATGTAAAATAAATACTATTCTATTTTTCTTTTAGTTATGATGCTTTTAGGTAATTTTCTCATACTGCAGCCAAACATGCATTTCACAACGGAAGCCAAACATGCATTTCACAACGGAAATGCTCAAAAGTGTAAAGTTAGTAAACCTTTAAGTATGAAATACTAATACCAGATTGTGTATCCATAGCAACTGTAATTGCTGCCTAGAGCATAAAGGAGCCATAAAAGATTACCTCTTCATTATATAATCGGTACTCCAAAGGACATCTAGAACATGTCTTAGGCATCATTAATAGATGTTGCACAATGATGCGAGAGATTCGTTTTACTCCAGGAATAACTAATTTCTGAGCATTCATCCTCAGGTCAGCTTCTGAAAAAGGAATCCTGTTCAGTGGAAAGCATGATTGCATTACTAGAACAATTAGTCCAGTTCAAATACTCTTCTCATCTGATAGGGCTATTAGCTCATGCACAGTGATGGAATGTAGTTTGTAGTTGCGAGAGGGAAGAGCTCCTTCCCAAAGGCAAAGAGACAGTGGAGCTTCTGGTAGGCAGAAATGGGGCATAGACAGACTAACAGATGCATACACGCACATAGACACAAAGTTCAATGAGTGTATGCAGATAATGCAGTCATGCAGATAATGTTATTAGTCCGGCCAGATTTCTGTCTCTAGGCAAACGGTCACTATTTGGTATAAACCTATTTCTTAATGTGATGATGAATCCTGTCAAAATATAATATTAATTTCTTTTTTATTTCATATTACCTTAACATTCTCTGATTTTAATGGTAGCAATGTTACTAACATATTTCTAGTTCTTACATCTGTCTACATCTTGTAAGCCAGTTATATTTTCGGGCACCAGTTCCTCCATTATCTTCACTTCATTTCACTAATAGTAATCATAATTATTTTTCCTATTTCCTATCTATTCTGAACAAACTTTCATTCTGTTAATAATTTCTATAGTAGTTTCAGTCATTAGTTTTTTCTTCATTTTAGTCATTTTATTATCTCTAGGTCTTCATGAATTATATATAAAGAATGAACCTTTTTCAAAAATTGTTCATAATATGCCTGAGGCATTTGAAGCTTTCTTAGTTGTTCTTAATTTTAACTTTAGCCTTATCTCTTTCTTTCTTTCTTTCTTTTTTTCTTCTATACTAAAAGGTTTTAAATTCACTTGGCAACTGTTTCTGAATTCCCATTAAAACTCTTATTTCGTTTCTTTATGATTTTATTTTATTTGAATGAAATGTGTTCTCCATTTTTCTTCATAGTGTCAATTTTAATTAACTCCTGTAATAATAGTTCTGATCATAATCATATCGATTATTCCATTTCTAGCTCTCCACTTCACTTCATTTAATGATATTCTCAATTAAAAAAAAGTTTCATTAGTTACCCGCCTAACAAGTTTTATAGCAACTCTATTTCTTGTTTTGTTTGACTTTCTTCAGTCATGGAGAATTACAATGACCATGACTGATAATGCTGATGGAGTGGCTAAGATGTAAATTGTCAACTTTGAAACTGAAAATCTCAGTGTACAATCTGGAAGTGTTTTAAAGGCATTAGAAAGGAATTAGGGGGCTTTATGCAACTCCTGGAGAAGAGGTTCTTTCCCCAACTGGGATGGAGTTATAGCTTAGCTAAATTGTAATCAACAGGAAAATCATCCATATATTTTTCATTCTGATTATAATTTTGACTAGTTACTGATACAGTACATAGAGTATGAAACATAGAGATTGAAACACATATCCATTTAGGCTCCACTCTACAGTGTCATAGGCTTTGGGTATGTTGTAATATTGAATTGCTGAAAAATAGACATCCATTAGAAAGCATCAGGGAGAACGATCTAGTGATCATTTAAAGGATCTGGTGGTGATCTCAGTTTTAGAAGTTTACATCAAGTCTCCACTTACTTTTCATTTTAGATCTTTTATTTAGCAATATAATTTCTTAACTCCATGACGTAAAATTAACTTATCTTCATATTACAGTCCATAAACTGAATTGGTAAAATTCATACAGTTATTAGATCCTTAAATTACCTAATGAACCTAGTTATTTAAAAATGAGGGAATCCTTTTGTTTATTAATATCTTACAATTCATTATTTCTATTGTTAGAATAGAGAGACATTAAAATAAAATTCAAGGTATATTATTATAATGATGAATAATAAACACACAGCAACAATTCTTCCACAGTTAATAGATTTTCAGATTTCTTTATTTAATTAATTTATAAAACTGCCCATCTCAACAACTCTGTATATTTTGGTATTGAACAGAACTGCTTTTAAGAAATAGTCAGAAACCATTAAAACAATTGACAGAATCTGACACGTGTTAATTGAAATACCACTACCTTTAATAAATATTTTTAATTAAATCTAATTAGGTACACGCTTTCCAATATGTGGATTTCTTGCCATACTTAACAACTTAATAGAAAGTACTTTGAAAAAGCACAGAGAGTGATTAACTCAAATAAATACTTTATCCTTAGATATATACTTTATATACTATTCCATATTAGCAAATTGTGGAAAACCTTATATGTAAGTTCCTTTAGTTTTATCCAGTAAATTCAATCTATTCATAGGCAACCTATGCTATAACATTTTCTTTTTCTGTAATTGCTATGGCTGTCAAAGTCATTTTATTATTTTACAATTCATATAGGTAATTTTAATGATTAAGATCTACCTTTGGATGCAGTGAGTAAAAAAAAACTGCTATGCACCCTACTTTCTATTTGAATGATTGAGAGTTTGATTTCATTCAAATAAAGTGGCTTTATTTTATTCAAATTGCCTATAGAGCATAGTTAATCAAGGGACTATCTGTCTCCTATAACAACTGGCCCAACTCAGCTTTCACAAGTGTACTCATTACTATAAACCATAGACAAATAATAGGTAGATGATAGATTGATATAGATGATAGAAGATAGATAGATAGATAGATAGATAGATAGATAGATAGATAGATAGATAAGAGAAAGAGAGGATGGATAGATGAATGAATGGATGGAGATAGATAGATAGATAGATAGATAGATAGATAGATAGATAGATAGATAGATAGATAGACAAGAGAAAGAGAGGATGGATAGATGGATGAATGGATGGAGATAGATAGATAGATAGATAGATAGATAGATAGATAGATAGATAGATAGATAGATAGATAGACAGACAGATATTGTTTTCACAGCAGGATATAACAAGAAACATTCTGGTATTCTGTTCTGTAGCATGTCTTGAAACAAAAGGATTTAAAATACTTACTTTTTACTTGCAGGTTAGAAATTTGAGGGCACATTGTTGTCAATTAATATACATTTATAAAGTTGTATTTCAAGTTTCCCTGAGAAAACACAGCTGCTGTTCTTCATTTTGGCACACTATCCCACATGTGTTTTGGCAACCCACACTTTTCAGCTTTTATTGTCTCATGCTTTAAACATGATCTAAATTTTGCAACAGCATTTAGCAATCAGCCAGAATTACAGTAGTTTATCGAAGTTTTGCTTCTTTTCCTGATTAGTATTCTCTCTATATCCTTTTTTTACAGCTATATTATATATAAGTAAGCTTTTTATGACTTTGTAGTCCCTTAATTCAGGATAGAGTTGGACTGACTGGATGGAATTTAATATTTATTGGTCCTTCCTGATGCCACATGGGAGTTCGCAGCAGATATTTTTTCTTTGTGTCCTTGAGAGAAACTTCTGCCACTACCTAGAACTGAACTCTCAACCTTCCAAGTGGGAGGTGAGAGTCTTCACCACTAGGCCATGCTGCTCATTATGTATAAGTAACTATACAGCAGTAAAACATAAATAAGAATATTTGAACTTTGCTTCTTGGTTGCTGGATATTCAAATTTGCTTGAAAGAGTTCTGATTTATTAATGAAGATAAATAATGAAGGTTTTAAAAAATAATTAATTCATCTAATCACTGAAGAACATAATTATATTTGGAAGAGTTAGAGGTAAAAAGAAACCAGGCCATCAAAGAACATGGTAGCTGGACACCATCAAAGCTGACACCAGCCAGAATATAGAAAAATTCAAAAAAATCGTCAGAAGAACATAGAATATTAGAATTGGAAGGGATCTTGGAGGTCTTCCAATCCCCTGCTCAAGAAGGAGATGTTATACGATTTCAGATCAATAGTTGTTCAGTCTCTTTTTGAAAGTCTGTAGTGATGGGGCACCTACAACTTCTGAAGGCAAACCATTCTATTGATTGATTGTTCTCACCATTAGGAAATTTCTCCTGAGCTCTAGGTTGCTTCTCCTCTTTATTAGTTTCTATCTATTGGTTCTTGTCTTGTCTTCTGGTACTTTGGAAAATAGTTTGTCCAATCAACTTTGTGGCAACCCCTCAAATATTGCTATAACTCTGCTATCATGGAGATGGCTGGGGAGCTTAGAGCTTAACTAATCTAATCTGTTATGGTTGTCTCTTTGCAGGAAGTTCTTTTTGCTTGAAGGGGGCCAGCCTGTCAACTTTGAAAATGACATATGTGTAACCATGTTTTATTGTAGCCTTTGTCTATTCTTTTCTTAGCTTACTTTAGGTTTCTGCAAAGGAATTTAATATTACTTCATGCTTGCCACATTCTAGCTGTTGAAAGGGATCAGAGGGAATGTTATGTCTCGTTGGCATTCCTTCCCATGGGAAAAGAGTAGTGGTGGGATTCAAACTTTTTTACTACTGGTTCTGTGGGTATGGCTTATTTGGTGAGCATGGCTTGGTGGTCATGTGATTGGGCGGGTGTGGCTTGGTGGTCATGTGACTGGGTGGGCATGGCCAACTTGGTGTCATTCACATCAAGGGGTGCCTTGTCTGGCCTCAAAGAGTTACAATTCCCTCTCTATTTATTTACTATTACTGAACATCCAAAATACACTATTTAATCCTATGTATATATGTCAAATGTGTACATACATATTACATAGTATAGTGTGGGTAAAGGCACACAAAAGATACATTATCTACTATATATACTGTCTGTGTATGTACACACACACACACACACACACAGCTCTTCTAAAACTATACACATTCAACCTCACTGCATTTGGAAAAACACACCATAGTCCACTTTCTGCCACACATTTAACTATAACTTCTGTACATTAGAACATTGCACACACCTTCAGATTTACTTCCCTATCCTGCACATGACTGTTAGATCCAGGAGATATCATGGATTGAGTAAAATGTGGTGAAACTCACTTAACAATGCTCTTGCTTAGCAACCAAAATTTTGGGCTCCATTGTGGTCATAAGTGAAGGACTATCTCTGCCTTCTTCTGCATGTCAGCCTTGCGCTAGTAAACTCCTCTGCCAATTTTCCTCTCTGTTAGAGGCATCAAAGTAATCCAGATTCCAGATGATATAAGGTCTCCTGCTGGAGCAGGGGGTTGGACTAGATGTCCTCCAAGGTTCCTTCTAACTCTGCTATCCTATGATTCTGTAAGGATATCCTGCTGGAGCAGGGAGTTGGACTAGAGCAGGGATCTTCAAACTTGACAGCTTTAAGATTTGTGGACCTCAACTCTCAGAATTCCTCCTCCAGTCATGTTAGCTCAGGAATTCTGGGAGTTGAAGTCCACAAGTCTTAAAGTCATCAAGTTTGAAGACCTTTGGACTAGAAGATGACCTCCGAGATCCCTTCCAGCCCTACATTGCTATCCTGTTTCAAAGAATCTTCTGAAGCCAGGGTTTGTGTCCTTCCTTCCTCTCCTTTTTTTCTCTTTCCCTCCCTCCGTCCTTCCATGTATCTATCTATCCATCCATTCATTCATATATCTCATTCACTTTCTCTTTCTTTCTTTCTTTCTTTCTTTCTTTCTTTCTTTCTTTCTTTCTTTCTTTCTCTCCCTTCCTTTCATCCTGTTTTTCTTTGTCTATCCCTTTTCTTCCTTTCTCTCTTTTTCTTTCTTTCCCTTTTCTCTTTCTTTTCTTTCTTCTCTCCCTCTCTTTCTCTCTCTCTCTCTTTCCCTCTCTTTCTCTCTCTCTCTCTCCCCGTCTCTCTTTCTCTGTTTCCCTCTCTCTCTTTTCCTCTCTTTCTCTTTCTTTCTATCCCTTCCCTTCCTCCTTCCTTCTCTCCTTCTAAAGCTAGGAGAGGAGACCCACCTGAAACACACACAAACACACACACACAAGCTTCCAAGTGTCTGGCAGCATTGCTCATTATGAGGGTTCTTCCTGGCCAGTCTCCGATCCCACATTGCCCCAAAAAGCTGGCAGGCAAGGCTTCTGGGTCCAACAAAGGGGCTGTGGGTGGGACTTCCTCCCCTCCTACTTTTGGGAAATTCAAGCGAGGCATGTGCTACAGCCTCACCCCCATCCTCCAGCAGCTCTGGGCTAGGAAGCTTTGGTTTGGCTTTCCCAATTGCCTGAAACCTTTCCTTCCTTCCTCCTGCATCCAAAAAACAAAAAACAAAAATCCACATGGCAGCTATAATAGGTTTTTTGCAGCGGCTTTACTTTGCTTCTCCAATGCGCTGCCACAACCGTGTTCTAGGTGACAGCCAGACAGATCCACCCATTGAGCTGGCTGCACCAGAGGGACTTGCCCAAGCAAGTCTGAGCAGAGTGGTACAGCACTCTGAAAGAGATGGCTGGCGACCGAAAAAGAGTCGCCTCCAGCCGCCCCTTTTTCAGCAACTGGACAGCTGCTTCTCCCCTCCTCCTCCTGTTTATTCTGTATGACTGGAGAAAGAGGAACAGTTGACTGGTTGGGGCTGGCTTCTTGTGCTGTGAAAGAGGTAGCTGGAGGCAACTCTTTTTCGGTCTCCAGTCGCCTCTTTCGCAGTCTTTTCTCAGTGACAAAACGGGCCTATTATTTGGCCTGCAAAGCCTGCAGAGGCTATTTTCAAGCCTCTGGGAGGCTGAAAAAGGCCTCAAATCAGTGGAAAATCAGCTGTGAGGCGCGCACATGAGCAGTGAGGTAAGTTTGCCTGCAGCTCATGTTCCGGCACAAATGGATCTGCATGCCACCTGTGGCATGCATGCCCTAGGTTCGCCATCGTGGGTATAGGGTCTCCTGCTCAACTCTCTTGGACTAGAAGATCTCTGAGGTCCCAAAGAGACTTCTTCCTGTAGGCTTCAACTCTGGTGCAATGAAACTCCTTGAGGGTTTTTTTGTAAACCAAGGCTTATTGTTATTATGTATACACAAACTCTTAATAGGCATATATGTCCACACGAAACTAACATATGATGTTATAGTCTCAATAAATTCACCCAAATCACTGAAGCAGTTTCAAAACACTCCAATCTGTGCAATCAAATCAAGCTTTAACTTTGTCTCTCAGTTCAACTCTTCACTGTTCCTACCACAGGCTTTGCAGTTTTAAGTTTCTGCTGCTGGTGATGGTGGAGATAAGATGGATCATGCAGTCATCAGAAAGTCCTATACCTGCATAAGGGAGAGAGCAGAGGTGGGATTCAAATTTTTTAACAACCGGTTCTGTGGGTGTGGCTTGGTGGTCATGTTATTGGCTGGGTGTGGCCAACTCAGTATCACTCACATTGAGGCACGCAGCTCCTCGCCTGGCCTCTCATGATTGTGGGGATCCTGGAACTGTCGTAAGTGTGAAAAATGGATCAGTCACTTTTTCAGTGCCATTGTAACTTTGAATGGTCACTCCACACAAACAAAGTACCAGCAAAGGAGGGGGAGAAATGCCAGAGAAGTTGCCAGAGACAGGAAGTCTAGTCCTGCCAATAAGGGTCAACGGAGAGGCAGTTTCTGTAAGCAATACCAGAATGTTTCCTTCCTGCCTTCCTTACAGGATTAGGCCAGTAATTTCTTCTAACAACTGGTTCTCCGAACTGCTTAGAATGTTAACAACCGGTTCTAGTGAATAGGTGCGAACTGGTAGAATCTCACCCTGGGAGAGAGCAATAAGAACCTTTTAATATGGAGTATCAATAATCCAATATGTTTTTGCCTCTAGTGAGACAGCTAGCATGCTAAGTGTATCTGGGGAACTCATGAATGGAATTAACTCTGTTAAAGTCCCCTAAAACAATGAGTCTGGATATTTCCATTCTGTACAAAATACCTGGTGAGCTAGAGTCTATAGTGTGCTGCCCGTGCAAGCCTGGACTGGGCCAAGGATGAGATTTTAATCAGTACTGTCTGTTTCTTTGCTTATTTAAAACCATTATTATTATTGTTGTTGTTGTTGTTGTTGTTGTTGTTGTTGTTATTGAAATTTGTTTTTCATCTATTTGTTTTCAGTAAAGCAAACAGCTTCCTTTTCTCAAATCTGTGGAATTGTGTGAGAATATTCACAAAGATTCTCCATGGAAACAGCTGCTAGAAATAAAAAAGGTACAATCAGGAGTAAAAAGCAAATGTGACTGAACACATTTAGTCAAATAGCATACAAATGGTAAAATGAAATATAGCAGAATTTCATATGCTAAACATTCTCCTTTTGAATTCAAGCTTTTAAAGAAAGTTCCATCCACTATTTTTAAATAAGTGTTATTCCCAAGAGTTTATTTCTTTTGGAACAATAAAATAATTTCTGACTTCTTTCCTAACAGCATTCAGTGCTGATAATACCACAATATTCCTACTAAAATTAAGCTAGGTATTTGAAAGGTTGCAACATTTTAGGTATATTCTAGTTTATGATAACAATAGGAAAATTTACTGTATTGCTGTACAGCCTGAATATAATTAGGTACAGAACTTGTATAGTTATTATTATGACACAAGGTATCCTATGCCTCTGATAACATCCTATGTTTTGTTCTCGGCCCCTGAATAGGTAGTCCTTGACTTATGACCATAATTGGGACTAGAATTACTACTACTAAGCAAAACATTTGTTAAGTGAGTTGTGTCCAATTTTATGATCTTTTTTGTCACAGTTAAGCTAATTACTGCAGCTTTTAACATGTGGCTGTTAAGTGAATCCACTTTCCTCCATTGATTTTGCTGGTCAGAAGTTGGCTGGCAATCATACGATGCCAGTATGCTGCAACCATAATATATACATGCTGGTTGCCAAGCCCCTGATGAAGGGGATGACGCAACAGTCATTAAGTGCAAGATCTGGTTGTAAGTCACTTTGTTTTCAGTGCTGTTCCAATGTTGAACTGTCACTAAACAGATGGCTGTAAGTTTAAGTCTACCTGTATACCTTGAATTGTATTACATTGCCTGAAAATATTGACCAACATTTTAGTAGGTTTAAAGGCACTACATCGGTTTAAGCTATGATTTCATATTCACATGCAAACACACACACACACACATATATTCATATTCTAAACTCTGCTTCCTTTTTTTTAAATTAAAGATTACTCTAATATTTTGGAACCTATTTCATTCCAGTCCTGTAGTGTATATAACATTAAACGCATCTTCCAATTGTTTTCGAAGTGTGCATTACTATTACTATTAATCTTCTCATCATTCCTTATTAGCCATCCCCTCTACTTGTGACTGTATAACTGTAACTTTGTTGCTTGCATCCTCGTGATTTATATTGACTGTTTTCTAGTATTAAATGATTGCTTATTGTACCCTATGACTATTTTTTTTTTGAAAAAGATTTTATTAATTTTCCACAAACAAACAAGACAAACAAAACATAAAAACATTAACTCTCAAATGTACATCCAGTGTGTCAGTTGGTTCATCATTTTTGTTCATTCATTCTGTATTCTCAATTACAATTATGTTACATAACAACTCATATTGTCAATCCAAACTTATATATCCTAATATCACTAAAAAAAGAAGTTTTTGACTATATTTTTAATCATTCATGCTTTATGAGCTAACAATACTTTAAACCAGTTTACTCTATAACAAATCATATAATCATATCAAATCAATCCTAAAAAAACCCTTTATAAATATAATGTCAAAAAACAAAATAATAGCAAAATAGCAAAATAAAGATATTCCTTACTGTCTAGCATTCTAAATATTCTATTATCATATTTTATCATCTAGTCATTGATAAAAAAGATCCCAAATTTCATAAAATTGTTTACCCTCTTGCTCTCTAATTTCAAATGTCAATCTACTCATCTCAGCACATTCCAATATTTTCTTAATAATTTCTTCCTGTAATGGTATTTTCTCATTCTTCCAATTTTTAGCAAATACAATCCTAGCCGCTGTTAATACATTTACAATCAGCTACTTCAAATCTTTACTATATATATCAGGTAAAATTCCCAATAAGAAGATCTCTGGTTTCAAGTCTATGTGTTTCTTTGTCATTTTTTCCAACCACATGCGAATTATAGTCCAATATTTTCTAGCGTCCTCACAAGTCCACCACATATGGTAACATGAGCCGGATATCTGATGACATTTCCAGCATTTTTCAGATTTGTTCTTAAACATTCTTGCTATTCTTGTCGGGGGAAAGTGTCACCTGTAAAACATCTTATACAAGTTTTCTTTATATGCTGTTGACATTGGCATTTTATAATTTTGAGACCACAATTTCTGCCATTTCTCTAGATCAATCCCATATCCAAAATTCTTCCCCCAAACAATCATAGTTTCTTTGACTTGTTCTTCCTCTAATTTCATTCCCAGTAAATAACCATATAATTTTTTAATCACCTTCTCATCAGTACCCATCAAGATCTTATCTAAATCAGTCTGCTTATCATAGAATCCCTCCGTTTTAGAATCTTCATCATACCTTGAATGTATTTGCGCATATGAAAACCAATTCATCCTTATACCTTGTTCCTCTAAGTTTTGGATCGATTTAAGTTCACCCTTTTCATCCAATAGTTCCCCATATCTGTTTGTTCCTTCTTATAAATTATAGGATAGGAAAATGCTTCAATAGTTGATAACAAAACTGGAATTTTCAAATAACATTGTCTTTTTATCTTCTCCCAGTTTAACCACAAAGACTCCCGCATATAATGTCTTCTAAAATAACCCTGTGTTTTAGTTCCCTTATACCATAAAAAAGCATGCCAGCCCAACAGCAACCTATGACTATTATTAAGTGTTGTATTTCATGAGACTCTTTTCTTTTATGTAAACTGAGAGCATTTGCACCAAGACAAATTCCTTGTGTGTCCAATAAAGAATTCTATTCTATTCATTTTTGTACATTTTTCAACTCTCAATTTGAAAAAAAAAACCCCTCCAAAATCTTTTTTAGAGGTGGGAGAATAAATCAGCACTATTCTCCTCTTAGTGTTTCATTAAAATGCCATCTTGTCTCTTTTGGCTATATTTTTTTCCCAAATCATTAAGAATGAAAGTGGAGCACAATCAATTATTATAAAAGAACGAATGGAAAGTCTTATACTTAGGCAAGAAAAAACCTGTGCAGGTAAACATTGGGTGAATAACAGTAACTATGAGAGGGATCTTGGAGTCCTAGTGGGCAATCCTTTGAATATGAGCTTGCAGTGTGGGGCAGCAGACAAAGAAGCCAATGCAACTCTAGTTTTCATTAACAGAGATAGAATCAAGATCACATGAAGTATTAATACCACTTTACGAAGCCTTAGTAAGACCACATCTGGAATACTGCATCCAGTTTTGGTCACCCCATTATAAAGAAGATGTTGAGATTTTAGAAAAATCTTAGAGAAGAGCAACAAAGATGATTAGGGGCCTGGGGCCTAAAACATATAAAAAATGATTGAAAGAATTAGGTAAAGCTGGTCTAGTGAAAAGAAGAACCATGATAGCAGTTTTTCGATATTTGAAGGGCTGCCAGAAAGAAGGCACAGTCAATATATTTTCCAAAACACCTGAAAGCAAGACAATAAACAATGGATAGAAATTAATAAAGGAGAGATCGAAGGAGAAGAAAGAAAAGGAGAAATTTTCTCATTGTGAGGACAATCAACCAATGGAACTGCTTGCCTTCAGAAGCTATGGATCATTGGAGGCTTTTAAAAGACTAGACAATCACTTGTCAGAAATGATATAGGTCTGCTGTTTGAGCAGCGGGTTGGATTTGAAAACCTACAAGGTCCCTTCCAACTCTATTATTCTGAATACTGATTCCTCCCACCAATATAAACTTGGTTTAACCATTTATTATTTAAGCAGTAATGAACTTTGGGCTGAATAACCATGACTACCTATTCAGACTGGCTATACATCTGTACTGGCAACTTCAGAGGCAGAATGAGCTACTTTGGATTGTACTTCTGGGCAGTACAAACAACTAAATACAGAGTGATTGAGCTGGAGGAGGAGGAGGAGGAGGAGGATACTTTTTTTTCAGAAAGAAAATGAGTTTTCTGTAAAGTCCTACTTTAGGTTTCAATATGTTTAGTTTGTAGAATATCTTTATTCCTTTAGAATATCTCAGCTTTATAACTTTCCATGATAAGAGAATATCTTACTGTGTTCCGAGATGACCTATTATACAGAAACATTCGTGATCTAAACTGAGGGTGAGGGGAAATTGGGAGAGGTAACTAAGCAAAGAGTTTTTGAGAGTTTAATGCTTGATTTATGGAAGTAACTGAGATCTGTCTCAAAAATATTGTTTACTTTGATGATCTGGATAAACCATTCCACTTTTTTTGCAGATATGCTAGAAAAAAGTATTGAAATGACCATATTTTTTTCCCATAAAGCCAGCTGGATATGTGCAGATAATGAAACCTTCATCTTGACATAGATGAATATAAATCTTCATATTAAAGCTCCATAGACTGTTCAGTGCTTCTTATTTTGTATGAAATGCAAAGTATAATTATCAAACTTAATATGGAATTGTGCAAAGGCTCATGCAAGACTTCCTTGCTTTGAAAATTAATGAGAACCAAATCAAAGTCTGACAACCCAGAAAAAAAAATATCAAGGTGATATGTTACTGCCATTACTACTAACATCTTATCTATCATATTCAGAATTCATTTTGTCAGATTATAGGAACATTTATATTGAATATTTTTAGAAAATGCAAAAATACAGTTAGAGATTCAGTTGAGCAACTATATGTATTTATATAAAATATAAAGTGGTTGCTGCATTCATATACAATGGATATAGAAAGTCTATATACCTCTGTTAAAATGCGAGGTTTTTTAGATGCAAAAAAAAAAATGAACCAAGATAAATCACTTCAGAATTCTTTCCACTTTAATATAAAATATAAGTGTACAATTCAATTGAAAAACAAACTTAAATCTTGTAGGAAGAAAATAGACGATAAAAGCCTAGAATAATATGGCTTTATAAGTGTTTGTACCTTCTTAAATGTAGCAGTGTTCAGAATTAATTAATCACATTTAAAGTGATGTTAAATAGTAGTTAGTACACACCTGCCATCAATTAAAGTGATTCTGATCAAGTCCATATAAAGTTCAGTTGTGGGAATAGGATTCTTCTGATATTAACTCAGTTGGCTCTTACAGCAAAAACCATGCTCTTCAAAGAGTACACAAAGTATCAAAGGGAATCTCAATGTTGTAAGACAGGGCTGTCAAACTCCTGGCCCATGGGCCAGATGTGTGACGTGCTGCCATACCTGGTTTAGCAAAGGAGAAAAAAGTCCCGGTATATCACGTGACAACTTAAATTTGACACCCTGTTGTAAGATATTGATCAGGATAACAGTACAAAAAAGATGTCAAGGCATTGGATATACCATGGAACACAATGGAGACAGTCATCAACAAGTGTAGAAAATATGGCATGACAATGACACTAACAAGAGCTGGATGTCCTGCCAAAATTATGGTCTGATGAAACCAAGGCTGAACAAGGTATGTTTGGCACAAAAAAAACACCCCTGTGCTTCAATAAAAGTACACTATCCTCACAATGAAGTATGGTGGTGGCAACATTATGCTTTTCTTCAGCTGGAATTAGGGCTTTAGTCAAGGTGAGAAAATTATGAACAGTTCAAAATATCAGTCAATTTGGCACAAAACTTCATGCCTCTTGTAAAATGCTGAAGGTGAAGAGGAATTCCATCTTTCAGCACAACAACCCAAAGTGTATCACCAAATCAATAAAAGAACTCTTTGATCTTCATCAGAAGATGATCAAAGTTTTGGAATGGCCCAGCCGGAGCCTGTGGGCTGACCTGAAGAGGGCTGTGCACAAGAGATCCCCTCACAATCTGACAGATTTCGAGCACTTTTTCAAGGAAGGGTGGACAAAGATTCCCAAGGCAAGATGAGCCATGCTGATAAGCTCCAACCCCCAAAGACTAATGCTATCATAGCTTCCAAAGGTGCTTGAATAAAGTATTAATGTAAGAGTGTACACACTTAGGCAACCACCTTGCTATGTTTTTTATTATTGTTCCTCCCCAAAAGATTACAGTTTTTCAATTGACTTATACACACACCTGATAGCTATATCAGGTGTGTCCAACTCAGGCAGCGTCATCTGATGTATCGAGACTTTTTTCCCCTTTGCTCAACTGGGCATGGCCATGGCCAGTGTGTGGCACATCTGGCCCATGGGCTGGGAATTTGACAGCCCTGAGTATTTTTAAGTTGTAGGAAAGTCTATCATTTGAAATTCTGGGGGACTCCAATTCTGGAGGACATATATTAATCTGGATATATAGAAGATTCCAGATCCATGTCAGTCAGATTTATACAATACTAAACTAGAAACTAAGCTAGAAAGCAATTATAGTTAAACATTAAATAAAGCAGTGTCCTGTAATTAAAGCATGTGTTGTGGACAGCAATGGCTTTTTTCTTCTTCTGCAACTATTATATCTTCTCAGTGATAAGCCACCAATTTTCTGGCTTTGGGACTTTCAAAATGGCATGCCTAGTAGAAATATGAAATGGTATGGAAGTTATCATAAGAATTTATATCAACAAAATTGCCTTTAAAAGCATAATAGATATATCAATGTTCAGATTCATTTATACAAATAAAATATAACCTTCCATCTACTTACTATTGATTAACTTCTACAAAAAAACAGATATTAAATGCTGTCTAGAGCAGGGATCCCCAATCCCTGGTTCACATACCAGCACAACATGTCAGAAACCGGGCTGTAAAAACAAGCAAAACCCCATCCACGCATGCACAGGATGTAGGCAGCATAGGAAACCATGCCTTCTCCAGTCCACAGAAAAGCCTGTCTCCATGGAACCGATCTCTTGGTTTCCGAAAGGTTGTGGCCACTGGTCTACAGGAACTGACCAAATGGCAAAATAAGCCAAATGTGGTCCCAAAACAGCTAAATCAATTATTGGAAATGTCATTCATCTCATGGATTCCTTTAGTTAAACTCTTAAGTAGTAGACTTTCAAAAAGTAAAATGAATCTTGCTAAATTTGAGCTTCTGAACTGCAGGAATCTTCAATTCTGATTGAGTGGGTGTGGAAAAAAGAAAAGAGAGACCTTTATACCCCTAAACGTTAGCCTAAAATTATTCTTCTCAGAAATAAAGTAGCAGTTGATGAGTTCTCTTCAGATTCAGTTTAGACAAATCTCTCATAACAACAACAACAACAACAAGTTTTCATCATATTCCCTCAACCAGCAGTCTCATGCTGGCTTACTTAAATGAAATTACCAATAGATTTTACAGGCTTTCTGTCTGAGTATAATAATTCTGCATTGTTAATTTCTCAGGAAATGGAACTTTGCACTTTCAGAAATCCTTAAAAATACTCACATATTTAATGAATGAGACTTAAATGGAAAGTAGGGTAAAGCAACAGAGAGCAGGTCACAGAGGAATAGGCTGTGCTATCCCATGTTCTTTAAAGCAGTGAATGTTTATCTGGAGCATAAAAGTGGTATCTTGGTGCTCATTCCCTCATTGATGAGAATCTAAAAACTGCAGCAAGCAAAAGATTTAAAAATAAACTTAGACCCAAGAGAATATTCCCCATATTCCAAATGCTGACAACCTTTTTTATTATTTATAAACTAAATAGTAGAGATTTTAAAAAAGAAAAAGAAAACAGTGATAGAAAGGAGAGAAAGAGAAGGAAAAATAAGGGGGAAAAAACTGTCTTTCATCACTTTTTAAAGGGATCGCCATTCAATCGTGTCTGATTCTCAGCTACTCTATGGGTCAGTTAACTTTAATTTTCCAGTCTTGTCCACCTTCGT
This sequence comes from Hydrophis major, assembly GCA_033807585.1. NCBI lineage: Eukaryota > Metazoa > Chordata > Lepidosauria > Squamata > Elapidae > Hydrophis > Hydrophis major. Next base: position 59,190,314 of record CM066333.1, on the reverse strand, counting down.
TCAGTTGTTTTATCCTCTGACTGGTGTCAGTTTTGACTACTTCCTGGGGTTGGGTGTGGTCTCATTTTCTTTGAGTGATAACTTTTTCCAGTGAGTTTGATCACATGATATGCCCAAAATAAGGTAGAATTTTGTGATATTTTCTTCCAAAAATATGCCTCATTTTATACATTTGCTTATTGTCCCCTGCAAAGGTATCTTTTCCAATAATAATTCTATTTCAAATGAATTGAATTTCTCTTGTGCAGATTTTTCATGATCTAACTTTTGCAATTGTAAGTGCTGCGGGGAAGCCCTATAGTGTGAACAAATCTGTTTACCTTCCAGGCTTTCCAAATAATTTGCAAAGTGACTTTCTGATTTGTGTACAATAACTGTATCAACTTGACCCAAGCACATATTTGCAGCCCAAGGTCTCTTTACAGTTTGATATGATTGACATAACTGAAGGCTTTCTTTGAGTCAATAAAAATATATAGATGTCCTTTTGATATTTTTCTACCATCCATCCTTAATTTGCAATATAGTCATTAGTACAGTAACCCCTTCTGAAGCAAGATGTTATTTTAAAATCTTAAGGAGAATTTTCCTAGCATGAGGGAAAGGGACAAATTCTTGGCGTTGCCCAAGGTTTCATAATAATTTTATTTCATAATGGAATGAATATTAATTATTTTCAATTCTGTGGCCATGCTTTTCCCCCCACATTTTCTGGTACATTGCTGTGGAGATTGTGGGTGGTACAGGCCTCAGCAATATTGCAGAGATGGTATCAACACTGTGGGCTTTGTTGTTTGACAGTTGACTCTTGTAGACAGTGTCTACAAGACTTCTTCCTGAAGGAATGGCTGGTTCTATTTCTGCTTCCATTTTCTCATCCTCCTAAGCGGAGGTGGTATTCAGCAGGTTCTGACCAGCTCTGGAGAACCGGTAGCAGAAATTTTGAATAGTTCAGAGAACTGGCCAATACCACCTCTGAATGGAGATTTTACAGCATCTTTCCCCTGCCACGCCCACCAAGCCATGCCCACAGAACCGGTAGTAAAAACATTTGAATCCCACCCCTGCTCCTAAGGTGACTGGGTCTCTGTATTGCTGCCATACAGCTTTCCTGCATGTTTTCACCATCTGTTGTTGATACTTTCTTGATCAAACAGTTGTTTCTGTTGCTTGTTTTTGATGATGCTTTTATTAGCAGTCAATGGAGTTTGAATCCTTTTGACTTGTGCAAATGCATTCCCGGTGAAACTCTTCATGAGGTCCTTTCTGGTTGGTTGAACTGTTGGTCCCAGGAAGCACTATTGTCTTTTCTTGTGGATCTTTGGAAGTTGCATTTAATCTCCTTGCGTTTTCCCATTTGCCTGAGCAGCTTTTATTTACTTGGTTATTCTGATGGTTTCATCTGAGAGGCACTTTTTCTCTGGCTTCTTGTATGGTATGTGTTCAATGGTGGTCAGTTGAATTTCTTGCCACAGGACATCAGGCATACTTTCAGCACTGTCCAGAATTTCAAACCTATTTTTCACCTTAATTTCATAAATAAAAGGGATTTTGGTAATGTTAAATTATTTGGTGGAGCTGCCACTCATTTTGACTTTGATCTTAGTCACCAACAATTCATTATTTGAACTGCAATCGGCATCTAGATATGTCTTGGCAGCAGGGAGTAAGCTGGAGCACCAGAAGCTGCATAAAACATAGTCAATGTGTTATAGTGCAGTTTATTTGGTGAGGTCCAAGTGTATAAGTTTTGTTTGAACAAGATACTTGTTCTGTTTGAGCCAGGTATTCATGATCTGAAATTAATTTTCATGGTAAATTGAATCAAGCAATCATTTGCACCATTCCTCTCCCCATGTTAAAGCTGCCAGTGATGGCTATTTCTGCTTTTTCATTGAAATCATCCAATATGTAAACAATATCTTTTGGTGGCACTTGCTTAACATTTCTTCTTTTTTATGCTGGCATAGAAGCAGACTATTTCAAGCTTGTTGTGCTAATTGTTGGGGTGTAGCCTTGGACAAGTTATTTTGAAGACTTGGATGGGCATAACCATTAACTATCAAGAATTTTTCCAGTAATTAGGAAAGTTTCTTGCTTGTGATAGTTCAATTGTTGTCCCATGTTCCTAGATAGAGAATTCCTTAGACTTGAAATAACCAATGTCCATTCAAAGGTGAAGAGATCAATTTTCAACATAGTCATTTCCTTTTCGATGATATCCAATTTACCCTGGCTCTTGGATACTTCCACATTGCTATCTCAATGTGTCTTTATGCAGTGCAAACCCCTGCTCTCACCATTGGCTACATCAACAACTAGGATTCCTGTTGGATTTGCCCCAGGCACATCATTAATACTTTGACTGCCCACTCCAGGTCTTTGTTCTTCCTCGGCAGTTTGTTGAGTATATGCTGTGCAGGAGGATACCATCATTGAGAAAGATATCTGATTTATTTGAGATCCTTTCCATGAATTTTCTTGGTGAGATTTTAACAAAGTAGATAATCTTTTCTTACATCATTACTTCTCGTTGTCTCATGGGTCCATCATGCAAGTGTATGGCTAGATAAAGAAATCAGCATTACAATATTCTGTTATGTTTATAATCTATAATATAAAAGTCAATTTCTAAGCAAGGAGAAAAAACTGGTCTAGAAAAAATTAATTGTTTTGCCTTTTCATCAATACAAAGCCAGTCCATAAATTGAGAGGTGACAAATTTCACTTAGCCATCCTTTAACATTTACCATTTAGAAATAGAGAATCCCACTTTTTTTTTTGCAACAGCCCGAACATAATGTATGTAAAAGATGGTTGCAAAAATCAAAGAAAGATGACAATATTTCTTAAGCATGAGGAATTCAGTATATGTAAAATATTTTTATTAAAATTTTAAAATATAAAATGTTTCTAACTGTTCTTAACATCTGAAAGGTCAGCTTCTTTTTTGATTGCTTGGATTTTTCTAAGCATTGTGTTTGCTCTAGGGAGGTCTGCCTTTGTATTATATATCCAAAATATCTAGATTTTATTGTCATTAATGTGTTTTTTTATTTATGAAGAGACTAATACATAACACATGAACTGCTTGTGTTTATTAAATTCAGCTCGATCTCAACCTTTCCTGGAACAAAGTAACTTACTTTCTTCAAGAAAAATACCATTACTTGCCATAACATGGGTGGATAACAACTTTGCGTAAATACCAGACTATCTTATTCATATTACATTAACCCCTAGTCTGACAGATTGTTTGGATTCTTGATTATTTACTCTGTGTACCTTCTATAATAGTATCTGGATACCTTCCTTTTTATTCAGTACTGATTATTCTAAACTTTCCACCTATAGTGCTTTAGACTGTTCCAATATCCAAAGACTACTTTCTATTGTTTGCTTGGTAATACTGTGGTTGGCTTGTAGCCTTATGCTGTTTCTGTCTCTGTCTGTTTTTAACAGACAGTAATGTTTACTTTTTCTATGTTTACTTGGGCAATATATACCATTGGCTTGCTGAAACATCTTCTCTCTTTATCTATTCTGAATAATAATAGTTTTCATATTTTTAAAAACTATGGTTGGGATTCCTGTTTGTTGATTGGAGAAGACTTTTCAAATATATTGTAACTATACTTTCCAGTATTTACCACATATACACTTCTATTGGTATGGTCTTGCTACTGCTGCCATGTCTGCACTGATACATTTTTGATTGCATAATTAAGAAGTACAAGACCAGTGGGGTTGAAGGGCAGAGTTGCAACATGACAGTCACTGTTCAGTCATTAAGAGGATTAAAATAAGGTAAAGGTAATTCAGTAATTATCTCCATATGAAATGGTAGGACCCTGTTGTAGTCTTCACCTGAATCAAGGGATATATAGATGATTGATTGATTGATTGATAGATAGATAGATAGATAGATAGATAGATAGATAGATAGATAGATAAAACTTATCACAAAAAAGTTTCATTCATGAGCATAATAGATATGCTCATCATTAGATAGATGATAGATAGATAGATAGATAGATAGATAGATAGATAGATAGATAGATAGATAGATAATAGGTAAAACTTATCAGAAAGAAATTTTATTAATGAGCAAAATAAGGCATCAGGTTGAGCATCTATATAATGATCACAATGGGAAAGAAGCTAGAAACTATGCACTGTACATATTTCAAAATTTGGATATATAATCTATATATCTATCTACTTCTACCTTAGCAAAGACATATGGTGACATCTTGTGGACATTAAGTAGAATTTTCAGAATTAATTATTATGCAAATTCCTTGTTCAGAATAAATGGGCCTTGGAGAGGCTGACTGAAGAATCAAATTCGTCAAAATCTACTTTCATTTATTTTTGTTCTTAACCTTTAGAAGCCAGCCAAAAGCCTTAGCAATTTTAGGTCTTAAGACTTCATAAACATAGGCCTAAATCTTTTCATGATATCTGCTTTTTTCATTTTGGCTTTAAATCTAACTTAGTGGAAAGGAATTTGTACAAACCAGGCAAAAGTGTTAGGCTGTTTTAACGACTATGATTATCTTCAATATGTAGATTTCACAAAATCATCACTACTTTGTTTTAGACTAAAGCAAAATTTCAAGATTTGGGCTGATTTAAGGAATAGAAAAGGTGTTCTGGTTGTATTAGCATGTTGCCCGAAGTATTTTGTCTTAATTACTTGCAAACTATGAATAGCTCTAATAAATACAACACAAGGCTGAGAAAATGATTGAAAGCAGAAATAAAAAACAAATAAAAGACACAATTTAATTATGTCCTATAACTCCATTGTTACTGTGAACAAAATAACTGGAAGATGTATTACTTCAATGCCTCAACACACTTTACATTCACAATGTTAGTATATTATGTATCACACAAAACCTTCTTTGCATCTAATGATCATGTGGAAAACTATTGTTTTGCGCTGGTATTTACACTGAATAGACAGGGAAAAGATGTGCAGTATGGTCCCTTTCCAAAGTTCTGCTTGCATATTAACTCTGAAAACAATGCTTATATTAGCCTGTTATGTTAGTTGGGATGAAAGTGGGCCTAATGATTGCGTTAAACTAATTCTGAGGGGAAAAAAACCTCTGAGCAATCATACAAAATCTCTGTCTCTGCTTTTTGGAGTGCTTCCACAAGAAGCTGTCCAGAGCTTTTGATTCAAAAACAAAACAGTCCTTTGGAATCCTGTACATGTTTAGCACATGTTTATGACTCCTTAGACTAATTGTGCCTTTTCCTGGGATCCTATGGTTATTTTCTATGCAATCCCCCCAATACACAGTTGGTGTAAAGGGAGCACAGCCCTGTACCCATGCTGCACATATAACCAAAAAAGTCAAAATGATAACAATAAAGGAAAGTATTTATAGCTCAGGGTTGAAATGAGAGCTCCTTGGCATTCTCTGAGCTGGTTGCTTTCTTGCAAATGTTTCCTTACTCAAACTAGACAACACTGTCAGTGCAAGTAACTTGCTCTCAGTTTATATACTAGGGCCTTGCCTGTCAGTGGTGGTAGGAGTAGACTTAGCCAACCAAAGAAACTCTAAGACTACCCCCCCCCACCAGTGATTGCAGAAAAAAAGTGATTCTGCATTATACCAGAAGCCCAAAATAACTTTCCCTGAAAATGTAAAAATAGACTGTTATCACACCAGATTTTTCATTGCTTGCAAAAATGCTCAGTGAAATATTGTGGGAATATTTTAGCCAGAGATATTCTGAAATTTGTACACTCCGAAATTTTCTACAAACTTACCAAACCTGCCACTTCTGAATCTGTATGCAAACTGTTAAAGAGCTGTGCAGCAAAATCTGACAGTTGTCCTTCCTGCAGATTAATTTAGAGTACTAATTTACTGATCTGCAGAAGGGACAAAGGAAGTAAATGGTGCAATATGTGTTCTGATATCTCAGCTGAAACTGATCCTGCTTCATGCATGTTGCAGTATTGCACAATTTGTTCTGCATGTTTGTTCCAGAAATTGTCATACATCATTACAGAAAATGTAAGTATATTTGGGACACTTCATGGTTGCATGGAATGACACAGTGATGAGATTTGCACAATTTATCTATAGTAAAGTTCTTGTGGATCAGAATGTTGTTTGAACCCAGTTATCATTTTAGCATGATTGTGAGTCAGGGCACAAGTTTCTAAGTGTTCTGTCCCCTCATTAGCATTCTTGAGATCCCCGCGCTTTGATTGGCTAGGCGAGCCGCGCCGATTGGCTCGCTAGGAATCTCCCGCGATTGGTCTATTCGAATCGCGGGAGATTCAAAGCGGTGCCATTGGCCGCGGCTGCCGCGGCTAAAGAAATAAAAAGCCGCAAAGTTTCTCAATAGCCGCAGTTCGGTTCCCACATCAATAAAAGAGCTTGATACAAAGTCACCGACTCCTGGCATCATTTCCAAAGACACGACACTAATATTGTTTTAAAAACTAGAGAACACAAAATATACAGCAACCATGTTTGTTAATCAACTGTTAGTGTGATCACATTGTGGGATCCAGGCTCCATGTCCCAAAGTTTGATTAAGACACAAGCAATGGAATAGAGTAGGGGTAGACTTCAAAAAATTTAGCAATGGGTTCTCTGCCCAGTTGCTGTGCAAGCATGGCCATGGTGGTCGTGGCCTAATCGGCATCCTGCACCATGGTGAGGGGGGCATTTCTGCCCTCCCCTGGCTCTGGAGGCTTTTCTTGAGCCTCTGGGAGAGTGAAAATGGCCTCCCCAGGTTCCAGAGCAGGGGTGGGATTCTACCAGTTTGCACCTATTCACGAGAACCGGTTGTTAACATTCTAAGCAGTTCAGAGAACCCGTTGTTAGAAGAAATTACTGGCCTAATCCTGTAAGGAAGGCAGGAAGGAAACATTCTGGTGTTGCTTACAGAAACTGCCTCTCCGTTAACCCTTATTACATTCTTGGCAGGCCTAGACTTCCTGTCTCAGGAACTTGTCTGGAGTTTTTTTCCCCTCCTTTGCTGGTACTTTGTTTGTGTGGAGTGACCATTCAAAGTTTCAATGGCACTGAAAAAAGTGACATATGACCATTTTTCACACTTACGACTGTTGCAGATCCCCACAGTCATGAGAGGCCAGGCGAGGAGATCCGTGCCTCAATGTGAATGATATTGAGTTGGCCATGCCCAGCCAATAACATGACTACCAAGCCACATCCACCCAGTCACATAACCACCAACTCACGCCCATCAACTAAGCCATGTCCACAGAACCGATTGTTAAAATTTTGAATCCCACCCCTGCTCCAGAGGCTCTCTGGAAGCCAGAAATCGGCCCATTTCTGGCCTTCCTAAACTTCTGGGAGGCCCATTTTTCACCGAGCCTCCGCCACATGGCGACTCCTGGGAGGGGAGGGGTGGGATGGGTTAGCTAGGAGTGGGATTTGGGGTTCCTCCAAACTGTGGAGAATCTTAGCTAAAGGATCTCCCAAACCCCTCCAAACCCCCAGCCGCCCATCCCTGGCAGTAAAGTAGCAAAAAAAAGTATTTGCTAAATGAAAGTTTTAGATTATTAAGATTGTAGCTTTAGTTTTAGATAAAACCTTTAATAGCAAACTATGACCTTTATGGATTAATGCTTTCATCACACTAAGCCATAATGTCTTTTCTTTGGTTTACAATTTACAGGGTGGATGACTCTATCAATTGTGTTTTATAAATCATAGTCTTTAATCATGAATTATATCAAGCTAATCGTGTTATGGATAATCTAGCTTTTGAGTTCATTGGGACTTGCTCCCAAATATAGGGAGGGATAATGTAAAGGTGCAGAAAGTATATTACTATAAATTCTCACGCCAGCAAGGCAGAAAAGAAGAATTGCTCTTTTTAATTTTTGATCATATTATGCTTATGAATTTGCATTGGTATTTTTGTTGTCCATAATCATTTAAAAGACAGCATAAAATTAATAGATTACATTTCTATGCAGTATTAACTGGATACAGAATAATTAAATAATATAAGTCATGGAACTTGTGTACATTCCATAATAGAAAAACAAAAACAAAATTGTACTTAAATTAGAGGAATTGAAAGTCGAGTCAGACCTGCTGCAAATGTAATGGACAGTAAAAGCATCCTGGCCACAAAGACTCAATTATGTAAAATTCTAATTATTGAGCTGTTGCTCTTTGTGACCACTAGATGTCAGTATTTTTTTTCTGTCGGCTTCCTCCATGTTCAACCATTTTCCTGCATTCATGAATATTCTAATAAATTAAGCTATACAAGAAAGAACGAATGCCAATTGTGCAGCCATTCTTCAATAGATGGTTTCAGACTGAATACTCTCTTTAGTGATTAAGCCCAAAACCAGAGATCAATTTTTTAAATGTGTTCAGACATGCAGTACAGTGTCATTTCTGTTTTCCTGCATCTGCAGATTTTCTCACAAGAGCAAGCACAAGGTTCATTTACAGACAGATGTCCTCTGAATGATAATTAAAACTATGAATGCAATGAATCTCACAATAGAAAATGAATTCTATAATCACCCATGCGACTACCAAAGATCATGCAACCAAAGTAATATAGATTTTATATATATATATATATATATATATATATATGATCAGTAAACTATAGATTCTATATATGCTTTTTAAAAATAAGCATTGTTGTGAGGTTTTTTAATATATTAATTTATTCTGCTTGATATAAACACGTGAACTTAATTAGTACACTTACAATGAATAATTACTGAAATGATAGTTGGAAATGTAATTCAGGTTCTGCAAGCAATCCTCATTCATTAGAAAACAGGGCAAATTATTTGCCAGTGTTTAGTGTTTCTCTTTTCGTTCCTTGATAGGCAAAGTAAGTATGTGCTCCCATGTCTAAGCCAAAGCTAAATACAATGTTTTAGATTAAAGATGTAGGGCAAAATTAAAAAATTAAAAGGGTACAATGTCTTCCAAATGCAACATACATACATGTTAGATAAATCCAGCTAGCAGAAGATGCTAGGTTTCAAAAAAACTTCAGGTTTTTACCAGTCATTTTAAACATTTTGAAAAGGAAGTTAGCAAGGTTAAAGCTTAAGGGGGGGGGGGGTGAGAGGGTGAAGCGTGACTGAAAATGAAAATTAGAGTATCCACATTCCATTTCAGATGGAAACTAGGGGAAAAATATGAATTGTAAGTATTTTTTTGGAGAAGATGTAAAGAGCCTCTTGCCACTAATCCAAGTAACAGGTAATGAAATCAACCTTTGTATAAGCAAAAAAATAAAAGGGGGGGGGATTGTGATGCATAAGTTGTCCCTAGAGCTGTTTTGTATCAGTCTCATGTTCAGGCCTATTTGTTCTGATCCAGGCTTCATAAAACGTAATTAAACACAAACCTGTTTCAAAAGCAAAACCGATTGTATTGCAATGCTGGGAATTACTTTCATTCCCAGCCAGAACTAATTCATAAACACTTCCCCAAGATAAGCATATGCCTTTCAGTGCTGTGGAATGCTGCCAAAAACAGAAGTATCCAAATTAATTATAACAGAAACCAACCGAAGTACCAGGAAAAAAAACCAACCAGGGTACACAGACCTTCAAGGACTTGAAATCTATCAAACTACTTTGCTTCCTGCAAAGCTCTTCGTCATTGAGGTCTGACTTTTATCCCTTGTGGGAGGGGCCATCACCTCCCAGCCTTACTCTCAAGTTGCCCCTTCTGCTTCAGCTGCTCTCGCCTTCTAGCAGCTCTGTGCACATGTGCATTGGGAACAGGCTCCCCTGGATCCTCTGCTTCGCTGCTGCCAGACTCCAAAGGGTCTGGAAGCAGCACCCCACTCCCAGATGGTCCTGGCTCCATCCCTGCATCGGATGCGGGGCCTTCATCCAAGTCCTCTCTGGACTCCCTCACTGGTCCCCTTTCTTCCTCACTGTCCAGCTCCACTGCCGTCTGCACCAGCTGCTGATGAACCACAACACTATGATGTACCCACAAAGGTTGATTTCATTACCTGTTACCTTGGATTAGTAACAGTAATACATGTTCTTGATGCACAAAAGTGCTACTTGTTAATTACACGGGAATACTTTGAAGGGATTTGGGATATTGCATTGAAATCAGCATGAGTAACAACTTTCCCTCCCCATTTTTTAACCAAATATTTTAAAAACAAAATTTATATCTCAGCTTGGGCAACACATTCCAATGTTTTATGGAGGATAGTAAAACTTTTTTGATTTTCCTGCAAAGAGCCCTGAGAAAAACCAATTTCTGAATTGAATTTATTTTTTCTTTGGAAGGGTTATATTTAATTCCTTTAGCGAAATGTTGTCTCTTCATAGTATAGTAAGATGAGTTGGAGCCTGGTTCCCTGGTTCACCAAAACAAATATTGTTCTCAAGAAAATAGTATGATAGTTAAATTGCTAGGAGATTTTTGTTTTAAAATTTCTATGGTTTACCTATATTGCATAAAATAAATGTTAGATTTCTTGAGCATTCAGTTTAGTGTGAAATCTAAAGTCTTTGAGTTGATATTCCAATTAATTCCTTATTATCATGATATTTAAATGAATTTGACCTATTGAATTTCCATATGTATTTTTTAATACTTTCTGAGCTTGCTAATCCAATGTTAGGTTAAAGAAAATTAGGCAGATAAAGATTTTGTTCTATGTTCCAGGTAAAATTATAGGTCTTGTAAAAGTGCTCCCAGAAACCAACATGATGAATGATGGCCAGCTTTTGGATTCCAGTTTTAAAAGGGCCTTTTAGAATTACAAATATGATCTTTTGAAGAAAATGTGAATAACTTCAATTTTGGTATCAAAGAGAGATAAAACCTAAGTGGACAAGGTAACTAAATTACTTAGAATCACTTGGGAAAGGCATACAGAAATATGATAAATAAATAAATTTCAGTTTTAGTCTTGAGACTTTTGGTCTTAATAACAATCTATTTAAAGTACTGTATTACACTGTATAAAAACGCTGTTCATGGACTGAGATGGATTCAGTGTGCTGAATTTATATTTGTTTGTTTTCGCTCACCCTGTTTTTTTATTACTCTTCTCTGTTTTTTTAAAACTTACCATTGACACTTACCATTAAGTGATTTGATTACATTTTAAAAGCATTGGTCATTGACTGAAATAGAGCAATTTAATTGGATTATTTCAAGAAGCAACTTGCTAAAAGTTGATGTTATAAACACTCAGAAATAGCATGAACAGTGGTACAGTACAAACATCTGTTACAAATCCAGAATGAGCAAACAGCTTGCAGATAGGCCTGAACTCAGTTGATCTCTTTGGTGTCTAAAGGTTGTAGAAGGCATGGCAGTGATGTCACTGAAGAGATGGGATCAGAATATGAGCCTGTTTCCAGTCTTCCTACTTGTCAGATTTTAACTTTAAAAAAACACATAGAACAGGTATGGTGAATCTATTTTATTTTAATTTTTCTCTATAATTTGATACTCTACTATTGAATTGCTGCAGTGCCAGAAGATAAGACACAACCTTCTGTTGAGGTCCATGCACGGGTTGCCTAATACATGCTTCTGACATTTAAATGAATAAAGAGCTATATCTTGAATAATGGAGTTATATATTTCATTTGCTGTTATTTTTACAATTAAAATGAACAATGTAATCATAATATTCTTGGAAAAAATTCTCAGGTAAGGATACAGTAACTTATGATATCACTTCTGTGATATCTGTCTAATCTAATTTAATCACTAATTTGTGATATCTTTGACAAATAAGAACTTCAGAAAAAAAAAGAGAAATGAAACACAGACAATCAATAAGTACACAAAGTACACAAGTGTATTTATTACATTTTTGCAAGCACTTGGTTCTACAGTTCAAAAACGCCACCATCAAGCTGTTGGCACATTTATGTACAAAACAGATTAATTATAATGCCTGCTACAAAGCATTCTTTGTGAAAATACAAACTCTAATACAGAGAAAAGCCAAAAGCATCAACATCATTACATGAGTTTAAAAGACATTTTAAAAAACATCACAAACTGTTTTAAGACACAAAACTGAAACACTACAATATAGAATAGAAAGAAGTTAATAATACCTCTGCAGAACTGTAAATACTGGTACTGCACATTTTGGAATGCTGACCCCTTATAAGACAGTAAAGTGTAAAAAAAATCAAATCAAATCAAATCAAATCAAATTTAAAAAATGCAAAATGAACTAATACAACTTGATGCATAAACATGCCACAAGTAACTACTGAATTACCCTCTACTTACTACAAGAATTGGTAAAAATTACTGATGATGCATGGCTAGTAATTGTACAAAGAGTTTTACTCAAGAATTTTTATTAGAAATGCACTTACACTGAGAAATAATTCACAATGATCCAATAAGTGCACAAACTAGCTAGGTTTTTTAAAAAACACTGACAAAAATGTCTTGTCAGAATACATCACTTTAAAAGACACTTTACAGCATTCTTGTAGCATTAGAAATAGGCAAAATAAAAATAAAAACACAAAATTTGGTCCAATAATACTTTTTTTCATTTTTGTATGTTTTTTATGTGTTTTTGTTTGTTTTTAGACAGGTACTTCTTTCAGATTAAGATGACTGACTTTTCTCTTAATACTTTCTTACTGAAAATAAAGGTTTAAATATATTACTAACATTTCCAAACAATAGCTCCAGTAGCAGCCATTAATTTCACTTTAACATTGTACAGGTAAACCAGTATGTGTGTAAGAAAGCTACAAGCCAAGCTATTACAATTATGGAAGCCTCCTCAAAAAAAGATCACATACATTCTATGTATAGTTCAGACAGGTGCAATCCATTTAATTGTTTAAAGCAGGTAAAAAGACTGGCTCTTAAGATTGCTGTATTATAGATATAGCATTTTTATAAATATAGCTAAGCAAAAATTGCACAGATTAGCACATGAACAGTTCCAGTTTAGCATAGCCATCTTGGGATAACAGAGATCATTCTGTAGAAACCTATACATAACTCTATGTAACATTTGTCTATACACTGCAAATCTTGAAGGTAACTGTGGTCATCATCATACGCTTTGAAAAAGACGCATGGCCATGCATTACAAGCACCACGGTCTGCATGCTCACAATATAAACAGGAATAGCTATCAATGAAACTTTAAAATAGTGAATACTCCATTAAGTACATCAAGAATAATACAATGTTAACAAAGATAAGAAGCACTTCTTTTTGATTTTTACCTACTCTTACAAATTTAGAAATTGCACCTTTGATAGTTTTTAAAATGTTTTCAGGACCCTCCATCAAGATGCCCACTGGTCCACCTGGCAAGATTTCCAAATCTGAAGGAATGTCAGCAGTGTGCCTCCTCAAAAAATTGTACATGGTGTACGAATGGTCCCTTAGAAGTATACCTGTAGTTAAAGTACTTACTAAAATCCAAACTGAAAAGTATAAAAAACCATTTGTTCTTTTTCAAAAACATATAAGAAAAAAATGTTAAGCATAACACATATGAAGTGGTTTTTAAAAAAACATATCTCTGTATTTGACAATAGTTAGTATTCTGGATCTAACAGAAAATCATTTTAGGATGCAGAAAAGGCTGTTTCAGGAGCTTTGTAGTAGAAACTGATCACATAAGCTATTAACTAATTAAGAAACCAAGTGCTGGACAACCAAGAATTATATAGGGGCAATGTACAAGTCACCCTACTATGTTTTGTGAGAAGCACTTTTTCATTTTGATTTTAAAAATGGAAAGATGGGTGGCCTTTAGTTAAACAACAAAGCAAATAATGGTAGAAAGTAAGACAAGGTTTCCCTTATGTGTAGGCATTAAGCCGCTCTTTGGAGCGGGTAGAATGAATATCATGTAATTCTTGCTCTTCCTTTGATTTAATATCCTCATACTTCTGCATTCTGCAAGCATCTTTCACATAGGCCCAGTTAGCAGACAGAACCATAAGATAATGGACCTGTGAAAGAAGGAAGGAAGGAAGGAAGGAAGGAAGGAAGGAAGGAAGGAAGGAAGGAAGGAAGGAAGGAAGGAAGGAAGGAAGGAAGGAAGGAAGGAAGGAAGGAAGCTTGTGGTTTTAATCACATTAATTAACATTACATTTTAGCATACCCACTTGAATACTTTTAGAATGTGTGTACTTTAAAAGTTCATTACGAAAATAATCAGGGTTTTTAAAACAACAATTACATTCTTAAAATAAGTCATGGCAAACAAAATACAAATCAAAAATTCTAATTTGCTTGCTATTCTTAATTTTGCAATTATTCCTTTTTTCTATTCCATGGTTTTTGGCTTGTTGGAAATATATTCATACATATTTCTGTTTCTTTTTTACTTGTTCAATAATTATTTGGCCTTTTGGCTATGCTCCAGTTCATTTACTCACTTTATTATTTATTCCTATTGACTATGAAAACCTCAATAATTTTGCTAAGTATTAAAGTGCTAGTGTGTGTGTATGAACTGTTTCTGATCATTTCTATCCAAATCAGTGCAGAATTACTACTACACTACATTTTTTGCCTTTCCTTCAAACTAAGCCAACTGCATCTTTTGTTCTTTCTTAACATTAACTTTAATAACTTATTTTTTTAAACTTCCTACCTACCTAGCTTCCACACTTACTTCAAAGCTGAAAATATACATTTGTTATATAAGGAGTTACTGCTTGTCCAGTAAAAGCATCTTCATGCTGTACAGCAGGGGTGTGCTGACCTGGGGCAACACAGTCACATAAGTAAGAAAAGTCCCTTTAATACCTCCAACTTTGCCCCCAATGTCCAGTTACCTTCAGCTGGAAAAAAAAACTCTCCCAAAAACAGTCTTGAAGTGGAAGAAATTCAGTCCAAAAACAAAGTACATATAAACTGTAAATAAAAATCCATACAAACCACGCTGCAGCAATTAACTGGACAGGGCGGGATAAGGAATTGCAGACTTCAAAGGCCAACAAAACACACAGTTGGGAAGATGCCAGGAACCCAGATAAGCCTCGACAATAAAAGATAACTCATGCTTTGCTTCCAACAAGTTGCTGTGTGCAATCTCCCTTTTTAAACACTGTGTTCCCAGCTGCAGCTAATGAAGGGAATCAGGGCCCTTTCCACCACCAAAAGCCACACAATTCATTTGCCCCCTTGTCTGTTCCTCCCTGTGTGCCCTAGGATGAAGAGGAGGTGCGCCTGGATCTTCCTCTGAATTCCCTCTGCCGTTCTCTACCTCTCCCCTGCTCTGCCCGGGCAGACTTTGCCCTTCACCAGTTTCTTCCACAGCCACCGGAGCTACATTCCCACTCCCTGTCAGCTGCTCAGACTCCCTCTTAGAATCAGATTCCGACAGGAGCATGACAAGAGGTGTTTCAAGAACAACTTTTAGAAAATGGGTATCAGAAGACGAATTCTCTCTGGTGGCTAGTGGCTTCAGATTTTGATTGGAAAGGGGAATTTGATGGGTAAAAAGTATTCCTTTATTTCTCTAATAGGAATCCAGGTCTTCTATGGGAATTAAAAGGGGCTTTAAGAACATAGCCAATTTAAAAGGATTGCTTTATCTCCATGCTAGGCCCAATTCTTGGAAGTCAGGATGCAGTGGAACTAAACAGGTATGGAAATGGCGATGTTAGAAAACACATTGGTACTCTTGGGACAATGTTGTCAGAAACAGAGCTTACAAAGAGACAATGTCTCTGAGATAGAGGGTGAAGCTTTCCAAATAATTGGTCAGAAGGCCTCTGAGCGTATACCGTTATTTTGCTTACAAGCATCATATATAGCCTGAGATTTTAGTTCAAGGATTTTATGGTCCACTGAACAAAGATCAATATTCAGGAACTTTTGTACAATTGCTTTTAGTGTATATGAAGATTCTCAGTTATCCTCTGAGCTTATACCGTTATTTTGCTTTTTAAAAAATTTTTTTTGAAAAGACAACTGGACTGATTTTTGAGGAAAAACATGACATTTCGTTTCTTACTCTGGAAGTTTCATCAGGTGCATTGGGAGATGGAAGGAGAGTTATTGGCAGTTGAGATTAGTTGGTGGGAGGGGAAATGATACATTGTAAGAGGATGCTGTGGGGGGGGAAATGGAAATGAAAATATTGTGTTTTCTTTGCTTTCAACTAGAGTTAACATTCTCTGAGAGTCATTGTGGTTACTTGGGGTTTTATCTGTGACCTTAGAGTTACCTGAATCAGAGGTGTGGAATATTTTTTGGAACAGGACTGCATTGCAGATTGGGGATAGGTGGTGTCTTATTCTTCCTCCTCTGTTGAGAGAGGGCTGTTGCCTTGTCAGTCCAGGTGTCTTTTTAAAATAAAAACTACCGTGTTTGATGCTTTTAGTATGAAAACCTTGAAAAAAACAGGTGTAATTTCAAGGACTGTAATTGAAAGCGCAAACAGAAATTTTGACCCTGGTTGTACATCTTTATCATAGGGCTTACACCGGTGGTCTCATTTTGTACTTGTTACTAACATCATTCAAATACAGTAACATTGTTTTTAATGTAGAGTTTGAAAGCTATTCTTATTGGCAATTCTTTTCTGTTCATAATCATTTGAAAATCTAAATATTTCTATGTGCCAAAGAACTTTCTATGATATGAAAGATGTATACTGTGTACACTGTGTTTACTATATGAAGCAGTGAAAACTTTATCTTAGTTCTGAAATTTTATCATTGTGAACATTCTAACTATAGCTGTTTTAGCATTCTGACTATAGCTGTTTTAGCAGAATTGTTTTTATATAGCCAAGAGTAAAAGAGTTACAAAATTATAAAATTATTAAATGTATTATAGAGTGAACAAAATCATTTACCTGGCATTCTTAAAAATTAAGCTATTTGAAAGAATCAATCTCTGTTCTACTCTGAAAAATATAATAATAACAACAACCAACTTTGGTAACCATTGTGCATGGAGTGTACCCTGAAATATTAGCATTTCAAAAAATATTAGCCTTTTTGGGGAGTGTTAGGAAGATTTAGGAAGAGGTTTAAAGATTGAAAGGAATATATTATGTCTCGCAAGGTTTAAGACACCATTCTCACTCTTGATTTTGCTAAAAATACAAAGAAAATGTTTTGCAGTTCAATTTTGGTGTTGTGATATCAGTTTGTTCTTGGCCTACATGAGGTCCATAAAACATTAAAATCTGAAGTAGCAACTATTGAAATTAGTAAATATTTGTTGCCTATTTCAAAAGAGCCAAGAAGGAATAATTACAGTTTTTAAAAAAAGTTTAAGGTTTGCAGGATCAAATGATTATTAGATGCTAAAATTATTACTGAAATGATTTTATATATTTGATTTGGTGTATATAACTCTTTGAGTACTTAAAATTGCATTCCAAATATTCATCAGTGAATTGTAGGAAAACTGAACAGAGTGTTATTATTTGGACTAAAGGAATTTGAACTAAAATACTTATTTAATCACAATGTTTACTAGAGGATATTGAGCTAATCATAGTTTATATTCCCTATCTTGTTTGACATGTATTTCCACACATTTTACTTGATGGAGCCTCAAAGTCTCTGTGATTAGCTTTAATATTATAAGAATCCCGAAGACATAGATTATAGTTTATTAGGAAAAGTTGTCTAAATCTTACCATAGCAATGACAGCTGCTCCAGCCCCAGCAAGGGCCACAATAAACAAATGGAATGTCATGTTCAGCTACAAAAGAAAGGAAAAAAATCACATTGCAAAAATTTTCAAAAATTAAGAACACCAATTGAACCCATTCTATGCAAATATCACAGTACACACACAAATAGTCATATTGTTACAGTTTTGAAATATATCAATTTCTTGAATTCACTACTATTATTCATTATTTTCTTTACAGTGCCTTTAAAAATTGGAAAATCTGTCTTAGTTTCATTGTTAGCCAAGCTATCAATGCAATAACAAAGCATACTTTCGTAAGTAAACAGGGGTTGAACTTTTTTCCTCAGTATTTTCCTGCTGCCTCTCTTGTTCTCTCTTTTTCCAGATAGAAGCAAAACTACATTTATCTGAAGAAGAGAAAGACAGCTATGTCTATACTGGATATACCAGTACAGCCAATCAAAAGCATAATCTAGTCAAAACGTTATTTCATCCCTTCTCTTCCTAGTAAAAAATATGAAAAGCTAATATATGATTTAACTGGAGCAGATTATATATAGCAATATAATTTTAATCATCCCAATCATGGCTTGGAAATGAAGGATAATTATGTCTGAACTGGACTTATGGCTAAAAAAACTGAAATGTTGCTCCAATGAAAGCTCAGGTTCATCTATTTTACCATTTTCTATACTAAGAAATGGAAAGTGTTTGACTAAAAGATAGTGGTACACTGCCCATTGAGTTTTCAAATGAAAATGAACAAACATCCATAAAATACTCTTTCCTCATATTATTATTAAAACATTACTTTGTGTATTAACCATTCAGTTTGTTCAATGAAAAATATGATGGTATTGAGGACTTTATTTATGATCACTCTGATCAATACCTTCGTTGGTTGAAAACGACTTACAACAAACAGAATCATCAGGATTAACTATCTAACTTTTTGCTGTTGAATATTAAGGAATTGGAAGAGTGTTAGTTATATCTTTATATAATAACAAAACTTTTCATAGTTTTGTTCACCTCAGTAGATTCACACATCCTGAGGAAATTTTCAGATGCTGTACAAATCTTTTTCTCCTCTCCAATTGTAACAATTCCTGCAACAGATGAAACAGTCAGTGACTTTTAATGCATATTTAACATGCATTAATGAAACATTAATGAAATTGACAATTAATAAACTTAAACATAGCTTTATGCATAAAAACAGCCAATTAAGTATTAACATGACATTTAAAAACAATTTAAAGAATAACCTTGTTTTAGGAATCAATGGGTTATGGCTGATTGCAATGTTTTGTACAAAAATATCACTGTTTTCTGCTTTCACAAGTTTAACATAATATGATCATGAAAAGGTCGATTACATATTCCTTCATAACATTTTTGGCTGTCACATTGTAAAGTTAAATATTTTTTAAACAAGAAAATGAATTAAATTAAATAATAATAAAAGCAATTGTAAGTATAAATAGACCAAAATTCAGAATTATCAAAATTAAAAATAGTTCAAGATTTTAAAGAAACTAGCAAAAATAAAAATTCAGAGTCATATATATGACATGTAAGCTATATAAATTTGGTAAATGTTTAATCAAACGTTGACAGAAAAAGGGTATGAGGAGTATTCACTGCTTCCTGAGTTTGGTTGACAGCACCAAGAAATATTTTTTGGCTAGAAATATTTTTCTTTTTACCACATATGGGAGAAAAAGGGTATTCAAAAAATTCTAGAGATCAATCCAGTCAAAAGCGTTCTTACCCATAGAAAGGAGTTGATAAGGACAGGTAAGTGCTCTGAAGAACAAAACTAAACAGATCCATCCAATTTGATTTGCAGTAAAATAATATTATTAGTTTAAAACCAGGATCAAAATAAAGAGAGCAAAGTTAAAAGCCTGATCCTATTAAAGACTTACATTCCTGCAGAAATTTACTCCAAAGGAGAATGATAGATTTGGAATAATACTTGTATACATCCAAGATTTCCAACAGTGAATTGTGCTTTTTAATTAGTATTTTACTGATGCAATTAATGAAAATTTTAATTGCTTACCAAACTGACGGAGATCCAAGCAGAAATTTGCTCCTTCCACAAGGGTGGTGTTTTTACAAATGGTCCACAGGTTGAAATACATGTAAACAGGCAGAGAGGTGAAGGCTGTAACTCCCAGCCAGGCCAACATGAAGATATAGGTCAGCATGATAAACTGTAACAAATATGAACAAATAAGACAAAATCTGGGAAGTGTTAAAACCTGCACAGAAGAAAAGTAATATTTGCCACAGAATAAAATATTTATTTATCTATCACAATTGGTATAAACAACTAATTTCTTATGAGACAAAAACAAGACTCAAGACAAAATCTATGTATTAATCACTAAAGTAATTTAATCCTATATTTAGGCTTCCACAGTTAAAGAGCTATGGGATTCATTAGTAGCTCTGACAAATACAAAATATGCTATAAAATAGAATAGTAACTGTTCTGTTTCTATCTAGTTATTGCATTTTATTGATTCATCATTTTTCTTCTTTAAGGAAAATACTTTTTAAAATTTTAATGTTTTAATATTTAATCCATTGAGAGAATTTGGAATAACTTAGAAATACAATATAGTATGTAATAATAAGTAAAACGGCTCTTCTATGAAAAACACAGGAACAAAATGTGTCTATGGCAAAACTGTTCTATCATTATTGTGGAAACCATGCAAAGAAGACACAGTATTTATCCCTTGCTTTATGCTCTGTCAGTGATAGAACTTTACATTAACTTGAAACCTGGACAAAGTATTCTATCCAAGTTACTTTAATTGCATAAGGAAATGATCATAGCCACTCCTTTATCAACAACTGCCCTCTATATTATCTTACTGGACAATTGAATACATTGAAATCACTAATATTTAATCTCCACATAGGGTGATGTGAGACAGAATTAGGTCTCTGCTATGGGGCTACATCTTTCAAACTACATGAAGACATTATGTGTTACAAAAAGGAAATTTCATAAGAACACTCCATCTTGCACACACTGCTCTCATAAAATAAATGCAATCTTATACACATTAATACAATTCTTTATATTTTATTTTGGAGGTTTTAATCAAACCCATAAGAATAGCTGGAGAATCAAGAGATTGCACCTCAAACTGGTAATCATTATTATACAGTATAACTTCTGCAATTGATACCGATGTCTCTGCCATTCCTCTTCCTTTGCTGTATATGAACACCTTTGATATCTGTAATGCCCCAATCCCCTATTTTCCTTCCAATAGTACTAAACAGTTTCCCACAGGTATGTGATATATTCACTCCACCTGAAAGAATCACAATTTTAAATAATCAGAAGCTTTTTAAAAATAAATCCTTACAGGATCACAGAATGCATGTAGCAGAAGAACCAGCCACTGAAATCCACAGTGGAATGAATTAAATATTTCATTTAATTTTCAGGAAAGTATATTTAAGTCATTTCAGTGATCCTCTCTCAATCCTATTGGGAAAGATCAAGGCATATCCACTAATTGAACAACAGGTTTGCATCGCTCATGTTTATCTTTCATTTCATTAAAAGCATGAACGACATTTCAATTCTTGCTATTTTTCTGTGCGTTTTCCTTTCTTCCCTATTCTTTTTCCATGCTGATACAATAATTACAAAGGTGAGCAGCAAGTTACTAATTAAAAAACAAATAGTTTCAGACAGGTTCCTAAAGCTCCTATTGAAAGATTGATAATAAACTGTTATACAACAGTTGAACAATATTAAAAAACATTGTGTCCAAACTCCACCTTGTCTACCTTGGCTCAATGAAGCTGGGAAGCTGATATGTACATATTGTGCTTTCTCTATCCTAATAAAGTTGTCTACATAGCCCAGACAATTGCTCCTTTAATAGCTAAATATACAATAGTAGGTAGATATCCTGTATCCTATTTTAGTAGGATACTGCTTTTCCTGGCTTCAGGAAAGGATTAACAGAAAAATAACAAAAATAACAACTACCTAAAATTACCCTAAATGTCAACTCAGTGTGACATGTGATATAGATTACCTTCATCAGGATTTAATACTGCCTTAGGAGCTTAATTAAAATAAAAGAGTAAATGAATTTCTCATTTCTGTTTAAGGGCTCCATGACACTAGAGCATAATGTAAATAAATAAGGTGTCTCTGCCAAATGTAGACACTTCCACTGCAAAAAGTAGGTGGAAACCAGAACTCATTTTAGAATCTGATAATATAGACTATAAATAAAAGGCATCATTTGTTTAGCCCAAGAAAGAGATGTAGAACTGGAGATCCTCAGCATACTGATTATAATATATGATGATTTCCACCAGATACCATCACCCAGAAGTTACAAAAAGATGTTAAACAGAATGGAAAGGGAGTCAGACCCAGAGGTGATCCACACAGAAAGAAGTTTAGGCTAGAGTAGGAGTGTCAAAATCACATCATCATGGCAGTGTCATGTGGCATATCGGGACTTTTCCCCCCTTTGCTAAACTGGACTTGGACATGGCCAGCACTTGATGCATCTGTCCTGTGGCTGGGAGTCTGACAGCCCTGAGCTAGAGCTATCCCTGCTACAAGTGGAACTAACATTAGAGGAGGACTATTACAAAATTGTGCCTATCAATCCCAACCTTATAAACTTTATAAACCAATCCAAAATAGTTTCACGATCAATGGTATTCAACATTGCTAAGTTAGGGGAGGACACATTCCATAATGTAGTTGTATTTTTTGCTATTTTAAATATGATTATTAATTATTCTAAACCAACTAATGTTAAAAACTAACAAAAAGGATTGTATAAAGTTATCTAAAGCTATTGGTGATGACCCATACCTAAACATTACCTGACATTAAAGCTCTATCAAGCCATTATGCATGATATTTGAGATTACAGGACAATTTTTTTTACAACTTACTTTTTTTTCTGCCCATGATTTTGCATCTGAGCAATGAAATATTTAAAACTGTAGTGTTTTGCTTTCTGAATTCTACATAGTAATACAAAAATTGTTATTGTTATAATTCAAAAATATGATTTAAACTACATTGGTGTAGTGGTTAAGGCATTAGGCTTATTACACAGGAGATTAAGTTCAAGTCTGGCCTTAGGAACACAACCAGCTGGGTGACTTTGGGCCAATCACCTTCTCTAAGCCATAGGAAAGAGACAATAACAAACTACTTCTGAAAAAACTTCTAGTAAAACTGTAGGGTCCTGTGCAAGCAGTCTCCAAAAATTGGACATAACTGAATAGAAGAAAAAATAATAATTACATAAGTATCATATGTAATAAGCAATACAATAAATAAGAGGCAAGATTTTATGTTTCATATTCTTGTCTCAAAACTGACATGCCTTCAAAGGTTGCATGCGTGGATGTAATAAAAACAGTATTGATAGGTAACACACTAATTTGAGATTTTTCTCTTGCTATTACCAAGAATAATTTCTCATTACGAATACTAATCTTTTAAAAGTGAAAAATATGACCACTGTCCTAGGTAAGGATCTTACAAAAAGAAAATATTATGTATACAGGTAAGTTGACAGCAAGCCAACTAAACATGAATGAAAAAAATCAGTGCAGCAACTGTTTCATTAGCATAATGAACCAGAAGAACAAATTGACTCTTTAGTAATTTAATTAGATCTTTAAAAAAGAACATAAATGAAGTGACAAAAAGAATGCTTATGATATAGCTGCCATTATTATGCAAACAGCAGGATTTATGATAGTGCTGTATATTTATTCTGCTGTTAAGCAGTCATTAGGGTAATGGAATAAATCACTAGCTGAAAAAAAAACACCCTGATCCAATCTGAATAAATATCATAATTATACACAGTCATCTACATACAATGTGTTCTACCTGTTCATAGATAAGTAATATGTTAAAATATAACTATTTCAACATCTTCTTTAGGACTGGAGTAGGAAAAGACTCCCGCACAAGAATAATACTGGTCTAAAAGTAAAAAGAGCTGTGAACAATTTGAAAACATCACATTCTTCTTAACATTCTTCTCTAGCAGCGTTTGTCCATGCCCAGATGTCTCCAACACTGTCATAGAATTCTTTTGATTTTTTTTCAAGATTGACACTCTTCTTTCAACTTTTCCAAGCACTTCCAAAGCTGAAAAATTCAGACTCTCATGAATACTTACCTTAGACATTTCCTGAAGCACCTGTCAAAGTTGATTTGGCCTTGGTGAATGCAGTTGGTAAAGTTGAAAAACAAAGCAGTTGCAAGCCTCTTTTCATGACATTCTCTTTCAGCACTTACCAAAACAGGAAGATTTGGCATTTGTAAATTATAGGGGTAACTGCTATAAATAAGCTTCACAATGATGTGAAGTAAATTATTAATTGAGGCAAATTATGAAGTTTTATCAACCAATACTCTTCATCGAGGCCAATTTAATGCAGTTATAAGATTCTCTTTGCTTCAGTGTCATATGGCTACCCAGAATAAATTTTGGACCCAATAATCAGTCTAAGTGTGGACTTCATCCTCAAAGAGAAATATAGCTCTATTCATCCATATGTTCCTAATCCCCCAAAATCTTCAATTCAATTTCTACTTCCAGACTCCAAAGTGCACTTGTGACAATTAGTTCTAACCCTACACATGATCCTTCACTCGGTAGTTCATATAAATATTAAATAACAGAGAGATAATGTGGAGCCTTCCAGGACCATTCCCAGAGAATTGAGCAAACAATCCTTATATTTTCTAATGATAGTACTTAAAGTGGAGCCCTCTTATTTTCTACAGTTTTTTGAATAAGATACCATGGTCAGTGTTATCAAAAGCTGATGAATTATGCAGAGGTATCAATTTGGGATGGTCACACTGAAACACAATCTAGTGGAGATCATCCATCAGGCTAAGGCATTCTCCATGCAAAAGTAGGTTAAAATTCCAAAATGGAAAATAGCTTGAGAGATTATTTTTGAAATAATATAAATAAGGAATACGGGCATCTTAACATAAAATTATTTTTAAAATTGACTGTTGTATTCTGGATATTTCAAATCTGTCAACATAATGCAGAAAAAAAGACAGACTTAAAACTAAAACTATTTTAAAACTAAAACTTAAAACTATTTTTTTAAAGTTTTTATGAATACTGAAAGTACAATGTTGTCAATTTTGATCTCTATAATACACATTATGTAATCAAAGCAGTGCTTTTCCCTCTCTTTTACCAGAAAGATGGCAAGGTTTTTATTTTGTTTACTTTGTATCCTTTCAGTCTTTTCGAAAAAAGTAAAATTGATGCATTATAAAAATAGAAATGGTAACATCATTTTTTTACCTACATATGAAATATTTGTTTGGATTCTACATTTCATGGCATTATTCCAGCTTGCCAGTGCTCATGGTTTATATAAATCACTGATTAGCTATCTGGAGGTGAAGAACATATCATGATGAAATCAGGATACATTTGTAATCTGAAATTATGGACCCATGTGTTTTGGAATTAGAGATATCATCATTTTTTAAAGTAATTATGTCCTTATGCTCTTCCTATTCATTTCCTGTTTTTTAGCCTTTATTTCCATTTTCCTGTTTTTTAAAAATATACCCTCAGATTTATATACAGACAGCTGTGGCATTATTATACAGTAGTTACAATTCTTCTAGACTATCCTTCCTCTTCTTATAAATAAGGGGTCATAACCTATGAATTAGTTCAGGGGTTCGTTCAGAACCAGTTCGCAGGAGAGGCAGCTCAACTCACATTAGCGGTGGGTGAGCATGCACATATATGTGTACCCAACTGAAGTTGGGCTGCATGCACATGTATGCATGTGCCATCCCACCATGCACATGAGTTCCCTTCACAGCCTAGTTCCCCTCCCCTCCCAGCCGGGTAGCCAAGGTGTAAATGTTGGGGACTGCTGAGTTAGCTGATATTTATTTATATTGCTACTGGTTTTTTTTTTTTAAACATAACTTTCCAAGGATTTCCTAGGATTTAATATGCCTCATACATTTTCAAAAATTCAACAACTGTGAATGCTTCTGACCAGAAAAAGAAAGAAATCATTTTAGAAAGTCCAAGTCAGAAAATTCAATTCAACAGAAATTAATTAATCTAGGATAGGTATGTCCTTCAGTTAAGTTAAATATATAAGATTCAGGATAAATAGATAATTTATTTTTTATTTATTTCATGTTTCCAGATCACCCATCCCTCTCAGGGGAATTAATAGTTGCAGGAAAATGTACTTTTCTGAATGTGCAAAGGTGTAGATATATAGAATAACAAAATTCATGAAGTACAATTACTAAAATGCATCAGGTTATTAAATTGGTGTGAGTAGATCTAAGGAAGCTTGTAGCTTATAGAACAGAATTTTAATGGCAACACTGTTATCTCATTAATGATTAATAATGCCTGCAAATTTATTACAAAAATCAATAATCAATTTGGTGGTAAAATCTATTGAGAGGCTAAGTTGTCACCAAATGCTACTAAAAATAACAACTGTAAACCTCATTTTTTTCTGAAACAGATACTGAATAATAAAAGGATTCTGTTAAACAATTACTCAATTCTGAGCTTCTTGAGAAATTGAAAATCAAACATAAGAACAAAAACAAACTGCAGGAAAGATAAAGCAAAATATATTTGTCTATATATTTTCTGAATATTGAATGAAAAATAATATCTCAGGAAACTTACATGAGGTACAGAAATTGCATGATAAAAACTGTGTTTATTATTAGATTAAATTTGAAAGACTGACATAATGTTTTTATATGCCAACTGGATTAATGTGGTATTCATGCCAAAAACGGAACCGGTGAAAATACTTTCTTTTTGAGCTATTTATGGCTTCCCATGCTTGTAAAATTATTTATTTATTTATATATTGTAAATATCTTTCTCAGTTAATATATATCCCCAAAATAGAAAATAATGCCTGAAATCTAATGTTTTTCTGGCCATTGCACTATGTTTGTCCTCTCAGATAGTATAATTACCATAATTAAGATACACGCTGTGGTTATTTTTCATTATTTAATCAAACAGAACATTTTGCATTGAGCTAACATATCTATTAAATGGACTCTGATAGGCTGCTCCA
The DNA here is from genome assembly GCA_033807585.1 of Hydrophis major. Classification (NCBI taxonomy): domain Eukaryota; kingdom Metazoa; phylum Chordata; class Lepidosauria; order Squamata; family Elapidae; genus Hydrophis; species Hydrophis major. The sequence continues at coordinate 59,163,524 of CM066333.1, read as the reverse complement.
AATGTTTAGTAGAATGGAGAAGCATGCTCAATCCACCTACTGGATAAACCAGTTAACTAAAGTTTTCCATCCAGTATTTACTCTCAACAACCTTCCAAAGGAGATTTTTAAGCAGCATCCTAGATATCAGTATGCAAACAGATAATGACTTATTAGCAAAAAATAAATCTTTAAATTGGCTAAGAACAAAATTATTTTCCAAGTCAAAAAATACCTTCCAAGGAGTTTGACACAACTCTTAAGAAGGGCCTATTCAAGGACAAGATTTAAGTTGTGGGATTCCATGCCAAGTATGAACAATCTCATCACCTGCCATATCATGAGAGGATCTGTATATGTGGTGCCCTAGTCATTGAAGGTAGTGCTCCTATTTTGTTTGTCTGTCATTTCTATGTCTCTTTTAGGCTAAGATATTTAACATCCCTGTTTGAAAGAACAATCCACTGGGACCCAAATCACACATTTTCCTATTCCCTCCTGCACTGTAAGGCATACATTATGAGCAAAACTGCTAAGTTTATGGTCAAGGAAGTTCAGATAAGAACTCACATATTGAACAAATTGGATTTTCTAGCCAGCAAGCTCCAAGATTGGATAAAAAAGCTACGATATATAGTTAAAGGTATCAAATATGTAAAATTTCTTCTGTAACAAAATAATGTGCTAGTGACAAATAAATATTTCTGATAATGAATAAAAATATCACAATTTCAACTTGAAATTTTAATTAACTCTTAACTCTAAGTCTATTTTAGTAGACATGCATTCTGAGAGATATTTGGAGTCATGAAGTGTCTGTCTGGATTAAATTAAAGCACCTCGATCCTGCTGAAGTTAGCATATTATGACAGCTATGTAATCAAGATTATCATACTAACATACCCAGGCACTGACACATCTGCCGCAAGTGGTGATTTTGAAATCTCCATAGAGATCCTTGATGGCACCAGTTGTAAAAAATCCTTCCACCATTAACAAAATGCCATAAACAAAGAAGGCAGCTGCTATTCCATAGATCACATATTTGAAAATGTCAATCCTGAAATTAATAAGAGTTCAAAGTTAATGAGGCTTGAATGATATTCAAACTATTAGAATTTATTTTACAAAAATACATCTATCTAATTGATACCAATTTTATCATAACAATGAATCATTTATAAGTTTTCACTTATGAATAGCAGAATATGAGGAATAGATTCTAATCACTAAAAACTGTTAAGGCATTTATGCTCAAGAATGGGATTGAGTCCATAAAATACCAAACACATAGCAATGACATATATCAATAAAATAGAATAGAATAGAATAAAATAGAATACTTTATTGGCCAAGTGTGATTGAACACACAATGAATTTGTCTTGGTGTAAATACTCTCAGTATACATAAAGAAAAGGTACATTCATTAAGAATGAAGAATCATAAGGTACAACACTTAATGATAATCATAGGGTACAGTCAACAATCAAATCACAATTGGAAACAGTCAAGTGGGAGAGGATGGGTGATAAGGAGTGGTGAAAAGATTAACAGTAATAGTAGTGTACACTTTGTAAATAATTGAACAGTGTTGAGGGAATTATTTGTTAAGCAGAGTGATAGCTTTCGGGGAAAAACTGTTATTGTGTCTAGTTGTTCTGGTGTGCAGTGCTCTATAGCGTCATTTTGAGGGAAGAAGTTGCAACAGTTTATGTCCGGGAAGTGAGGGGTCTGTAAATATTTTCACAGCCCTCTTTTTGACTTGTGCAGTATACAGGTCCTCAAGTGAAGGCAGGTGGGTAGTAATTGTTTTTTCTGCAGTCTTAATTATCCTCTGAAGTCTGTGTCTGTCCTGTTGGGTTGCAGAGCCAAACCACAGTTATAGAGGTACAGATGATAGACTCAATAATTCCTCTGTAGAACTATATTAGCAGCTCCTTGGGAAGTTTGAGCTTTCTGAGTTGGCTCAGAAACTTAATTGACATAATATCAGAGTTTATTAAGAGAAACATGATTTTCTTTCAAAATAATCATACAATTGTATATTTATTATTATTGTCAGCAAAGCACAACCAGCACCTGTTGGAAAAATCAGGCAGCTCTATAGAACTCGGACAATCAAGGCAATCCTTGTTTGATTTTTATTCTCTCTCCCTCTCCCTCCCTCCCTCTCATCTATTTATCTATCTCTCATCTATCTATTTATCATGTCTATTTTTTCATATTACTTTAGTAGTTCTTCATCAAAACTAAGTTTTATTGCAGTCTGCTTCAACATAATGCCCACATAAACAGTCTGAAAATCAATCTGGAGAACAATAGATTGAGGAAAGCTGAATTTTATGTGAGTTAAGTACATGTATTATCAAGTGTAAGAAATCAAAGCAAAGGTGTCTCAAATGCTTGCAGGTTTAGTACATGCTTAAACTATCTACAAGAATCTGAACTATAAATGTTTAAATCAGATTGGTGGAAAATAAGGGTCAGCAGAATTCAAGTTAGGCTTAAGTATGTGTCAAAGGAAAATAAGCAAAGGTATTGACCTCGGAAATGCATGGCTTGAAATTCTAATGGATGATAAGCATAATGAAAACATCTTGCAAGCTCTGTCTGTGACATAGTTTATGTTATGTCTCTCTTGAGACTTGTATATAATCAAGATATGTTAAAGGATTTTATTTTGCAATTCTGCAGCACAACCTGTATCTATATTTAAACAGATTTGTCTTTCCAAGTAAAGAGCATTACAGGATACAATATTTAATAATTTCATTTTGCTTTTATTGAATAAACAACTGAATAAATACAATTCAGAATAAAAGCATATATTTCTTAGTGGGGCTAATTATTTTTAAATTGCCACTTCCACAGCTCTCAAGATTATTCATTCAAAGAAACAGTATTTTCTCAACATTAGCACTGAGCCATTTGGCTTGATTATATTCTAAAGGAGGATTAAAGGCTGAGGGATCCTGACGTTATTAATATTTTATTAATAGAGTTAGGATTTTAGAGTTAGGATTTTGTTTTGCTTTTAAATCATAGGGATAGAAAAATTATGAACCAGACAGCATGAAATTAGATAATTTCCAATGAAAGCTGCCTTATGGTGGGTGACAATGTATCATACTCTAAACAAAGAAGCAGATGCCTTATTCCAGAAAGAACCACATAAACATACACTAACTAGGTAACTGTTGAGTACTAATTGTTAATATGGAACAAGAACACAACTGATTGACATTAACTTCCTACTTTGTGAAGTATGAAAGAGATAATAATGGAGGCATCAACCTGAGAGCTACATAATATATTTCACTGAAGATGCAGTTAACCTATTTTTATTTGTATTTTTAAAATATTAATAATCCTGCCATGCATGTGGGTAGTGAGGAATAATACTTCCCTTCCCAATTATAAATTTTCAGTGTCCAATGGTAGCATCAAAGTGGATAATGATATTGTTTTCCTTATTTTGATTTTTACCTTTCTGTTCCTCCAACAGCATCAATTTGCATTCATAGCATTCCTTCCTCTAATTTTATTTCGTAACAGGTTCTTAGTCACCCAAGAGGTACCATGGCTAATGATTGATTTGAACTGTTTCAATTGCCTTTGGACATCTTAGCTGTCCTGGCATAGAGGAGATCTCTAAGCATGCCCTTGGCAGAAAGAATCCCTGAAAACAGCTAAGTTGATTTATCACAATTTGAAGGAACTGAAATAATGCACATTGCTGATTAAGGAAGGAAAGGAACATAATACCATAGTCTATAATTATATAAACATTCCCCTGTGTCTATTCCCCTGCAGTTATAGACTTAGACTGAATGTAAAGTAATGGAAAGTAAACCCAAACCTACCTACCTACCTATCCATCCATCCATCTATCCACACAAACATACAGGACATACAGGTAGTCCTTAATTTATGACTACAGTTGTACTGAATTTCCAATCATAAGTTGTTACAGCAGTAAGTTGAGGAACCCACATGACTGAATCTGGTTTTACAACATTTTTTGCAACAATCATTAAGCAAATCACCATGGTCATGAAATAAATATTTGGTTATAAGTGTGAACTGGCAGAAAAACTTCAGAAATTGCAGTCATGTGACCACAGGATGTTGCAATCAGGCATAAAGCCAAGCTGGTTGCCAAGCACCTGAAATGTGGTCACATGACTGGGAGATGGCCCACTGTAATGTTAAACACTTGTTATGCAACTGTTCATAAGTAGAGGACTACCTGTCCATGAAAGGAATCTTCCAAAATCTCTCCCTCTCTCTCCCTCCCTCCTGCCCTCTCCTTCTCTGTAAGAGAGAGGGAAGGGAGGGAGGGAAAGAGAGAGATCTCAACTAAGATGACAGTTAGAAGTTATTTGAGTAGGCAGTATAACAATTTGAGATAATAAATAAACCTGACATTTATTTAGACTCTGTGGCTAAACTAAAATATTACAGAATAGTTCAAATAAATTTATATTCATCTCTTTATTTTGAATCAAGTAGTACAGTTCCATAGGAGTACAACAGGGTCATGAGGATTTCAGATCCCTTGAATTAAACAGCAGCTTATATTTATTAGACCAATCAACATATAAAGAGCATGGTAAATAAAAAAAGGAGAATTGCCAAAACTTCCATGTCTGCCCATGGGTTGGTAAGAAGGAACAAAAAGAGAAAAACATCACAGCAAGCCTTTGTTGTACAAACAGTATATGCTGCTAACTTATGAGCCTGCCATAACTACAGCATTGAATGTATTTCATGTGCTTTAGCATTGAGCGTAAAACCAGTAGTTTTGCTTTTTAGTCTTCTACAATATGAATCCTTTAGAGTTTAGGAAGCTCTATCAACTAAAAAATTCTGCCAGGGATTTGATTAATTATGTTTTTGTAAAATTATTACAAAAGATTAAATAATATTTGATATCTGGGAAGACAGAAAACAAAGAGGCAAGAAGTCAGATTGCATATTATCTCGTAGAACAGAGGGAAAACAGTTTGTGGGCATTTTTTCTAAATTAATCCTGATTAATTAATCCTAATTCTTGCTCACTGAGAATGACAATTATATGCAAAATGTTTAGGGCCTTCAAATGGGGTAGTTGGACAACAAAAATGCTTTTTGTCCTTTTTAGCCATTTTATTTTACATCAACTTTGTAAAATGAATCCCATTGTATACAAATAGCCAACCAAAATTGCACAAATCAGTTTCAATTTAAACCTCCTTTCACTGGTTATATTAAACCTTAAACCTTTCCTAGGAAAAGCAACAGGACAAATGAGAAAGAGTGAATGATGGTCTTTTATATTTTAAATGATGAATATAATGTATCACTGATAATTGAGTTATTTATACATTACTCATGTAACCTATTGTACTAGTCATAATGTTTTTAAACAGATTCTTTAAGCAATTGTAGGTATTACATGTTCCAAAGAGCAGTGGAAAAATGCCAACAATTGGAGAAAGCCCAACAATCATTTTATTAAGTTGGCAAGCAACAAATGAGTTATCATTCTTCTACTGTTAAGAATTAAGTGTGCCTGAGACTGGTCAATGAAGATTGATGATGGACATCTTAACTGTGCATTATACATCTGACCACAAAGAATTGTTTTAAACAGTGAGGAGAATATACATACAAGAGAATATTACATAATTTCATGGTACTTAGCCTTTGGGAAAGATGAAGGTCAACCAAGCTGATTATTATTCTAATGGTTTCACCTCACATCACTCTTTAAGTAGGGAGAGTGGTAAATACATCTATTGTCAATATCCTTCCACAAGTGCATTTTGCCTTTAAATTTAAATTACTGTCAATCCTAGTGTATATCTGTTTTTCAGACTGCAAAAGAAACAATTATATAAAGAGAGGTGTTTGATACGCCTTCTATTTGACAGACTGTAAGATATTATAATCAGCTTGCTTTCTCAACAGATATTCTGGAAAAGGAGAATCTAGCCATTACATTTATTCTTACAGCAGTATCTAAACAATGCAATAAAAGATTAGGCAGAGACTTACATTGTGAAAACATCAAGAGTGTCTCCAGCAGCTCTTGCCATTTCAAAATAGGTTTGCAGAATGTTCACTGTTCCTGAGAGTGCTTCATGTCCACACCCACAGAAGAGAGCAACCCCAGCATACAGCAAGATGGTGGCAATCAGAGAGGCATAGGGAATACCCCCCAAGCACTTGATACAGCATTCAAAACAACCTGAGGAGAGAAGAATGTACTTAATATATGACATCATTCTTTTGCCTCAAAACAATCTAAAGCCTTTTTTCCACTTTACGGCTGGTATTTCTTTTAAGCCCAACTAGGTGGTATGCCTAGGTTACCTGAAATATTAAGCAGGGTCTTGTGTGAAACCATATCCCTTCCCCATCAAAAATTAAAAAACTGCATGTCTTGTGGAATGGTTTTCAATCCATTTTGCATCAGTGGCCATAAGCGACACCAATATTTTCTGAAGAAAATGAAGAAACATTCTGAATCTATTTCTGCTACACTTTCTGCTTTGCTCTCATGTTACAGCACTGTTTGTGTCTATGTGTGTTCTAGGAAGCACAGAGTGGATTGCATATATTCTTTTGGATACCTGATCAGGAAGAGAGATTATATCAGAATGAGAACTCAGCAACATTTCATGTAAATGTCCAACTGCATCTTGCCTTCTTTGTTGATGACCGATTTTATTCCATTGTGTTCAGTTTTTAAAGTTATATATAGATGACAGATTTCCCTTTCATATTTTTCCAACATTCCATTCAATTGGAAAAAAATGTTTTTATAGTAAACAATAGCATGCCATTTGTAATGCATTAAAAATTAATGGATGTGCCCTTGCTCTAATAAGATTTTATCTTTACACTGCCTAAACCATTAAAATAAACTCAGTAGGGATCTTAAAAAAGATTATTTCAAACAACCAGCATTTTAAATTGTCCTGGAAACCTAGTCTTCTCGTGAATTATGAACTGAAAAGGCAACTCCACTTAGAGCAGAGCTGACAGCCATGATGGAATGAAGAACTGACAAGTAAACTGACTCTTTGTAATTCCTTTGAGGTTGCCCACAAGTGCTCCGGACAGTTACTCCTAACAAGGAGTTGTCTCCAGCAATTAAAGCTCTGACAGATAAGGCCATCTTGCTCAAATCACACTTGGAACCTTTAATCACTAAATATAGGGGACCCTTGAATCCACTTAAACACTTGTCAGGATTAAGCTAAAGTTGATTCTATGCAAATTATTATATAGGGATCTCTTTCCTAATTATTATTGCTTGTTGTGATATCCATGACCAGCAAAGTTTAAAAGTACAGAAAGATTATAAAACAGGCTGTCCAACAAACAAATTAAGATTGGATAATCAAGATAGACAATGAAAATCTAAATATTACTTTCTGTAGAGCAATATTGTACAATCTTTGTAATGTTATTTCTTATATGAGGTTCACCCTTTAGTTGTGCCAAATATCATACATGCAGGAAATAAGATAGGTCAAATAAACCTGCATTTTAAAATAGAGCAAATTAATCCAGAATATAGCAAAATAAGATCATTGAAATAATGTAACATAGGTTCTAATATTCAACATATCTACAGAATTGAAAAGCATGTTGAATCAATACTTAAATGTAATAAAATAAAATAAATAAATAGTATTATTCATTGGGATGAAGTCAATGAGAAAATGAAAAGATTCTCAACAAAATTTAAATAATTCTACTAAATAGGAAACTACACAAATTGCTAATTTTTATAGGATTTTTATAGGATTCCATACCAATTCTAAAAAATAGTTACATAAACATTTTAAAAATCCCACATCCCTTTAAGTGGAAGAATTTATGATTTTTAAATGTATAGTCAATGTCATTGATTAATATTACTCTCATCATCTTTAGATAGTGGTTTGTCTATAAAAAATAGTTCTGCTTAAAACAACTATTATTAGAAATGATGGGCTTGGCTTTTGTAAAGGTATCAGATACTGACTAGCTTAATCATGAAGAACAAGTAGGCAAGTCAAAACAAAATGCAGACGGTTATTAAAAATAGTTGATCTCCAGAAATAATGAATAACTCAGTGGTGGGATTCAAACTTTTTTACTACCAGTTCTGTGGACGTGGCTTGGTGGGCGTGGCTTGGTGGATATGGCAGGGGAAGGATACTGCAAAATCCCATTCTCTCCCCACCCCACTAACTTTCTCCTGTGCAGGGCAACAAAAGAAGACTCAGCTGGTCAGCTGGGCCTTGGGAGGTAGAGAATAGATGGGGGCAGGGCCAGTCAGAGATGGTATTTGCTAGTTTTCTGAACTACTCAAAATTTCCACTACCGGTTCTCCCGAACTGGTCAGAACCTGTTGATTACCACTTCTGGAATAACTGCTCATAAAATTCCTGGTCATGGAAATTTAGGAAGATATAATCTCAAAAGCACTAGAGTATGAACATGCTGAAGAAGTTATCACATTCAGTTCTCTGAATGTATAATTAATCACCTGAGGTATCTTATGAGACAAGAGCTTAGTTGATAAGAATGTACGCATGGGACATTATTTCTGGAGTTGAATTTGTATTGAATAACAGACAACATTTGAAGTTGTGGTTTACTTCAGTATAATGTATCTTGATTAGCTAAGACTATACAATCATAATTATTGTTAAATTTACATACTGCTCTTCAAGGAATAACTTGTTCTAAAGATTTATTGCTCAGTAAATACTTGCTTAAAGTATAATCTGTTGTAGCATTGCATTTGGAATGCTTATGCTACTCAAGGGAGTTGGGATAAATAATATGAATCATATTGAATTACAACCATAAAGCAACATAAAGAAGTATGTGATGTTAGTTGAAAATAAAGAACATAAGTGTATTTTAAGATATGCTAGATCTCTTAAGCTGAGATAATGCACATGACCTTACATTAACTATTGTCCTTCTTTTTAAAAAATCAGTACGTTCCTCCCACTACCTTTATAAAAAGATGAGAGTGGGTGGGTAGGGATGTGATCAAAAATTGTCTGCCTAAGCTTCCATCTGAATGTAGGGTGTGGGGAATTTAGCTTTCTTTCATATTTTACATGTACAGCAAAATTATATTATTGAAAATATTAAGCACATTGTACACATAAATGCCCAATCAATATATTTAATTTATATGTTCTGCTGTCTTACACATTTCATTTACCCAAATACATCAACTTCCAGATTTTAATGTGCCCAGATGATATGAGAAAAATGGCCTTTTACAATATTTTAATAAAATGCATTACATATTTCTAAAGTGGTATAACAAGAAAAGCAAAAATAACACTTATGCATTCTTTAAATCCCAAGTTACAGATGTTGTTTTTAACAAGTATATAAGCAAACATATTGTAAAATAAGCAAATAGTGTGATCCATTTTCCATTCCTCTAAAATCTCATACCAAAGCAGGTTTTTAGCTTTGTTTTTAAAAACAATTTCAATGGCAAAACATTGTGCTTTTTACAAAACAAAGTTCCTCACATTCAGAGCATCCCAAATTGCCTATATAAATACAATAATTAATTTAAAAACCATATGTTTCTACAATCATTGATTTTGTAATTCTTTGTGAATTTGAATAACTTTGTTAAAGTTCCTAGGTTTGTTTGTTTTTAATGCTTTTTAAAGTAATTCCTCTGTTTGGAATATTGATATTTCTTATTATTCTACATAACTTCTTTAAGAATTAGTCTATGTTTATGAAAATACTGCTATTTAATGTTAATTTTTTGATTCAATAAAACAAAATATTCATAAATGTCTTTTGGGTGATTTTTTAAACATTATTTTCATTCCAAACAGTTGTGATAGTCCAATGTTAGGATTTGATCGTATGACAAATGTTGGATCTTAAATCAGACAATCTACTGAAAATCAGACATTTCCAACAGAAATAGTTCCTTAATCTCCAAAAGACAACTTTTATTATCATTTTTTTAACTGTGAGCACAATGGCCCACAATAAAATATCGTTGCCTGCTCTTCAAGAGTAAGTGTATCCAAACACATACTTAACACACACGCAAAATAGAGAAGCTTTTGTTTCATAAACATGAATTGAACAAATTTTCCAATGCTGGATCTAAGAAACTATTTGTGCATTGAAAGAAACATTAAAAAATGTTACAATTGAGCTGAATATTTGTGCAATGATTCCTCCTGATTGATGAGAACGAGAGTGGTTCCCACCAAGTGGTCATATGTTGACTGTAATGGAGAAAGATTTAAACAATCTAGTAGCCAAAGTAGCAGAAATTCATTTGGAGTTCAAGTGATACAATGACCTATGATTGAACCACCTACCTAATACCATGTAACAAATTCAAATTAAGATTTTGTTCCTGGGTACAATAATGTGTTTTCCTAACCTTTTATGCCTAAATTAAATAGGCATTTAAATAAAACATTTTTATGCCTGTTTTATAATTGCCAGTAGCTATTGTTCCACAAAAACTGTGCTTCTATGGTCAGGACAACGGTATTTTGAAATTTATCTGTTTTTGAGAACAGACTCAATTCACATTCAATGCTAAGTAACTTCCAGAATATTCCAGAACTGTGGGAACTGTCCTGAAGTTTCTAGAATTGGCCAAAAATTTCTAGAACTTTCTAAAATCTTTTAGACCTTTCTAAAATTTTCTGAGATCATCCAGGAGTATCCATTGAAGTATAAAAAGTACAAGTGCCTTAAACCAATATTTTAGTTTGTCTAATTGCTCAGTAAGAGAATTTTGAGTTTGATTTAATTTGCATCAAGAGGTTGCTTGCATCCAGCAGAATACTCCATGAAAGCTTATGATGTGAGGCCTACAAAGCATACTACAACATACTACTTGTAGAGAATCAAGACAACCCCTGGGCACCTCATTTGTTGCAAATACTGCAACAGTATTCTTAAAGGTTGTGAGATTGCGTTCGCACGAGAGACTGACACGACACGGAGCTGAGTTTTCTCTCTGGTTTATTACAATTCTGCAGAAGCGGGTTCACATCCAAGGCAGCAGGATGGAACCCCGAGCACATTTTACACAGCATATTTATACCCTAAATCCCTTGCCTCATCGTACGAGGGCTTGATTCACAGTTGTCATCGGAATTCACACCTTCCAGGGACACTTTATTGCCCATTAACATTCCCCCGGTCCACCAAATGGCCTTTGATAGTTTTGTTTACCAGTACTTCCTAGACCTCCAACTGTTTGTTGATGGTTCCCCTATCAGTACTGACGCTGCTTTTGAAACACACACATATATACAAAATGTTCATATTGTTCTAATCCTTATCTTCCGGAGGGTTACAAGATATATGCCTTCGTAAGCAATTCTAAGCGTAAGCAAATTTACAGAAGCAAAAGTAGCATTACATTATTTCACTTATCACAATCCCTCCTCTTCTGGTTACATTTTGTTTCAAAAGCATAGAGATCTTTACTAACTTGCATTAACATTTCTTCTGATTGATTGTATAAAATGAGTTCTTTCTTTTCGTTTGTAAACCTAATTTCCCCTAAAGATTGCACACACATATTTATTAAGTTTGGAATACATTGGATACAGCAGCATAAGCTAACCAAAATGACTACTATAATTGTTAGAGTGGTTACTATCGATTTCCACCATGATCCATCAGGAAGCCAAGACCATAGCATATCCCACAATGATCCTGAATCACCATTCCACTGCTTCTGATATTCATTTATCCTGGTTTCCATTTCATGTACAGTTTTTGTTATATTTGGCTCATAATTGTGTATATATGTACAGCAATGAGAATGTATCAAGGCACAGACACCTCCTTTTGCAGCAAGCACTATGTCTAAAGCATAGCGATTCTGTAATGCAATTTGTCTAACCTCAGACAATTCTTCATTAATCATTTTTATACTTTTTATGGTGTCATTAAACATTGCGATGGTAAAGTTATTCAATTGTTTAATGTCTTGGTAATTTAACCCAATGCCTAGAGGTGCAATTAGGGCTCTTCCCATACCACCCCACCAGGATCCCGGGCTTACTCCAGAATCTAACTCTCTTTTGTTTCTGATCTGGGTGTTAGGCAATTTATCTAATTTATATATTACCGGTAGCACAAACCCCATGGTACAAGTTCCTGACCACAATTTTGGTACTTCTCTATAGGCATGTTTCCCACATAACAACCACCTACTGTCATCCATTGCCCAAGTAGCATTAGAAAGCCTTGTCCAATTGATTATCCCCTCAAAATACATACACATTTCACAATAGTATGTATGGAATGGTAGAAGATCATTTGTACAGTCATAGGAATTTGTTTTACTGGTATTAAAACATGTTGTGGGCATTATAAATGTTTTATTACACCTTTCCCAATCTCCCAGGAAGACTCCTCCAGTAGTATTCCTTTTAAAACAAACATGAGCTGTCTCTCGTAATTGGAGGAATACCCTCCCGGTCATATTCCTCCCAGACTCTTGTTTATATCCCCCTCCAAACGCCATCATTTGTTTTGTTAGAGGTACTCCATGTAGAATGACCCCCTTTTCAGCTCTCCCAGGCATATGCATACATAACCAACAATTAGTAATATTTAGATCTTTCGCCGTTGTTCTTATATCTTTAATGTAACAATTTTCTGTCCAGAGATCTTCTCCAAGATCTCCTGCTCTCTGAACATGCCGAGACTGTCCGGTTCCTGCTTCTTTAACCTGTTGTAAGACAAAAATACTCACAAGTACAGTTGAAGTAAACAGAAACAGATGCATGATTTTATCTTTTGAGAGTCAGTTTCAAAGGTTGTCCTTCCACTGGGTGACTTCTCCAGGGCCTCTCAGGTTCTGGAGTTGCTTTCACACGACTATGATGGGTCCATCCACTTTCCTTTGTCCGGACAGCAGATTCAGTCGTCAGAAGTACTTGATATGGTCCTTCCCAGCTAGGTTGCAATTTCTCAGTTCTCCAAGTTTTCACAAGCACCCAATCACCAGCTTCATAGGGATGTTGTCTTCCTACTAGTGGTGGTCATTGTGCTAAAAGTCCCTGTTTACGAAGAGATAATAAAGACCTGGACAGCGTCTGCAGATATTTCCTCACAAACATATCTCTGAATTCAGGTATGGGTCCCCCAAAGGTTGCCAAGTAGGGGCGACCCATTAGCATTTCAAAAGGCGAAACCCCCACGTCCTTTCTTGGACAAGTCCTAACTCTCAACAGAGCTAGAGGTAAATTCTTGGTCCAAGGTAATCCATTTTCCAGCTGCAATTTTGTTAAGTGTTTCTTAATTTCTGAGTTTCCCCTTTCAACCTTCCCCGAAGATTGAGGATGCCAAGGGGTGTGTAAGTCCCACCTCACCCCTATAGCCCTCATTACCTCTTGAAGGATTTTCTGTGTAAAGTGTGTGCCCCTATCAGAGTCTATTACCTCAAACATGCCATATCTAGGTATTATTTGTTCCAGCAGAATTTTTGTTACCATGGAAGCGGTAGCTTGTCTGGTGGGGAAGGCTTCCATCCACCCTGTCAAGTGATATTTAATCCACAACAGATATTTCCATCCACCACTGGGTGGCAGTTCAGTGTAATCAATTTGTATCTTCTGGAACGGCCAAGCTGCTAAAGGCCGCCCCCCTTTCTCCGTTTTTCTGGAAGCACTTTTATTAACTTTTAGACATATTAAACATTTCCAGCAAATGGAATGGGCAATTGTCCACATGTTCAGACTCCAATACACCGGTTTGACAGCTTGTACTAAAGCTTCAGTCCCCCAATGACTCCCTTCATGTAAGTACTGCATTACATTTCTCATTTGTGTTTCTGATAAAACTTTTTCTCCATTCCCAGTCATCCATCCTTTCTCTGTTTTTCTGCACCCCTCCTTTTCTAGTCTCTCTACTACAGTTCCATCTGGTTCCCACTTGTCTTCGGGCTCTTCAGGCAACATAGGTACTGATACCATTTGTAGAGTTACCTCCCCAGCTGCCTCTTTTGCCCACCTATCTGCCCACCTATTTCCAACAACTTCCAGGCTATTCCCCTTTTGGTGTGCATTCACGTGAACGACGGCTACCTGTTGTGGTAATTGTAAAGCCTCCAACACTTCTTCTACTAGCTGGAGTTGCTCTATTTGTTTCCCATCTGATTTTATAAACCCCCTTTCTTGCCAGATCTTCCCAAAAGTGTGAACCACCCCCCAAGCGTATTTAGAATCAGTCCATATTGTCACATCAATTCCCTCAGCTAATTCCAGAGCCCTTTTGAGAGCGTATAATTCACACTTCTGAGCCGACCACCCTGTTTTTAATGATCCTTTCTCAATTACTTCCCCATTCTGAGTCACTATTGCATATCCTGCTTTCTTTATGCCATTCTCAACCCTGCTTGAGCCATCCACAAACCACTTCTCCCCTTCCTCCAGCGGGACTTCTTCTAAATCTTTTCTCACTTTGGTCATAATTTCAACCTCCAACAAACAATCATGATCTTCAGCTTCCCATTCTTTTCTGATTCCTTCCAAAAACTCTGCTGGATTCAAATTCTTATCAGTCCCGATAATAATATCTGGACTTGTCCTTAAAATAGTTTCATATTTCAAAATCCTTCCCTCGGTCATCCAAGTGGAAGCCAACTGACTTAATACTGAGGTTACTTGATGCGGGGAGTGTACCACTATAGCTCCCCCAAAAGTCAATTTCCTGCTTTCTACCACCAAAACGGCTGTGGCGGCTACTGCCTGCACGCAGATAGGCCAACCTCTCACTACAGGCTCTTATGTCTTACTCAGAAAGGCAATGGGCTGAAACCGCCCCCCCCTCTTCTGAGCAAGCACTCCTACTGCAACTCCTGATTTTGCAGAAACATATAGATGGAACGGGAGTTTCAAGTTGGGCAGAGCCAACACCGGCGCGGTGGCTAATGCCTTCTTGATTTCCTCCCACCTTCCTTCATCCTCCCCCATCCATTCAATGATCTCTCCTCCTCCTTGCAACTTCTGATTCAGGAACTGAACTAACACTGCATACTGATCTATCCAAGCTCTGCAGTATCCAACTAACCCCAAGGCTTTTCTAACCTCCGTCTTGTTCCTTGGTGGAGCTAAACTCATCAACCCTTTCACCCTTTCAGGATCCAAACTCCTGACTCCTTGCATGATGTAATGTCCTAAATACTTCACTTTTCTCTCTACAAATTGAATCTTCTCCTTTGACACCTTCAATCCTTGCTCCTTCAACCAGTTCAATAAAGCTACTGAACTTTCCCTAACTCTTACCTCCTTTTCTCCTGACAACAGCAAATCATCTACATACTGAATCAAACTTACCCCTGGCTCTTTTGGAAAAGCTTGCAGCTTTTCCTCCAAAGCCTGGCCAAACAACAAAGGACTTTCTGTATACCCTTGAGGCAATACTGTCCATCTCAATTGTTGTTTCCTCCCACTTTCAGGATCACTCCACTCAAAGGCAAACAAATCTCTGCTCCCTTCTTCAAGCGGACATGCCCAAAAAGCATCCTTTAGATCAATGACTGTAAACCACCCATCCTTGGGGGGTATCTGACCCAAAATGGTATAGGGATCAGGTACCACCGGGAAACGTGGTATTACAAGTCGAATGATCCCCCTCAGATCCATTACTAGCCTGTGCTTTCCATCTTTCTTCTGTACAGCCAAGATAGGAGAGTTAAAAGGGGACATGGTTGGTTCCAATAATCCTTGCTGTAACAATTGATCAATTACAGGCTTCAATCCCTCTCTACCCTTCTTGCTCATTGGGTATTGAGGCGTCCAACTTTTAACAATCCCAGGCTGTACCTTAATCTCGATAGGTTTTATCTCCATCCTCCCCACATTCTGTCCATCTGCCCAAACATCATCATGAATCCGTTCTACATCCTCTTCCTTCAAAACACACATTCTTATTCCACTATTATCTCTCAACTGGAATCCAAACGCTGGCATGAGATCCCTCCCCAACAAATTCGCCCCTGACTCTGGTATATACAACACCTTGCTACAAACTTCTATTCCATCCATACTCATCTCTACCTCTTCCAAAATTCTCACTCTATTCTGTTTCCCACTCACTCCAGTTACCAGAATAGTTTCTTTCCCTTTCATCCTTTCATTTATGGGCTCGCATACCGAGGTACGACTTGCCCCTGTGTCTATCAGGAAAGTCAGTTCCTGACGGTCTGGACCTACTTTTATATTTACCAGTGGCTCCCCGTAGGTCCTTTTAAAGGAGCCGGAAATTCCCTAGTCTTCGTATAGAGCGTAACTTCTTTCAGGGTGGCTGTTCTGGCACTCGCGTGCAAAGTGACCATGCTTACCACACCTGAAACAGTTACGATCCATACCTACTCTATTAGTGCTCATCCCTCTCCCTCTAAAAGGTCTCCCTCTGGGAGGGAATCCTCTCCCCCTCCCTCCAGACGCCTCTTTTCTTGGTTGATCATTTTCTCCTGATTTTCTCACTTCATTCTTAGCAGCGCTCTGTACCGCTGCCAACATCATTTGAGAGTTCTGTCTGGTCTTAATCACATCCCTATTCACAAAAGTCTGTTGGGCATTTCGAATCAACTCAGTAATTCCCTGAGCCCCCCAGTTATCTATCTTCTGGATTTTCTTTTGAATATCAGGCCAAGCTCCTGCCACAAACTGCATTTTTAACATAAATTCAAACGCAGGAGTGTCTGATCTTACCCCTGAATATTTCTCCAAGCTTTGTCTTAACCTAGCACAATAATCCCCTGGGGATTCATCTTTTCCCTGAGTTATCTCGAAAGCTTTTGTCAAGTTTCGGCCCTGTGGTACTGCACTTTTGATTCCTTCAATTATCATTGTCTTCAGATCTTTCATATTTTGTCTATGATCTGCATTTTGGATATTCCAATTGGGAGGAGCCAAAGGGAACTTAACATCCCCAACAACTGCTTGGTTATTTCCCAATTGTAACACTCGCCAATATTCTATTGCTCCCTGTCTAATCAGATCTCTTTCCTCTCTGCTAAATAGGTGCCCCAAAATGTACATCAGTTCTTCATAAGTGTAATCATTTGGTCCCAAAAACAGTTCCAATTCTAAGCTTACTTTTTGTGGATCCTCATGAAGCCGGGGAAGTGATTGCTTTAACTCTCTCAGTTCCCCAGGTCTCATAGGTTGAACAGCATACATAGCCACGGGCTGGCCCTGAGCGTTCAGACCATTTGGCACTTCACGTAAGGGATAAGCGTGTGCCGGCTGTGTCGGTGGAAAGGGAAAGTTCTGAACGTTCTGTTCCAAATCCCTTAGTTCTCTCCGCAAACGTGTATGGCGTGTCGGCAGCGGGGAGGGAGGTAATGGAGCCGCTGCCGCTGCTGCTAATGCTTCCTGCTGATTGGGCGGAGGAACTGTCGGTGGAGGACGATAAAACTCATCGTCAGACTCCGGATCTTTAATTTTGGACACAAATTGATCAGCCGGTGGCGGGCTGGGTCCTTCAAATTCAACACGATACTATACTTCCAGGTACGGCATCTCGGCGGTTAATTTATGAGCCAATAGGTAATCTTTCAATTGATTCATCCAGTATGTACTGGTTTCTCCCTCCGGTGCCCAATGATAGGGAAATTTTGGATCCACAAGAGGATATTTTGGCCACCTGTATTTGCACAAGCAAATCATGTGCTTCTTTTCCAGCTTCCGGGTATAATATTTTAGATTCGGGGAGAACCACTGGTGCAGCAGTTGTCCCAAAGGCGAATCTACCGGAATAGGTTTTCTGCCTTCTTCCTCCTCTATCTTCTCTATCCCTGAGATTTCTAATAACTTCTTACTTTGTCCTTTCCCCATTTCTGTCACTAAACTTGTCCTCCAGCAAGTACTGGATTTTCTCCCTGAGAAAATTTAAGGACTCCTTTCTATCAACTGAACCCCGTTCTCTTAAAAAAAGGAACAAATTTACCTGATCACTCCGGGACCTGTCATCAGTTCAGGTATGCGGATGTGCGGGCGTCCCCGACTCAGGCTTTCTCGTGATCCCTGATCACCATTCACAAGGTACCTTCACTCAGTCCGTCCTTTCTCTCTCGATTTTCTCTGAAACTTCGTTTTTTGGATTGGAGATTCCTGGGATCTCTCGATCAATGGGGAGTGGGGATGTCTCCAAACGAGACGGAGTGGCCACTACTCACCAGTCCCCAGAACACCGAGGATCGCCGTGGAATGCCCCACGTTGGGCGCCAAATTGTGAGATTGCGTTCGCACGAGAGACTGACACGACACGGATCTGAGTTTTCTCTCTGGTTTATTACGATTCTGCAGAAGCGGGTTCACATCCAAGGCAGCAGGATGGAACCCCGAGCACATTTTACACAGCATATTTATACCCTAAATCCCTTGCCTCATCGTACGAGGGCTTGATTCACAGTTGTCATCGGAATTCACACCTTCCAGGGACACTTTATTGCCCATTAACATTCCCCCGGTCCACCAAATGGCCTTTGATAATTTTGTTTACCAGTACTTCCTAGACCTCCAACTGTTTGTTGATGGTTCCCCTATCAGTACTGACGCTGCTTTTGAAACACACACATATATACAAAATGTTCATATTGTTCTAATCCTTATCTTCCGGAGGGTTACAAGATATATGCCTTCGTAAGCAATTCTAAGCGTAAGCAAATTTACAGAAGCAAAAGTAGCATTACATTATTTCACTTATCACAAGGTGAAGTGAAAAATTGCTGCTCACTAGATGGAATTTCAGTGATTTATTATAGTTTAAAAGAGTTACAATTAAGGAAATTGTCACTATTTTCAGTGTTCTACAATATATATTTTATACGCTATGGTAGTATCTTGCACAAAATTAGGTAATGTGTGAAATATCAATTTTTTTAAAAAAAGTTATATAATTCTACTATGTTTTCAGGTTTGTACAGGGGAGAAAAGAGAGTCATGAAGTTTGCTAGGTCAAGAATTTGGTGGGAACTGATTGACCACTCAAGCAATTGCTATTTCTGCCTGGTGGACATTTCCAACAACAAACTGGCAAGAACACACCTCCTATCATGTATCCAAACATTCCTTCATCCATTGCCACCATCCCACACTGCCCTGAGCTCCAATGGTGGGATTCAAAAATTTTTACTACTGGTTCTATGGCCATGGCGTGGTGAGCATGGCTTGGTGGTCGTGGCAGGGGAAGGATACTGTAAAATCCCCATTCCCTCCCCATCTCATTAACCTGCTTTCCAGCTCCATTCTCCTGTGCAGGGCAACAAAAGAACACCCAACCAATCAGCTGGGACTCGGGAGGCAGAGAATAGATGGGGACGGGCCAAGTCAGAGGTGGTATTTGCCGGTTCTCCAAACTACTCAAAATTTCTGCTACCAGTTCTCCAGAACTGGTCAAAACCTGCTGAATATCGCCTCTGCTGAGCTCCCTATTCCCATCCCGAGAGGGATCATCTATCTTCAAGAGTGAGAAGCAAGTCAGACAGTGAGGAAGATCTTGTAAATACAGGTTACAATTTCACAGGTGCAGCTGAGGAGAGAAACCCATACTTTACCATCCAGAAAGACCTCAACAATCTGATCAGAGAATTTAGTCTTATCAAGTCCCATGTTCAGTTTCTGACATCTAGTTCAAGGAGTGGAACTTGTTGGGTGAAAGTGTGCAGTCATCACAACTCACAGCTCAGAGAACGTGTCGCCAACGTCCTTCCAACTTCTTCAGTCGACAAGATGGCCTGTGCTTCTGCAACAATGGCCAGTCTATTCCAGGCTATAGGAATACCTGTAGCCTGAGTGAATGGCGCCTATTCATAGACAGTTCATCCAGGAACCTCAAAGCCATGCTGCTTCGTAACAGGAACAAGTTCCCATCTGAATAAAAAAGAATGCTTTTCAATACTTAACCAATAGACGTGGAATAAGTATCAGGATTCTGCTTTTTATCTTACCTCCCTCTTAGATAATATATGATACTTCTATGATAATTAATCCAGGATATCACAAAACGTATTCTACTAAATGTCTCTTATAGATTTTACTCATGTTTGTTCAAACATAGGCCCTCTGTATCATATGGCAAATAATTTTTATTACTGGGATATTTGTGGGATATTTTTCCTTAAAGAAATTAAGCTCTGGTATTTTGAGAATATTTAGCTCCAAAAAATGGGCAACATGGATTTCTTTTAGCTTATACTGGTTAATTTCTTGACTGACAATTTCATACTAAGAACAAAGTTGTTGGTAAAACAGTAAAATCACTTTCTACAATGGCACAGAAAAGTACTTTTATATATTTTAGTTTTTAAAAATATTTAATATATCCAATGAACACAAACAGCAGAAATAATTTCATCAATATACCCAACAGCTAACTGCATAGTATATATTTCATTAAACAGAAAACTCTCATTTATGGGGCATTAATGGTTATGAAAATGCAGAGCAAATTGGGTTCTGATTAGCTTTTATATGTTTTCAGTACATTAAGTTTAGTGCAATTTAAATGAAACATTCTACTCCCACAACTAATAAACATAAAAGATATGGATATTTAGCCCTGCCTGCCTGCATGTATGGTAAATTAGTCACAACCCTGCAGAGGGACCTGTGAGTTGGTCTTACTCGTTTCTCCATCATATCAAACTAAATAAAGAGCATTAATTCTTTTATTCTACAATAATTTCCTTTGTTAGGTAGAACTTTATATTCTATCAATATTCCTGGTAACCACTAACAATTTTGCTACTCTTAGAAGCTTCCATGAACCAACAATTCTTGTTTTGAGACAGGAGACTTGAGAACATTACTTGAGAACTAGATAATGATCCTATTCTAATTTAATTTATTGGAGAATTGGAGAATTGGAAGCAGATATTAAATGTTTCCCTGTGTAAATGTTGCTGAGAAATATGATGGTAAATAGTCCCGAACAATGGTAATTGGAGGTTGCTGCAGGACACCCTGAGGGTATGAGTAAGGTGCCAGGTTTTTGTTGTTTGTTTGACCATTTGTTTGTTCTATGTTTTAAGTAATTGGTTTTATTGCTATTGTGAGCCAGCCAAAATTGTATAAGATAGTCGTACAAAACCTTATAAATAAACACTGAGATTTACCAAAAAAATCAGAATATAACTGAAAAATCCAGTAGCCTTAGTAACAAAAAAAATATCCTTGAGCTAAGCTTCCCTGCTGATGACCATATGAATACTTCTATATAATCTTCTTCATAAAGGGGATTGCCACTACTGTATTATTGCAGGCCAAATCTTTAGACTGAATTGGACATTGTTATCTACCTATCAAGTTCTTTTCAGGACTTTGCATAGACAGATGCCATTACTTCATGATATTAAAGGCATTACTAAAGGATGCAAACTGTTTGGAGCAAATCTGTCTTTTGCAATTGACTGAAAGTGATTTTGTCAATGCCAGTCTTATTCTGGCTGATGCTATTATTATAATATTCACAATAATGAGAAATCTCAGCTGATGTTAACAGAATACAGAGTTGGAAGAGATCTTGTAGATCAGGGGTGTCAAACTCAAGGCCCGCAGGCAAGACCCAGCTTGTGATGTGGTTAGATCTGGCCAGCTGAGCCACCCTGGAAACAGCAAAGGATCAGTCCGCAGCATCTCAGGTCCAGTCCAGGCCGACCAAGCATTAATCTACAACATGGTGGTTGCCATCTGGGCCAGAACATGGTCAGGTTTAGATGCATGAGATTAGCTTGGAACCAGTGAGGAACTGCACTGCTACCCCTGTGGCATGCACAGAGGAGGTGGTGAGCATGCACGGGGTCTGGCATCGCTGGGGCCCATCTTGCCCCACAGGCTGACTGTGTTCTAAGTGCTTCCCTTTCACCCAGGATGCTAGTGTCCTCCTGTGCGCACACCCAGAGGGTGGAGCCGAGACAGTGGGGTGGTCTCTCGCTGCTCCAGGGCAGCTGTGCAGGTCAGATCTTAGACTGACTGCATTCAGGCCAGGTGGCCACAACAAGTTGTAGATCAGCGCCTGTTTTGCTTGGGCTGGGCCAAGATGATGCAGGCTGGTCCTTCGCTGTTTCCAGGGCAGCCCCACATGCTAGGGGAAGTGTCAGATCTGTGTATCTGCCATTCTTCGATGGAAGAAAGGGGGGCTGGATTTGATACATTTAATTCTTTTCCTCTCTATATATCCTAAATATCCTATTTCTTACATTGTCTCTTGTATAAACTTTTACACAATTTATAACTGTTGCCTGGCACCCTGGATGGGTGGAATTGAGGGAATGTAAGGGGAGGAGGGGGCCATGTGGATTGCAATGCCAGAAGATAGCCCTGGGAAACTTTCCTTATCTGCTTTCTCAGAGACGCTGGTATAATAACATCTTCCCACCTGCGGATTGATGGAATCCACATCGGACTGTTGGGAGGGGTTTCTAATTCCCTTTATCTTAGTTGCATGCCCTGAGGGATCTCAGAGCCTGCTTTGAATTTTGACTTGCTTTTACCTCCCTTCAATAAAAAAAATTCCTTTTGAAATACAAAGTTTTCAAGAATCTATAGTTATTTTTTGAAGAGCAGAGAAACTGTGGCTTTCCAATGGGGGTAGTGGTCCCAATGGAAGGAAAGCCTCACGAATTGTGAGGCCAGGCCAATATATGGGACCTGGAGGTTCTGGTGCTGCCCCACTGCCCCCACCTGGCCCCCTGGGCATGCTCATATGCCTCTCTGGATTGACTGTCTGGTCTACAGAGGGCTGATTCTGTTCTCTTGAGAATTGAAGCTCCTATCACTAACACTTGCCTTTTTTTCCTAGGAAGGTTTGGGGCATTTTTCTACCAATCACAGAAGCACTTGATGATGCTACTTGTTAGGAGATATTTGACTATCCTTCTTTTCTAAGTATATGCATGTTTTCTTCCAGAGAGAGTCTATGAAATTGATTGCTCAGCACCAGTGTATGTTTTTTTTTTCTATGAGTGACATGTTTCCATCTGTCTTTTTCTAAGGAGTCAATTCTTTTAGAAGTTGTTTGATCATTATTATGTTCAATTTTGGCATGTTCTTCTTGCAAGGTCTGTGGTTTCTCATTTTCTAGGTTAAGTTTCAGAGTGGCCAGAGTTCCCTTTAAAGCAGTGGTGGTTAACCTTTTGGGCACTGAGTACTGAAATGGGAGCATGTGCACATGCTGGAAACCAGAACAGCAGTTCCCCAACACCGGAAACCGAAAACTTAGCTTCCCAGAGCGTGTATGCATGCCCACCTGGTCTTCTGGTTTCTAATTTAGTTTAGTTTAGTTTACTTTATTGTCATTGCACCTCATACAATGAAATCAAACACCATCTTCAGTGCACATAATGACTATGACCTTGAAAATAAACACAAAGACACATCCTTCACCCTTCACACGTTGAACCGGAAACTCCCGACACCACACCAACACTTTACAGCAAGTATTGATACTATAATTTGGAATTATTATGTTCTATTGGTTTTCTTCTTTTATTATTTTTTCTTAGAAAAGAATTTATAAGCTGTTATGCCTTGATTCTTTGTGCATTGTTTTTATAAAATTGATAAAATTGGTTTATATATATATAAAAAAAAGAAAATGATAATAAGATATGGAAGGCTATATAAAGTGAATATGATGTTTGAATTTGTGTCTGTGTGAAGAGTTTCAACCCGGGATCAGACAGCCTTCAGAAAAGATCTTTTAGTTTTGTTTATGTTTTGTGTTTTGTATGTTTATGAAAGGCAATAAAATTTTATTAAGCAAGAAATATAATTTGGATAAAAGGAGAAGTCTGGATAAGATATAAAGTTAAATAGATAATGTAAATATTGATATTACAATTTGAAATTATTTTATATGTTGTATTGGCTTTCTTCTTTAATTATTATTAATTTTTCTTTTAGAAAAGACTTTTCAAGTTGGCATGCCTGGATTGTGTATTTTGTTTTCTGTAAAATTAATAAAATTTGTTTAAAAAAAAAAGAAAAGAAAATAAACATAAAGACACATCCTTCATCCTTCACACATTGAACCGGAAACTCCCGACACCACACCAACACTTTACAGCAGAATTCAAAAGAGCTACTGCCCTGGGATAGAAGCTGTTTTTCAGCCTATTTGTTCTTGTTTTTATTATTCTGTACCATATGTCAGATGGTAATAGTTCAAAAAAAGGGTTCCCACGATGAGATGGGTCTTTGAGAATGTTTTGAATTTTCTTAAGGCAGCAGGAGCTATAAAGCTCTTCCAAAGAGAGGAGAGGGCAACCAATGATCTTCTGTTAACCTTCTGGAGTGCTTTCCTATCTGCCACTGTGCAATTGGCAAAACATACACAGGTGCAGTATGTTAAAATGCTCTCTGTGGTGCAGCAGTAGAAGGTCACCAGCAGTTTTTCATTCAGTTGTTGTTTTCTGAGAAGTCTCAGGTAGTATAATCTCTGCTGGGCCCTTTTCATCAGTGCTGCAATGTGAGCACCCCAGGCCAGGTCCTTTTTTATAGTAACACCTAGAAACTTAAAACTGGCCACTTGCTCCACTCAGTCTCCATTGATAAGCAAGGGCTGGATATCTGATCTATTCCTTCTATAATCCACTATAAGCTCCTTGGTTTTATTGGTGTTGAGGACCAAGTTATTGTCTCCACACCACAAAAGCAACCAGTCCACCTCATCTCAGCAGGCAGACTCATCCCCCCGTAGATGAATCCTACTACTTTTGTATCATCTGCAAATTTAGTAATAGTATTACTAGCATGAGTGGGAATGCAGTCATGCACATAAAGAGAATAGAGTAAGGACTCAACACACAATCCTGTGGTATACCAGTGTTAAGAATAAGGGCTGAAGAGGTATGATTACCTAATCTGACCTTCTGTGAGCAGCCAGACAGGAAATTCATAATCCAAGGGCAGATAAAATAAGAAAATCCAAGGTCCAGAATTTTAGACACTAGTCTATGTGGAAGAATTGTGTTAAATGTAGACCTAAAATCTACAAAAAGCATCCTCACATAGCCCCTCCTCCCCCACTATACTAGATCAGTCAGAGCAGTGTGAAGAGTGATGTCCTCTGTAGATCTATTTCTTCTGTATGCAAACTGGTGTTTATCAAATGTATGCAGAAGACCAGAAATGATGTGCCGGCAGCCCAATTTTTCAAAGCACTTCATGATGATATGAGTGAGTGCCACTGGTCTGTAATCGTTGAGGATATTGATAGGGAACTTCTTTGGCAGCGGAACAATGGTGGAAGCCTTCAAACAAGATGGAATAGTGGACTGGGATAAAGACCAATTGCACTTGGCCAGAGATACCAACAGGACCAGCAGACTTTCTAGGGTCTACAGCCCTCAGAATGCTCCTCACCTCCTGTTCCTCCACAATGAGGTGGGGGATACAATTAGCTGGTGGTTGTATTTTATCTATCTCTGATGTCTCCACTTCAAAGCGAGCAAAGAGGTGATTCATTTCCTCTGCCAATGAAGCATCCCCCTCAGCAGGGATGACATTGGTCGGTTAATGGTTTATAATTTGTTGAATCCCTCACCACACTTGCTTCATGTTATTGTTATAAAAATTATCCTCAATCTGACCTTCCGGTTTCGCGTGGCTTCGGGGCAGCAGGAATTCGTGACAGCTCGTGATTCCTGCTGTGCTAGCCGCCGAGGTACCCCCGATCCAGATGGGTCAGGGGGATATGGCTGCCCTGTAGGGACAGCTGAAGAGAGAGGGGAGTCGGACAGGGGGTTGGGGGTATCGCAGACCCCCTCCTCCTCTGGAAAAACCCCTTTTTCCCAAGGCGGTGGAGCGGCGGTCAGCAATGGCCGCCACGAAGAAGCCAGCAACCGGGTAAGATTGCGCTGGAGGAAGTAAGAAGAGTGAAAGTGCTGTCTGAGCCGGGTCAAGTAACATCTTTCAAATTGGTTGGAACTGAGCTATTTGAGTCGCTGGAGGATACCTTGTATCCCTAAGAAGATCGAAAGCGGCGGAGAAGCTGTTAAAGGGAACTTTTTTTTTTTTCTTCACTCTCCCACCCCATGGAAACAGCAGATATGTTTGGACATATTGGACATTGAAAGTGAATTGTTTTGAGAGTTGAAGCTAAGGGACAAAAGGGTTTTTGGACATTGAAAAACTTAAGAAATTGGAAAACCCTTGTTGGAGGTATAGATTTCTGATTATTTAAAATTGATGTTGCAAGTGGGAAGGGAGAGGAAAAAAAATTGGAGCAGAAGCTGAAAAAGGAGGAGATTGCCTAGAATCCCAAAGAAAGGTATATGGTAATTGGACCTCTTTGATTAAACATTAACCCCAGAAAGAGAAAGAGAAGAAGGAAGAAAAGTATTAATTTTTGGAATTTTTTTTTGAATTATTCTTGATTAAAAATATTTGTGGTTGTTTTGGGAAAAGTTTCTTTTTTCATAATGGCATCGCTTGTGGATGAACTAAAGACTGAATATCAAAAATATAAAAAAGAAGATACTTTGGGCACTTTGTTTCAATTCTTAGAAATGGCGTTATGTACTTATGAAAAGTTGACTACGCAGCAGAAGGACTGGGACAAAGAAGAAGAGGAAGAAGAAGCCATCTTTGATGAACAATGGGTTCTTTCCGGGGAGGAGGAGAAAAAGGATAAGAAAAAGGGGATTTTAAGAATTATAAAAACAACCAAAGAAGAGAAAAATGAGCGGAAAGGTGGAGGCAAGGTTAGAAAGCAAAGGAAAGGGAGTAAGAAAAGGGAGGAGGAAAGACAAAGGGGTAAAAAGGGCAAGGAGAAGAATAAGCAAGAGAGAAAGGGGGGGAGGAGAAGCCTCAATGGGGGGAAGCAAGATCTAAAGAAAAAAAGTTTATTCAGAGACAATGGGTGAATTTAATTTAGGATAAAAGAGGGATTCTGGAGGGTACATAAGATTGTGTTTTTTATATGTGTATTTAGAGTATAAAATTCATTGTGTAATTTTAGAATCTTTTAAACAGAATCCCAAGAAAAATTGTTATATGAAGTACTTTTAAGTTAGGGTAATGAGTTATAGATGTTACTCCAATTGGTGTACAGGAGAAGTATAATAAAAGAAAAAAGATGAATGGATAGTTGGAAATAGAACAGACAAAGAATATTATTGAAAATGATAATAAGATATGAAAGGATATATAAAGGTTTTGTTATGTTTTTTTTTTTTTTTTTGGATGCTGTATATTGAAAAAAGGCAAAAAAAATTTAATTAATAAGAAATAATTTGGATGAAAAGGAGAAGTTGGGATAAGATATGAAGTTAAATAGACAAAGTATTGATACTATAATTTGGAATTGTTATGTTCTATTGGTTTTTTTCTTTTATTATTTTTTCTTAGAAAAGAACTTATAAGCTGTTATGCCTTGTGCATTGTTTATATAAAATTGATAAAAATGGTTTATATATATATATAAAAAAGAAAATGATAATAAGATATGGAAGGATATATAAAGTGAATATGATGTTTGAATTTGTGTCTGTGTGAAGAGTTTCAACCCGGGATCAGACAACCTTCAGAAAAGATCTTTTAGTTTTGTTTGTGTTCTCTGTAAAATTAATAAAATTTGTTTAAAAAAAAAAAATTATCCTCAATCTTCCTCTTATAATCAGTCTTGGCCTTCCAAATATCTTTCTTCAGATTAGTTCTGGCAACACTGTATCTTGCCCCATCACCGGACCTAAAGGCCTTGGTCCTGTCATGCAAGAGGTGCTGGACTTCCTTGGTCATCCAGGGTTTCTGATTGGAATAGATCCTAATACATTTATGCACAGTGATAGTATCTGTGCAGTGTTTGATATATGAACAATTGCAGTGTGCTCCTCTAGGTCAGGATGGTAAAAGATATCCCAATTTGTGTTCTCAAAACAACCCTGAAGTTGTTGGGAAGCATCTTCTGGCCAAGATTTCACTGTCTTTATTATAGGCAGAGCCTGTCTCCTAAGAGGGATGTACGCTGGTGCTAAAAGCAGTGACATATGATCTGATTGTCCCAAATGTGGTAATTGTAAAACCTTATAGCCTTGTTTGTTATTGGTATGTACGTTGTGCAATATGCTTGCTCCTCTAGTAGCACACTTAACATGCTGATAGAATTTAGGGAGCATTGCTTTTAAATCAGCTTGATTAAAGTACCCCGTTATGATATGCACTGCATCAGGATACTTATTCTGCTGATTACTAACAATGTTATACAAGAATCCCAAAGCTATGGTAGTATTGGTATCAGGTGGGATATAGACTGCAGTAATCAAAACCACGCTGAATTTCTGTGGAAGATATATGGGTCTACATTTAAGAGTCATATACTCCAGATCCATCCATATACTCCAGATCCAGTCGCTGTCTATAATCTTTGTATTGATACACCAGTTTTTGTTCACATAAAGGCTTAAACTTCCCCCATTGATCTTGCCAAAATCTCTACTCCTGTCCTGCCATTGAGCTATGTAGCCTTCCAGCTCAACAGCTGTATCTGGAATGAGTGAATGAAGTCAAGTTTCTGTGATTAGCAAAACACAGCAGTTCTTGATGAATTTAGTCTTTGCACATGTGTGCAGGAAAACCAGGTGGCCAGGGCATGCATGCACTCTGGGGAGCAGCACTCCCGTGTGTGCAAAGACTGGCTGGCTGATGTGTGCATGTGCTCCAGGGAGTTGCTATTCTGGTTTCTGGTGCACCTTTGCGCACAAAGACCAGCTGGCCAGAGTGTGCATGCGCTCCGAGGAGCTGCTCTTTTAGTTTCTGGCGCTCCTGTGCATGTGAAGCCCAGCAGGCCAGCACGTGCATAAACTCTGGGGAGCTGTTCTTCCGGTTTATGGCACTCCTGTGCATGTGAAGACCAGCTGACCAGCAAGCACATGCACTCCGGGGAGCTGCTCTTTTGGTTTCCAGCATTCCAGCTTCCCTGAACTCCTGGATCCTTGATTAAAAGAACAACCAGATCTTTGAAAAAAAAGCATATTATAAGGTCAGAGCCATATGAAGCTTGGCTGTACATGTTTTGTGAGGGCCAGTGACACCACAGATAAAGCATGACTCCAGAGTCCTCAAAATGGCATCGTTCTAATAAATGGATCCCAGAAAATGCCTACTCTATCAGTGAGTTGAGCAGAAGTAATTCAATATAGGCAATCCAGCAAATAAATCAGCTTTTGCCACAAAGAGCTTTGTGACCATCACATTCAAATTGGCACTTCAAGTGTACCAAGAACCCAGTTGGGAGCCACTGCAGCTTGTGGGTTTGGTGATATAATGTGGGATAACTACTCAGGCTCATGCCTTCTGGACTGGTTGCAATTCAACTGTATCATCACAGCTAGGGCGGCTAATGATAGAGTGAAGCTGCAAGTGGTGGAAGTGGTGAAGATGGGATATGGGTAAGTGGGAAAGAGCTTTGTCTCTAAGGGATACAGCCTTCCCTGGTCTTGGTTGTTTTGTTTTCTTGCCCTTGCAATAGGCCTCAGGCAAAGTGGCCTCTTGATGAAGATGGAGTTGGAGGTAGCAAGAGGATTGCCAAGTCCAATGCAGAATGATGGCCTTCCTTTGGAGTCTGCAGGGTTTTTTTCATTAACGTGAGTTTTCTGGAGCTCAGAGTCAATATCTTTGATGCTCTTACTCACTTTCAAAGCAAGAAAAGTGAAATGTCAAAGAGCCTTCTTTTGGAGACCATATTTTGTAACTAACAGTTATGTTTATGGCATAGCATCATATATTTTGTCTTCATTTCTGACTCACTAAAGATTTTAGTATCAATGAAGGTTTCAGTCCATACTAATCGTTAGCTTCTCAAGGTAGGCCATATCAAGAAACAGATAACACATAGCCTACAATTACTTTAATTAAAATACTATATTAACAGAATCTTGAAAGTCTTAACACTATTCCTTCCTCCCTCTTTTATCTTCTTGAGAATTATGGAAGTATCTGGGATGTTTTCATACATTTTCTTTATATGGACCTAAGCCTTGGTAACAGATCTTTCCTCTTTCCATGAAAGTCACCCTCTATACTCTGTACACTAATAAAAATGAGGATCTTGTGGTAATTTTGAGTATGAGAGAAAAACCTAAATCTGATGTGCCTTTGTGTATTATGAACCAAATCCAGGAGATTAATAGATCTAGAACAGCTGGAACAGATTATATGTAACGCATCTAGAACAGAGGAAACTGCATATGTGCATATATGTATAAAAATAATGAACAAAAACATATGCATAGGCTTATGTATACCATGAAATAATATCTATTTAGTTTCAAATAATAACTATTTAGTTTTCAGTGATAATTTATACCTTCATAAAGCAAATTCAGGACAGGTAAGGCAGCTCCTCTATCCAGACTTGTTTTAGGGAATCAATCATCAGAAATAATGCTTGGTATAACAACAAACAATTTGCTCTATTGTGATACAGTGAATACAGTTTCATAAATTACACAAACTTTTTTTGCTTTTTAGAAATAATATGGAAATCTATTTGATTATACATAAACACAAGCACACATATCTCTGTCAAGTAAGCTTAATTTTCTCTTTATGTCTGGACTGTAGAAAAAACAACAAACCAACAAAAGAACTATAGTTGGTCATAAAAAAACAGTCCTGTTATCCAAGACGCCAAAGAGTAAATTTAGTAGGAACTCAGGCAGAGTGCCCAGCTATAATAACACTATTCTCAGTTTAGCAGTGCACAGTGGTTTTTTCAGTTACCAGTAAAACACAGAAAACCAATTAACAAATAATGGGCTTTTAATGGGCTTTCCCTTGAGAAGAAACAGAAAGATGTTATGCCCAAATATCCCTTCATATTTCATAACAGACTTTCAACATAGTTTAAAAGAAAAAATAATAGATGATCATACAGAAAAGAGATCTGAGAATTTTTATCTCAATCAGTTACTATAATTAAAAATAAAAGAACCATTTTAGAATATGTATTGGTGGTTTTTATATTCGCTTTTGGGTTAGCTAAGCACTGTGAAGTTCAGAATCAGAAAGACATGGAAAACACACTGTCAGCCTCAAGATACCTTCCCCTTCTTACCTTTCTGCTAAAATGCTTTCCCCTTCTACCTTTCTGCTATTGTTTCATTATTTCTATCGGCTGTCATGGCAACGGTGGGAGGGGGGATTTTATATGGGAAGAAAGCTGGAGGTGTTTGCATTCCTTGCTGGGCTAGCAAGGGGAGGGGGGATTCTTGTCTTTAACTTTCCGTTTCCTGGCTATCTTTTCCTCTTTTGCGCAACTGCGAACTTTTATCAAAATATGTCAAGGTCATTTGACAAGACGTCTCATCACCATCTGAAGATGACCACATGAGCTGTTTCAAAAGTTTTAATTGGAAGAATCATTTGAACTTTGGGGGGTGGGGGCAAACCTATTTCTTTGTATATGCATTCTACCCGCCAATTCCTCAGTTTCGGAATTGCTTTGTAGCTACCACTTTATTTCCCAGTAAAAGGATAACTTTGCTCTACCCCATGGAGTCTGAGTATTTCTTTCTTGGGATCTAGAAGGAGCGCAGCCTGACACACACACTCATAAAATTTGAGTTAGGTGTAAGCAGAAATTCAAAAGAGTTGCTTACAACAAATGTACATGAGTGCAAATGTGTGTGAAACAAGTGTGAATGTAACATCCATAAAACTTTTATAAAAATTTAACTTTTAAAAAATGCATCTTTTTAAAAAATCATATAAGAATTATATGCTCATGGACAAAGAGGCAGTTGTATTACAGAGTTGGAGACAGATGCAACTTTTGTTCCTTTATATTCTCTGAGGCACTTGCTTTTCTTTGAATCTAGAGGTCTGAAGAGCCCTGACATGAAATGTGATGCCAGAATAGTCTCTGTTACACAGTTGGGCAGCTATAGCAACTTTATGACTTGTGGACTTCTGGAAGTTGAAATCCACAGGTCTTAAGTTGCCATAATTGTCTACAACTGCTGCTACCTATGCAAGTAGATATCCTTTCAAAACAGAACTATGTGCTGTAGCCTTTGACCATTTTTATTTTTGAAAAATCTTTTTAGGATATAATTTGCAGGCTAGCTTACCACCTGATTTTCAGGAAAATGATTTGTTATTTTGTTTGTACCTTTTATTTTCAACAGTCGTGAGCTTGCTGTTTTCAGTGTTGTACACAGACAAGTGAGACAGTAAATAAATGTATACGTTATTATAATATTGTTCTTTATATGTTAATAATTCATTAAACATGCTGTTATGTTTTCTTCCAGTCCACTCCCATGTCTTATAAGTTCTCTAGCCCAGGGATCACCAACCTTTTGGACTTCAGGGACCACTAAATTCATAATTTTAAATCCTGTGGACCACTAATATGATATGCCTAATGATCAGCTGTGTGGGTGTGGCTAGGTGATCATGTGACTGGATGGGCATGGCCAACTCAATGTCACTCATGTCAACTGGCCTTTACTCACTCCTCCCCTCCCAGCCAACCCTCGCCTGCCCACTGGGCTCCTTAGAGCCCCAACATGAAGCAGTTGTTGGCGTTAAGAAGCCATCAAATGAAAGAGTTGGCAAAACAGCTGGCTCACTACAAATTGGATCTGATTGAGAAGGAGGCTCAGCAGAAGCACTTCACTGAGGACTACAAGCATTGGCTGTCCAAGCAGAGAGAAGACCTGCAGGCGAGGTACTGCCACCTGGAGGCTCAGTAGGCTGAGATGGTCAGCCAGTTCCAGGCCACGATGCAGTCCCACTGAAACAAGGCCTTCTGGCTCTTTGCCACCAGCAGCACTTCCCTCCAGACTTCACCCAAAGCCCAGCACCAGGAGGCTGAAGTAGACCTCAAGTCAGAATTTCTGCCCCTCTTCTGACCCACACAAAAAGACCCTAAAGGGGGAGACTCTCTGCAGCAATGCAAACATTCATTGCATGTATCAGGCCCAGGGGCAGTAGTTTGAGGACCCCTAATTTAATGCAATATAAAAAATGCAAATAATTTTCTTGCAGACCACCAAAATTTTCTCACAGACCTGGACCACCAATTGGTAACCACTGTTCTAACCCTCAGTCTTTGTAATATCACAGTACCTTTAAAGTCTCTAATAAACAAATGCCAGGGTAGAAAGTTTAATTCAAATTCTGTTTTCCAAAAATACATACATTTCTACATAAGCCTTTTAATTCATACACACAATTGATGAAAGGCAATTCATGTCTTTTCTGCACAATCAAGGATTAATTGAGCATCTAAAAAGAAAGACTGGCTTGCATTTACCCAAAAATAGCCTCTGCAATAAACTCTAAACATGTTCTGGCAACCCAAAGTTTACTGATGCCTACAAGAAATTAATTTAACTATATTGAATTTATTTGGAATTTAATAGTGTAATTGTTACCTTCCTTTGCTTATTGTGTCTTTCCTGCATAAATGACTGTTTATATCTAAACATTCATGGGTTTAGTAAGGGAATTTCTCATTAAAATCCTTCCATGTGCAACACCAAATAGTTTCACAGTTATCTTTAAATTATGATGAAACTTTCTACATGCACTGTCAGTTATGAAGTTGACAAATTTAGGTTCCATGATAAATTTTGTTTATTAAACCAATTAAAGGATAAATGGAACAAATGGGTATTGGTAGACAGTGAATATCCAGAGGCATGAAGAGTCTATATAATTTTGATATAGAGAATCAAATAGATATATGTTTTGCAATCAGTATAGCCAAAAGAAAGGAAGGTGTACATGCCATTCAGCTGAGATCCTGAAGATGCGGTGATTCAGAGATGTTACTGAATTCTAACTCTCCTCACACTTAACCTATGCGATCAACAATAGGCAACTCTAGGAGAAACATTCTAATATTTGGGGGGATAAATGTTGTTCTAAAGAAATAACTATTAAATCAAGTTGCAGTTCATTTTTCAACATTCAGAAAAAATCTTCAGTTTTTCATAAGATTTAAAACGAGGCTTACGTAGAAACAATTAATTAAACAATATTGCATGGTGAGGATAGTATGAATGGTTGTTCTAAACAAAAGTAATTAGTCAATTATGTAGTTTGCACAGATTCAACATAGTTAAAACCTAACAAGTAGATTTGCTTTACTGTGAATATTCACAGTAGAGCAAATCTACCAGGCAGGTTTCAAACATACTCTCTTCTGTTCAGCTCTAATCAAGAGTTTCCTTGTAGAAAGTGAATCTTGTTTATTCAGTCCAAGGCACCAGCCTTCTTAGAATTCTCTAGCGACACAAAGGCCTGATAACACTGTCTGTAGAAACTACTGTGAGGGAGGAGGAGAGCTGGAAGAGTAATACATCCTTAAAAGACCTTGGTCCAGCTGGCCTGGCTGGTAGCACCTTGCAAGGGCCCCTTTCCAGCGTTACAGGAGAAGATGGTCAACAGTTTTGAAGGCGGAAGAGGGCTTTATGCCCCAATGGCAGACAAAATGGTAGAACCGTCTTCTAGGATAAGGGAAACTCTGA
Organism: Hydrophis major; assembly: GCA_033807585.1. Taxonomy (NCBI): domain Eukaryota; kingdom Metazoa; phylum Chordata; class Lepidosauria; order Squamata; family Elapidae; genus Hydrophis; species Hydrophis major. The sequence continues at coordinate 59,129,034 of CM066333.1, read as the reverse complement.
TTTCAAACCTCCACTGCCTTGTGGCTATATCTATCATTGGAAAAGGCTTCAGGAGTCAATCTCGAGGCAAAATCTGAAGCCAGAGTCCCAGAAGCAGTTCGTGACTATATACAATCACATTCTGGTAACTCCTGCGACTGCAGCTGGAACTAATGGTATTGGCTCTGCCGTTCCATTAGACTATTTCAGTGACGTGGAGAGGGGGGATCTGCTTGGGTACCAGTTTATCCTCCATATTAAATTATCCAGGCCTCGTGCTCTGGAGAGGACACCCCAGCTTTGCATAGAGCAGGCTGGTCCAACCCGCAGCCCGCGGGCCACATGCGGCCCAGGTCGCCTTGTAATGCAGCCCAAAGCCCACCCCAATCTTCGTGAAAGATCCAGCGAGGAGGAGGAGGAGAGGCAGGCACGAGCCGGGGCGAGGCGAGCAACAGAAAAGGCGGGCAGCCACAGCCCAAAAGTCCCGCCTCGCCACCTCCTGCTGTTGCCGCCGCTGCCGCCACCGCTGCTGCTTCTGCCCCCGCCGCTGCCGCATTTCAGGAGGAGAGGTAGGCGCGAGGCGTGCGAGCTTTCTTCTCCCCCCCACCCTGGAAAATTTGGCTGGAAAATTAATAAAAAATAAATAATTTGCAGGAGGAGAGGTAGGCGCGAGGCAGGCAAGCTTTCTCCTCCCCCCTCGCAAAATTTGGCCGGAAAATTATAAAATAAAAAATAAATATTTTTTAATAAATAATTAATAATAAATAATAATAAAAATAATTTTATTTTATTTTATGTGCGGCCCAAACCAAATTTTCATCTTCTAATGTGACCCAGGGAAGGTGAAAGGTTGGACACCCCTGGCATAGAGCATTGACACAACACAGGAAGTGACAGTTACCAGTTTCATAGCACGATACCACAGTCTCTTGAGACTGAAGGATGCCATTTCAATTGAAGAAATTACTTTTTAATATACATTTTATTGCTAGCATGGGATAATGTATTTCCAATTGTTTATATTTATTTTGAGAGTTTTTAAAGGAATAACATAGGTAATTCAGTAGCCTTCCTTTTTTTGCCCCAAGGAGAAGCTTTGAAAACAAGGACTTTTTAAAAAAAAAAATTTTTGCCAGGAGCAATAAAATCAATTTCACACTGAATTATATTATACTTCTGCAATCTAACACTTCCATCTTTATTTCAGATAGATACTTGTTTGTTATATTTATTTAGACCAGAAAATAATATCCAGGTTTTTCTGGCAAGAAAGCAAGGTAAATCAAATACTTTTGTCCTTATTTGATTACAGTTAAGGGAAGTTTAAACATCCCTGTTTGCTTGCCTTCAAAGTACAAATTCAATGTTTTACAAACCAACAAGCAGCTGATTAGCAGTGTATTTTATTTTTTATCCAAAAATATTTTAGACAAATGTGAACATGTATTTCATTTTAATTAAATCTTACATTTGAAACAAGTATTTAATGGCATCCACTTGTCTCAAGAAAAAAATTGCTTGTTTATTGGCATGAAAACAAAGCTAAACTACAATATATCTGCTGTACAGCTAAGCAGTAAGAAATATAACCAAAAGGAAAATTTTCTACTCTGCATTTGACTTACTGCCTATTTGTTGATCTGTTAGGATTATTAATATCGAAGCAGCTGAAATGAAAAGGTTGTCTCTTAATTCCACTTGTCCCTGAGGATCCATCTACAATCCCACTAGATTCCAAGCCCTCCACTATTAAATATTATTTGGCAAGGTCTAGGAAGTACCTACGCTACGGCATAGCCTCCCCTCCCCCAAGATATGGCAGTTTCTAATCTCTTTGCTTTTTAGGAGGGCCATTATCATGTAAGCTTTTCTGTTATATCAGGATGGGAGGTGAGCCTGCATTTTTTTTGCCTATGGTTTTCTTGATGTAACATTATAGGGTGAGTGATGTGTTTAGGATTTTAGTCTTATGTAGTATTAATATTAAGTGTTTTAGTCTTTCTTTTAGTATTTGTATACTTGTTTAGTATTTATTTCCCATACATTTTTCAAATAAATAAACAAACAATATGATTTTCCCAATCATCTTATCTTTGAAATAGTCATGAAATGGATAGTGAAAAAATTGTTGCAACATTATTACAAAATAAAATAGGTGTAATCTAAAATCATGCTGGCAGACCCTTTGGGTCAAGAATTCTCCAATAAATATATTTAGTAAAGCTGGGCTGTATTTCCTGGCACATTTTAATTTCTCTAACTATTGATTTTTGTTCCTTCTATTAAGGATTTCTTCTTAAACCCAGACTAAAGAAAAATGAAAGGAAACAAGGATGTCCTTTACTGCCTAAAATTTTTGTCACTTAGCAAGTCAGACCCAAAACAGAATGTAAACCTTGTACTAATCCTGAATCAAAAGAGGTAAATTCTTCCCCTCTCTTCCTTGAGCACAGTCTACAGTTTTATAGAATTTGAAGAGTTATTAGTACTAATACACAATCATGAGTTACCAAAAGGCAAAAGTGCTTGAATTAAATTCCTGTTAGATGGTGTGAACCCCATAGAATACAAACTGGCTATGTATATTTGTTGATTCCCAATATGGAATGAAGCAGACCCTATATTGCCACCTGTTGGTCAATATAATTGAAATCTACTGTATATGTTAGAAATATAGGATGTTTCTATAGAATTAAAAATTCCTAATGGAGGATCTTTGGCATAAAAAGCTAGTAGTGGAATAAGAGCCACAGTAGTTTGAATGGGCGTTGATCCTTCCCTGACATGCCGTTTCTCTGGAGCCGGGAGGATCATCCAGAGAGTGGGAGGTGCTTCAGTCTGCATTGTTGAAGGCTGAGCTTAATTACTGAGGAATGCTCCGCCCTCCATCACGTGGCTCCTTTGCATTCCCCAGTTTACATGAAGACGAGAGTGCTCTCATCTTACTATGCTAAGCGGTTCCTTGGCTGAAACAAGCCCCCACCAGATGGTGAACTTAAAAGGGTGGGGCTGGATGATCCTCCCGGCTCCAGAGAAACAGCGTGTCAGGTAAGGACCAACTCCCATTCTCCTGAGAGCCGGTCGGATCATCCAGAGAGTGGGACATACCAAAGCTTGGCTGTCCTATGGGAGGGACTCCGTCTGGTTCTGAAGTCCCTGCGGTTCCTTGAGGACTCACTGGAGAACTCGTCTCCCAAACGAAGCCTCCACCGAGGCAAATATGTCGATTTTATAATACCTAATGAAGAGAGATGGGGAGGCCCAGGTGGCTACCCGACAAATATCAGCAATTGGAGCCTGGGTGGCCCAAGCTGCCGAGGTGGCTGCACTTCTGGTGGAGTGTGCCGTTATGCCACTGGGCACCGGCAGAGCCTGGGACAAGTAAGCTTTGGAAATAGTAGCTCTAATCCAGCGGCCGATTGCTGGGAACACTTTGTGTCCTAAGGATTTAGGTTGAAAGGAAAGGAAGAAGGATTCGGACTTCCTAAAGGGCTGGGTACATTTAATGTAAATGTGGAGGGCCCGTCTTACGTCCAGGGTGTGCCAAAGCTTCTCCCTTTCCCGTGAGGGATTTGGGCAGAAGTTCGGAAGTATGGGTTCCTGTGCCCTGTGGAAGGCTGAATTGACCTTAGGCAAGAAGGTAGGGTCCGGCCGTAGAACCACCCGGTCGGCATGGAAGATGCAAAGGTCTTTCCTCACCGACAAGGCAGCTATCTCTGATATTCGGCAAGCCGAAGTAATGGCCACCAGGAATACGACTTTGAAAGTTAGGAACTGGAGTGAGGATTCCCTGAGAGGCTCAAAGGGATGTTTAGTAAGGGACATCAGGACCTTGTTGAGGCCCCAGGTAGGGTATCTGTGTACAGTTGGGGGACACAAGTTAGTTGCTCCCCTAAGGAACGCCCTAATGCGAGGGTGGAGGGAGAGGGTACCCAGATTGTCGCAAATAATCACAGTTGAAAGGGCTGCTAACTGACGCCTCAAGGTGTTCGGAGAGAGTCCCTTCCTTGGACCTTCTTGGAGGAATTCCAAAACTTGAGCAATGGAGGGTGAAAGAGGGTTGATCTGGAAATTATGGCACCACTTGCAGAAGCTATTCCAAGTGGCATTGTATATTCGGGTTGTTGAGGGCCGCCTTGCGGCTAAAATGGTATCAATAACCTGGTCAGAGAACTGCTCCTTCCTTAGACGTTCCCGCTCAACCTCCAAATGGCTAACTGGAGCCACTGAGGGTCCGGGTGTTGGAGGGGCCCCTGGGAAAGGGATATCCTGTGTGGGGGAATTTTCCAAGGGGGGGCCATCGATAGATAGTGGAGGTCCGCAAACCATGGGCGCCTGGGGCAGTAGGGTGCCACTAAAATCAGCTCTGCTTTCTCAGAGATGAGCTTCTGGATGACCCTGGGGACCAGGGCCAACGGAGGGAATGCATATAGAAGCCCTGTGGGCCAGGGGCAATGGAGGGCATTGTGATTCTCGGCCCCGTGGGAGGGATACCTTGAGAAAAACCTGCGGAGTTGGGTGTTGAGCGGGGATGCAAAGAGGTCTACTGACGGGAGACCGAACATCACGGTCGCTTCCCTGAACAGTGATGGGTGAATGTGCCACTCGGTCTGGTCCACCATGGTCCTGCTCAGCCAATCTGCTTGTGTGTTTGAGACCCCTGAGATGTGCTCGGCTTTGAAGGAGAGAAGATTGCGCTCCGCCCAACAGCAGAGGCGCTCGGCCTCTCTCATCAAACTTATGGACTGGGTGCCCCCTTGTTGGTTGACGTGAGCCTTGGCGGTGGCGTTGTCCGTGAGTATCAGGACATGCCGCCCGCGTACGCGAGGAAGGAAGTTGCGCAGGGCCAGGTGGATGGCATGAAGTTCTAACCAGTTTATATTGCATGTGCGTTCTACCTGTGACCATTTGCCCTGTGTCGAGAGTGAGTGGATGTGAGCGCCCCATCCGGACAGGCTGGTGTCTGTGGTGAGGATGAGGTGTTGGGGTTCCTTGAAGCAGTGTCCCTTGTTGATGGCGGGACTGGTCCACCAGAGGAGAGACGTGAGGACCCTTGAAGGCACCTTGACCGCGGCCTTTGAATTGCTTCTGCCAGTCCTTTGGAATGGGAGCGGGAACCATTGTAGGGATCTAGTGTGTAAATGGGCCCAGGGAACAATGGAAATACATGAGACCATTTTACCGAGTAATTTAGACAATTCTAAAAGTGTTACCTTTCTTGATCGTCTGATATGTTTGACAGTCTCCTGGATGCTACGGAATCTCTCAGGGGAAAGGAAAACCTTTCCCTGAACTGAGTCAATGACGGATCCCAAGTGGGTGATCCGTGTAGATGGTAACAGATGGCTCTTTTGCCAGTTTACTAGGAACCCATGATCTTGGAGGGCAGAAAGAGTAGTTCTGATATCCTTCTCTGCTTGGGGTCTGGAGTGAGACAGATGAGGATGTCATCCAGGTAACAGTAGAGACAAACCAGGAGGTCCCTGAGGTGGGCCGCTAGGGCCGCGAGGACCTTAGTGAAGGTTCTCGGGGCAGAGGCCAATCCAAAGGGAAGTGCCACATATTGGAAGTGGCGATGGTTGTAGCAGAACCTGAGGAATTTGGAATGGGAGGGCCGGATTGGGATGTGAAGGTACGGCTCTGAAAGGTCTATGAAGGATAGCCAGTCCCCCTGCCTGATGCCTAGTAGAATTGATTGTAGGGTGTGCATCTTAAACCTGCGGTAGGTCAGGTAACGGTTAAGGTGTTTCAGGTCTAGAATAGCCCTCCATCCCCCTGAGGATTTGGGGACCACGAAGAGGGGATGCCATAAAAAATTCAGGGGGGGGCGCGCTGAAATTCAAGCGCGAGGCCCAGTCTGATGGTCTCCCTGACCCAGGCATTGGAGGTGGAAGAGTCCCACCGGTCGGCGAAATGCTTGAGGCATCCACCGATGGGGAGGGGTGGACGGGGTCTATCTGTTGCACCGGAAGGGCTTCCCTCCTGAACCCCTGAAGGGGCGCCTGTAGCTGCCACCCCTCCTGCTCCTGTCACCCGGATCGGCTCGATCCTGGGGCTGGAAAGGCCAGAAGGAGGGGGGTCTCGGGTACCTGAGCAGGAAAGGAAACTGGTAGAAAGGTTGTGAGGAACCTCTCCGAAAGGGCTGTGCTCTTGAGTCTAACCTACGGAAAAGTGGGGGAAGAAATTTTTTCTTGCTTCTGGTTTCTGATAGAAATGGCTCCAGGACGGTGCCGAATAATTTGTCCCCTTTTATGGGGGCGGTGGCCAGCTTAACCTTGTTTTTTACGTCCGCCTGCCAGTGCTTGAGCCAGAGCAGGCGGCGAGCTGTAACATGAGAGGATATTGCTCGGGTAGAGAACTTAACCGCATGGTATGTGGTGTCGGCCGAGAATTCTGCCGCAGCCATCAATTTTGCTATGTCCTGGTGTGCCCTTGTGTTAGAGGGGGGGACATGCTGCCTCAGTTGACGGAGCCACCGGATCGAAGACCTGGTGAAGAAGGAAGCAGCAGTGGCCGATCTAATGGCCCAGGTGTCTGCTTGGTGAGCCCTACGTAAAGCAAGCTCGGACCTCTTGTCCTCGGGCTTCAGGACTTCCAGGGGATCACTGGGGGAGGACGAGGATGCCAAACCAACGATGGGCTCATCTACCTCGGGAGTGTTAAGCAGGTTGCAGAAGCTTGACTCAAGGTTAAAGAACCTCCTGTCCTGGCTGGATGGGGCGGGAGGGCCCTTGTGGAGTCTAACTGGTTTGAGACTAAGTCATGAAAAATGGGCAGGGCCGGGATCACCTCCGCCTCCACCACGGGCTGCCTAAAGATGGCGTCCTCCTGTCCCTCTGCTGGGGAAGGGAGAGCCGAGGAGGACTGTAAAGACAGGCCAGAAATGTTCCTGGCCTTAAATAGAAGCGATTTAAACATGTGCGGCTTGAACAGACCCACAAAGGTGGGTTGATCCGGGGTGAGGCCCTCATCCTCGGACATATCCCCCTCCATAGGGTCTATCTCCGATAGTTGCTCCCCTTGGTGCGTAGACCCCCATTCCAATTCCTCCTCCTCCCCGAACTGATCTAGGTCCTCCATGGCCTCCTCCAGATCCCTTTCTGGGAGAGAACTGCCCTCCTGTAAAGGTACCTGACCAAGAGTGAAGTCCGATCTAGGCGAGGACCTGACTGATGGCGAGTCGTGTTCGGGCGCTATCGAGGGAGGACCAGACCTGGACATCTGTTGCAGGCCCTCTGCAATCCCCTGGCGAATAGCCCGTTCCATCCATGCCTGCATGTGCGCAGGGATCTCAACTGTGGCGACCTCCTCATGGTGCAGACCAGTGGCCATGGGCGTAAATGTTGCTTCCGGCTTCCGCCTGGTCGTTGATCCGGGAACCTGGTGTCCCTGGGATGGGCTGCGCCTGGAGAGGGAAGAGCAATCTGGAGGAGAGGGGGTGTCTAGAGGTAGAGGGAGCAGAGGGTGGGGGGGCTGGAAATACCGGTTGTGTCTCTCTAGATCGTCTGTCAAATTCTTTCTCCAGTGCCCTATGATGTCTTAGAGCGTCCCTCTGAGAAGTTTCGGAAGTTTTTTTAGGGGCTTCCTTAGCCTGTTTGTGCAGGTGGTAGGATTTAGATTTGGCCTTCAAAGAAGGGCCTTTAGCGGAATTGTCATCTGCCATTGTAGAGGAAAGGACTGTAATACAAATGTAAAGGCGGTTGGCTCGCCAAGGGTTCGACCTACAACAAAGGCCAGGTGTCCTTTCGCTGGCCTGCACCCCCTTTTGGAATTTTAAATGTATATAAACTAATATAATTATTAATACCTTTATACCTAAGCGTACAATCAAGATATATAATCCAACCAGTGTTGGCAATGTGAAATAGCCAAATATTGATGAGATGTGAAAATATATATATGCAAATACGTATATATATATATATTTGTATATCTAAATATATTTAGATCTCTATGTAATGATAAATATTACTATTAGTATTATTATTATTTATAATATTTAATCCAAGGTCTGGTTGTAGCTCCCAGGAAGGAGTGACCCCAGGAATTGCTGTTAATATTGCCAATGTGCCAAATAAAACGCCTGAGGCTAGAGTGAGGCCTTGGGCAGCCGGAGCTCCCAGGCAACAACCAGGAGGGATAGGCTGCTATTTCCTGCCCTGAGCGTGCTGCGGAAAGCCAACAAGTTTGCCAATTCCCCTAAATATCTGATAGCTCTCACAGGCTGGAAGGCCTATAATTAGAGCTAGTCCCTTCGCAGCTCAATGAGGCCTCTAAAAGCGGCGCCCGACACGCGGCGGCGCCCAAAATGGCGGCCGCCCACGCTCCCTTACTCACGGGCTGCTCAGGGCCAAAATCAGCCTCTCCGGCACGTCTAGGGACCGAGAGAGACAGCCAGGTGATTTTTGCCCCTTCCTGGGGCGATCGGTGGGGGGAGACACCAGCTGCGCTATTACAGCGCGATCAAATAAAGCCGCTACGAGTGTGGCCTAGAAAAGCGGCAGGAAGAGGATCGAATTGGGGGGGATTGGCGCCTGTGCAGCCCCCCTGCTTAATCACTAACCCAATGCGCTTAGAGGCTAAGGAGAACCAGGGCAATGATAATCAACCTGATGAATAAAGAGCTCTTGAATCGGCCAAGGAGTGGTGAAGTACACAGCCTACTCTCACGAAGGCTGAGCGTAAACTGGGGAATGCAAGGGAGCCACATGACGGAGGGTGGAGCATTCCTCAGTAATTAAGCTCAGCCTTCAACAACGCAGACTGAAGCACCTCCCACTCTCTGGATGATCCGACCGGCTCTCAGGAGAATAGAGCAATGCAGCTTTTATCTAAGCAAGGCTATACTTGGACAGGCTAGAAATTTTAAAAAAAATGCTTTTTCTTAGCTGCTTAACAAATGCAACAAATGAGACATATAAGGATTCCAAGATGGATGTAGATACATTCAGCAAAAATGCACACGATCCTGTGAATATGTTCCTTTTAAATAAAACTCCTACTTATTCACAGCAGAAATACCACAAGGCCAACATTCTTCCATGAGAGGCAATGCAGGCACAATAATGTTCCTTCCTTATGTAGGGCAGATCTAATGGAAGCAAACCACTTTGTTATTATGTAACCTCCCATTTCTTAATAGCTGACATTAGAAGCATTTACAGACATCCCAAATTTAGAAAAAGTGCTCTATTGCAGAACATTTTCTTAGTCACAAACATCTAGCAATCTTTACTATGTTTGAGTATCATATTGCCAGATTTATAATTTTCTATAGAGAGATACAGCTGTTATCTTCCCTCCCCTCCTATCTCTTTCCAATAATCTATTGTACTGAGCTGATTACATATTGTAGGGGCTGAGTCTGCAGAGCTGCCCTAGAGCAACAACTGTAATTACAGAAAGGTCAAAAATTGGATGGCATTATGCTGCCCTTTTTGCAAACACAGAATGCTACAGTCAGGAACTACCTCAAAGAGCCCTTAGAGCTTTTAGGTTTGTCCATGGTTGTCCTGTACGATGAGCAACCAAGCTATGTATTATTAAGCTGTCCATCTTCACTTCCTGTTCACACTTCCTGATTTACCTTTCTGGCCTAAACAGAGATAGATGGCAGACCTATTCTGTTTTCTTTTCCTAATGAATTGAAATTATATTCAAAGAATACAAATACCATAACACTAATTTTCATAGGATACTTGGAGGAAATTTGAAAGAAAAGCTACTGATCAGTGGAAATATGTATAAGTTACACTTTCTTGTGTGACGTCTACATGATATCATTATGCAAATAATGCAAGTTGTGTCAAATTACATCATTTGTGTAAATGACATGCAAATGGCATGAATTGCCTCATTAAATGATAACATTACCCAAATGATTTCATCAACGAAGACAATCAGTCCATTCCATATGAAGTCCAGTGCATTGAGGTCCAGTACATATGTATCACTCTAAGTGTCAAATCAGCACTTTCAAGAATTCTAAACCATTCCTCTCTATGACATGAGTTCCTAAACTTTTTGTCCAAACACTTCCATTTAGTGCAATCTTAATGTATGTGCTTTAAAAATCCAAATACCAAAATGCACACAAATGTAATGAATTTTTGGGAAAAGTGCATTTATTGTAACCATGTATGACTAAAACTGAGCCCCAATTTTTTTTTGCTAAGCAAGTCAGTCATTAAGTGATTTTTGGCCCATTTTATGACCTCCCTTGCCACAGTTGTTAAGTGAATCACTGCAGTTGTTAAATTAGTAATATGATTGTAAAGTGAATCCCGATTGTATTTGCTTCTCAGAAGGTCGCAATAGGTAATCACATGATCCCAGGGAACCACAGCCAACATAAATATGAGCCAGCTGCCAAGCTTCTAAATTTTGATCATGTGACCAAGGGGATTCTGCAACAGTCATAAGTATGAAAAACGGTCATAGGTCACTTATTTCAGTGCTGTTGTAACTTTGAACGGTCACCAAATGATGGTTATAGTTGGTTACATTATAGATGGTTATATTAAAAGATTCTTCGCACCTCTCTTGGACTCTCTCTGTATCTCCCCCAAGTGGAGAGGTACACCTCAGTTTGGGAAACACCTGTGTATTCTCCCCCTGAGGCTCTATCACACAGCCACACTCTGCCACATAATTGGCCTATTAGTCTACTGATAGTATTTTTTCTCTGACAACACTTTAAATATTGTAACAACATTGCAGTAGACCTCAGTATTCATCATTAACCCAATTTTTTCTGTAAGTATTAATGTAGTGAGTCCCAAAGCAGCCAACAAGTGCATTGAGTACCAAACAAATGATGGGTACCATGACAAAATTTTAATATCAAAATGTGTTTAGTTCCATATTTGATGAGTTTCGAAGCAGTTGAGTATCATGGTACCACTTACCTATATTTGAGCACACCTTAAATAAAACTAAGAAGCAACTGCTGGTTTGGGACTAATTTTTATTTATTTATTGACATGAACTAATAAACGAAAGAATTCTCTGGAATTCTTTATGAAGAATGAAGACCCTGCTCATAATAAAATGTGTATGGTACAGTCTCCAATCTGGTATTCTTTACATTTAGTAAATGTCAATATAAGGCTGACTTTTAATAACTTTCAAAGACATAAAAAAGAAAGAAAGAAAAGAATGTGTGTGTGTGTGTGTGTGTGTGTAGATAGTTGTCAAGTTATCATCAGTCACTTCACAATTGTTTGCAGCTATAATGGATTTCAAAAAAGTCTATTTACAATCCATCTTTGATATTATGACTGCTGTCCCCCTCTAAACATCGGATCAAATTTCAGTTGCTTGGCAACCAACTCACAAGCAATTGCGGCATTCCACAAGCATATGACCACAATTTGGGATGAGTTTTATTTTTTACATTTTCCAGCAGAAAATGGCTAACCCCACACATTGGATATACTGGGTTCACTTAATGGTTATGTGATTTGCTTAAAGACTGTGTTTACTCACTTTACAAACATTGTAAAAACAGTTGTAAAATCAAGTCTGGTCATGTGGTGATCCATTTAACAATTGTAATGACTTATGACCAAAATTCTGGGCTCAACTGAGATTGTAAATTGAGGGCTATGTGCAGGTACAGATATACAGGCAAACATGAAATAGCTTCTTATGGATTCTTAGTATGGGAGCTAGCAATACATTAAGTACATATTAAACTTGCATGCATTCTGAGAAAATAACAAAAAAACACAAGATTGTACAACCTCAGACAGAGTTGGTTTGCAACTTGGTGTTTCTCCTGGATTCACAACTCTAGCACAAACATCAGGTGCAGTCATGGCTAGGAGAGTCTTCGCACAACTCTGTATTGTGTGCCAGTTGCAAATTTTCTTGGATTGCAAGTGTCTGCTCTGTCTGACCTCTGCACCTGTTCCACAAGCTCCACAACCGAAGTCTGATGCAGCTGCCAGGGGCCGAAAGAGTCATGGAAAGCCCCCCCGACACTACCTGCTTTGCTAGACACCCCAGAGGGTCCTCTCCACACAGAAGAAAGCAGCAACCTTCCAGACCAACACAGCCTGCCTGGACAACCCACTGACAAAGACGATCCTATGATGAGTGCACCCATCACACCTTTTACTGTCAAAGTGAAGTTAGTGGTGCTTGACACGGGGAAGGCAGGGGAATTAGAAGCAATCATAGATACCGGATGCTCTAGATGCCTTATTGGGCTCCCCATTGTTGAACAATTGGGCATAAAGACTAAACCACTAAAACACCCAATCAGATTTGGACAAGTGGATGGGATGTTAATTGGGGGGACCCCAGCCACGGAGGGAAAAACATCTTGGCGGATGCCCTGTCCAGGAAACCCCAGTTTGGCAGTCACCGAGAGGAAATAGTACAGGCTTTGATATCAGAAGCTCAATTGGCCAGGCCAAGCCAACTGCAACCCCAAATGTCTGGAAGACAAACCTGAAAGTTGAAAGCAGCCCTATTGACCAATCCCTGGTTTGTGGACCATCAAACCGAATTAACAATGAATGAGGGACTGGCTTGGAAAGGGACTAAACTTTATGTACCTGCAAAGTATATTTGTCAACCAAATATCTTAGATTGAAACTTCCTACTACGAAGTTGGGCCCCAAATTCTTAGGTCCATTCCCGATTTCAAAAATAATCAATCCGGTCATGATCCAATTAAGTCTTCCCCAACTATTAGGAAAAATTCACCCAGTGTTCCATAGTAGTTTATTAAAGCCATCTGTTACATCAATGATAAGACCAATACCAATTGCTCTCCCTAAACCGTTAACTGTACAGGGTGAGACACATTATGAAATCAAATCCTCGATTCTAGATTACACCGAGGATGGTTACAATACTTGGTCTTATGGAAGGGTTACCCTATATCAGATGCTACTTGGGTAAAAAGTTGGGATGTACATGCAGATCGATTGGTTAACCAATTCCATGAGGAATTCACCCACAAATCGAAGGGTCCTCGTGGAGGGGGAAGAGGGGGTTAAGGAAAACGCATTAATCCCTGGTTGTGCTTTGTTCCTGATTTCTTATAGGAGAAGGATATTTCAAGGGGGGAAGCCTGTCAGCTATGGAATTCATTGCTGCCACACAGTTGAAGAATGTGGGAGGGGGTGATGTAAATTGAGTAGCTCTTAGTAGAAAATATATATTATTTTGATAATTCAAGATTACCGAGTGTGTCTTAGAGAAGAATAAATCTTACTGTGTGATTGGTGCACGTGATGTGGTAATGAGGGAAAAAGGTGGGGGTTGTAGCTTGGGACTGTGTGGGGAAGCCAGGGAAAATCAGTTCTGGACTTCACCAGTATGTGCCAGGTACTGTTCCAATAAAAGTACTTTGAGATGGAGTGTGTCTTGGAGTTTCTGGAAGGAATGGATTTTCTCTGGAATGCTGACACAAACATTATAGGCAGAACATAAATTTAATAAATAAATAAATAATGTGTGCAATATATTTATCAGACATTCTCAGTCCAGATCAGTGATGGCATTCAATCTTGTTAGCAATCTGTTCTGATAGATTTTCTAGTCAAACAATATATAAGACAATACTGCAGGGACAAGTAATAGAAGCTGGCTACAGGCTTCCCTGGATATAACTACCAGTATATCTGAGGTGAAAAGAAAAAAAAACTTTATCTCACTTTCAGCAGATGTCTCACTGTTGCAGACAGCATGTATTTTTAGCTTTTTAACCATTATCAAATATGATGTCATTTTTACTACTATGTTTTAGTTCCATTTCCTTAATTTTAAAATTAAACATTACCTCATGCAAAGAAACTATATGTTCAATGCTGGCAGGTTTCTTGGATATGAAAAGCAGATTATAGAAAAATATTTATCTGATGAACAAACATATAAAAGAATCAAAATGTCTGCAGTTCTAAAATGAAATATTAATAATTCTGAGCCAGCAGAATTTGAATGAGGTGAACTGAGGTGGAATAGATCCAACATACTACTGTTACATACAACATAGTACTGCAATTAGCTATTGCAACAATATTTCCATTTGTCACCAAAACAAGATTCTCAACATCTGTACAAAATACAGATAAATGTTGCTGGCAAATAAAATTACATGATATTTATTTTAATTTATATTTTTAATTTATTAAAAGCCACCTGACTCCAAAATAATTCCTTACAATTTTAAAACAATAAAAATAATAAAGCAAAAAATGTTCCATATGAATGGCCCATGTTAATGTCTCTTCATGTACTAAAATGCATAACAATGAACCCCTAAGCAATATTTTCCCCAGATGATTCATAAACCACAACTAACGTGTTTGGATTCTTTCACAAATAAACTTGCTAACTTCTTCTTGTCTGGCTGGGAATGCTGAGAAAATAAAAAAAAAGATAGCATCATCCCATTTTATCACAAATTTAAACTCTGCCTTTCAGCCTGTTTTCAAAATTTCTGCAGTTGAAAATATGAATTAGAGTGATGTACACAGGATGAATCCAGTAAATGTCTTTTATTTGCCACAATTAAATCCTTATCCTCTTTTCTTCACTAAAGGGATATAAAGCTAATTCACACAAACATCTGGGTAAGTGGAGGCTATAGAAAACATGTTAAATAGTGATTTGTTTCTTTATTTAATTGCATTTTTATTCTTGACATCAGGACCACTGCCCCCCCCAAAAAAAATTCTGAGTAGTTCACCTACTGTTAGTGACATAAATGTAGGATTTGAAAGTCATGATAAAAAAAGAAACAAATAGGGTGGGAAGGGACCCTACACAACTAGGCACATTCTTAAAGTTAAATACAACTGAACAATACCTCAGTCAAAGAACTGCCAAACAAGCAAACAGCAAACAGTCCAACTAAAAAGAAAAAAGAAAAGAAACCCCCAAGATCACCCCTGCCAACATTGATCAAGCCCTAGAATATAAATTGAGACCAAACTGAATCCCTACAAGCACTTATGACGTTATCTAGTTTGGGTTATAAATGTCTGCATGGAAACAATCAGGCTTGGAAGCACGAAGGACCCCATAAATACTAAGGAGGTCAGCTACTACTGTTTCTGAAGGCCAAATCACCAAGCTCCATTTTCCTTTTCTTCTCCTTTATGTGAACATTCAGAATATTGCAGTAGATACTCAAGCAATTCTCAACAGTCTATAGCAGTGTTTCTCAAACTTGACAACTTGAAGTTGTGAATACTTTAGCTCCCAGAATTTCCCAGACAGCTTTGCTGTCTGGGGAATTCTGGAAGTTGACATTCACGTAACTTCAAGTTGCCAAGTTTGAGAAACATTGGTCTGTAACATATATTTTTGTTTTATTTCTTTTAGATTCTTGCCCCATTTTTCTTGTAGGAGTATCTTTACATAGCATTCCCAATTCTATTTTTTACCCAAATATAGAAAGACTGACAAAAAGAATCATTCCACAAACATCCATAAGAGGGGGCTGAATGGATTCTGAATCTTTCAATCTCTTAATAGTTAATGGTGAGGTCAGTTGTCCTATTTGTATGAATGCTTGCTATCAACACTTTTACATTGATATAATTCCATAATACATCAGGTGACATACTGCTTTTATAAACCTTATGTATAAAGGATATACAAACAATAGTACTGTTATTGTATACTGTCTATTGAATACTAAATGCATGCAATGGATCATGTATATCATTCAGAAATAAAGAATTACACAAAGACAGAGCTTGACTCTTTCACTCCTAAACTCTTCTGGCTATTGCAGTTATATATACAACCTCTGAGTTCTTAGAAGTACTGTAAAATAGAGTGCATGTATAAAAATAATTAAATACTATAAGATACTATATTGAGAATGAACTTGCCTAACTACAATTGGTCAACAACCCAATTAAAGTATCCTAACAACCTTCACTTGTCATAAATACTGAACTACTCTTTTGATTCATGTTCTACATCCAGCAGCAATCCTGAAGTTAATGGCAAAATTAATAAAACATATTGAAGCCAACCTCCAAAATCTATTAATGAGCTTGGCCCCTGAGCCCAAATAATAATTTGTGGCATGTGAATTCCACAGTGGATGTCTATGGAGATTCTCAGTCATCCAAGTCATAGTTGTCCCAAAGGGGCTTTTTTCAAGAGGACTTAATTGTTTTTCTTTGAAGATATTTTTGCTTCTCATCCAAGAAATTTCTTCAGCCCTGACTGGATGGTCGGGAATGGAAGGATTTATATTCCTAGTGGACAGCTGGTCATTTGCATTCTTTTAGAGAGTCATTGAAGGTTTATGTATGTCTTCAGGGTCACCCGAGTAATGCAAATGACGAGTGCAGAGTCTTCTTGGATCTGTGGAAAGGACTGTATTGTAGACTGGAGATAGATGATGTCATATCCCTCGCCCTCTGTTGAGAGAGGGCTGTTCAATTTTGACATAGATGGCCTTTTTCACCAAACATAACTACTCCATGGACAGATACATCAAATTCACATGGGAAGATGTTAAGGAAAATAGTCAACCTTTCTGGACTGTGCAGTACACATTAAGGAAGACAGAAGTCTTAACACTGAAGTTTACAGAAACCCCACCCACACAGATTAATAGTTACATTTTGATTCTCACCATCTGCTGAAGTACAAAATAGGAGTTATCAGAACTCTATACCACCAAGCTGAAGGCATGCATACCAACAAAGATGAGAAAGAAAAAGAACTAAAATACAGCAATGAAGCATTCAAAACATGTGGCTATCCCAAGTGAGCATTCATCAAATCTCAAAAAAAGACCACACAGGTGCTCCTAATAACAGACAAAGAAGAGAACAATAAATGAAACAACGTTGTCATTATGTATGTTGCAGGAATATAGGAAAAGCTCAGAAGGATCTTCAGACAACACAACATACATGCACATTTCCAACCCAAGAATACACTCAGGCAGAAGCTTGTCAACCACAAGGATAAAACACCCAGACCCAAACTGAGCAATCTGGTATAAGCAGCACAATGCAGTGAGCCATATGCAGATCTGTACATTGGTGGAAAAAAGCAACCACTTCATAAACACATGGCACAACATAGGAGATCAAACCCATCAGGACAAGATTCAGCAGTCCATCAACATTTAAAAGACAAAGACCACTCTTTTGAAGACAGCAAAGTCCACATTTGGGACAGAGAGGACTGCTGGTTTGAAAGAGGAGTCAAAGAGGCCATCTATATCAAAATTGAACAGCCTTCTCTCAACAAAGGGGTAGGGATACAACATCATCTATCTCTTGTCTACAACACAACAGTTGCAATTGTGAACAGTTTCAACAGTTTTAAGAAGACTCCACATCCATTTGCACTACTCAGTTGACCCTGAGGACACAGATAAATCTCCAAGTGGCCCCAATGACTTTCTAAAAAAATGCAAATGACCAGCTGTTTGCAAGGAGTATAAATTTTCCATTCCCCACCATCTAGTCAAAACTGAAGAAGTTTCTTAGATGAAAAGCGAAATGTCTTAAAAGAAAAACAAGAAAATCCAGTTGTCTCTGAAAAAGCACCTTTGGGATAGTTCACAGCGGATGACATTCACAAGTTTTAAATCATATAATATAAGGAAAAAAACTCTAAACTCTGTGTTTATTTATTTTTCTGCTTCCATATTATTACACTCCATAAGGCTACAACTGGTTCTCAGGGGAACAGAAATATTTGTAGGCAAGATGAGTGTGCCATCAGCTAGACTTGCCACCTTTTCTCCTGCAATTACAGTCACTTGTATGGACAAGTAGGACATAAGGGACTTATTATGAGCAGAAAATGGTCATGAATATTTAGTCACATCATTTTAATAATCCTAGTGACTAAATATTGAGCTAACACTGGGTCATGATGATAATTAATATTTTCTGCATAATTTTAAATTGTTGCGTTGTTTCCATGCAAAAAAAAAATCTCACTACCTTTTTATATATATTTTTAATTTCTTTACATCAACCATTGTTTTTACGGATTCCTTCTAAACTAATAAGGTCTCCTTCTCACTTTGTTCCATTCAAATATTTTTAAAGCCAAAGATAAATGTAGGTTACTTTAGTTGGGCTAGCAATTCTGCTGCACTAACATATGGACAAGTTACATTAATTTGATTATTTATCTATCTATGAATGGCAATTATTGTGAGTGAGCAATGCATTCATTATTTTGACATAAATCATTCCATTGAAATGTTTTCCTTTTCCATTAGCAGTTTTTAACTCAGATTCAGCATATTTTATATTTAATTTCAGTAATGTTGAAACAGACTAAATTGGACCATATGTGTAGTTTCAAAGGTTTTTTTTTTCAAGAGGCAATTGGACTTTCTGGTTTTTCTTTCAAGACATTTTGCTTCTTATTCAAGAATCTTCTTCAGCTCTGACTGCATGGTGGGAATAGAAGGATTTATAATCTGGTTATTTGCATTCTTTTAGAGAGTCATTGAGGCCACCTGGAGGTTTATCTGTGTTGTCAGGGTCACCTGAATAGTGTAAATGGGTGTGGAGCCTTCTTGGAACTGTACACAGAGCTGTACATCCAGCCAGAGCTGAAAAAGCTTCTTGGATGAGAAGTGAAACATGTTCAAAGAAAAATTTCCAGTTGGACTTTCAGTTGCCCCTTGAAAAAAGCATCTTTGGTATGCTTTGGGACAACCATGACCTAAAGATGGAGATTCTCCATAAACATTGACCTTATATATAGAACTGAAACTGTAAGAAACTCTGCTAATATATCTTCAAATCTGGCAGATTTGGCTGATATCTGGGGGAGTAAATTCAGTTATAATATGGCTGTATCTGTGCTGCTGAACATTGATTACATTTATTTATTTATTTAATTTATCAAGCAAGTGTTAGATCACAGGTATAGGTATACACATGATTATGAACACATGAAATGGATACGAATAAAAAGGAACATTAGGACAGGGACAATAGACACGCTGGTGCCCTTATGCACACCCCCTACAGACCTTTAACATGAGGTCAACAGTCAACAGTCTAAGGTTAAAGTTTTGGGGGTTTGGGAAAGAAACCACAAAGTCAGGTAGAGTATTCCAGACATTGACCACTCTGTTGCTGAAGTTGTATTTCCTGCAATCAAGTTTGGTGCGATTTACCTTGAGTTTGTATCTATTATTTGCTCTTGTGTGCTCTTCTATTATTGTGGTTGAAGCTGAAGTAGTCATCGACGGGTAGGACATTGCAATAGATAATTTTATGTACTACGCTTAGGTCAGACCGAAGGCAGTTTAGTTCTAGATTGTCTAAGCCTAAAATTTCAAGTCTAGTGGCATAAGGTATTCTGCTATGAGTAGAGGAATGGAGAACTCTGGACTCTCTTGACTTTATTAATATCCGATATGTAGTGCAGGTTCCAGACTGACGAGCTGTATTCAAGTATTGGTCCAGCAAAAGTTTTGTATGCTTTAGTTAGCAGTGCAATATTACTGGAGAAAAAGCTATGTAGGATTAGGTTAACAACTCTTAATGCCTTTTTGGCTAAATAGTTACAGTGGGCTCTAGCACTTAGATCATTAGAGAGGAGTATTCCAAGGTCCTTGACATAGTGGGGGTAATCAATAAGGTTTTGACCATTCAGCTGGTATTTTATTTTCTGATTTTTTTTACGAATATGTAAGACATTGTTCTCTGTTATTCTCACAAAAAGGGTTTACACCTATAAGGATTTGCAATCGTTTATCAGAATGGACAGATTATTGGTAAGAGAAGAGGTTACAGTAGAGCTAAGTATAGGACAGGCAAGTATGTTATTGCCTAATTAACAGACTTTAGAGGTACAGACTGAATTTAGAACAGTGTTAGATGGAATGCTAGCAGGATATGGTTTCTATAGCAACGGAACATGAGATAGTGTGGTACCAGTAACTGAAAGCTGAAAACATGTTCTGTTAAAAAAAAAAAACCTTCTAGAATCTTTCTCTTTGCAAATAACTAATATAAGATGGTCTGGTCACTGTTATCTTTGTCTTTGTGTTTAATTAATATAAGATGGCCTGGCTGTTGTGTTACATCTGAAATATTCCTAGGTGCCAAATCAGCTTTCAAACACCAATAATGACCCTATTGATCAAATGTGACTGATATTCTCTTCTAAAACCAGCAAGACTTGTCACAGATGTCAATTCTGCCTTTTTGGAAATCAGCCTTAATTCTGATAACTTTATGCAGTTGAAACAGTCAGAACAGGCATTGCCCCTGAAGAATTGGACATTATATATCACTGGGTCTAAAAGGTCATTTCGTATCCACAAAGAGTGAGGAGGTCCACTCATATCAACAGAGCACTAATTATTTTTATCTAGCTTGTGTCAGAAATGTGTGCTCTGTTCTTTGTATAGAACTTTGTGCAGTGCTATCAGCTGACTTGAGCTAAAGATACTTGACAAATCCTTTGTGTACTCAAACCTCACTCTCCCTATTCCTAATCCACTTAATCTCTTTTACTGTATGGCTGGCAACTGTTACTGAACTACAATGAGTGTTAATTTTCAATCATTAAAATCCTTTAAGAATTCAAACTATTCTAAAGCTCCATCAAATCATATAATTTTACTTGATTTATTTCCTAATCAAATATATTATGCACAAAAGCGAACTTATAGTTATAAAAATAAATATGACATATGTTGTAAATAACGGGGAAATTCATATTATAAATGCAGATTATGTTGTAAAATGAATTCAATCCTAAAATTGTAGATTATACAGTAATGTATTAACACTGTAGATTACATAGAGACATACTGCACCATTTTCTCATTTTTGAAGGCTTCAATAAACCAAAAAAATGTATTTTTATATGTTTAAATCAGGAGTATATATCACATTTGTTAAGACATGAATTCACCGATTCTCCTAATTTATATATTCATTTTTTTTTATTTCATAGCTTAAATATGTAACTAAAAGATTCATTTTTCCTTTTAATTCCTTATAAAATTGAATTGTTGGTTTCCATTCAGGTGCTTCAACTCTTAAGGATGATAAATTACTAAAGTACCAAGATACTCTTTAATTAATGCATGTTTCAATGGCGTATACTGCCAGCTGTATAATATGTACGCCAATTCAACATGCATTCTTGCAAAGTCTTTAAAACAGTGGTTGGCAACCAGTGGGCCAGGGACCACTCTGTGAGAAAATGTTGGTGGTCCACAGAGAAATGTTCCCCCTAAAGCAATTAATCCAGGCTGTGCCGAAACACAAGGCTTGCATTGCTTGCATTGTGAACAACACGAGGTAGTGAGGGGAAGGGGGAAAGGGCGGAGAGGGGAACTTGCCCCACATGCCCCATGTGCCTGGCCTGGCCACCGGGCTGCTTCTTTCCATTTCTTCCTTCTTCTGCTTTTGGCTGCACACAAGGAAAGCAGCTAAAGTCTTTCTTTCTCTCCCCCAAACTCCGCCAGAAATGAGTCTTTGGGACCCTGCAAGACCTCCTGCTCCAAGAGGCTGTGCTGGCAAAAACTCATTTCTGGCGGAGTTTGGGGGAGAGAAAGAAAGACTTCTGCTGATTCTGCTGTTTTCCTTGCATGAAGCCAAAAGTCCCTCCTCTCTCTCTCTCTCTTCCCCCGAGAACGGAGCTGGAGACAGTATCCTGCAATCCCAAATAAAGAACAATTGATCAGTAGGAAAACTGGAGTGGGGAATTTTCCTGCAGACTTTTGGGGGAATTTTCCCAGGGTCTCTGTCCATGGAATTTAAAATGATGACTTTGGTGGTCCCTGAGGTCCAAAAGGTTGGCAACCTGTGCTTTAAAACAACCATTTGAAATCAGCTGATCTAAAGGATTCATAACCAATGAAAAGATTTTCAGTATTGCTAGGACCTGCAGTGTAATACCATTACATAGACATTTTTAAAAATGTCTCATCAATCAGTAAAAATGTTAAATCTTTTTTTAAAACCAATTCTCAACCCTTGGCAGATACCAGTACCTAATTAGAGAGCCTCACCACCGCATTCTTTTTCCCTAGTAGATGGCATTCTACTGGTTTGTTCTTTATCATTTATCTTTATCATATTATGTTATATTGTTTGTATTTGCATTATACTGAATTCCAATAAGACATGGCCAATTTCCCCCAATGTCGTGTAATTTTTAACTCCCTCTATCATTTCTTCTTTGTTAGTAAGAATTAGTCCGGTATAGCTGTTTCTCTAGTTCCCTATTCTACCTTCTGGATGACAAAGTTGTCAGCTAGGTTGGTCAGGAACCAGTCTCCCACTTGATCCAGAGTTTGTCTTCCCAGTTGATATTAGGGTAGTTAAAGTACTACTATGTTTGGAACCTGGATTATATTGTACTGATTTGCTTTTGCTTTGTTATTTTTTTAATATATTGTTAGCTACCTGGAGTCACAAAGTTGAGATGGGCCATCTTATAAATTCTATAAATAAATAAACAAACAAACAAACAATCTATAAAAATATTCTACAATGCCACTGTCAGAAAGCAGAGCATATGAACATGAATTTTAAAGCTGATCAATTCACAGCTTTCAAGAATATATAAAAGCACACACCCTGAGAGCCTAGATATCAGCTGGGCTAGCTTTACTGAAATAATTTTGCTGATAATGGATAGCGAATCATTTTTCTGGTGGAAGCTTATATATCCTCATTCAAAATACTTAGAGTCAGCTTTCAATGTGTACATTAAATTTATAAACAAGATATCCAAAGAAATAATAAACTAAGAACAAGGATTAAGCAATGTTTTCATTTAAGACTTCCTCAATTTAACTGAAATATATATCATGTTGACTGTATTTTAAAATTAAATCTTAGTCATAATCACTTATAAGCACCTCATTTTCACTTGAGTTTCCAGGAAATATTCCAGTTTCTCAATCAATATTTCACTATAAATAATAGCAAGTTTTACTGAGAAGTACAGTAATTGCCATCATTACAGTAAATGCCAGTTCATTTAAACATGCATAAAATTTCATGCATATGTTCTGTACTGAAACATTCTGTAAAATGCTAGAAAACTAGTCAATCAGGCCAGAAAGTCACTGGTCTTCTCCTCTTCCCTTCCCTCCCCTCCAATCTCAACCTATCCTATTCCATCTACAATCGAAGAAAAAATTATGTTATTTCCACCAGGCAGCTTAGTCTAGGAAATTGATTAGAAAAGAGCCTGTATGCTCTTTGATATGGCTAATTATGTGGCATCCTCTATGATTGATAGACAGATAGATAAATAGATAGATATTCTTAATTTTTTAAAAATACTCTCATGCTTTCAGAAAGAACTTCATTGTTTAGATCCTGCTATTCAGTTAACAAATAGTTATTAATTCTTTGACATTAAGATAGTGCTTAAATATATCACATCTGGAGCACTGTCATGAAAGCTTATTTTAATGGGTAGGATGAGGTTGTTTACTTTCATATAATTCCAGAAATCTGAGCTGTATTTTGAACACAGCAATTCTCATTCATCAAGAATTGGAATGGCAAGTGAGGTAAGTGTTTTCTTGCCTTAAATCAACTTCTCTTAAAATGTTGCAGCTTGCAAAAGCACTGACAATTGCTTCTGGCAATTTTCCATTGTAACTGTACTGAGATAACAATTATAGCACAAGTGTCCAAAGAGGAAAAACAATAAACAAGTAATAAAATATTCATTGCAACGGTGCAACACAAACTCATCTTATTTATCTATTTATTTGTAATATTATTGCAAAGTATAAAAAGATGAAACCTGCATTGTGGTGTTATGATGTATATTCTATTATTTTGGCATTATTGTAGTTTGGAATGGATGCTTGGGAATCACATCTTTGTTTTCTTCTACTGTAGCTTTGTGCCTGGTGCTTATAAATCAAACATCCCATTCTTCCCCTCCTTGCGATATATTGTCTCACTTCCATTCCCCTCTGTATGTATCCTGCTGCAGAAAGTGTCAGGTCAGATGGCCAGAGCATTATATAATCCCATGTAATCCATGCAGTGTTACTCCTCATTACACTGAAATAGGATAGGATAGGATTAGGATAGGATAACAGAGTTGGAAGGGACCTTGGAGGTCT
The DNA here is from genome assembly GCA_033807585.1 of Hydrophis major. NCBI lineage: Eukaryota > Metazoa > Chordata > Lepidosauria > Squamata > Elapidae > Hydrophis > Hydrophis major. The sequence goes on along the minus strand of CM066333.1, from coordinate 59,104,973 downwards.
TCAAGTCCAATCCCCTACTTAGGCAGTAAATCCTACATTACTTCATACAAATTGTTGTCCAATCTCTTCTAAAAAACTTCCAGTGTTGGAGTGTTCACAACTTCTGGAGGCAAATTGTTCCACTAATTAATTGTTCTGTCAGGAAATTTCTCCTTAGTTCTAGGTTGCTTCTTTCCTTGATTAGTTTCCATCCATTGCTTCTTGTCCTGCCCTCAGGTACTTTGGAGAATAGCTTGTCTCTCTCTTCTTTGTGGCAGCCCCTGAGATATTGGAACTTTGTGGCAGCCCCTGAGATATTGCTATCATGTCTCCTCTAGCCCTTCTTTTCATTAGACTAGATATACCCAATTTCAGCAACTGTTCTTTATATGTTTTATATATATATATATAGTATGTGTATAGTATAATATGGTATTGTATCGTGTGTGTGTCTATACACACACACACACACATATATGTATTGTGCAAAAGTCATTTATTTCAGTAATGCAACTTAAAAGAAACTTAGAATATTGTGAAAAGTTTCAATATTCTAGGCTCAAAGTGTCCCACTCTAATCAGCCAATTAAGTCATAACACCTGCAAAGGGTTCCTGAGCCTTTAAATGGTCTCTCAGTCTGGTTCAGTAGGAATCACAATCATGGGAAAGACTGCTGACCTGACAGTTGTGCAGAAAACCATCATTGACACCCTCCATAAGGAGGGAAAGCCTCAAAAGGTAATTGCAAATGAATTTGGATGTTCACAAAGTGCTGTATCAAAGCACATTAATAGAAAGTTATGTGTAAGGGAAAAGTGTGAAAGAAAAAGGTGCACAAGCAGCAGGGATGACTGCAGCCTGGAGAGGATTGTCAGGAAAAGGCCATTCAAAAGTGTTGGGGACTTTCAGGACTTCCGGTTTCGCGTGGCTTCGGGGCAGCAGGAATTCGCGACAGCTCGCGATTCCTGCTGTGCTAGCCGTCGAGGTACCCCCGATCCAGATGGGTCAGGGGGATATGGCTGCCCTGTAGGGACAGCTGAAGAGAGAGGGGAGTCGGATAGGGAGGTGGGGGTGTCGCAGACCCCCCCCTTCTCCGGGAAAACCCCTTTTTCCCAAGGCGGTGGAGCGGCGGTCAGTAATGGCCGCCACGAAGAAGCCAGCAACCGGGTAAGAACTGTGCTGGAGGAAGTGTGAAGAGTGAAAGTTCTGTCTGAGCCGGGTCAAGTAACACCTTTTAAATTGCCTGGAATTGAGCTGCTTGAATTGCTGGAGGATACATTGTATCCCTAAGAAGAGCGAAAAGCGGCGGAGAAGCTGTTAAAGGGAACTTTTTTTTTTTACTCTCCCACCCCACGGAAATAGCAGAAATATTTGGATATATTACACATTGAAAGTGGATTGCTTTGAAAGTTGAAGCTAAGAGACAAAGGGATTTTTGGACATTGAAAAATTTAAGAAATTGGAAAATCTTTGCTGGAGGTATGGATTTCTGATTATTTAAAATTGTCATTGCAAGTGGGAAGGGAGAAAAAAAATTGGAGCAGAAGCTGAAAAAGGAGGAGATTGTCTAGAACGTCTTTGTGGATCCCAAAGGAAGATATATGGTAATTGGACCTCTTTGATTAAAAATTAATCCAGAAAGAGAAAGAGAAGAAGGAAGAAAAGTATTAACTTTTGGAACTTTTTTTTTTAATTGCTTTTGATTGTCTTTGATTAAAAATACTTGTGGTTGTTTTGGAAAAAGTTTCCCTTTTTATAATGGCATCGTTTGTGGATGAACTAGAGATTGAATATCAAAAATATAAAAAAGAAGATACTTTGGGCGCTTTGTTTCAATTCTTAGAAATGGCGTTAGGTTCTGTTGAAAAGTTGATTACGCAGCAGAAGGACTGGGACAAGGAAGAAGAGGAAGAAGAAGCCATCTTTGATGAACAATGGGTCCCTTCCGGAGAGGAGGAGAAAAAGGATAAGAAAAAGGGGATTTTAAGAATTATAAAAACAACCAAAAGAGAGAAAAATGAGCGAAAAGATGGAGGCAAGGTTAGAAAGCAAAGGAAAAGGAGTAAGAAAAGCGAAGGGAAAAAGCAAAGGGGTAGAAAGGGCAAGGAGAAGAATAAGCAAGAGAGAAAGGGGGGGAGGAGAAGCCTTAATGGGGGGAAGCAAGACCTAAAGAAAAAAAGTTTATTTAGAGACAATGGGTGAATTTAATTTAGATTAAAAGAGGGATTCTGGAGGGTATATAAGAGTGTGTTTTCATATGTATATTTTGAAAATAAAATTTATTATGTAATTTTAGAATCTTTTAAACAGAATCCCAAGAAAGATTGCTATATGTAGTATTTCTAAGTTAGGGTAATGAGTAATAGATGTTACTCCAATTGGTGTACAAGAGAAGTATAGTAAAAGAAAAAAAAGATGAATGGATAATTGGAAATAGAACAGACAAAGAATGTTGTTGAAAATGGTAATAAGATATGGAAGGATATATATGCTTTTTTTTTTTTGGATTTTGTATATTGATAAAAGGCAATAAAATTTTAATTAATAAATAATTTGGATGGAAAGGAGAAGTAGGGACAAGATATGAAGTTAATATTATATGAAATATTGATATTATAATCTGGAAATGTTATGCCTTATTGGTCTTTTATTATTATTTTTTCTTAGAAAAGAATTTATAAGCTGCTATGCCTTGATTCTTTGTGCATTGTTTTTATAAAACTGATAAAAATGGTTTTTATATATATATATAAAAAAGAAAATGATAATAAGATATGGAAGGAGATATGGGTTGAATATGATGTTTGAATTTGTGTCTGTGTGAAGAGTTTTAACCCGGGAACAGACAACCTTCAGAAAAGATCTTTTAGTTTTGTTTATGTTTTGTGTTTGTATGTTTGTGTATTGTGTTTATGGTAAAACTAACAAAATTTGTTTTTTATAAAAAAAAGGAAAAAAGAATCAATAAAACCTTGGAGGAATGTTAGATGAGAATAATTTAAACAAGCCAGAAAGAAAAGAATATGATGACTATAAAATGGATAAATATGGAAGAGAAATGAAATTGAATAGGAGTAAAGAGAAATAATGAGAAATTTGCTGAAAGATATTTGTGTGTCCATATGGAGATGGGATAAATTGGAATTATGCTGTATAAAAATAATGTTTTGTTTGACTTGTAAGGATTTACAATGTTAAGAGGTTTTATGTGTTTATGTATTTAATGGTTAATGATGTGTTGTTTTATCTTTAAAATTAATAAAAATTTGTTTCAAAAAAAAAAAAAGTGTTGGGGACTTTCACAAGGAGTGGACTGAGGCTGGAGTCAGTGCATCAAGAGTCACCACACACAGATGGATCCTGGACATGGGCTTCAAATGTCGTATTCCTCTTGTCACGCCACTCCTGAACAACAAACAACATCAGAAGCATTTTACCTGAGCTAAAGAAAAACAGAACTGGTCTGTTGCTCAGTGGTCCAAAGTCCTCTTTTCTGAAGAGAGCAATTTTTGCATCTCATTTGGAAACCAAGGATCCAGAGTCTGGAGGAAAAATGGAGAGGCACACACTGCAAGATACTTGAAGTCCAGTGTGAAGTTTCCACAGTCTATGTTGATTTGGGGAGCCATGCCATCTGCTGGTGTTGGTCCACTGTGCTTCATTACATCCAGGGTCAACGCAACCATTTACCAGGAGATTTTGGAGCACTTCATGCTTCCTTCCGCAGACGAGCTTTATGGGGATCATATGACTTCATTTTCCAGCAGAACTTGGCATCTGCCCACACTGCCAAAAGCACCAAAACCTGGCTCAATGACCATGGGATTATTGTGCTTGATTGGCCAGCAAACTCTCCTGACCTGAACCCCATAGAGAATCTATGGGGCATTGCCAAGAGAAAGATGAGAGACTTGAGACCGAACAATGCAGAAGAGCTGAAGGCCGCTGTTGAAGCATCCTGGCCTTCCATAACACCTCAGCAGTGCCACAGGCTGATAGCTTCCATGCCACGCCACATTGAGGCATTCATTGCTGCAAAAGGGGCCCAAACCAAGTACTGAGTACATATGCATACTTATACTTTTCAGAGGTCCGATATTGTTCTATGTACAATCCTTGTTTTATTGATTGCATGTAATATTCTAATTTTCTGAGATTGTGGATTTGGGGTTTTCATGAGCTGTAAGCCATAATCATCACAATTATAACAAATCACAGCTTGAACTATCTTGCTTTGCGTGTAATGAGTCTATCTCACATATTAGTTTCACCTTTTAAGTTGCATTACTGAAATAAATGAACTTTTGCACGAAATTCTAATTTTTTGAGTTTCACCTGTATATATTGTATGTATGTATGTATTGTATGTATGTATACTTGTTTTTCTTTTGTGGTATCTATGGTCTCTGAAGCAAGATTGATATCTATGCTTCTGGGAAGAGTGATAGTACATACCTAGCATTTTTTTAATTAGTGATTTTCACCCATTATAATTATTGGATTGGTCTAAAGAGCTATATTCAATAACCTTTTAGTACATAAAGCACGACTTTCAATAATATTAATTCATCTCTTCCATAAATTTTATAGCCAGTAAAATTTCACTGAAATTTATATTTATTAAATTTATATTGGTAAAATTCACAGCACATTCTCTTTTCAAATACTTTTTGTGAACTTTTTGAGCAATTCTAAGCAATACTACAGCAAAGGAAAAAAATCCCAGCTGCATATCCTTCATATTTTTAGGCAATTTTAACTACTTTCATACATATACGTGTTGTGACTGAAAGGATCGATCTTGCTGTGAGTTTTGACTCTGATGACTCTGAAGATGAAAAGGTGGAGCCTGCTGTGAATGTGGAGTCTGAATTATCAGAGGACACAGATGTGAGCCAGGAGGATGAGAGATTATCGGACAGACAATCCTTGCCAGAGCCTTCTACTTCACTCATGCCAGCAACTGATCCACAAAATGAGTCAGAGGCTTCTAATGGGGAAACTGACAGATCATGGCTTGATGCTAGAACCAGGAGAAAAATGAAACGCCAAGCTGAAGGGAGGCGTCAAGCCAGACATTAATTAGAGAGACTGACACGCCCATCCAGGTGATTTAAGGAGGATTGCTAATTCTCAAACTTTGCTTGGAAGCAAAGTGTTTGATGTATCGAAAGGATACGTGTGGAGAGGCTTTTGTAATTTATGGACATTCTGAATTACCAGACAGAATCCGGGAAGTATGCCAAGGACTGGAATAAAGTACTATTTGTTAAGCCTGGGTTCCCCAACCAGGGTTAAGGAGACAAGCTAAACAGAATGTGCAGCGTTAGTCAGATAGGCATACAGATAAATGTGTGAGATAAGTGTGTATGTTAGTTAACATACAGTAAAAATAACAGATACGCTTGTGTTATCAAAAATATAGTTTATTCCACTTAGAGTTTTATAGCATAGTCAAAATAACAGTCCATTAGTTATGTATCGTTTTAGTCAGTCCATTCAAGAATATTCAATTAGCAAAGTCCGTGTAGAATATCCAATGTCAGTGCATTTACAATAAATCAGTCCTTTCACAGTTGATAAATCAGCAGTCCTTTCTCTCTCCCGTTCCAGTAGGGGAAAAACGCAGTCATCAGTCTATCCAGTAATTAGGAATCATCAAGCCAGAGAGAGCAAGCTGCCTTGCCTAGCTTCTTTTATGGTGCTTTTACAACCACTCCCTTAATTACATTCTTACAGTTAAAGTTACAGACACTTTAACTAACAAACCATGATAACATATTTATTATTTTACCTAAACCAGTTAGGGTAAACAATGTTATCCCTAACATTCTCCCCTTTTAGGTAAATATAATAATATAACGATTTACATCTTTAAATCATATTTGTTACAACTCTCTTTAAACTTAATTACTCCTTGAGCTTTTGTAAATTAGTCTGCAATGTTTTCTTCCGTCATGCAGTTTTCAAATTTAATTAGCCCATTCTTTACAGATTCTCTAACATTTAAGTATCTTAAATCAGTGTGCTTTGATCTAATTTTTACAGCAATATTAGTAGCTAACTTTATGGCTGCTTGGCTGTCCTCGTACACAATAATGGAATCTTTAACAGTTATACCCATGTCTAATAATAACTGTTTGTGATAATAGAATATTTAGAAAATTAGGAAATAATGAATATATAATTTTTCTTGGTTTTGATAATTTTTAAGAATATTTTATAAAGATAGATTTGGTATGATTTCATGATTTGTCATAAAATAATTTAACTTAATTATAGTTATCTCGCTGAAGTATGAATTAGTAAAATTATAGTCAAATAATTGTTCAATAATGATATTGGGATATTTTAATGATGATTGATAATGTGAGTTATTATGTAATATAATTATTCTGATGACTATGAAATGGATGCACAAAAGGGAGTGGTAAACCAACCGATGCACTGTAAATTTATGAAGAATGTTATAATTTTTTTATTTTTTATTTTTTTATGTCATGTTTTATGTCTTATATGTTTTTTGTCTGTTGTTAAAATCAATAAAACTTTTACCAAAAAAATAACTGTACAAAATTAAGTCAGTGCATAGTAATGACAGACATGAAAATTCCGCTTCCATCGTGGACAAGCTGATAGGCTGTTGTCTGATTGACCTCCACCCTATTAGTGTCTTACCAAATAATATAGCCATCCCAGATGTTGATTTTCTAGTGTTTATGTCAGTTGCAAAACTTGCATCTGCATAGGCACTAAAACTCAAATCACCCTTTGGTTCTATATACAATGCATGGTTCATTGTTCCTTTAAGATATCTTAAAATTCTCTTTAATGATTGCCAATGACATTGATGTGGATCTGAATTAAAACGTGCCAGCTGATTTACACTATAAGCTATATCTGGCCTTGACCAATTATATATATATGATAAGCTACCAATCAAAGATTGATATATGGACTTATCAAATTTGGGACTTTGATCATCAGTTTGGCAAACTTCCTGACTCATTGGAGTCTTTGCCGGTTTACAAAGTTCCATTTTATACGTTTTAATTAATTGGCAAATTTTATCTTCTTGAGATATCTTAAATCCATTTTTTGTTTTGTTAATTGTCAATCCTAGATACTTTTTAATTTCACCTAAATGCTTTAATTTTATCTTTTTAGCTAATAATGATATAATCTCATTAGCTTCATTATTAGTCTTAGTTATCAAAGCAATATCATCTGTAAATAATAACAATAATGACATCGTTCCATTATTTTCTCTTTTAAACACACATGGATCTGCTAAACCAGATTTAAAACCTATATTGTTTAATTTTTTCACAATATATTGGTTCCACTCAAAACCAGATTGCTTCAACCCGAAAAGACTCTTTTTGAGTTTCCAACAATCATTACTATTTACTTTATTGTCTTTTAAAATAATTGGCTTTTTTAAATATATAGTGTGCTGCAATGGTGCATGCAAATAAGCAGTTTCTACATCTAAATGGTTAATGACATAGTTTTTCTTAGCTGCCCACACTAATGCTGCTCTCAAAGATGTTGCTTTAAGATTTGGTGCAAAAACTTCATCGTAATCAGATGCAGTTTGATTAAATCCTTGAGCTACCAACCTAGCTTTATGGGAAACAGTCCCATCATTTCCAGTTTTTACTTTAAATATCCATTTGCACCCAATGGATTTTTCTCCTGGAGGAAATTTAGCATCTTCATATACTTTCATTATCTTTAATGAATTTAGTTCTTTTTCCATTGCCTTTTGCCAATTCTCCTGATCCTTAGTAGGATACATCCTAAGTTCATCTACACTAGTTGGAACTTTAGTTACTTGGCAAACTATACTTGCTTGATACCTATCAGGTGGTCTAGTTACACGTGTAGTACGTCTAGGTATTACAGGACTTACAGGTGGACTTTCATTTATTAACTGTTCTTGATTATCTAACTCTTCCTGATCAATTGTTTCCTCTTGTTCTGGTCCTATTTGCTCTTCGTGGACTTCTTCTTTAATTGGACTCTTCTTATAACAATTCTGATCTTTCTGCCTTTTGTAGGGTTCAATAATTACTTCATTATTTAAATCTTGCTCTAATCTATTCCATCCTACATGTTCTAGGAATTTAGCACTAGCACTGGTGTAAACTCTAGATGTACCTGGTTCCCAGAACCTATAAGATCTGTCATTAGATTCATATCCTACAAAAAATAATCTTTTAGCTCTATGCTGTCCTTTGTGCCTGAGTTGTGAAGGGATATGCACCCATGCTGGTGCTCCAAATGTGTGCATGTAACTTAAATTAGGTTTTGTACCATGCCACAGTGTGAATGGTAATTCACTTGTTGTTGAATTAACAACATTATTTAATATATGATTACCACATATTATTGCTTGTCCCCATAAATTGTCAGGTAATCCTGAATCAGACAACATAGTATGCGCCATTGATTGTTGTGTTTGTCTCTCTATAAAGGCATTATGTTGTGGCCTATATGATGCAGACTTTTTATGTTGAATACCTAACATTCTAAGTCTATTCTGGAATTTATTATTTGTAAATTCCGCACCATTATCTGTTATAAGAGTTACTAATTTCTTTTTAGTTTTTCTTTCTGCAAATTTAATCCAATTAAATAGATTTAGATACGTTTCAGTTTTGCTCTTCATTAAATAGCAAAACCCATATCTAGAATAGTGGTCCATTATACTTAATATGTAACGAGCTCCTACTACACTTGGTTTTTTTGGACCTATTAAATCGGCAAATACTACCTCTAAAGGCTCTTTTGTAGTAAATCCATCAACTTTATTTGCCAGAATGATCTTGCTTTTGCTTTGATTACAAGCAAAACATTGCAAATACTTATTACAAGGTTTCAAACTTATTCCTTTGGAGAGTTGAACAGTTCTCTTCAGCATTTTAAAATTTAAATGCCCTAGCCTTCGATGTAACAAGTGAATACATTCATCATGAGGTTTCTTACTGTCATAAACAGTGTTAGCCACCTCTAAACCATTATCATTTAACACATATAATTCACCTCTTAAAGATGCAGTAATTTTCTTATCTTCTTTTTCAATTATGCAGTTATCTCCCCTAAAGGTAACTACATATCCTAGTTTAACCAAAATTCTAACTGAAATTAAATTAAACTTAAGTTGTGGTACATATAACATTTTTACATTCTCTTTTATGAAAGAACAATATGCTATACCTTGACCTTTAGCTTTCAGTTTCCAGCCATTGGCTAACGATATCTGCTGTGTACTCTGGGACATTTTAATAAAATTTTTGTTATCATTTGTTATACAGTGGGATGTTCCACTGTCAACCACCCATAAATTATTTTTTACAGCTCCATTAATATACATGCTAACTCTAAATTTTTATTTTTATTTTGGTTACTTTTAGTATTCTGGCCAGCGTTCTGGCGCTTTGCTTTTTTACAAAATCTTGCCAAATGTCCTCTTCCTCCACAATTAAAACACTTTTTAATTGCGTATGCAGTAGGAGATTCAATATCTTTTTTTTGAGGTTGCTCCCTCCTTAACTCATTTCTTTCAAGTCTTTTTCTGGCCTCTTCAATCAATCTGCCAGTTATCAGTTAAAGTTAAACTTTCCTTAGTCAAAATTTCAAGGGAAGTGACGTAGTTGTCAAAATTTTCATCTAATGAATACAGAATTATGTAGACTTGGTGTAGTTCAGAGAAAATAAATTCTTTCTCATGTAGTTCTTGAAAAATGCTTTTTATAGTTTTCAAGTGACTAAGCATATCACCATTCGTTTGGAGATGCGTCCTGAAAAGCTTCCGTGTTAGATTTATGTGAGCACCAACGTTATCTCGGACATAAATCCTCTTCAGCTTCTGCCAACACCCAACATCTGTTTGCTCTCCATGGATATGAACAAGTTGTTGGTCAGTTAAGGTTAACCCAATTATGCAAATAGCGTGTTCATTTTTATGCATAAATTTTTCTATTTTTAGTCTATCTTCATCATCCTCTGGATCCCATTCCTCTACGTTTGGTGGATTTTCAATTATGTTCCACAAACCTTCTCTTCGTAGAAGCAGACTACATTTCATAGACCACGATACATAGTTTGTTCCATCAAACTTGGATATAAGGGACAAATTTTATAGATTGACTTGTGTCATGTTTTCTTATATGGATATAAAACTATAATTAATAAAACACAGCTGTCTGTTTACTGTAATGTATAACAACACAAACTCTCACTTTTACATAAATCTGTTTTATCCTATGTGTTATCACCAGAATCCTTGGCCGTACTTCAAGATCCAGTAGATTTGTGGGCTCGCATACAGGAGGCGCAGTGATTGGATGTGTGGACGCAGCAGAGAAGGGGGGAAGTTGGACCTGATTCCCCATGGTCCTTTGAAGAGGGCTTGCTAAGACATCGGGATTTATTGTACGTACCCACCAGGATGCTTAGAGCCCTCATCATGACGCAATGTCATGACAACCCCGCCTCTGGTCATTTTGGGTTTCACAAAACTCTGCACTTGGTCACCTGGACTTTTTGCTGGCCTCAGGTTCACCATGATGTGTTTTCCAACATCGCTTCTTGCGTACAATGTCGACAAGCAAAAGCGGCGTCGGGTGCGCCTCCTGGACTTCTTCAACCACTACCGACTCCGAGCAGACCATGGGGAGCGATCTCCATGGACTTTCTAACACACTTGCCCCTTTCGTCGGGTTATACGACGGTGCTCGTGGTGGTTGACATGCTCACTAAGATGGCCCATTTCATCCCGTGTAGGAGATTACCCTCGGCTCGTATTACTGCCCGGCTTTTCATACAACACGTGTTCCGTTTACATGGCTTACTGGACAGAGTTATTTCAGATCGCAGTGTTCAGTTCACCGCTCAATTCTGGAAAAGTCTAATGAACGCGCTATGAGTACAAGTATGTTTAGCATCAGCACACCATCCGGAAACTGATGGCGGGACTGAGAAGGTAATTGGCATCCTTGCCCAATACCTCAGATGTTTTGTAAATCAACAACAAAACGACTGGGTGACCTATCTTCCATTGGCAGAGTTTGCCTTTAATAATTCTTGGCACACCTCCACCCACATGACGCCTTTTTATGCAAATGTGGGTTACCATCTGAGGTTTTTCCCCCTGTCAATTGCAGATTCTCCAGTTCCAGAGGCACGAGATTTTTTGTCAGAATTATATGCGGTGCATCAATTAATTTCCAGACAATTGGAACGAGCGAAAGCAGATTATAAGCGTTTCGCAGATCGTTCGCGTCGAGCGATCCTCCGTTGGCTGTGGGGGACAAGGTGTGGTTGTCAATGAAACATCTTTGGGTCGATCGCCCGATTAGGAAGTTGGATAATCGCTTTATTGGTCCCTTCCCTATTGAGGCAGTTATTAATCCTGTGGCTTATCAACTCACTTTACCGCGCTCCATGCACATTCACCCTGTTTTTCATCACTCCCTATTAGTACCTGACACTCCATCGTGTACTCTCCATTCTTCAGAAGATACAGGTTCTCCATCTAGGCTCAGCACTGAACCTGTTACGGATACTACAGTGGTCGGAATTTATGATTCATGATGGCTGAAGGGACGATTCCAGTACTTCGTGGGAAGACTGGAAAATGAAACGGAGATTCGCTCTTGGCAGGATGTATCCAAGGTGCATGCCCCAGATCTTATTCGCATATATCATGCACAATTCCCTTCAAAACCACATCCTGATTGTCAGATTTGGGGGAAGGGCCCTGCGGTGAGGGATAGTGTTGTGACTGAAAGGATCGATCCTGCTGTGAGTTTTGACTCTGATGACTCTGAAGATGAAAGGGTGGAGCCTACTGTGAATGTGGAGTCTGAATTATCAGAGGACACAGATGTGAGCCAGGAGGATGAGAGATTATCGGACAGACAATCCTTGCCAGAGCCTTCGAATTCACTCATGCCAGCAACTAATCCACAAAATGAGTCAGAGGCTTCTAATGGGGAAACTGACAGATTGTGGATTGATGCTAGAACCAGGAGAAGAATGAAATGTCAAGCTGAAGGGAGGCGTCAAGCCAGACATTAATTAGAGAGACTGACACGCCCATCCAGGTGATTTAAGGAGGATTGCTGATTCTCAAACTTTGCTTGGAAGCAAAGTGTTTGATGTATCGAAAGGATACGTGTGGAGCAGCCTTTGTAATTTATGGATATTCTGAATTACCAGACAGATTCCGGGAAATCTGCCAAGGACTGGAATATAGTACTATTAACTCTTTTTTAGTCTGATTTAGTTTTGTTTGAATATTTTGAACTGTGGAACTCCTTGTTCTCACTTGTGAATATAGGTGAGACATAACATATATATATGTACATACATACATATATATATATATACACACACACGCGTGTGTGTGCATGCGTATGTATATACATGTATGTATACACACAGAGAAATACATACACACAGAAACATGTACATATACACATATGACTGCACAGACATGTATGCATGCGCATGTGCGCACACACACACACACACACACATACATTCTACAGAATTTTCTTAAGTATATTGATGAAACCTACAGGCCTAAGCGCCTCTACCTGGCGAATGCAGCTAGATTAGAAGTTCCAGTTACCAAGTTTTGTCATAAAGTAACCTTCTATTGCTTTTTTGCTTCTATTCTGCATCTTCTGTTTGATTCTATTCTAATAGCAAATATGGTGACTTGGTAGCTCTTCCTTCTTCCAATCCTTGTTCCTCTGATGACAATCTCTGTTATTTTTAATCAGTTACAATTATTCAGAATGTGACATGGAATAAATATGATCAATAAAGTTGTTACCTTCTTATATCACTGTCGTACTTTCATGCCACATTTCAGGCAATTAATTCCATGCACTGAAATGTGGTTACCCTCAGTATTTCTATTGGCTACATTATATATTCAAACTGTAAACAGAAAACAAATCATATTTTGCTATATACTGAATAAATTATTCATGTCATTTATAAATGATCAATTTAAATATACTATGTAAACAAAATGTTAAAAGATAACGCATTTCAATTATTTCACACATTTATTTCTTTAGCTTTCCCTGCTTTTTGTGCAAATATTCCCCCTAAGTTATTAATAAATGCTATTATCATTTCCATTAATGTTACTTTTTTATACCAGGGAAAGGTGATAGATATTGCTATTCTCATCTTTTAGTACTATATGAAAGGAGGCCAAGTTCATTCTGAAGCTTGTTTTATTTTTAAAAAGTGCAGCACCCCCAAGTACATCTCAGCTACTGCTGATTTCATCCAGTTTTATCAAGAATAAGAACAGACCTACCATTGCCTTAGTTATATTTTTTTTCAATTGAAAGTCAAGTTTACACCTCTGGTATTCCTTAGAGACATCCTAGCTGAAAAATAATTATGTAGAATTAATTGCATGTGATTTTGCTTAGCTTCTAATCGTAGGCAAGAATGATCACATTCTGAGATGTGCTTTCGGTAGAAGGAGACAATCTGGCAGCCTCCTCCCCCCCTCAAAAATGCTTTGCGCTCAAAAAGATACAAGCCCTGTACAATACAGCGAAACTCCTAACCAGAGTAATTAATATCATAATCGATTTCTGGAGGCTCCCAATCAGATATTCTCCAAACATGTGACCGCTTGACCCATAATTTCCTCTACATTTGTGGTACACCAGGAAATTCTCCAGGAGAAACAGTCAAGAAGAAAGCAAATTTAAGCACCTTTCTATTGAGTGATGTTGACTCAGGGAACAATCCTGAGACTGATAGGCTGTAGTTTTCTTTATATCTTGTGAAGAAAATGACTGCTGTTAGTGGATAAGTGAAAATGATAAATGTATTGTATGTGTGATTAGTGCAACCAGAAAAGCGAAGTTAAAGACCGAGGCAATTATTTGGCTGATGCAGACTTCAATCAAGGACATTAATCTTAAAGTTATGCAGAAAACAATGTACATTAAATGCAATTTTGTCTGCAATTTTAACAAAACTTAGGGTTACACTTGGCTTTAGAGTAGCGTGACTTATGTCACTTTCCAAAAAAATACACAAGGACATACGTTGAAATTTATTTTATTTACACGCAGGTCTTGGGGATGAAACATGTATAGCTCATGGCTTTAGTGTGTGCAAATCCAGATTAGATAATATAAAGCTAATGAACACCGCATCTTTTAGCCCTACTGATGATAGTAGGAATTTTAGCTCTTGAAGTACATACAGATGAGCCAAGTCAAGTTTACAGTACAGAACATTTATGGAATTTTCTAACTGTATTGAAGTTACTCTTGTCAAAATCATAACCGTGGTCCCCAATTTACAACTTGTTTTCTGGCCAGTTCCTCATTTAAGATTATTGTTCCTTTTTATTTTGGAAGGAGAAACTATGTTCATAGAAATTAGTCTAGGCAAAGCAAGTTTTGTCTTTATACATATGACAAAGAACCCTAGTTGATGAAGAACTAAAAGAGCAAACGTACAGCTTACCTAAACGATGACAAGTGAGATGCATGTTAACCAAGCAGATTTCTTCCTCTCTCCCTGTCCTACTGCCCATATCTGAAAGGTGTAAACACCAAGCAGGCAGAAAAAAAATTAAGTACATGACTAATACAACTGATTTAAATAAACATGGGAGATGGATGGTTTAAATTTAGAAAATTCCTGAATCTGTATTATCTTAATGCAAGATCCAACATCAGAGATTTTTTAAAAACCAATTATACAAAATTGTAAAAATAAACAAACATATTAACAAAGGTATATTAAATCCAAGTATAAAAATCCAAGTTTAATTCATTTGTAATCAATCTTTCTGTAAAATTTTCTAGTAATCACAATCCTGTTTAATTAGATAATAAAATTGAATAAAAACAAACATGTGAATTCCTCTAATAGATGACAGACCATCTGATTGTAGCTCCCAAAACACAGAAGAATAAATTCAAGGCTAATCTGAGCAAACACATTGCATTAAAACTCATCATGTTACTTATTCTTTTTTTTAATCTTAGAACCAGTAACACTGAAGAAATTGGAGTTTGTTGTTAACTAGCTAAAAAGAATATAAACTTCCATAAAAGTCTATATATAACATAGGTTTACCGCAATTTTAGCATATAAAATTGTGGTAGAGGACTGCCTATGTGTTATAATTAAACATTTTTGATTAATAAACCAAATCAATATCAAACAATAGAAAACAAGTATATAATTTTTAGATATACAATTATTTAAATCACTATGGAAATATAATTTTATATTTCAGGTTGTTTTTTTAAAACAATAAATTTTCTTATTGCTGTTGAGAAAACCTGAAATCATTTTGGGGGGCTTGGAAACCTTCCTGCAATGAAAGATACATCCAGTGCAGTGGTAGGATTCAAAAAATTTTATTACCGGTTCTGTGGGCATGGCTTGGTGGGTGTGGCAAGGAAGGATACTGTAAAATCTCCAGTCAGAGGTGGTATTTGCTGGTTCTCCAAACTGCTCAAAATTTCTGCTACCAGTTCTCCAGAACTGGTCAGAACCTGCTGAATACCACCTCTGATCCAATGGGAGAAGCATTATTCAATATCATGCAAATATGTGTCTGATTTTAAGCAATTCTTTTATCAACCTCCAACTGGGGATCCTACAATAATCCCCAGAATCTCATTTTATCTCTTAAAGATAATCTTTATCCATGTAGCCAGTTGCACTGGATTAAATAAACATTTCCCATCATAAATGTCTTTTTACTAATTTATTTTCAGATCTCATAGAAATTTTTAAATATCAAAATTAAATTTTGAAGTAAACACTTGTTATACACAAACTAAAACTATGATTTGAACATATGAAACTAGTATTTTACTGAAAGATTATATTATAATTATAGTTCTTTTCATATGCAGAAATTCCAGTGGATATATGGAATTTTGTATGTAGAGTAATATATCCATATTCTTATATTTATTGATACTGCAACATCAATTTGTACTCTTTTTCCCATATGTAATTTATAAACATAAAATGTCTTTGCTTTCATTTGTGATGCTAGCTTTGGCTTTTTATATGCTTTGCTACTGCTAGTGTATTGCATAATTTAATATTTATTTATTTTATGTGTGTATGTATATATGTATATGTGTACATGTATATATGTATGATGTGTGTGTGTGTGTGTGTGTGTGTGTATGTTTGTTCTGTGTAATTATGTTTTCATTTAGTTAGCACCTAGTGAATTTATGCAAAAAAATTTAAAGCTTTTTCCAGTAGTCACCACATATGTTTACATGCACAGCCACTTTCCTTTATTGGGAAAAAATGAACCAAGTGACTGAATATGTACCAGCATTCAAACACAGTTGGGAATAGTTAAAGCAGCTGTGCAACTGTGGAACAAAACATGGCTGCTTTAACAGTTCCAAAAAAGGAGCTTTCTATGTCTGCCTCTATTGAAGCACTTGTACAGCTTTACAACAGCAAGTAGATCTTAGCATGCAAGGATTGAGGTAGCCTAACCTGAATCCTTGGGCAAACACCAAAACATGCAAAAGGAAGAGTGAAAGACAACATTTAACACAGCTACATAACAAATACTGAAACTCATTGAAAAACATTAACAAGTGAGAAAAGAAGTGATCCATAGAGTAACTGCAAGAAAATACTACAAAATACCATATGTGACTTTATGCATAAATGCTACCCATACGTATTTCAAGTTCATCTGTTCAATATATTGAACTAGCTTTTGGACCAGCCCCAGTTTGTGGCATGCCAGCACCTATGCTGCACAAACAAGTGTGCCCCCTCCAGTCCATGGAAAAACCTCTCTCTACAGAACTGGTCCCTGGTGCCCAAAAGATTGAGGGCCGCTGCTCTAAAAGCAAAAATGTATAACTACATTAAAACATTCAGAAGAATTTTTCACATCATAAGAAAATGATGCACAATTATAGTTTGTGGCGTTGTTACTGCATCCACACTCTGTATTGATCCCCTATGATCCTACAGAAAGCAGTTCCCCAATGATTGGAAGCTGCACTTGATAGCTTCAGGACTGAGGAGTTCAGTTGGTAAAGGTACAGAACGAGATAAATGTGAGATGACTTTTTTACATCTTTTTGGAATAAATTGTTCTCTTTTTTTCTCTGCTCTAAATTTAATTGAATGTGTTTAATAGCAGAAATTTTATATTTGGTGATGCAACTGAAAGGCCCTAATACACCCATTATTTTACTGTTCTTTGCTATTAAACCATGATTGAATTTACTGTTGGTTCAAAGCCACACTTTTCATCTCTGTGATTTCACTCTACCAATAATAGAAAGACCCTATGAACTACAGGGCAGCTATCACCCTTAAAATTCTCAAAATTCCAAATTTATTTATTAATGCTACAACACCATCATTAAAAATTATCATTAAAATTGCATCAACATAAATCAACAGCTGTAGCAACAAATGTTAGCAAAATGTATTATATTTTAAAGCATACATAAAAATGATTTCATAATTTTTTTAAAAGACAATTTATATCTTTCTAAAAACATGGAAAGTTAATTCACATAAATCCAGTCAGTGCATGTGTTAGATAGGTTCAATTTGGTATTTTCTCATTATAATAGTAAAACTTCTATATTTTAAGCATTATTTTTAAAATAGCCCCTACCAATGTCTGCTTTGGATACTAAATATTATATCATGTGGAGTTGATATTATACTCAATATAAATGTAACCAGAAACATAGGTTTGAATTTCCTCTGACATAAAGAACAGCAAATTTGACCAAATTTATATTTTGATAATATTTTTGTTGCACATGGGATATCTCTTTAAACAAGGTGTGGATATCTGGACATAAAATGTGCCTATGTAGATTGCAATTTAAAACATTTTATTCTCAGTAAATAATCCAGAGTTACATTAAATCCCACTCTTATAAATTATGCACCCATGCTGAAACCACTTTTTACTTTCTAATGCTGTCCTATCAACTACTAAAACGACAAAAAGGTTAAAATTACTCTCTGAAGATTATCATCTTCCAAATGTCAGATGAATACACTAAAATTTAAAAGCAGCTTTGCTTTTTCTCAAAAACTGTACTAGTAATTTCCTTACCTCTTTGTTGCTAGTATCAGTATTCAGAACACAGCACACCAATCCTGACATAAGACCACAGTGAAACTTTTGTATTACTTTTTTTATATTTTTATCACAAGTGCTGAATGCATTTTGGTGCAACATTTCACTAAAAATTGAGGTTAGAGTTAAATACAAGTAGATTGTCTTCCTCAAGGAATTACATAGCATATGTGTAAATAGTGTTTAAAGACAGGAGATATCCAGTATCTGGTAGAACATAGAATGTAATCTATATGTTTGCATCTAATTTAAAATGTCACTGATATTTCTTGACTGCTCTAGACGGAGTCACACATCACATAAACATTAGTGATGTTATTTTCTTTGACTTAGCAAGTTGTCTAGAACATTTACATGTTCTGATCTTTAAAATTCTGAACTAATATGTAAACCCAGTAAATTGTGGCTTGTTTACTTAACCATAGTTGAACAATCCATGGATTAGTGCCATGTGTGCACCAGCTTAACCATGTGAATTGCAAAGTCCTGAACTTTGTGGATTATGGTGTGTATCACCAATACATGCTGAGTGATTCTTTGATGTCTGACTAGCATTGAGTGAATAAGAGAAAACTACATCTCATTTCATCTAACCACCATCCCGTACTCAGCTATTTTTCTCCCACAACCATGTCACCTGTTTAGCCAAGTAGCTTGACAGATGGCTACAACAGCTATGGTAAGTCTACATCTGGAGAAGTGATTGGCGGCTGTTTCCTTGATAAAAGGTGAAGGTTGTTCAGAGGAG
This sequence comes from Hydrophis major, assembly GCA_033807585.1. Lineage (NCBI taxonomy): Eukaryota > Metazoa > Chordata > Lepidosauria > Squamata > Elapidae > Hydrophis > Hydrophis major. The sequence goes on along the minus strand of CM066333.1, from coordinate 59,086,076 downwards.
AATCCACCATTCCCTTTCCTTAACTTGTCCCAGAGTAGGAAAAAAAAAACCCACAGCACTATTCCCTGCTCATATAGGAATAATGTATGGCAGGAAAAAGGATCTGCAATTAGGGCCGCAAATACTTTGCATGAGTACTTTTCTTCCATCCGAGGAATGTGGGTAGCAATTTAATTTACCTATGAGAAAGGAGCTCCATATTAAAGTGAACTAATCTTTCTACACACTGGCCTTTTTGTTTTTAATTTTGTTTGTTTTAAACTGAATTAAATAAGGTACTAGAAATTATTATTTTTATCCCAGAGATAAATAATGTCACATTTTCATTAGGTTGTTTTCATCTGCTGTTCACGATGATTTATAGCTTGCATTTATTTTGTTTTGTGTTTATGTTTCAGATTCAAAGTAAGTGATTCAACATTAGTTATTTTTCTGTAAGTGGACTTTCTCTCTTGCCCCCACTTTTTTTTCCGTAGAAGATTGCCATGTTAAAAAACACATCAGAAAATTTATTTGGAATTGTCTTTTTATATGTTCATTAAAACATTTTTCCCTCTTAACAATTTATTTTGCAGCATTGAAAAACCATAGGCTGATGACGCCTCTCTGCGCATGTTTAATCGACCACTATGGTTGTCATGGCAACTAGTCAAGAGAATTCTAAGCCTACACTTGGTATTTCAATGCAGTGACCCAATTACTGTCTGTCAACAAATTCACCAGGACAATGAAGTGTAATACATTACTGAGATTACAGCCCAGAGACAGAAATATAAAATGTCTGGAACTAAAATCTTAGTCCATTTCATAAGGTAAAATAAGATAAACAGAGTTAATGATAACATTTTCTAATCCTTCAAATGTACTACATGCTTTTAAATAACTATTTTTTTTTAAAAAAATCCAATCATGATATTAGCCTATAGACCTTTTGTGGTCTCTTGTCTTGTAAATGTTACTATATGCCTAGCCCAGTTGTGTTGTGAATGCACCAAACTTGAAAACAGGAAATATGTAACAAACAAAAATATTCTTTTACCAATCCCAGTGCTAAATTAAACACTAAATGAAGTGTTACATAAATTATTTGTGCAGACTTGCATTAAATGAATGAAATTATTTTAGCTTTTATTAAACATTCAGACATTGTTCCCACTTTTGATAACAACCCAAAGTTATATAGAAGAAAAACAGTAATTATTGTATTTCTCAGCAAATACCAGCCAAAGAGCTTCTTCAGGATGTAAGATATTCTGCTTTCTTTAATTATTGCTTCACCATTGTTTTCTATTCTACACCTCCATTCTTAACATAAACTGATGGATCATTTAATATAAATAAGTACAAAATTAATAATAAAGTTGTCATAGGAGCAAAGATATTTCACTGTCATGTAGATAAAATATATTAACATATTACTGATGCAAACCTCTATTAATAAGTCTAATCTAATAATAATAATTTCATGTACTTTATAAAATTATCTGACTCTTACTTAGAGAAACTTGTGTAGTAGAGCAACAAACTTAACTATAACAATATAGGAATAATACAATCCTGACCTATCTTACAATAGGAAGATAGGAGGCATAATTTTAAATGCTTTTACCATAATTTAATTACAACTACTGAAATACCAAAATCTGTCTTCCAATGCCCTTCCCCTGTAAAAACAGCTTGTATTCATCTATCTCGCATTCAATTTATTTAGAATTTCTTCTGGCTTGAGTTTTGCTTTATTGTGATAGACAATTTTTCCATCTATCAATCCAACCATCCATCCATCCATCTTCACTATGCTGCAGCTTCCCTTGATGCCTAATCCTTCCTGTACTGAGAACAATCCATGAAAAATTCATGGTATCTAATTTTTGGAAGCCTGAAAACCACAATAAACACTGAAAAGCTTGCTGTAAATTAAAAAGCAGGACAATTACATTGAAACTTTTGCCATCATGTAAGAAGAAAGACAGAAACCTGCCACATACTCTTGAAAATTTAACCATTTTGTAAAACAAACAAGGAAACAAATAAACAAATAAAAAATAGAAAGGGGGCAGATTATCCATGAAAATTAATGAAGAAAAAAATAAGTTTAAAAGGCATTAAAAACTCAAAAAATGCCAGTTTAAAAATGAATTGGCAACAGGTGTTGTAAAAAACTTTATTTCCAACCCTTTTTGAAATTGGAATATACCGTCAATGTGCGGTAGACAACATTACAACTGGAATATACCATCCACGTTTAACATAGTGTCTTCTATACTCATTCTCTCAAGTCAACTATTGTAGTCCGATACAAGTGGGAATAGGCTGGATGAATTCAGCTCCATTTCTCAGCCAAGAGAGCCAACATTGTCTGAAGACACTTCCAGGGTCATGTGGCCAGTATGATTATATGCTATGGCACATGAAATACATAAAGGTAAATGAGAAGAAAATATTAAACTCAGAAAAAAAATCTATGGGAATATTTAGACAAAGGAATATAGTACTATTATGGAGCTGCAGTGGCACAGTAGTTGGAATGCAATACTACAAGCTACTTGTGCTGATCCCAGTGCTGCCAGCAGTTTGGCAGTTCGGAGTTCACCTAGCTCAAGGTTGACTCAGCCTTCCATCCTTCCAAGGTTGGTAAAATGAAGACTCAGATTCTTGGGGACAATATGCTGACTCTGTAAAACGACTTAGAGAAGGCTGTGGAGCACTATGAAGTGGTATATAAGTCTAACTGCTATTGTTATTGCTATGTTGGAAGTTAAAACCCACCCCTAGGAAAATGAAATATTTTAGGATATACTAAAAAGGCAGAATTTTTCCCCTGAAAAGAAAAGTAGAACTCAGAAGCAGAAACTCAGCCCACCACCTTTGCTAACGGGCCATTACTCTGGCCTGGGCCAGTCTATTTTACATAACAAAGATCTACTTCAGGTAGAGCCATAATAGGAATTGCCTAAAGCTCTTTCATTACATCATCATCCAGCAAGGCTCAACCAAGCCTGGGACTTAGGACAGCCTACAGAGTTGCCCCTGCATGGGGCCATGCAGGGGCAAGAACCAATCAGGATACAAGCTCAAATTCAAATCTCAACAGAAGGCATACAACCAAGTGTCTCTCTGAATCTTGCCCCTTCTTCTTTTCCTTCACCCAACATTTTGAAGCATGTGATCATCCTTTTCGTTTTGGAGCTCCAAGCCCATGTGGTCCTGTCCACCATTAAACCATCTTTCCAAGCAATCACCATATTTCCAGTGTCTTTCTTCTCCACTTGGAACTGAACCCAGAAGGACATTTCTTCCAACAGCTATGCTTTTGTCAATATAATTTGTAGTTAGTGCCAGCTATCCTCAAGCTGGTATCTCCATATTTGTTGACATTTCATGCAAAGATGAAAAGGTGCTAAGAATGATTTAAAAAAAAACAAAAAACAATAAGCTTTTATTTCTTTAATTGGCTAGAAGAGAATTCTTGGCTTGATCCAGGCCAGATCTTATAAAGAGCACAGGACAGTTGCTTAAAGCAGAGGTGAATTTTATTCAAGAGCATAACAGTCAAAGCAATTGAAGTTTATTCAAAGAGTTTGGAAAGGTTACTTTAATAGAGGAGCTTTTCTATTGTCCTCAGAAAGCACGCAAACTCAGCCTCCGTTCTAGGGATTCCTGGAAAACTTACCAGATCTGGTAGTAGGGGGGAAACATGTCCTGACTCTCTGGGACGTTTGTAATCTTTATTTTTTATATGTCAAGGTTGTGACCTTAAGCGATGGGTCCAGGATTAGGGAATTGTATGTGTGTGAAAGATTTCCATATCTTCAAGATATTTTGTTATTTGGTTAAGTTCCTGGTATTTGACAATTCCAACTAAGTAAAGATATGCTTTATCAGCCTAGGAGTTAAAAGGCTTCTGTGGTCTTTTGTTTTAATGTCTGGGATTCATTGGATGGTCAGATAAGCAGCAGGGTAAGGATAATATGGGGGAGAGGTTCTTCCTTCAATTTTATTATAATCTCATTCATTACCCATGAATGAACAAAAATCCAGATATTCTTTTAGTTATAAGAACAAATGAAAGCTAACTTACATGTAATTATGTCTTTTAAAAATATAAAAAGAAATGGATGGCTACTGTTGAAATGATTCTAAAAATGGACCTTATAGTCTTCTTCCCTAAAATTGTATTGATTTGTCATGGCCTAGAATTAAGCTGCTAATAAATAAATAGTTTAGTGTATAGTAATTATCTCATAAATATCTAATAGCATTAATAACAGAGATATTCAGTCCATCCTAAAAATATTTAATTTCAAATGTATAATCAGTTCTCACAGCTTTCCCCATCAAATTCATGACATTTTTTAATTTCCAGCATTTTACTTTTAAAAAATGTTCCCTGACCTGACTTATTTTCTCACAACATTATCTATAAGCTGCTTTACATATGGCTGCCTTTAAACACCAGTTAAAAGTATTTTATTTATTTGATTTGTCAATTGCTTACAAGATAATAAGTATAAGAATTTGAATACAGAAAATAGGTACGAATAAATGGGGACAATAGGACAGGGATAGTAGGTACAATTGTGCACTTACGCACCCCCCCCCCCCAGACCTCTTAGGAAAGGGGTGAGGTCAACAATAGACAGTCTCAGATTAAAGTTTTTGGGATTTGAGGAAGAAACCACAGAGTAAGGTAGTGTATTCCAGACATTGACCACTCTGTTGCTGAAGTCATATTTGTTGCAATCAAGTTTGGTGCAGTTTGCCTTGAGTTTGTATCTATTGTGTGCTCTTGTATTGTTGCAGTTGAAGCTGAAGCTGAAGTAGTCATTGACTGGTAGGACATTGTAGCAGATAATTTTGTGTACTACACTTAAGTCCACCCATAGGCAGCGTAGTTCTAGGTTGTCCAAGCCCAAAATTTCAAACTTGGTGGTGTAGGGTATTCTGTTGCAAGCAGAGGACTGTAGTACTGTTCTCATGAAATACTTCTGGACTCAATTGTATTAATGTCTCATATACAGTGTGGATTTGAGACAGATGAGCTGTATTTGAGTATTCATCTAGCAAAGGTTTTATATGCTCTAGTTAGCAATTCAATATTACCGGAGGAGAAGCTTCGTAAGATTAGATTTACAACTCTTAATGACTTTTTGGCAATGCTATTACAGTGAACTCTGGCACTTAAGTCATTTGATATGAGGACTCCAAGGTCCTTGACAGAGTAAGGGTCATCAACAAGGTCATATCTGTCTAGATTGTATTTGGTGTACCGATTTTTTTTACCAATGTGTAGGACAGAACATTTGTTGGTTGAGAATTGGAGTTGCCAATTGTTTGATCATTCAGAACATAATCAAGGTCTCTTTGAAGAATGGTAGCATTGTCAGTAGTGTTGAATAGTTTTATGTCATCAGCGAAAAGGACGCAGTTGCTTATAAGGTGATTACAAAAGTCATTTTTGTAGAGTATAAAGAGTGTGGGTCCTAGAACTCTGCCTTGGGGGACACCACTGTTATATTGGTCCAGAAGTTAATGGTCCATGTGCAATCAGTTTCTGGGAACATATTATTGCTATCCTTTGGGCCCTGTACTTTATAGGTATGGAATTTAAAATGCTGTCTACAGGTATGGAATTTAAAATGTCACCTAGTTATCTTCATGGCCACCAATATTTACTGGAATTGACTTAACCAAAAAAGTCATGGTTAACAGTTTTTTATTCTATGAAATAAAGAGGGTTAACGGCAAAAAATATTCAGCAATAGTTTAGTCTTTTGAAACAGAGTTCCAGTGAAAATCAGACTGGGACCATCCCTGAATTTATTCCAGAAATTTTTTTTAAATGGTAGAGAATTTGTCATTTATTCTAGAATTAACATATATTGATTCAACATCTGGATGCACATTTCTCATTGATGGTGCTTGATTGTCTTGTGGCTTTACCAATTTAGATGTTTTTAATTAGGCATTCTATGTATCTTGTGTTTTCATTATTTTATTTATTAATAAATAACTTTTCTATATATTTTAAATGGCTGAAAGCTGCATTTGATTGCAGGGGGACAATAAATAAATCCCAGCCGATACTTTCATCATTAATCAGACCTATCCCAACATTTCAACTATACATCACATGCTTTATTTTCCTGATTGTCATTGCAACCCAAGGCATGCAGGTTGTGATCATTAAACGGGAAGCAGAGGAAATCCCAGGTAAGGAGTGCAGGGTACCATAGAAATATGGGAATCCTGGGAGGCTGGATAAAGGCCTGTTGGAGGACAGGATGCTTGGTGCAATATAAGCTCAGAAAAGCTGAGGGATGAGGGTGCAGGGTGCATATAGTCACAAGGAAGCCAGGAAAAAGGATGGTGGGTGGGTGTGGGGATGTGCATGTGCATGGCTGTGAAAAGAGAGGACGGGATTCATGTGGGCAATCAAAGTCAGGCTATAGAAAGAGGGTGCAGGAATATGTGTTTGTTACAGTACGTGATAATCTTAAGGAGGCTATGAAAAGACGGAGTGTATGTGTCATGCAATTCCAGGGAGACATAGTAACCAGTTAAAGGGGTGGATGTGTGGGCAGGCATAGTGAGGCAAGTAAAAAGAGTACAAGAGGTGGCAAACATAGGGAAGGTATGGAATAAGGTGTGGGTGATTGTGTGTATGTGTCTTCATTTGCACAGATGCCGTAGAAGGAGAGCATTGGATACATGAAAGTGTGCCACAGAGAGGTTATAGAAAAGAGGGTGCAGGAAGTTTGTGTGTGAGCAAAAGGGAGAATGTGGGCAAAATACCCAAAATGTGGGAAAAAGGACTCATGACTTGTGACTTTCTTTGCTGGCTTCCCATTCTATATTTGAAGGAAGCAGGCAAGGAAGCATGCAAAAGGCAATCTTGTAATCATGGAATGCTGCCAGTTGGTTGCCAGGCAGCTGAATTTTATTCACATGGCCTTAAAGTCTCTTCATTCAGCAAAGTTGTAACTTCAAATGGTCACAACTTGAGGATTACCTGTATTGCCCTTATTATATCTGTTTTCACTCTTGTCTCTCGTTTGTGTGTGTGTGTGTGTGTCTATGTATGCATGTATGTAAGTAAAATCTAATACATTTTGTGTGCAAACTACAAGACTCATATCTGAAAACAAGCAGCCTTGTTTCTATTCATTGTATTTTATTTCAATGATTGGATTCAGCACATGTGTATTCAGCCAGAAAAAAAGGGAATGCATGATGTCAGATATGTAATATTATATATTATATTACATGTATTATACGTAACAAGTTTCAAAAATCATTTACTTACTATGTGTCACACAGACAGACCTGTACAAAATGCAAATATCAATGCCATGCTGGAAAATTTCAGAGGGCACCTAAAGGGTATTTGCTCTATATATGTTACTGAACCAACTTAATCAGGAAGAAAAACATGTGTAGTAGCTCTGTCATTACTTAGCAAACTATTGATATACAGTGTATATCTCTGTATGCTCTGTACATTGTACATGGCTTACAATCAGAGTCACTTTTATAATCTAACTATTTTAGAAAAATACCTGTACCTGGCAGTTCATTCTCAACTATATAGAAATAGCCTAATCCAATGATGATAACAGTACGTAGAATTATTTTTATTGTAAGTGCAATTGATTAAATCAAAACAGCTCCATTTTATTAAAACACATACATATGTCTTAAATTACACTCATACTAATTACCTTCAATATTTTCATGTACATACTTTTTCTTTCCAGTTAATTAATATACCGTAACTTTTGTGACGAATATTTGTTTGGAAAGCTTCCTGAGGAATATATGAATCATAATTAAATTGATATAATAATTTACTGTGAATTTGTTGACTGGATTTTGGCTGTAGCTTATAAAAATAATTATAATATTCGGTATCACTAAAAAATAAAATGAAATGAAAAAGTTACAGGCAATTGACATACTAAGAATAAACATGATAATTTAACAAAAGTAGCTATCTTAGCTATTATATTTGTAACAAGTAACTGTTAACAGGATTTCTGAAATCAATTTTCATCATTGACTATTAACAGATTATCAACCTTCTATGGTATGGTAATAGTCAATCCTAGAAACTTAGAATAAAAATATTTAGAATAAAAATATTTCATTGCAGCATTTACTGTTTCATTTCAAGAAGGTAAAAACTGCCATTTAACTTAGATGTAGCCATGAAATTTGTTCCAATCTAATCTGTAAAGCAAAGTGGATTTTTATTTATGTCAGTCAATTAAGAAGAAAATTAAAAAAAATATGATATAAACACGATGGAAAATTGATAGAATGAAATGCTTCTCTGTTCCATTTTGTGAAACCCAGTTGCCTTCTAAAAATCAGTCAAAACACAGCTCTTCTGGAAGGTTTTTAATTAATTAATTGGCACAATGTCATTAAGGTCTCAAATGTTGTCAGTTAATTTCAGTTAAGGATAATGTTTGCTATGGTTTCATTATTTTGTGAATAATTTGTTTTGCAAGCCACTGAATGTCTCAAAATTGATTAGGCTTAAAGATCAAACTGAATGAAAAAAATATTTCAAGTAAACCCAACTCTTGTTGACTTAATGGACATATCTATGCATCATTCTTAACAAAAATACAGAAGTAATTTGCTATTGCTGCCTAATGAGTTCTATTTTCAACTTCCTAGGCTAACTTATACCATTCCATTGAGTACTGGTTCTGCTTAGCTTCTATGCTCAGATATGTTGCTAAGTGCTACCCTTGTTGGCTCAATTAAAGTCATACTGACATATTAGAACAAAAGGATAGGTTGTTTCTGTCTTGTGCATTTTGTAAACAATGAAGTAGGATGGATAATACTGGCCAAACACCAGTCACAGATGTCCAATCACAAAAGAGATAGAGAAAACATGAGCAGTATACAAGGATGACGTCTGCTCTCAAATTCAGTTCTATCAACATGACTGGTGACATGTTAGTACATTTCTTTATTATTGCATACATCACTGGAAGTTATTGTTACCAATAAATAGCTGTGAAAACCTATACTCTGTAATTAACACATTATTTCCCACGTTATTTGAACCTGGCTCCTGTGTAACACTGTAGCTGTCTCAATTTGAATTGCAGCTCAAATTAAAGCTGAAATCAAGCTTTGGAACGAACTGTGGGAGACTGAGGTAGCTATATTAAGAGTCAGAGTTCAAAGGTTGCAGGGGAATACTACACAAGAAATAAAAAGTATTAAGTCCTCTGTGCTTGTTTAATATTTATGAAGCTTCCATTGAAGGTATATGTAATATATTTAATTAATTTTAGTGACAAGAATTATTCACACATTCTGATCACTTAAAGCCAAAGTCTACTAAATCTGCCCCTCAAATTATCACAACACCAGCAAATGATTCTCCTTGTATTCCTTCTGTAACTGAAGTCACAAGAAGGCAAGGTATTGTAAGCATTTAGTAGAACAATCATTCTGCAAAATTTATGTACCATCATTAAATTACAAAGAAATGCAGATCACTCTAATTCTTTCAAGTGGAATCTGGATTTTTTGCAATCCAGTATGGTAGTCTTAAAATATAGTATGAAGCTTTGAACTACCAAGCACCGAGTAAAGATCAATCTATTTGTTTAGTTCTAATCTAACTGGGGTGGGGCAGAATGGAGTTTTATGGGTTTTTATGTTTGTAGATTTTTAATATGGTAAGCACTGGGAAGCATCTGTTATGAGTTGGACGCCATATAAGTTATATGATAAAAAAATAAAATTGTATGAACATTAGAAATTAGAGCATTATATAAGAAAACATTACTTTAAAATGACAATCAAAATACTTCCATCTTTGTTTAATAGTAATGCAATATAGTAAACTCTCGTTTTAACAGATTTTTATTTAGCACCTATGCAACATATACATTTTTCATTTCTGTCTCTTTTTAATTGGCTAAAGTCTATGCAGATACCATCAGTATCTAAGATTAAAAAGTGGACCCCAAAAAAGGTCTGTAATCACTAGTAACAATGTGGGAGTAACTGATCCAGGAGCGGCTATAAATATGATTGGATTCCTAGATCTAGCAGTAGTTAATCTTATACCAAGACCATATTTCATATGTTCAATTACAATTAATTTATATCAGCCTCATTTTTCCCTCGTACATGTGTATTTCCATTCTTAAAAGATATTTATTACAATGTTTTGGGTTAAGCCCCAATAGAAAGAATGGAATATTTCAATGTAAGATTTTTTTTTTTAATATAGTGTGGTGTACTTATTTAACCTGAAACTGATATACATAATTGCAATATAAAGTCACCAGCAAAGGATGGGAAAAATATGAAAGTAATAACTGTCTTGCAGTCTTCAAGAGACCTGGTTCATCAGTAACTGCTTATTTCAGCTCATATAAAGTCATGCTAATACCTAGCCATCTTGTCTTTTGTCAACCTCACTTTGTTCACCTTTGATTTTCTGAAGCATCCTGATCTTCTCCAGTGATCTGTGCCTTAAATTATATGTCCAAAATGTCTATACTTCAGTTTCAGTATTAGTGTTTTGTACCAGCAGCATGGTTTCAATTCATGTAGTACTGAACTATTTTCTTCTTTGATCCAAAAACATCTCAACAATTTTATACAGAAATATTAATTCAAAAAGTATTGACATTTCTTTATTCAACTTTTGATGATCCAGCTTTCATAGCCATATGTTACCACATAATAAATCATAATCTTGATGATGTCTACTTTTATCGCCAGTATTTTATTACCCATCTATTCACCTGGCTTTAATCCCAGATGAAAGCACAGTTCTGACATGTATTATGGATACCTGGCTAAGAGACAAAATGAAACTTATTTGTCTCAGCTCTCTCTATTGGATTCCTCTGTGGTGCAATATACTAGGACTGGAAGATCAAGAGGTAGTAGGATTTTAGGACTCTAGTAATAGGACTGTAGATGTAGGTAGTAGGTAGTAGGACGGTAGTAGAAGGACTGTAATCTATACAATTTAAATATAACTGAGCAGAAATTCAATTTATCACTTTGCCAATTTTGAATGTTTGTTGTAGTGTTTCAGTGATCAATACTCTAATGTGCAACAGTTTCTCTCTCCAAATTATTTAACATAGGAATGGGCTCTGATAAAGCAGCAGACTTTCACAAATTTCTTGTCCTTGACCTGGAGGCTATCTGGTTAGGATTTGCTCTTTAATATCAGCCACAAGGATCTGTCTATTGTACTACTATTGTACTACTATTGTACTATGAATCCGCATACAGACGGGAGGTTGTACAACTTGCCTCTTCGTGCAACGGAACCATCTGGAACTGAACTCACTCAAAACCGTAGAAATGGTGGTAGACTTTAGGAGAAACCCTCCCACACTACCACCTCTTACAATACTAGACAACACAGTATTAACAGTAGAAATCTTCAAATTTTTAGGTTCTATCATATCTCGAGATCTAAAATGGACACCTAACATAAAAAATGTCATCAAAAAAGCACATCAAAGAATGTTCTTTCTGCGCCAACTCAAAAAGCTCAAACAGCTCAAGGAGCTTCTGATACGGTTCTATATAGGAACTATTGAGTCTTTTATCTGCACTTCTATAACTGTATGGTTTGGTTCTGAAACCCAACAAGACAGACACAGACTTCAGAGAGTCTGTGGACTGCAGAAAAAACAATTACTACCAATCACGGGTGGAATTCAAAATTTTTAACAACTGGTTTTGTGGGCGTGGCTAAAGTGGTGGGTGGGGCTTGGGGGTAATGTGACTGGAGGAACATGGCTTGGGGGTCATGTTATTGGCTGGGCATGGCCAACTCAATATCACTCACTTCTCCTCACGCATCTCCTCACTTGGCCTCTCATGACTTTGGGGATGCTGCAACAGTCATAAGTGTGAAAAATGGTCATACATCACTTTTTTCAGTGCCATTGTAACTTTGAATGTTCACTCCACACAAGCAAAGTACCAGCAAAGGAGGGGAAAAAAACTCCAGAGAAGTTCCAGAGACAGGAAGTCTAGTCCTGCCAAGAATGTAATAAGAGTTAATATAGAGGCAGTTTTTGCAAGCAACACCAGAATGTTTCCTTCCTGCCTTTCTTACAGGATTAGGCCAGGAATTTCTTCTAACAACCGGTTCTCCAAACTGCTTAGAATGTTAACAACTAGTTCTAGCGAATAGGTGTGAACTAGTAGAATCCCACCCCTGCTACCAACCTGCCTTCTATCAAGAACCTGTATACTGCACAAGCCAAAAAGAGGGCTGTGAAAATATCTACAGACCCCTCACATCCCAAACATAAACTGTTTCAACTCAAACCCTCAAATCGATGTTATAGAGCAGTGCACATCAGAACAACTAGACACACTAATAGTTTTTTCCTCCAAACACTATCACTCTGCTAAACAAATAATTCCCTTAACACTGTCAAACTATTTAACAAGTCTGCATTACTATCTTCTCATCCTTCCCTTCACCCATCTCCTCCCACGCATGTAACTTTGTTGCTTTATCCTTATTTTTTTATTGACTGTTTACTCGTATAATTTGATTGTATTTGATCACTTATTATGTTTCCTAGTATGATTTCATTGCTTATTTGTACCCTTTGGCTACTATTAAGTGTCATACCTATGTACCCTTTGGCTACTATTAAGTGTTATACCTATTATTCTTGACAAATTTGTTTTTTTAATGTCCACTGAAAGCACATGCACCAAAGACAAATTTCTTGTGTGTCTAATCACACTTGGCCAATAAAGTATTCTATTCTATTCAATTCAATTCCATTCTATTCCTGGCCTAGCTATCTATTAAAAACTATCCAGAAAAGTATATGCATCCATGTAATACAAAGATAAAATTCACAAGGATGTACTAATCGGTCTTTTCATGATCGTAAAATACACGTGTAATCTGAGGTTAAACTGTAGAGTTTGAAAGCTTAGATTAAAATCTCTGATTAGTGACAGCAATAATACAGAATTTTACTATCTGTTCTGAAGGATTCTGCACATGGGACTGCCAAAATAACTGCATTTTCTGTTCATGTTGTCAGAGAAATTTTGCAATAAGGGATTTTGCAATTTTGTAGTTAGGTTTGAGCACAAGTCCTTATAAAAGAACAATGAAATAGAACATGAGAGGCAGACTTTTTATCTTCCAGGGATACGTTTGGCTCTGACTGAGATATTTTATCCCAGTACATAGAATCCAGTATATTAATCTTTACTGTGGAATGATTTTTTTTGGTGAAGCAAATACAAGTTACCTATCTAAAAGGACCACGATGTAGACTGGAGATAGATTATGTCATATCCCTCCCCCTCTATTCAGAGAGGGCTGCTTGAAACAGGGGTCAAGGAGGCCATCTATGTCAAAGTTGAACAGCCCTCTCTCAACACATCATCTATCTCCAGTCTACAACACAGTCCTTTCAGTAGTTCTAAGAAGGCTCCACACTTATTTGCATTACTCAAGTAACTCTCAGGACACAGCTAAACCTCAAGTGGCCTCAACGACTCTCTAAAAGAATGCAAATGACCTGCAAGGAATATAAATCTTTCCATTTCCCATCATCCAATCAGAGCTGAAGAAGTTTCTTGGATGAAAAGCGAAACATCTTTAAAGAAAAATAAGAAAGCCAAGTTGCCATTTGAAAAAGCACCTTTGGGTACTGCCAGAAAAGAAGCTATTATCAAGAAATTTCAAAATGATATCTGCATAAGAATCCCATTTAAAAATGTAGGTATATTCATATGTATCTGGGTACATAAGCAATTATCACATTTTTGTGGTACACATGCATAAGTGTGTATATTTGTATACACAAGAGATGACTTACTGTCCAGAAACTAACTATTGATAAACATATTCTCTTTATTTCAAAACTGGTTATGAATATGTAGTTCCATATTTTGCAAACAGGATTCTATCTCTTATCTCAATGTAAAGTAGGATCACTTTATAAAAACCATCAAAGTAAAGATCAGGAAATCCTTCTCCTGAAATATGGCTAATCAGTCTACTGCAGCAGTTGAAAGGCTCCAGGAAATATGAAATATCTGTAAAACTAAGGATGTTCTTCAGAAACAAATATTTATGAAGTAAATCTAATTATTCCATATTAAAAGTTATACCATATTTTGATCCCACACTTAACATTTACAGGCCTAAAATATGTCTTTTAGTACATACTGTATATCTTTCTGAACACATTTGACAAAATTGCTGGCAAATCTTTGTCTTTATGTAGACACACACACACACACACATACACACACACACACAATATAACGGACAGATTTTTCACTAGAGGAGAAAGCTTCAGAAATATCTTAAAAAATTAAAAGCAACAACAATATACTCAAACATGAACAACTTATAAATTTCAACTTCCTTTTGCAGTGCCCATCTGCAATTTAATATGAATTGAAACTGATCTTTCCTTATAGTGCCATATTCAGGAAGTCAGTTGATAGCTAAAGAAGTATGGGTTCTTCTTCGATGGTTTTATAGATTTATTGCACATTGGTAATGAGCAAATAAAGCAAAATGTTGTAAGTCTATGTCTAAAATCAATGAACCAGACAATGGTACACTATGATATTTGTTGGGTAGAACAGTTATAATCATAATAGAAGGTGATATGTTAGAGACAGGAAATTTTACAGATGGCGCAAATAGAGTACAGCTGTTTAATGGAAGCAAAAAAAATCCATCCATCCATCCAGACAAAGGAAAAATCTTGAAAAAATATTCCAAGTGTCCATGACGGCTTCCACAGTACTTTCAATTTTTAATGATTGTGCCAGATGGGGACAAGTCTATTCTTACTGAACCATTAATAAAAATGCATCTGATTTAAAAGTCCTGTCTGTAATATAGCTATAATACTTTAGCTACTGAGCAGTGGACTTGTGAATTCAGAACAAATTATACAAAAGCTGAGTACCTTTTGGTTCAAATATTTAAAATACTCTATGAAATACAACAATATGTTAAATTTCCTTTTAAAAGGAATATTAGAAATCAAAGTATGAATTAGCTCCTGTTTTTTAATGTCATTTTATTATTTTAACTAACAGAAATAATATCCCATATTCATTTTATTCAATCTATTTGAATTCAGTAAACTTGTCTATGATATCTAGGTATCATGCTCACAACCAAGTCTTTGGGCTATACTTTACCCTTATGGAAGTCACATAAATGAATCTCAAGAATAAAGGAGCTACAGAAGTATTTATTTATTTAATTTGTATCCTGTCTTTATTATTTTTACAAATAACTCAAAATGGTAAACATATGCAACATATGCAATACACTTTCCTCCTATTTTCCCCACAACAACCCTGTGAACATGAGTTGGGTTGGACTGAGAGAGAGTGAAGGTCCAAAGTCACTCAGCTGGCTTTTATGGCTAAGGCAGAGAACTTGAACTCAGGGTCTCCTCACTAAACTGATTCTCTAAGAATATTGCTTAGCATCTTCTGTGTGAGCAAATATTCAACACAAACCTTAATCTCTTTCTGGAATGGCATGAGAGAACATACAGTGTATTTTATGTTTAGTATTTAATTATAATAATACAAAATATTAAAAAGTCAAGCCAAAGGTGCTTTTTCATGAGGCAACTGTACTTTCTTATTTTTCTCTGAAGACGTTTCACTTCTCATCCAAGAAGTTTCTTCAGTTCTGACTGGATGGTGGGGAATGGAAGCATTTATACTCCTTGCAGACAGCTGGTGGTTTGCATCCTTTTAGAGAGTAGTTGAGGTTTATCTGTGTCCTAAGGATCACCTGAGTAGTGCAAATGGGTGTGAGTAGTGCAAATGAGCCTTCTTGGAACTGCTGGAATGTGTTGTAGACTGGGGATAGATGATGTTGTCTCCTTCCCCCTCTGTTGTATCCTGCCCCTGCTGTTCAATTTTGACACAGATGGCCACTTTGACCCCGGTCTTTCAAAACAGTGCTTCTATCTGTCCAAAACAGGGACTGCTCTGTCTTCAAAAGAGTGGCCTTTGTCTTTTAAATGCTGATGGACTGCTGAATCTTGTCTTGATGGGTTTGTTCTCCTATGTTGTGCCATGCATTTATGAAGTGGTTGTTTTGTTTCCCCAATGTACAGATCTGCACATGGCTCACTGCATTGCACTGCACATACCACATTGCTCACTTTGTATGTGGGTATTTTATCCTTGGGTGGACAAACTTCTGCCTTAGTGTATTCTGAGGGCACAGATAAACCTCAAAGTGGTCTCAATGATTCTCTAAATGAATTCAAATGACCAGCTGTCTGCAAAGAATTTAATCCTCCCATTCCTCACCATCCAGTCAGAGCTGAAGAAGCTTCTTGGATGATAAGTGAAATGTCTTCAAACAAAAACAAAAAAGTCAGTTGAGTCTTTAAAAAGCACCTTTGGGACAACCATGACAGGGATGACTGAGAATCTCCATAGACATAAATTGCACATGCAGTGAAGCTTTTTGCAATGAGAATAAAAAGTTAAACTCAATAGTGCATTCAAAACATTTATAAACCTATGGTCTAAAGCTCAGATTCTTTATTCATCCTTCCACCTTTCTAAGTTAATAAATATTCAGCACTTTCCCTGGTGGCTTGGGCAGTTACAATGGGCCAGGGGAGGCCTCTGAAGGCCTGAAAGGAGCATTGGAGGGATGGATCCACCCCTCTGAAGCTCCATTTCAGTCTGCAACATGCCAGCCAAGGCCCCTGGAGGTCCGAACAGAGCATCAGAAGGGTGAATCTGCCCCTCGGAAGCTCCATTTTGGCTGGCAATGTTCAGAACAAATGTTGCAGGGCCTCCGCAGTTGTTCGTAAGGATGAACAACTGCTGTGGTGCTGCAAGATTCTAGTTTTGGGACTTATTTGCAAACACTAGGGACACTTATTGTGTCATTTCAAACGTTCACTAAGGGAATGCCTGTATAGAGTGCCAGATACTTACCTTTGTAGATAATGGTCTTTGTTATAATTAAAGCTGCTTGAATCTGCAATCAAGTATCTTTCAAAACTGAATCCTCATGTTCCCATGAGAACTTCTTAAGAGCCTTGGGATAACATTTGACAGCCTCCCCCCTTCACATCTGTAACTTTTTATGTGAACTAGGGGCATTTCAGTAACTATACAAGCATGTCCTGCTTATATGTTCTGTCAGTTTGCAGCAATCCAACCAGCACACAAGTAAATAATACAGCAGGATTCATTTAGAGAAGAAATTTGTGTATATACAATAATATAAAGTATGATGCATGTATACCCAGAACCAGAACTCAGAATCCAGAAGTCATAATCACAGAAACAATAAGGACCAACTAACCCTTACATACAGACCAGTAAGCTTAAGCCACATCCAGTCTCTGAGCCATCTGGCTCACAACAGGTACTGTATCTTAGTCACCAAACAGTTCCTCTTGGCTGACCTGTTACCACGTCTATTCCAGTTCATGAACTCTCATACACTGACATGGTCCAACTGTGATAAAGAAAATAAATGGATCTATGAATAGAACCTATTCACTGAGATATAACAGCTTTCATTGCACTGCTGGGTCTGCATGTGAACATGAAAGATATATAAGGTTGAGTGTCTCTTTCCTGTCAATGATGTGGATAACCAATATACCATGATGTAGTGTAAATTAACTCTAAAATGTAAAACTATAGATAGTCCTTGACTTTAAACCATTGATTTAGCTATTCTTCAAAGCTACAATGGCAAGGAAAATTATGACTTACAAGGTCCTTACATTGACGAACACTGCAGCATGCCCATGGTCACATGATCAAAATTTGGGAACTTGGCAACCAGCATATATTTATGAGAGTTGCAGCTTTCTGGGACAGGCAATTGCCATTTGTGACCTACCCAGCTGACAAGCAAAGTCAATGGGAGAAGTTGGATTTGTTTAATGACCACGTGATTCACTTAACAATTTCTGTGATTTGTTTAATGATCATGACAAAAAGGATTGAAAAAAAAGATGTGACTCACTTAATTTCCTTAGCGATAGAAATTCTGCTCCCAATTGTGGTCATAAGTTGAGAATTAATCATACTTCTGTTTCATTTTATTGTAATTATGAAGGTCTTGCAGCTTGTATAGCATGTCTACCATTCATATAGTTCATTTCTATTAGGTTTACATAAATGTCATATCAACAGAGGTGCAGAGACAAGCAGTTTATTTCAAATTCACTGATTATTTTTGAAATATTTATTCTGTTTTGTTCAGCTGCATGGATGCAAAATCTACCATAATGGGTGGCACAGTGGTTAGAGTACAGTATTGCAGGCTGCTTCTGCTGACTGCAGGCTGCTTCTGCTGAATGCTGGCTGACTACAATTTAGCAGTTCAAATCTCATCAGGCTCAAGGTTGACTCATCCTTCCATCTTTCCAAGAAAATGAGGACCCAAATTGTTAGAGGCAATGTGCTGACTTTGTAAATCACTTAGAGAGGGCAGTAAAGCACTGTAAAGTGGTATATAAGGCTAAGTGCTAATGCTATTGCTACCTGGACAGATATGGAAGAAACATATCCCACATATTGTTTGGGATATTCAACCTACTGGAACTACATCTGTATAAAAACATGTTTAGAAGCGATTGAAACTGATTAAGGAGAAGCACAATATTACCTGTGATATATTTTTTAAGAGTTTTAGAGATGTAGAAGAAGAATCTTTAGTAGATAAAAAAGACACTTGATGAAAAATACTGCATGAAAAAAAAACAATTCTGAAGAACAAGGTTTCCTGATGCATATATGTAAATAGGATTGATGCATAGAAATAGACTGCATGTAATTTGCAGAGAAACACAATGGGAACTCTCGCTATGGAAACTGCATTGATTTCAAAACTAATGAATGAACTCCAAGGAAAAACTATTTTAGCATCATATAAATTATATGCTTAACTGATCCAGAACATTTTGAAGTGTTGTATTATCAATTGATATCAGTGTTAACAACAGAAATTTAACTGTTTGTTACTGAAGATAATAGCAAAACTTATTTTCAAGGTAAATGCACACATTGGTGGAAATTAATACTGCATTTTAAAAAGAGAAATAGAGAGACAAGGATGCAAACAAGAACTGAAAGACAGGCCAGTATATAGTTACTCACTGAACTGCTGTGGCTGACAGTGGACTTGAATCTGGGCTTCCCTGGTTCCAATCCAACAACTTCAGCACTACACCTCATTGGCTCATGCTGTTCTATATTTCATAATCAGCTGGGTTCAGCAGATAAAGTGATACCCAAGCCGGTAGTTGTGACATTTGCTGGAAATAATAACCCACCTTAAGTTCTGAATCTGCCTCTCTCAACATCTTATGCAAAATGGATATACTGTAAATCTAGTAACACAGTAAAAATCTAGACTCTTAAAAAATGACATTTGATCTGCTTACTCCAACTTTGCTTGCAACAAAAAGAGCCTTTTAAAAATATTACTGGAAAATATGATTTCATCCAGTACCTGTATGTGAAATTGTACATAGAATATGCGTGTCGGAGGTGTCTGCATCACTTTTAGTACAAGAAAGTATATATTCAGATTTATTAGCTTTGACTGATACATTATTATGCATTGAAAAGGTCCTTCATTTTCTTGAAGCATGACTAAAAATGTCAATTTGTTCAAACATCTGGATTTATAGGCAGGAAGTTGGGGAATTTTTAGCTTGAGTTTGTTTTGTTTTGTTTTTATTTTCTTTCCAGTGTGAAGAAGAATATTATTCTTAGCTAACTTGCTGGCTAGTAGTACACTGGTGATACAATTACCAGCTGTTATATTTTCCCTAGATCCCTGTAAATATGTTGGTTCTTGTCTGGATTTTAGATTGTGGCATGATTGTTCATAAAGAACTAAATAATGCTTTTCCAAGTTCTTTCTAAAATAGAGAAAAGAACTTCTACATGAGAAGTCATTGAATATGATTTTTGTTGAAGCAAGAATTTTTTAAAAATACAGTTGGGAACCAAAATGATCCATCTCATGATATTTCTGTTTGAAATAATTATCTCAGAATCAATGAATGTCATTTGGCAGTCCCTCCTTAATCAGGTTTTCCCAGAAGTAGATGCTATTACATGCCAATATGACTTCATACAAGGAAACTTAAAATTATAGGATTTTTGCTGGTTCAAATATGCATGTACCATCTGTTGTTGACAATCAAAATAAGACTGTAGAATGTACACACATAAGCAGGAAACAGTGCTTGCCCCAAATGTACTTTTATTTATTCCAAACATCTAAACTTGATGATGTCATAAATTCATGTTGGTTAAAGCACAGCTTGCTATGCAATGGTGGTGAAAATCTCGGGTGTAGGATGAGCATGGAGATATGTTGGGTTGTAATTAAAGAGACAGTAATAAATTGTTTAATATTGGTTATACTTGCTGGGGATGGTGGGGGGTTTATTTCCCTTACTATTTTTTTTGAGGCAGGAATTTTTTTTCTTAGTATTTTCAACACTTTTATTTTTTTTCTTTTTACATATTATTTATTTGTAATAAGTTTCTTTGTTAGTTTTATCTGTTTTATATAATTCTTAATAACATTATTAAAAAAAACATTAAATTCCATTGTTGAAGTTAATACCTATGAACAAATGAAATCAATTTTAAAAGAAAGAACAAAGAAATAAGTTAAAAATATTAAAATTAAAGTCCATCTCGATCTTTTTTTTTGTCCCTTCCATTTAATTGTCATTGGGCTATGATCTGCCCAAGTACTTGTTTCAATATTTGTTTCTTGAATATTGGATATTAATTCTGTTGAGATCCAAATCATATCTAATCTGGACCATGATAAATGTCTATTTGAATAAAAAGTATATTGTTTAGCTTTAACATTTCTTTCTCTCCAAATATATAATATGTAAAAAAAAAGAAAACCATTTCCAATATATAGTAACAATGTTAGTTACAGTACAATTGTATAGTACAGTACAACTTGAGACAGATTATAGTTGCCATTATAGCATCACTCAAGGCAGTCCCAGTAAAGAGATTCCCTAAAGCTCTTTGAGAGATACACAGATGTTACATGCACAAAAACTAGAGCCATTTGATTTAAATGTAAATAAAATAAAGTCTGATTTTCTTCACAAGTCATCTGTTAATGTTTCAGCTCTACCCCTTTGTCCTGAAAGTTGTATGCCCTTTCTTTGCAGATCTCATATTCTTCTGAAGGTCCACTAGTTTAGTTCTGCTGGTGAAAGCCAAGCCAAGACAACTCAGTCCAGAAAAAAGTTTAACATGTTTATGGATTTTGAAAAGATTGACATTTGAATTTAGTGACCATTTTGCTTAATGAACAAGTTGCTGGTCCCAAATGTGATCACTAAACAAGGACTACCTGTATTAAGATATTTACCTTTTTTCTCTCTCCAGATTTTTACAGGCACATTACTAATTATTTGTCCCTTAAGTACCTCTTTAATAATTACTTTAATAAAATTGTGGCATTTTGGTACAATCAAGGAAATTAGATTAAAAATCACCATTAAGGTCAATTCAACATTAATTGTTCACTGAGATTCAATGAAGTGATCAGGACCTTCAAAAGGAAACATTGAGGTGTCCAACATGGACATACTGAAAAGCCCTCATTATAACTTTGTCAAATTTGGGTATGCAGTTGTTGTTGATGATATTAATTATGATACATTCTCTACAAACCAGATTTTTGGAGGAAAAACACTAGCCCTCACATATTTGAAAAAGATATTATACAAAGTCTTTATATTAAATAAGTAAGCAAAGAATAGAAATTCAGAGAAAAAAATTTCACTGGAATTAACAGAGTATATGAGAAAAAAGGAAAATGTGTTATATGCATGTGTGATTTAACAGACATTCATGAAAACTGGCAAGATGAAACTCACAAATGGAGTGCAAACATTGAAGGATTCAACTGAAAATAAATAGACCAGAAAAAATGAAGGAAGGGTGGCATTATATGTGAAGGACGGACCCCTAGGAATTTAGATACATGATTCTGAGCATGAGGGTTCAGTCAAATATGCGTGGATAAGATTAACGGGAGGGGAAAGGACATAAAAATTACTTTTACATGTCATTGAGTAAATAATTACTGCTAAAAGACACTTGAGACAATGGTGTGCTGTCAAGTAAACAATATTCCCATGAACCAAATTTCACAACTTTAAAGAAGGGGCTTTTACCCGTACATATATACTCAGACAAGATTGCTCTGTGCCTTCATAGTATTGGTTTTTCTATATGTATACTAATAAACAGGAAAGAGTTGGCTGAAGAAACAGCCAATTGACTTACTACCACGATTGAGCCCAAGCTTTTTGTTGCTAAATGAGGCAGTCGTTAAGTGAATTTTGCACCATTTTACAACCATTCTTGCCACAGTTGTAAAGTGAATCACTGCAGTTAAGTTAGTACCATGGTTATTAATCTGGGTCTCCCACTGACTTTCCTTGTCAGATCGCAAAAGGTGATCACATCACCCTGGGCCACTGTAACTGTCATAAATATGAGCCAGTTGCCAAGCATCTGGATTCTCATCAAATGATCAGGGGAATGCTACAATGGTGTAAACATGAAAAATGATCATAACTCACTTTTTCACTGCTGTTGTAACTTTGAATGGTCACTAAATGAACTGTTGTAAGTCAAGGACTATCTGTAATGATTGTGTTATCTCAGAGTTCAAAATACTGAAAAAAGATGCAATGAATCATCATTGTAGATACATAAAAGATTTCAGAGGGGTCAATGTTAACAAGCTTAGAGTACACCCATGAAAGATATAGACATCAATCTTCAGATCAAGTAGAGCAAAGTGCTGGGAACTGCTAAAAATAAGATATTGCAAGTACACTTGCACACCATTCTAAGAAAAAAATAAAAGGGGCTAGCCGGGCAAAGAAAATATTATGGATCCATATATAACTTTCAACTACAGTAAGAACTAAAAAAACATATATGGAAGGTAGATGTAATAGTAAAGGAGCTAATATTACAGAAAGGAAGTTAGAAAATATTAATGGTAAGAGGAACTTTGACTTGAAATGAGAGCTAAGAGAAACAAAAGAGAAAAATGTAGATATGCTAGCAGAAGAGAAAAGCCAATAATAAGAGAAGATGGGGGGGGAGGGGGTAAAATTCTTTAACTCCTAAGTTGTCTCAGTTATATCCATAGAAGGGAACTGTATTCATATTGGACTATACAAAACCACTGGCAAGAGAAGGAATGGCAACCCAGGTAAATAAGATAAATAGGGAGCATCTGGCTATCAGGAATGAGCTTAAGTCTCTAGAACAAGATCCCCTTGAAATCTGAAAGACCTTGTAGAAGATACTTTGTAGATTCTTTTCTCCAATATTTTAAAAAATTATGCAGAACATATTTGTTGAAATTCTTCTGTGAAACATGTGGTTCCTGAGCTAGGTCTAGAATTGTATAAACTCAACTATCTAGGTGTTCCTTTGCTTCAATGCACAAAATATGGAATGAACTATTTTGCATTTTACATTCTATTACTAGCAATATCATATTTGGGCTTGCACCAAAGCAATAATTCTTTCAATATTGACAACCAGTATAGAATACCTTGATCTGAATTAAGTTGTGAACAATTTAATCTATTAATTAACCACCAATAATAAACATAATTATCTCATTACTGCTAGTTATGCAATCCTGTTGCCAGACTAGAACTTGGCTTTGAAATTTCACTGACGGATGTAGCCCAAGAACAAAATCAAGGTCAGGACAAAATGTAATGCACTCATCAGAATATAAAGAAAAGCTTTACTATCTTTTGTACATCTTAAAAATAAACAGTATATGAAATGGAAGGCATTGTATTTTGCACTCTTCTTTCCACTTCTAAAGAAGTAGCTAGTCATATGAGTGTAAAACTGAAATACCTAGCAGATATTTCCTTCCTGCTTTGAAAATTGCTGCTAATATGTTCAATGTGGCTTTATTTTGTATGTGTTCCCAGCTTCAATTACTACACATACTAGTTCTTGTAACATTTCTAATCATCCGAAAAACTTCTTACATCTTTGAGTCCTGATACTTAATAACTAACAACCCTGACCTACTCTTGCTTGTTCATTTTCCTATGCATTACAACAGGACAGGCAACAAAGTATCATAAACACTACTGTGCCCTTGACACTTCCTTTGACTACCCTGCCCTACTAAACTTTACTTTGGTATCTTGAATCTTTTTGCACATGGGACATGCTACAGAGTAAAGATGCATCTTCTAATATAAACTTTATTGGAATTATTTTGGGCTCACACAGATCTCAAACTATCTTTAGAAATAAAACTGGGGAATAATTGAACCTGTTCTTTGCTAAGAGTAGATTAACCACTCCAGAAGAAAGACAATAAATACCAAGGTGACAATGTGTTGTACCATCTAAGAAAAACTCCCTAGAAAAAGAAGTCAGCCTAGGCTATCCTACTCAACCTCATATACCAACATAACAAAACCTAGACTCAACTGAAGCCAAAATCAGTGCATGGCAGCCCTTGGTTCTAGGATTCTGATCCAGAAGTTCATATCCAGATATGAACAGCAAGAATCCTGATGACCACCACAGTTAGAATTTTCTGTATTCCTTTTATTTAACACCAGAACAGGAAGCCATAATGTATCTGAACAGCAACTCTCCCAACTTGAATGGTACTTGCTGTGGTATGATATAGAAAGAAAATGTTTTTGTTAGGAGGAAGAGCACCTTGGGAATAAGATAGGCTTGACTTACTGTTCAGGAGTGTCAAAGTCACTGCGTCATGGCAGCATCACGTGATGTATTGGGACTTTTTTCCCCTTTGCTAAACCGGGTGTGAGCATGGTCAGCACATGACACATCCTGCCCATGGGCTGGGAGTTTAGCAGCCCTGCATTAGTTGAATTCACCTAGATGCCTTGCAGCTAAATCAGGCTAGTTGAATATCAGCTGTATGAATTAGAGAGGATTGATTCAGCTTTCTTTAGAAACAGCTCAATGTTCAAAGCAGAACGTCTTATTTATAACCCTGTGTATCTTGTTAATTTGCCTTTTGAATCCTAGATACCTGTTAAGCCTCCAATAAGTCTTTATTGCTCTGACCCAACTTTGCTTCTTCTTAACCCCTCAAAATTCAACTTTGATTTGGATCAATTTACTTTTGAGTTTCAGATTAATTTGCTGACAGCAATTTCTGTGCCTTTTTGGCTATCAGTAGTCTCTTAAGAATTAGACTTGGATTGTTTGACTATTCTTCTACATGTCATTTTTCAGAGGGGAGACTAAGAGAGCTACAAAGGCAAGTGAAATTTTGTATTTCATAAATATACAGTGGATAACAGGCACAATTCAATCATTTTATAAAATTCTGTTAAAATTGGTCACAGCCCATCCAAGTTGCTTGTTTTTCTTTTAGGAACTATTCTAAAGAGGAGGCTCAGCCTTTTACACTAAAAGGATCCTGATGGAAAGAATTCAGTTCTGAGGACAAACATAAGCACATAACCTCAAGTTAAATTCATTCTCCTCCAGATATACTATTAGGCAGTACTCGTTTGCCTCCTTCCCTGGAAACATATGATTACTGTGTATTTTTGTGTGTGCTTGTATGTGTGTGTGTGTGTGTCTGTCTGTCTGTGTTACAATAAGATGGGATAAGGAGGGGGAATAAACCATACAAAAGAAATTCAAATTATGGTTTACAGAAGACATTTTTCTTTATCTTCAAATATTTTCTTAATAAAAAATACTTCTGTAACAAAAAGCAGCTTTTTGCTCTGAATGGAAAGTTACTATCTTCACTTAATTGGGCAAATAGTTGAGCCAGTTGATTTTATAGTAGTTTAGTGCCACATGGGAAAGAAGTTATGTAGTTTTTGACTTGGTGTAAGAACCACTGTTTTTTTTTTTTCTAAAGAAATGATAGATAAATGCATACACACATTTAATGTATCATTTACTTTGATCCTGTATCTTGGAAAATATTCTTTCTGGTGGACTCTGAATCTAGAATTAAAAATGGCATGCAATTTTTATCCCACTTCATCTTCACCCCATCAATATTCATTCATGACTAAGTGTACAAATTAATTAGATTCTGCAGTCAGAATTCCACTCAATGACTTTTTCTTGTTAAAGTTACGCAGCATTTCAGATCAGATTTCCAAGAGATCTCTGGAAGAATGTGAACACTGCATCTGTCTGCAACATGTGTCTTTTTTAAAAAAATACAACTGCTTGAGTGTCATGTGATCTATACAACCCTACTTCCTGCTGTCCCTAAAACAACCAGTGTCAAGCTATTGACTCTCAGATGACAGGTTGCTTATGAAAATCTTTTTCCATCTGGAGGGCACCAGTATATTTGAAGAATACCAGACTGATTCAGGGAACAAGAAAAGGTGAAACTGCTTTCCCTCATTCATACCATCCACAGAAGAAGAAGAAAAGTGTAATGATGGGAATTGGAGACAATCCAGAACATTGGTTTAGATAAACTGTAGCATCATTCTTCCCTGAAAGATCTGTAAATTTAAACAATCTAGATATTAGCTTTGTTACTGTTCATTCTTGATGCATAAATATAAAATTACATCTTGCTGGAATATTTGAATTCATTTTTATACAAAAAATAGCATACAACAAAACAAATGTTGTTCTTAAATGGCTTTTGCCTGTTGATTTGGGCTTGAAGCTCCGAATTCCAAGGAAATTAATTCATGCTATATTTTTTAGAAAAGAGTGCTTGTATCATTTAATATATTGTAGCACTTGCATTGATCAGTTGGAATTTAGTTGTCTTGTATTATCATACTTTATAAAGATTATCTGAATGATTATTCCCCATATGATAGACTGACCCAACCAATGAGTTCACAGTCATGGTTAATTTAGGATCTGGATTATGTCAAATTGTTGGTTGAATAAATATATATTTATGCCATTGCTTAAAGATGTATATATGAGTGTATATGTCACATACAAAAGCAAGACCCATATTAGACTTTTAGTGGCCATGATCATCATCATCATTACTATTATTATTATTATTATTATTATTATTATTATTATTATTATTATTATTATTATTATCATCATCATTATCATTATCATTATCATTATCATTATTATTTGCAGTGGTTCATTTCCTGACTTACATCAGCAAATAATGAGAACACAAATAATGAACCCTTCAAAATAATTACCTTTTACAAGTGTAGAAGCTATCCATTATTTTGAGTATGTGTAATATAACAAAAAAAGGAAAACCTCAAGCATGTCTGTACTGCATGCAATATTAAGGTCTGATTTCTTTTTAACAACCACAGAAAATGACACCATGTGTAACAGAACTATGAATGACGAAGTTCTCTTCTACCATATTACCATTTTAAACTGATATTTTACTACAGGCAATGGACCCAATGATAAAATATTATTGTATAACTAAAGAGGCAACTGTCTCAACTGTGTGTGTGTGTGTGTGTGTGTGTGTAGAGATAGAGGGTGGGAGGGAGGGGAGAGGGAGGGGGAGAGGGAGAGAGGGAGAGAGAGAGAGAGAGAGAGATTTGCTTATAGCAGCTTGATAGCAGTTTGCTATCAAGGGGAAGTTCAAAACATTCTGATGCTGTAAAGAATGGAGGATTTCGTAATCATACTATATATAATTGAACTGGTTTGCAAGGAGAAGGGACAAAACAAATAATTTCAGTGGATATGGAAGCATTTTTTACAGCCTTTATGATTCTTTCATCAATAGCAGTGCTTCTATGGAAAACAACAAAATGAGCTAGTCAAACCATAAAAAAATATAATGCAGGCTAAAAAATGATGCATATATCTTGTACATGCTGATATAAAGAATTTCTTACAGACACACAGGTTCAAGATTATTGCCTTTTCTGAGGCAAAGGATTATTTTTAGACCCCAGAGCTTCATAGCCTGTGTTTGCCATAGGAACATCTTCCCAGTTCAGATCATAATGTTTATGCTCCTAATTTTCCCACCCCGCTTTTCAAACAATGCTAGATTAATGGTCATTTTTCCCTACTGTCCAGTTAAAATAAAAACAGAAATATTCTTCCAATGTCTATGATCATATCTGGGCTCATCTACAAAGAAAAAGACTTTCACACATGGCAAATTTTGTGTGAGAAAAGTCTTAACTGAAGCATCCCAACATCAATCACAGCATGCAGAATAACCACTGATTATTTCCATTACCTATCATTTGAATAAGGACTTATCTTTGTCTATAGCAGCCATTTCTTGGTATATGTCTTGCTAATTGTAAATATTTTCAGAGTCTGCTCCCCCTAAGAATATTCCCAATTGGGATTTATACTACTGTTATATTACATGTTCAGAATATGCTTTCATATGAAGAATCAGTAATTGTAATATTGGGCACAAAAACATATATGTGATATTTTACAATTTAACAGAATGATCTCAGAAAATGGCATTTACTACCCACACAAATACCCATACACTATGTTCTGTTTCTGGTTTTTCAAGAAATTTCATGTATACATGTTGCTGTTAAATGTTAAAATTAAAAAAAATATATGATTGTATGTTTATGCTTTAGAATTACAAATAGATTTTGAAAAACATTTGACACTTAGAAACACAAAAACGCACAAAAAAATCACAATGCTGAAAGAAGTGACGATTTTTATATAGGGGCAATACACTGGTCAGAGAGTAGGTAAACACTGAAAAAATAAATGCATCTTAGTGGGTCAACTATAAAGGAAAATCATGACATCTGCATGCAGCAAGAAGACTAACATGGACCTAAAAATCAAAACATGGAAGCCACCATTAAATCAGGGTTCTGAAATAAGTAGTTCCTAAAGCAATCTTCTGAAATGGGTGGTAATATCTGTTATCTTGCTAAACCAAATCATATTGGGCTTAAATATGTTCTTATTACTCATGCATTGGATATTCCAAATGTGTTCTTTAGTATGTCTAAGGAATCCCACAATGCCCAGGCAACACAAAATGCACTGATGTAATAGCAGAAGATTATGAAGGGGATGGGGGTAGGGAGAATTAAACAGAGAAAAATGCAGAATTATCACTTAATATACAAAGCAATAAACATAGTATGCCATATAAATGGTGGCACATTTCAGCTACATACAATGCTCATGAGAAATTGCACACAAAATAATACAGGAATACAGTCAGCAGACTATTTTATTCAGGAACAAAAAGATTTGTTGTGCATAATCCAATGGGGGGTGGGGGGTGGAATCGTCAACCTGCAATCTTTCAGCATTTACAACATTTTTTTCACCATATAACAAAGCCTTCTCAACAGACAGTGAAAGGAAAGGAGAGAGGGAGGGAAAGAAATTAAGACAGCTCTACCAGAAATTTACCAAATATATGCAGACTCTTTGTTTATCTTGGAAAGGAAACCCATTCAGAGGTGTAAATAATGGTCACTTTGTTGGACTCCAAATGCAGCTAACTACAAATGTGTGTGTGAGTGGCTCTCTCTTAATTCACCCTGGGATCCCTTGACCCAGCTAGACAAGCGTGAAAACACGAAATAAATGAAGGTTAACAAAGACTGGTCTGGGAACCAGTACAGATTAAAATGTTCACCGCATGAATTATTTTATATATAGGATGGTGTTGTAAATTTCTTCAGCCTATAAATTTTGAAAGCAAACTGGCAAAACGTTAACCATCTGTCTTTTTGCACAAACCACAAATGGAAGAAAAAAACATCTTCCTCATCATCTATGCACAATTTACACATTCAGGCAGCAATAGAACAAATGCAGAAATATTAACCAGCTCATTAAAAAAACAGAGCTCAAACAGCTATCACAATACCTTTTTGTGTCTGTCCCTCTTCCATATTTTCTTCCATGGCTACCTTTCTTCACTAAAGACTATAGCACAGGTTGAATCACAAGCTTCCCTCCTATATTGAGGAAACTGTGAATTTATTTTCCCCGGGAAGCTCCAAGTGCACTGATTTTAGGCAAGTCTTTGGAGCTTAGCAAAGGCTTCTCTCTTGCTTGCTTGGAGACAGGCTGTCAAGTGTAGTTTCATTCAAATTACTCTTCCATGAAGATTATCAATTTTTCTTTTCAAAGCTGTCCATTGCACACCACTGTAAGCAGGTATTTCAAATGAAAAGCTGGTGAATTTGGGGAGGGGAGAATTTGGTTGGGGTCCCAGTAGCAGTAATGCTGTGATTCATAAGGCTCACTTTGCATATAAAACAGGGAAAGAAATTGATGTTTGCATTGAAATCTGTGCTTTAAATTGGAAACAAGTCAGTACTGTGAACAGATGGAGGGGTGTCTCCCTAACATGAAGGAACTGGGAACCTATAATTCCCCCTATTTGCTACCAAAATGGGAAAGCCCAAATGCCTGTAGCTTTAGATGCTGCAATACTGCAATGCTTATTTCTTCCACACTATTAATACCGATTTCTAATTTTCATTAACAGTGTTCTATTACCCATTTAAAATAAAATAAAAACAGTTTTAAATATAAAGCTCTGTTCTAAAAGACTGCAAACTATTTTGGAGATATTTTTGTATGTGCACTCACAAATATACCCTTGCTACAGTTCTAGTCTTGATTTGTTAAATGTTTGACCAATGTTTTAAAATAAATGATTAATTCCCAAGTGGGTTCCAAACATAGGCTAGATGTGAAAAATCTAATTTGTGAGTTAAATATGCTTCCCATAATCAAATAATTTATAATTCTTAGACGATACAAATAAATGGGGTATCGTTGAAATGGTAGCTACTTCACTGGCAAAAATAGGACTTATTTCAATATGTTGTAAGAAAAGGAGCTGTGCTGGTATGAACTATGGAGGAGAAACACAGAGGTTAAGTATCTTATGGGGACAGCCACTCCTTTGAAAGACTCTGAAACTGGATTTTGAATGCAAATCGATGGAATACTGCAGTTTGGAGGTAATTTGCATTTCTGTACCTTATGTCATTGAGTAACAGAATTACTCTGACGTTCCATCATAGGGAAAACCTATGATAGGTACCCACTATTTATTTCAATTCCTATTCTACTATTTCTATTTATTAGGGTGCATTATTATCTTCTTATGAAAAACATTTCAAAAATACAGCAAGGACCTGTTTTAATATATTAAAAAGTGGTTTATACTATAAGCTTCTCTTATGGGAAGCAAAGATTATATCACTAGCTTTCTATAGAAATGCTCATACTTTTGCGAATACAACTTCTATAATGAGACCAAGTTAACAAATTAATTGATACCAAATTAAATTCAGTATTAGTGAATTTATCTTTAAAAGCCTGCATCTCATAGACCAGGGGTGTCAAACTTGTAACATCACATTGTCATCATGGGACGTATCCTGACTTTTTTCCCCTTTGCTAAACCGGGGATAGGCGTGGGTGATGCATCCAGTCCACAGGCCACAAGTTTGATACCCCTGTCTTAGACATACAACTTCTTCAAATTATTTCAGTTAAGGTATAAAGGAGCTAACTGTGATTAGTTATGCAATGTTCAATGCACTATGGTAGCTACCAGGGAGAGACAAATAAGAGCATAGTGATGCATTGACAGAAAAGAAAGGTAGCTTACAATAAAGCATTTGGGCATGGAACAGGGTTTTTTTTCTTGCTTGCTTATCATGAAAGTAAATACTATTCTAGCATTATGAGAGTTATCTTAAAGGCCTTTGGAAATATGAATATCAGTCTAATAGTTTATCTCAAAAAGATCTAAAATTTCACAATTTACTTTCTACTTTGTTGTGGCTATTGTATAAGTACTAAACATATAGTAGCACTGAACTAAATGAAATATGAATGCTGGGAACTTCAGATAAATACAGTCAAAGTGAATATACATTTTCTTCTAACAAATATCCATTCCATGTAATTTCAAACCTGTGAATTCAAGCACAAATAATGACAATCCCATATTGGCAGGTATTGGTTGATGAAAATATGTGCAATCAGAGTTTCACCTTAGAGAGGTAGGAAGTGAAGATTCTTATTGCTTCTCTACACCAGTTTCCCTTCATAAAGGGGATGACTAAAAAAAGAAACTGATTTTCTTTCCCATCTGCAAATTAGGGATAAGAAACAAGAGAGATACTAGGGTAGCAACTGCTCTTTGGCTCCTTCCTATACAGTTTTTCTTCAGTATAATAGTGCAGAATATTGACATTCTGGGGAGAGAATGAGTTGCAAACTGGTATATGGAAAACATGTAGCGCAGGGGGATATAAAACATGAAGAAATATTGTACAAGGCCGCTACACACAACTATAAATCAAAGATACCATCTTGCTGAAAGCAAAAAAAAAAGTTTAATCTTATTTCAAATATATTAAAATGCATTATACCACAACAGTTAAACAAACTTTCATTTAAATGGGGCAGAGGATGGAGGACAGGAATTAAGAGAAATGCTGAAAACTTGCCTATTCAGTGCAATTATTTAGTTCATTGAACTTTCCAGTACAGCCTAATTTTTGTCTGAAATGAACTGTAACCATTTCATCTTCATCCAAGTACTGATAACAGCCAGATACTGTGCAGAATCAATCAACCATATTAGGAAGTCTTGATGCAAAAATGTCACAGAATTGACATACTGACACAGTGGTCTACAATCAGAATACATAGACCTAAACTGCATGTTTAAATATTATAATTCCATCAATACTTTTGACTAAATCACAAAATCAACCAAACTATATTCTTTTAACAATAAACTAGAGGGTTCTGATTGTTTCATTATATTAATTCTTAACTATAAGTATATCTTAAAAGAAGTTACACATCTGGAGTCTTGTTTATAAGTACTACTTCCTCTAGAAATTTTTATTTCTTCCTAATGTTGCTTGAGTTTTAATCCATTAGTTGTGACAGGAATTTATCAACCAACTTGTTGCCTGAGCAAGGTGTCATGGGTTGAGAGAGAGAACAATTGGCTCAAGTCACCTAGGCAGCCTTCAAAGCTAAGATTACAAGTAGATAGAGTTCAATCACCTAGTTTCTAGCCTGGTGCTTTAACCACGAGGCCAAACTCTTACTTCCTCAGGAATTTCCTGCAATATTTTAATTTCAAGACAAAGTATAGGAACAAAATTCTACTTACCTATTTAGAAAATGTTTCCTGCAAGCTTTGGTGAATTATGAAGTGAAGCACAAATATCTAAATTTTTGGGGAAAAGAAGACGGGTACTTTTCCAATTAAAAAAATGATGGAAGCTGTAGGATGAATTGACTTCCCATACAAAGCCATTTCTCTTTACTTTTACTCATGCATTTTCATATGTCTGTGATATAATAAAACATATTCTGAAATCAATACTAATAAAAAAAAAAGAAATCAAACACTGAAAGACAGACAAATAGACAGACACAAAGAGAAAATTATAAACAATTTTCAGAACACATTAAAAAAAATTAAGCCAAACTTTAAAAGTACACTTGAAAAAGAAAAGCTAGCCCAAGGGTTTCTTTCCTAGGGATATTACTGAATAATTGAAATGTTAGTAGCATATTGCCACAATGATCTCAAGAGATTCCAGTCTTATTTCAAAAAAGCATTGGTTAAAAAAGGAACCCTGAATCATCTGAAATGTAAATGAAAGTAGCGAATAACATATAAAATATGAAAGTGTTTATTTTTCCAAAATATAGATCCACCAAGGTAGAATGGATCCATGTTACTAAACTTTCCTTTGTAAATTGTGTGGTAGATACTTTTTTTGTCTTTTAAAAGTTTCAGAGACCTTACACCTTATAAGTACAATTTTTGATTATTTATCACTATCATTTTCTGACCTACATCATAAAATGACTCTAGACAAGTCATAACAAGACATAGTTAAAAACGTAACTTCCCTGGCCCTGGCAACAGACCAAACATCCTCACAGCTCAGTTGCCTCCTCTAGCATTCTAGCCCAATGCTTTGGGGAAGAGTCAAGTCTTCACAATTATAGAGAAGGCTAAAATAGTAGGGATCCCTTTCATTTCCAAAGGAAATGTTCCAAAGGAAGCTGTTCCAAAGGATTGGACATCCATCCTAAAACCATGCCACCAAGATCCTATCACAAGGCAACATTCTCACAAACAGACAAAGAAACACAAAAGAAGGAACTAAAGGCAGCAGAAAATAAAAATTACTTTATAACATCCTTCTGGCTGAACTGGGATGGTTAAAATGATTTGCAAACTAACCAGGGGCCCAGCTTGACAGCAGGTGAGCGGCTGCAGGGACAGGCTGGTCCCTCCTGCCCCTTGCCCTGTGGCTGCCGTTGCTGCTGCTCTTCTGGGGCAGCAGGATTGTGCAGAACCTGAGTCCACACAGGAGGAACGTCTGTCTGGCACTGGCCAGAAAGCAGTCACGCTCCCTTGGCAGAAGTGGCAGTAGGGGAGCTGTGCTGGCTTGTTCTCTGTGATGGGCTGGGTGTGCTTCATTGACACTTTTCTGGTTTCCATGCACACTGGCCAGCTGGTCTTTGCACACACATGTGTGTCAGAAACCGGTAGACTGGCTGGCTGCTCTTCTGGTTTCCAGTGCCGAAAAGGTTCACTTAACACTGGCCTAAAGGATAATTAATCTTTGACTTTGATTTAGTTTGCTTGTGCAATGAAAGTTGCCTAGAATTGCAGGATTGCCTCTTTAAGTAGAGTACACAAGTATGCAAGTTCTGTAGTGTAGTCTACCACTTTATCTTTTTAATAATATTACATGTTTTATTAGATTTCTTCTAAAGTTATGTCTTTAAAATAGCTATGTATTTAAGAATACTAGTTCTAATATTTTTTTAGAATCATATGTCCAGAAGGGACCTTGGAGATCTTCTTTTTCAACCCTCAGCCCTTATTCCATCCTAGATAAATAGTTGTCCAATGTTTTCAAAAAAATCTCCAGTGATGGAGAACCCACAACTCTAAGAAGTCATCTATTCTACCAATTAATTCTTACTGTTAAGAAATTCCTCCTTAGTTCCAGATAAATGAGTTTCCATCAAAAAACTCAAACTTCTCAAATGTTTTGGTGAAGATTGGAGTTTCCTAAAGAGAAATTCTAATAAGGCACTTCTGCCTTAAATTTAAAAGTCAGGGGACAGAATTAAATATTTGTTCCTCCTAATGGAGTGTCTATTATCAAAGGGTGGCAAAATAAAATATTTGTATTGCTATGATTTTAAATATATTGCACGTTAGAAATAACTTCTCATCCTGTGGTGATCGGGGGTTGAGAACTGCTTTCAGACTGGCACAGACTGTTTCTGCAAAAATGTCCCATGGCTCCTCATCTTCTAGTAAACATTTTTCTATGAAATGTTATTGATTCCGGGGGTGGGTGGGTGGGTTGTCAGACATCACACCAAGACTCAGCCAGAAGAAACAACTCTCCAATAATAAAAGACCACATGGAAGTAGAAATTTTATCCCTATACATTTCTCTTGGTCTTGAACACTTAAGCTCCCATACCTGAGTGGAAAAGAAGGCTATTCCCACAGCGGTGGTCTAGAGATGAAGAGTAGCACCCTTGGATGAGTGATTAGAGTATTGGACTGAAACAGGAGGATTTATTTTCAAATCTATACCTGATCATGAAATAGGAGACCTTATAACCTTCTATCTTCTATAAATTTCTTGGAAGCATTTATGATTTTTATCAGTTATCTATTTGAGAAGCGTGATACTAATATTACAAGCAAGTGCCAAAATTCTTTTTGATAAACTGGTAAATGTACTTGCATAAAAAAAGAAAAGAAATCTGGAGAAAAAGATAAACATATTCTAGGGATAAGCAGGATATCTTAACATCTCAGCTTGTTAGTTTTCCCAATTATTTTAGTATTTAGTATTTGCACTCATATTCTGGTGCATTTTTAAAAAAAATCTGATTAGTGATTGTATTAAACAATATCCTGATAGATAAAATATGTTTGTAATTATTTCATTAACTGTATTTAATGTAAATAAATGAAATCACTGATATTTTTATCCTCTGTGAAGTTCTTCATATACCATTTAATAACACAGTGTAGCCCATAACTCACAAAAGTAGATGAATAGGTAATGAAGAAATTATGCAATCATTAATCAGACCATCACAGTTTTTTGTCTATCTGGCTTTTCATTCCATATCAAATTGTGTGATTGCTTCTTAAATGGTAACAGAATTAACGCTTAGTAAGAAAACTACTTTTGCTTTTCAAAACTTTCTAATACAAGACAAACATATGAATAAAAACTAAGATCTGATTTGCATCATATAGCAACTGATATAAAACAATGGAATACTTAATACAGTGAGAAACGTAAAAATATGACGTGGTATGCAAATTTTTGGATAATTATCCAAAATATATGATTGGAGCAACTGTGAAAAAGTGAAGGAAAGTGAAAGAAAGTGAAGGAAAAGGTGAAATTGAAACGATAGGTTTCACTGAGCAGCTATTGCTGAATTATCTTTCTTTTTATTTCCTTTCACATTTCAAAAGAAGCTACATAATCAATATAATATTGACCAGAGCTCTTAAAATCTATCCCCAGAATCCTATCCATCTATATACAACCAAGCTGTCAGTATCCCTGACTGAATATTCCCTCTGCACAAAGGCCATGGATTATATAATCTTCTATTAATTAATTCAAGGATTGATGTAATTGTCAAACCTAGTTGATTTTCAGAGGTACAGTTGAGGGAAATAATGCTCATTCAAAGCGGGGGAAAGTATTAAAAGGCTTAGACTTCCTGAAGTGAGCACATAGCTTCCCATCAAAGGGTACACCAGGTACATTTTATATGCCACCACTACAAAAAAGGGTCTGAAGATAACAAAAGTGAAAGTGATAGAATAGAACTAGAATTCCTTATGACAGGATTTCCTATTCATGCACTGATATATGTGGGCCTTGCCAAACTATGAAAACTATGAAAAACAGCCACAAGTATATTTTCCCCCAGCTTTATCTCAAGGATGTGATAAGTGAAAAGGATGGCCTAACAGGATTATAACCTAGAATCTCTAGATTATTATGTATAAAATAGAGAATAATATACAGAATAATCTAGAGATTGAAAGACAAAATGAAACTAAAGCATGGCATCAAAGTGTAAAGAAGACAGGTCATTGCTGTTTGCATTTATATATTTTTCATAGAATCTGTATTCCTGTAGTCAAATAATTTTTTGCCACTACTTCATTCCCAGTGTCTCAGTTACAATTAACCAGAAGATTAAATATGAGTATTAGACTGTTTGTTTGAAAAACTCTGTAATCTATGGGGAATTCCTTGGCCATTTGCATTTAGGGACTCCAACCTGCTTAGCTGAGCCATGTATACCTTTAGGCCATGTCTTGATTATAAAGCATAGTGGAACAGATATACTTGTTTATTAAAATATTTACTATAAGATTCTAAGATTTACTGCTATTGAAAAACTAGAACTATTGTCTCTAACAGAGACTGATTTTGGAAGTTCAACAGAATTGACCTTAGCTTCAAAATTCCCGATTAAAAATTTACAAGGATGTATGTGGTCAAAAAAGAAATATGGTATAGTTGTCAAAATTGATATTTATGATATTTTATGTGAGTGATTTGTGGAACTAATGAGACACAAATTCTATCTATAAATAAATAAAGTGGGTACATTTGTGGTTCTTCTTCTTGAAGTAGGAAGTAGGAATCATATGCTCTTCGTTGAATAATCATAATGTGAAGATCACAGCAAAATAGTTTCACTGAATAATCTGCTTGGCATTATAGTACATTGTTAAGCCTGGGTTCCCCAACCAGGGTTAAGGAGACAAGCTAAACAGAATGTGCAGCGTTAGTCAGATAGGCACACAGATAAATGAGTGAGCTAAGCTTGTATGTTTATTAACATACAGTAAAAATAACAGATACGCTTGTGCTATCAAAAATATAGTTTATTCCATTATGAGTTCATAGCATAGTCAAAATAACAGTCCAATAGTCATGTATCATTTAGTCAGTCCATTCAAGGATATTCAGTTAGCAAAGTCCATGTAGAATATCCTATGTCAGTTCACTTACAAATCAGTCCTTTGTTTATCTCTCCCGTTCGAGTAACGCAGTCTTGAGTCCATGCAGTAATTAGGGATCATCAAAGCCAGAGAGAGAGCAAGCTGACGTCTTGCTTCTTTTAAAGTGCTTTCACAACCACTCCCTTAATTACATTCCCATATTTAAAGTTGCAGACACTTTAACTTATAAACTATGATTACATATTTATTATTTTACCTAAACCAGTTAGGGTAAACAATGTTATCCCTAACATTCTCCCCTTTTAGGAAATAATAATAAATATAACTATTTACATCTTTAAATCATATTTGTTAAAACTCTCTTTAAACTTAATTACTCCTTGAGCTTTAGTAAATTGGTCTGCAATGTTTTCTTCCGTCATGCAGTATTCCAATTTAATTAGCCCATTCTTTACAGATTCTCTAACATTTAAGTATCTTAAATCAGTATGCTTTGATCTAGTTTTTACAGCAATACTAGTAGCTAACTTTATGGCTGCCTGGTTGTCCTCGTACACAATAATGGAATCTTTAACAGTTATACCCATGTCTAATAATAACTGTTTGTACAGAATTAAGTCAGTGCATAGTAATGACAGACATGAAAATTCTGCTTCCATCGTGGACAAGCTGATATGCTGTTGTCTGATTGACCTCCACCCTATTAGTGTCTTACCAAATAATATAGCCATCCCAGATGTTGATTTTCTAGTGTTTATATCAGTTGCAAAACTTGCATCTGCATAGGCACTAAGACTCAAATCACCCTTTGGTTCTATATACAATGCATGGTTCATTGTTCCTTTAAGATATCTTAAAATTCTCTTTAATGATTGCCAATGACATTGATGTGGATCCGAATTAAAACGTGCCAGCTGATTTACACTATAAGCTATATCTGGCCTTGACCAATTGCTGATATATGATAAGCTACCAATCAAAGATTGATATATTGACTTATCAAATTTGGGACTTTGATCATTAGATTGGCAAACTTCCTGACTCATTGGAGTCTTTGCCAGTTTACAAAGTTCCATTTTAAACGTTTTAATTAATTGGCAAATTTTATCTTCTTGAGATATCTTAAATCCATTTTTTGTTTTGTTAATTGTCAATCCCAGATACTTTTTAATTTCACCTAAATGCTTTAATTTTATCTTTTTGGCTAAAAATGATATAATTTCATTAGCTTCATTATTAGTCTTAGTTATCAAAGCAATA
The DNA here is from genome assembly GCA_033807585.1 of Hydrophis major. Taxonomy (NCBI): domain Eukaryota; kingdom Metazoa; phylum Chordata; class Lepidosauria; order Squamata; family Elapidae; genus Hydrophis; species Hydrophis major. Next base: position 59,046,706 of record CM066333.1, on the reverse strand, counting down.
TCATCTGTAAATAATAACAATAATGACACCGTTCTATTATTTTCTCTTTTAAACACACATGGATCTGCTAAACCAGATTTAAAACCTATATTGTTTAATTCTTTCACAATATATTGGTTCCACTGATAGCCAGATTGTTTCAATCCGTAAAGACTCTTTTTGAGTTTCCAACAATCATTACTATTTACTTTATTGTCTTTTATACCTACTGGTTTTCTTAAATATATAGTGTGCTGCAATGGTGCATGCAGATAAGCAGTTTCTACATCTAAATGATTAATGACATAGTTTTTCTTAGCTGCCCACACTAATGCTGCTCTCAAAGATGTTGCTTTAAGACTTGGTGCAAAAACTTCATTGTAATCAGATGCAGTTTGATTAAATCCTTGAGCTACTAACCTAGCTTTATGGGTAACAGTCCCATCATTTCCAGTTTTTACTTTAAATATCCATTTGCACCCAATGGATTTTTCTCCTGGAGGTAATTTAGCATCTTCATATACTTTCATTACCTTTAATGAATTTAGTTCTTTTTCCATTGCCTTTTGCCAATTCTCCTGATCCTTAGCAGGATACATCCTAAGTTCATCTACACTAGTTGGAACTTTAGTTACTTGGCAAACTATACTTGCTTGATACCTATCAGGTGGTCTAATTATACGTGTAGTATGTCTAGGTATTACAGGACTTTCAGGTGGACTTTCATTTATTAACTCTTCTTGATTATCTAACTCTTCCTGATCAACTGTTTCCTCTTGTTCTGGTCCTATTTGCTCTTCATGGACTTCTTCTTTAATTGGATTCTTCTTATAACTAGTCTGTTCTTTCTGCCTTTTGTAGGGTTCAGTAATTACTTCATTATTTAAATGTTGCTCTAATCTATTCCATCCTACATGTTCTAGGAATTTAGCACTAGCACTGGTGTAAACTCTAGATGTACCTGGTTCCCAGAATCTATAAGATCTATGATTAGATTTATATCCTACAAAAAATAATATTTTAGCTCTATGCTGTCCTTTTTGTCTAAGTTGTGAAGGGATATGCACCCATGCTGGTGCTCCAAATGCGTGCATGTAACTTAAATCAGGTTTTGTACCATGCCACAATGTGAATGGTAATTCACCTGTTGTTGAATTAACAACATTATTTAATATATGATTACCACACATTATTGCTTCTCCCCATAAATTGTCAGGTAATCCTGAATCAGACATCATAGTACGTGTCATTGATTGTAATGTTTGGCCTCGTCTCTCTATAAAGGCATTATGTTGTGGCCTATATGGTGCAGACTTTTTATGTTGAATACCTAACATTCTAAGTCTATTCTGGAATTTATTATTTGTAAATTCCGTACCATTATCTGTTATAAAAGTTACTAATTTCTTTTTAGTTTTCCTTTCAGCAAATTTAATCCAATTAAAGAGATTTTGATACGTTTCAGTTTTGCTCTTCATTAAATAGCAAAACCCATATCTAGAATAGTGGTCCATTATACTTAGGATATAACGAGCACCTCCTACACTTGGTTTTTTCGGACCTATTAAATCAGCAAATACTACTTCTAAAGGCTCTTTGGTAGTAAATCCATCAACTCTATTAGCCGGTATGACCCTGGCTTTGCTTTGTTTACAGGCATTACATTGCAAATACTTATTACAAGGTTTTAAACTTATTCCCTTAGATAATTCAACAGTTTTCTTAAGCATTTTAAAATTTAAATGCCCTAGCCTTCGATGTAACAAGTGAATACATTCATCATGAGGTTTCTTATTTTCATAAACTGTGTTAGCCACCTTTAAACCATCATCATTTAACACATATAATTCACCTCTTAAAGATGCAGTAATTTTCTTATCTTCTTTCTCAATTATGCAGTTATCTCCTTTAAATATAACTACATATCCTAGTTTAACTAAAATTCTAACTGAAATTAAATTAAACTTAAGTTGTGGTACATATAACATTTTTACATTCTCTTTTATAAAAGAACAATATGCTATACCTTGACCTTTAGCTTTCAGTTTCCAGCCATTGGCTAATGATATCTGCTGTGTACTCTTGGACATTTTAATAAAAATTTTGTTATCATTTGTTATAAAGTGGGATGCTCCACTGTCAACCACCCATAAATTATTTTTTTACAGCTCCGTTAGTATACATGGCTAACTCTAAATTTTTATTTATCTTTTGATGACTTTTAGTATTCTGGCCAGCGTTCTGGTGCTTTGCTTTTTACAAAATCTTGCCAAATGTCCTCTTCCTCCACAATTAAAGCACTTTTTAATTGCGTATGCAGTAGGAGATTCATTATCTTCTTTTTGAGGTTGCTCCCTCCTTAAATCATTTCTTTCAAGCCTTCTTCTGGCCTCTTCAATCAATCTGCCAGTTATATCAGTTAAAGTTAGGCTTTCCTTTGGCAAAATTTCAAGGGAAATTACGTAGTTGTCATAACTTTCATTTAGTGATGATAGAATTATGTAGACTTGGTGTAGTTCAGAGAAAATAAGCTCTTTCTCATGCAGTTCTTGAAAAATGCTTTGCATAGTTTTCAAATGACTAAGCATATCACCATTCGTCTGGAGATGTGTACTGAAAAGCTTCCGTGTTAAATTTATGTGAGCACCAACGTTATCTCGAACATAAATCCTCTTCAGCTTCTGCCAACACCCAACAGCTGTTTGCTCTCCATGGATATGAACAAGTTGTTGGTCAGTTAAGGTTAACTCAATTATGCAAATAGCGTGTTCATTTTTATGCATAAATTTTTCTATTTTTAGTCTATCTTCATCATCCTCTGGATCCCATTCCTCTACGTTTGGTGGATTTTCAATTATGTTCCACAAACCTTCTCTTCATAGAAGCAGACTACATTTCATAGACCACGATAAATAGTTTGTTCCATCAAACTTGGATATAAGGGACAAATTTTGTAGATTGACTTGTGTCATGTTTTCTTATATGGATATAAAACTATAATTAATAAAACACAGCTGTCTGTTTACTGTAATGTATAACAACACAAACTCTCACTTTTACATAAATCTGTTTTATCCTAGTTAAACTGACTTTGCAGCCTCTGGGCCCATAACCAGAGTTAAGCCTGGGTTCCCCAACCAGGGTTAAGGAGACAAGCTAAACAGAATGTGCAGCGTTAGTCAGATAGGCACACAGATAAATGAGTGAGCTAAGTTTGTATGTTTATTAACATACAGTAAAAATAACAGATACGCTTGTGCTATCAAAAATATAGTTTATTCCATTATGAGTTCATAGCATAGTCAAAATAACAGTCCAATAGTCATGTATCATTTAGTCATCAAGCAGCAGCAAGCATATTAAACTAAAATTAGTGCTGAGCGTCTGCTGTTCCAGCACTCCATTGTGGCTAGCCAACACCCCACTGATGTGTATTAGCCACGCCTGCTGCTGCCGCACCTGCTGCTGCCATGTGTGAAGCAACAGGTTCAGCAAGTCCATTCCTTTGTTAGCTGGCATGTCCGAGGTAGTGTCAAGCACTGCTCAAGCCGAGTGCGACAGGCAGCCCCCTCTATCAGGAATCTGCCTGGTAAGTAAGGAACAATATGGTTACTGTCATACAGAGTTTCACACGCTCCTCCCAGGCCTATCAGGATATTGTCTGTGAAAATGGGGTTTTAGTCTGTCTGCATTCATGTCACTGTCTTTCATCCAGGAAGATTCTGTTTCCGCATAATCCTTCCATCACACCAGATATTGGAAAAATCCCTGCCATAATTGAGAATCAAGTATTCTATCAATCTCGTACTGGTCTCCCCTCACAGGACCCGTCTGTATTGTTATCAGTGGTATATGGGCTGGGTAAATGGGCTTTATCAGGCTTGTATGGAACATGGGATGTACTCAACCCAAAATTCCTGGTAGCTTCAATTGAACTGTTACAGGGTATATAACCCGTATTATCGGAAAAGGGCCTATATACTTCGGCCCCAGTTTTTTATTAATCAATTTCATTTTTATGGATTTGGTTGAGAGATACACTTGATCCTCAACCACAAATGGTTTGTGACTATCCCGTTGCTTATTGGCTTGGATTTTATATCCCTCAGATGTTTTGTCAATGCTTTTTTCACATTCTCCCAGCAGTCCCAAACTGTTCGTGTCCATGTTTGCAGGCTAACAGGCTGATACACATCGCATTGTAATTCTAGAATAGGGATGAACTCTATTCCATTTACTGTGTGGAAGGGGCTGTAGCCAGTACTATCATGCACAGCATTACTGTATCCTACTTCCGCAAACGGGAGCAAATCAGCCCAATCCCTTTGCTGATACGAAATGTAGGATCTCAGGTAGTGTTCTATCATTGCATTTGTTCTTTCAGAGGTCCCATTCATGCTAGGATGGTATGCAGAACTGAGACCTTGGGATGACCCTAGTAAGTGAATAAACGCACGCCAGAATCTGGCAGTGAATTGGATTACATGATCTGATATTATTCATCATGGCACTCCATGGATTCTATATATATACTTAAGGAATAGACCCGCCAATTTCCGGGCTGACAGCAATCTCACACATGGCACAAAGTGAGCCTATTTAGATAATAAATCAATGATTGTCTAGATAACCGTATACCCCTTACTATTGGGCAACTCAACAATAAAATCCATTGTGATATCCTGCCATGGGTGACAGGGCTCTGATACTGTTTGTAGCAATCCTAATGGCTTTCCGGTATGTAGCTTCAATGTAGCACAGGTATGACATTTCTTTTACAATGTCAGAATGCATTTTAGGCCACCAGAATTGTCTCCTAACTAGGTGCAACATTTTCAAAAATCCAAAGTGTCCGTCTTGTTTTACATCATGGTATTTGTACAATACAGTGTCTCGGACTGTTATGGGTACGTACATTTTGTCCCCTTTCCAAGCTAACCATGTCACATTGTGGCTAGCCGAGGCCCGCTGATGTGTATTAGCCGCGCCTGCTGCCATCGCTCCTGCTGCCGTTGCAGCTGCTGCCACCATGTATTGTGGTTCGCCAGCAGCAGGTGTGGACAGCTGAGGTCTTGGAGAGCAAGGTTTGGATCAGAACACCATGGTGTAAAGCAACAGGTGCAGCAAGTCCATTCCTTTGTTAGCTGGTAAGTCTGTGGTGGTGTCAAGCACGGCTCAAGCCAAGTGCAACACTAAGTAATAACTTGTGGACAGCTGTGATTCATTTCACCCTGTGAAAGCCAAAGACGTGAATAGTCTTTCGTTCATAGTATGAACTTAGACAATTGCAGACTTTGGGCAGCCAAGTAGTATGTTTGGTTTTCAGAGGCAATTAATGTCTGTCATGGAGAGGATATGGATGGTACCAGTGGCCTTAAGTAAGTGGTGATGTATCCATTCCTGAAAAACCACATAGTAGGATTGCTTGGTCCTACTATATAAGATAACTTCTTTTAAACACCACTTTTGGGGGAAGATTCTGGAAAAGATGGTAGAGAAGCAGTTGCCAAAAATCCTAACTGATGCAGATAACTTTCAACAATGTTCAATGCTCTCTGATCTTTCTGGAGATCTTTTGTGAGGATCTTGATTAAATGAATGCTACTCTGCTCGTATTGGCATTCAGTATTATTAACCACTGTCTTCTCTTGGATAGCCTAAGAAGTTAGGAGATAAAAGGTACTGTTTAAGATGGTTCATATTCTGAATAGACATTTATATTTACTATCTGGCTTTTTAAAGTATTTATTCAACTAGTTAATCATTGTTTCATTGAATATTTATTGTAGTTGTTAAGACCAATGCAGTCTTAAGATATGGTGGTGTATGTTTGTTGTGATTGAAAATATATATTCCTTGTAGGGAAATTGTTTCCCCGTGGGAAGGAAGAAAGAAACAATTCTTTTATCCACTGCTTCCATTTTGGAGTTTCTTACTGTCTTCTTATATCTTCAGATAATTGGAATTAACAAGGAATGTGACCTTGAATAGCAGGAGAAAGAATGGGATTGCCAGCCCTTTAAGGCCAAGAGACATATATGGCAGATATTCTTGTAAGGTAGACTAACCGGCTTTCAAAATCACCTCCAAATTTTTCTCTGTCTCGTCTTACACAAAACAAAATCAAGTTGAGGTTAATTTAGTTTCTTAATCACACTTGGCTTCTTCCCAGGACTACTATATGTAATTTTATCCTCAAGTACTATCTATCCCCCTCAACAATGGCTTGGGCATTCTTTCCCTATGGCCAACTCTTCATTTCTTTCTTTACAAGGTGAGAGAGATCTTTCAAAAGAACAGCATTCAGTTAGTGGAGGAGCACCAAGGAAGAACAATTATAACTACAGTGACCAAAAATCAGTTCCATTACTTTTCACATGAATGTGAATGATGGTGCATTAAGTGGTACTATTTGTATAGTAATTGTTAAATGACCCAAATAAAGGACACAAGTGAGTTTTTGAAACATAAATACATCTAAAAGACAGAAGGACTGTCCTTTATTATAAAGTATGCGTGATTATTATAATCTTAGCTAAAATGAAAATTAAGTGTGATAATACAAATGTGTTGCTACTATACTATAAATCAGTACATTATGAGCTAGATAAGATATCACCTAGTCTCCAGGCTGGAATAGGCTGCAAATACTATTATTAAAAGGCAAAGAAATAAAAGGGAAATAACCTGGAAGTCAAAAATAATCTAAACAACAGCTAAGTGTTTTTGCCTCTGAGCTATTTATTCCTTTAATCTGCAACAGTATACTGCAACATAAGCAAATGAAAGCCAAGGTCTTAATTATGCTCAGCTAAAGCACTTGTGATACCTGTGATAGTTATCACTCTCTAACACCACGTGGTGATTTTTGACATGCCACTTTAAATGTCCTAATAAACCCAAATTCTTTCAATATTGCTAATTAGGCTATCCATTTGTTTGTGTTTCATTCCATCATCAGAAGAGTAGCTATAGGAACTAAGAAAACTGTCCATTAGCATTACACCCAAGCTAGGAGTATTCAAAACAATCTATCAACAATGATAAATCAACAATTTGAACAACAACAACCAAATTTAAGAAGTGGTTTCTTTTCATAGAATTGGTTTTCCCAATCAAATGTTTTAAATCCAAAGTATTGATTGATTTGTATCTTTTGAACCTATAACTGAGATATATAGCCATGAACGTTTATCTGAAAATATGTACAGCATTGTAATGAATAGAAAAGTAAGCATTGTACAGAACTGATTTGGGGGGTTTGTATACACATATTTAATTTTTTGTGAAATAAACTGCTGCATGAAAAAATTAATATAAAGATATGACAATAAATTGTGCCATCTTCTGTACCTCAAGGATAATCTCTATCATATAATTAATTGGAACTTGGCATCTTACATCAGATCTTACATCAGTCCTCATTCCTAGGTATTTATGAAGTTATTATCTGATGTTTATGGGTATTAAACAAAAACAAAGGAATATAACAGAAAAGATTTCTTGTCTCCTTGAATGCAGAGATCCTCCTAAAGTGAATTTACTCCAAGAACCTATAAAATCTTATATAAAAAGCAAACCAAAGCAGATCAACCTACATGAAAATCTCCATTGCCATGACAACAGAGATGTAGCATTAAAGGGCCAGAGCATTTTCAGAGAACCTGATTGCCAAAACGTAACAATATTGTTGTCAAATATTATTTTTTGAAAAAGCAAAGCTTATTTCTCTCTGTTGCATGTTGCACAAAAGAATGATGGATAGATAGCTTGCTTTAACACAAGAAAATAGCATATATTTTATAGCCTACATCAAAAATGCCCAGCTCTAGTGTGAGTTTCAAAAAGTGAGAAAGAGAAAGAAAATAATTATTTTTTCTATCATATTATATAATGTAATATGAGAAAAGCATAAATCATTTTACTATTATTATTGTTAGCAGAATCGGATAAAAATTGAAGATGAAGTATAATACAACACATAAAGCTTGAAAGATTACCAATAAAGAAATTAAAAGCAGCATTTTAAAAAATGTTTTAATGTTTGTAACTTGTTTTCAGACAAAATGTAATGAAATAAAATCTGCAGTGACAGTAGTCCCTTCTGTCAGAAAATCTGTGCCAATTTTTTCGGTACAAAGGAGAGGTATTCCTAAGGAAGTTTGAACCCCATTCTGGAATGAAGTAGAGTTGATTGTTACAGGTAAGATAACTACAGATAAGTAATCTACTGGCCTTCTATGATGGGTGTCATCAGAAAGGGCAAGAACAGGGATGATGACATCATCATGAAACTGCTTTGAATACATACATCAAACATCAGGACAAACGTTTGTGGCCTCACATTCATTCATATACATATATAAAGGCACACTAATATATGTGGAAGGAATCTCCTCCTAAATAAGTGTAGAAATTACTTCAGTTCTTAAAATTGGCATTGCTATTCCCTTCTGTGTTAACACTCCCCCCATATCACTAGAGAGATCACATGATTATTGAAAGCCAGACTGTCTAAGATCAAGACCAATACCTATTGATCCATTATGGCTTTTACAAAACCAGCAATTTCCCAGGACCCACACCCACTGACCATTTTTTAGTTGTTCAGTCCTACACACAGAATTTAATGAAAAATTGCAAGAGGAACTAAGTGGCTAGCCTAAAAGCAAGGAAGTGCTAACAGGAGAGCAAACACTGCAGGTCCTGTGTGATGTGTCTCAATTGTGTGCTGGGTGAAGGCTCAGTGTGGCTTATCCTCCCTTTTCTCAGCAAAGTGCTGAAAAAATGCTCTTCAAAAATCAGTTCCCATCTGCTTATATGTTGCTTCACCCACATCTTACACACTGGAGTTTGCCTTATGTTGTGTATGCAATATAATTAATAAAGTGTGAGCTTGGAGTAAGTGCAGGGTTCTGGCCTTGCACTTCTGATTGGCTGTTAGGTGGCCGGACCGGATTGGCCCGTTCCGGGGAATCCGATTGGCCCTTAACAGAGAGTTCTTATTGGTTATAAAAGCTAGCGTTCCTAGCTTGTTATTGGTTAAACGTTACAAGGTTTGCCTATATAAGGCGGGTTTTACTGATATTAAAAGAGCAAGTCACGATGTAAATAAAGAGCTGAAGTTCACCGTTCAGAAACTTGTCTCCATTCTTTCTCGCCCATGCTCGAACTTAACACCTTACTTTGTCTCTTGCTTGTCTTCCGGATTTGTTGCCTGATTGTTTATTTGTCTCAATTCATACTTGACCCATTTGACCATGAGCAGAGTTAGTCTTCAACAGCCCTGAAAAGCTATTGTTTCAAAACCTATTTATTTTTTACAAACTATGAAATAGCCTGACATTACAGCCTACTAATTAATATTCTAGTAGCCAGATATCCAGCATAGAAAATTAAAATCTTTAATTGGATCATCTAGCCAAATGATTTCCAATAGAGGTGTTTTATGCATCACTTACTAACTAGGATTAGGAGACTGTAGACAGCAGGTGGAAATGTCTTCTAACAGCTTTTTATGTCGAAGACTGTCTTTTTAAAAGTAGAGCACATGACTGAACTAATATGAATGCACATTAGATAATCCAGAAAAATGTTTCAAAATAATGCTGGATAGGGAAAATATTTCTCTTCCCATGCTATTTTGGAACTTCCTTTAGAAAAAGGACCATTATTCCACCTGCTTATTGCACTTCTATATGGTTTAACATTTCTATTTAGAAAGAGATTGTCAACTTGCCTTTGCAGTTTGATGATCCTTGCTTTCCAGTTTAATTAGTAGGATATATGCCAGTGGTGGTATTCAACAGGTTCACACAGGTTCAGCTGTACCGGTAGCAGAAATTAGGTGTGGGTCATTGAACTGTTAGTGACTTCTGGCTGGCCACACCCGCAACCCGGTTGCCTGGTCGCCACCACTTGCTGGGATGCCCCCATTGTCCCTGTAGCTTGCTGTCCCCACATGCTCACATGGCTGGATAAGCTGGCCCAGCCCAGCCCGGCTCCATTCCAGGTCACTCTGCCTGCAGCCTAGCTTGCTGTGGGTCCCCCACCATCCCTGCATCCTTAACTTCCGCCCGTGGCTGGTGGCAGAGGAGAAGGCAACTAGCCAGCATTCATGAGGAGGCTTGGAGCAGTGTAAAGGAGGACTACTTCTCCACCCAGCCATGTCTTTTTAAGCAGCCACTTGTGAGTTAAAGTGCCTGGAATGAGAGGGAGTGCAGGCTGACAGAGGGGGTCGGGGGAAGTTGGTACTTCCAGCACCCACAAGTAATCTAGCCTTTGGATTAGTTTAAAGGAGCCACTTGAAAATGCATGATTGGGGTGGAGGAGCAGTCAGTTAAGCTCCAAAACTGCTCCAAGTCTGGATTTGTAGCTTGCAGCAGCAGCAGCAGCAACAGTTTGGAGCTTGTTAAGAATGACCGCTCCTAGGGGGTTTCCGGTTTTGCGTGGCTTCGGGGCAGCAGGAATTCGTGACCACTCGCGATTCCTGCTGTGCTAGCCGCCGAGGTATCCCCGATCCAGATGGGTCAGGGGGATATGGCTGCCCTGTAGGGACAGCCGAAGAGAGAAGGGAGCCGGACAGGGGGTTGGGGGTGTCGCAGACCCCCTCCTCATCCTGAAAAACCCCTTTTTCCCAAGGCGGTGGAGTGGCGGTCAGCAATGGCCGCCACGAAGAAGCCAGCAACCGGGTAAGATTGTGCTGGAGGAAGCAAGAAGAGTGAAAATGCTGTCTGAGCCAGGTCAATCAACATCTTTCAAATTTGTTGGAACTGAGCTGTTTGAATTGCTGGAGGATACATTGTATCCCTAAGAAGATCGAAAGCGGCGGAGAAGCTGTTAAAGGGAACTTTTTTTTTTCTTCACTCTCCCACCCCATGGAAACAGCAGATATGAAATATGTTTGGGCATTGAAGGTGAATTATTCTGAAAGTTGAAGCTAAGGGACAAAAGGGTTCCTGGACATTGAAAAACTTAAGAAATTGGAAAACCCTTATTAGAGGTATGGATTTCTGATTATTTAAAATTGATGTTGCAAGTGGGAAGGGAGAGGGAAAAAAATTGGAGCAGAAGCTGAAAAAGGAGGAGATTGCCTAGAATCCCAAAGAAAGGTATATGGTAATTGGACCTCTTTGATTAAACATTAACCCCAGAAAGAGAAAGAGAAGAAGGAAGAAAAGTATTAATTTTTGGAACTTTTTTTGAATTATTTTTGATTAAAAATACTGGTGGTTGTTTTGGGAAAAGTTTCTCTTTTCATGATGGCATCGCTTGTGGATGAACTAAAGACTGAATATCAAAAATATAAAAAGGAAGATACTTTGGGCACTTTGTTTCAATTTTTAGAAAGGGCGTTATGTACTTATGAAAAGTTGACTACGCAGCAGAAGGACTGGGACAAAGAAGAAGAGGAAGAAGAAGCCATCTTTGATGAACAATGGGTTCTTTCCGGGGAGGAGGAGAAAAAGGATAAGAAAAAGGGGATTAAGAATTGAAAAAACCACCAAAAAAGAGAAAAATGAGCGGAAAGGTGGAGGCAAGGTTAGAAAGCAAAGGAATGGGAGTAAGAAAAGGGAGGAGGAGAGACAAAGGGGTAAAAAGGGCAAGGAGAAGAATAAGCAAGAGAGAAAGGGGGGGAGGAGAAGCCTCAATGGTGGGAAGCAAGATCTAAAGAAAAAAAGTTTATTCAGAGACAATGGGTGAATTTAATTTAGGATAAAAGAGGGATTCTGGAGGGTACATAAGATTGTGTTTTTATATGTGTATTTAGAGTATAAAATTCATTGTGTTATTTTAGAATCTATTAAACAGAATCCCAAGAAAAATTGTTATATGACGTACTTTTAAGTTAGGGTAATGAGTTAAAGACGTTACTCCAATTAGTGTATAGGAGAAGTATAGTAAAAGAAAAAAGATGAATGGATAGTTGGAAATAGAACAGACAAAGAATGTTATTGAAAATGGTAATAAGATATGGAAGGATATATAAAGGTTTTGTTATGTCTTTTTGGGTTTTGTATATTGATAAAAGGCAATAAAATTTTAATTAACAAGAAATAATTTGGATGAAAAGGAGAAGTTGGGATAAGATATGAAGTTAAATAGATAAAGTATTGATACTATAATTTGGAATTATTATGTTCTATTGGTTTTCTTCTTTTATTATTTTTTCTTAGAAAAGAATTTATAAGCTGTTATGCCTTGATTCTTTGTGCATTGTTTATATAAAATTGATAAAATTGGTTTATAAAAAAAAAGAAAAAAGAAAATGATAATAAGATATGGAAGGATATATAAAGTGAATATGATGTTTGAATTTGTGTCTGTGTGAAGAGTTTCAACCCTGGATCAGACAGCCTTCAGAAAAGATCTTTTAGTTTTGTTTATGTTTTGTGTTTTGTATGTTTATGAAAGGCAATAAAATTTTATTAAGCAAGAAATATAATTTGGATAAAAGGAGAAGTCTGGATAAGATATAAAGTTAAATATATAATGTAAATATTGATATTACAATTTGAAATTATTTTATATGTTCTATTGGCTTTCTTCTTTAATTATTATGAATTTTTCTTTTAGAAAAGACTTTTCAAGTTGGTATGCCTGGATTGTGTATTGTGTTTTCTGTAAAATTAATAAAATTTGTTTAAAAAAAAAAAAGAATGACCGCTCCTCCAGCCCAGGCTTTCCAAACCCAGTCCTGGCTGCAGGCATGAGATTTTGAGGGCAGGGTTTTCCTTTTGCTCAGAAGATCAGCAGGTAAAAGAGCCAGTGCGTGGTGAGGAGGAAGGGAGCCACATCCTAAGCTCTGAGGGGCCTAGCAGGGAGATGCATTCCTGTCCCACAAGGGGAGATGATCTTGCCAGCGTGGGGGATTCTGGAGACTTGGCTGGGGGGACGGGAAGGACTGGGAATTGCACCTATTGTGTGGGTTGCTTTGTGGTGAGTTTGCGCCATTTTGTGTGGTTGGCCATGCAAAAGCCAGGGGCTGTTGCTTGCATGTGTATGAGAGAGAGAGGGAGGGAGGGAGAAGAAAGAAAGAAAAAGAGAGAGAGAGAGAGAGAGAGAGAGAAAAGAAGGGTGTGAGAGAAAAAACTCTGTGCTATTATTTTTAATTGTTCCATTATTTATCATGTGTTAATATTTTACACTGTCCCTACACCTAGAGTGATTTTATTGCCTTTATTTTGCCCAGGGCTACCACATATTTTCAGGGTTTACATGCATTCAATATCTACAGTCCAGAGCATAAATACATGTGTGCTTAACAGAGTTGAAAGGGACTTTGGAGGTCTTCTAGTCTAACCCCCTGCTCAGGCAGGAAAACTGAGGACGCCAAACTCTTGAGTAGAGGTCCTGGGAAAGGTGTCAGAATAGCAGAATAACACTTAGAGGGGACCTTGGGGGGAACCCTATATCATTTCAGAGAAATGTCTGTCCAGTCTTTTCTTAAAAACTTCCAGTGATTGAGCACCCAGAATTGCTGGAGACAGGCAGTTCCACTGGTTAATTGTTCTCACTGTCAGGAAATTTCTCCTTAGTTTTAGGTTGCTTCTCTCTGTTCAGTTTCCATCTATTGCTTCTGGTTTGCCTTCTGGTGCTTTGGAAAATCCCCTCTTTCTGACAGCCTGTTAAAAACCTGTTGCCTATCACATTCTTGGGCAAAGCATGTGAGCCATTTCCTCCTTTCAGTGGTCCATGAATGTACATGTATAGTACATAGATAATAAAGTCAAAAAAAGATGAACAACATTTTTACAGATCTGTAGATACATTGAGGCTGGGTGTGACAAGGAATGGCTGGGAGGGGAGGGGAGGGGCCAGGCGAGGGACCCCTTGACATGAGTGACATTGATTTGCTACGTCCACCCAGTCACATGGCCACTAAGCCACGCCCATGCAGTCACATGGGCAAGCATGCCCAGTCGCATGATGACCAAGCCACATCCACCAAGCAAGCCATGCCCACAGAACGTAAAACATTTTGAATCCCGCCACTAGTATAGGCGATATATTATAATATTTTATGGGTCTATGGTTATAGCTTTTTATTATGTCTTTTGAAATTTTTCTCTCATGGAAGAATGCATGGCAAGATTTAACTAACAAGTTAAGGAAGACAGATTCCAACTGACATTTAAGGGGAAAAATACTAATGGCAACATTGTGATAGTGGAATTAACTGACTAAGTGATATAATGGGGCGCTGTTCACTGGATATGTTAAAGCAGATGCTAGATTGCCAGCTTCTAGGGATATTTCCAATTGATAACTGCACTAAGCAGGAGCTCAGACTTAATGGCCTAAATACCCCATTCAACTCTGATTTTATGTGCCTTTAAGCTGTTTTAAACTCTTACGGGAAAAACACGGGAAATATTTTAAATAGTTCTATATGCTAAATATTTCTGAGGAAAACAGAACAATGACAATCCCTTTCTTAATATTTTGTTTCTTAATATCCTAGGTCAATACAACTCTAACCTGAGCTCATCAATTCACTGCAGGGACTTCCCAGTTGATGGGACCAAACAAATAATTACAAGCTAGTTTCTCGATTAAAAATCCAGTTTATATAGAAATGCTTGAACATTCTTAAGTAAAAGCTTCACTCTGTTCATGTTTATGGAATACTGGCAAAAATATTCCTAAACTAAATAAACTGTGCTTGAATTATGGACTGTTTTGAAATTTAAAGTTGACTGCTGGATACAATATCCATTTTTACACCACATCTTGGCAGTAATTCTTGGCTTTCAAGAACTGCCTGCTTTTCAGAAGTGTCTTAGACACCCCGGTTAGATTAGACTTTAACATAAGCCATAAACACGAAGACGATTTGCCAATCAAAATCTTTGTATACGTGCATGTTCCAGAGCGTAAATTCATGATAAATGCTTTATTTCTGACTATCTGCACCTCAGTTGGTGATCTTCAGCAATGTATATATTATTATGTAATAATAGAAGATGTGGCTAGCCATAGAGAGACAGAGGCAGAGGATAGTGTGCTCTCTGTTAAGTATTTATCTAATATAGACAGTTTACCTTACTAACTATATTATGAAATATTGAAATATCATTAAGCAGGACGTTAAGGAAGGAAACTACAAAAAGGGAAATGGATTGAAATTTATTTGGCATGTACCTTTTCCCTCTAATGAAGAAGAGACAGTAGAAGAAAGCACTGTGCACAGACACAGATAGACATCTGGACAATTAATACAACTTAAAAACAAATGAAGACAGAAAATGCTATAAGAAACAGCAGATATAACTAGCAAAGCTTATGATATGGCTACAAATATCTACAAATATTTCTGAAATAAAGGTTGAGTTGGCAGATTTACAGGATCATAGCTGGAGAAATAAGTTAGGGATCAAAGGAATGTCAGAGAAAACTGGAGCACAGAATTTGACTACTTACCTCATTTCTAAAATTAATGGAGCATTGATTTGACTTAACACAAAGATACTGAACATGCCCTCCTAGGAACATGCAGAAGCCTGGACACATTTTGATTAGATTTCTAAATCCAAATGTAAAAGATAAAATTATGAGAAAATCACATGAACTGGAGGAGGTGAGAGAATATTTTTCCAAGGTATCTGTATAGCTATATTGAAGTGGAGAAAAAATTCAAACTAGTGACCACAACTTATGCAGAATTATATTTAATAAAAGTTGGGATTCTTTTCAACAACTTAAATTGTTTTTATGCCACAAGGGTGAAAAAACTGTTTCTACTTTGATTGACATGCATACATTGTTGGCCAAACTATCTAATAGGGTATGAGCCATGGTGGCACGGTGGTTAGAATGCAGTATTGCAGGTAATTCACTGCTCACTGCCAGGAGTTCGATCCTGATTGAGGTTGACTCAAGACTTCCATCCTTCTGCAGTCAGTAAAATGAGAACCCAGATTGTTGGGGACAATATGCTCACTCTATAAACCACTTAGGGAGGGCTATAAAGCACTATGAAGCAGTATGTAAGTCTAAGTGCTAGTGTTATTGCTATGAAGAAAGCAATCATGACTTATACTTTGAACTGTGGGAAACAGGTTCAACTACAAATTGAAGATCAGATAAGAATACTGCATTGAACTGCAGAAAAAAAGAAATTATACTGACTATATTATTCTTATTTTAGGTTGAGGTAATTCAAAGGAAACTTGGGATATTGATCCTATAATCCCATATGGAAAACAATTGGTCGAAATTATGGAAACCAACTGTATTCACTTCAGCTTCAATGTAAGAACTGCACTGGAAGATTATACCTCGTTGGCATTTGACTTCTGTTAGATTGACACATATACCGCAAGATTATCTTTCTAAATGTAGGAGAAATTATCAAAAAACGTGTCAGAGGATCATTTCTTCATTGGAGATGGTCAAGGAATAGGTTTTATCAGCTTTACAGTGTAAAGAACATAAGCTCAGAGGAAAAAGAATGAAAAAAGAAAACAACATAAATCTTGTACAACAGTCCCTTTAGTGACCATTCAAAGTTACATCATCACTGAAAAAAGTGACTTTATATCAATTACACCACAGATGTGGGCCAACTCTGAAATATTGCATGGAAGATATGCTAAATAGTTGATCATCTGAATACTGTCACAATGCTTTTTATTTTGCATATTTACTAAGATCCAGATACTTGGCTTCTACCATACTCACTTAAAACTACCAAGAGCAGCAGGGCATAGTTTTAATAAACAAATTACAAAAAAAAAAATTAAATGCAAGTAGTCTCCATTCAAAGTTAAGACGACCCTGAAAAAAGTAACTTCTGACCATTTTTCACACTTACAACCATCCAGCATCCCCTTGGTCACGTGATCAAAATCTAGATACTTGGCAACTTGTTCATATTTATGATGATTGCAGTGTTCTGGAGTCATGTGATCAACTTTTGCGAGCTTTTGACAAATGAAGTCAACGGGGAAGCCAGATTCATTTAACAACCATGTTACTCGTATCCACAGTTGGTGAAGTTTATAATTTTGCTATGTATAAATTGGCTTCTTTGATTAGAGACAAGACTTTATAATTATTGGTAACTGTAAACCTCTTCTGGACTTTTTGCATAAAAATAAAAACAATGATTTTGTGATCTATTAAAAAAAGCAATATGATGTATCTTTAGAGACAGAGATTAAAATATATTTGTAGTTATAACTTCTGTGAAGACTATTGGAAGCCGCTACTTTATATCTTTATCTTTGTAAGCAAAAAAAAATCAAGAAAAAAAAAGTTGAAGAAAAATGGAAAATACAAAAGTCTATTTTCCTTTACCTGTTTTCTTTTCTTGCCCTTTTTGCTTTTTGTTGTTTATTTCTTTTTTCCTTAGGTACTTTATATTACTATGTGTTAGTGTTTATCTTGTTTAAAAGTTTTAATAATTATATACAAAAAAGGGAAAAGAAGGCTGTCATAGTAAGACATAAGGAACACATATTCCAAACATCAGCTATTAAGCATAACTGGACAGAGGGTAGATACTAATGGATACCAAACTACTTCCCCTCCCATTTTCAACACTCTTCTTTGCACAATATGAACTGCTATTGTCAAGTGAGAATTGCTTTTCCAAGTTCTGTTTTAAAAAAAAATTTCAATGTGAGATTCATGCCCATTTTTTCATTAATTACAGGATTATAATTAATTACAATGCAAGTGTTGAAGTCCCCAAACATCAGCACTGATGATAAACTGGGTGATTAAAATAGGAGCAGTTTACTTTTCTTTTTTAGATGTTAAGAGCAACCTGTTTTCAGTATGGGGTATCTGAATTACAGTATGTTCTGAATGTATCGTGACTATTGTCATCATGCTATAAACAGAAATCTGCCAAATAAATTTCTTGTCAGTTGTCAGTATGGGCCCTTAGGAAAGGGGAAATGTCAAATATGCCCATTTCCAAAATACTATGTCTTTAAGAGTATTTACTGTCTTAATCTGATGTGGTTTCACTGGTTTTTCCAATATTTTTGCTTCAGTTTATGACCTCAGACAGTATAAAGGCCATATTCAAGAATTTTCATATGTTTCAATATTGATATAACTATCGATAAAGACAGGATAACCAATTATCCAATTTTTCACTTGGCAAAACTTTTTCTCCTTTTCCAATGCATAACTTAAAAATCATGGAAAAGAGGACCAATGCTTATATTATAAAGTACATCTCTGGCTCCATATTAGTAAAAACCTGAAAGAATAAAAATTACCCATTGTAGGCTTAACTGTTTTTTCCAATTTTGATTCTTAGATTATTTTTTATAAAATACCAAAAATCAAACTGCAGAATTATCATGAAATTCAGTGGTGCAATCTGGAGAGTTCAAAAGGTCTAATGTTAGTTTTTGAATCCCTTGTAGATTATTTAACCCTGCGAGTAAATAGTGTATTTAATACAACTAAGCCAGCGAGCAATACTTACAAGTATACTGATCAACTATGAAGTGACTTTGTCAATTATAGAAAAAAATCTTACACATTTCTAATTTATTTTTATTTTTTTGAAACAAATTTTATTAATTTTGAAGACAAACAACACATCATTAACCATTAAGTACATAAAACCTCTTAACATTATAAATTTTTACAAGTCGAATAAAACATTATTTTTATACAACATAATTCTAATTTATCCCATTTCCATATGGACACATAAATATCTTTCAGCAAATTTCTCATTATTTCTCTTTACTCTTATTCAATTTCATTTCTTTTCTATATTTATCCATTTTATAATCATCATATTCATTTCTTTCTGGCTTGTTTACAATTATTCTCATCTAACATTCCTCCAAGGTTTTATTGATTCTGTTCTGTCCTCATTTGCATACTCGAAATCCCCGCGCTTTGATTGGCCAAAGCGCGGGGCTTTCTAATTGGTCAGGCAAGCCGCGCCGATTGGCTCGTTAAGAGTCTCCCGCGATTGGCTCGCTCAAAGCGCGGGAGACTCGAAATGCTGCCATTGGCCGTGGCCACCGCGGCAAAAAGAATAAAAGCCGCGGGCTTTTTTCTTTTCGCTGGTTCGGTTCCAATCTTTGAAATAAAGAGCATTAAACGAAGTCACCAACTCCTGGCGTCTTTTTACGGACACGACACTGGCGACGAGGGTGGGATCCAGACCCTGAACCGAACCCCGTGTCCGACGGAAGCCAGACTTAGCACCGAGATGGCGAAAATCGCACCGCCCGCCCCCTTCAACCCCGCCACCGAGGACTGGGAATCGTTCTCCGACCGTTTCCGCATGTACCTCGAGTGCACCGGCATGAAGGACGCCTCGGGCCCGCTAAAACGCGCCATCTTCCTCACCCATTGCGGAACCGAAGTTTTCCAGATGGCCAAAGCATTGGCCAAGCCCGCCGACGCAACCGCCATGGACTGGGACGTCCTCGAACCTATCCTTCGGCGCCATTACGCTCCCGAAGTCCCCATCCTGATCCGGCGCAATGAATTCTACCGGCGGGACCAGAGACCGGGTGAAAAATTGAGCGACTTCGTCGCCGAGCTACGGCGCCTAGGGGGGCTCTGCGAATTTGACAGCCTGAACAACCTCCTGAGAGACCGATTCATGCTCGGCCTGTGGGACCCTGCGCTCCAGAGCCGGCTGATGGCTAAGGGCGACATCAATTTAGCAGACGCCCTCACCGCAGCCGCAGCCGCAGAAGCAACCCGTACTTCCGCCGACAGCATGCGAAAACCAGACGCGAAGGACCGCGGCGGAAACAACAACCCGGCAAGGTCGACCGAACAAAAAACCGAAACAACCACACACCACGGCGATTTCCATTCTGCATCCAGCACGTCCGAAGACGAAGAAGACATACATCGATTGCAGTCGGGGCGCGACCAACGGAACCGCAGAGGTCGTAGGTCGAGAACCAACTGTGCCGGTTGCGGCGGCGACCACCCCAGATCAGAATGCTGGTTTTTCGATTCCATCTGCCGGCATTGCGAAAAAAAGGGGCACATCGCCCGGGTTTGCCGCCAGAAGAAAACACGCAGCCCACCTCGATGGGACCAACACGACCGGAGAAAGGAAAGCCCACCGCCCCGGCCCAGAGATTGCCACTCGGACAGCCGATGGGACCGGATCGGACGATCCTCGAGAGGCGGCGACAACCGGCGGAGAGAGGAGACCCACCAGACGGTAACCATCGGCCACGCCATCTCCGACGGCGCCCGAAAAGTCCACGTCGAGGTTCACATCGAGGGCCAGCCATGCAAAATGGAGGTAGACTCCGGGTCCTACCTCTCCATGATTGCATGGCACGAGATAAAACGGTTGGTACCTACCCTCCAAAGGAGGAACATAGACGCCCAAAGACTTATTGTAAAAGACTACCAGGGAAACCGCGTCCCGGTAGTGGGCACCAAAAACTTTAACGTGACATATAAGGGGCGCACCGAACAACTCCCCCTCACAATCGTCGATCGCGACCGCCCAAGCCTGCTGGGACTACAATGGTTCGCCCCGCTCGACATCTCTCTCACGGGAGTCAACCACGTCACCGACGACGGTTGGGAACAGCGACTAGCCCAGGAGTTCCGAGAAGTCTTCGACGGAAGCCTGGGCAAGTACCAGGGGCCCCTTATCTCGTTTGACTTAGACCCTAGCGTCCCCCCCAAACGACTAAAACCTAGGCGGGTGCCATTCGCCCTAAAACCTAAGATAGACGAGCAAATTGACAAGCTCGTCAAACAAGGGGTATTGCAGCCCATAGACCATGCCCGGTGGGAGACCCCCATAGTGACCCCGGTCAAGCCAGACGGGTCGGTGAGGATCTGTGGGGACTATAAGGCCACCCTAAATAGCGCGCTACAACAAAGCGCCTACCCCGTCCCAATCGTGCAACACCTACTGCACTCACTGGGAGGGGGCAGGGTCTTTGCCAAGCTCGATCTCGCCCAGGCATACCAGCAGTTGCCGGTTGACGAGCAAACAGCGGAAGCCCAGACCATCGTTACCCACCGGGGGGCTTTCAAGTGCAACCGACTCCAATTCGGAGTCAGCGTGGCACCAGGCATCTTTCAGAGCCTGATGGAACGGTTGCTGCAGGGCATCAAGGGGGTGGTGCCCTATTTCGATGACGTTCTAGTGGCGGCGCCAAACGAAGCCGAATTAGAAAGCCGACTCAGAGAGGTCCTAACTAAATTTAAAGTAACGGGACTTAAAGTAAAAAGGGAGAAATGCCAACTGTGCACGGAACGAGTGGAATTCTTGGGCTACCTCCTAGACCGGCACGGCATTCACCCCACAAGTAAAAAAGTCAAAGCTATCAAAGAGGCCCCCACCCCTAAATCAAAAACTGAACTACAAGCATTCTTGGGGTTACTGAACTTTTATAATGTTTTCCTACCCCAAAAGGCAACGGCGGCGGAGCCTTTGCATAGGCTCCTGGATAAGGCGGCAAGCTGGACTTGGGGGAAACGGGAGCAAGCCGCCTTCCAAAAAACTAAAGACCTCCTCACCTCCGACGCTGTCCTGATCCAATTCAACGAAACCCTGCCCCTGGCCGTCACTTGCGACGCATCACCTTTCGGCGTCGGCGCTGTCCTCAGCCATACCCTTCCTGACAGAAAAGAAGCACCCATCGCATTCTTTTCAAGGACCCTAACCAAGCCAGAGCGGAACTATAGCCAACTGGACAAAGAGGCTTTGGCTATAGTTGCCGCCATAAAACAGTTCCACGAATATCTCTACGGCCGCCCTTTCACCATTATAACAGACCATAAGCCGTTGCTGGGCATCCTTGCAGGGAATCAGGCCACCCCGAACATTCTGTCTCCCCGGATGACAAGGTGGTCCGAGTTCCTGGCAGCCTACAGCTACGAACTTATACACAGACCGGGTAAGAAGATTTCACATGCGGACGCTTTGAGCCGCTCGCCGTTACCGGACTCCGACCCTGACCCAGCACCAACGACGACCACCCTCAGCATCGAGGCCCTACCCAACCTACCCATAACCGCGTCAGACATTGCCCGGGAAACTATTAAAGACAGGCGTCTGGCGCGGATTTTGCATTGGGTGGAAAAAGGGTGGCCGGAAAAGGACAACGACGAGTCCGTCAAGACATTTAGAAACCGCCAAACCGAACTTTCGCTGCTTAAGGGGTGCATCTTATGGGGTGACAGGGTGGTCATTCCGGACAGACTACAGGGGAAGGTTTTGGAAATGTTGCATGAGGGGCATCCTGGCATCGTAAGAACTAAAGCCCTGGCCAGAAGTTACGCTTGGTGGCCAGGGATGGACAAGCAGATAGAGGCCTGGGTAGCTAGGTTCCAGCGATGCCAGGAGACTAGACCCAGCCCACCCACAGCACCCATCCTGGAGTGGGAAACACCAAGGGGACCCTGGTCCAGAATCCATTTAGACTTTGCTGGTCCCACGAATGGACATACCTTCCTCATCACAGTTGACGCTTACTCCAACTGGTTGGAGGTAAGCGACATGAAGGCAACAACCACGGAGGCCGTGACCAAAGAACTTTGCAAACTCTTTGCAACACACGGCCTCCCAGACGTCGTCGTCTCCGACGACGGGCCCCAGTTTACCTCCCTCGACTTCGAGAAGTTCCTGGCGGAAAGGGGCATCCGCCACACGCTAACAGCACCGGCGCATCCGGCGGCGAATGGTAGGGCGGAACGGATGGTCCAATTTACCAAAAAGACCATCCGGAAAATGGACCACGGGGAGATCCAAGACAAAATTAATAGACTCCTCTTTATACAACACATAACCCCGAACACCACTACCAACAAAAGCCCAGCCGAATTACTAATGGGTAGAAAGCTGAGGTCCCCACTCGACAGGTTACACCCAACATATAACCCGGAGCGGCCCCCAGACTCGAGTACAAAATACAGAACGTTCGCACCCGGGGACCTCGTGTATGCAAAAAACCTGACGGGGGACCCCCTATGGATCCCAGCCGTCATCACCCAAATTACAGGCCCACGCTCGTACCGGCTCCAAACCACGGACGGGCGAGCCTGGAAACGACACATTGACCAACTCAGGTCTAGGACAGCAAAAGAACCCACCTCCCAAAACGCAAACCAAGGGGGGAGGGAATACCCGAATAACCAAGCGCAAGAAAAAATAAACCAGCAGTACTTACCGAGACGCAGCCATCGCGACCCCTCGCTGGAAAAGAACTGCCAAGCCAGCTCGACCGACCCGGAAAGACCGAGCGGGAGCGGCGAAACCCGTAGCTCAACCAACCCGGAAGGCCCAGGTGGGAGCCACGGAGAAGGAACCGGCCCGATCAACCAGCCGGTTCGCACAGAAGTAAGAGCAACCAAAAACCTGACTGCTCCAGCCGGGATCCAGCTTACGACTGAGTTGCGCAGGTCAAGTAGGACTAGACGGAGCCCCGCCTACCTATGTGACTACGCAACGTAAGGACTGAACCAAGAGGGGAGGGGTGTTCTGTCCTCATTTGCATACTCGAAATCCCCGCGCTTTGATTGGCCAAAGCGCGGGGCTTTCTAATTGGTCAGGCGAGCCGCGCCGATTGGCTCGTTAAGAGTCTCCCGCGATTGGCTCGCTCAAAGCGCGGGAGACTCGAAACGCTGCCATTGGCCGCGGCCGCCGTGGTGAAAAGAATAAAAGCCGCGGGCTTTTTTCTTTTCGCTGGTTCGGTTCCAATCTTTGAAATAAAGAGCATTAAACGAAGTCACCGACTCCTGGCGTCTTTTTGCGGACACGACAGATTCTTTTTTTTTTTTTTTTATAAAAAACAAATTTTATTAGTTTTACAAAAAACACAATACACAAACACAAAACACAAAACATAAACAAAACTAAAAGATCTTTTCTGAAGGTTGTCTGTTCCCGGGTTAAAACTCTTCACACAGACACAAATTCAAACATCATATTCATCCCATATATCCTTCCATATCTTATTATCATTTTCTTTTTTATATATATATATAAAAACCATTTTAATCAGTTTTATAAAAACAATGCACAAAGAATCAAGGCATAACAGCTTATAAATTCTTTTCTAGGAAAAAATAATAATAAAAGACCAATAAAGCATAACAATTCCAAATTATAGTATCAATACTTCATATAGTATTAACTTCATATCTTATCCCTACTTCTCCTTTTCATCCAAATTATTTCTTATTAATTAAAATTTTATTGCCTTTTATCAATATACAAAATCCCAAAAAAAAAAAACATATATATCCTTCCATATCTTATGACCATTTTCAACAACATTCTTTGTCTGTTCTCTTTCCCATTATCCATTCATCTTTTTTCTTTTACTATACTTCTCCTATACACCAATTGGAGTAACGTCTATAACTCATTACCCTAACTTAAAAATACTTCGTATAGCAATTTTTCTTGGGATTCTGTTTAAAAGATTCTAAGATTACATAATGAATTTTATACTCTAAATACACATATAAAAACACAAACTTATGTACCCTCCAGAATCCCTCTTTTATCCTAAATTAAATTCACCCAGTGTCTCTAAATAAACTTTTTTTCTTTAGGTCTTGCTTCCCCCCATTAAGGCTTCTCCTCCCCCCCTTTCTCTCTTGCTTATTCTTCTCCTTGCCCTTTTTACCCCTTTGCTTTTTCTCCTCGCTTTTCTTGCTCCTTTTCCTTTGCTTTCTAACCTTGCCTCCACTTTTTCGCTCATTTTTCTCTCTTTTGGTTGTTTTTATAATTCTTAAAATCCCCTTTTTCTTATCCTTTTTCTCCTCCTCTCCGGAAAGCACCCATTGTTCATCAAAGATGGCTTCTTCTTCCTCTTCTTCCTTGTCCCAGTCCTTCTGCTGCGTAATCAACTTTTCATAAGTACATAACGCCATTTCTAAGAATTGAAACAAAGTGCCCAAAGTATCTTCTTTTTTATATTTTTGATATTCAATCTCTAGTTCATCCACAAACGATGCCATTATGAAAAGGGAAACTTTTTCCAAAACAACCACAAGTATTTTTAATCAAAGACAATCAAAAAAAAGTTCCAAAAGTTAATACTTTTCTTCCTTCTTCTCTTTCTCTTTCTGGGGTAATTTTTAATCAAAGAGGTCCAATTAACATATATCTTCCTTTGGGATTCTAGGCAATCTCCTCCTTTTTCAGCTTCTGCTCCAATTTTTTTTTTTTCCTCTCCCTTCCCACTTGCAATGTCAATTTTAAATAATCAGAAATCCATACCTCCAACAAAGATTTTCCAATTTCTTAAATTTTTCAATGTCCAAGAATCCTTTTGTCTCTTAGCTTCAACTCTCAAAGCAATTCACTTTCAATGTCCAATATATCCAAATATTTCTGCTGTTTCCATGGGGTGGGAGAGTAAAGAAAAAAAAAAAAAGTTCCCTTTAACAGCTTCTCCGCCGCTTTCGCTCTTCTTAGGGATACAATGTATCCTCCAGCAATTCAAACAGCTCAGTTCCAGGCAATTTAAAAGATGTTACTTGACCCGGCTCAGACAAAACTTTCACTCTTCACACTTCCTCCAGCACAATCTTACCCGGTTGCTGGCTTCTTCATGGCGGCCATTGCTGACCGCCGCTCCACCGCCTTGGGAAAAAGGGGTTTTCCCGGAGAAGGGGGGGGGTCTGCGACACCTCCACTCCCCTATCCGACTCCCCTCTCTCTTCAGCTGTCCCTACAGGGCAGCCATATCCCCCTGACCCATCTGGATCGGGGGTACCTCGACGGCTAGCACAGCAGGAATCGTGAGCTGTCGCGAATTCCTGCTGCCCCAAAGCCACGCGGAACCGGAAAAAACACATTTCTAATTTAATTTTTGACAGCTAT
This sequence comes from Hydrophis major, assembly GCA_033807585.1. Classification (NCBI taxonomy): domain Eukaryota; kingdom Metazoa; phylum Chordata; class Lepidosauria; order Squamata; family Elapidae; genus Hydrophis; species Hydrophis major. Next base: position 59,020,917 of record CM066333.1, on the reverse strand, counting down.
GATTTGGTGCTACTAAATTTAATTTAAAGTGTTCATTTAATTAATTAATGGATAGCCTATAGACAGATTAACTCTAGACTGTATCTTTAAGCTTCTCCTGACCTGTGTTTATATTGACCAAGAATAATTTGTCCAGACTGAAATAATTTGGAAATAACCTGCAAAGATTCAGCACACTGCAGGCTACAAATCAACTGCTGCATTGATTTATTGTATTTCTAGTCAATTGAAATCGAAGGGTTTTATCTCCAGCTCCCAAACAGCCCAAGTGAATGATATAATGCTATATGATATGATATAATTTGCTTTCTGGTTTGCTTGTTTACATCGTGGGATCCTTGGTACTTTATGATCTTGCTTGTTTTCTTGCAGAAGTTTTGCTATCAAACAAGGTAATATCATCAGCGCCGAAACAGAATGTGATTTGTTATTTTATTTATTTTTATTTGTCAATTGCTTACAAGATAATAGGTATAAGTAAAAACATAGTTATGAATACATGGATACATGTAAGAAAAATAAAAAAAAATATAAAAGAAATAAAAGGACAGGGATTATAGGCACATTGGTGCGTTTTTGCATGCCCCCTACAGACCTCTTAGGAAAGGGGTGAGGTCAATAGTAGACAGTCTAAGATTAAAGTTTTTAGGGTTTGGGGGAAAAAACCACAGAGTCAGGTAGAGTATTCCAGACATTGACCACTCTGTTGCTGAAGTCGTATTTCCTGCAATCAAGTTTGGTGCGATTTGAGTTTGTATCTATTTTTTGCTCTAGTGTTGTTATGGTTGAAGCTAAAGTATTCATTGACAGGTAGGACATTTCAGTGTATGATTTTATATACTATACTTAGATTGGACCGAAGGCGGCATAGTTTTTGCTAACATTTTGATATTTAACATTTGCTAACATTTTACATATTAGTGGCTTGCCCTGTCAATGTTGGTGGGGGAAGCCTTGATTATGTTATTGTTTATTTGTACCTTGTTTGACTTGATGGCTCCTTAATTGAATTATTGTTTATTGTTTCATGTCAACCATATTTTTATATCACCTGGTGCTTCTGTAAATATTACTTTCTATAAGATGGGCAGCAATATATTAACAATCACTGAAATGAAGCCAGATTTTGCATTACAAAATAGTGTTCAATTGTGGCAACTGCAGTACTAGACAGAATTTTCAGACTAAATCTTGATTTCCAGATATAGAACTAAGGAATCTGAATCATCCTCTGGCTTCAACGAAGTCTGTTTCTCTGGGATTATGAGGTTCTACAAAGAATAGAACCATTCCAACTTTTTTTTTTTAAAAAAAAAAAGCTTTCTAATGTAATGGTTTATATAAAACATGACTGTACTGAGAGTTACGTATATTGGATTTCAGTGACTGACAGACCAAGCACCCAAATCTCTACTGGTTACATCAATCATGGCATCATTAGTAGTAGAGCTATCCTGAAAATAAATAGATCCTTTATTATTAGCTTTACAGAATTATGCCTCATAGGCATCAAGATCACATTCTTAGAAACTATTTTTTCCTGATATATAGCAAAATTGCTAATTTTATTTAATCTTAATAGTTTGAAGATTCCAGGTCTTTTCTTATTCTCCCTTCCCTTCCTTCTATTTTCACACTGAGCAAGAGCATTATAGAAAACCCAGAACTAATGAAAATCTTATTCCTTACAACTACATCATGTACAATTACAAGTACATATTAAAATGACACCCTAAAAGTATAGCCCTATATTATCTGTCTTTTCTGCAATTGATTATAAAAAGATGCAGTTCCAGTGGCAATAAATACAATAAATAAGTATTTTTAACAGCAAAGAAATTCATTAAAGCTGTATGAGCAATTTGGAGAATAAAAAAAGTGGTTAATGCAAATGAGGCAGTGAAAAAGGGGCAGACAGAAGGCTTAACCTTCCTATATGAACTTGTGTCCTAAAATTGACGCTACTATATTATGAAGTACTTTCTTGCCTTCTATGCAGTAATATTTACTCAATAAATCTCCCAAAATCTTTCTATAATGAACAGTGATAAGGTAATACTGAGTGACACCCGCACCGTGGTTTTGATCCTCAACGTCCCTTTCTCCTTTGACAAAGACAATTGTGCTCTTTTTAAATGCAAGTGGGTTTAACTATGTGCACCGATCTCCTGCTGTCAGCAATGACAACATATCACAGAATAAGAGAATACATTCAAACATTTAAGAATTGGGTCTACCTAGAAATTAAAATGGATTCTAATGCAGGCCTTTTTGTAAAGATCAGAAATGAGCATTTGGTTCAACACAAGATAACCAAAATTGATCCAGCTACTATACATGACTTTTAAGAAACTTCTTGGTGGCAAGTAGCCACATTTAATTTTTTTTTTTTTTACAGACACTGAAGCCTAACTGGATTGGCTAATCATACAACATATGCAGGGGTGGTATTCTACCAGTTTGGACCGGTTCAGTAGAACCGGTTGTTATGATTCTCTGTAATTCAGAGAACTGGTAAATTGGGCTTCCAGCTGGCCCTGGCCCTCTCCGCCCGCTTCTCTGCTCCCTGCCCAGTCAATCCCTATTGCACATGTGAAACACTGTGCACATGCATGACATGCCTGCCGCCTGCTTTTCGGCCAGCCATTGCTACCTGCTTTTTGCTGTGGCCCTGCCTGATCTGATAATCTCCCTGGGTAACTGAGGCTCTGCAAGCCCCAGTCACCTTCCCCCCCCCTACCATTTGCCTTTTGTTTTGCCCCTTCCCCACCACCACCACTTGCATTTTGCCATTGCTGCCGGTTGCCTCCCCCCCCCATATCACTACTTGCCTTTTGCCAAGGAACATGTGGAGAGGCTCCTATTGGCTCCAGCTAGGTCAGCAGCTGTTTCTCTCACCTGCTGCTCCAGCTGGGAGAGCAAGAGTCTTTCCAGGCACAGCAAAAAGCTCGCAAGTCTCCCTCCCTTCCGGATATGGCTCCTGGGCAGCAGAGAAGCAGCCCAGTTGAATCCTGTTTCTCTCTGCTGCCCAGGAGCCGTTTCCCAAAGGGAGGGAGACTTGCAAGCTTTTCACTCTTCTGGGAGAGACTCTCTCAGCAAGAGCAGGTGAGAGAAGCAGCCGCTGACCTGGCCTGACCCGAGCCAAGCCTCTCCACTGTCCCTTCCATCTAAGTTAGGTTAACCCAAACCCCAATTGAGCAGGCCTGATCTGCCTGCTCATGCTAGCCCCTTGCCAACTATCCCAGGACCTTGCCGGCCCACCCTCCACCATCTCCAGAACTTACTAGGGGCCCCCACCATCCTTGGGCTAGGTTAGCTGGCTTCCCCACCAGCATGGCCCCATCCCAGCAGTGGTGCTGGCTGGTGCCTAGCTAGCTGCCCCCTCACCATTCCCGGGCATGGCTGGCTGGCTAGCTTCACCCAGTCATCTCTCCCCCACCTTGCACCCTTCCTGGGCCTCCTCCTGCCTGGCCGCTAGCTTCTTGACATGAGCAGAGGCTGCTGGTTGGAGTGAGGGGAACCACAGTGCTGGGCTCTTGCAGCGGCGAGTGCCAAGGGCATAGCTAGAATTGGAAGAGGCTGCGCATCCCTGGCAGAAAGAACCAGAGCTTCTTGATGTGAGAACAGCCGCCGCCTCACTCATGCCTTCTCATCCAAGCTGCCGGGTATTGCCCCAGTTCTTTCTGGCACAGCTGCACAGTGTTTTATTCCAATTCTAGCAATGACCTTGACATTTACCACCACTGAAGCCCAGCACTGTGGTTCCCTTTGCTCCAACCAGCAGCCTCTGCTCACATTAACAAGTCAGTGGCCAGGAGGGAGGAGACCAAGGTGGGGCACCATTTCCAGGCCAATCTGGCCTGTGGATGGGCGAGCAGGTGGCCTTCAGGGAGGAGCACTGCACTGGGTGATGCGGCGACGGTGGCAGCCAGAGCATGTCATGGCCATTTGCTGCACTGGGGCTGAGAGGGATGGCGGAGATGCCCCGAAAGTGAGGGCAGGAACTCCTGGGGTTGGTTCCCCTGCTGTTTCACTTCCCCCCATGCCACCACCCCCACCATGATGCTCTGAAAGGGAGGGAGGATAGATATCCTGGGGCTGCTGCTTTCTTTGTTCTCCTGCTGCTCTGTTCACTGGATCAGTTCATCCCAGACCAGGTGTGTGTCTGTGAGCGGGGGGGGGAGGAAGGAAGGAAGGAAGGAAGGGAAAGAAAGAAAGAAAGAGCAAAAATGAAAAAGCATGAAAGAAAGAAAAAGAGGAGAGAAAGAAATAGAGAAAGAAAAAGAAGGAAGGAAGGAAGGAAGGAAGGAAGGAAGGAAGGAAGGAAGGAAGGAAGGAAGGAAGGAAGGAAGGAAGGAAGGAAGGAAAGAAAGAGAAAGAAAGAAAGAAAGAAAGAAAGAAAGAAAGAAAGAAAGAAAGAAAGAAAGAAAGAAAGAAAGAAAGAGGAAGGAAGGAAGGGAGAGAAATAAATAAAAAGAAATAGGAAGGGTGTGTGTGTGAGAGAGAGAGAAAACTCTGCTATTATTTTTAATTGTTCCATTATTGATCATATATTAATATTTTACACTGTCCCTACACCTAGAGTGATTTTACTGCCTTTCTTTTGCCCAGGTATTTTTCAGAGTTTATATGTCTACAGTCCAGAACATAAATACATGTGTGTTTAACAGAGTTGCCAGGCAGGAAAACTGAGAATGCCAAACTCTGAGTAGAGGTCTTGGGAAAGGTGTCAGAATAAGAGAATAACACTTAGAAGGACCTTGGGTGGAACCCTATATCATTTCAGAGAAATAGCTGTCCAGTTTTTTCTTAAAAACTTCCAGTGATTGAGGACCCAGAACTTCTGGAGACAGGTAGTTCCACTGGTTAATTGTTCTCACTGTCAGGAAATTTCTCCTAAGTTTTAGGTTGCTTCTCTCTGTTCAGTTTCCATCTATTGCTTCTGGTTTGCCTTCTGGTGCTTTGGAAAATACATTGCCCCCCCCTCCTTTCTGACAGCCTGTTAAAAGCCTGTTGCCTGTCACATTCTTGGGCAAAGCATGTGAGCCATTTCCTCCTTTCAGTGGTCCATGAAAGTACATATACAGTACATAGATAATAAAGTCAAAAAAGGTGAACAACATTTTTACAGAACTATACATACATTGAGGCTGGGTTTGACAAGGAATGGCTGGGAGGGGAGGGACCAGGCGAGGGACCCCTTGACATGAGTGACATTGAGTTGCTACGCCCACCGAGTCACATGACCACTAAGCCACACCCAGTCAGCAAGCCACACCCAGCCAGTCACATGAACACCAAGCCACACCCACAGATTAGGCCACGCCCCCAGAACCAGTTATTAAGAAATTTGAATCCCACTCCTGAACATATGTAGGACTAAATAATGCTCATGGGGAATGCTGATATCCATATCCACTCTTAAAATGGCTTACACTAATTTTAATTAAGCCTTACTAGGATTTGCATTATTACACAGTAATTTAAGATTAACCTTAAGTTCTGTTTTACATATCACTAACATATTACAACATAATTAGAATAAAGTTTTAATTATCTTAGGTGGATAATTAATTAAATTAAATTTAGGACAGGACTGATTAAATAGTGTTCCATGTAACTGTAGATGAGAGAAACAAAATCAATTTCTCTCACTGTGGCTTTTTTGTCAGTTTTGTGATTTTATTTTTATTTTGTATTGTGCAAATTCTGTATCTTGAAAAATTTGAATACCTCTGAGATGGAATTTAAAGAAGCTCTTAAAGAATGCCTTGCTAGCTGGGACAACAAAATAAATAGGAAAGAAAAATGGCATCAAATAATCACAAGGCAATGATACACCATTCAAACCAAGCCTGAGTTGCATACAATTTCCAAAAATAACTTGGATTCAAAACAAACAAGATAAAAACATTTTCACTCAATGTTTAATTATGTTAGATCTTATTAATTAATTTGGCTCATTTTTGTAAATGTTTTTAATTATTCTCTTTTTTAAGAAATTCAAAACTCCAGATAACAAAGTGGTCATAAGTTATTACACGCACAAATATGTAGACACACACATTCATGATTTTGAAGCTGAATGTTCAGCACTCTAAAAAAGCAAATATATTCTTTTTATATAGTGAGACCTGGGGCTCTCTGAGATTGGTGATTTGCTTACAGATATTTCTTCAGCCAACTAACATCATCCATGGGAGTTAAGTGTGGTATTCATTCCCTGTTTCTATACAATAGTTTGCCCTGCTAGTTTTAGGCCCGCAGCTTGCTTTCCTGGTTCTGCCCAGCCCGCACAGCTCCGGCGTGGCCCTGGCGGGATGAGCGGAGGGCCCGGCGGGGAGGCGCTCGCTGCCTTGGTCAGCTGCACTGGGCAGGCAGGCCCTCCTTCCCAGCAGCAGAGCTCTCACCAAGGCAGCGAGCGCCTCCCCACCGGGCCCTCCGCTCATCCCGCCAGGGCCGCGCCATAGCCATGCGGGCTGGGCAGAGCCAGGAAACACCTGCAGCTCACTTTTCCGGCTCTGCCAGCCCGCACAGCTCTGGCGCGACCCTGGTGGGATGAGCGGAGGTTTTTAAAATAATTCGCTTTACCTTCAAAGGCAAAGGGAAGGTGGCGACAGGAGCGCTTGAAGCCAAGTATCTCCTCAGGGCTCCGGTTGCAGGGAGGAGCCCTGACTGGCCGCACGTGGCTGTGCCAAACGCTGCGGCAGCAAGGGAGAAGGGAAAGCAATGGTGTAAAGTGCCCCACCAACACAGGCAGCACCATATCCGGGCATGCAACAAAGTACTTCCTTACGGCAAGCCCCCCCCCCCCCGCCATTCCTCTCCATTTCGCATGTTTAATATGGGCCTTAATTTGGGGGAGGGGCTTAATTTGATTTTACACCAATAAATCATGCTGGGGCTTCCTATTGGTGGAGGCCGTATTGTTGGAGAAACACGGTACTTAGTTACAATGTCAGAATTATATATACAATATATGAATGCACCAAACTTGGCTAAATTCTGTATTAAATACAGGTCACTGCTTTCTCCAAAGATTATGATAGAAACAGTATTGCATCATAAGTTCTGTTCCTTTGGGGCATTTTTGTGCCATTTAACACTGGTAGAAAAACTCATTGCTTTCATCAGTTAAGATCTTCTTTTCCTCCCCCTGTGGATATTTCAATGTAAGAATATTAAAATTAAGCCTTACTCAAACCAACTGTCCTTCAGAAGTGTTTGGTAAAGTAGGTAAGATAAACCTTTATTACAGTTTTTTAGCAGCATGTTGCAGAAGTGTTTGCCCTTAACAGAGAGTTCCTATTGGTTATGAGAACTAGTGCTCCTCGTTGGTTATTGGTTAATAGTTACGGGATTTGCCTATACAAGGCGGGTTAAAACTGTTATAGAAGCAAGAAGTCACTCTGTAAATAAAGAGCTGAAGTTCACCGTTCAGAGGCTTGTCTCCATTCTTTCTCACCCATGCTCCAAACTTAACACTGGCGATGAATCATTGCAGTTGTTAGTGTTAAGTTTGGAGCATGGGCGAGAAAGAATGGAGACAAGCCTCTGAACGGTGAACTTCAGCTCTATAACAGTTTTAACCCGCCTTATATAGGCAAACCCCGTAACTATTAACCAATAACCAACGAGGAGCACTAGCTCTCATAACCAATAGGAACTCTCTGTTAAGGGCCAATCGGATTCCCCGGAGCGGGCCAATCCGATCCGGCCGTTTAACAGCCAATCAGAAGTGCAGGGCCAGAACCCTGCACTTTACTCCAAGCTCACGCTTTATTAAAACTTTATACATTCACAATACCCCTTCCCCCTGGCTTCTGTTTGCAGGGCGCAGTTACATAGTCCTTTAGGTAGGACGGTTGTTTTATTAGTCTCTTTGATTTTCACTGTGTCATTTGGCTGCAATCATGCTGAGGTAGATCATTGTTTGGCAGTGGGGCTGTTTCTGGTTCAGAGTTCATTTCCCCGTCATTGCCCATGTTTTCTGTAATTCCCTGAGGTTCAACTGTTTCCCTCTCTGGTTCCACTTCCTGAGTCTCTATTATACCGTCATTCCCTTCAAACGGGTTTTCTTCTTCTTGGAATTCATCTTCTTCCATACCTCCCCCCCCCTCAGTCTGGGCATAGGGGAGTTGAGGACTGCCCACCGGAAGCCGCGATCGTAATTGATCGATATGGCGCTTCCATAGTCTATCGTCCAGGCATTGTACAAGGAAGGATCTTGGGCCGGTTACACGAACTACTGTCGCCTCCACCCACAATGGGTCGCCTGATAGGTTTTTAGCGTATACCAAATCTCCTACCTGGAAGGCCCGACAGCGGCCGCTGGATCCTAGTGGTTTTTCCAGTTCGTAAGCTGGGTGTAACCAGTCGAGGTGGGAGCGGAGTTTTCGTCCCATTAGCAGTTCGGCGGGAGTTTTGTTGGTGACGCTATGTGGTATGATGTGTTGTAAAAAAAGGATTTGATTGATCTTGTCGTCAATGTTGTTGTCGTCTACCTTCTGTAAGGTTTTCTTCACAAATTGTACCATGCGTTCTGCTTTGCCATTGGTCGCAGGGTGCGCAGGTGAGGTGAGCGCATGTTGAATGCCACGGTCAGCGAGGTACTGCTCGAATGATAGTGCTGTAAATTGGGGCCCGTTATCGGATACCAGGACGTCTGGTAGTCCGTGGGTTGCAAATAGTCTTTCCAGGGTTTTGATAACCGCCTCGGAGGTTGTAGTCGTCATGCGATGAATCTCGAGCCAATTTGAATAGGTGTCGACAGTTAGTAGAAAGGTGTGGCCTTTGGTCAGCCCCGCGAAGTCCAAGTGAATAAGGGACCAGGGTCCGCATGGTGTCTCCCATTCAGTAGGAATGGCTTTAGGTGGGGCGTTGCTCACTTCCTGGCATTTTGGACAAGCTTTAACCCAATGTTCGATTTCCTTGTCAATGCCCGGCCACCATGCGTAGCTTCGCGCAATGCCAGGGTGGCCATCATGCAAGGTTCTCAGAAGCGCTTTCTGGGATAACGACTCTATCGCCCCAGATGACACAGCCTTTTTGGGAGAACAACTCGGTTTGGGAGAACAACTCGGCTTGTCGAGTCTTGAATGGTGTGAAGTCATCTGATAATTGGTCCAATGGCCATCAGCGTTCTACCCAGCTTAGGACTCGCGCTAAGGTGGGGTCACATTTGGTTTCTCTCATGATATCTCGGGCAGTTAATGGCGGTGAGTTGAGTGCCTCAATTTGCAACGTGGTTACCGTTGGTGCAGGATCGTCGAGAGTCTCTGGAAGCGGTGCTCAGCTCAATGCGTCGGCATGGGGAATGGCTTTCCCCGGGCAGTATTGCAGCCGATAATTATAAGCAGCTAAGAATTCTGACCATTGAGTCATCCTAGGGGATAATATGTAGGGAGTCAGCTTATCTCCGGCTATTATCCCCAATAATGGTTTGTGGTCAGTCACGATAGTAAAAGCCCGGCCATACACGTACTCGTGGAATCTTTTAACGGCTGACACAATTGCGAGGGCTTCTTTCGCGACTTGTCCATAATTTCGCTCAGTTTTTGAAAGTGTTTTTGAAAAATATGCAACATGGGCTTTGTTCCCATTCGTCAGTACATGGCTCAAAATGGCGCCCACTCCGAAAGGCGAAGCATCACATGTTATATTTAACGGCAAAGTCTCGTTATACTGCATGAGTACAGAGTCAGAAGTGAGCAGTTTTTTCAAATTGCCTGTTCTTCTCGGTGACCCCACAACCAATTTGCTTTCTTATCTAACAACCGGTTCAGTGTAACGGTTCAGCGACCGTTGCTTTATGCAGTAAAAATACATTATAAAAGTTGATGAGGCCTAGGAACGCCTGGAGATCGGCCTTGTTTCGTGGCCTGGGAGCGTTTTTTTATCGCCCTTAGTTTACTTTCAGTAGGGTGAATACCCTGGCTGTCAATTAGGTACCCTAAAAACTCAACACTGTCAGTACACAATTTACATTTGTTTTTTTTTACTTAAAGACCGGCCTCTTGGAATTTTTTTAGGACTAATTTTAACCGGTCTTGTAAGATTTTTTTTCGTAGGGGCCGCAATTAATACATCGTCAAAATAGGGGACCACACCCTTAATCCCTTGTAATAACCTCTCCATAAGGCTCTGAAAAATCCCCGGAGCTACACTAACTCTGAATTGAAGCCGGGTACATTTAAAGGCACCTCGGTGCGTCACAATTGTTTGTGCCTGTGCCGTCTTTTCATCAACAGGTAGTTGCTGATATGCCTGAGCTAAATCTAATTTAGCGAAGACTTTCCCGCCCCCTAGGAAGTGGAGGAGATGCTGCACCACCAGCACTGGATATGCGTTCTGCTGTAGGGCGTGGTTCAAAGTGGCCCGGTAGTCCCCATAAATTCGGATTGACCCATCTGGCTTAATGGGTGTTACAATTGGGGTTTCCCAGGGGGTGTGATCGATGGGCTCTAACACCCCCTGAGCTATCAGTTTGTCGAGTTGTTCATCGATTTTCGACTTTAAGGCAAACGGAACTCGACGGGGCTTAAGTCGGATGGGAGCTATCTTTGGGTCTAGACTGAATGAAATCGGGGTCCCCTTGTACTCACCTAAGCTGTCCGCGAAGACGTCCCTGAACTCATGGATGAGGTCTCCCTCCCAGTCACTTCCGCTGACTTGGTTTATGCCGGCCACTTCAATGCTGAGTGGCACGAGCCATTGGAGGCCTAGTAGGCTATGCCTGTCTCTATCGATGACAGTTAGTGGTAAGTATGCTGTGTGCTTCTTGAAGGAGACTCGGACTCAGCAGGAACCAACGACGGGGATTTGATTCCCTTGGTAGTCCTTGAGGATGTCTTTGGAAGCGGAGATCTTGGCGTTGAATCGTGGGGATGAGTTGTTTAAGGGTCTTCCAAGACACCATCGAGAGGGACGATCCCAAGTCGACTTCCATGTGGCAAGGCTGGTTCTCGATGGCTACTGTGACTCATATTTTCTTGGTGTCTAAAGCTGAGGCGTGACCGATAGTGATAGTATGGTGAGCCTCTTCTCTCTGCAAAACTCGATTTCTGTAGGAGTGGTTTACTGGCTCTCGCCGTACAGGACGGTTTCCTGTCGATTGGCGATAGTTAGTCCCTTTTGAGGCCTGGCCAGGTCCTGGTAAGCTTCAGCAGACCCGTCCGATGTGGCCTCGCTTCCCGCACTCATGGCAGAGCGCGTCGCGGAATTTGCATTCGGACCTGGCATAGTTGGCCCCACAGCCAGCGCAAGGGCGTAAAGGCTTCGGGTGGTGGTCCTGGTCGGACCACAGTCGATGGACCCCTTCTTCATCGCTGTCTGACGATGAAGAGAGGTCCTTGTGGTGCGTCATTGCAAGCTGCCCTTCTGACCTGGATAAAAGGTCGCTTGTCGGTGGTGGTACTGAAGCGCGGTTTCGGCGAAGTTGTGCAGCCGACTTCCTGGTTGCTTCTGCTGCAGTAGCATCGGCGATGGCGTTGGCAAGGTTGATGTCGCCTTTCGCCATCAGCTTTCTTTGAACGCCTGGTGCATCTAGTCCCAGAACTATGCGATCTCTTAGTGCTTCTTCTAAATTGGTGAATCCGCAGAGGCCTCCCAAATTTCGGAGGTCTGCTATGAAGTCAGCCACACTTTCTCCCTTTCGCTGGCTCCTCTGATAAAACTCGTGCCATCTCACGAGCGTAGGCACGATCGGTGCATTGTGATCTCGTAGGACAGGATTCAAGGTCGTCCCAATCCATCGCCTTCACTTCTCAGGGTTTTGCTAGTGCTTTAGCCATCTTAAATACAGTTGGACCGCAATGCGTTAGGAACACCACCTGTTTCTTTCCTGGTGTGGCGTCCTTTAAGTTGTTGGTTTCTAAGAACATTTGGAAGCGATCCATGTAGGACTCCCAGTCCTCCTGTACTGGATCAAATGGAGCGGGTGGTACGACACCGGACATGGTTCTGTTGTGTAGCGTCGTCTGTCATGTGCTCGATGTTCTTCGAAGTTTCGTTGGTTCAGATGTCTCCACATCCCATCCTCGTCGCCAGTGTTAAGTTTGGAGCATGGGCGAGAAAGAATGGAGACAAGCCTCTGAACGGTGAACTTCAGCTCTTTATTTACATAGTGACTTCTGGCATCTATAGCAGTTTTAACCCACCTTATGTAGGCAAACCCCGTAACTATTAACCAATAACCAACGAGGAGCGCTAGCTCTCATAATCAATAGGAACTCTCTGTTAAGGGCCAATCGGATTCCCCGGAGCAGGCCAATCCGATCCAGCCGTTTAACAACCAATCAGAAGTGCAGGGCCAGAACCCTGCACTTTACTCCAAGCTCACGCTTTATTAAAACTTTATACATTCACAACACCTAGCAACACATTTGTTTACTGAATCTGATTTCCCCATTGACTTTGCTTGTCAAAGGTCACAAAAGGCCTCAGGGAACAGCAACCATCATAAATATGAGTCATTTTGCCAAGCATCTGAATTTTTATCAAATGACCATGGGGATGCTGCAATGAAAACATTCATAAATCACATTTTTAGTGCCTTTGTAACTTCAAATGGTCACTAAATGAACTGTTTATAAGTTAAGGACTACCTGTACTTCAAGTGCTTCATCTCGACTATCTTATAATGTTTACAAAAATCCAGTGGTGTAAATCAATATTATTACTGTCTTCTAATGGACTCTTCAGGGGAAAAAGACATACCTAACCAATTTAACAGATTCACAGCACAGATATCATTAAAATTATGCTCTCATGCATACATTACTTATTCCAATCCTTTGGCTACCACAAGATTCTCAGGTACTATGTTACAGTAACTCCTAAAATGATGTTGATTTACTTTAAATACTTATAATTCCTTTCATTACACAGCTCAAGATGATGGTCCATAAAACTGCAATAAAAGCAATACAAAAACATCAACTCAGCAAAGAAACTATTCAGAACATCACCAGAGAAAAGAGGACAAAATCAACTCAATTAAAGCTAAGAGAAACAATAAAATCCATATTTTAAAAACAAAGATCTTCCTGAACAGGAAGCTTTTAATAATAGAAAAGAAGGCAAATGGGAAGAGGGGCAAAGTGAACTACAAGTTTCTAAATTTGGGCAAGAGAAAACAGAAAAAAACCCTTTCAACCAGGGATGTCCAACCTTGGCAACTTTAAGACTTGTGGACTTCAACTTTAAGACTTGTGGATTTGTGGACTTCAACTCCCAGAATTCCTCAGCCAGCTGGCTGAGGAATTCTGGGAGTTGAAGTCCACAAGTCTTAAAGTTGCCAAGGTTGGACACTCCTGCTTTGAACAAAATATGAGTTTGAAGTAGGGAGATAAGACAGCTTAATGACTTGTTTCATGTATTATATTAAGCCATGATTTTACACAGCTTATGGTCAAATAATTATTAGTTAAGTTAATTCAATGTACCCATCATGGTTTGTGAACCGATTCAGTGAGCAAGCTCAAATAAGAAAAGATGACTGTCAAGATACACCAATCTTACATTAATTTTAAAAATTATTTGTACATATTGAACTGTTGGTGCATAAAAAAGATCCCTGTGTTGTCAAATATTCCTGTAAAAGGAGAATTACTTTCAACACAAGAGATGGCATTACTGATAAAATAGTAAAAAAAAAAAAATGTTGTATGACATCAATAATATTGTATCCAATATATTCTTTGGGGCTAGGTAGATTTCGCACAACTTATTTTAAACAGTATCATAGCTGACAATATGAATACATACAAGAAATATTAAACAAAATTTAGTTGAAATATATGAGTATGTAATAAGGCATCATTGCTATTCTCACTGCTGTTCAAAAATCAGCATACATTCAGTTATTTAAGCACATAATAAAAGTAAAATGTTCATCCTAATATAACACTGATATGGTAATTGTGTTTGTTTTTTTACTTTTTTTCAATTACATGAAGAAGTAGTTTGCGAACCAACTTGACCCATTTGAAAACTTGCATTCTTTGCAAGGCACGAGCAGAAAACTCTTCCTCTGGACTAAAACAGTTTTGCACAACCCTAGTAAATCTTTAGCAGAGGAAATGGCATTATTATAAGAAATAGGGCAACACATGTGTGTTGTTTAAAGAATATCAGGGAGCAGTTTTTAATACTCTCATTTGCAAATTGCCATCTGTTTAATCCTAATCTGGTCATGCAAGCTAGTGCATGTAAACCCTATTTCTGGAAAAGATATGGCCTTTAGATTCAGTGATCTAGCCGCTAGAACTTTGTCATCGTTCTAAAGAGTTTGCCATATGTTAACAAGCTTTTTGTGACCTCTGCAATTTTAAACTTGATCTTTCTCGTTCCAGAATTCAGAACATGAAATAATAGGTTTAATTTACATGATGGCAAATTCCAACTGAATGTCTGGAGCAGGTTTCCTCACAATAAGAGCAGTTTGATGGTGAAACAAATTATACAGAGAAAGACTAGGGGTTCTTCTTGGAGGATGCTGGATGTATGAATGCATCTAGTGAGCAGGAAGATAGACTATAACTTAAATACATAACTTCAATAGCCTCTTTCCCCATTTTTCATTTTATCAATCAATGGGACTCAAATCACTTGGCAATAATACAAACTACAAGGATGCTGGTGTAATTCCATTGAACAAAACAACAGCTACTAAGGGTGACCCTAACCCTAATCCTTACCATAGGCAGAAGCAAAGCTGGCAATAATTGGCATGTGACTATTTCATAGGTTTCATGAAGACAAAAACATCAAGGTCCCTCATACAAGCGACAGAGTTACAGTCCTACAATCATAAGTGGGAGGGGATGGGTGATAAGGAGTGATGAGAAGATTAACAGTAATAGTAGTGCAAACTTTATAAACAGTTGAACAGTGTTGAGAGAATTGTTTAGCAGAGTGATGGCTTTCAGGGAAATACTGTTCTTGTGTCTAGTTGTTCTGGTGTGCGGTGCTCTTTATCGTCGTTTTGAGGGAAGGAGTTGAAACAGTTTATGTCTGGGATGTGAGGGGTCTGTAAATATTTTCACAGCCCTCTTTTTGACTCGTGCAGTATACAGGTCCTCAAGTGAAGGCAGGTGGGTAGTAATTGTTTTTTCTGCAGTCCTAATTATCCTCTGAAGTCTGTGTCTGTCCTGTTGGGTTGCAGAACCAAACCAGACAGTTATAGAGGTGCAGATGATAGACTCAATAATTCCTCTGTAGAACTGTATCAGCAGCTCCTTGGGCAGTTTGAGCTTTCTAAGTTGGAGCAGAAAGAACATTCTTTGTTGTGCCTTTTTGATGAAGTTTTTGATGTTGGGTGTCCATTTTAGGTCATGTGATATGTGGGAATAAACTTTGGCCTGAGCTTGAGCAATGATTAATATAATGCCTTATACATTCATGCCTGTCTAAAGGTCACTAAGATAGTGCAAAGAAAAGAGAACAATAAGAACAAATACAAACAAAGAGGCAGCTTAGATAACTGCAAACAAGCCTGTACTATATCTAATTATAAATCCACAATGTAATTGCTTACTATGCACAAAAATCTCAATAAAAGGAAGCACTGGAATTTTATTCTGGGCTCCCATCCCAAGTACACCAGCCTGTGTCTCATTCTTTCCATGGGAGACCACCACAAGTGGTGACCCCGACGTGATCCACTGCAGGTGGTATGTGTCCGGACCTCCGTGTTTCCTCGCCTGGAATAGGTAAAGTACGTACTTAACTATTGCTGGACAATAGGATTATTCAGGGAACATGGGGGGAAAACTCTCTCAGCCACAGGAATGTCATGTTAGTGAGCTGCTGAAGTTAGTCAAGACAAACTTCTTTATCTTTAAACCCTCTGGGGGGGAGCAAATAGTTCTTTTAAAAGGTAATGTGAAAGAGCTGCTGCAAGAGATCTGGCAACAATGTCCCTGGTACTCAGATAAGGGCTCTTTAAAGTTAGACACGTGGAGGAAAATTGGAACTATCCTTCATAAAGAGCCACGAGCAACAGCTGAAATTTTGATATATTGGAAGGTTGTTATGATTGCTTTAGAGACCCAGCAACAACCTCTTTTAAAACCTTTAGCAGAACCTCCTCCTTATGAAGGAGTTGTGTTGCACCCCCCAACTTCAAAACTGGAATATGCATTCTCAACCCCATCTGCACCTACACCTGTAGAGGAGAAAATCCAACCACAAATGGGGAAAGTTCAAGCAATGATGCATCAGGCTTTCAGTGAAGGGAAATTAGAGCCTGATGAGATTCCCCAGATGAATTTGTTTCCAGTTAATAGTCAAGTGAACGCTCAAGGCAATCTGCAGGCTGAATGGGTTCCAATTCCTTTGTCAGTACTTAGGGAGATTAAGAAAGCTGTTAAAGATTATGGTATTCAAAGTCCCTTTACAAAGGGTCTCCTGACAAGTTTGGCTACCTCACGCATGATTCCTAATGACTGGAAAGATTTAATGAGAATGATATTGAGTTCTACTCAGTATGTGGTTTTTGATTCAGAATATCAAAGAGAAGCTATCACTAGGGGACGGAATTCAGGGGGACTCTTTACGCCAGACCAAATCTATGGGGCAGGCTTGTTTGAATCCACTGCTGATCAAGCTACTAATTTGCCTGATCACGCACTTCCCGTAGTTATGGCAGCTGTCCTTGGAGCATTGTCCCGCATCCAGGATGTGGGAACCCTGGCACAGTCTTTTTCTCAAATTAAGCAAACAGCATCTGAGTCTTATAATGATTTTGTGGAAAGGCTACAATTGGCTATTACCCGGCAAATTTCAAATGAGGAAGCAGCAAAGGAACTTTTACTGAGATTAGCAATTGAAAATGCAAACACTGACTGCAAGTGTATCTTACAGCCTTTGATGGCTAGAGGTGAGGTTACTCTGGCTGATCTGTTAAAGGCATGTGCAGTGTTGGGTTCTCAAGCTTACAACATGGAGACTTTGGCGATGGCATTGCAAAAAGGGATGAAGCCTACGGGGAATTGTTTTAATTGTGGGAAGCCTAGCCATTTTAAAGCCCAGTGCCCCTGGGGTGGAATGACATTTAACAAAAATAAAAATAGGGACATCCGCCCGAAGTCGGTCTGTCCGAAATGCAAAAAAGGGTTTCATTGGGCAAATCAATGTTGCTCTGATCAGAACCAAAATTCAGGAAACTAAATTTGGGGTATGCAGCTAGCCCCGCTCCCAAGGCTGTCACAAAAGCATCGCCTACAATTACTAGGAGTGCAATTTGGATTTAAAAATGTTGAACTCAATTGATGTGACTTTTCCTAATCAAGTGTACATTGAGGACGCTCATTTGCATGGGCCACTGCCAGAAAAAACAATGGGATTGGTACTTCCCAGGTCTTCTGCATCAGAAAAAGGGTTTTTTGTTATTCCAGGGGTTATTGATCAAGATTATAAAGTGTTTATTAAGGTACAATTGTACACTGATACTCCTGCATCATTAATGGCCGGTGACTCTATTGCCCAGTTATTATTGCTTCCATACATTCCTATGAATTCTTTAATTGGGATCCCACGAACTGGCTGTTTTGGGTCCACTGAAATGGCCAGTTCTCTAGTTGCTTGCAGAATTGCTAGTGCTGACAAAAAATTTGACTATAGACCAACCAAAAATGACAATTGAAATTCAGGGAAAATCATTTTCTGGCCTTATAGATTCTGGAGCAGATGTCTCTGTGATACGCCAAAAGGAGTGGCCAAATGAATGGGCGCTGGAGGATTCTCCGGCTGTTTGTGGGGTAGGTGGTATGCAGTTTGCAAGAAGTAGTGTACATTGGTTGAAGGCACTGCACAGAGAAACTGGCGAGACTGCAAGGATTCAACCTCTTGTGTTGCCCCTGCATATAAACTTGTGGGGTAGAGATTTGCTGTCACAATTTTGCACAAAAATTGTTATTGAATAATGGAAAACAAAGATTACCCCTCCTCAACAATCAGCACAAAGGGCTGAATTAGCTGCTGCTATTTTGGCCTTACAGGAATTTACACAAGAACCTCTAAATCTAATTGTGGAACGAGCTCATCAGATGCTCAAACAAGCACTCCTTCACATAAAAACAAAAACGGGGGAAGTGGATGGATATGGTTTGCCTTACATACAAAACATTCTTAATATTACTTTATATACTTTAAATTTTTAAATTTTTTAAACATGACAGGATCTCCTGCTGCTACAGCAGCCAGTAGGCATTTTGCTTCCTCCCCTTCTGCAGATACGCCAAGACCAAAAGTTTGGTATAGGAGACTGCCAGATCCAACGTGGAGAGGACCTGTCCCGCTGATAACTTGGGGCCGAGGATACGCTGCTGTGAAGATGAGGGGACAGTTGTTTGGGTTCCTGCTCGCTGTGTGCATCCTTATCATCAGCCAAAGGGGCAAGGGGGTGGATTTGGGGGAATGGAAAAGAAACACATTGATCCAGGACATGGAGAAGCTAGCAAACCTCCATAATAAAACTGATTGTTGGGTATGTATGCACATGCCAACTCACAAAACATCAGGGCTTCCAATGGTTGCAGTACCTCTAGCCGAAGGTGACTGATATAAGGGACAATGCTATGGTTGTTCAGGGATGTGGTCTAGCAGTTGGACTACAAGTAACATAAATACCTTAAACCTTGGAAGCCGGATCCAAGAGGTGGCGGGTATCTGCTGGACCCACAATGAGATGGTAGAGAATATGACTTAGTTGGGGACATATCCGTTTTGCAACAAAACAATTGTTATTCGGGTTTATCTGGATGACATGAAAACTAAAAATCTCACTTACTTTGTACATAACATTTCTAGATTTGATATCACATCTTTGATCAATCAAAATGGGTGTCCATATATTCCTGCCACATGTTGTACCACCACGGAGGACAGCAAGCGGTTGCCCAAATGTGCGAATGGGAAATACGCACCACTGCCCACTTATTTGGCTATGTTAATGGAATCCTTTGCACAATTAATCTATGCTGAGCCAAATAAGGTTGGTCATCTCCTGGAAGCAAATCTATGGTTGCTGTGTGGACGGATGGCCTATGATCGCATGCCAGCACGATGGAAAGGGGTCTGCACCTTTGGGAAAGCAATCCCATCTCATTTCATTCAAAAATCATTGGGGACTGCTCATATCCGCAATGCGCATTCCGCAACGGAAGTAAACTCTGTTTTGATTCATGACTACTGGACACAGATATCAAGGGGAGTTATTCCTCCTTTAGAAGTCACGATGAACTATAGAGATTTGCATTGTTTAAACAATTGGACAGTTACTATGTTTAAAGACACCATTAAAACTCTAAAGCTGCTTGAAGAAGAGCAAGGAAAAATCCTTGACTTTGTCCTGCAAACCAGATATGCGGTGGACACTATTTTGGCTGCGCAAAGGGGAGTTTGCGCTGTGATTCATATGCATTCTTGCATGTATATCTCTGATTATTCTCCAAACATTACAGCTACTATACAGCATATGGAACAAACCCTGAATGAGAATCCATTACAATCGGAGGATGAGGGACTGGACATGTGGTCTGCACTTTGGTCCTGGTTGCCAGATGGTTTGTGGATTCATCACCTAATTGTTGGAGTGATATTGCTTATTATATTTTCTCTCTGTGTATGCTGTTGTATTCAATGTCTCCCTGGACTTTTAGGAATGTATCGGGTGAAGCCTACGGAAGGAGAATTGCTGTTGCAGATGGCAAAAAGCTACCGAGGCATCCGCAATCATCAAAAAACTAAAACAGGGAAGTTGTGGGAATAAACTTTGGCCTGAGCTTGAGCAATCATTAATATAATGCCTTATACAGGGCCCCCCAAGGCTGTGGGACCTCCAGGGCCCCCTTATACATTCATGCCTGTCTAAAGGTCACTAAGATAGTGCAAAGAAAAGAGAACAATAAGAACAAATACAAACAAAGAGGCAGCTTAGACAACTGCAAACAAGCCTGTACTATATCTAATTATTAATCCACAATGTAATTGCTTACTGTTAAGCCTGGTTTCCCCAACCAGGGTTAGGGAGACAAGCTAAACAGAATGTGCAGCGTTAGTCAGATAGGCACACAGATAAATGTGTGAGCTAAGCTTGTATGTTTATTAACATACAGTAAAAATAACAGATACGCTTGTGCTATCAAAAATATAGTTTATTCCATTATGAGTTCATAGCATAGTCAAAATAACAGTCCAATAGTCATGTATCATTTCGTCAGTCCATTCAGGGATATTCAGTTAGCAAAGTCCATGTAGAATATCCTATGTCAGTTCACTTACAAATCAGTCCTTTGTTTATCTCTCCCGTTCGAGCAATGCAGTCTTGATTCCAAGCAGTAATCAGGGATCATCAAAGCCAGAGAGAGAGCAAGCTGCAGTCTTGCTTCTTTTAAAGTGCTTTCACAACCACTCCCTTAATTACTATCCCACAGTTAAAGTTGCAGACACTTTAACTTGCAAACTATGATTACTTAGTTATTATTTTACCTGAACCATTTACCATTTACCATTTACGATGCACAAAAATCTCAATAAAAGGAAGCACTGGAATTTTATTCTGGGCTCCCATCCCGAGTACACCAGCCTGTGTCTCATTCTTTCCATGGGAGACCACCACAGTGATATAGTAGAACCTAGAAATCTGAAGGTCTCTACTATTGATACTGTGTTGTCTAGTATTGTAAGAGGTGGTAGTATGGGAGGGTTTCTTCTAAAGTCTACCACCATTTCTACGGTTTTGAGTATGTTCAGTTCCAGATTGTTCCAGTTACACCACGAGGCAAGTTGTATAACCTCCTGTCTATATGCAGATTCATCGTTGTCTCGAATGAGGCCAATCACTGTTGTGTCATCAGCAAACTTCAGTATTTTAACAGATGGATCGTTTGAGATGCAGTCATTGGTATATAGGGAGAAGAGAAGTGGAGAAAGCACACAGCCTTGGGGGCCCCTGTGCTGATTGTACAGGTATTGGATGTGATTCTGCCTAGCTTCACCTACTGCTTCCTGTCTGTTAGGAAGCTTATGATCCACTTACAAGTGTGTTCAGGTACCGCTAGTTGGTTTAATTTACTTAGAGGAGTGCCTGGAATGATGGTATTGAATGCTGAACTGAAGTCTACAAAGAGGACCCTTGCATAGGTATTTGGAGATTCAAGGTGTTGTAGGATGTAATGCAGAGCCATGTTAACAGCATCATCTGTCAATCTATTTGCTCAGTATGCAAACTGCATGGGATCTAACAGCAGATCTGTGATGGTTTTCAGGTGGGATAGCACAAGCCTTTCAAAGATTTTCATAACTACAGATGTTAGAGCAACTGGTCTGTAGTCATTCAGTTCCTTGATGGAGGGCTTCTTTGGCACTGGGATGATCTTATGACTGTGACTCCCTATGACATAATAATCACAAGATGGAACACAAGTGCTCAGATTGCAATCATTAGCCTCAGGGTGCTGGATAGTCAGAACTTCAAAGATCAATCATATGTCCATCTTTTCAGTGCTGCATAACTTTGAGCAGTCACTGAAAGAATGAAGTTGAAGAATATCTGTAAACTTTATCAGAACACAATCATAACACATTCAAATAATAATTTCCTTTTTAGTCTCTTTAGAATAATGTCTTGCTGAAAAAGAATTTTATTTTCACATAATAAAAATATTAATAATTGTATTCTCTATTACAGCAGTCTCTTATTATATATTTATTAAACATTAAGCTCTTTTAGATTAGAGCATCTCATTCTTTTAGGACTGGGGGCATCTTCTACTTTTTGAGATTAAAACATTGGCACTCAAAGTGATTGCTTGGGTAAATCTGGCTACAAACCAAATATTCACTTGCCAAAGGAAAACTACTGAGCTTGTTCCCCACTTCAAAGCTCTCTGGTCTCCCAGGATGCTGAAATTCTTCAATTTGTTTCCGTATTTTTTTTTAAAGGCAGATGGCATTCTTCTACAATAAAGCATCAGTTTGCAGTCACTATCATGCATTTCAATAAATAAATTAAATACAAGACTCAGAAGCATTTTCAGAGAGATCTTCCTAGAAGCTAGGAAAGCTGTATACGTATCTGGATACATCACTGCAGTTAAATAATAAAATTTAATAAGGTGTTTGCCATATGGTAGAAGAAATGTCTGATCCTTGGCAAACTGTATATATGCATCTTGTTAGACTTCAGCAACAGAGTGGTCAATGTCTGGAATACTCTACCTGACTCTCTGGTTTCTTCCCCAAACCCCAAAAACTTTAACCTTAGACTGTCTACGATTGACCTCACCCCCTTCCTAAGAGGCCTGTAGGGGGTGTGCATAAGTGCACCAATCGTGCCTACCATCCCTGTTCTATTGTTTCTTTTCTTTTCTTTTTTATTTTTCTTATATGTATCCATGTATTCATAACTATGTTTATTCTTATACCTGTATCTTGTAAGCGACTGACAAATCAAATCAATAAATAAAAAGAAAGAAAAACAAGGTTCTAGACCCGTTATGGCGTACCTATGGCACGCATGCCGGAAATGGCACACAGAACCATCTCTGTGGGCATGTAAGCCATTGCCCTAACTCAGTTCCACTATACATGTGCCTCCCGCCAGCCGATTTTGGGGTATCTTCCGTGTATGTGGGGGGGGGGGGTGAAGCACATGCAGGATATACATGTGCATGCAAGGGGGCGTGGGGAGCATGAAGGTGTCCACACATGCACAGGGGGGCTGGGGGGAGCAGAAGGGGGCCGCACATGCATTGCATTATGGGTGCAGGCATGCATGCGTGTTGTCATGGGCGCACGCGTGTACTTTTGGCACGCAACAACAAAAAAGTTAGGCATCATTGTTCTAGACTATAATGACTTGTTCCTTGCAACATCAATATGATCATTTAAAATTTGCTGAATTTGCAAAATAGGAAAATTATAATCTCATGAGAGAATGAGCTGTTTTCCTTCAGCCACTTTTGCTTTATCTGATGATGCAGAGCAATTCAAGTACCTTGAACAGATGGGAACCAAGAAAGGCCAGGTTTGTAGACTAGCCTTGAAGTTGCAAAAGAATCCCAGAAAAGTGCCCAGTACAAGCTTGAGTTGGAAAATTTACAGAAGAATGCTGAAGTAGTATTTTACTTTGGATAACATAGCATGTTAATCAGAAGAATGAATGCATAGGTGCGGTCTCTGGAAGAATACCATTTAAAAAAATAAATAAATTAGTTTTTAATTAAGTTACAAAATACAAGTCAGTTTACAATCAAACTACAAAGCGTTGTGATTATACTAATGTCCTCAAATTATAAAAATACCTCTCTTGGATCAGTGTCAAAATATTTCATTAACAGTCAAAAATGCAAATCACACATTTTAATCAGGTATTCTATTAGCATATATATAGAATTATTCAACAAGAAAGTATTTATTTTTAGGATAAAATACTATAGTTAGCATTACTGAACAACAAATTATTTACATTTTCAGAGCTCTGTGCAAGTTAAAAGTCAACATTTAGACATAATTATTGGTTAGTGTACATTGTTCAAACTGCCCCATGAAGTATAGTAATAGTAGAAATAGTATGGCTTCATCAGTGCTTTACTTCATGTTACACACAAATTTCAAAATGTGACTTGTTGTACATAAGCATCTTCCAGTGGCAGTCCCAAACTGAATTCTTGACTCACAAACAATTACAAATTGATCCATTATCTTCAGGATATGTCCAAAGTACTCCTTTACCCTTATTTTAAAAATCACTGTTCTACAGAGTTTGATGATTTTACCACTTAAGGAATGCCGCCTAATAAAGGATGGATACAAAAGAGATGTTTTAAGTTACATAGGTGGGGCTTGGATTCTATGATATTCCCCCCACAAACAATTAAGTTTAGGGTGAGAAATTATAAAGGTAATTCTTGATTTACAGCCATTCAATTAGCAATCATTCAAAGTTACAAAAATGCTGAAAAAAGTAACTTATGGCCTATAATCCTACATAAATAAGGTAATAACATAGTAAATACATTCCCACAGTTTTGTGAATGTGTAAACAAAACCAAGTAAGCAATTGTCTAATAGTCCAAATAAAGTAGCATAATCTGCAAAGATGACACATAGACGGCAATGTTAAATCAATTATTTTTGTGCAAAACAGTTGATGAAGAATTTCAATTTGAGAGACTCCTGTTCTTACTACACATTTACCCTAGGTGGCTAAACCTCTTTATGGTGTTCTTATGGTAACTATGATAAGTCTTAAATTAAACATAACAAAAGCATCTTCTTCCTAAATCTTGCACTATTAACCAAAATGAAGAAGAAATTGAACATATTCTATTACATTGTCACTGTGGCTACTTTGTTATAAAAACTTAATAAATGGGAAGTTAACACTTTCTGGAAATATTGCAACAAAAGCCCTCACTATCCTATCTTGTGCTACAATTTTAAGCATATTTTTCCACCCCCAAAAAATTCACCATAATAGACTTTAAGCACCAATAGATAGATATCACATATTAATTTTATTTTCATTTTATAGATGTTCTATTAGTTCAGGTTTTGTGATAATAAAATGCCAAAGAACAAAGCTGCAAGTTGTTTGTGACTTAAGATACCCAAGGAATTAATTTTATGCTGGCATATAGTGTACTGTAATTAGAAATGGCTCTCTGAATTGTGATTAACCTAGTAACTATAGTAACCAAAGCAGAAGAGAATGAGAAAAGTAAGACTAAGCTAGCAAAAATCCTTTATTAATTTATTTCAATATATGCAGAAATACATCTTTGGATAGATATAGATATAGATATAGATATAGATATAGATATAGATATAGATATAGATATAGATATAGATATAGATATAGATATAGATATGGATATGGATATGGATATGGATATAGATATAGATATAGATATAGATATAGATATAGATATAGATATAGATATAGATATAGATATAGATATAGATATAGATATAGATATAGATATCGGTGTGTGTGTTTTCTGAGGTTCTCGCGGGTATTTGTATGTGGATCTTTGGTTATTCGGGTTTTCTCCCGCGTAAGATTGGAAGTATCTAGGCAACGTTTCGATGAAATCTCATTCATCATCTTCAGGCTTGGTCTTCAGAAGCATAGAGCTGAAGACCAAGCCTGAAGATGACGAATGAGACTTCATCGAAATGTTGCCTAGATGCTTCCAATCTTACATGGGAGAAAACCCGAATAACCAAAGATCCATATATATACATATACATATACATATATACATATACACACATACACACACACACACACACACACACACACACAGATATATATACATACATACATACATACATACATATATAAACATTATTGTTTATTGGAAATTTTGTCAAGGTGTGGATTTTCTAAGTGCTGTCCAAGTTTTTTTTGTATGGATTCATAATGGTTTGGTCACACAGTCAGCCAAGTATTTAGATTGGATTTAGCATTTTTGTCTATCTATCAAGTCCTTCGGAAAGACCTGGGATAGATATTGTATTATTATTTGAAGCCTTTCAAAGAAGAAAACAGATTGCTCCTGCATATTAACGTGACCATTGCAAGTTTTATATCAGAACAAGTCAACCCACAAAATCTAAAATGTTATAAATACACTGCCTTTTAATTAAAGATGCCATGCTACTTTTTGTAGCTTTCAAAGAGCAAAATGGACGGCTATCATTAGTTAGGAAGCTGGGTTTCATCTGGGTGCCTGGTTGGGGTGTGTTTGAGCTGGAGGTATCAGAGGGGATCTGTTTGTGCCCAGGTGTTTGCCTGGCTTGTGGTGTGGAGATTTTTTTGTTTGTGAGTGCAGGCTTCCAAATGATTGACAGCCTGGTGGAATCATCTCTTCTGTTCATGCTTTCTGGTCTTTTTTCAATCTCTATGGCTTCTCTGATGATTCTGTGGCTGGGATTTTCTATAGTGGCTAGGGTTTTGGTGCCATTGAAGTTGATGTTATGACCTGTGGCTTCCATGTGTTGGACTAGTGAGGAAGTGTGTTCCGGATTTTTGACTGCATTTTTGTGTTCATCCAGGCGGGTGCTTATTCTTCTATTGGTCTGTCCAATGTATGTGGCCGGGCATGATGCACAGGGGACTTCATATATGCCTTGGTTTTCCAGGTCAATTTTGTCTTTGGGGTTCCTGAGGATGGCTGCTATTTTTCTGTCTGTTTTGAAGGCAGTCTTGATGTGGTGTCTGTATAGTATCTTACTAATTTTGTCTGTAGTGCCTCTTAAGTAGGGCAGGACAGCTGTTCCATGGGTCTGTTCATCTTCTGGGTCTCTATTATGTCTCAGTGTGTTTTTGTGGATCAAGTTGGTGATTTTGCTTTTGTGGAAGCCGTTGGCTGTCAATATTTTAGTCAGGGTGCATAGTTCAGTCTTAATGTGTGTCTTGTCTGCCATGCATTTGGTTCTAGTAATTAGTGTTTTAGCCATGGAGTTTATCTGTGCTGGGTGGTGGTGGGATTGGGCATTGAGGTAGCGGTTGGTGTGTGTTTTCTTCTGGTATATGGTGTGTCCTAGTGTGCCATCTGTTTTTTTGTAGATTAGAACATCTAGGAATGGTAGTTGTTTGTTTGTTTCTGTTTCCATGGTGAACTTGATTTTGGGGTGTGCGCTGTTTAGGTGTGTTAGGAAATTGTTTAGGTTTTCTTGTCCATGGGGCCAAATCACGAATGTGTCATTGATATATCTTAACCATAGTTTGGGTTTGAGGATGGCATTGGCCAGGGCTCTGGATTCGAATTCTTCCATGAACAGGTTTGCAATGACGGGTGACAATGGTGATCCCGTGGGGGCTCCTTCAATTTGTTTGTATCTTTGTCCTTTGTATATGAAATATGTGTTGGTTAAGCAGTGTTCTGTTAGTTCCATGAGGTGTTTAGCTGGTTGGTATTTATTTTTGATGATTTCGAGGGTCTCTTTTATCGGGACTTGAGTGAATAGTGAAACCACGTCAAAACTTACAAGCAGATCTTCTTGCTCCACGTGTAGATCTTTGATCATTTCCAAGAAGTGGTATGAGTTTTGTACATGAGAAGCTGCTATTTCAGCATGGGGCTGTAGCTCTTTTGCTAGGTGTTTAGCTAGGTTTTGTAGTGGTGCTCCTCTGGAGCTTACTATGGGTCTGAGAGGTATGCCTTCTTTGTGTATTTTTGGGAGGCCGTATAGTTTGGGGCATCTGGAAGATTTCTCTCTGGGTATGATCGTGTGTTGGATCTCTTTGCTTATGTGGCTGGTTATAATTTTCTTCTTGGTTAATTTTTCCAGATACGTGGTTGGGTCTGTGTTTATGGGTTTGTATGTGGAGTCTTGGAGTAGGTCTGTCAATTTAGTTTCATAGTCTTTTCTGTCCATTACTACAGTGTCATTCCCTTTATCTGCTGGGAGGATGATTATGCTGCTGTCTCTTTTCAGGGTTTGTAGCGCTTTAATTTCATTTTGCTGCAAGTTGCTTTTGGGTGGTTTGCTTGTGCATAGGATGTTGGTAACTTGGTGTCTTATTTTATCAGCTTCATCTGTATTTAATTTAGTTAGGCTGGATTCTACTGCACATATGATGGATTCTGTGGGGATTTTTTGGGGTGCTATAGCATAATTGAATCCTTTGGTTAGGACTTCTGTTTCTGTTTTGGTGAGTTCTCTGTTGGAAACATTGTACACTAATTGTTTCAGGTGTTGTTGTGAGTTGTTGGGGGTTTTCTTGTCATGTTCTAATTTCTTTAATTTTTTCAAGAGCTTTTCCTGTTTGTAAATGCTTGCAGATTCAGCTCTCCAAGTTGTAAGTTGTTTTATCTTGTCCCAAAGTAGAAGGTGGATTTTGCTGCTCAATTCCAGGTGTAGTGCTAGCAAATCTTTGTTTAACTGATCTAATTGGAATCTCTTGCTGTGGAGCTCGTTCCTTAGTAGAGCCATTTCAGTTCTTTTCAGGATAGGTTTAGTGGCTGCTGTGCTTTGATGAAATGTTAATTTGAAGCAGGTTGATGTAGTACTGTTGTCTCTGCAGCTGCGTAGGAATTGGAGGTCACATAGTATTCCTGCTCTTTTAATTTCCAGTTTCTCGTAGGTTTTGATCTGGTTGTTTATTCCCTCCCCGTAGCTACAAAGATACAAACAAATTGAAGGAGCCCCCATGGGATCACCACTGTCACCTGTCATTGCAAACCTGTTCATGGAAGAATTCGAATCCAGAGCCCCGGCCAATGCCATCCTCAAACCCAAACTATGGTTAAGATATATCGATGACACATTCGTGATTTGGCCCCATGGACAAGAAAACCTAAACAATTTCCTAACACACCTAAACAGCGCACACCCCAAAATCAAGTTCACCATGGAAACAGAAACAAACAAACAACTACCATTCCTAGATGTACTAATCTACAAAAAAACAGATGGCACACTAGGACACACCATATACCAGAAGAAAACACACACCAACCGCTACCTCAACGCCCAATCCCACCACCACCCAGCACAGATAAACTCCGTGGCTAAAACACTCATTACTAGAACCAAACGCCTGGCAGACAAGACACACATTAAGACTAAACTATGCACCCTGACTAAAATATTGACAGCCAACGGCTTCCACAAAAGCAAAATAACCAACTTG
Source organism: Hydrophis major (assembly GCA_033807585.1). Lineage (NCBI taxonomy): Eukaryota > Metazoa > Chordata > Lepidosauria > Squamata > Elapidae > Hydrophis > Hydrophis major. The sequence goes on along the minus strand of CM066333.1, from coordinate 58,992,266 downwards.
ATCCACAAAAACACACTGAGACATAATAGAGACCCAGAAGATGAACAGACCCATGGAACAGCTGTCCTGCCCTACATAAGAGGCACTACAGACAAAATTAGTAAGATACTATACAGACACCACATCAAGACTGCCTTCAAAACAGACAGAAAAATAACAGCCATCCTCAGGAACCCCAAAGACAAAATTGACCTGGAAAACCAAGGCATATATGAAGTCCCCTGTGCATCATGCCCGGCCACATACATTGGACAGACCAATAGAAGAATAAGCACCCGCCTGGATGAACACAAAAATGCAGTCAAAAATCTGGAACACACTTCCTCACTAGTCCAACACATGGAAGCCACAGGTCATAGCATCAACTTCAATGGCACCAAAACCCTAGCCACTATAGAAAATCCCAGCCACAGAATCATCAGAGAAGCCATAGAGATTGAAAAAAGACCAGAAAGCATGAACAGAAGAGATGATTCCACCAGGCTGTCAATCATTTGGAAGCCTGCACTCACAAACAAAAAAATCTCCACACCACAAGCCAGGCAAACATCTGGGCACAAACAGATCCCCCCTGATACCTCCATCTCAAACACACCCCAACCAGGCACCCAGATGAAACCCAGCTTCCTAACTAATGATAGCTGTCCATTTACCCGAAGCCAAGCTGCACTAAAGGCCTCCAATAAAGTAACACAATGTTGCCAGCCAATCAAGATACAAAAAGAGCCAAAAAAACAGACAGAAGATATTAGAAGCAGAACACAGCAAACAGAAGATATTAGAAGCAGAACACAGCAAACTCCAAGATCAATAAACACAGACCAAGACTCTCAACCAATCAGGATGAAGAAAAAAACCATTCTGTCACAGCAATAAACTGCCCCAAATTTAAATCTGAAGCCACTGTAAAAGTCTAACTCACAGACGAACACTATTCGGGTTTTCTCCCACGTAAGATTGGAAATATCTAGGCAATGTTTCCATGAAGTCTCATTCATCATCTTCAGGCTTGGTCTTCAGCTCTGTGCTTCTCAGGGTGATGTGAGCTTGCAGCTACTTCTTCCTTTTAACTGCTAGTGGGGGTGTGACTTGATTGGGTGGGGGCTTGGCTGTGTTCTGATTGGGTGGGGGTGTGTTCTGATTGGTTGGGGGTTTGGCTGTGTTCTGATTGGCTGGAGGCATGTTCTGTTCAGGTGGGGGCTTGGTTGTGCTCAGCTTAGTCTTAGTTGCTGGGGGATTTGAGCTGGTGAGCTGTGATTTTGCTGTTTGGCTTCAAGTTCGTATATTAAACCTGAGTTCGTATATAAAACCTGAGTTCGTATATAAAACCTGAGCACAACCAAGCCCCCACCTGAACAGAACACCTCCAGCCAATCAGAACACAGCCAACCCCCCAACCAATCAGAACTCAGCCAAATCCCCAACCAATGAGAACACACTCCCACCCAATCAGAACACAGCCAAGCCCCCACCCAATCAAGTCACACCCCCACTAGCAGTTAAAAAGAAGAAGCAGCTGCAAGCTCACATCACCCTGAGAAGCACAGAGCTGAAGACCAAGCCTGAAGATGATGAATGAGACTTCATCGAAACATTGCCTAGGTACTTCCAATCTTACATGGGAGAAAACCCAAATAACCAAAGATCCACATACAAATAACTGCGAGAACCTCAGAAAACATATCTATCTATCTATCTATCTATCTATCTATCTATCTATCTATCTATCTATCTATCTATCTATCTATCACTCAGGCTTCTGATGGCAGATGAGATTCTGCTGAAACGTTGCTACAACTTTAAAAGCACAACTACAATGATGTGGGAAAATACCCGAACAAAGCTGAATGCCATACATGTAAATACCCGCGAAAACTTAAGAAAACACATATATATATATGTTTATATATATATTCAACTTTTAAAAAAACATGGATTTATGAAATAGCTTTGAGTATCTGTTAATAGATAGGATGTCTGGAAACTATTTGCAATGTGTCTGGAAAAAGAATTCTGAAAATTATAGAGAAATTAAATATATAGATATAAAATCTAAAAGTTGGTGTTGCAGGAAATCGTTACAGAAATGTTTTTTTTTTTTTCCCAAAAGCAAAAGCATTTGGCCATGCCATAGAAATATTTGTTGGTTCACCAAGAACATTTCTTCATTTATATGAGAGCAAGTTTTATGTCTTAAAATTTAATCAAATTCAGACATAATTAGCTTGTTTTAATTAAAAAACAATAAGGGCCTAGTACTGGAAATGTTTGCTCTGATAACAAAAATGAAGAAACTGGTGGTGATGGGGCCAGATAGGTATGTGGAGATATGCCTCAGTGAGGTCTATCAAAGAGAAGAGATCACCCTCCTGAACACTCTCTAGGATTGAATGCAAAGTCTGCATCTTAAAACGTCTGAAGTCCACGAGATGTTAAATGGCCGACTCCAACAGGGCCCATCTCGAACTATCCCTAGATATTGGACAGGAGATAAAAAAAATGGGGGTGGAGAGAGAAGTCCAGTTGGAGGCCTGACCTCATCATTCTGAGCACCCAGGCATCCACTGTCGACTCCTCCCATCTGGGGTGAATAAGACCAAATGACCTCCAATGAATGGGGAGGAATGCCATTCACTTTGAGCGTCGGAAAGAATGACCTCCTCCTCCTCCTCGAAGAGCCATTTACCCAAGGCCTGCAGTTGTCTACTGCTGCCTTAGGACACTGTTCCTGACGAAGGGAATGATCTCTGCCCCCGGAAGAAATGAGCCAAGGAAGAAGGTCTGTAGTAAGGAGCGGGACAGTGTTCTGACCTCTTCCACACCAATAAGAGAATCTTTCCCTTGTCCTTGGTTTCAATGAAGTATGGTTCCAGGGCGTTGCCAAACAGCTAGTCACCGGCACATGAAACAGATACCAGCTTCCACTTTCGGCAGGAATCAGATTGCCAATTACACAGCCAAAGGGACATCCTAGCTGCCACCAATGAGGCCATAGCTCTCAATGCAAATTTGGCCGAATTCAAGGTGGTGTCTGCTGTGAATTCTGCCATCACAATGTTTTTATTGAGGTCCTGATGTGATCTAAAATTGGTGGTAGGAAGTCGGTCTTGCAGTTGGCGCAGCCATCCAGAGATGCCCTCATGAAGAAGGAGGCCACTGTGAAAGTCTGGACTGCCAAAGCAGCCAACTGGTGGGTACACTTGAACGTCTGCTCTGACCTTTTGTCCTCAGCCTTGAGGATGTCCTCTGACTCAGTGGGAGTGCCCGATGTTGAGAACAAGGAAACCACTGGGGCATTCACAGCAGGAACCAGAAAGCGTTGGCCAAGGAAGGGCCCACATTGTAAAAATGCTTGTCGTGTGACGAAGGCCAAGGCCCTGTCCCTGGAGAGACACACTGCTTCTTGACCAAATCCGGAAATAATAGAGGGGATGGGAGGACCTCTGTGGGGACCACTGGCTTTGAAAAAAGTGAACCCCGTGGCTGGAAGAAGCCACCTGTGGTTCTGGAGCCACCTCCTCCGGATTTAATTGGGCTGTGACTAAGGCCTTTTGCCGAAGCAGTTTGAATAGAGCAGATTTAAAAATCGCAGCTGATGGGTTTGGATCAGATCTAATCCTCTCGTCTGATAAGTTGGGATCCCTGATCCCCCGCTCCTCCTCCTCTGACATGGAGGAGCGACTGTGTTCAGAGGGGTTAATGTAATCCCTTTTCTCATACTCACCCATTTGATTGAGAAGATAGGTGAGTGTACTGATGCTGCCTGGGAAAACCCCTCTGAGCTGAGGGAAGCCGGGGCCAGATAAGATCCCTGGGAGCTGTGCAGAAGCCTTCTTGCTTGTTTCTAGGCTTTTTAGAATAAATAGCTTTCTCACTAGCTTTTAACTCTTACAGTTGCTTCCAGCTGTTAAATACCAAAGCTGAGTCAAAAAGCTGGGGAGTCAGCTAGGGGTTGGCTTTTTATATAATGGCAGACTCAGCTTGATGACATCACAGGGAAGAGTCATAACCATCCTGGACTCTCGTCACAGCATGGATGAGAAGCTGCATATTCTTTGCATAACTTGTTACAGGAAGAATGAAAAATGAAAAGGAACAAATCTTTACAAAAACCCTAAGGAAAAAAAGTCAAATCACAAATCTTTCCTGCAAAGTGGATTCTAAAGTGGATTGGTTGTTAGAGCTCTGTATCCCTAACAAGAAACTGTGTTGTATATTAATGTCCCTTCCTACTCCATTATTATCTTACTTCAAGACATTGTATTAATGAATGGCAAACAAATATTTAATGGAAATAGAGGAATGTAGGTACAAAATGGAAAGAGATACTAAATGCTTCTTTCTAATACCATACAGTTGAGCTGTATCCCCAAGTGAGTTTTGTCAGTAAATGTCATGCCAAAAAGATGGAATTGCCCAGCTGTTACTTTATATCCACCAATGAACACTGAAGAACTTTCAAAATGCTATAAGAAAATATACACACAAATACTTGTACATTAATCAGAAACATATAAAGGTTCTTGTTGGAGGAAAGTACGTCCTGAAAAATATATGCATATTATATGTATATTAACTGTTTTTTTTTTTATTGTAAACTAATTTGGGAATTGGATGAAATGTAAGACTGGAATATGAAGAAGTGAAACTAAAAATGCCAAATTTGTCTTGGCTTAGAAATTAGTTTTTCTTAATTCCTATTCTAATAAGTGATCTGCAATTAGGTAGGCAAGACAAATTTATGATTCTCGATTTAATTCATTTTATACCTGGATATTTGTCTCTGTTGTTTTCAAATGGATTTTGAAATATTCATATTAAATCTTCTTAACATGTAAGGCTGCATGGTTGCTAAGTTACACCGTCTGTTCTTAAGATGTTCACAGTGTATTGTTAAATTCTGTTTTTAATTTTACTTTAGCTTTAGGCAAGAGAAAATAAAATTTCTTTTAAAGATAAGTTAAAGAGAAGAGGCTTTAGAGAGATAGGTTTTCTAAGGTTGCTAACATTCTTAATCAAACATCAGAGTAAATCCTGAGATTGAAAAGAAATGTTGGGGAAGCATCCAAATGAGCATATGTGTTTCAATAATAAATAGATCCAATTAGACTCACCTAGATTGGAAGAAAGCAAGCCTGAGTAACTAAAAAACAAAAAACCAATGTGGCAGCTGCGGTGCACAGCCGCAGGGGGAGGGAATGGGTTCACACTCTCAACCTAATCCCGCACATGCGCAAATGTATGCACTTGCCAGCATTCGGGTGACCCAGTTCCCAACGGGCTGCAGCCCAGTAGCAGTCTTAGCCTCGGGGTGGGGACTCCTACTCTGTGTGATTTTAATTGTATAAAGGAGAAGAACAGGCCAGTCTTATATCCCTTCGTGCTGAATTTTGCCCATTCATACTTTGTTAGAGATATGTAAGGGAAGCAATTTTATATGTGCAGATGTCTCTAAGCTGTGGAAACCTGACTATATGTATGCATGTGATGGAATGCAATAAAGAGTGAGATTCCAATGAATGCATTCCAGAGAAGAAAGAGGCACATCAGTCTGGATATTATGTGTGATAGAAAGAGGGTGAAGACAGCCTCTTTCTGGCTTCACTACTTAACAGTTCAGAGTATATTGTAAATGTAGACAGTAGTGTTCAGTCTGGCCAGATTTTGTCTATAGATGTGAACCAATAAAAAAAACTCAGCTTGAAAGAATCACCCACTTGTATTTGTTGGTTTGGGGCTGACAATATTTTATTCTGCTAGTTGTTGTTGACTATATGGGGTGGTGCTCATCTCTGTTTTAAGACTATTCAGCGAGCACTGCCCAAAGACATTTGTGTGGTCATGTGGCCAGCATGCAGTGCTGTTACCTTTCTAGTGGAAAGATTGATTTACTTATTGATCTACTTGCATTTGCATGATTTCAGACTGCTAGGTTGGCAGGAGTTAGGTTGAGGACCAGAGGTGGTATTCAGCAGATTCTGACCAATTCTGGAGAACTGGTAGCGGAAATTTTGAGTAGTTTGGCAAATACCATCTCTGACTGGAGATTTTACAGTATCCTTCCCCTGCCATACCCACCAAGCCCACAGAACCGGTAATAAAAACATTTGAATCCCACCACTGGTGAGGACAGAAACTCACCTTGCTGCATGGCATTCAGGTCTCAAACCTGAGCTGCCGGTTTTCCAGCCAACAAGCCCAGGGTCTTAACTGCTGATGCACTGGCACCATACCTTCTTTGTGGCCACCCCTCAAATATTGGAAGCAGACCCTTAAATATTGGAATTCAATACAAATATTGGAATACAAATACAACCAAAATCCAGCTTTATGCTAAACATGCTGACATTATTCTACTATACTTTCGTCACCAGAGCTCATTGGATAACTCCTTCTCAGCCCAACCTATCCCACAAGGTAGTTGTGAGAAAAATATTGGAGAAGGGAGCAGTATTTAGACTAATTTGTTCCTGGAGAAAATGCAGAAAATAAATCTAATAAATAGTTAATTAAACTACAGTAAAATAAGCTAAAGGGGAAAAAGCTTGCTACTACCATCCATACAGGAAATCCAGATTACCTCTCTCTAACTATCTTCTCTACAACAAATGTGCGTTGAAACACATTTTCTCCTTATTCAGTGAGAAAAGAAACAATTAGTTCAGCATTTGCTCATAGCATTTGGAATTATCTGTGAAAAAGGATTTTCTTACTATATTTCCCTATATTTCTCCTTTTTAGTACAGTATCTATAGATTTGACATTATTAGTTTATAAAGAACTTTCTAATTACATGCTTCTCTATATGCAAGATTCTACAGAGCTACCTATTGTGTTCTAAGACTAAGCATAATTATGTTTTCTTAAATCCAGTAACTATTTCTCTATTTTCTTAGAGTTGGGCTGGAGGGTAAATCTTTGTTCTCAGAAGTTCACAAAGCACAGAAAGCAACAGAAAGCATTACAATAAAAATTGCGTATATTTATTGATTCAAGTTTCCAATATAAATGTTCCTATTGAACACTTCTCCACTCCAGTACAAACATCTGAGGGATATCTTCAACTGATCATCACACTGTTTTCTCAGTGGAATAAACAGGGAAGGTATTTGTCCATATTGTGGTTACTAGCTATCTTCCCATTTCAGAAGGGCAATGTGCTCAGACTAATAGAGAAGCACTGAAAATCAACTCAGGTTGACAAATGGAATGGAATTATTGATCCTCAGCCATCATTTGTCACCCATTCATGCCTTTTGTCCTGATATTACTCCTGTTTGTGTAGTGCTTGAATGAAAATCAGTGAACTGGAAGAACAGGCCACAAAGCTACTCTTGTTTCTTGAATGACTACACTACATAGTCAGTGTGGATAAGCCACCACTGAGGTTTGAGCAGAACTTCAAGAGATTCTCTTGCATGAAGCATATTTATTTATATAGTTGCTCTGGGAAGTTTAGTGTTTGAAAACAATAAAAGTTAAAACAAAAACAATAAGCAGCCAAGATAGTTAACCAACTAACATTAAGAAATAGCTCCCTTAACATATTCCAAGTTCCGCAGTAGAGCCTTATGAAAGGCCAAAAAGGATGGGGCCATTCTAATTCTGAGGGAAGAATAGTCCACAAAGCAGGGGCTATGTCTTCTAGTTTTTGCCAGTCGACACTCTTTGGCTGATGGGATCTGCAACATGCCCAATCTGCTGGCTCAAACTGGATGACAGGCAGCCTATTGTAATTAACTTTCTTTTACTGGGGAAACGAACAGGAAGGGTCTGCCAAAGAGCTTGTCATTTATTCCCTCCTGGTTACCAACATTATCTTAATTTATTCCCTAATTGGTAACATATCAATTATACATTCAATTTCCTTTATCACATAATTCTTATTATAATAATATACATCTGGATTACCAGACCCTTAGATCCATGTATGCCAGTCCTTTTTTTGCATCTATGACATGAAATTCATAAAGCAATCAATTGACAGTATTTGCACCCTTTCTATTGTTGTTCTGATAAGCCCATTCTTAACATACTATATATGAAACTAAATGGGAATAGCTCCATATAGGAACCACAGCCCTTTTTATCTGTTCACATATTTGTAAATAATCCTACTTTCATTCAATGTCTCCATTCCAGCAAAAGCTCTGGTGCACCCAGACATCAACATAACAGCAAAAACATTTTATTTCATTTGAAATAAAATGGCTTTCAAATATTATTTATTTTATTTCACTCATCTACCATCCCAATCATATACTGTATACTGGGCAATCTACATTCATCATATAGAAACATAATAAAATGTAACAAGCAAAAAGAGTACTGAGCAAGAAGCAGTTTATCTGGGCCAAATTAGCTTCCAAATGCTCTACTGAAAGTCTTCCTTGTTTGAGCAAGAGGCTATTCCACAGGGTCAAGGCCAACACAGAGAAAGTCTACTTCCAGACCCTGGATTCACTACTTTCATAAAGAAAATTAATACATAGCAAATTATCCTGGCTTGCATGCACAGGATGGGTATACTCCACATGAAAGGGAGTATCCAACAGGAGATGAACCATCAAGAATTTTTAGCTAATGACAAATATTTTGTACCGTTCCTTGGAAATCAATGCAATGTCTGCATCACAGGTATGCTTCTGCTATAACTACTTTTGCCCAACAGCACCCTTTTCTACCAACAGATTTTCAGAAAAGTTATCCAAGGAATCTCCTGATAGAGTGTAGTATTAGCAAATTTTTCAAGAGGCAACTGGACTTTCTAGTTTTTCTTTGAAAGACGTTTCACTTTTCATCTAAGAAACTTCTTCAGCTTCAAAGCATCAACTGAAGTCCAGTTGCCTCTTGAAAAAGCATCTTTGGGACAATCATGACCTGGATGACTGAGAATCTCCATAGACATTATTAGCAAACTTCATATGACAGTTAAGATATTTTCAGCAAAGTCTATTTTTAGCTTGGGAATTCAGCTTCTTTGAAGCTGTATTAGAATGAAAAGGTTCATCAATATTTTCTGATCAATTCCTAGCCATGGAATCTATGAAAACTTGATCCCAAAAGAGGCATTAGAGGGAAATATGTCCCATAATCCCTGTTTTTATAAATTTATATTTTATCTGAAATAGGATTTCTACTTTTTTTATTCCAAAAACCTCACCAGTAGTGTCCACAGGGAATGGTGAGGGAGGATGTCAAAACAAGCAAAATGGTAGTCACGATTGAAGCTCCATCCCTTTTGCACATACACCAACATAACCCAAGGGCTGAAAATTACAAAGCTTTCTTTTAATGCCAAAGCTTTCTTATAATGACACCATCTTCTATGGATGCTGTTTGACAGATCCTGTAGCAATGACAAAAAATTGTGATGCAAAATTAATTGAATCAGACCTGAAATTGATTTAAAGAAAATCATCCCTTAGTATTAATTTTTTATCTTTAAAGCAAAAGAAAAAAAAAAACATGACAAACTGTTTTATTAAATCATGCAACTCCAGAATATGCATTTAGTAGGTAAATATATACTGCCCCCTACTGGCTGGAATGTATATCTTTTTGTTTTATTATTACAACCAACATCTAATGTCTATAGAAAACATAAACTATTAAAAGAATTCTAGACTTATTTAATAATCAGTTAGAAGTCAAAAATAGGGAGAGGAGAACATGACTCACTTTTTTTACACTCAGAAGCCAGTTGTGAGTATTGTAGTATGCTTTATTAGTTATACAGTATTTACCAACATCAACTGGTTGTTCTTGATTTACATTTTCATGGGCTTAGTCAAATTAAGTGGAATGTAGTGCTTCTTTCTGCTGTCTAAAATGACCATCAGTAGAAACAGTAGTAGGTGTAAAAATGGAAAGTTGAGATTTTTACTCTTTCCTCTATTGTTTACATTTGGTATAATTAGCAACAGCAATGATACCATTGCAACTGAATATGTTGAGGCCCTAGAAAATGCCCCTATTTATTAGTGTTTTCTTTGTATATATAAAAACAGCAAGTGGTAAAATTGAGGAAGGCCACTTTTATAGTATTAATGAACAGTTAATTAATCTCAATTTTATCTCATCCGAACAAAGAGAAAATCTAGCAAATTGGAATGCAGCATAATTGGAATGTAACATGATATAAGATTTTCAATAAACATACTAAAAGAGGACATATAAATAATGGAACTACTTTTTTCCCATTTGGCTTTTTTTTCTGATGACCCTTGCCTCCTTCCAAAAACTAGCTAAATTAGACCTTGAAAGGCTAAAACAGGATAGGATCAGGTAAACAGGTAGACTAGTCTGTGAAGTGAAATAAAAAACAAAACACTCCTGGAAAATGCAATAAAGCAAATTAATGCCAAGAAAATTATATTGCTGTATCCATAAATGTCAATAAATGTATTTACAAAAGTCAAACTTGTCTTTCAAAAAGTTATTTTTATTGTATGCATTCTAATGAACAAGCATGAAGCCAAGGATTCTATCTAACCCAGAAAGAAATATAGTCAGCAATCATATCCCCAGGGCCAGATAGATACTGAAAAAACTGCAGGAAGTCCTCTACTTATGACTATAATTGATCCTGGACTTATGCTCTTAAGATGCAGTTGTTACGTGGATCACCATGTGATTACATTCGATTTTAGTGACACTTTTTGCAGCAGCCATTAAGAGAAATAAACAGGGTAGCAGTTAAATCACTAAACAAATCTATTATATCCAATTACATTTTTGTCAGATATAAGAAGGAAATGCTAGAAACCAGCAAAAACTGCCAAAAATCATGATGCTGCAAACAACCATAAATGCAAACCAGTTGCCAAATGCCCAAATTGCAAATGCCCAAATTTTTCTTTTTAATATGTTTACAGACATTTCTAAAATTCTGTTTTCACTTTGTCATTATGGGGTACTGAGTGTAGATTAAGGAGAAACAATGAATTTCAACAACTGTAAAATCAGGCTGCAGCATAACAAAATTGACAAAAGTGAGGAGCGAGGTTTAATACTTTCTGAATGCACTGTACATAATGTACCTAAATTACATTAAAGTAGCCATTCCCCTTCAGAAATGTGCAAAATAAACAAAAATTAATTTTATTTTTAAATTTAATTTTAAAAACACTAATTGTCCCTTTAAAAAAAGAATTAGAATTCTTTTATTGGCCAACTGTGATTGGACACACAAGGAATTTGTCTTGGTGCAAATGCTCTCAGTATATATAAAAGATACATTCATCAAGAGTCAAGAATCATAAGGTACAACACTTAATACTAGTCATAATAAGCAATCAAAATCATATTAAGAAACAGTCAATATAAATTGTAAGGATACAAGCGACAAAGTTACAGTCATACAAGTGGGAGGGGATGGGTGATGAGGAGTGATGAATAGAGTAATAGTAATAGTAGTGCAGACTTTGTAAATAGTTGGACAGTGTTGAGGGAATTATTTGTTCAGAAGAGTGATGGCATTCAGAAAAAAACTGTTCTTGTGTCTAGTTATTCTGGTGTACAGTGCTCTATAGCGTTGTTTTGAGGGAAGGTGTTGGAACAGTTTATGTCTGGGATGTGCAGAGTCTGTAAATATTTTCACAGCTCTTTTTGACTCATGCAGTATACAGGTCCTCTATTGAAGGCAAGTTGGTAGTAATTGTTTTTTCTACAGTCCTAATTACTCTCTGAAGTCTGTGTCTGTCCTGTTGGGTTGCAGAACCAAACCAGATAGTTATAGAGGTGCAGATGACAGACTCAATAATTCCTCTGTAGAACTGCATCAGCAGCTCCTTGGGCAGTTTGAGCTTTCTGAGTTGGCGCAGAAAGAACATTCTTTGTTGTGCCTTTTTGATGACGTTTTTGATGTTAGGTGTCCATTTTAGGTCATGTGATATAGTAGAACCTAGAAATCTGAAGGTCTCTACTGTGTTGTCTAGTATTGTAAGAGGTGGTAGTATGGGAAAGTTTCTTCTAAAGTCTACCTCCATTTCTATGGTTTTGAGTGTGTTCAGTTTCAGACTGTTCCGGTTACACCACGAGGCAAGTTGTACAACCTCCTGTCTGTATGCAGATTCGTCGTCTCGAATGAGACCAATCAGTGTTGTGTCAAATGTTATAGAAGCGGCAGCTGTGTAAGACTATTTGAATTATTTTCCAAATGTTAAACTTCTACAGAAAAGCAATTCGGTGGAACCTCCTGTTGGGGAATCAGTTGATGGAAAGCATTACTTTTTCTCAGAAGATATGTCCCCTAGTTGCTTTTAATAATCCATTTTCTTTTTTTCTAAAAATATGTAATGCATGGTATTATTTAATTATTATATTATGTAGCATATAGCTAAGGTTCACATTTACAGTAACATAGTTTTTGTATGTGACATAGTACACTAAGCCCTATCACTATGGTATATAAACTATGCGCTAGTCCAGTGGTGGCTAACCTTTTTTGGTTCCCATGCCGATAATTGCATGCACATTCTCTTGTGCATGCCAGCACCCAGAAGGCAATGCTTGCTGGGGGGCCCAGGCCCCCTGTGTATGCACGTGTGACACCCCTCGCATGCCACACATCTGTGATTCCCCTCGTGTGCAGCGCATCTCCTGAACACCCCTCCTCCACTCCCTGCGCATGTGCACCAGATACCCGACAATCAGCTGTGGGCAGCGGCACGTGCATGCATAGTGGGGCTCTTCCGGCCGACCCCTTGTGTGCGGGGGAAAATGGCTCTGTGTGCACACGTGGCATAGATTCGCCAACACGGTCCTAATCTATGACTTTACATGTAGTATAAATCAAATAATTTGTGATTCATTCAGGAATTCATGGTTAATCAGCCATAATTTAATATGTTAATAAAACATTAGCTTTCTGTATTCAAGATCATGCTGTGTTCCAAATAAATTTCTGCTCTTTCAACTGAATATGGGGCCACTTTTGAGAATTCCTCTTCAAAATTAAGGGAAACTTTGCTTTCAGAAAAGATTTTTAGAATAAAAGAAGCCAGTTGAAGGGTATGTTCTGAACCCTAGGACAAATATTTTCAGGGGTTGTTCTCAGCCAAGTGGAAAGTTGCATTTGATTAACATACAAGAAAATATTAAATATGTGAAGTATTGACAATATGTGAAAGAAATATTTGTCTCACAATATTTAGGTTAGATCACAGGATCCATTTATATGTTTTCATTATTTTTTTTAATTTAAAAAAACTCTTTATTAGTAAATGGTACATGCTATATTTCCTACACTCTTGATTTTTAATTTTATTTCCAGCCAAGTAATAAAAAGAACTATACCATTAATACTTGTGAAGATCTCATAATATTTTCAACCAATAATATGTAAAACCAGATTCAATTATTATTATTTATTTCAAATATTTAAATATCAAACTTTTTACAGGCATTACTATTTGTTTCCTTTAGCAACAGAAGCAACAGAAATATCAGCAAGAAACTTGCTGAATTACAAACTGAAACAAGTCTCCAAATGGATAACAATTCCACAAATGAAGCCTAGGAAGTTATTGGAAAAAATATACTACTATGAAGTAATACACTATTAAGATTAGTATATTACACCTGGGAGGGGAACCCTCTAGCGTCTAGACAATATGTTGCTGTGATGTACAAGGAATTCCCATCTATTGTAGTTTGAGAGATCCCAAGATCAAGATTAGTCACACATAAAAGACAAGTAGAGTAATTGGCATTGTGTTAACCATAGATCTTCAAAGAAGTGAAATTTTGTGCAATATGATCACTATTGTTGTTGTGTTGGCGGGCATGTGCAATAATTCCTACTGGGACAGGCACAGTAGGGTATTTTTATTCTTTTATTCTTTTATTCTTTTTATTCTTTATCATAATTTTTTTAGAGATTTTATGTATATTTCTGGTGTGTATGTTGCACTGAAGGACGAGTCGCTTAATTTCACTGTGTATGCGTATGATGCAAATTGTACACGTGGATAGTGACAATAAAGGTATTCTATTCTATTCTATTCTATTCTAAGTAACCAATACCTTGCAATGGGACTGATCAGGCCCCAATGTATTTATTATAGAGTCTTTGTATGAAGCCCGATCTATAGATTGCAGCAAAATTTTATAGGTTAATCTTACTAAACATGTATGATTTAAAACTTTATTCTTTGCGTAAAATAAATATAGGCAAGACATAATGTCTCATCTAAGACATAAAGACTCTTTTATGGTCATTCAGTGTTTCTGCTGGAGACAGTGTAAGTTTTAGGTATAAGCTAAATAAGGACCTCACAATCTGCCTTACAAAATTTCAGATTTTTTTTTTTTTTGCTTTCAGAATTTTATGTGTCTTTTTAGCAACAGCACTTAGACTTATATAGCGCTTTATAGTGCTTTACAGCCCTCTCTAAGCAGTTTACAGCGTCAGCATATTGCCCCCAACAATCTGGGTCCTCATTTTACCCACCTCAGAAGGATGGAATGCTGAGTCAACCTTGAGCCTGGTAGGATTTGAACTGCCAAATTGCAGGCAGCCAGCAGTCAGCAGAAATAGCCTGCAGTACCTGCAGTCTAACCACTGCGCCACCAAGGCTCTAGGTTTGGGGGGGGGGGTTGTACTCTATAAATAATCTATGAGAGAGATCAAACTAGCCAAATGACACATATCTAACTGGTAAATGCATTCAAATCAAAGCAATTTATATTTTTTTCTTCAAACATCTTGCCATTAATTAACAAATAGGCATATGTCGTATATTTACTATTTTTGTGGTGATCCCAGGATCTGTTTTGGCATATACCTTTGTGAAATCTTCTGGCATAATTTTCTAACAAGATCTTTAGGCTTTATATGGTTAGGGCTCCACCAAGTCTAAATCAGGCACTGGATTTATTTTTTCCAATTACTCTGAAAGCAGCTATTTCCCACTCTCAGTGATAGGATTTAGGTTGACTTCCAGGTGAACTTTTAATCCTAAAGGATACATTCTTTTGCTGGCTTTTGTTTTCTGGCAAATTCTCTCATGTTTTCAGGTTTTTTTTAAATAAATCTACTAAAATTAAAAGAAAGCTATGATCTAATCTGTAATTTTTAGATTGATTCATAAAAAGAGGGAAGTATTGTGAGGGCTGAAGCTGGCAAATCATCAGCACTGTAGCTGAGGTCAGGCAGAACCATTATCAAATATGGGAAATGTGTTTTTACACACAAAGCCAAAAAATGAGTGGGAAGAAGTCAATTACCATGTAAAAGTCAGAAAGAAGTGGAAGATTTAAACTCTGCTATTGTTATAAGTAGAGGGCTTGGCTGATTCTTTCTATTGTAGGACTTACTATATCGGCAATAATTGTAATACAAAAAGTGTAATACAAAAACCTGATCTCTCTCTGAACAATGTTCTTCATCTTCATTGCAAACTCCTAAATATGGTTTTAATTTTCTAGAGAATGTTTTAATAGTTAGCCCTGGGTGAAGCTCCCATTGATTAAGTCTGAACTTGCATAAAACTTTAACCACAAAAAATAACCTTAGTTAATTGGAACCTAGCTTACCTTATTGTACTAATCCATCTATCACTACAATGTGATTCACATATTGCTACAGACTTGAGGTATAAATAAGATGAGAACTATACATCACTTTGAGCTTCTCAGAAAAAAGGCAGGATATAAATGTACAGTAATAATTAAATAGGAAACCATTTGAAAAGGAGAATTCTTCATTAATGGGTACAGCAAATGAAATACTTCTATTACATTAAATAAAAATACTACATTATTCCTATAACCAAGAGAAAACATATCTTCTTCATCAATCTTTTTTTAAATCATAATTTAAAATACACTGATTGATTAATTCAATTTATAGTTATCACATTTTTTAAATAAAGTTAAAAATTAACATACATAACCTGTATATGACATAAGATAGAGAACTGAAAATTGTAGTATTATTTCAAAGTACACATGATAATTCAGAGAAAACAACAAAAGGAAGGAATTGGTCCTTTTTAGTATACCTGTTTCCTGATTAAAATATGTCTGTCCCATTAACTCCTGTGAAGAAAAAGAAAAAATCATACAGGTAGTCCTCAACTTATGACCAGAATTGAATCTAAAATTTATGTTGCTAAGTGAGACAGCTCTTAAGTGAGTTTTGCCCTATTTTGCTACCTTTCTTGCCACAGCTGTTAAGTGAATCACTGCAATTGTTAAATTAGTAACCTGGTTGTTAAGTGAATCTGGTTTCCCCATAGACTTTGCTTGTCAGAAGCTGGCTGGGAAGGTTACAAATAATGATCAAATGACCCCAGGACAATGCAGCTGTCATAAGTACAGGCCGGTTGTCAAGCATCCAAATTTTGATCACATTACTGTGAGGATACTACAATGGTCATAAGTGTGAAAAATGATCATAAGTCACTTTTTCAGTGCTGTTGTAACTTTAATGGTCACTTAATGAATGCTTGTAAGTTGAGGACTACCTATAATATTCTCAGTGGTTGGACTAGAACAGGGGTCTCCAACCTTGGCCCCTGGAAGCCTGGTGAACTTCAACTCCCAGAATTCCACAGCCAGCTGGCTGTGGAACTCTGGGAGTTGAAGTCCGCCAGGCTTCCAGGAGCCAAGGTTGGAGACCCCTGGACTAGAAGATCTCCAAGTTTCCCTCCAATCCTATGATTTTATGGTTATACAGTAATTTCCCAAGCCATTATAAAGTGGATAAAATGAATTAGGAAATGAGATCATAGTAAAAAAAAAAAAAAAGCCTAACAAGAACCCTTTTGAAGCAAGTTTATTCTATTCACACAGTAGATGATAAGTTACAAGCAAGACATGGCAGCAATAAAACTCTGCGAATTATGTTCCCCGGTAATTTGTATTCAATATTGCTTTTGATATAGATATTATAAATCTGACATGCCATATGAAATCTGGACTCTAAAAACTCTTTCAGTCACCTCTACAAATTATTATTCATGGGGAAAAAAAGATTTAAGCAGAGTTATTTATTCAAAGGAGAAGAAAACTCTACGCCCCACGTAATAAAGTATCAAGAAACACCTTCATCCATTCAAATCAATAGAGTAGCGCAATTCTGTAATACTAACCACGTATTGGTTGTCATATTTTACAATATGTACTCTGGGAACAAGTATTTGATAAGAAACAAATGAAGGAAAGAATCATAACTTAATAAATTGTAGTTGGTATTTTTATATCCCTTTCTTTTTTAATGTGTTTTTGTTGCTGTTCTTAATTGAACCATCCAGATTCCACAGTTTATGAGAACTGTTACATGAGAAAAAGAGGGATTTTATTGTTTATTTAGCAGTACTTGTTGCATTTCAGAAATACATTGTGACTAAGGAAATTCTTTGGAAGCAGTGAAGTGTTGCTGTGTTTCCAAAGATGGGTTGTTTATTAGTAGAGGAAAATCAAACCAAAAGAAAAGACTTTGTGAAACAGACATGCAAATTATTTATCAAAACCAGCTCTGTTAACCTAAGTAAGCGCTTTTTAATGAGAGAGATTCCAATTGTTACTAATACATTAGAAGAATACAGCCTTCAAATCTAGATTAAAAGAAAACCTAGTTATTATCTAACCCATTCATACCCAAATTAAACAGAGCAACAAGCAAAATGTGTTTAATCTATTTAATTGGAATAATAAGCTATTCCATCAATGTACAACTATTTGTTAGTGACCATTCAAAGTTACAACAGCACTGAAAAAAGTGACACAAGTGGTTTCATACTTACAATCATTGCAACATCCCTATGTTCACACAATCAAACTACTGGAACTTAGCAACTGGCATTTACTGGGCAACAGTCCCAGGCCAAGCCATTTGCCTTCGTCACTTCCCCAGCCATCTTCTGACAAGCAAAATTAAGGGGAAAGCTGGATTCACTTAACAACTGTGTGAGTCACTTAACAACTGCAGCGATTGGTTGTTTCATTGCTAAAATATTCTTATGTGACATTAATAAAAGAATGTCTTTCAAGATCGCTGCATACAATTTATTTTTAAGAATAGAAACCTCACAAATAAATGAGAAAGCATAAGCTTCACATGGTGAGAAAGCAGTAATTTGAGTTTGGGCTATTATATTTATGACAAGGAAGGATTAACAGTACTAATTATCGGCATTATTAACCACCATGAGGCAGACAATATAATATAATGGGACAGAGAATATAATACTACTGTATAGTATGCAGCGGTGGACTGAAGGGAAACATACACAACAGGGAAGAATAAAAGATGTTATGTAGCAAGGTATAGTCCTCAAGTTACAACCACAATTCAGCCCAAAATTTATGTTGCTAAATAAAACATTTGTTAAGTGAGTTTGCACCATTCTATGGCTTTTCTTGCCACAATTATTAAGTGAATCATTGTTAAGTTAGTAACATGGTTATTAAGTGAATCTGGCTTCCCCATTGACTTTGCTTGTCAGAAGGTGATCACATGACCTCTGAACACTGCAACTGTCATAAGTATGAACCAGTTGTCAAGCATCTTAATTTTGATCATGTGACCATGGGGATGCTACAATGTGAAAAATGTCATGTGAAAAACGGTCGTAAGTCACTTTTTTCAGTGCCCTTATAACTTTGACTGTACTGTTGTAAGTTGAAGATACCTGTATTAGATATCAACTTCCATCAACCTTGCTTTGGCCAAACTTTTCAAAAAGTATTATTTTTAGAAGTGAGACCAGCACCACCTTCGCTATGAAGCCAGAAATAAGAATATGGCACACGGGTTCATCTAAAATACATTGGTTCCATTATACAAGGAAGTCAGTCATATCAAACTTTTTTTTGTTAAAAAAAGGTTTATCTTTTCCCAATAAAAGGATGCCACAATTAACTAACTAACAGTGACTACACTGCAAATATCGGAAAAGATTTGCCAGTTATCTATACATGCATGTTTTACATTTGTTTCTTATAGTTCACTTTTCTTCTGGAACTTTATATATTGGTGAATGATCTCATTTGTTCAGTAACTTCTAAATAACATATCACCCAAGTTCGTTCAACATACGTAAAAGAATATGTCCGTTCTTTTTATTAGAGCTTTTAAAATTAAATAAACGCACCGAAGAAAAGAGCAGGTGTTATATTTTGCCAGGATTTTAAAGACACAAGGCATGAAATGTATTGAATGGGGACTTAAACTCAACACACTGGTGCCAAAATTGCAACAATGCCCGGGAGAAAAGGAATGTCTTGGCCTGAGGTCAGCCAAAATGACAGCATGTGGGTGCCAGAAGAGCCTCCCTGGGAGGCATTCCACGAACAAGACTTGGCAAAGAGAAAGGCTTCTCCCGGTTTACTTTCCTTGGCAAAAACACCGGGAAGAGGACCTCCAAAGGCGTCCAAAACATCCGCGCAAGTTCATAAGTAACTTTATCCTTACAGATAAGCCAAATCCCGTACCCAAGCCAAACTCTTGGCATATGTTTCTCTCTCAAACACAACCCAAAGCTTGCTTTAAACCTTCCGAGACCCTGGAAAGTAATCAGACGCAGGGAAGACGAGGCTACACAGCTCCTTTGCAGGTGCAAGCTTCGGCATCTCCTCTTTTATTACGCTCCGGAGACCGAAATTCTGCCCTCCGTTTCAGGGACTCTCCTTAAATCCTCTCCCAACGCTCAGAAAGACGGGAGGCTCTGAATGCGCCCCCCCCCGTCCCAATTCACTAAGAGGCGGGCTTGTGGGAAAGAAAGCGGAGCGCCACACCTCCCTCGCCACCCCCGCTTTCACTCTCTTCCCCGGCCCTAAAGAAAGGAGCGGGTGGCGTCCCACAGCTGGGAGAGCTTTCCGGATACAGCTTGCAGGCGAACAGGAGCGGGAGGCAAATCGTAGCCCTTGAATAGCCCGTCAAGCGGGATTTTGTCAAGTCGGCGCCAACTCGGTTCAAAGTTTCCATGGAAGCGGACGGAACACGGCCCCAACTTAACGCTACAGCTTCAAACACACCCGGAGCTACCTAGCTTCTTCTCAACTAACTCACCCATGCCGCAAGGCTCCACTTTCTTCTCCGACGGCCGAACCGAGTGATGCTGTCCCACAGACAAGGAGCAGGAACTCTCCGCCAACCGCCTCCGCTTTCACTACCCGTTCCCCAGGCCGGGCGTCAGCAAAGCAGAGGCGGGTTCAGAAACCCCTCCTCCATTTGCCTCATCCCACTCGCCCCGGGACTGAAGTCCCAGAATGCTGAGGCGTCGAAATGCGCCTTTCCCAGTCGAGCAGGAAGGCATGTTCCGCTTTCCCTCGACAGATGGCACATGAACTTGGCACTTGCTTCCCATCTAGAAGTTGCGAGGGCACCTTTATAAAGCCTGCTTAATAGTGCCACTTTGATTGCTCTGGAAGAACAGTTAGCGACTGTGGATGCAAGGCGAAGCAACGTGCGCCCCTTTCGCCACCTGCCTCAGCGAAGGACACCGGGCAGCCGCGCCTTCTGTGTCTCTTGCTCGCTTCTCGGGGCTTTGCAAAAGGAAAATCTGAGCGTGGTTTAGAATTGCTACTCCCCTCAGCTGGGGAACAGAGCAATTTCCGCATGAAAGGAACTGATACTTCCATCTTCTACTTGCTGACTTAAGTTCTCTTTTTGAACAGAGAGACATTAGGATCTTAGCTTTCAGGAAATGGAGTTGGATCCTTGTGATGGTTTCTCTTTTGAAAGTTAAAGGCATCCATTTTCTTCCCAAATCACAAACACCTTAAATTTCCACAAGCAGAGAAAAGGGTATGTTCTTCATGCCAATGAAATACTTGTTTGTTACATGCTTATTACATGTTCATGTCACATATGTACCTGAGGTTACTCTAGTCATACACTACATATATTCACAGTAACACTAAATTATAATGTGGATGGCTAGTTTATGCTTTGTCAATGTATTTGACAAACCCACATAATTGGGCTAATTCAGTAATCATAGGTTACTACAGTATACAGATGCAACCATTGGGTTCCTAAGATTGAGGATGTTTACCACATAAATAACCATGCTTAAATAAACTATGGGTAACATAAATTAATTTCATAATGAGATTCCTAATTTTATCCCATAAATTGAATTCTATCTCTAAATACAATTACAAATAGTATTTATTTATTAGACTTTTATAACACTTCAATTATAATTGACTCAAAGTATTATACTACTATATAAGACCTGGAGTCTTATAATGGGAATCAGGAGAGAATCAAGAGCATACATTATTCATTGGTGTATTAAGTCAATCTAGTTCAGCGGTTGCCAACCAGTGGGCTATGACCCACTGGTAGGCCATGAGAAAATTTTGGTGGGCCGCAGAGAAATCTCACCCCCAGAGGAAGCCCCCAAAGCAATTAATCCAGGCTGCTCAGAAACACAAGGCTGCGCTGCGGGAACCCTCCCTGCCCACTCATTCCTTACCCGGCAAACTTGCCTGCTAAATTGCTATTTTTCCTGTTTCTGACCATCAGCTGTTCTGTGTGCTGGAGATTTAGATTAACTAGGAAGCAGGAAATGGTTGGATTTCTTGCTTTCTAGCTAGTCTTTAGATCTTCAGCTCTGCTTTTAAGCACAGCCGAACCTCCCTTAGGACTGAAGGTTCTATTATTCAGGGCAGACTCACGGCAAGCAAATTTGAGAGACTGAGCTAGCCGATGGCAGATAGATAGATCACTGAATGATTCTGTGAGCAACTCAATCTGCCTGCCTGTGCCTGATTTTGGGTAAAGTTGCTCTTTTTTTATAAAAAAAATCAATATTTTCATACATGGTGTGTTGTGAGTTAATTTTGTGAGTTTTCTTGCTAGCAAATTTTATGAGTTTGCTTGCAAGCAAATTTTATGTGACAGACTGAGCTAGCCAATGGCAGATAGATAGATCTCTTAATGAATCTGTGATTCTGTGAGCAACTCAACTTGCCTGCCTGCTTTGCCTGATTTTGGGTAAAAGTTGCTCTTTTTTATAAAAAAAAATCAATATTTATATAAATATTTATCATATTTACATACAAACATCACATGATCACCAAGCCACACCCAAAAATTAGGCCACACCCACAGAACCGGATAGTGGTCCCTGGGATTTAAAATTATGAGTTTGGTGGTCCCTGAGGTCCAAAAGGTTGGCGACCCCGATCTAGTTGATGGCATGTAAATGGTATCCCCAATTGTTCAGAACTTAAAGCAGTGGCAAATAAACCTTAAATGGACCCATCACACATTGTCAGAATCCAGCACTAAGATAGTGGCATGGATTTGCTCAAACTGGTTTATACTGTTTACAGCATTCACATGTCACGTCATCAAAATTCAGACATTTGGCAACTGACCCATATCTATGATGGTTGCAATATCCTGGAATCATATGATCACCTTTCATGACATGACAAGTAAAGTCAATGGAGAAACCAGATTCATTTAACAATCGTGACTAACTTAACAATTGCAGGGATTCACGTAACAACTATGGCAAGAAAGGTTGTAAAATGGGGCAAAGCTCACTGAACAAATGTCTCAAAAATGTTGGGCTCAATTGTGGTTGGAAGTCAAGAAGTACCTGGGTTAGGTTATTAGATGGATATTTTGTGAATCAAGCCCACTAAACTCACTGCGCTTGAATTA
Organism: Hydrophis major; assembly: GCA_033807585.1. NCBI lineage: Eukaryota > Metazoa > Chordata > Lepidosauria > Squamata > Elapidae > Hydrophis > Hydrophis major. The sequence continues at coordinate 58,969,633 of CM066333.1, read as the reverse complement.
ATGACTGTAAATATCTGTGATGAGTAGTCTTAAGTGCTATTGCTATCCCTAATTATATAATGAAAAAAAATATGTCATGGCACTGTCATTTATTACTATAACTTATAACAGTTTGTTGGAAGAAATATCCTTTTGGGTTCAGTCCCAAGTGGGGAAAAAGACACTGGAAACATGGAGGCTGTTTGGAAGGTTTAAATATCAGGACCGCATGGCTTGGAGTTCCAGAGTGAAAGGGAAGGATGATCATATGCTTCAGGGTGAAGGAAGAGATAAAGAAAAAAGGACTGAGGTGCTGAGAGTGCCTGGGTTTTATACCCTCTGTTGGGATTTGAATTGGAGTTTGTATTCTAATTGGTTGTCAGACCCCCATGGGGCCATGCAGGGGCTCTGTAGGCTGTCCTGAGTTCCAGGCTTGGTTGAGCCTTGCTGCATGATTGTGCCCTTAAAAGGACTTTTGGCAATTGCTGTAGCTTTACCTGGAGATCCTTGTTATGTAAAGTATTCTGGCCCAGGCCTTAATGGCCCACCTATTAACAAAGATGGGGGTGAGTTTCTGCTTCTGAGGTGAGTTTCTACTCTTGAGTTTCTACTCTTTTTAGAGAAAATTTTCTGCCTTTTTAATATTTCCCAGGATATTTCAATTTTCTAGGAGAGGGGTGGATGTTAACTTCCTACAATTATTGTTAAATTATTGTTAATTATTGTTAAAACTTTATTGTAACTGTGGCACACATCATTGGAAGGACAGATTGTTTTTATACATATTATCCTCTGCAAAAATATCTACCATTAATAACATGGTGAGTGATAGATCCTTTCAGATAATAGTGGGGACAATATAAGTCTGGTAAGATTAAACAACAGCCTCCACAAGACTCTGTAATGGCACCTCCCCTATTCAACTTACACATATCAGATATACCAGTGACAAGGGGACACAAATTTGGATTGGTCACAGCAATACAAGAAAAACACACGGAGATGCCTGACATTCTCCTGTCCAAAGATCTTAACATCTTGTGAAAATTCTTCACTGGCTGGGACCTCACTCCTACCACTAGCAAAGTGGTATGTGCTTCCACCTTAACAACAAACTAGTATATGAAGCTCCAAAGCTCAGTTGGTATCGGACTCTCTCCTACAAGATATACCTAGAGAATTGGGCAGCAAAAATCAATACTAGGAAAACTATACTCCAGAAATTACGTGAAACTAAATGGGGAACTTCAGCTGCCATCCTCAGTGCCACTTTGTGGCTTAACAGCTTCCTTATTAAGTAAATGACAGACTCAACAAAACCACGAAGATTACAAGCTATGCCAACTTGATGGCTTCCTGTTTTGAGTCATATAGCACTGCCAGCTTTATGAAGGCAAGATGCACTAGTGAGAGAATACAGAAAAAGTATGAACATCTCACACCTATCGGTGCATGCCAACCTTCCTCATTTATCAGCTGGAAATCCAGGAAGCCCCCACTGGACTTGCATGACATCTGCCGAACAACTTTAACAACTTTCCCAATGGAAAGCCAAGTGAGTTGCTGAACATCCAGTTATAGGAAGACATTTAAATGACCTCACAAAAAAGGTGCCAGGCTTTGTCCACTAGCAATGGACAATGGATTTGCACCTCACACAACATTTGCCAGGACTCTCTGTATAAATGGGGCATAGTATTCTCCCTTCAATGTGACTGCAGGGTCCCTTGTCAAACTGTAGATCACATTGTGACCAGCTGTAAGCTGAAGCCATATACTGGTCCAGTAACTGATTTTTTTAAATACAGTATAAATGATGCTGCACTTCAATGGTTAGATGATCTAGACATTGGTATTTGAATGGAAATCTTTATCACATTTATATTTTTATTGTGTTCTCTCAAATCTAGATGAAACATCTCACATCTATCGGTGCATGCCAACCTTCCTCATTTATCAGCTTTATCAAAAAAATAAAGGGAACACTTAAACAACACAATGTAACTCCAAGTGTGTGAAATCAAACTGTCCACTTAGGTAGCAACACTGATTGACAATCAATTTCACATGCTGTTGTGCAAATGAAATAGACAACAGGTGGAAAGCATAGGCAGTTAGCAAGACATCCCCAATAAAGGAGTGGTTCTGCAGGTGGTGACCATAGACCACTTCTCAGTTCCTATGCTTTCTGGCTGATCGTTTGGTCACTTTTGAATTCTGGTGGTGCTGTCACTCTAGTGGTAGCATGAGACAGAGTCTACAACCCACACAAGTGGTTCAGGTTGTGCAGCTCATCCAGGATGGCACATCAATGCGAGCTGTGGCAAGGTTTGCTGTGTCTGTCAGCATAGTGTCCAGAGCATGGAGGCGCTACCAGGAAACAGGCCAGTACATCAGGAGACATGGAGGAGGCTGTAGGAGGGCAACAACCCAGCATCAGGACCGCTACCTCTGCCTTTGTGCAAGGAGGAAGAGGAGGAACACTGCCAGAGCCCTGCAAAATGACCTCCAGTGGGCCACAAATGTGCATGTGGCTGCTCAAACGGTCAGAAACAGACTCCATGAGGGTGGTATGAGGGGCCCGACGTCTACACGTGTGGGTTGTGGTTACAGCCCAACACCATGCAGGACGTTTGGCATTTGCCAGAGAATACCAATATTGGCAAATTCGCCACTGGCACCCTGTGCTCTACACAGATGAAAGCAGGTTCACACTGAGCACATGTGACAGACGTGACAGGGTTTGGAGACACCATGGAGAATGTTCTGCTGTCTGCAACATCCTGCAGCATGACTGGTTTGGCAGTGGATCAGTAATGGTGTGGGGTAGCATTTCTTTAGGGGGCCGCACAGCCCTCCATGTGCTCGCCAGAGGTAGCTTGACTGCCATTAGGTACCGAGATGAGATCCTCAGACCCCTTGTGAGACCATATGCCAGTGCGGTTGGCCCTGGGTTCCTCCTAATGCAAGACAATGCCAGACCTCATGTGTCTGGAGTGTGACATTAGTTCCTGCAAAACGAAGGCATTGATGCTATGGACTGGCTGCCCATTCCCCAGACCTAAATCCAATTGAGCACATCTGGGACATCATGTCTCACTCCATCCACCAATGCCACCTTGCACCATAGACTGTCCAGGAGTTGGAGGATGCTTTAGTCCAGGTGTGGGAGGAGATCTCTCAGGAGACCATCCGCCACCTCATCTGGAGAGTGCCCAGGCATTGTAGGGAGGTCATACAGGCATGTGGAGGCCACACACACTCCTTAGCCTCATTTTGACTTGTTTTAAGGACATTACATCAAAGTTGGATCAACCTGTAGTGATTTTTTCCACTTTAATTTTACTCTGTAAAACTGCTGTTAATTTCCTGTTAGCCACCTACCAAAGACATACTGTAGTTTTCTTTGTAGATCAATTTCACAGAAGTTGTTTTACAGATATTGTGCCTTTAATATGTACTATTGAAATATTTTTCATATCTGAACTTCCCATTTCAATTACATTGATATAATCACTTATTTCTAATAGTGTGCTATAAATCCATTCAAAATGTCCCTTAAAAGAGAACAGGCGACCTCTGCTGATCAAGTGATGGAGAATAACATCAAAAATTCATAAAAGAGTTAGCTTTATAATATTAGGTCATTGAACATTATACAAAGTGATTACAGATTTTTCAGGGTCAGTAATTAGTTACTGGGCAAATTGAGAAATGAGAAATTCTATCTATCAAAGAAAGGATTTTCATACACACACACACACACACACACACACACACACACACACACACACACCTTTCCTTCTACACCCATCCAACCCTCTCTTCCTATTTCTAGAGCTGGTGGCAATGGGTATTCTATTTTCCAAACACTGAAAACAAAGAACAAAAATTGGTGCCATATTCCAAGCTGCCATGGATCCTGCAGTAACAAACAAAAACTCAAGAGGAAAGTAAACCAAATGCACTCTATTGCAGGAAAAGCAAAGACTCCTCTTACTGCATTTTTACAGAAAATATAGAATTATATTGCAGTATAATGTGCCTATTTTCTGAGTTTCCACTTTTTGGAAAGTTTATGATCCTCACATATCATAAGCTATCAAACAGCTACTTTTTCAGATATTTAAGTCCCATCATAGGCTACTCTTTTTATATCCTTTGCTATTTAACTTTTATACTTTTCCCCAGTGTACAAACCACTGTGAATATATACTATACGCTATTGCACTCCATGCATTTGGTGATAGGATTTGTATTTCATTAAAAAAAAAAAAACATTTGTTTTTAATGAGCTGCACTTTCCTTCGAGACAGCTCAAGATAGCAAGCAAAAGAGAATTAATTTTGAAGGGAATTTTGAGAGTATATCAGGATATCACATGCATTTTTAAGCTGCTGGGATGCAGATAACAAATGTTGTATTGCAAAGCAGCCTATAGTTTCCAGATTGCATAGAATATTGAGAACATGTTTGGGTTAAAATGGCTTAGCTGTCCAGTTTTGACATTCTGGCAAACAAGTGACCAGAACTGCCAGTGTGCAGGAACGCTGGTAAGGTATACACATTTTTTCTGTTTTACTAGAAAGCATTATGTGAAAGCTTCATGTGAAGGAAGCCATAATGGGTAGCAGTGATCAATGCCTGTGAGGCCATCTGATGACATTCATGCAGGGGTGGGATTCTACTGGTTCGGACCAGTTCTATAGAATCGGTTGCTATGATTCTGCATAGTTCAGAGAACTGGCAAATTGTGCCTTGGCTGGCCCCATCCCTCTCCGTCCCCCCCTCCTCTCCCTGTCCAGTCAGTCCTTATCACGCATGCATGATATTGGGCACATGCCCGACATCGCTAACTGCATTCTCCTCCATCCAGTCACTCTTTAAGGTATTCCCTTTTTCCCCACCCGACAATCAGCTGTTCTGATGATCAGCTGTGCCGGGATTCCCCTCGCTTACGTATTGCTTTGCCTAGGAGGCTTCCCTGAGGTCCAGGAGGCAAAAAAGGGCATGGGGGGGGTGGGGAGGTGCAGAGCTCCTCCCCCTGCTCCATTTTTTGTCTTTCTGAGCCTCAGGGAATCCTTCTGGGAACAAAAACGCCTCCCCCCCGAGGCTTCCCTGAGTCCCAGGAGGCAAACAAAAAACGGGATGGAGTGCTGCAATAAAAAAAAGCCACACTCACCCAGTCACATGGCCATGCCCACCTAGCCACACCTACAGAACTGGTTGTTAAAAAATTTGAATCTCACCCCTGCATTCATGTCACATGAAAGATTGCAGTTTTATTTATTTTATTTGGTTTGTCAATTGCTTAAAAGATAATAGGTATAAGTAAAACCATAGTTATGAATACCTGGATACGTATAAGAAAAATAAAAAGAAACAATAGGATAGGGACGGTAGGCACGTTGGTGTGCTTATGTACACCCCCTACAGATCTCTTAGGAAAGGGGTGTGGTCAATAGTAGAAAGACTAAGGTTAACATTTTGAGGGTTTGGGGAAGAAACCCCAGTCAGGAAGAGTATTCCAGACATTGACCACTCTGTTACTGAAGTCGTATTTCCTGCAATCAAGTTTGGTGTGATTAAGCTTGAGTTTGTATCTATTGTTTGCTCTTGTATTGTTATGGCTGAAGCTGAAGTATTCATTGACAGGTAGGGCATTGCAATGTATGATTTTATATGCTATACTTAGATCGGACCAAAGGCAGCATAGTTCTAGGTTTTCTAGATCTAGAATTTCAAGTCTGGTGGCATAAGGTATTCTGCAATGAGTAGAGGAGTGGAGAACTCTTCTTGTGAAATATTTCTGGACTTTCTCAACTGTGTTAATATCAGATACGTAATGTGGGTTCCAGACTGATGAGCTGTATTCGAGTATTGGTCTAGCAAATGTTTTGTATGCTCTAGTTCGTAGTGTAATATTACTAGAGAAAAAGCTATGTAAAATTAGGTTAACAATTTTAATGCCTTTTTGGCTATGTAGCTCTAGCACTTAGATCATTAGAGATGAGTACTCCAAGATCCTTGAGAGTTTGAATGTAAAAGTTCAGAATGTAAAAGGAATAAATTGCAAACAGCATGAATTTAAAAGCAAAATTAAAGAAAACAAAACTGTGTGGCTGTGAAAAGAAGAAAAGGAGTAATGTAATAGGCCCAGTACTCTTCAACGTCTTCATAAAACACTTAGATGAGGGAATAGAAGGGAAACTTATCAAATTTGCAGATGATACTAAGTTGGCAGGTATAGCCAAAACCCTAGATCAGTGATTCCCAACCTTTTTTTCACCCCGCACCCCTAAAGAAATTTCACTCGAACCTCGCACCCCCTGAAATTTAGACTTTAGGAACTACTGAACGCATTAAATATATGGTAGGATTGAATCTTTTCAGCTATGTATGTGACGGCCACTAAATAAAAACACTTAACTCTAAAATGAAAACAAAGTTAATCCATTGCATAATAAACAAATAAAAATAAAAATAAATAAAAATTACATGGACTTTTCTCACACCCCCTGGAATATCGTCTCTCACCCCCAGGGGTTACAAGCACCCCAGGTTGGAAACCCCTGCCCTCGATGATAGGCTCAAGATCCAGATAGATCTTGACAGACTTGAATACTGGGCCTTATCTAACAAAATGAAATTCAATGTAGAGAAAAGTAAAGTCTTACACTTAGGCAAGAAAAACCAAAAGTACACATATAGACTGGGTGAAACCAGACTTAACAGCAGTAACTGCGAGAGGAATCTTGGAGTCTTAGTGGACAACCTGCTAAATATGAAACAGCAGTGTGTGGCAGTAGCCAAAAAATAAAACCATTAATTGTTTAACTATACTTTATTAAACAATCTACTTGGCTTTATTTATTCAAAACAACTACCTGTAAATCGTGTTCTACTAACCCCATACTGAGTTCACACAATTTTTAAACTAAAGGCAGATAAGCTGTATTAAAGTCACATGTTTCGTGAATTAGGCTAGCGGCCAATCTTTAGATGCTTAGTGATGTTGGTAGTCAAGTGGAATTTGAACATAGCCCTCCCTAATCCCAGTCTGATTATACTAACACAATGTTTCCTCAACTTTTTATAATTGTTGATAACTAAAGATTCAGAAAAGGTGGGGATTATCCAAATCAACAACCTACCCCCTTTGTCCATATGTATCTTTAACAGTAATTTGTTGATTGAAGTATATTTAAATAGAACTCTGAGAATTAAAGGATTAGAAGCCTACTTTGGTCTCATTTTTGGTTATTCATTATTTTCCTTCCTATTCACAGTTCATCTTTATGTATTACTTGTACACATGGGACTCATAGTAACCACGCATCTGTCAGTTTTTGCTCATGTCACTACTTTTGTTACCACTTGACTTTTGGAGAACCTGTTTTCATATAGGGAAACCATCTGATTGTCAAGACACTTGGGAAATGAGGCAACTTTCACCAATTAGATTGTCAGTACATGGATGGAGGTAAGGACAGAGACAGCTCCCAGACTGTCACATCTTGGTACACCTAGGGAGAAGAGGCTGAGATAGTGAGCTGCCATGGCCATGAATGTAAGGAGCAGTAAACCCAATAAATTGACTTAGCAGGCTAAAGTCCAATTGACTAATTTGTGATTTAAAAATATAATCTGCCACTGAAAATAATTGCTATCACAGCTCAATGGGTGAATTAATCCCTGACGCAGCATCTACCTGACTTGTCTTTGCTTGTGATTAAGGATCAGACCAAGGTGTTACCCGGATGAGAAAATAGCTGGAAAGCTTAGGGCTATAAAACAGTCTCAGAAGGCAGTCAGGCAAACTGCATTTGGATCATGCAATAAAGCGTCACGATTTATTCACATAGGAACAAAGTGTGATTGGAAGGATTCTTATTAGAACTAATTCCAAGCAAGCGCACCTTCTTTTCAACAATGCTTTTCCAAAGAAAGACAAGGTCAGTTAAAACCGCGTAAACCCAGATCGATCCCTGGCGGCCAAATATTAAATCCAGACCCTCCGATGCAACGTGCGCTGCCATCTTCCTTCCTTTCCGTTACTTTGGCACTTTTTTCCCCCGCCCCGCCTCTGATGTCCATCAAGATGATGTCATCAAGCCGTGGGTCTTTCCTCCTCCCGGTGAGAAGAAGCTGACAAACGGCTGGACTAGGTAAAGGCGGGCTCAGAGCGTTGTCGGGGAAACGGGGTAAGTTCTGTGCGACACCTGCCTGTCCTTGGCCTTTCTTCTAGGCGTGCAGGTTGAATCGGGAGCCCCGGCGCAGCTGCCATTGCCTCCCTTCGGGCAGGTGGGAGCAGGCCGGGAATAGAAATAGAGCCGCGGCGAGAAAAGGGAGACTCAGGTGCAGGAGCGAAGCGGAAAGAAGCAGCCACTGGAGTTACCCAGAAAAGCTGGGGAGGTTGCTATTTGGTTGCTCTTCTGCTGGTTCCTCTGGTCTGGAACTCAACTTGAGGGGTGAAATCTTACTATCAATCATACTGGAGTTGGGAACTCCCTTATACATATCAGGGGGGGAAAAGATACTGCGTTCCTGGCATTTCATCGACAAAAGTTTACAACTTTTAGTGGGGTAGGGAGATTAAAATATGTATCATGTAATGGTGCTTGTGCAAAGATTTCTGTGTATGGATTTTGTCTGGTTGTATATCATCCCTTAGTATTTTGGAATATGCCAGGTTTAAAGAGGAATAAGTATGCATCTAAGATTTTTGTTGCATTAGCAAGAAGAGAAGTGTTGTACTTAAAGGCTCAGCATACTTGAAGAGAACATGAAGTTGTTAGGGCATTATGACAAGAAAACAGGAATCTCAAAACTAATGAATTGCAGAATACGTGTTTATAGTCTGTCAGATGTAGGCTTTAATTTATAAAATACTTTTCACGGTATAACCTCTTTAAGATTTATTAAAATTCCTTGTGTACTGCTTTTTACTCTAGTAACTCCTTAAGGTAGCTAACAAAATAAGACTATAAAAGGTTGTGTCCTGGGTATTAACAGTAATACTAAAGATATATTACCATTACTTAGACGCCATAACTAAAAGGAAAATACCTCATTATAATGTGTATATTTTTATTAATGCCTTTTAGTCAATATTGATTTCTGGTGACCACCTGGACTACGCTATGCAGTTTTCAAGGCAAGATGTTTAGAAATGGACTGCCATCATCTTAGGAGGGTTAAGAATGACTGACCCTGGTGCCTTAAACACCATATACTAAACTAGTTCTCAACATTATAATTAGACACATTAAAATACATTAAAGGAAATATAAAAAAGTGCCATGTTGTAAACCAGAATGTGAAAGAACATTTTTATTATTACTTTGTGATGAAACTTTCTCTGTTTCAAATTCAAGCTATCTTTGCATGGAGATCAAGATTCAAAGTCTTACATATTTTTCTTTCCAATTGAAAAGTAATGGATAAGAAGCTGTTTTCTGTTGGGAGTTACTGATGATTTCTACCTGCCTTTTGTTTTGCCAATGTGCTAGTTAAGTATCAAGTTTTTTTTAACTGACAAAAATGTTTGGTTGCATTTCATCTGAAAGCTGAATGATAGTTTAGAAAGTGACATTAGCTACTAATTGTCCACTGAGCCAGGTTGTTTCATTTCGTTTATGATGTTTAAGATCTAAACAATTTGGAACCACTATTTTTTGTATGATTTAAGATAATTGTATTGATTTTTTATTGTGTATGTAAAAAATTACAAAGTGCCATTTTGCAGTTGCTTGGGTATATGTTTTTGGTGGCTTCTTTACTGGTGTCATAGGCATCTGCAGGGAGAAAGTGAGGCAAGGAATAAAATATACATCAAACCATCAAACAGCAAACTTGATTACTGAGGAATTTGTGTGAGATATTACAATTCAGATATGAAAGGACAGAACTTGTGTTTTGGCATTTGGTATCATTGTGATCAGAATGAAGTATATATCTAGACCAGTGGTAGTCAACCTGGTCCCTACTGCCCACTAGTGGGCATTGCAGCTTTCATAGTGGGCGTAGGGGTTTTGTCCCCTACTTTATAAATCACCACTACTGTGGAACCGGTGGGTGGTTAGAAAATTTTACTACTAACAGAGATACAAAAGTGAGTGGTAGGTATAAAAAGGTTGACTACCCCTGATCTAGACTATTCTCTTCTTTAAAGTTTATTAAGTGCCTAATGATAAGTATTTTAGACATTGCTGTATACTTATGTCTTCACCCATAGTAGTGCCCTATATAGCAAATGTGCCAAAATTGTAGTTGTTCATATTTCTGAATGCTAATCTTGCTGCTAAATAATATTAGCCTGATATTACAAAATATAACTACTTAATGGAAGAAAAACTATCGTAAATTAGGCTACAGAGTATTCTGCCTCATAATAAGGAGAAAAAAAATCATCCAAGACAGAAAACTTGGCATATAAGCAACATTTACACAAAATATACTAGTCTGTTTGTCAGTTATCTATCCAAAATCCCAATCCCAATCATACTTAGTTGTTTTTCATTACTACCTTAGTTTCATTCAAACAGTGTATATTCTGATAGGTATATTTTATAAGTTAGGGCTGCTTTATTGTGGCTTTTGAAGCATGTATTCTTTTTCATTTTTGGATTGGTTTCCTTTTCTTAACATTTATTTGCATAAGGTTCTGCACTATAACAAATCTTGAAATAATGTAAACTTTCTGAATTAGAGAAATTACATGACTGAAAATATTGATTATTTAGGAATTTTATTCCATTGAAAATTTAAGCTTGTGAATTCCCAAGATTTAATTCAACAAATTTGTGGAGCACTAATTGGAAAGAAATCACAAGCATATATCATTCATTACTTTATATGGAACTAATAGCCTTTAATTTTCTTGTATAGGCTGTTAAAACTATTATGGTATTAGCTGCTTGCTCTTTATGTTCAAAAGCTGATTATACAGTACAGCCTATCTGCAGAAATATTGAACTTCAGTTTTAAAAAGGCATAATCTATACCCAGATTTGATAGAAACTAATCTTAAAATAAACATATGAATATAAAATATAAAATGCTTGTGATTTGAAGGCTCATAATTTATATATATGACTTAGGAGAAAAAAACAATTTTTATGATATTGACAAGTTTGAGCTGGGAAATTGATTTCTTTTCATCTTGCCTATGGTTTCATTGCTCATGTAGAGCAGAGATGAAAGACATGGAGTTCTGAGTTAAATGTTCTCAGATTCTATCAACTATGTTGATACTAGTTAAAGAAGTAGGCAACTAACATTAATAGTGGATTAGGTTTGTTACTTGAAGACAATTAGTTATTTTCAGAAGCTGAACTATATACTACGAAAAAAATAATGCATTTTCCATTTATCTAGGAATTTTGAATATAGGAAACAAGTTAAATTTGCTCAGACTATGGTAGTGATTCTTTTTTAAAGAAGTAAGAAACTATTTAGAGCAGTGGTATCAAACTGGCAGCCCATGGGCTGGATGTGACACACATAGGCCACACCAACCGCAGCTCTGCAAATGCAAAAAAATGTCACTATATGTCACACAACGCGTTTGACACCTGTGATTTAGAGCAAACTAAACAGAAGTGATAGATACTTAAAATACCAATATATGTATAATTTGCTTACAAGTTCAGTTGTTTTTGCTCAAATCATAAGAGGTTTTTTAGCAAGTAGTTTCAGGAAAGTTCAAAAGACAGATATCTAGGGTTTTTCAGTGCTTTGAAGTTTTTCAATGCTTTATTCCTTATCAATGTTTCTAATCCAAACTAATATTCAAGTTGGAACAAATCATTGCATATCAGGAATAAACAACAAATTTGTTTACAAAGGTTTTATTTTTGGTGATGTTTAAACTTACAACTTCAAGTGTTATCCCTTAAAACTGAGTTAGAGTAGAAGCAGATTTTCACCAAGGATAGCCCAATTCAAGGAGAACCTATTATAGGTTCTATAGGACCTATAGGAACCTATTCAATCTATCACCATTCTGAAGACAAAGTGATAAAACCCAAAATGGCAGATAATATTCTTCCTTGATCTGATGAAAAGCGAAAGCTGTGACAATGCTATATTAAAAATATACACATTATTTTGTGATACTCATGAAAACATTATGTGGCTTCAGTTGTTCATCGGATCAAGGGAAAAAAAAAATCTACCATTTTGAGTTGGATCACTTTGCCAGCATCCATCCACCATTTTAAGTATTTATAATAGGTCAGTTTTGAGTCCTAACAGGCAGCCCCATTTAAGTTGGTTCTCTTTAATTTGAACATTCTTAACCTGGCGACTGCTCCTTTTTCTGACTACCCTTAATGTCTCTTCTATAATGCAAGGAAATTAATGCTACACCAGATCTACTGTTCCATTTTTCTGATCTAGCCTACAGCAGTTATATTAAGTCAGTATGAAATGGAAGTGGTATGCTAGCTTTGAATGTGGAAAGAACCACTCCTATACTTTAAAATTAAGCAGCTCAGGAGATGTAACACAGTTAATCATTTCCACTCTTGAATCTATTTCCTAAATCCTTCATATCTGTAGGTTGCTTTCCTCTACCAATTCTCCTTCGACCGGGAAATAATCTTTTATATCAGGAATAGGAAACTGGAGCCAGGTTCTTGTAGTGCAGGGGTGTCAAACTCATGGTCCACGGGTTGGATGCGTCACACACTGGCCACCCCCATCCCCAATTAGCAGAGGGGGAAAAGTTGCAAAACATCATGCGATGATGATGTATCGTGATGAGTTTGACACCCCTATTGTAGTGGGTTAAATTTTCATAAAGAAACTTCACAAAGCCTGATACTGTGGTATAGTTTCATATAATGAGCTAAACATTTCTGCTGTGTTCTAAGTAACCTCTTATTTAGTTTTAAATCTTATTGTATCTACAAGAAATTGAGCCCTTGGGGAAATCATTATTGTTTTTTGCAGTTCTAATTTTGCAGTCCTAATGGAAAAAATTCATTTCAGAGACCAATTTAAGTGGGAACTTAAGAGTTCTATAGCCTCAGTAGTATATTTCCAAGCTATAATTTTAGTAAATGTTATGGGCAGAGTCCGTTTCATACGTTATTTGGGTTTCTGAGTACTAGCAGTAATTGTATCTATATTTCAACTAAATAGGTTTTTAGTATACTGATGTCAAGATAGTAGATGCTGCATGAGATAAAAGATGTGCTGTTATTGAAGCTATAGTATTGTCCAATTTTAAAACTGGCCAGCCAGGTTCATTTGGACTTGGTAGGTGTGTATACTCACGCTTACTTGGAAATAGATCCATTGGGCTCTCAATAAGGCAAACTTGGGTGGCATTTTATACAGTCTAAAATAAGCACAGTATTAATGTTATTTATTGTTTAGTCCTCATATACTAGTTTAATGCAATTTCTTGATATTTATGTTATTTACATTTCTGAAAGATTTAGCTTGGGGCTTGTTATAGAGCAGTTGATTTGACAGAACAGAGGAGATATTTCTGTGTAGTGCCAGTAAATTTTCACACAGACTCGATGTTGCATTATCATTATTCAAGTGCTTGGTAACCTAGTCAACCTCTTTATTTTTACTATGGCTTGGATGACTTGTATTTCACATTGGTTTGATGAAGAAGATTGGTACGAAGGACAACAAAGAGTAAGGTGTTTTCTTCTATTTTTTTTTTCAATTGCTTTGCCTTTTGTCTCACTGCAGCTTTTTTGTTCTATTGTGTGTTCTGAACACAATCTGCATTTTGCAATGCAGTCCCATGATTGGATCACAAATATTTGAAAACTAAAACCAGATAATTGTCTTGTTTTTGTATTTAATTGCAGTAGAGTATTCAAACCTGGGGAAATAGTTAAGAAATGGTTGTATTGTGGTTACATATCCTTGAGAATATTGTATATTTTTAAAATGCCTGTTTTATTTAGATGAATGAAATGACACACAATAGTTAAGAAGACACACGATAAATAAGAACAGTTTACAGCTTAATGGATATTAAGCTTGTTTATAGAATTTTACTGTTGGTATTCTGAAGGTTGCTATATTCTTTTAACGGTATTTACTATAAGAAATAGTGAGTGTTGCTATGGCAATCTTTGTACAAAGGAAAACATTTATAAGATAATGTACACTTTCATTTTATTATATAAAGGTATATTATCATTTTTATGGGTTTAAAATAAAGTACCTTTTCAGATACTAAAGAGAAATTTGCATTTTGGTGCACTGGGGCATATGTGATCGTGAGTTGCATATAATACTGCACACTTTGCTGAAAGGTGTGTCTAAAGACCCTTCTGTTAGTATATCCTACCTCATACTGGTGTATGTATGTTGAACAAAATAAAAGAAGCAGAAGTATTAGGAAACAATTTAGTAAATAATTGATTTCAGGGGAAAATGCTTACATTCTACTCATTAATGTTTTCATCAATTCTCTTCCTAGCAGTCTTTTCTTTGCAAGCTTATGGAAGCATTATCAGGATACTTCTGCTATCTTTCATTGAGAGAACGATGAGAGGGTTAGTTAACCTCAGCAAGGCAGTATTATTATTTGACTTCAGTTCACCATCTGAGTAACTGAATGAATCAGATAGAGATATGAACAGACAGAAAATATTCAGATTTTTTCTCATTATAAACAATGTAACATATTCACCTGCTTCTAGGTACTATGAAAATAGATGGGCATTACTAAGGAATGGATGCCTAAACTTTCTTTATAATACTACAGTGCTTTTTAATGTTGTTTGTCTTTTGATGCACTTGTGTTAAAATATCATTTTTAGTCAGATGATGAACTATTTTGTGAGAGCATGCAGAAATGTTTGTATGGCAATACTTTTCACATGCCCTATATTAGTTTCTAAATTAAAATTGCTTTTATGTGCTATTAATTGGCTACTGCTTCTTAGATCCATTTTTGTGTTTCACTGTCTGCTCACATGTTTGCCCTTTGAGGTAATCCAGATAAGACGCACAAAGCATGAGTACTGTACCACTTTTACTTTAAGGTTATAGTAACAGAATCTTGCAAGTCTGAAAGAACTTACAGTATTTTCTCTTTTGCCTTTACTTTCCAGAGAACTAGGAAAGGCCCCCTCTTTGACACTCTCCATTCCCGGGTCATGTCTTGTCAGACCATTGTCTAGGCTGTGGTCTTCATCTTGATTCCAAAGGTTATTTTCATAACCCATCACATGCACACACCCATCCCCACTGTCCCTTTCTGGGCAGAAGGAACGATTGTAAGAAAATAAAGAATAGCTATTAAGCTGTGTATATCACAGTATTTCTAAAATGATGTAGATATTCATTCACAATGTTAACAGGTATTGGCTGACATATCCACTGTATCTTTCTGCAACTGTCCTTATTTTCTCACATTGTCTGGTCATCAGTTTCTGTCCTTTACTGTTTCAATATCAACTTTTAAGTCTGAAACAAATTTATAAATTTAGAAGGATATAAAATAGACATTTTGTTCATTATTTTTCTAAAAAATCAACAATATTAGAATTAGAGTTAGAATTCTTCATTGGCCAAGTGTGATTGGACACACAACGAATTTGTCTCTGGTACATAAGCGTTCAGTGTACATACAAGCAACAAGTGATAAATCATGATCATAATCATAAAATACAACACAGAGTGATAGTCATAGGCCACTAAATAAGCAACCAACATAAATCATACTAGGATACTAAATAAAACAATCAATATAAATTGTAAGCTATAACCAACACAATTCTTCCACGTAGACTAGTGTCTAAACTGCTGGACCTTAGACTTTCTTATTCAATCTGCCTTTGGATTATGGATTTCCTGTCTGGCTGCTCACAGAGAGTCAGATTAGGTAATCATACCTCTTCGTCCCTTATTCTTAGCACTGGTACACCACAGGGTTGTGTGTTGAGCCCCTTACACTATACTCTTTATGTGCATGACTGCATTCCCACTCACACTAGTAATACTATTACTAAATTTGCAGATGATACAACAGTGGTGGGACTCATCTTCAGGGGGGGGGATGAGTCTGCCTACTGAGATGAGGTGGACTGGTTGCTTTTGTGGTGTGGAGACAATATACTACCTGAGACTTCTCAGAAAACAACAACTGAATGAAAAACTGCTGGTGACCTTCTACTGCTGCATCGTAGAGAGTATCTTAACTATATTAACTTAATACACCTGTGTATGTTTTGCCAATTGCACAGTGGCAGATAGGACAGCACTCCAGAGGGTTAACGTCATTGCCCAGAAAATCATTGGTTTCCCTCTCCCCTCTTTGGAAAGCTTTATAGCTCCCGCTGCCTTAAGAAAGTTCAAAACATTGTCAAAGATCCATCTCATCCTGGACATCCTTTTTTTTGAACTATTGCCATCTGGCAGACGGTACAGAATACGAAAAACAAGGACAAATAGGCTGAAAAACAGTTTCTATCCCAGAGCAGTAGCTCTGTTGAATTCCACTGTATTCAGTGTTGGTGCAATGTCGGGGATGTGTGTGTGTTTCAATTCAGCGTATAGAATGTGAAGGATGTGTGTTTGTGTTTGTTTTCATGCTCCTGATGTGCACTGAAGATAGTGTTTGATTTCGTTGTATGAGGTGCAATGACAATAAAGTAAACTAAACAAAGTTATAATCATAAGAAGATAAGGAAATAGGTAATAGGAAAGATGAGAAGGATAATAGTAATATAGCCCGATGAGGTAGTTCAACAGTGTTGTGGGGGTTTGTTGTTTAGCCGAATGATGGCATGGGGGAAAAACTATCCTTGTGTCTAGTTATTTTGGCTTGCAATGTCCTATAGCAGTGATGGTGAACCTTTTAGAGACCGTGTGCCCAAACTCGAGCCCAAAAGCCAGTTATTTATCGCAAAGTGCCAGCACAGCAATTTAATCTGAATGCTGAGATTTTCGTTTAGAAAAAAACAACTCATACTTTAACATTTTTGTCTTAAAAGAGAAACACAATAACAGAACTTTCAATGATACAAACAATTTTTGATATTTACAATTTCTGGCCCACCTTAACCATAATTTCATTTAATTATGTTTTTACATTTCTGAACTGTCCATTACCCTCAAAGAGGGAATCTTGCTGATGGCAGCTCTGTTTCCAAATACATCTGGGCAACATTAATAGAGGATTTGAACCTGAAAATCAAACACAACATTTCCATTTATCTTTCCAGCAAGTGTATGGCCCACTTCATTTATTCTTAGACAGTGGAAAAATTCCTGATTGTGATGCTCCATCTACAAAATAGAAGTAATTGTGGATTGTCAAAAAGCCTGTTGCATAACATAATCAGACATATATTTTCAAATCCTTTTACACTTGGGCTAACATCCCTATCAATTTAGCCACTTGATTGAGAATTTATGGACTTAGAATGATTTACAGCAATTAAAATCTAGTGTGTTTATTCATCCTTTTGGCAAAAAGAGTGCTAGAATCATTAGAATATATCTTGGGTTTCTTTGGGGAAGGTGAGGGAATTTTTCTATCCTCATTTCTAGCTTGTTTTATATTATATTAAAACAACATTCAACAATTATTTTAAATTCTACAAATTAAACAGAGTCATTGATGATAACTGAAATAATCCATTCATCCTCATTTTTTTCAGAGAATAAATTATGATTCTAATATACTTTGTTGATATTCTGACTTGGCAATGTCCAAAATGCTTAGTTTGTACAACATGCTGGGCACATAGAAGGCCTTATTAGGCAGGTTGGATATGGCCTTGACTTGGTCGGCCAGACTGCATCTTGTTATGACTGAGGAGTAAATTCCTTGCTGCAGCTGCGAGGCGCGATTTTCCATCCCCATAGAAGACAATACTATAAACTCTGTGTAAATGATTAGACATATTTTAATAGCCAGTTATAGTTTACAATTAACTACTACATACGTTGAATTTTAATAAAGACATAATACTTCTCTAGGCACAGCAGACATTCTTACTAATGATAATGCAATGGCGGTATATGAAGCTAAAGTGTATTTTGGAAATAAAGCAAAAATCATCATTTTAAAAAAGCACACATGCTCATTGAAAAGGTATGTCTCAGAGAACCAGTAGTTACCAGGTATTGATATTGCTTACCTGTACTTCATAATACATTCACTTTTCTTAACTGTCTTCTTTAATAAGTCATCATTACAACTTATGTTAGAATTAATATCTTCAACAAGTAGGGTGTTTTTATTTTATAGCCAATCTGAGACTGCATAGCTGGAATCTGCAGGTTTTAGAAAAGAAGTGGAAATCTTTAAATGGCTTACATCTGTATGATGGTAGGAGTAACTTAGTCATTTAGCAATAAAATTTTATCATTCCAATTCATTTTATAAAAATGTAATATCTACATAAGAAATTTGAAAAAAAAAAACTTGCAGTTTTATTACTTTATTTGAGGGCTTAACATATTAAGCTACTACTGATGCTATATATTTTTTTATTTTTTTCCTTTTTCATGTTCATTTTCTTGGTATTTTTCTTGTCCTTTTATCAGTTTTGTATTGATGTGTTACAAGTATAGCAAAATACTTTCTTATTAATATATGCAATTCTACAGATGACACAAAATATTTATCTCATCTGCTCACAGTTGGGGAGTGTAATGCACTACCTCTAAGGTTCTTTCTATACTACCACACTAAATTAAGGATTTGTTGATTCTACATGCATTTTTACGTTAAATTTCTGTGATCTTCAAGCCAAAAGTGGACTTAATATTTTCATTTAATGTTAGGTGACCAAATCTAATAATGGATGAAATGAACTCAGCCCTTGATAGGTAAATATGTAAGAGTTCACATGGGTGTATATTCTATTCTTAGTTAGAAACTGCTAAAATTCTCATGAAAGGACTATCTTTGCTTATGTTTAGCATTGAGTTCTCCAGTGTTTTAATAAACACGGTGTTCTTGTGTGCATATATAAGGATAGAAATTGATAGGATATTCACTTTTCAGTTCAAGTATAATAAAAAACTTCAGTGAAATGATTTTTAAAAATATCATGTGTGTCAAAGTGAAGATATACTTTTTGTATGAGCAACTGTTGGTGGAATAATGGTGATTATCCCTGTTTTATTCAAAAGTTAGTCTTTAGTTAGCCATTTCTACCTTGTCTTGAACTGAAGGCCTAATAATCATGAGCACATATAGAACTTAATATGATATTGTCTGTGAGTACAATTTTCTTAGATCTTAAATCTGATTTATAGAAAAAGAATAACTGAAGTATTTGTCTTGGAGTCATATCCTGAAAATCCTTGTTTAATGGTTTCCAAATGTAAGTTTTATGAATTGTAGTGGAATTTATTCCAGACTTGTTTATTGGATTTCTCTGTTTATATTTTAGGCAAAAATGGCACAGGTTAAGCAAGTGGGTCTATTAGCAGCTGGCTGTCAACCATGGAATAAAGATGTATGTGCTGCCAGTGGGGATAGATTTGCCTATTGTGCAACTCTGGCTATTTATATATATCAGGTGAAACATATTTTAGATTTCCTTTTTTTTCTTTTCCTGCGGGTATATGAATATTTACTGTACTGTTCTCTAATTTTATATTTTTTTAAAAAATAACTTTTTAAAATTATAAAATATCCTTGATCATTTTAGACATTTTTTCAATCCATATTATTTCTGTAGATAATATAATAAACAATACCAATTTAAAATGCATATTTTAATAAGGCCTCCTGAACCATGGTTCTGCAGAATGAATGAAAAACCTAAAATAGGTGAACTAAAGGGTAAACTGAATAGGTGAACTAAATCCTTTCTATTTCTGTAATCTATATGGCTCAGGACCACACTTTGAGACTCTGAACAGATATTCCAGAAGGTGCAGAGAAAATAGAGAAAGGAATATTTCCCCAGAAAAATAGATACTATACTATTTAATTTTAATATAGCAAGATAAATATTGATTTAGAAGAATTTAATCATTTTTTTTTTTTGGATTTTTAAAATTTTAGTTGGATCATCGATATAATGAATTCAAGTTATGGGCAATTATGTCTGAACACAAGAAGACCATCACAGCTATTTCTTGGTGTCCCCATAACCAGGATCTGTTTGCAAGTGCAAGTGCAGAAAACCTAGTAATAATTTGGAATGTAATTGAGCAAAAAATTGCTGCAAAATTACACAATACAAAAGGTATGATATAAATCAAATGTTAACATTTATTTGCAACAAAAGCATTCATGTGCAATAAACCATGGTTTTAATGTAAGATTATTTTTCTGATTTAAATAAATTTGATTCAGAAAATAAAATAAAAAAAGAAATGAGAGAGATTAACTATTTTTTCCCCCAGTGGGTCATTGAGCAGGAGATACAGATGGCAGTTAGAACTTAAGCAATTTATCTCTTAGCAAAAGTGAGCTTGATCAGTTTGCACATGTAAAAAAGTACATTCTCTAAACAGACTGCATCTTTTGCATGCAACTTCCATTCAAAATATTATATTCAAGAAACATATCACTGCCCTGATATGTATTGTATTGTATGATAAAAACAAGAGTCTCTCTTTTCCCCTTGTACTGATAGTTATGTTTATTTTTGCTAAGATAATGCCAGATAAAACAATTATGATTGTTTTCCATTATATGGTACAATATAATGTTTTATTTTATTCCTCTGCTCTTGAAACATTTAACTATAATTGATTCCTGATTCTGAACTTTTTAATATATTTTCTTATATTATGATTTGGCAGTAAAGTATAGATCTTTATTCTGCCAGTCTACTCAGAGCATCTATTTTGCATCCAACTCCTATAGATTTGTTACTTTAAATTTAACAGTCATGGAAACTTCTTTTTTTAATCTCTTTTTTGTGTTTTGCTTGGAAATCTCAAGCTATATCTCAGAATTTATAGCAAAACAGAAATAATTGTGATTTATTTGAGATCATAGATCTAATTTTCTTTGAGTTTTATTTAATGGCATGTTTAGACATTATGTCTAAAAGATTGTTTTTTATCTTTAATTTTCTATGAAATAAGTTATAAACTCTCTTTACCAGTGTGGGAAAGAGGGTGCTTAGTTCTGAGGGAAAAGTACACTAAGTTGCACTATTAGTTAAATTCAGTGGAGATTTAGAAGTGTATTTTTTTCATTTATTGGATATCTTTTTATATTTCAGGTATTCCTGCGTCTCTTAGTTGGTGCTGGAATGTAGGTGATGCTGTTGCATTTGCCTCCCATAGAGGTCCATTGTATATTTGGACATTTTCAGGGCCAGAGAGTGGTGTAATGATACATAATGAAGCTCACAGTTTTATGTCAGATATTTGCCTGTTTAGATGGCATCCCAAGAAAAAAGGAAAAGTAGTGTTTGGTCATACTGATGGAAGTCTTTCTCTGTTTCAGCCAGGTAAGAAATTTATGCCAGGGCAAGAGTCAATGCATCTTCTGATTAAAACAAAGAAAGCTATTATTATGAGAGAATTTATTAAATGGTTTTCTTTTTTCAAATGTTATTCCCTTCACTCAAAATCTCAATGACATGCATCTTTGTAACCATTTTAGATTCAGAGGTCACCAGATTTCAATAGTCTAATAGATTTCACAAAATATAGAATGCCAGTACCATATATATTTGCTGTCAACATTAAATATATACAAATAAAAATGTAATTAATTGGCTGTTGGTATTGACTGTGATGTTGCATAGTGTTGGAGAAGATTCTTGAGAGTCCCTTGCACTGCAAAGAGATTGAATTGATCAATCCTAAAGGAAATCAACCCTGACTGGAAGAACACATACTGAAGCTGAAGCTCAAATACTTTGGCCACCAATGAAAAGAGAGGACTCATTGGAAAAGACCCTGATGTTGGAAAAGTTTGAAGGCAAACAGAGAAGGGAATGGCAAAGATAGAGATGCTTAGATTGTGTCATCAACACAGTGGTCATGATTTTCGGCAGACTCAGGGAGACAGTGGAGAATGGAGATGGTTAGCGTTCTGTGGTCTATGGAGTTGTGAAGAGTTGGACACAACTTAATGACTGAACAGCAGCAACAATTGACAGTGAAGCAAGACAGCTACTTTGGTATAGTGATTAAGTCATCAGATTAGTAACTGGGAGACCATGAACACTAATCCTGCCTTAAGCACAAAGCCAGCTGGTTGCCTTGGGCCAGTGATTCTCTCTCAGCCATAAGAAAGAAGGCAATAATCAACAATATCTGAAATTCTTGCCAAGAAAACTGCAGTGTCTACTCCAGAAAGTTGTTAGCAGCCAACATGGACTCAAGGGCACACATGCATAAACATATAAAACCCATTTGACAAGAAAATTAAATTTACCTTATATGATATTTTTTGTATTATGCATTAGAATGATTTAAAATAGTGCATATGTTTACCTATATTCCATAACAACTTAATTTTAACTATTTTCTCAGGCAACATTTTTTCTTTACTATGCCAATATCCTTCAGTACTCTGAAATTGAGGAATGCTTACTAAAATCATCTGAATCTATTCATTCTCATTCAGTACAAAATGGATGCTTTTCTATATTTGAATTTTTACATATAATCTTTTTATAACATAATTTTGATTACTTGTATTTTATTTATTTAAAACATTTATTTAGCCATCCATCTTATAAACAACTTTGGTTGCTTCCTAATCTAAATGTACAAAATGCTGTAAAACCATATCAAAACTATAAAACATTAAAATATTAAAATAGAGATGTGTGATCACATTTTTCTTTATTATTAAAGGTAATCTGTCTTTTTAGATACAAACATATGGGAGGGAATAACTAGATTTGATAGGAAAAGTCACATATCCAAAGAGCCCTGTGTATTGAAATCATGTTATATTAAAAACAGACTTATAGTAGATAGAAATGTAAATAATTTTGATACTACTATTTCAAGATTCAGTTTCTAAATTGCTGTAATCAAGATTTGTAGGCAATGAAGCATCTGTTTAACAGAGATTTAACAGAGTAATAGGACCTTGGAGGTCATCTAATCCAACCCCCCCCCCATCCAAGCAGGAGACCCTACACCCATGATGGCGAACTTATAGCACGCGTGCCACAGGTGGCACTCAGAGCCATTTGTGCAGGCACGTGAACTTCAGGCAAACTTACCTGTGCGTGCCTCCTGGCTGATTTTCGGCCAGTTTGAGGCCTTTTTTGGCCTGCTAGAAGCATGAGGGAAGCTTCTGCAGGATTTGCAGGCCAAAAAATAGGAAGTGACGAAACAGTCCTATTTTTCAGCCTGCAAAGCCTACAGAGGCTTCCCTCAAGCCTCTGGCAGGCTGAAAAAGACCTCAAACCAGCTGAAAATCAGCTGGGAGGTGCAGTGTAGGTAAGGGGGCAGTGGGGGGGTGGAATCATATGAGCATGTGCAGGGGTGGGGGGTCATGTGCATTGCCTTCTAGGTGCTGCCATGCGAGTGCAAGCATACATGCAATTTTTGGCACAGGAGCCTAAAAAGATTAGTCACTACTGCGCTGTCTCATTTCAGACAAATGAGAACTTCCAGTGTTGGAGCATTTACAACTTCTGGAGACAAATTGTTTCACTGGTTAATTGTTCTTAGAAAATTTCTTCTTAGTTCTAAGTTGCTTCTTTCCTTGAGTAATTCCCACCCGTCGCTTGTGAAAAGGGATCTCAGCAACGGTCATAAGTATGAACCAGTTGCCAAGCATGATAAGCATGATAGTCCCTTGACAGGAGAGGATTGTACATGACTGCTTCTTCCATTAATATTTGTGTCCATATTGCATTGGAGATAGGAATTCCCCACATGTAGCAGGAAGAATACATTGCAAATATATAGTAAAATGAATAAATAAATAGAAAAAAATCATTCAAATCTAGCATGTTGCTACAGAATGGCATGTGTTAATGTGAATCTATTTTAAACTAAGTAAGAGATTAGTTAAAAATAAAGTGAATGCACTTTCTTATTGTGAACCCAATGTTGCCAGGTATTGTTTTGTCTATTCAAAATAAAAAACCAAAAAAGACCTCCAAACCCTTTATTGCTATAGCTTGAGGCTGAGTCATTACTAAATAATTCAAGGCTGTCTTTTAATTATTAGTATTTAACATTTTATTCAACGTTTACTTTATTTTAACTAATTAGACCTCTATAGCAACTACCAACAATGGAGGCATTCAAGAAAAAAAGGGCAATGTTATTTTTGAAATACAAATAGATTTACGTCCACAATTGACCCCAAAATTTCTGTTGCTAAGTGAGATAGTTAAGTGAATTTTGCCGCATTTTACAACCTTTTTTGCCGTAGTATGTTAAGTGAATCACTGCAGTTGTTAGGTTAGTAAATATGGTTGTTAAGTAAATTTGGCTTCCCCATTGACTTTGTTTGTCAGAAAGTTGCAAAAGTGATCACATGATCCAGGACACGCTGACTGTTCTAAATATGACTTTTGTAGCTGCTAAATGTTGATCACGCAACCATGGAGATGCTTGCAATGGCCATGTGAAGAATGGTCATTAATCACTTTTTTTCAATGCCATTGTAACTATTGTAAATCGTCGAGAACCTGTACTAAGCATTTTATATTTTCAGTACAGAAGTTCATTATATTTACTTGGCTGTTACTCTGTCAGGACATGATTTGGAGGAAAAACTAATTCAGTGTATAATGAAAATTAGTTTACATATTTACATTTCAAATGTATGCAGTTATAAATAACCATTTGAACATAGTGATTCTGTACAGAGAATTTTTCTCTGTAAATGGATAAGTTGCATAATTTTTTTTTCAAGGTTGTAAGCATCAGAAACATGTTCTGAGGCCAGAATCACTCGAAGGGACAGATGAAGAAGATCCTATTACTGCTCTGGAATGGGACCCTCTGTCAACAGATTACCTTCTTGTTGCAAATTTGCATAACGGAATCCGTCTTGTTGATTCAGAATCTTTCTCCTGTATCACAGCCTTTAATCTTCCTAATGCAGCAGCATCTGTGCAATGCTTAGCTTGGGTTCCTAGTGCACCTGGAATGTTTATCACTGGAGGTAAAAAAATATTTTTCATTTATATTATAGTAACATAGTATGCAGGGGACACAACAGACTTGTTTAGGTCAGTAGGTTAAGTTTGTACCAAATTACCAAACTAATTACCGTATATACTTGTTTAGGTCAGTAGGTTAAGTTTGTACAAATTACCAAACTAATTACCGTATATACCGTATATACCGTATATACGAGTTTTTCAGCACATTTTTTGTGCTGAAAAAAACCCCCTCGGCTTATACTCGAGTCAGATTCCCCTCTGAAAAAAAATGGGGTGGAGCTCCGAAGCTGGGCAGCAGCTTCCTGCTTCCGTGTTTCCTTTGCAACTTTTAAGCATGGGGGTAATCGGAAGCAGAAAAGTTCTTGCTTGAGGATATATTGTTTTTTCTTTTTTTAACTGTTTTTAGGGGGGGGAAGAGCCACCGCCATGTGAGAATGCTCAGATACGAAATCTATCCGACCGAAAATAAGTGTGTGTGTGTGGGGGGGATTTTAACAGAGGGAAGATGTAGGGAGAAGGCAAAAGCGACGGAAGATCCTTCAGGGGAAACTGAGGGGGAGACTCACCCTTGGTCCAGATGAGCCCCCTTCCCCTTTCTCTAGGCTGAGAAAACAAAGCGAGCCGAGGTTGCTTCGGCTCCACTCAGCTTCGTTTCCTCAGCTCCAGCTGCTTTCAGTCCACTCGGGAGGAGGGGGAGGAGGTGGTGGTGGCGGCTCGCGTTGTTTTCTGAGCTCTAGGCTGAGAAAACAACGCGAGCCAAGGTCGCTCCACTCAGCTTCGTTTCCTCAGCTCCAGCTGCTTTCAGTCCACTCGGGAGGAGGGGGAGGAGGTGGTGGTGGCGGCTCGCGTTGTTTCCTGATAGTGAGATCATTTCCCAAATTAATTGATTCACTAACCCAAAAGAAGAAGATGTTGATGACAGTGGGAGGCAGGAGTCACTCTCTCCCTTGCAAGAAAAAAGCAAGAGTCGTTCTTATGATCTCTCCCTCTTTCTCTCTCTCTCCCCGTAATATAGTCAAGCCCTTTCCAGCATGCGGGATCCGCCCCGCCGCTTTGCACCTTGCAAATGCAAAAACCCCAGGATTTTGCATTTGCAAGGTGCAAAGTGGCGAAGGCAGATCGCGCGTGCTGGAAAGGGCTTGACTGTATTATGGGGAGAGAGGGAGGGGGGGAGAGATCATAAGAACGGCTCTTGCTTTTTTCTTGCAAGGGAGTGACTCCTGCCTCCCACTGTCATCAACATCTTCTTTTGGGTTAGTGAATCAATTAAACCTTTCATGATAGTGAGATTGTTTCCCAAATTTCCCTTAAATCAGGGAAGAAATCAGAAACAAACCTTTGGATTGAGAATAAGCCTGTTCCTATGATGCCATTTTTGTTCACTGCAGTGTGAAAAGTGTGAAAAAACACACTTCTTTTTCTTCATCTTCTTGTTCCCTATTTACTGGTCTCTTTCAAAGAGGAAATTGTGAACATCAAACTTATTCTCAACTGTCCTAGTGAAAGTTTTTATTGGTATCTATTTTTATTTTTGAAATTTACCAGTAGCTGCTGCATTTCCCACCCTCGGCTTATACTCGAGTCAATAAGTTTTCCCAGTTTTTTGTGGTTATATTAGGTGCCTCGGCTTATATTCGGGTCGACTTATACTCAAGTATATACGGTACATAATTAGTTATATAAAGGCAAGGATAAAACTAATATTTTAAAATGGTAATGATAGTTTTCTGACATCATTATCATTTCCTTCAGAAAGAAAGTTTTGCTCTCATTGCCTTTTTAGCTTATCTTTAATCTGATTCTAGAAAACAATCTGATGGGTTCAGAAAGTTGGGTAAGAAATGGGCAGTAAGTGCACGATATATACATTGGGAGATAACTTGCATTAGCTGGATAATATTAAATGACACTGAGAGCAGAATGTCCCTACCATATTTCAGTCCTATTTCTGAAGTCATGTTTAATGCTAATTAAAAATCCAATTACATTTTGACTTTTGTTTTTAATTATTGTATTATTTGATTAAAAATTAAGTTAATCTTTTTTTTAATATAGATTCTCAGGTTGGTGTGTTGCGTGTCTGGAATGTATCACGAACAGCACCAATAGATAATTTTAACTTGAAGAAAACAGGTTTCCATGGCTTACATGTGCTTAATTCTCCTCCAAAGAAGAATCGTAAGTATACATATTTGTTTTAGTTTTGAACATATAAAGCTGTGTGTCAAATCAATGAACCTAACATTTGGCTCTTAACTGGTCCTGTATGGCAACAAAATATGGGCCAAAAATTTGTGATAGTTCTTTTGAAACAGCCAGGACTTGCACATAAAGCAGTTCCTAGAGTCATTTAATAAAGGCATTATTTTTTAAAAAAAGTTTTATTAATTTTCTACTATTACATTTAATTAGTGCTTAATAAACATGATGTTATCTAGGTTATTTTGTTTCTTAACAATACAAATTATATTTCCAATCTTTACCCCTTTTTTCCAGCTATTGATAAAATAAATTCCATGTTTGATATTATTCTGTATCTTCTTTCTGTTTAAGCTTCAATGTCCATTTCTGCACAGTCCAATATCTTCTTAATTATCTCTTCATCTAATGGTATTCATTTTTCCAATGCTGCAAAAATACAATCCTCGCTGCTGTTAATACATGCGATATTAAATATCCATTTTGTTTATCAAATTTTTCCAGTACTATACCTAATTTAAAAAGTTCAGGTTTAAAATCTACATGTTTTCCTGACATCTTTTGTAGCCACATGTCTATTTGTGCTTAAATATTTTTTGCTTTAGCACAAGTCCACCACAGATGGTGCCAGGCTTTTGGTTACATTTCAAACATTTATATTTATATTTTGAACATTTTGGCTACCTAACAGGTGGTAATTGCCATCTATAAAACATTTTATATGTTTTCTTTGTAAGAAGTTGCCATTGTTAATTTATAATTTCTTTCCCATATATTTTGCCATTCCTCTAATTCTATATTATATCCAAAGTTCTTGCCCACTCTATCAGTGTTTCTTTTACTTGTTCATCTTCCATTTTCAAATTTAATAGAAAGTTATATAGTTTCTTTATTTTTCATTGTAGTTTCATTTGAATCTTTGCACGAGCATCACTTAAATCTATTGTTCTCTTAAACTAAATTAACTAGGAAAGGATTTCACAGTATCAACAAAAATTACTATAAGAAACTCCTAAATATACTTGCAGAAATTGTATTCCCTGCCATCCAAACTGGTAAAATCCCCAGGCACATTTCTTGCTATATTGTGCTGCTACTTCAATTTATTGTGAAGTAAACTTGAAACATACTAATGAGTTTCCCTCTCCTAATTATTCCCAATGGCTAGATATTGCATCATTCTTCATATTGATTTACATTTTTGGTGTTGCTTTGTCAACTACTTTTTCATCAACATTCTTTAATAATCTTTGTTTTGATGCATATCTGACACAATAACATGAGAATAGTGGAAAGATCATTGAGATTTTGCATTATTGCCAGTCACCCTGTGCCAAAAATAATCTTGCTAAAATAATTTTTGGTAACATAATAACATAATTTTAAAAAACCTATGCATTTCCTTATCAGAATAGCATTAGTTACCTCATAGTTCTGTCCTCTATGTATTAAAGTGGTTCAGTTTTTAATAATGTGTAGGACTTTCTCTCTTGTTAGTGTTGTTTACCAGTATTTCAAATTATCTTTCTGAAAATATCAACAGATGTTTGTTGTACATTTTCTGAAAAAGAGACATTTGCTTGACTCCGGAATTTGTATGATTTTTAAATTTCTATGTTATTTAATAATCCAATTTCTTATGTCACAAATCCTAGCAGGTTTTCTCCTTCTGGTGTATCTATGTTATTTGTTACTTATCCTAAGCGTTTGTAATTATACATTCTTTGCATCATTTCCCCATAAGTATCTGTTCTTGTTTATTTTCTTCATTTGTGCAGGACTTCCTATTGTTTTTAAAGAAATATTTTTAAAGTAGTTTTTTTTGAGATCCGGTCATTAACCAAAAAGTAGTTATGGTTCCTGCATTAAAAAATCTTTTCTGGTTTGAGTTTAGCTTCTATTGATGCTTCTATTGCTGCAGTTTTAAGTACAGTGGCACCTCAGTGGCACCTCAGTGCTTCATAATTAATTGAATTTGGTACTCGACACATTTTGAAGCAATGATCTTGTCCTGGTACTCATCTTTCTGCTGATACTCAATGTTCAAAATAGAACTTGCTGGTGTCAGCCACCTTATGATTCACTATTCCATCTGGCCTAAATAAAGGTCATATAGTTTGCTCAGTAATTGTTTTTAATACTTGTGACTTCCGGAATAAATCCCAGACACCACTGTAATCTGTTTTGGAAAGATTTGGCTCTCTTGATTTACCCTTTTAAAAAACCTTTCCATTTTTAAAAGAATCACCCTAACACCAAATGCGACTAGGCTATGTTTCTTTGAGTTTCCCATTTGCATTTAATTCAAATTGGTGATTTTGTGGTAATATTGACTAATCAATTAAACAATACTCCCATCTTCCATGAAGTGTTTTTTATCAGTTGTGCTCCTTTGCTTGGATTATTTATTTATTTATTTATTTATTTATTTATTTATTTATTTATTTATTTATTTATTTATTTGATCTCTATGGTCCCTTCTCAATGTGTGTCTCTGGGGCAGCATGGTGAAGTATTTCAGTGCATAAGAATAATCAAAATCACTCAGTATTACACTTAGAATTATTTGGAAATAATTCTCTGTTTCAGAGCTCCCTTTGTACGTGGAGTGAAAACAATTTGCATGTTATCTTAAAGTCATAATTTTATATTTAATAGTTGTATTACCCTATATGAAGGGACTCTTGGAAATGAAGGCTTATTGCAGAAGATAGTTCTTCTGCCTCCTTCCAGTGATGCTTCAAAGAGATTATTTTCCTTCAGAGTGATGCCATAGTCCTCTGCTTACTCTCTATTCCATTTATGGGATTATCAACCTGGTTAAAATTGAAAAAAGACCCTGCACCTTTAGGAAGAACATTGGGAAGCAAAAATAGTTTTAAATTACTAAATATCTTGGGCATAGAATCAAGTTGATTATAATTAATAAGTGTTTAAATGCCAAGTAGGTATTGTTCTGGGTATCAATAGCTACACAAATTTTGATTTTTTTGATAGCTGTTCTTAAATGGCTATTATTTTCTCAGTATTCTGGGACTTATTTTTTGCGTCTCAGATTTAACAGTTCTCTCCAACTATAATAATGTTTTGTGTAACTCTTGTAATAGATTATTCAAGAATATTTTTTTTTATTTATAGTTAGCAGCAGATTTAATGCTAATAATATTTTACCTTTTCATTCAGCATTTTTTTCACAGTCTCCTACCAAAAACCATCATACGTCATCTACAAGTGAAGCTGTTCCATCTCCAAGTCTAACACAGAATCAAGCATTTTCACTTCCTCCTGGACATGCTGTCTGCTGTTTTATGGATGGTGGAGTGGGGCTTTATAACATGGGAGCTAAGAAATGGGAATTTCTTAGAGATTTGGTATGTTTGCTCTCTTACCTAAACAACAGATTTAGATCAGTTCAACTGTATTTTATGTAGTAATATAATCTTATTCTAGAAATTATTATCAGAACAGTATGTGCAATATAAGTTGTACTTATATATAGATGCCAGTCGTCATCTGTTGCTTTTATCATCAAAGTTCCATTACCATGTTTGCATCTTCTACTGTCATGGCTATGATAATAATTAATAGCAGTTCTTGGTAACTCCCTGCTATAGCCATTACATGTTTCCATAATAGCCATCCTTGAAGATATGGATTATCTAACAGAAAATATTTTTGTGTATGTGAAACACTAACAAAATTACAGTCCAGTAAATATATAGCATATAAAGAAAAACAATGGAAGAAATACATTTCCCCATTTTGATAAAAATAATAAATAATGTAGTGGAAGAATAGTATCTAGTGTGATACAAAACAGTAATTTAGCAATTTCTGTTAGCAATTAGTTAACATAATTGATGGAATGATAATCTACAAGAATATTGAAAGATCCTATATGGTTGGTGTGATGAATACATAATACTGTGAAATTTTCACAAAGCACATTTAGTGGATTTCAATAGTCCAAATTTCTATCTGGACATCCCCCTAAAATAAAACAATGATTATTGAATCTGCGGTAGTCTCAAAATAACACTGTCAATTTTATTTTAAATGTAAATTAGATTAATTTGTCATTTATGTAATTATAGACATTTCTGAAATATTTCCATATTCAGTGGATGTTCAGAAGTAACACAAGTCTTCTTTCCCAGAAAGGTCCATAAGAATAAGATTGCCACACATGCAGCCAAAAAACATAAAATGCTGTCAATCAAAGTATCTCAGTGACAATAATAGTCAATATTTATGGACATTAACAAAACTCTAGGTATGTGCATATCTGCATTTCACAGAAACCTTTGTACAACCCCTAATAACTCATTCCTCATTCTGAAGGAGTGGCCACAACATCATATTATTTGGATCTGGAAAAGTACTTCATCTGTGCATATGTACAATTGTATCTGTGTGGAATAATCTGGATGAAGGGCAGCTTAGAAATATGAGAATCAATAAATAGACTTTTGCTTTGAGGTGCATTTATTTTAAAAGATAAAACTAGGAGAAAAGAAAACATGTACTATGATATAAAGTATACAAGTATTCTAAGGAGTTCATTTCTGTTCTAGGGTCATGTTGAAACCATCTTTGACTGTAAATTCAAACCTGATGACCCTGACCTTTTAGCTACAGCATCATTTGATGGAACAATAAAAGTATGGGATATAACTACTTTAACAGCTATCTGTACCTCTCCTGGCAATGAGGGAGTCATATATTCACTTTCATGGGCTCCAGGTAGGAATATTGAACCTTAAAATTTTTGATACACAGTTGAAAAGAAAATTCTCACTGGTTGTGGGAGGTTTTTTTTTTAAAGTGGGATAGCTGTGTTAATATTTTGCAGAAATACAGTGTTTGTGCAGAGCATTAATTACTAACTTTGCAATGTTACCAATAATCCCCAACATTAGACCTTCAAGAGGTTCCCTTGAGATATTGGTGCATTTTGTGAAAAAATTGCATGTTGTGGGAAGTATATTCTAATCTTTTAAATTCCTTTTTGCTAAAGTTCACAATTGAGTTCAGAATATTAATAAATACAGCCAGTTTAACTCTTCAGTCATTGCTTTTTAATAAGTGAATAAAATTATAACGACCTGTACATAGCAATGCCTTTGACAGAGTATGTTGCAAAAAGGAGAAATAACAATAATTATATTAACAAATTTAATTCATAAAAAATGTAGAACTCAATTTAGTATAGTATAGCATTTTTAGTGTTCTTGATTTTTAATGTAAGAATTTACCATTAACTATGTTTGCAATGTATTGTGGGCATTAATAATAGCTCTTATGGATTACATGGGTAATCACAAAATATGGGGTGTGGTAAATTATTCGACTTGATTGCAAAAGAATACCAGTTTCATAAAATGTTAATAGATATATATCTTGCTTAAGAATACAAGTTATTGTTCTGAGTAAATCTTGAAAGGCAAAACAATACTTTTTCCCTTTCCTACTTACTAGATGGATTTTTGATCTTATTTATTTTAATAACGTGAAATTTGCATTTGAAACAGAACATAGTACAACTTCCTAAATCTTGTATCAGTATAAAGAGAAATTGAAGATTAATGTACCATCAAGTCAGTGACCACATGGATAGATTTTCTCCAGAAGGAGCTGTCTGTCAGAACTTCTAATGGTTGTTATCCATTGCTTCTGTAACTGAGCACAACTTGCTAACAAGCAATTAGAGAAAGCTTTTGTCAGGTAGAAGATTATGAATGAGTTTGTAGGGTTAGAAGTGTCCTTTAAAACTGGACTTTCAATTCAAGAAGATGTAGTTTTCACAGTGTTACTGATTAAGATACTGAAATAGGAAAGGAAGATAAATACAATAAATCTTCTGTATTTTTATTACTTTATTCTATAAAGGAGACTTGAATTGTATAGCTGGTGCAACTTCAAAAAATGGTGGTTTCATCTGGGATGTATCACGAGGCAAAATGATAACTCGCTTCAATGAGGTAAGTTCTTTATTTTGCTTGTTTTTACTAATGTTTATTCAAAAAAAGTTATGTCAATTTATACACTGTGTACTAGCAATCTATTAACTAAGTGTGAATGAATGAAAGTTCATTCACACTTAGTTAATAGATTGCTAGTACACAGTTAATAGATTGCTAGTACACACTTTTGGGGTATTTCTCCCCAAAAGCCTAAATATTCTACTGTGTTTTTTATGAAAGGAGACAAATATTTCCTGTAAAATGAAATGGAACTAAAATAGCTTGTAGAGGGATCTAGGATAACTCAGCGTGGCCATCTCAGCGCGGCCATTTCAACACAGTTTTGAGTATCAATATGTTTTGCTTGAATATTAAAATATTCTGAGGCTTTACCCATTACTTATATTGGTACTTTTAAGATTTTTTTTTTTAAACAAATTTTATTAATTTTACAGAAAACACAATACACAAACATACAAAACACAAAACATAAACAAAACTAAAAGATCTTTTCTGAAGGTTGTCTGATCCCGGGTTAAAACTCTTCACACAGACACAAATTCAAACATCATATTCACTTTATATATCCTTCCATATCTTATTATCATTTCCTTTTTTTTTTATAAACCATTTTTATCAATTTTATAAAAACAATGCACAAAGAATCAAGGCATAACAGCTTATAAATTCTTTTCTAGGAAAAAATAATAATAAAAAACCAATAGAACATAACAATTCCAAATTATAGTATCAATACTTTATCTATTTAACTTCATATCTTATCCCTACTTCTCCTTTTCATCCAAATTATTTTTTGTTAATTAAAATTTTATTGCCTTTTATCAATATACAAAATCCAAAAAAAAAAACCATAACAAAACCTTTATATATCCTTTCATATCTTATTACCATTTTCAGTAACATTCTTTGTCTGTTCTATTTCCAACTATCCATTCATCTTTTTTCTTTTACTATACTTCTCCTATACACCAATTGGAGTAACGTCTATAACTCATTACCCTAACTTAAAAGTACTTCGTATAACAATTTTTCTTGGGATTCTGTTTAAAAGATTCTAAAATTACATAATGAATTTTATACTCTAAATACACATATAAAAACACAATCTTATGTACCCTCCAGAATCCCTCTTTTATCCTAAATTAAATTCACCCATTGTCTCTAAATAAACTTTTTTTCTTTAGATCTTGCTTCCCCCCATTGAGGCTTCTCCTCCCCCCCTTTCTCTCTTGCTTATTCTTCTCCTTGCCCTTTTTACCCCTTTGTTTTTCCTCCTCCCTTTTCTTACTCCTTTTCCTTTGCTTTCTAACCTTGCCTCCACCTTTTCGCTCATTTTTCTC
Source organism: Hydrophis major (assembly GCA_033807585.1). NCBI lineage: Eukaryota > Metazoa > Chordata > Lepidosauria > Squamata > Elapidae > Hydrophis > Hydrophis major. The sequence continues at coordinate 58,935,070 of CM066333.1, read as the reverse complement.
TTCTTTGGTTGTTTTTATAATTCTTAAAATCCCCTTTTTCTTATCCTTTTTCTCCTCCTCTCCGGAAAGGACCCATTGTTCATCAAAGATGGCTTCTTCTTCCTCTTCTTCCTTGTCCCAGTCCTTCTGCTGCGTAATCAACTTTTCATAAGTACATAACGCCATTTCTAAGAATTGAAACAAAGCGCCCAAAGTATCTTCCTTTTTATATTTTTGATATTCAGTCTTTAGTTCATCCACAAGCGATGCCATCCTGAAAAGAGAAACTTTCCCCAAAACAACCACAAGTATTTTTAATCAAAAACAATTCAAAAAAAGTTCCAAAAGTTAATACTTTTCTTCCTTCTTCTCTTTCTCTTTCTGGGGTTAATGTTTAATCAAAGAGGTCCAATTACCATATATCTTTCTTTGGGATTCTAGGCAATCTCCTCCTTTTTCAGCTTCTGCTCCAATTTTTTTTTTCTCTCCCTTCCCACTTGCAATATCAATTTTAAATAATCAGAAATCCATACCTCCAACAAGGGTTTTCCAATTTCTTAAATCTTTCAATGTCCAAAAATTCTTTTGTCCCTTAGCTTCAACTCTCAAAACAATTCACTTTCAATGTCCAATATATCCAAACATTTGGTACTTTTAAGATTTTTTTTAAGGGTCTGTGGTGATGCAGTGGTTAGAATGCAATACTGCAGGCTACTTCTGCAGACTGACAGCTGCCTGCAGTTTGACAGTTCAAGTCTCACCGTCTCAAGGTTGACTCAGCCTTCCATTCTTCTGAGGTCAATAAAATGGAGAGCCAGATTTTGGGGGGCAATATGCTGACTCTGTAAACTGCTTAGAAAGGGCTGTAAAGCACTGTGAAATGGTACATAAGTCTAAGTGCTATTGCTAGCGCTATTGGACTAATTTAATTATTAACTGGTATTCAGAAAGGTTTTTTGTAGGGAGTTAAGTCTATTTTATTTTGGCACATCTTTCGGGCTCGTTAAAAGATTCCATAAAAGCTACACTGGATATTAATTCCTACTTAGCTCTATTTTATTGTTCTATTTTATTTTTAGATTGCTGAGTGTGAATGGAATGAGTTTTGATTGGCAGTTTTTCCAAAGGCTCCCTGGCAGGCTAATATAAGGGTTGGTTATTAACATAATTGTTCAAGTGAAATTAAAAGGATTCCACATGGTATTAATGGTATTTTTTTCTGTGTAAAACTGCTGTCTGGTCTGATTAACAAATTGCTACAGTATTTAGACAATGCTGAGAAGTAACTTGTAGTTCAAAGAGGGAACTCTTTGATTAGTTCGTAGTTCAAAGAAACCTTCTGAAAGCAAAGGTTTCCTGACTCTTTCCGGCTGCTGAACAAATAACCAGGGAGTGCAGTTTGTCAAAGAAATTCAACTGACAAGAAAGAGGACAAAGAAAATAGTGTAATTCACAAGAGGATGAAAAAGCAATTGATTAATTGCTACTGCTGGCTGTTTCCTAACTACTACTGATTGCTCATTATATGTGATAGGAGAATTGTTTGCTGTAACTTCAGTAACTTCAGGATGCATATACAGGTAGTCTTTGACTTACAACTACAATTTGGATCAGACCTTTTATTGTGGTCATTAAGTGAGTCACATTTGATTTTACAACCTTTCTTTACTGTGGTTGTTAAGTGAATCACATAGTCATAAACTGAATCTGGCTTCCCTTATTGACTTTACTTATAACAAACCCCCTGAGAGGGTTGCAAATGGTGATGACATGACTCAGGATGCTGCAACCCATCAGAAGTACATGCCAGGTGTCAAGTGCCTGAATTTTGATCATGTGACTGGGGAAACTGCAACGGTTGTGTCAGACTGGTCATAAGTAAGTCACTTTTCTCAGTGCCATTGGAACTTCAAATGGTTGTTAAACAAATAGTTGTAAGTTGAGGACTATCTGTAAGGCAGCTAGTGAGCTCATTAAGTGAACAAAGAGGATTTAACAGGGCTGCTCCATTCTCTCCCCCAAAAAACATGGTGGTGGCCAGATAAAAAGAATAGAAATTGAAAGAGTAAGTAAAGAAATCAGAAGCAAAACTGTCCATATGCCAGCATCTTAGGGAAGGTAGGGTATTCTTAAATGAAACAGGGAATATTTATAGAGAGACAATATTCCAAGAAGTGTCATTAGGGATAGAAGAAAGTCAAGTAGGAGGAATTTAAAAAGATAGTGTGTAGTCTAAGTCTTATCAAAAAATCAATTTTTTTTAATTCTTTAACCACATTAAAAAAAATGGGAGTTTTTTCTGGGTAAAAAGAATGAGATGAGTATAATGGTCCAATCTAGAGCAAGTCAATAGAAGTATATAGAAAGGTAGAGAACAAATATTATATGTAGAGTAGTGCTAGAGATTCTTATACTAAATTATAAAAAATGATTCTGCTTGTTGCCCCTTCTCTCCAAACCAGCTATTATAGAACTTTCAAGAAAGCCAGCACATTATGGGATGCTTCAGTTACCTTAGCTAGCTCAACCAAGTTTTCAGTTTGCCCCAAATTCCCCAGGGTCTTTTGCTGATTATTTCTTTTTTCAAGCAAGTCAAAGAGATAATTATGATGGATTTTATCTTAATCAGCAGAGAAATAAACTAACATAGCATGGAAAATTTGAGAAGTGGCAATATCATCTTGGGATTCAGGCTACGATGGCTTGTGAAAGAGCATAATATACTTGTACATGTGCATTAGAGTTCAGGGCAGTCAATTTCAACAAATTTAGAGAAGTGTTAGGCAGACTCAGTTGGACTGATTCTCATATCAAAGGGACAACAGAAGACTGGGAACTTCCATTTCTTCTATATATTCATTTTAATTCAATGGAAAGTTACCATCTATATATCCACAATGGTTTCCCAATATGTCACTTCTCATTGGAATAATTTGCAGTTATACTTCCAGAATCTATCCAAGAAGGTTTTTAACGTGTATGTGTCTAGTTAAGAAGACATATAACTTCCTTTATCTTATGTCAGAGTAAAACATCGGCATACGTTATAATGTTTTAAATGTGTGCCATTAGTTGCTGCTTATATCTCCAAGTATCTTCAAAAAGCATTAAATATTAAAATTTATATTTAGAATTTTTGAAATTATAGGCAAAAAGTAGGTATTTACTGTATATTGCTTATATGCTTACACATATTCACTTTATATTTTGTTACTAGAATAAAAAACTTCCATAAGAAGTTGCCTCAGTTCAAGCTATTTGAACATCCATATCAGTATGAATTGCAGAATTCTTCAGTATTGGGGCATCTAGTGTGTAATTCTACTTGTAACAGCACTTTATATACCTCAGAGTTCATTACACTCATAGCAAGAGTCTATGAGAGAAAGTCTAATGGTACAAATTAAATATAATTTAAGTTGAATTTCATTGAATAAGTTTCCTACCTTTTTTCTTGTACCTCTTAAGATGCAAGTATCTTCCTAAATGACAGTCCATAATTACGTACTTCATTCAGTATATAGTAAAGTGTCAAATCTTTGCAGTTTCAGCTAGCCATATTGATTTCCTGGTCTCATTGGTAAAGCCTGGATATGTATTTTAAATCCCACCATTGCAGTTCAGAATAAAATACTATCATATTTAATCAGTAATTATATTTAAAATATTAATTTAAGAATTTGATACTATTATATACTGTATGTCACTTGACATACAAATTCCAAATTTTGATAGGCAATTAGATGCTTTAAAACTATTTTATTAGGAAATTTAATAAATGAGCATGTAAGAATAATTATAACAATTTGGATCTGTACATATAATTTTGTTCTAATATTATTTATAAGGCTATGTACAACTTTCAAAATAAGTGCTTTAAAATATATGGGAACACAAATAAAGCATTTTGTTCCAATAATTAAAGAAGTCAGCTTTTTCCAAATCCGTGTCGTAGCTTCAGATGTTCCTTTTAGCAATCCTCTCATGCATTCTCATGCACAACTGATATGCTTCATTAGTTTTTCCTTCTCATATTGAAATAGCTACGCTTGTGTTTGCATGCCTGTATAACTGGAAACAGCTTCCAAGGCAGCTGTGCTTCCCTGAAAAAAAGATGGAACTTTCTCCACATTTTAAAAAGAAGTTTTGTGTAAATGTGCTTGGAAATGCTCCCTTTTAAGAATTTTCACCCCACTAGTTAGTCATTTACTCAGTTCTTCATTCCATTCAGTGACTAGTATTCTGTTTAGAAAACATAAATGTTAGAACATACCAGATTAAAGATGATGCAAATATTATAAAATTGGTAATAAATAATAAACAGAAATGTCTAAAATGTCAATGTAATTGATTTTACTAACAATGAAACAACATTTGGCCACATTTAAAGAATCAGAACCATACTAGTGAGCTAACAATTGTATATCAAATCAATCTGTAGAAGCCTACACATTTAATTAATAAGGGGATTACAAAATATAACAGTGCCTTTCATTGAATGAACAATAAAGTAAAATGTGTCATTTCTTCCACTACCCCTTCACAAGAATAGAATCTAGAGAGAAAGGACTTTCCCAAATTTTCTATCAAACAGAGCTGGTGAGAATTGAGAAAGACATAATCGGCATATCAAAGTCAAAATGGTAATAAAGATCTTTCTAGGATAAGGGGGAATGTTCATAGATACATGGATAAATAAGACAAAAAGGAGTCAACTATTTCTTATTGATAGGCATTTTACATTTTTTGAAGCATGGGAAGAATGGAATCTTCTGCATTGCATGGAGTCATAAAGATTCCAAAAGGATAGCAACCTGCAGTGGTGATGGATTCTGGTAAGTCTCATTTGAAACCAATTTTATTTGCCACATAATTCTTGATTATACCTAATTGTATGGCATTTTAGGAAATGATAAATTGACAAGGCATTTCATGTCCAGGAACATCACATTTTTCTTCCAAATATGTATATGATGTTAAAGAGTTTATTTAGTTATATGTTTGTTTTATTAGACTTATACCTACTGCAATCTTGGTGTTTTACCATATGTCAGTAGAGATACAATATCTCTAAAATTATTAGGTTTTTACCTTATGGAACGGTGGGGACTGATCAAATTTCTGAGGAAAGATTTTTCCAAAAGCAACTGCACCAACAGGGAAATTACCTGCTTTACCTCATGGAAGTAGGATATCACAAGCTCTTTTTTTCACTGATCAGATGTATCAAAACTGGTTGGAGAAGATAATATTGCATGTATTCTTGTGCCAAGCAGCATAGGCTTTAAAGCCAAAACTACCTTTAGTTTTGACTTTAAATTGAGAATCTAGAGATAAGCAGTAAGAGTCTTATAATGGTGATAATGAATATAATTCTGAATTCCATTTTTACAAGACTGAAACATAATGGTATTTTCTCTATTAATAGGCTTGTATTGTGGGAAAAAAAACACGAGGCATAGAATTCCAGCCCTTGCATGCCTTCACTTGAGACTTAAGAAGAGATTGGACTGCCATTTGTCAGAAATGGTGTAGGGTCTCCCACTTGGGCAGGGGATTGGACTAGATTACTTACAAGGTCCCTTCCAACTCTGATTATCTGTTAATCTGTTAATCAGATAAGTAGAATTGAAAGAAAATGAATGGCCCAAGTTGACCCAGTAAGCTTCCTTGGCTGAAGATGAACCTGGGACTCTGATTCTAAATCAGCATTTCATATCCACTGCATCTTTTATGAAGTTTATTATGTAGGCATAATTTCATCATAATGCTCACTTTGGGATAAATTAGAGCTCCACTGCTAAATCTCCTTTAAAAAATCTGGCAATGGAGCTCTAGTTTTCTGATGAAATGCAGACTAATAAAAGATCATAATGTAGAATTGCATGTTACTTTGAAAAAGACATTGATACAGATTTATCAATAACATAAATAATACTCCAGAGGAATGATTTGTATGTATTCACATATACAATGCATCATAGGATTGCTTGGTTTGTTTCATATGGTTGATAGAATAGACTTCTTTTGTGATTATATATTTCTAAAAATTGTTAAAATTAAACATTTATTGCAGTAACTTTAGTTGCATGTTCTCATAAAACCCAATTGATTTCTGATATATTTTTTCATGTTGTAATTCAGCATTATTCGGACAATTGATGGCAAAATTCTCCACAAGTACAAACACCCAGCTGCTGTTTTTGGCTGTGACTGGAGTCAAAACAAGTAAGTTATTATTACATATAGTTCCTTATATATTTATCTCATGGTACTAAAAATAATATTAAAATCACTGTCACTTATATAATATATAATTAGTTGGTTTAGGCTATTTTTTTCTAATACTGTAACATTGTCAGATAAGATCAACATGAACTTTACTTTGTATTACCTTTTTTTCCAGTGTTACCACTCCTCATTATTGTTTCATTAAGCCTGACATGTTCTAGTTATTTACCAATTATGATCAAGCATTCTCTACATTTTAACCATATTCACACGTAGCATCAAGAGTTAAAGTTAATATTGATAAAAGTTGACTGAAGTATGCATAATATAATTATTTCAATTAATTAAAATAGTATTTGCTGACCCAGTTAATTTAATTTTATCTTTGCTTCATAATGACGGGCAGTTATAACTGCTTGATTAGTATCTTGGATTAGAATAGATACTATGGGAACTTTTCCTAAAAGTCAAGATAAAAAAATGGATGATGCCATGTGCTGTGACACGAGAATTTTGAAAGTATGCTTTGTTTCACCACTTGAAAGCAGATTTGCAAGCAAATAAAATCGGCTATGCTGACAGAATTGTTCAAAATTATGATTAGACTTTAGTTATGCCAGTCTGCCCCTCCCCCTTTTTTTCTTTTTCTTTTTTGGCATTGTTTGATAGTTTCACAGCTTTGACAGAGGATAAAGATGAAAAGAAATTTTCCTCTGATATATTTTATTTTATTTATAAACATTTCTTAATTTTATTTTTCATCCATGGCCAATTATAATATACAAAAATAATAAAACATAGTGTAAATACAAATAAGTATTGTAACAGATTTTCCACTAAGGAAATTAGTATTATTTTCAACTGAATGTGGCAAAAAAGGAGTTGCTCTTAACCTGTGATGACCCAGGGTGGGATACAAAACAAACACAGTCACAGAAAACATGTGAAGCCCTTTTATTCCTTCAGTTTGCTTCCAAGCTCCGAATATTTTTGACAGAAGACAAAAAAACTCCCACACGGTTACACGAAGAAGTGAAAAAGCAACATAAACCAGGCAAGATAAGGGCTGGAGGATATCCACAGATAACACACACTAGGAGGGATGCCAAACTCAGAGAGGAACTATAAACTAAAGATATTTATATGATTTTGTTTCCAGCATTTGCCAGTACACAGGTCCAAACTCTTATTCAGTTGTCATACCTGCAGCCCATGAAGAGGATCAAGGCCCTCTCCTCCCAAGGAGACCACATCTCTCCCTTATCCTCTCCTCCCTGTGTGCCCTAGGATGGAGAGGGGATGGGCCTGGATCCTCCTCTGACTGCTCAGACAGCCTCTGCCCTTCCCTAGCCTCCTCCACAACCTCCAGAGCCACACTTCCACTCCCTGTCGGCTGTTCCTCCTCTCCCTCAGTCAGTCTCCACCTGGGGCATGACACAGCTATTGTTGAAAACTATGCTAGCCAATATTTGTGCTGAACTAGCCTACAGAAAAAAGGCATTTAGAAATGTTAGACTTAATTTGGTTCATATATTACAAAAAAGCTTCCCAAGGAAATAATGGGATATATAAGAAAAAACTAAAAATTGTTTATTTATGTAACTCCTCTGTTTTATATATCAGAGATTTCAGATTAAATTGTATTAGATAATAAATAGTGAAGACTTTTAAAAATAAATTTTTACATTTTCAACATTATTTTAGGAAAAAATATTTGTTTTAGTAATCAAGACAGTGATATGCCAATAGTGAAACATTTTGTAACAATTTTTTCTTTTATATGTGCTGGCAATGCTGTAAACCCCAACTGTACTGGAAAATGATTGATTGTATATACTGTGTTTTCCCCCCCAAATAAGACCCTGTCTTATATATTTTTTGCCACCAAAAAAGGCTCCAGGTCTTATTTTCGGGGGATGTCATCCACTGACCAACCTCACTTGTGCGCATCGCCCTCTGGCCTCCTTTTCGCTGTCAGAGGCCTTCAGGAACTTCTTCTGTGGCTGGCAAGGCTTTCCTGGTGGCCTCTGCAGCTGATAACACAACTCCAGATCAATCCGGAGCTTTGTTATCAGTTACAGAGGCCTTCAGGAAAGTCTTGCCAACTTTGCTGGCTGCAGAAGAAATGAGCCGGCAAGGCAGGTGTCAGGGTGTGTGAGAGGCCTGGTTACAACCATCCAAAGGTAAGTAGGAGGTCAACTCTACACACGTCCCCATCCTCACCCTAACTTAATTTTTATCTGTGCACTTTGGAGTGGGTGGGATCTTAATTAACGCTTATTTTGGGGGTAGGGCTTATATTGAGCATACAAGTACAAGTCAAAGTAGGACTTACTTTCATAGTAGGTCATATTTTCGAGGAAACAGGTTATCTCATCATTTGTATATTTAAGTACTATGTTTATTGAAAGCAAATAATATTTCAAATGAATCTATATTTAATTTTATAAATAATTATTTTTCTCTATACAATTGAATAGCCTCAAGTGTCTATATTGTGCTGGGAGATCAGAAGATCACTCTAAGCAAAATATTTAGTGAAAGATTTATTGGAAATAGTAGGACTTGTATGCTTCCAAAATGCTTTGAGGAGGTACTTTGGAATAAACAGTGCCGTATCTTTTCAAATACCTGCATTTGTTTTTTGGGCTTTTCTACATATCTAAAAAACAAACACAGTTCCTATAATGAGTTAGTTAATTAAAACTGCTATGTCTTTAAGGCACTCATTAAAATAATGGAACTTTTTCCAGGGTTGCATGGAAACCTGAAAAAAGATGTGGCAACTTTAATTACATGCTGCAGCTGTATCTATACCTGTTCATCTCAAAGCACTTCTAAAATATTTTAAATTACTTATAATTCTAGAAAATAATTATTACAAAGGTGATTAAACAAAGGCCATTTAAAATTATTTCCACACTGGTATACCATTCTAGGAAAAATTATCAAAACGTCAGAAATGATTACTTTGAGATAAATGCAGTTCCCCTTCAATTTGGTCATCTTTTTTTCTTTTTCTTTTTTAAAATGTTTTAACTTGTGAACCACCAAGTGTCATTGGGAGTTGAGTGGCATAAAAACAAATCTCCCTTGTTATAACCTTGTAAATGGGGTAAATAAAATGAATAAATAAAAAATAAAGTTGAATTTCTGTATTGTTATTATTGTTATTTTATTCCAATTCACATAGGTTCCTTTATTCTTAAATATCCAAATAATGATTTGTAACAATTCATGCTGTGAATAAGCAATATAACCCCCTTTCTATTTTCTGTAGTAAACTTGGATAATTGTATATCCCACATCTCCTTTCATATCTGTTGCTAATACTTAATAACCTTGATCTCAGCAATTTTAGGAGGTGAAATTCAAATATGGTAATTGATGGCTGTGACTTTTCTTACAGAGATATGATAGCAACTGGATGTGAAGATAAAAATGTCCGTGTTTATTATCTAGCAACAAGTTCTGATCAGCCACTAAAAGTTTTCAGTGGGCACACAGCAAAAGTATTTCATGTAAGATGGTCTCCCCTTAGGGAAGGAATACTTTGCAGTGGTTCTGATGATGGGTAAGTATATTTCCTTTAAATTTGTGTTACTACATAGATCTACTTGTTACTACAAATAGATTTTTGTCTATAATTATTGAAGTTAGTAAAATAGTTACTTTAGGTTTAGTAAAGGATGGCGTATTCATTGTTCTGAAAGACCATTGCTTATACTGTAGCCTCCTCATGCTCCTCAAGGAAAATGATGTTTTTTACTATAGTCTCCCTGCAAGGCCTGTGATAAAATAAAATGTATGTTGCAATGCATTAATATTTGTACTGTAGAACCTATTCCACTACCTTAATCATTTATTTCACTAGCATCTAGTGAATACAGTATCTGTGTGTGCTCACACACATACATTCAAACATTTGACTAAAGTCCAAATATCAGGATAAATTATGTGGAATTCAAATCTAGACTGCAACCAAGCTGCTTTCATTAATAAAAATTGGGATTGGTGCTTGTTCGTTAGGTTCATACTGAATGAAACGTATTAATACTTGCAGTAATGTTTTTTAATTATCTGAATTCTACACTATGCAATAATTATTTGATGATTGACATAACTAGCCTATGTTAAAGATCTGATATCTATGACCTATATGTAGGAGAGGCAAATCCTGGTTTCTCCAAAGATTGCAAAGAAGCAAATTGTATTGTGATTTTGGCATTTTTAATACAACCACCATGATTTCAAAGAATGATTTATTTATTTATATTTCATGGTATGCTGCCTATCATAGCAACTTAGCATGCTATGGTAGCACATCCAATTCAGAGGTGGTATTCAGCTGGTTCCGAACAGTTCTGGAGAACCAGTAGCAGAAATTTTGAGTAGTTTGGAGAACCAGCAAATACCATCTCTGACTGGAGATTTTACAGTATCCTTCCCTTACCATGCCCACCAAGCCACACCCACAAAACCAGTAGTAAAAAAAATTGAATCCCACCACTGATCCAATTGCAATTTGATGCAGTATGATACAAGTCAGTGGGAAGATGGATGTCATCAGCTAAATGCTTTCATTCAGCATCTTTCAAGGCTACAAGAAACTGGCAGTTTGCTTCTAATTATGTTAAAATGAAGGGTGGGGAAATGTTAGAACATGGTTTTCTCTTCTCTTTTTCCTACTGCCATGCTATACTCATTTATTCAGTCCTACTGATTTTAAGTGAGACCTATGTCTGGTAAATGTATATAGAAATCCAGCTGTAATCTTCTAAAGCCTGCTTTAAGATTATGGAATAGATACCATATTTAGAACTCAAAATAAATGTAATAAAGATTGGGATATTCCACAAAAGGGCAGGTGATTATATAAGAGCAGTGTTCTGATTTGGCTGATGAAAGTGATATAGAACTACAGAATTATAACAGAAGTATCTATTATAGAACTGCATTGTTCAAGCTATGATATGTAACCATTAAATACCATTAATGCAGATTGTACTGTGGGCTACATGCAATCCTTATCTCCCCAATTTGTCTACTCTTCTTCTGGCAGTTCATCCTGATATAAAATAATGCAATAACTTTTCTTTTTCCCTCCAGTAGAGAATAATAGTAAAGGGGGTAGATACTATAAAGTGTGGAGAAATGCTTCACATATAATTGTGAAATGGTGTTTGATATGTTTGAGTAATTATAAGATTAAACATAAACTACTCCATATCATCTGTGATAGAATGAATATTATCACCAGTTCCTTTAAAAAAATAAATGTTATTTTTAAATACCAGTGTGGATATGGCAATTCCTGTGACTATGAAAAAATCACTACTTTGAAACATCAGGTCTTAGTTTTTCACTAAATTGAAAAAGTAAGATCATGTCCCTTAATTTATAGTAAGATAAAATTCAGAAAACAGGGTGCTACAACAAATTCTTATCAAGATTCTTCTATGCACCACAACTAGGTTTGTGGTTTTATCTGGAGATGATCAAAATATTGCAATAAAATGCCATCTTTTTTTTATAGCACTGTTCGGATATGGGATTACACACAAGATACTTGTATAAATATTCTTAGTGGGCATACAGCACCAGTACGAGGATTGTTGTGGAATACAGAAATACCTTATCTATTGATATCAGGCAGTTGGGATTATACAATCAAAGTATGGGACACAAGAGATGGTACATGCCTGGACACTGTATATGATCATGGTGCAGATGTTTATGGTAACATGTTTGATTTTATGTTTTAGTACATTTTATATTCCTTTTGAAAACCTTATTGTTTTAAAATATTGCATTGAATTCCTTTATTCCTTTTCTTTAGGATTAACATGTCATCCTAGCAGCCCCTTCACTATGGCTTCTTGTTCCCGTGACTCCACTGTGAGACTTTGGTCTTTAACACCTCTGATAAATCCTCTCCAATTATGCATCTTGGCAGACAGACCATGGGATGAGATAATTGGAAACATTGGTGGGTAAATGATAGCACACAAGCAGATTATATATAAAATGATCATATTTTCACATATTTTCCTATGGCTTTTGTGAAAGCCTGTGGAATATCTCTAATAAATTTATAGTGGTATCTTGGGAATCATTGTTAATTGGTTATGGAAGGCACGATAAGTACCAAAAATGATGAGTACCAAACAATTTTTTCCCATAAGGATAATGTAGTGAGTGACAAGGCAGCCAACACCAAGTTCTAGTGTGTGTGTTGAGAACGAAATACATGTTAAATATCAGGACAACATTTTCACACCAAAATGTGTTGAGTTCCAAATTCAATGAGTTTCACAGCGGTTGAGTACCAAGGTACCATTGTATTATCTTCAGGTCATACATGAGTTATATTCTCTTTTTTACTCTAAGCATTACACACAATTTCTATAGATATTGCATTTTCATTATCCCTGTAGTCTTGTAGGTTGCTATAAGTATGTTAATAATTAAAAGTGTTGATAGATTTGGTACACATTTTATATCCTTATTTGCCTGCCATACTAGAGTGAACAAACCGTCTTGTTCTCACTGTTTGGAATTGATTTTTCTTTGAACTATTTTTTGAGTTAGATTTCCCAAAGTTTTAGAGATATATTCTTCTCTTTAAGAAGTAGCAATACCTGATAGTTTTAAAAATAATGGTAGTACTGTGATAATATAATGCTGTAAAATAATTAAATAACTGTTTTTATACATTTTTTAAAATACAAAATTAAATATATTTAAATTTTATTGCTTTATTGTTTGTACTTAGTTATAAACATGTACAAAATAAAAATATTATTTTAAATACGCCTTATCACTAATGTACAAATAAATAAGAACAAATTTGACAAAGAAACCTATTCATATCTCAGCTGACTTTATAATTTATTATGTTCGTGAATGTAAACAACTTTATCACAGATGTTTTTGCATAATTAATGGTGAAGCAGAATATGAATTCTTACTGAGTAAGAAACTACTCAGGAAAACATTCTGACACCCATTAAGCATTCTTTTTTCTTGCCTGACTTAGATAAGATTTGCAATGTGCAAATCATAACACCAGAAAGTAGATTTAATAGAAACAGACATAATAAATGTTCAGGATTATTGCCCATACCACAGAACAATAGAGATGGTGAAACATGTTGATATGTTACTGTAGAGCAGGGGTCCCCAACCGCCAGGCTGCAAAGCTTGGGCGCCACCATCTTGTTTCGACAGCGCTTCCGGGTTTTTGGTTGGAAAGTGCTTCCAGTTTTTCAGTTGGAAAGTGGCGTTTGGGTGCTCGCACCTTAGTTTCGTCGAAGGGGGGCGGCAGCTTCGAACAAAGAGCCATCCCGATGGCGGTGGAATCTCACGTTACTCAGGTACCGGTCCGTGGAAGAATAAATAATCGTGAAACCAGTCCCTGGTTCGAAAAAGGTTGGGGGCCACTGCTGTAGAGTACTAAGTGAAGTTGAGAGGGTAAGCAAACCAAGTATGACATGTATGGTTGTCTTAATCTATGAGGTAAAAAGTATATTTTATGTTCAATTCTTTTTTCAAAAATTATTGTTTTTTAATAGATCGTGCAGTTGAAATAGGTGCTCCTCCTTTGCTATGTGGGAAAGCATCTAGGGATATTAAACAAGAAATAGAGAAGCTAAGCAATAATCCTCGAGGAAGAAAGCTAAGGTGGTTTTCAGAATGTTTATCAGTAAGTATTGATTATTTTTTAAAAATGTATATATACAATATAAAATTTCCATTAGTCTCTATTGTGTATCGATTAATATTGAATTTAGGTTCACTGATATCAATTGGCGTAGTCAGAACATAGGCATATTGATTTCAGTGGGAATTAAATGCTGCAAATTTTAATCATTCTAAACGATTAAACTCTTTATATGTAATAAAGAAGACCTTGTTTAAATCAACAAATAATCTGCAGTTTTCTTTGTTATTTGCTATCCGTTGAAAGATTTTTGAAGTCTAGACATACCTATTATGAAGTCTAGACATCCCTGAAAATTAAAGAAGGAAATTTGAACTGTATAAAGACTTCATTATGGTTTTAGGCTAGAATAGAACTGTACATAAATAATCCAAAGGCTATATTATGCAAGCTTTATAAATCAAAGTACAATGCCAGTGAATATTTTGCAATTATATAGTTTATTTATAGAATTCTTATTTTCACTATATGACTTTTACTGAGCAGCTAGTTCTCATATTACTAGCATGCACAGGAAAAATTAGTTCCAACCTAAAAGAATAAAATTTTATAGTGACAGAAATAGCAAAAGATCACAGAAATAAAGCTTGTGGAGCCTCTGTAAGTACCATGAATCAGTCAATATAATATTATCCCGAGAGCACATTGAAAAAGGCATTAGTTGCAGACTATATTCTAATATGGCATAAACAATATTTTCCTTTTTTAAAAATAATTCTAGCCCCGAGGAGGCAGTAAAAACTTATGGGATCTGGTTGCAGTAATAAAGGGTCAAGATGATAGTTTGCTCCCACAGAATTATTGCAAAGGAATTATGCATATGAAACATCTGATTAAATTTAGAATGGTAAGTTAAATATTCAGACTGCATATCTTTGTATCATTTTTGGTTTTGCAGTGCATGTCTATGTAGCCATAGTTTTCCCCACAGACCTGCAAAAATGAATTTGCATTACCATATGAGCCTCCTTCCCTCTGTTTCTTGAAACTGGGGAGAATGAAAAGACTAGGTGATAAGTGGAATCTCACTGAGCAAAAAAGAAAGAAAAAGTGGTATTTCAGCTTGTCCTTATTTTCTCCTATTTTGGATTATTTCCTGTCATTATTTTCTTTGATAGCAAAGGAGAACAAAACAGTAACTTAGGCAGCAAAAATGGCAAAGTCCTTCCGTTGATCACTCCTTACAAATTAGAGTGATGCGCTTTGGGGACTAGAGTACTTTGGCTTCAGTCCTGTAGGGAGTAATCCAAGGAGCTGGGAACTCTTGCTAATTGGAGATTATCTGCCCCCACATCTCTAGAGAGAATGTTGAAAACTGTCTTCTCAATTAAACTGGGCAGAAGTTTAGTTGACAACTTCATTGGCACTATGGGGATCCAGAATGCAACAGCAATTACAGACCAGTAAAGCTTGATGGGAAGAAGCCTCATAGTTACCAAAAATGTCATACAAAAAATATTTGCAAAAACTATTTGTAACAAAATTCTCTAAAACCATATGGATGGAAGAAACATTTGGAACCCACTCTTGGATATCAATTTCTCTCTCTTTTTTATATATCATTTCTTGCACTTGAACCATTGAATGGCAGTGATTATAGAGCTGAATGTTTTTGGGGCTATATTTAGTTTAGCTTATGTTTTCCTCATTAATTAAGCATGGCATTTACATAATCAAATCCTTAGTGCACAAATGTCAAAATATATAACAACTCTGTTCTGAATTACTATGCAGATTTTACTGCTTTAGTTATACAAGAATAGAAATGCCATGTTTTTTTTTTCAGAAGAATTTTCATTGTGATGAAACTTTTTTATTATAAAAACTACAGTATTAGATTGAATTAATGCAGTTTTTTAAAAATATTTTAAAGCAACAGATCTAGGATTGGCCTTTTTGTATATGCTATAGAAACCTTATCTTTTTGCAATTAATAATGGATCACCTTTTTGTACATTTTAAAGTACATCTGAAACATTTGGGGTGTTACTGTAAACACATCTGCAAACTGGTAGTCTCCCATATCAGATCAAATCTAGAAAGTTTCTTGGAGTGATTTTTCAGGGTAGATGGTAGAATGATAGAGCAAGACTCTCTTCAATTGTTTCCTCTTCCAGCATCTACCCAACTAATTTTTCTAGCACCTTGTCTTCCCTGTCTGTTTTCATCCACCAACACTGCTGATGTCCGAATTTCCCTACGTTTCCTCCCCTGAATTACTTCTATACTACTCATATTTGTATCTGTTCCCTGAACAAAACAGCTTCATTTTGTTATGCATACAAAACAAAGCATATATGTTTAGGCACGGACTTCCAAAATATTTAAATGTTCAGAACAGTTCATGCCTGCAACATTGTGCACCTGTCTTAGAAACAATTTTTTTTTATCCTTTTAGTCCAAAGCACAAGAACTTACAACAGTAAAGATGTCTAAATTTGGAGGAGGTATCGGTGTACCTAGCAAGGAGAAAAGACTAAAAGAAGCAGCAGAGATACATCTGAGACTAGGTCAAATTCAGAGATACTGTGAGCTTATGGTGGAGCTTGGAGAGGTAAACATCTGGACAATTTTACAGTACATAAATTTATTATACTCAATACTAATATCGTAAATCACTTTAAAGGAAAATATTGGGGAAAGGAGAGCAAAGGAATAGCAAGAGCACTTATAATTATATACCGCTTTAAAGTGCTTTACAGTCCTAAGTGGTTTACAGAGTCAGCATGTTGTCCCCAACTATTTGGGTCCTCATTTTATCCACCTCAGAAGGATGGAAGGTTAAGTCAACCTTGAGCCTGGTGAGATTTGAGCTGCCAAATTGCAGGCAGCTGGCAGGCAGCAGAAGTAGCCTGCAGTACTGCACTCTAACCACTGCACCACCATGGCTCATAAAATGCATTGCAATTAATCTAAAGCATGGTTGTCAAACTCTCCATGGTGCGTTGCATCATGTGATGTATCGCAGCGTTTTTTTTTCCCCTTTGCGGAGCTGAGGAGGGTGTGACCTGTGTGTGATGCATCCGGCCCACCAGTTTGACACCCCTGATCTAAGGGATATGAGTTTGTTTTAAATAAGTGAATGGTGGGCAACCTGTCAATTATTTTTTATATAAATGGTTTTCTGTTTTTATTTTTTGCATTATTTTTAACCAGAAATATTTGAGTAAAATCTGTTTCTGACAATGTATTATATGGTTGCTTTTAATAATTAATGTAAAAAAGATCAATTCCATTCAATTATACTGTAAGCATATAATTCTTTGATACTTCCAGAAAAGAAAATATTGGGTATTTAACTTGTCTCAAATAATGTCAATTTAGTGTAATTGTTAAGGCATTAGACTACAAACTGGGAATTCTAGTCTTGCTTTAGGCACAAACCAAGCTGGGTAATTTTGGCTCAGCCACTCTAGGAAGGAACCCTAGGAAGGAGGTAATGCCAAACCACTTCTGAAATCTTGCCAAGAAAGCTGCAGGGACTTAGCCAGGCAATCACTAGGAGACACCAAATACTGTAGGGACATTCCAAGAGACTTCAACTGTTTTCAACTTTTATATTAATTGCTATCAAAATACTATTATTATTATTAAAGAAAGTGAAACTAATTATATAATGATTATTAGAAGTAATAATCCATCAGAAAATACCTGTCCCCTTGAAGTAAACACTATTTTTTTCCAATTTTATCTTGGACAGTGAGAAATACCAATTTCTTTATTGATTTTTGTTTTCCTATAGAATTCCTTTATAAATATAATTGAAAATTTAATATTATGTTTTAGTTGTACTGTTAGAAATAAATAACACAAGCAAAAGTAAAGACTGTTAAACACACACACACAATCTGTGGTGGAAGTAATATCAGGCATAATTTATTTTTTCAGTGGGACATAGCACTATCAGTTGCACCAGGAGTATCTATGAAATACTGGAAGAAATTAATGCAAAGGTAAGATATTTTTTTTAAAAAAGTATACTGCATGTTTACATTGACTATCAGGTTTTGCAGCTGGAAGTGTGATGCTTAAAGATAGGGTTTTTTTTTGCACAGTTAAATGTATACTTTTGCATAAAATATTTTTAACTAAGAATTAGAAATTACTTATTGTAATTTCTCACTTTTCCCATCCCTCTACACACACACACACACACAAATTTACATTTTGATGAATGCTACTGTTATTATATTACCATTATATTATTATATTACCATTATAGTAGCATAATGGTAGATCTAATAAAGAGTTTATGAAATATTTGAAGGAAGTATGAATGGTTAAGACCTGCATCCATACTAACTGAGAAACAGCTTGTTAACAACTTTTGGACACAGTGAAGAGGAAGCTGCCCTCAGAATCCCTGATGGAGCAACTACACATTATATCCTGGCTCAAAAATACCCGGATGAACAATTGGAGGTGTAATCAACACTACCACGCCACATTAAAGAGGATGCATCCAACAGTAGATCAAGAACCTGAAGAGGTAGAGAGCACCCAGCTTGTGTTATTTATTTCTAACAGTACAACTAAAACATAATATTAAATTTTCAGTTATATTTATAAAGGAATTCTATAGGAAAACAAAAATCAATAAAGAAATTGGTATTTCTCACTGTCCAAGATAGAATTGGACATACTTCCTGGCTAAAGAAACTATAGCAGTGCATGAATACCTAGCACCACAAATGTACAGCTACTAACAGCAAGATCTCCCATCCATAATGGGTAACACAAGGAACAACAGTGTTGATCATGAAAGCCCTCTACCTCCAAAAGATAGCATCATCCAATTACCAGCAAATAATTTGCCTCCCCATAATATGGAAAGTCCGAGCAGGCACTATAGTTGCCAAGCTACAGGACCATGCAAGCAACTAATATGAGCAGAGCTCGAAGGACGTTGGGTATAACACTAGAGGCTCAGAACACCAGTTGTTCATTGATAGAACAGTTCTCCAAGACTCAAGGTCTACATAAACCAATCTGAGTATAGCCTTGATTGACCACGAGAAGCTTAGCTCGGTGCCATACCCTTGGATCTGTGCATGCTTGGTGTTCAGCAAGGTCAACAAAAAATAAAGATCTTTGTCAAGTACTCTTTGGAACTAAGGAAGATAGTGGAATTCAACTCAAAATGGCTTCCAAAAGTGGCCATCCATCATACACCAAGATGGTACACTGTTCCTGCTGTTGTTCTGCATATATTTGAACCTGTTAGCTAGATAATCACAAGAAATGGATATAGATCCAAAAGTGGAATTACCAGCAGCCATCTCTACAAGGATGACTTCAAGCTACATCAATGTTGTAATGACGAGGCAGTCGAGTTGTTTGATCATGAACAACTGAATTATGATGATCTTTATTGGAGTATATTCTTCCATTTATATAAATTTTTAGTTTTCCTCCATCATTGGTTAACTTTGGTTACTGCTTAACTTTGGTTACTGTTTAGTACAGTAATCCATACAATTAATTATCTCTAGTTAAAGTCTAACATATGTCTACTTCCCCTCTCTAATCCTCCTTTATCCATAGATTAGTGACTTTGTTTGCCTGAGTTGTATTTGCTTGGAAACATTCTTCCTTGTCTTGTGCCTTTTCTTATATAAAGTCTGTAAGTTCTCCCTTCATCATTACCTTTGCTGTCTGCTTATTGTATATGGCTTCTATTGCTTGAATAAATTTTCTAGCAAAACCCATCTGTTCCAATAGTAATAACATAAATATCCAGTTCACATTATCAAATGCCTTTTGAGCATCAAGGAATATCAAAGCCATTTGCTTTTCAGGATGTGCCTCACAATATTCCAAAGTATCCAGAATTACTCTCATATTGTCTCTAATTTGTCTCTTTGGCAGAAATCCATTTTGGTCTGAATGAATGAAATTATTTAAATATTTTTTAAGTCTTTCTGCTAAAATTGAAGCAAAGATTTTATAGTCTGCATTTAATAAAGAAATAGGTCTATATTGCAGTGGATCAGCCTCTTCTTTTGGAATAAGTGTAATATAAGCCTCTGACCATGTTTTGGATATCATCTTCTTTGACATAGTTTCATTCATAATTTCTAACAATGGAATGCTCAATGATTCTTGTAATGTTTTATAGAATTCTGCCGGAAGCCCATCTGGACCTGGTCCTTTCCCATTATTTTGTTTCTTAAGTGCTTCAGTTAATTCCATCATTGCTATATTGCTTTCTAGCATTTCTTCAGTCTCTTTAGATATCTCAGGTAGGTTAGCATTCTGCAGATACTGTTTGACTTTTTCCTCATCAATATTCTCTTGTTTATATAGTTGCCCATAGAAGTCTCGAATAATTTCCTTTTTCTCCTTATTACCAAAACAAACTTGGCCTTGGTCATCTATTAACTGCAATATTTTTCTTGATTCTTTCTCCTTTCTCAATTTATATGCTAGCCATCTACCTGGTTTATTTACATCTTCAAAATAATTCTGTTTAGAATTTCTAATTTTCTGTGCCAGTTCTTCTTTCTCTATTAATTCCATTTTATGTTTAGTTATGTCCAATTTCAATTTAATATCCTTTTTCTGTGGCATTTTCTGTAATTCTTTTTCAAGTCTTTTATACTCATCTTCCAAGACTTTAGTGGCTTGCCTTTTCCTAATATTCTTTTTTCTTATATAATCTATTATCAAACCTCTAGCATATGCCTTCATTGTATCCCAAACATTCTGCATTGAAGTATCTTCTTTTTTATTTTTTCTAAAGAAAAAAGCCAATTCTTTCTCCATCCATTCTGTAAAATCTTTTTCCTTTGAAATAGTATTGTTTAATGTCCATCTCAATCTTTTTTTTTGTCCCTTCCATTTAATTGTCATTGGGCTATGATCTGCCCAAGTACTTGTTTCAATATTTGTTTCTTGAATATTAGATATTAATTCTGTTGAGATTCAAATCATATCCAATCTGGACCATGATAAATGTCTATTTGAATAGAAAGTGTATTGTTTAGTTTTAACATTTCTTTCTCTCCAAATGTCTTTTAAGGTTAATTAGTCTTAAAAAAGACTAATTTTAAAAAAGGATTTAGGGAGAATCTTTCTATTTTGCTTTGTTGTTGTTGCTATATAGTCCAGTTTATTGTCCACAATTTCATTAAAGTCTCCCATCATAATTATATTAACATAGTCCAGTCCAGTTTTTTTCCTGTGTAGTTTTTTATAGAATTCTTCTTGTTTATCATTCGGAGCATAAATTGCAATCAAGAGTATTTTTATATTGTTGTCCATTATTTCCACCATTAATACTCTTCCATCTTCATCAGTATAAATCAATTTTGCTGGGATGGCCTCTTTAATGTATAGAACCACTCCTCTTTTCTTACATTGAGTCAAAGAAGTAAATATTTTCCCTAATTTTGGCTGTACTGACAATTGTTCATGTTGTTTTTTAATATGTACTTCTTGTAGACAAATTATATCAAATTTTAATTTCCCTAATTTATGAAATGTTTTCCTTCTTTTAACAGCTGAATTGAGTCCATTTATATTCATTGTAATCAATTTTTTTTCTTCCATGATTATGCTTTGTATTTAGGTCTAACAGCTCTCGTGGATCTTATTTCACGTTGTTCTTTGATATCCACCTGTCCACCTACTGCGCCTTCTTCTTTTTCAGTCCCCAGTTGTTCCTCTTGAAACTCAATAATGAGACCTCTTTTTCTGCCTTTTCTTCTCTCCTTCCAAAAAATTATGCGTTGAAAAGTTCTGCTTTCTCAATTGAATCAATTCTATGTCTCTGTTCTTGCCACGTAAACATTAATCCTTCTGGAATCAGCCATCTATAATTCATCTCCTTTTTCAATAGCATTTTGGTCAGGAATCAATATTCTCTTCTCATCTCTCTCACTCTTCTGGGTATTTGTTTTAAGACCACGATCTCTTTGCCTTTATATTTCAACGTCTTCTCTCTTACCGCTTGTAATATTTGTGTTTTGATGGATTTTTTGGTAAATCTGATATGGACTTCCCTTGGCAAGTTATTTATCATCGCATATCTTGTAAAAACTTGGTATACCTCATCTACTCCATCCATCATCTTTTTCTCTGTAATATCCAAAGCATCCGCCAAAATTTCTATCATTATCGCAGCCAAATTTTGTCCTTTTTCTTCTTCTATATTTTAAAATCTAAGATAGAATTCTGACCTCTCCATCTCCCACCTCAGCATCCCACTTTTATCTTGTTCAACCACTGTTAATCTGCTGTCAATATTTCCAATCTTCTCCTCTGTTTACCTTCTTCTTCAATTTTTTGGAATCTCTCATCATATTTCACCATCATTTGTTGAATATTTCCCACTTTTTCATCAGTCTTCTCTGTTCTTTGTTCAATAGTATCTGATTTTATCTTGAGATCTTGGATTCCTTGCATAATCATCTGTAAGGTCATTTTTTCTTGTTCTTTATCTTGCTTCAACATTGTCTGAATTAAACGTTGTCCTCCAGATGGTGGGGAGGCAGAAGTAGAGGTAGAGACGCCAGAAGTTATGAGTTTCTTGCTCATTTTAGACGATTCAAGACCTTCAAATTCTTTTTAAATTTTAATCCAACTGATAGAATAGCCAATTATAATCCAAAATGGAAAAATCCAATAGTAAAAAGCCCAATGGTAAAAAGGAAAAAAGAAGAAGATCCAGTTAGGAAATCTCAATAATAAAAAAGAAAAAGCAGAATAGTCCAAAAACATGGATGGAAAAAGCAAAAAATCCCAGTGGAGAGAAGGAAAAGAAAAGAAAAACAATAAAAAAATTCTGAGGCTTTCCCTTTAAAATAAAAAGCAAAAATAAGAATATTACTAAAATTAAAGTTTACAGAGAAGCTGGTAAGGAGGGGTAACACAACTAAAAAAAGATAAGAAAACACACTGCACTTTGTTTAGTTGTCCAAGGCTCTTATGACTCTCTTCTCCACAAGCTTCTCAAAAAACACAACATTAAGACAGCATTATGCACAAACAGAAAGATATCCACTATTCTAAGAAACCCTAAGGACAAAATCGAGTTAGAAAATCAAGGAGTATACGAAATCCCTTGCACTGCCTGCCCCACCACATACATTGGACAAACTAACAGAAGAATAAGTGCATGCATTGAAGAACATAAGAACTCAATCAAAAAGGAAGAACCGACCTCTTCCCTGGTCCAACACCTCAAAGCCACAGGACATGAGATTGACTTTAAAAATACCCGAACTATCGCCAAAACCGAACACTTCAGCAGCAGAATAATCAGAGAAGCCATAGAGATAGAAAAATGCCCACACAGCATGAATAAACGAGATGATACCTCCCGCCTACCAGCCATTTGGAAACCTGCCCTCATGAACAGACGAGTACCTAACATGAAGAATGACACCAGACTCACACCTCTTAGAGCCACACAAGATGCCACCACCACACTTCCACGTAGAAAGCAGACTCACACCCACACAGAAGATGAGACACGACCAAGGACCAGAAGCCCCACTGCAGCTGCATCACTACCCACTTCAAACCCCTCTGAGCCATACATGAAGCGAACTGACCCCCACCATGAAGATGCAGCACGACCACGAACTCGAAGCCAAACAGCAAGATCACAGCTCACCAGCTCAAATCCCCCAGCAACTAAGACTAACCAGAGCACAACCAAGCTCCCACCTGAACAGAACACGCCTCCAGCCAATCAGAACACAGCCAACCCCCCAACCAATCAGAACACAGCCAAGCCCCCATCCAATCAAGTCACACCCCCACTAGCAGTTAAAAGGAAGAAGCAGCTGCAAGCTCACATCACTCTGAGAAGCACAGAGCTGAAGACCAAGCCTGAAGATGATGAATGAGACTTCATCGAAATGTTGCCTAGATACTTCCAATCTTACGCGGAAGAAAACCCGAATAACCAAAGATACACACACACACACACACACACACACACACACACACACAAATAATCAAAGGGAGCTTCTAGCCTAAAGAAAAATTAAGAAATCAAAAAGGAGCGTAAGAAGTAAATATATATATGAACGAAAATTCAGTCCAGTTAACTGCAAAGTCACGCTAAAGTCTAGTAAAAAAAAACGTAAGAGAAAGAAAAAAGAAAAACCAAGCCTCAATTTAGCGTCCCTTTAAAAAACGCCACTCATACAGTTTTGTCAAAAAATCTCACAAGTTTCTTCTCATATTCAGAGTGTCCTTTCAAGTCTCAGCAAATTAGTAAAAAAAAGAAAATTCTCACCCAGCCGACATACTTTCACTTTCAGCCTCTTCCTTTCCGGAACTGTCCCGACTTCAGCAGCTATGGAGGCTGCCTCTCCGCTGCCGGCAAAAGGACTTCTCCCGGATCAACCAGGGACTTTGCAATGTCCCTGGGATCCACAGAGTATGCCCTTCACGATCACCGTCTCTACGGGACGGTTTAGGTCCGTTGGGACCGACCAGGGGCGAAGATATCAGCTGCGATCTCGGAGCCCCAAGATTGCAGCTGTATCGTTGCAACGTAGCTCCGCCTTCTCCCCGCTTGGAAGCATTCTTTATCCGAGGTTTGCCATCCGAGATTGGAACATTCCTGCAATTACAATTCTACACATCAAGATATGGAGGCTGCCAAAGTCAAGGTCTTCACAATGTATGGATTTTCATCCATAGTCCAATACCCAGAGACTGTAGACAGCCAAAGAGAGAGCACTATCAAACCACTGTCATGGAATAAACGTAGAGGATCCAGAAGTACATCAGTCGTCTAAAGATGACCTGCTGAAAGAATGTCTGAGGCAACAGTAGACATGGGATGAAGATCAATCAGGGGAATGCTATGGCAAGAAAAGACCCTGCATGGAAGTTCCTCAGAGATTTGAGATTTGAAATTGAGTAATCCTACAAAAGACTGGAAAGGGCTGAGGCACTGATCGCAACAGCAAAACAACAGGCACTAAGTATCAGATGCATAGAAGCAATGGTCTCCCACACTATATAGAACCTGCGGTGCAAACTATGCAGAGATGCGCCAGAGACAATTCAACACATAATGGTATAATATACAGACAGGAACAGTATACACTGAATGACACAACCAAGTAGTTGGCATTGTGTACAGGAACATCTTCACAAAGTATGACTTAGATCAGGGGTCCCCAACCCTGGACCACTAGCCATTACTGGGCCATGGCCCATTCAGAACCAGGCCATCAAAGCGACAGGTGAGTGCGCATGTGTCTGCAGCTTCACTTGAGCACGCAGTGGGCAAGCACATGCACAGAGCTTCATTTGTGTGAGCAGCAGGCATGTGTACAAGTTGCAAAAAATCCAAGAGTTACATCTCTGACACTCTAGGCTTCAGTTAGCATTTGGAAATTCATGACAGTACAAACAGAAAAAGACTGAAGAAGTATGGTTTGTTTGGAACAGTTGCCAGGAGGAAAGCCTCTTCTCTCTTAAAAAAAAAAGTGGCAGCATGGCTTAGGTTTGCAAAGTTGCATCTGAACAAATTGCAAGACTTCTGGAATACTGTCTTTTGCACAGACGAGACCAAAGTGGGGATGTTTGGCTAATTGCACAGTTCTATGTTTGGTAAAAATCAAACACAATATATTAGCACAATCATCTCATACTAACCATTAAGCATGGTATGGAGGAGTGATGATTTGGGCTTGTTTATAGCCACAGAACTGGGCAACTTGCAGTCATTGAGCTGACCATGAACTCCTCAATATATTAAAGTATTCTAGATCAAATATGAGGCCATCTCTGACAGCTAAAGCTTGGTTAATATTGCATCATCCAACAGGACAATTGTCCCAAGTACACCATGAGATCTACTACAGAATGGCTGAAAAATAAAAGAATCAAGGTGTTGCAATGGCCCAGTCAACAGACCTCGACCTGATTGAAATGCTGTGGTGGCACCTCAAGAGAACTATATAAACAAATGCCCCCCCAACTTCAATGCATTGAAGCAATATTGTAAAAAAGAATGGGCCAAAATTCCTGGAAAAGTCATACAGAAAATGATTACTTCATGTTATTGATGCTAAAGGTGGTTCTACAAGCGATTGAACCATAAGGTGTATTTAGTTTTTCACATGTGGCTTTCCATTGTGTAAAATAAATGATGACATGGTGTAATAAATCATATGTTTTTGTTCATCTGAGGTTGTGTTTTTAAAAACTGATGAGAACCAGATGACTTTTAAGATGTCCTAATATGTAAAACCATAAAAATCAAAGAAGGTATATTTTCTTTTTTTCACATGACTATAAAAATGTTTGTGAGATTATAGCAGGAAATTTTTACTGTTAAAAAAAAAACAATTAGAAAAACAAAGGGTGACCTAAATGATAAAAAGATTACTGGAGTTCTCTATGAAGAAATCGTTAAGTTTGGAACTTTTTAATTTAAGGAAAAGAATTAAGCTGATATAATTGAAGTTTATTTTTTAAAGAATGCATGATTTGGAAAAAGTGAGATATAAATGCATCCACTTAAAACATTACAGTGCCAACATTATCTACTGAAGCTGATGATTCAAAATAGACATGGAATATTCTTTTCATTCAGCTACTAGTTAAAATGTAGAATTCCAATTCTCAATACTGCATATGGTGATCACTACCAATTTAAATAACTTCAGAAAGTAAGTAGATAAATCTGTGAAGGATTTAAGATTAAATACATCTTACCTTTTCATACCAATGATTTATGGATTGCCTTATAAGTGTTGGATTTGCAACTGAAATAGTAAGAAGTAATTGATGATCTGATCTTGGGACAACACTGTGATTTGTCATTAAAAAGCAACTTGCAGTGATCACATAAAATGTTTTTCGCAAGCCTATGTTCTTTAAAGCAACATTAGTGAAGATCATTTTTAATTACAATTTCTGTGGTTTTAAAATCATGTTTTGAAAAAGAATAGGGCACATTTGAGAAGACAGGAAAGTTATAGCAACTAATATAAAAACTTCAAGTTCTGCAAATGAATAGATATAATATTAAACGTAACTGAAATGAAAATAAATAAATCATTTACTTTTGATTTTGATTAGGAGAGCTGACCAATTAATTCAGGAAGAAAATGATGAAGTTGTTCCCTACTGTTTAGCTATTGGTGATGTGAAGAAGCTTGTTACATTTTTCATTTCGAGAGGTCAACTTAAAGAAGCTCTATTAGTTGCACAGGTACTATTTCATGTGCTTATTATAGGCTAATAAATATTATACATCTTACCATAAGATAAAACTTTAATGACATACTATTTACCTATAGATTCTGACATTTTTCTTATAGAAAAACTACAGCATACTGTATAAGAAAACACTATTGGTATTAATTATCTAAATGATAGAAAAATAAGCTGAGTACATAGCACAACTGAAATAATATTTATACAAATATTTAATTCAGAACATATTTGGTATTAAAACTAATAGTAAAAAACTGATTTGCAAACGTTAATTTTGCAAATTAATTATAGATAATTATAGATGGAACTATCATGTGTTATTGTCACTGTGGAATGGTGCAAGTTTTAGCTATTTTGGTATCAATATGGCAAGTAAAATAATGCTGACAAGTTGGGGCAAAATCTCAGAATTCCAAACATTCAAATTCAACATTTATTTGAGATTCTATGTAGGCTATCAAACAAAACTTGAGAATTTGGGTTAACAATATCATGGTATTATAAATAGTACTTCAGTGGTAATATTTTCACCACTGTTATATGAAGTCTAATTTACAAGTAAATTGGTGTCTCCCTATCTTTGACTGGTGCTAAAAGTGATAATGAATAATGTATTAGTTTTGGCTCATACTATTTTATTGATTTCAGGCGGCATGTGAAGGAAATATAAAAGCATTTCAGAGTTCAGTAGCAGATGAATCAGAACATTTTGAAGGGAATAGCCTAGACAATTACAATGAGTAAGTTTATACAGAAAATAGAACATGCATTTTTCATATGTTTTTATCTTGTTAATAGATTGAAAACACAGTCTGAGTAGAGTGTTCATAAAACAATATTTTCAGTGTTAATTGTATGCTAATTGTCTATGTTTTGTTTTGATTAAAGTTAAAAAATGTAAAAATAGCTCTTTTTAAAAAATGTTTATAGAGTGACAGATTAAGACTTTATTTGTCAATTATATTTGTCAAAAGTAAAATAAAATCCCTCCAAGTTGGAGCTGGAAAGAGCTTAAGTAGATCATTTTTTAATGAATCTGAGTTGATTTAATCTTTTATAGTTACCACATTGAGGATACTTGTGTGCCAGTGATAGAATTTAGACAAACAGATATATTTTGTTGATTTGGTTAGAGTTTAAGCTAAATGTTGGTGCAATCAGAGAGAGATAAAAGAATCAGTGGATTTAGGAAATTTTAAAGTAGGAAAAGTTGTTATATTTTTGGTTGTAATTATTAAAATCATTTCTTTCCTATAGTCTTCTACATAATGTCAGTAAAGAACTCGCTGAGTGGTATTTTCAGGATGGCTGTGCAGTGCTAGCTGCTTGTTGCCATTTAGCTGTTGAGAATATTGAGGTAAATGATTTTCTTGTTGTACACTTTCTACCTAATAAGGTAATATTGTTGCTTTTAAATTGTTGTCATATCCCAATTTAAATTGTTTAAAATTGTTGTTACATCCCAAGGGAATTCAGGATGTTGACCCATGGGTAATATAAAAGTATATATAAAAGATTAAATCTAGCTTGGTAGATACTATTTCCAAGCCATCTTTTGTAGGAATAAACACAAAGTTACTGTTATACTCACTGGAGAAGAGTCTAATGCTGGGAACGATTGAGGGGACTACAGAGAATGAGGTGGCTGGATGGAGTCACTGAAGCAGTAGGTGTGAGCTTAAATGGATTCCAGAAGATAGTAGAGGACAGGAAGTCCTGGAGGAACATTGTCCAGGGGGTCGCGATGGGTCGGACACGACTTTGCAACTAACAACAACAACACTGTTATAGGGATTAATACTTTAAAAGTAGATAGCTCTCACTGATCAAATTTACATAACAGGCTTTTCATTGTTGCATGATATTGCACATGGATCATACTATTTTCACATAAACATGTGCTTGTCATACCAATTATGTAAAACCACAGACAGAAGCAAGGGGAGAAGAAACTGAAATATGGGTCACTTTGTAGGAAAGGTGTGCTCCACTTTTGATGTTGTTAGCTAATTAAGGATGCTTGATGTACATTCTGATGATAAAGTTTCACATCCATTAAAAAAAATAAAATAAAAATGCAATCATTTCCTAATTGATTTCCCCCTTATTAAAAACAATGAGGAATTTTGTGAGGCTGATCATCAGTATTATAAGAAGGTACTGGGATTTATTGTTTTGCACTGTTCTGCATTAGAAATTTTATTTATTCATTCATAAATATAATAGATTTAATCCTTAGCCTCTTCAGATAGCATTGGGAAAGATGCTGGTTTGAAAACCTCAGGAACTGCTATGACTGTGCTTAGATAACAGTTTTCTAAATGAATGTATGTAGATTACTCATCATGTTTTAAAATATGGGATTTTTTTTTTTTTTTTACATGTGAGTCTTCTGACATTACTACAAGATGGAATAACAATAGTAGCCAGGATTTGTGGGGAGAGACTCAGGAATGATAAATTTCAGTGATGAACACAGTAATAACTCATACTTTTATCTGGGCCATTGTATAAATGTGCTGGAAATATCTACAGATACATTTTTATACTTCAGCTCTCAAGTTTAAGACTGACACAGAGGTGCCATAAATGTATGTATTTCAGGAAATGAAAGTGCCTGGAGGATCGATATATGCGGACTGTTCCTGAAACTGCCATGCACAGAGATAAAATGTTTAGTTATGAATGGTTTGGGAATATTGTCTGCTGTTTAGTGATAATATTATTTCCATTACTATTCTTAGTGATGAATAGGATAATTTGATATGGTCCATATGAGATGATTTATTAAGGCTGCTATGGTAAAAATCCATATTTAGAACTGGCACTAATATGTGCCCTGAATATTCTCCTGGATACAAAATATAGTTCCTTCCCTTGTAATATCTTTTGTGATTTGACACTCTCTGGTAATCTTTTTCTTCCTTCAGAAATGTTCATTATATTTGTTGTGTAGGTGGTAAATATAAATATTAAGGTTAAACATTTGATAAAACTGTTGACTGTGCAAGGCAACTCTTTTTCAAACCAAGTTCTTCATCTGAAAAGCAGCTGGTCGGAAAGATGATATTCATAAAGTAACAATTTTGTAATAGATCATGTGGAACACTTCTTAGCAGACCTTCATAAAGGAACATTCAGTGGAGAAACTGCTGTTAAGGGAACAGTAGCTATCATTCATCCCGGTTGATAATCTCAGGGTGTCCTGAGTCCTGAAGGTCCTTAAAGAAAATTAAAATGTTCAGATCTTCATCTTCATAATTCATATTTATTTATTACAGCCCTGAGGCTAGATATTAATAAGATAATGAGTAAAATTTACATCTGTGTGTGTGTTTGTGTATGTGTGTAAGAAAAAAATAATAAATTATGAAGTGAGAATTCTACCATGGATTCATGGCATACATTTTGCAGTAAATTATGGTGTATAGATATTTTACCTGCTCTTTATAATGTGCATTTCTTGATTGATGAGAAACCAACTTCAGGGGAAAGAAGCCAAATTTTTCCCTCCTTACTACTTCTGGTCTGGTCTTTCTTCCTTTCATAAAGGTCAGATAAATAAAAGAAGTTCCTCATTCACTCTAGAAAGTCCAGATAATGACAGTAACTTGGCTCTAGCTACTTTCCCATTGAAATGGATTATTCATGGTTTGTTTAAGGTGCTAGGCTATAAAGAAAAGATTTAGGCAAAATGTGTAGATCAGATTTGGTGATGCATGATTTGTCACCCTGAAATGTGGGCTTGAAAATGAATGCTAATATGATAGTCACAATGAATCCTTGTTAGGCTTAATTATTTTTTTTTTAATTGAGCAAGCTTGCCATGGCAAACCTGATTCGAGGAAATGAACTGGAGTTGGCAGTCAGTGTGGGCACTGTCTTAGGAGAATGTGCAGCTCAGGCAACTCATTATGCGCTAGAGTTACTGGCAAGAAAATGTATGACTATTCCAACATGGTAAGAACTGTTTAGTCCAAATTATTTATTTCTTTAGAAACTGGACAGAATACAGAAGCCTTGTGTATTCAGAATTAGCTTTTAACAAGCTGTTTTTTTTTATATCCTAGGATTTAAGCCACGGTGTCCTTAGAACAGAGAAACATTGTATAAGATTAGTGAGAGATTGTCATTTGGCTATTTTCAAGCACATTGAAATAGTAACTAATATACCAGTTGGAAGAAGTTGTTTTTATTAGAATTCTAGGACTGTGCTCTGCTTGCATATTTGAAATATATTATAACCACATTTGTGTACTAGGTTTGTTTCCCTGTACTGCCTAGAACTAATTCATATACACATATTTTGAGCTTATTATTCCAGTGGTAGTGTTAAAACATTAACATGATTTTCATGGGAGTACAAAGTGCCTGTTCATAAATTGCTCATGTAATTCACTTGTAGTAAGATCTTTCTATGTTCATTAAGAATATATTAGAAAAAAGTCTGTACAAATTTAAATAATCCACAAAAGTGGCCCACAATGAATATTTTACTTCCTAGAGGATAGAAATAGTCACTATTAATAACTTTTCTTCCAGTACAAATATAATTTGCATTTTTAATTTTTTCCTTGACTCCCTCCAGTCTTTCATCTTCATCTTATTCTAGCCGGGATTGTCATGGGGTAGCCAAGGGCGACATAGATTTGAAAAAGAGGGAATTAATCAGAGAGGTTGCTTATAGTAGGATATAATATTTCATTTCTTGAATTCTTTTGTCTTCAAAATGAGAATGAGGGTTATACAGAGCCACAGGTGTATCAACATACCTGTAAGAAAGACCCAGGGAAACATAATATTTAGAAATATGAACTTTCATATGAAAAAATGTATTATATTTGCCAGTTGGCTATACCATTTTAGTACATACTGGCCTGACTTATCTAGTTATATACCATATCACATATATTTGGGTCAGAACCAAACTGATATCTCTTCATTGCTGTAAATATTTTTATGATCCATTGGAGGCTTCTACAATGATTTTTTTCCTTCTATTTCTTTTTTTCCAGGAGTTTCCAACTCCCATTTTATTTTGATTTCATGGGATTCTGCAACAGTGTGGGAAGTAGAGACTGTAAGGAAAGATAAAAATGGTCTCTTTCTCATTCTGCTGGATCATGAATCTCCTTTTAAAAATGTCATTCAAAATCATATGTATTTGGATCATAATCTGGACCAGAACTTTATGAGAAGACAATGTTTTTCTGCTTCACAGCTTAGTTTCCTTTCTTGGACATGTAATATTTTTAATATTTTGGCCTCTGAGTTGGGAAATTTGTTAATTTTTCTCCTTATATATGAGTGATAGAAAATTAACGCTGAATTGAAATTTAACTGAGTGGATGTTGATATTAATATTTTAGTACTATTTTGTGTATTACAACTTGAATATCTTTATTATAGCTTTCCGTCACCTGGATACAGGTACCTTTTTTGTTTCTAGAGATAAATATTAAATGTGTTTTGATTACATTAAAAATAACAGTAACCAATCAGACGGATATTGATTTTTCAACTTCAATAAAATATTATTAGTATGAAATGTAATAGATTAATTGGTAAAGTTTTAGAAAACAACATATAGATTCCAATGAGAACTTTAATTGTGAGAAGATGAAGGACAAATCCTCTAAAACATGCTATTACCCATAAGGGACACCATTAATATCTATAGTTTAATCATTGCAATTTGTGTAGCATAAAACTACTATAATTAAAAATCTTCTTACA
The DNA here is from genome assembly GCA_033807585.1 of Hydrophis major. Classification (NCBI taxonomy): domain Eukaryota; kingdom Metazoa; phylum Chordata; class Lepidosauria; order Squamata; family Elapidae; genus Hydrophis; species Hydrophis major. The sequence continues at coordinate 58,902,207 of CM066333.1, read as the reverse complement.
CTGTAAATGTGTCACCTAGAATTGATGAGTTACATATCAATTCTGTATGTATGTGTGGTATATGGAGGTAGATATCTAAAAGAGCCAGTTTGATGTGGTGGTTAAGGCCTCAGACTAGAAACTGAGAGACTGTGAATTAAAGTGCCACCTTGGGCCCCACACTAGCTAAATGAACTTGAGCCAGTCTCTGTGTCTCAGCCCTAAGAATGCACTGGCAGAAACACTTGTGAAAAAGCTTGTCAACAAAACTGCAGGGCAATCTCCAAGAATTAGACACAATTGAATAAAAAATATAGAAATATTAATGTCAAACAATTTTGGAGCTTTCATTATAGTGTCATTTTATTTGAACATAAGGTATACAATATAGTATAAAGTGCCTCAGAAAACAAGATAAAGGTTCAAAGGAATATGATAGACTTGAACATTGAGACCTATCCAACAAAATACAGTTCAATGATAGTTGCAAGACATATCTGGATGTTCAAGTAGACTACAGATTATGAATCTCCCAGACTATGAATCTGACAAAAGAGCCAATGCAGTTTTGGACCTCATCAACAGAGGTGTAGTGTCACTATCTTGGGAAGTGATAGTATAGTTCTATGCTGTACAGATCAGACTGCGCCTAGAATATTGTATTCAGTTGTAGTCCCCATAATACAAAAAGTAAGCTGAAGAATTTGAAAGTATAGTATAGAGTACAGAGTACAGAGAAGAGCAACAAAAATGATAAGGAGCTTTAAGAGCAAAGAAACTTATTACATTTAGAGTAATCTTAAAATACTTGATGGGATATTGTAGACTAGATATTGGATAATATGATAAGATTGGAGCATATGATAAGAACGGAAGGGCACAAAGTTTACCAATGGAGATCTAAACTTGAAAGAAGGAGGAATTTTCTGTCTGTCAAAGCTTTTAAACAATGGCACAGCCTTTTCTCCTTAAGTCATGGGTACTTCATCATTTGAGATTGGGAAAAAAAAAAGATTGGACAGCTATTTTTTTAGGATGGTATGAGAAATCTTGCCCTGGCGGAGTTTAGATTGGAAGACTTCCAACATCCCTTCCAACCTTCTGCTTCTATAATTCTAAGTTATTTATTTATATACAATACATATTAGTATTTACCAGTACTCCTAGGAATATAAAGAATGGCTTTGTATGAAAACAACATACTAGTAACTTTTAAAGATTTCTATCTGTATCTTATGCATGGATCCCATCTAGTGTTTACTGTTTTCTGTGTAATTATTTGTGAACTGCTCAGAATCAATTAGAGTCAGGAAGAGGAGGAGCGTCTAAATTGAAATAAATAATACAATTCTACAAACTATGCTTTGTTGAACAAACATATAGATTGCTTTGTGCATGTTACTATATTATGATAGGTGGATATGCATTAAGCAAAAAACATAAGATAATGTTATATGCAGAAGAGGTCATTGGAAATAATTATTGATCACTTTGATTGAGTTGTCTTTTATGATAACAGTTTGATTGGCTTGTATTTTTTTGGTTATACAATGCACAACCATGTATAAATGGATTGCTTCCAGGAAAATTTTTGCAGTCATAAAATTCATAGTTCAAAAGCATGAATTTATTTTCCAAGAGTTCATAAGAAGCTCCTTGTGCAAGGGTAAAATAATAAAATAAATTTCCTTTTTTATAACTTTGAATATGAACTTAATTAAGCCAGCTTTTATGTATTCTCTATACTGAGATAGTAAAGCATTCCTAAATGGAATAATGTTCTAACTTAGGATCAGAAAAAGCAATTATGCAAGTAGCTGAGTTATAGATATTAACAGAACAAAGATATTTTAAATGCAAGCTCTATTACCTTTCTCTTGCATTTCTGTCTCTTCTATGCAAGAAAGGGAAGATATCTGCTTCCATACCAGAAAACATTTGGATAAAATATTTTATACAAACATACCGTATATACTCGAGTATAAGTCGAGTTTTTCAGCCCATTTTTTGTGCTGAAAAAACCGCCCTCGACTTATACTCGAGTCAGATTCCCCTCTGAAAAAGAAATGGTGTGGAGCTCCGAAGCTGGGCAGCCGCTTCCCTGCTTCCGTGTTTCCTTTGCAACTTTTAAGCATGGGAGGGGGAGGCTTTTCTGAGCTCTAGGCTGAAAAAGCAACGCGAGCCGAGGTCGCTCCACTCAGTTTCATTTCCTCAGCTCCAGCTGCTTTCAGTCCACTCGGGAGGAGGAGGAGGGGGAGGCTTTTCTGAGCTTTAGGCTGAAAAAGCAACGCGAGCTGAGGTCGCTCCACTCAGTTTCGTTTCCTCAGCTCCAGCTGCTTTCAGTCCACTCGGGAGGAGGGGGAGGGGGAGGAGGAGGAGGCTTTTCTGAGCTTTAGGCTGAGAAAACAACGCAAGTGGCGGTCGCTCCACTCAGTTTCATTTCCTCAGCTCCAGCTGCTTTCAGTCCACTCGGGAGGAGGGGGAGGGGGGGAGGCTTTTCTGAGCTTTAGGCAAGTGGAGGTCGCTCCACTCAGTTTCATTTCCTCAGCTCCAGCTGCTTTCAGTCCACTCGGGAGGAGGGGGAGGAGGGGGGGAGAGAGAGAGAGAGATATCATAAGAACGGCTCTTGGTTTTTTCTTGCAAGGGAGAGAGTGACTCCTGCCTACCACTGTCATCATCATCATCTTTTGCGTTAGTGAATCAATCAAACCTTTCATGATAATGAGATTGTTTCCCAAATTTCCCTTAAATCAGGGAAGAAATCAGAAACAAACCTTTGGGCTGAGAATAAGCTTGTTCCTATGATGCCATTTTTGTTCACTTCAGTGTGAAAAGTGTGAAAAAACACACTTCTTTTTCTTCATCTTCTTGTTCCCTATTTACTGGTCTCTTTCAAAGAGGAAATTGTGAACATCAAACTTATTCTCAACTGTCCTAGTGAAAGTTTTTATTGGCATCTATTTTTATTTTTGAAATTTACCAGTAGCTGCTGCATTTCCCACCCTCGGCTTATACTCGAGTCAATAAGTTTTCCCAGTTTTTGTGGTAAAATTAGGTGCCTCGGCTTATATTCGGGTCGACTTATACTCGAGTATATACGGTAGTTTGATCAAATTATCCCAGGATTGCTGAAAAATTACATTTTAAGCAAATCACAATTACCTGTGTTTCGTGATTTGCTCCAAGAGAAAGGTTTCACTTTCCAAACCTGGAAAGATGGAGAGTATGTTATCATAAGTCAAACTGAAGTTAATTCCTGGTTTCCTAGTTTAGATGATCATTTGAAGAGAACCTGCACGTGTTTTTAGCATCTCACAGCTTTAATTATCTTCTAAATCAGAATTCTAGGAGTTGAAATCCACACATCTTAAAGTTGGCAAGTTTCAACAAGACTGTTCTAAACTAACCATGCTTTCTCAGAGCTCTTTATTTCAAAAACGTTGTTCCACTTTTATTTACAAGAATAAAAAAAAGTACAAATAGTCTTATCTTTGAACTTGTTCCTTCATTTTTGCACATTATGAAATGCCTCACTTATGCATATTGTTTCATAGGGATTTAGCAGGAGATCTTCTCATGATGATTCCTGATAATGAACTACAGTTAATAAAACTATGTGCTTTTTATCCTGGATGCACAGCAGAGATAAATGACCTACATGAAAAGGTACACTTGAGAGGCCAACTGTCTCTTAGCCATTTATTTGAGTAGCAGAATAGGTTAATTAATTAATTCCTAGTTATTAATTCCTAGTTATGTTTATTAGAAGATTCCTTCTATTACAGAGAACTGTAGATTCACTTTCACATTATTTAAGTTATCCCACTTTCATTTGGCATCAAAACTGCTAGAGATTCAAATTAAGAATGTTGGGAAAATGAATACTTCCATTTGAATTACAAAAAGCAGTAGGGAAAAATATCTCACATTATTTATACATATGCAGTAATTTTAAATGATATTTTACCTTAAGACATTGATTCTTCAGGAATATCAATATGTGCAGGACAAATACTTATTGCCCACTGAATTGGTCAATATTTTTGTAGCATAAGGCAATGGAAAATGTCTGCATACTTATGCTATTGAACTATGACCATTAAAGTTTTAAGATCATTATATTAGTGTGAAAAGTAGATATGCAAGTTTACATCTGACATTAAACCAATTCCTTATCTGGACACATGGTATAATATACTGTATACTGTGCACATAATACATTTAGTCCAATTAAGCTCAGGAACAATCATCAGTTGAAAAAGAGTGCCTGCACATAATAACAGTGTTGTCTAATTTGTCTTCTAAAACAAATACGTAAGCATAGATGCAGTGCGAGATGGTATTATATAAAATAAGGTCATTAAGATTATACACTGCCCTGAATTCCAAGGATAAAAGGTGCTTAAGGGTGCATGTGTGCATACATACTATATTCATCAGTAACTCCTTAAAGAGGCCATGGTATATTCTCTTCTGAGCTTTGAAAAATGAAACTGGGAAAATGTTTGATTTAAGGTGGCCCTAGCAGGTGTGGAAAGCATGTTCTCTCTCTTCCTCTCCCTCTCTCCCCCTTTCTGTCTTCCTCTCTCAAACACACACACATGCACACGCACACACACACACGCACACACACACACATCTTTGTATGTGGATTGCTGCACAGTTCCGAGCATCATGTTCCCAAAGCCCTATTAAATTTTTGTTAGCATGCAAATTGTAGAGGTACAATAGTGGCTGAAGATATGAGCAATGCAAACACACTGCTCCTCTCCATGGCCTGCTTACATACTCTTGTGCCCTTGTGCTTCAGATTAAAGGAGGAAAATGGAGTTGTAAGAAAGGATTGCGCTTTGTTTCAATTGTATCAGACTCACTTTGTGAAGATGAAAAATTTTACACTCTTCTTTGCTGATAATTGCATTAATTTTGTTTGTTTCTATCTGCTATCATTTTCAGTGCAGATTACCAGATGTAGAAGAATGTATGCAATTAGCAGAGAAAGCTCAGACAGATGGAAATATATTTGAGTCAATGAAGTATTATTTGTTAACTGCAGAACCAGAAAAGGCACTTCCTATTGGGATTCAGTATGTCAAAGGTAAGCCTTGAAATAATTCTGAACCGTTTTTAGAAAAAAATACTAATGTGTTTTGTTTATCTGTTCCCCTGTTCTACTTTTTTATCATTTTTTTTCTTTTCTACTGCTATTTAACAGAACAAATCAGTAGTTCAGATTGGACACTTGATGCAGTCTATCCTTTTTTGGATCTACTCAGCTATATACGCACAGAAAAATTGTTGCTGCATAAATGTAGTGAGTAAGTATTTTAATACTAAAATTGGGAAAATGAGTCTTCAAATTTATTCATTGATTTTGCTTCATTGGATTGATTAATATACAAACATTCTACATCATTTGTGATCTTTATCTAACCATTTTTGTTTGTCTACCAGGCCTTAAAGGGGTGATACTTCTTCTCATCACTCCTTCCCTTCCCTTCTCTGAATTAAGTGTCTCACACAAGAAACCATTCCATTAATATGAAAAAGTAGACAGAATCTGTGAAAGCTAATGCAGCAGGAAAATTGGTTCGTTTTTAAAGTAACACAAAATTTCTTTTGTATTTGCAAAAGACAATATGGATATTTCTTTGCAGATTTCCTTTTCCAATTACGCCGTTTGTTGTAAAAAGGTATAATAGTTTTTTTATGCGTAATTTATTTTAGCATTGTTTATAAACAAGAATGGTGGTTATACATTTCCAGATGAAGAACCACAACTTTAGATACTTCTAATAAAAATAAAAATAAAATTATGTTAGAACAAACACTTATTTAAACCATCCCCCCCATTTTCTGAAGTTTATTATATATTTATTTTGCTGCTTTCAGAGAATCTTAAAAGGAAACCCAGTTTTTTTGAAAGGCTTTATAAGGTGTGGTTTTCTATGGTAGTAAAATAGTACAATTATCGTAAACTCAGTGCCTTCCAAATATTTAGAATTACAGTTCCGTTACTACCAGCAGATATAGGCACCAACCATGCTTTCTACAAGTGATGCTATATAAAACTTGAGCACGTGGTTTTAAGGAAAGCTAACTGAATGTCTCCTTTACCTGATAAAAGAATACCTTAACTAGTATTTTTCAACGTTAGCAACTTTAAGATGTAATAACTTCAATTCCCATAATTCCCCAGCCGTCATGGACAATTCATGGCTGGCAGGGGAGTTCTAGGAATTGAAGTCCACGCTCAAGTGTTAGAATATACTTCTAGTTTTAAACAGGCCGCACTGCTCCTTCAGATTCCCCCCCTCCCCGTTTATGCTACCTCTATAACATGCATAGGAATGTTTTGCGAGTTGACACACAAATCTTAAAATTGTTAAGATTGAGAAACACTCACCTAAACCAATATTTTTATTTTTTAAAAAATCATTAGGCAAGCAACTGCCTTAAAAAAAACAACCAAAATGAATTTTATTCAAATTAAACAACTTGTAAACACCTCCGGTTAACCAGGAAAATAGATCCAACATAAATTACTAGCAGTCCAATTACGTGATTGTGTTTTGGTACATAATGATGGTAGAAAATACTGTAATTGTTACAACACAAACTTTTGAAATATTCTGAAGACACCTAGAATTCATGTGCGTACATTGAGATAAAACAAATGTGATATTGAAGGTGTTTTTAAAAATGTATACGAGCAAAATGAAATATATATGTAAAGATGTCTGCATACAGCAAGAAAAATGTATAAAACATGTCAAACACAGCAGATGCTAATAGGATTTACCACTCATGAACTACAGAATTAGAACCTTCAAAAAAGGAAAGGAAAGGAAAAGGGAAGGGAAAGGGAAAGGAAAGGAAGAGATCACTGACCCATATGATCTGGACTTGACAATTAGTATCTTTTCGGAATAGCATTTCAAAGTACAGAAGTAGATTTATGGGGAATTCCAAAATAATAAAGATGTTAATATAATGTTGAATTATGTCTTCAAACCTTGAGATTTGTCTTTGATAAATTATGTTTGTACCAGGCATGAGAGATTACTGAAAGTATTGTTCTAAGAAATTAGGAAAGGAGTATTATTCCAGAATAACTCCAGAACATGGAACTGTCAAGCTGCATTTAAAAAGATAGCATAACAATGGGTTAATTTGGGGGGGGGGAGTGTTATTTTTCATTTGAAAAAAAATATTCTAATTACCTAGCTAGATTTGTTTCTATGTGCTTAACTTTTTTATAGTAACTTCCTTTTATGGCATATTTACTTTTGTTCATTTGTCTGCTTTTCAAAGATCTTGTTTTAATGTTTTGTACATCTCTTAAATTTCTAATGTGAATAAGATATATACATGCATGCAATAGTAATTAGGAAAAGTAATGAAAATATTTTTTCCAGGTTTAGAAATGAATTGTTAATATTATGTGGCTACATTGGGGCTTTACTGGCTATTAGAAGACAATATACCAGCATTGTACCAGCTCTTTATGAGTATACAAGGTAATTCTTCTGTAATAACTTAATTGAACATCCTTCTAGGAATTAGGAGAGCTGTATTTGTCCCCTCCCCCCCAAAAAATCTGTCATTTTAAATATCCTGATTTTTCACATCTGTGTGGACAGTTTGTTACTGTAATTAGTATTTGATCAATGTCTAACTTTTGAATATATCTAGTTTTCCTAGTGGAAAATACAGTTTAAGTACAAGAATGATATTTGTTCAATAGTTGTTCACAGCTGTTTTAAACCATGTGACTGATAAACCATGTGACTGAAGAAGCATGGCTGAGTTGATCTAATCTCTTAATCCAAACTTTATTGAGTACATCATTTCGGCACCAATGACGGCAAAACCAGATCTGACCATTTCCCATATAAACCCACATAGTCAAAGTTCAGGTTCTCCCTCCCCCCAATTAGATCAAGTCACATTATCCAGTGGAGCCACCTGGTATTGTTGTGAGAAAGTCTTTTAGCTCGGATAAACACCTGCCGAAACGTCCTTAGTTCTCTGGGCTGGCATCTTGATGTGTAGAACCTATCTCCCCTTTCCTTTCCCCCATAGTTCATTGGCAAGCTGAGAAGTGATAATAGTTGCAACAAAAGCACCTTTTGAAGCTTGACACCATGTTTGAATTGGTATCAAACCCTTCACGTTTATATTAGATAGAAATTGAAGCAAGAGCATAGACAAACCTTCTCCAGCTCTGAATTTCTTTATCCCAGGAGCAGCCTGAGATCACTAGGTTGGGAAAAGTTGGGGAAAGGTTGGGAAAGTTGGGGAAAAAAATCATCATAGATTAGGTTCTAAACATTTTACATTTAAACTGTCTGTGGACTATGACAGGTGTTGATCCATATAAACTATATGTTACTATCATGGATCAGTATCCATATTAAATGTATACTGACCCATATGGAATGGAGTGTAATCTATATAGAACTATCTTGTGTTACTCTATATTTTTTTCAGTCAGCTTTTAAAAAGAAGAGATGTATGTGTACCCCTGAAAATCAATCAACTCTCTGAGGAACTAGATGCTTGGAGAGTCTGTAGCCAATCATTAAACAAGTAGGTGTATGGTACTTTATTTGACATGGTGTGAATTTATGACATTTTGCTTTATGTGGAAAAATTGCATGGATTTTTAGAATATTTTTCAGTTGTGAAACTTTATGTTTATTCTTACAAATACTAGCATGTCTACATTTTATAGGTCTTCTGATGAACTACTACAGATACCACCATCTGAATTGCAACAACAGATTTATGCAACAATGCTATCACGAATTAAAGAAGAGTATCTACAAATAACCATAGGAACAAATTATGTTTCTGGATCTAACCTTCCTGGTCATTCAGATGTTCATATCTCTTGTTTGACAGGATTAAAGATACAGGTATTGGAACAGAACTGGAGTACATTCTATAAGAACCTACAAGTATGAGTATTATTGGTTATATCCAATAGTAACACAAATAGAAAGTTGCTTGCACTCTCCCGTGGTGGCACAGTGGTTAGAATGCAGTACTGCAGGCTGCTTCTGCTGACTGCTGGCTGCCAGCAATTTGGCAGTTCAAATCTCAACCAGGCTCAAGGTTGATTCATATCCTTCTGAGGTCAGTAAAATGAGCACCCAGATTGTTGGGAATAATATGCTGATTCTGTAAAGCACTTAAAGAGGGCTGTAAAGCACTGTGAAACGGTATATAAATTTAAGTGCTATTGCTGTATTCTTCCAATTGAAGTTTCTTGAATCTCCTGCAAGGATAGTATTCAAGTTAGCATTATGTTAGTCCCTGGAGGCAGTTTGGTTTAGATGAGGAAGAACAGGCTGAAACAACTGCTCATCCAGGCTGCACATGGATGAATCATTTGATTTCAGGATTTTAGCAGCTTTGGTTCTTGGTGGGTTATATTTCCTCAGACAGATCTGATATGCAGTTTGGATTTTATTTTCATTTGAGGAGCAGGTGGCAGTTGTGGACTGTAAACCTCTTGTTTGCATTTCTGCCTTCTCCTGGGAGGCTTTATTCAGTCACTCACACCTTAGTCACCTTGTATATGGGCCACTGCAATGTGTTCTGAGTATAGCCACCTTGGAGGCCACTTGGAAAGTATAGTTGGCCCAAAATATGATGGGATGAGCAGTTAGATTTGTATCTTATTATGCCCATGTAACATCTCTGATATATGAATTGCAGTGGTTATCTGTGACTTTTTTATTGGAATTCAAAGTGCTGGTTGGCATCTATTAAGCTTTACATGATTTTTGTAGGACTTCTTGTCTCCAATTGTACCTTCTCTGATAAGTTCTGAAGTTCAGCATTCTTCAAGTTCCAATTGTTAAAAAATGTGGGACCTAAGAAATGCATCTTCTCTGTCATTGCTCTTGCAATATTTCTCCTTTAAATCTATATGAGTCCCGTCAATTGCCTACTTGCTTCAAACATTACAGATAATTGTTATAAGATTTTCTTGAAAAAGATGAAGAATTATTCTAAAAGGAAAATCCTCTATATTTGAGGGTGATTGTTGTTAAAGAATAAGATTCAGTAAAAATCTCTTACTTGATTTCAGGACACAAATATTTTGTCCCCGTTTCATTCCAATATATGATGATGAATATGTTGGATTACAATGAAAACACAGAATTTCAATTCTCTAAATAAAGGTTCATGAAATGAAATTTATTTACCTTTTCTTCCTTCCTTCCTTCCTTTACTTATTCTCTCAAAATCTGCTCATGGGAGCAGGACTCTGAGGCATGATAAATACAGAAGGAAGCTATATATGTTAGCATAAATGACCATGTCTCTAGGCATAAACAATAAATCATTTGAGACCTAAACTTTTTTTTTTTTTGCTTTAATGATTTCTTCTTCTAAACTTGTAAAATATTTTTATTTTTAAAGTTGTACGTGCATATATATTTAATGTATTTTTCATACAAAAAGTATAATTTGTTTATATCTTACTGTATAGGGTCCTGTATTTTTCCTTGAAGATGGAAAATCAACTATTTCACTCAACGATGCATTGATGTGGGCAAAAGTGAATCCTTTCTCTCCACTGGGGACAGGAATACGGCTCAACCCATTCTGATCAAGAAATCTTTCTATTAATAATGATAGTTGCTTTTATTTTATTAGTGGAAAGATTTGAGATTGACACTTTCTTGAATTGTTTTATAAACTTTGTGAATTATACATTTAATTTTTATATTAAAATTGATAACCCAAAGAGAATTTCATATATTATTGGCAGCCACGGGCTTTTAAAAGAAGATTGAAATTAGGTATCTGTGAACACTCTTGTGAAGCACATTGCTGGGACATACAATCGCAATTTATGCTTTGAATTATTCCTTAAAAGAACACATGCATCCTATTTTAAATAAAGTTTGTGTGTGTCTCCTCCTAGTGGAAATTAAAGGGCATAGCCTAACAAGTGCTGTTTTGGATAAAAGATCCACTGAAACAAATAGAAATTTTGCAGCTGTGATGCATGATGGATTGTATTTTCATATTTATAATTATTAATGTGTGTAAATTTAATAGTTGTATAGTAAATTGGTTAGCAGGTATTTGGAATACTTAGCTTATACTCAGCATAAGAATGTTTTTAAAATATATTTTGAATATCTGGATTTGCATTTGACATCCTTTATTTTAAATGATTAAGCATATTTCTAAAATTTATTTTCCAATATATCTCTTTTAAGTAAACTATTGATTGTACCAAAATACACTTTGTAAATTTACAAGGAATTAACTCTTTTCATTTTAGTGTTTGTAAACATATGGCATTTAAATTTCCAGCATCTAAATAAATTAGGTTTGTTTTAAATAAGTCTTTTTTTCCTGAACGTATATAACCAAATTTCAGTTTATTACCACTACCTCTTCTTTAGGTTATAACTTCTACATGTCCTGTGTAGTCAGGATATTGGGAAGGAGAGTGCACTTCACTAAAAGCATTCTGGCTGTGAAGGTAAAACATGATCTCTACTAGAATCAGTTGCTTTTCCATAGTGGATGTGTGTGAAACTCCTCCCTGAAATTGAATACTAAAAGATACCTAACAACAAGTAAATAAATATGCTTTTTTGCACATTGGATGTATTTCTTTTCAGAACCAGCAATGACTATTTATAGGTAAAATTTCTTTAGTTTTATATTTTCCTTTCCAAGACTAATACCTCTGCTTTTCATCAACATTCCCTAGAAAGATGTATTACAGTAATAATATGCAATGGTTATTTTGCTTTGTTATGTGTTCAGATCATTAAAGTTTTCATTCAATAAGCTCTGCCTCTTGCTGTCTACATCTTTTTTTTTCTATCTTTGATTTGCTTGTCTCTTTGTTTCCAGAATTTCCTTTGTAGGAACTTAAGACTAATCTCTACAAAACAGTTTACTTGAATTTCTAGTTTTAGCTAAGATAACGGGACCATTAAAACATATTACAAGAATAAATCTACAGTTTATAATTTTACTTTTTTCAGCTTAGATCTTTTGACATTTTGTAAAGTACAATATACTGTTTTATATACAGACTGTTAGTTTGGTGTTGTGGTTAAAGTGCTGGCTTAGAAACCAGGAGATGTGAATTCTAGTTGTGTCTTAGGCATGAAAGCCAGCTGAATGACTGTAGGCCAGTCATTCACTCTCAGCCCAACTCACATCACAGAATTGTTGTGAGGAAAATAGGAGGTAGGATTGTTACGCATGTTCACTGTCTTGAATTACTTATAAAATAATAATGACAGAATAAATATTTAATAAAGTATTATTTATTGATCAATTGTATTGGTTGATTCTGGTATATATTTATATGGCAAGGAAAAAGCTACTTCTATTTATGAAAGGTTTGAGATCCTAAAGTTATTTTTACTTAGTTCCATATGATCCCCCACCTCTCCCAAACATTTTCTTATAGCATGCAGGAAAAATAATTTTAATGATAGATCTTATAATGAATCTTCTTTATTATGCCAATTCTTCTGTGGAAAAAAATACCCTGTAAACTTTAGTTCTCTTGTTCCGATAAGTAAGTATGAAAAATTTACAGCAATCCCTGAAATGCAATTAGCTACTACTTGTTCTTATATTTTCAGCAATAAATCAGTATACATGTAGCTGAAATGTATATGTTTCAGATTGGGATTAATTTTCTTCCTCTATTTTTCCTCCTTCCCAAGACTTTAAAAGTATTTCAGAGCTGTGCAGATTCCTTTTCTGCAATAGATGAAGGATAATAATAGCAATAAATATCAGTTTCTCAATAGCAAGAAGATGGTTTTGCCATAGGAATATCTTTTGGATGAAAAAAAAAGCTTAGCTTAACTTTTTATTACATTTTTATTGTGTTCCTACTGCTTTTCAGTCTCATAACATTAAAAAGAGGTGCTTTCTCAAGGGCTCACTAAAACTCTTCTGTCCTCCCTACAATGTGGGAGAAAACAGTTTTCAGGACCTTCTCTAACCCATTTGACTGGTTCTAAAATTCTGAAAGATACATCCTAAGAAGCTTCCTTGGTTGATGAGAAGTTGAATTTTTTTTAACATGATTCATTGATTTCCATCAATTTATGTCTACTTAAGAGTATATATTTAGCTATATTGAACATTTTACATTGTTTCTAAACGATTAAGAAAACACTTGACAATGAGGCTGGAGCTGATTCATTTTATTAAAATTATATTCACTAAGAGTTCTAGGTTCTGCATTACTGTATAATAAAAATTTACATTATAGCATGACAAGGTAGATTTCCAGTGATGGAATGGATAAAATTATTGCATTTTCTTATGCTTGTTTAAATATCATGTTAGCAATATCTTTGATGTCAGTATTAATTCTTTACTGGCTTATTTGTAAGGTTCATGTTCCTCAATATAGGACTCATGTTTGATTATAAATCTTCTTTGGTATTTCTGAATTTCTTTTCTGTAGTTCTTCAAAATGTGTACCTGAAACTTCAGTATTCATGTTTATATCAAATGCGAATTTCTCAGGTTGTTTCACCTGAATAGTTTTGAAATGGACATCTGTTTTACCTCTGATTTGTGTGGATGCTACTCCTAAGAGGGTGGGAAAAAAAATTCAAGCACACAATTTCATTTATAACATAAAAAATTGTTTTAGCTTCTAAAACATTTTTTTGAAATGTGAATTATTAAAATTATTAAGATTCTTCTACCTATGAATATTTGAGAAAATTAAATAGACACAAATTTTCAGCAATATAACAGTTTCTGATTATTATCAACTCAATCCGTGCAAACTCAAAATTGGCTTATTGAAATATGCTAAATATTGTTAAAAATGAAAATGTAGGACATACTTTTAATAAATACATTCAGGTGCAGTTCACTCTAAGAACATTAGACATAAAGCTAGAAATTGAGAGACAAATGACAAAAAGAAAACAGGAGGTCCAGAAAGAGGAGGAGTCAATTGAAAGAGTAGCTGGAAAAATAGAACAAACAAAACAGCAAACAAAAAGAAATGATAAGAAGGAGATAAAAATGACAATGATTGATGAAATAAACCAAGGGGAGGGTATTTTAAGGGAAGTTAAACAGGAATTGGTATTGTAGGGAGACTTTTTTGGGAGAAAGATAGGGTAAGAGTAGACAACTTGAAAAATGAGACAATGGAACATTGTAGAGAAGAGAGAAATAAGAGGATTGGCCAAGAAGTGGCAGATAGAGACAAAGATTTAAAAGAGGAATATTGGAGACAAGCTAAGAAACAAATAATTAAAGCCTCAATGTGGATGAGAGATGATGGTTAAAAAATTTTGTTTTAACATAAATGTGTGTATGTAGTTAAGACATATAATCGTTAAATGTAATAAATACAAATATTAACATTTCATTGGAGGAAAAGAAATATGTGGAATTTGATTGACATAAAAATAACATTGAAACATTGCACAAGATAATGAAAGATTACAATTTAATAAAAACTACTATTATCAGAATTACATAACTTGTTAAACGTAAATATGATGAATACGATTTTATTTGTACTAAAATATGATTAGAAAGGGGATATTTTTAAAATATAACAGTGGCATAATTAAAAATTAAAAAAGGGATAAATAATGTAAAATTACAACTCAATATGAATTTATGAATTGTTATTAGAATTATATAGTCTGTTAAACACTGCAAATATGATTATCAATATATTATTTGTAGTAAAAGAAGTGATGTTAAGAATATAGAGATAGACACAAAAAATAACATACTGAAATATTGAACAATCAAGAATGATAAGTTAACAAAGTAAGCATATTAATATTAAATTTTAAAAGATTGTCAATTGTATTAAACGTGAAGAATATTATCATATTTGTTTTAAAATGTAAGACACTGATGCCTCACTGTTCACACAATGATATGTTTGTTGAAATAAGAAAAAAATAAAAAAAATCTATGGCAAAAAAAAAAAAGAATGCACAAGGGGCAATATGCAAAAGAATGCAGTAATTGCTTTGTCTCCTGACATGAAAAAAATAGGCACAACCTGTGAAGTTGCCTGAAATGATATTCAGAAGACAATTCTGACATTTCACTCAACCTCCCTTTCCTTTTCTCCCTGATAATACAAATGATAACGGTAATTATGGAAGGTGCAGCTGTATTTTTCTTTTCTTCTGCTGGAGAAGACATGAATGCAAAGAGGTTGCAGATGCTTTTTGCGGTAACAGCTATTGTCTCAAAATAATTGTTTAACTTTTCTCTCAAAAGCAACATTGAAAGAAGTAGCAACTACTTTTGCCTCTTCTACCTTCATAGTCCATGACACTATATATATATGTTTACATCTTGCCATATACAACAAAGAGGGCTATGCTTTATAGAGGAAGAGAGAAAAAGTAACCAAGCAAAAAATGGGCTTATTACATTTCCAGCTAATTATTATTCTTTCACTGAATATAGATGAGATATTGAGAGAATAAAGAAGACTGATTTTCAAAAGAATAATTCTTACTAATAGGCCCATTATTATAGGTAATTTCAGACCCATATCTGCTTTCCAAAAAGTCAGAGGCAGCCTTAAGATACTTCAATAAGAAGGCTCTTTTCTGCCCCACCTATAGAATATGCATAGATATAAGTATGTGGGTAGATGACCATTTATGCTAACTCATACTTCAGGAGGCATTATGGAATCCACACTCTACTACTTTGATGCTGACAGAGGATATAGAGGCAATAGTGAAACTCACTCTTCCTCAGCTTTCAATATTGCTCCAAGAAAAAGGCTCAGAAGTGACAATATGAAAAAAGATGAAAAACAACTAATTGAAAATTAAATAAAAATATGAAGAAATGTGACACCGTTGATAGGAAAATAAACATTCTAAAAAGGAAAAAATGGTATAAGTATAGAATGAAAAAAGATGGATAAATCAGAGACTGGTATAGAGAAGAAAAGACAGAATTAAGAAATATTAAGATGAATTATACCAAAAAACCAAAAAGTGCAGTATATTCTGCTCAAATTTTTGTAACACTGTTAACAGAATGGGCGTTGGTCCTTACCTGACACGCCATTTCTCTGGAGCCGGGAGGATCATCCAGAGAGTAGGAGGTGCTTCAGTCTGCGTTGTTGAAGGCTGAGCTTAATTACTGAGGAATGCTCCGCCCTCTGTCACGTGGCTCCCTTGCATTCCCCAGTTTACGCGAAGACGAGAGTGAAGAGAAGATCGTGCTCTCATCTTACTATGCTAAGCAGTTCCTTGGCCGAAACAAGACCCCACCAGACGGTGAACTTAAAAGGGTGGGGCTGGATGATCCTCCCGGCTCCAGAGAAACGGCGTGTCAGGTAAGGACCAACGCCCATTCTCCTGAGAGCCGGTCGGATCATCCAGAGAGTGGGACATACCAAAGCTTGGCTGTCCTACGGGAGGGACTCCGTTTGGTTCTGAAGTCCCTGCGGTTCCTTGAGGACTCGCTGGAGAACTCGTCTCCCAAACGAAGCCTCCACCGAGGCAAATATGTCGATCTTATAATGCCTAATGAAGGGAGATGGGGAGGCCCAGGTGGCCGCCCGACAAATATCAGCAATTGGAGCCTGGGTGGCCCAAGCTGCTGAGGTGGCTGCACTTCTGGTGGAGTGTGCTGTTATGCCACTGGGCACCGGCAGAGCCTGGGACAAGTAAGCTTTGGAAATAGTAGCTCTAATCCAGCGGCCGATTGCTGGGAACACTTTGTGTCCTAAGGATTTAGGTTGAAAGGAAAGGAATAAGGATTCGGACTTCCTAAAGGGCTGGGTACATTTAATGTAAATGCGGAGGGCCTGTCTTACGTCCAGGGTGTGCCAAAGCTTCTCCCTTTCCTGCGAGGGATTTGGGCAGAAGTTCGGAAGTGTGAGTTCCTGTGCCCTGTGGAAGGCTGAATTGACCTTAGGCAAGAAGGTAGGGTCTGGCCATAGAACCACCCGGTCGGCATGGAAGATGCAAATGTCTTTCCTCACCGATAAGGCGGCTATCTCTGATATTCGGTGAGCCGAAGTAATGGCCACCACGAATACGACTTTGAAAGTTAGGAACTGGAGTGAGGATTCCCTGAGAGGCTCAAAGGAATGTTTAGTAAGGGACGCCAGGACCTTGTTGAGGTCCCAGGTAGGGTATCTGTGTACAGTTGGGGGACACAAGTTAGTTGCTCCCCTAAGAAATGCCCTAATGTGAGAGTGGAGGGAGAGGGTACCCAGATTGTCGCAAATAAACACAGTTGAGAGGGCTGCTACCTGACGCCTCAGGGTATTCGGAGAAAGTCCCTTCCTCAGACCTTCTTGGAGGAATTCCAAAACTTGAGCAATGGAGGGTGAAAGAGGGTTGATCTGGAAATTATGGCACCACTTGCAGAAGCTATTCCAAGTGGCATTGTATATTCGGGTTGTTGAGGGCCGCCTTGCGGCTAAAATGGTATCAATAACCTGGTCAGAGAACTGCTCCTTCCTTAGATGTTCCTGCTCAACCTCCAAACGGCTAACTGGAGCCACTGAGGGTCCAGGTGTTGGAGGGGCCCCTGGGAAAGGGATATCCTGTGCGGGGGAATTTTCCAAGGGGGGGCCACCGATAGATAGCGGAGGTCCACAAACCATGGGCGCCTGGGCCAGTAGGGTGCCACTAAAATCAGCTCTGCTTTCTCAGAGATGAGCTTCTGGATGACCCTGGGGACCAGGGCCAACGGAGGGAATGCATATAGAAGCCCTGTGGGCCAGGGGCAGCAGAGGGTGTTGTGATTCTTGGCCCCGTGGGAAGGATACCTCGAGAAAAACCTGGGGAGTTGGGTGTTGAGCGGGGATGCGAAGAGGTCTACTGACGGGAGGCCGAACATCACGGTCACTTCCCTGAACAGTGACGGGTGAATGCGCCACTCGGACTGGTCCACCGTGGTCCTGCTCAGCCAATCTGCTTGGGTGTTTGAGACCCCTGAGATGTGCTCGGCTTTGAGAGAGAGGAGATTGCGCTCCGCCCAACGGCAGAGGCGCTCGGCCTCTCTCATCAAACTTATGGACTGGGTGCCCCCTTGTTGGTGGACGTGAGCCTTGGTGATGTCCGTGAGTATCAAGACATGCCGCCCGCGTACATGAGGAAGGAAGTTGCGCAGGGCCAGGTGGATGGCACGAAGTTCTAACCAGTTTATATTGCGTGTGCGTTCTACCTGTGACCATTTGCCCTGTGTCGAGAGTGAGTGGATGTGAGCGCCCCATCCGGACAGGCTGGCGTCTGTGGTGAGGATGAGGCGTTGGGGTTCCTTGAAGCAGTGTCCCCTGTTGATGGCAGGACTGGTCCGCCAGAGGAGAGACATGAGGACCCTTGAAGGCACCTTGACCGCGGTCAATTGCTTCTGCCAGTCCTTTGGAACAGGAGCAGGAACCATTGTAGGGATCTAGTGTGTAAACGGGCCCAGGGAACAATGGAAATACATGAGTCCATTTTACCGAGTAATTTAGACAATTCTAAAAGTGTTACCTTTTTTGATCATCTGATATGTTTGACAGTCTCCTGGATGCTACGGAATCTCAGAGGAAAGGAAGACCTTTCCCTGAACCGAGTCAATGATGGACCCCAAGTGGGTGATCCATGTAGATGGTAACAGATGGCTCTTTTGCCAGTTTACTAGGAACCCATGATCTTGGAGGGCAGAAAGAGTAGCTCTGATATCCTTTTCTGCTTGGGGTCTGGAGTGAGACAGGATGAGGATGTCATCCAGGTAACAGTAGAGACGAACCGGGAGGTCCCTGAGGTGGGCTGCTAGGGCCGCAAGGACCTTAGTGAAGGTTCTCGGGGCAGAGGCCAATCCGAAGGGAAGTGCCACATATTGGAAGTGGTGATGATTGTAGCAGAACCTGAGGAATTTGGAATGGGAGGGCCGGATTGGAATGTGAAGGTACGCCTCTGAAAGGTCTATGGAGGATAGCCAGTCCCCCTGCCTGATGCCTAGTAGAATGGATTGTAGGGTGTGCATCTTAAACCAGGTAACGGTTTAGGCGTTTCAGGTCTAGACTAGCCCTCCATCCCCCTGAAGATTTGGGGACCATGAAGAGGTGAGAGTAAAACCCCTGCCTCCACTGGGATGGTGGTACAAGTTGCATGGCCTGTATAGAGAGGAGATGGCGGATAGCTGAATCCATTAGGTTGCGTTTGGTGAGATCCTTGGAGGGGGGGGGATGCCATAAAAAATTCAGGGGTGTGTGTGCTGAAATTTAAGCACGCGGCCCAGTCTGATGGTCTCCCTGACCCAGGCATCGGAGGTGGAAGAGTCCCACCGGTCGGCGAAATGCTTGAGGTGTCCACCTATGGGGAGGGGTGGACAGGGTCTATCTGTTGCGCCGGAAGGGCTTCCCTCCTGAACCCCTGTAGCTGCTGCCCCTCCTGCTCCTGTCACCTGGATCGGCTCGATCTTGGGGCTGGAAAGGCCGGAAGAAGGAGGGTCTCGGGTACCTGGGCGGGAAAGGAAACTGGTAGAAAGGTCGTGAGGAACCTCTCCAAAAGGGCTGTGCTCTTGAGTCTGACCTACGGAAAAGTGGGGGGGAAGAAATTTTTTCTTGCTTCTGGTTTCTGATAGAAATGGCTCCAGGACGGTGCCGAATAATTTGTCCCCTTTTATGGGGGCGGTGGCCAGCTTAACCTTGTTTTTTACGTCTGCCTGCCAGTGCTTGAGCCAGAGCAGGCGGCGAGCTGTAACATGAGAGGATATTGCTCGGGTAGAGAACTTAACCGCATGGTATGTGGTGTCGGCCGAGAATTCTGCCGCAGCCGTCAATTTTGCTATGTCCTGGTGTGCCCTTGTGTAAGAGGGGGGGACATGCTGCCTCAGTTGACGGAGCCACCGGATCGAAGACCTGGTGAAGAAGGAAGCGGCAGTGGCCGATCTAATGGCCCAGGTGTCCGCTTGGTGAGCCCTACGTAAAGCAAGCTCGGACCTCTTGTCCTCGGGCTTCAGGACCTCCAGGGGATCACTGGGGGAGGATGAGGATGCCAAACCAAAGATGGGCTCATCTACCTCGGGAGTGTTAAGCAGGTTGCAGAAGCTCGACTCAAGGTTAAAGAACCTCCTGTCCTGGCTGGATGGGGCAGGGGGGGGCCTTGTGGAGTCTAACTGGTTTGAGACTAAATCATGAAAAATGGGCGGGGCCAGGATCACCTCCACCTCCACCACGGGCTGCCTAAAGATGGCGTCCTCCTGTCCCTCTGCTGGGGAAGGGAGAGCGAGGAGGACTGTACAGACAGGCCAGAAATGTTCCTGGCCTTAAATAGAAGTGATTTAAACATGTGCAGCTTGAATAGGCCCACAAAGATGGGTTGATCCGGGGTGAGGCCCTCGTCCTCGGACATGTCCCCCTCCATAGGGTCTATCTTCGATAGGGGCTCCCCCTGGTGCGTAGACCCCCATTCCAATTCCTCCTCCTCCCCGAACCGATCTAGGTCCTCCATGGCCTCCTCCTTTCTGGGAGAGGACTGACCTCCTGTAAAGGTACCTGACCAAAAGTGGGGTCCGATCTAGGCGAGGACCTGACTGATGGCGAGTCGTGTTCGGGCGCCATCGAGGGAGGACCAGACCTGGACATCTGTTGCAGGCCCTCTGCAATCCCCTGGCGAATAGCCCATTCCATCCATGCCTGCATGTGCGCAGGGATCTCAACTGTGGCGACCTCCTCATGGCGCAGACCAGCGGCCGTGGGCGTAAATATTGCTTCCGGCGTCCGCCTGGTCATTGGCCCAGGAACCTGGTGTCCCTGGGATGGGCTGCGTCTGGAGAGGGAAGAGCAATCTGGAGGAGCGGGGGGGGGGTCTGGAGGTAGAGGGAGCAGAGGGTGGGGGGGCTGGAAATACCAGTTGTGTCTCTCTAGATCGTCTGTCAAATTCTTTCTCCAGTGCCCTATGACATCTTAGAGCGTCCCTCTGAGAAGCTTTGGAAGTTTCTTTAGGGGCTTCCTTTGCCTGTTTGCGCAGGTGGTAGGATTTAGATTTGGCCTTCAAAGAAGGGCTTTTAGCGGAATTGTCATCTGCCATTGTAGAGGAAAGGACTGTAATACAAATGTAAAGGCGGTTGGCTCGCTGAGGTTCGACCTACAACAAAGGCCAGGTGTCCTTTCGCTGGCCCGCACCCCCTTTTGGAATTTTAAATGTATATAAACTAATATAATTATTAATACCTTTATGCCTAGGCGTACAATCAAGATATATAAGCCAACCAGTGTTGGCAATGTGAAATAGCCAAATATTGATAAGATGTAAATATATATATATGTAAATACGTATATCTATCTATCTATCTATCTATCTATCTATCTATCTATCTATCTAATTGTGTATCTAAATATATTTAGATCTCTATGTAATGATAAATATTACTATTAGTATAAGTATTATTTACAATATTTAATCCAAGGTCTCCTTGGAGCTCCCAGAAAGGAGTGACCCCAGGAATTGCTGTTAATATTGCCAATGTGCCAAATAAAACGCCTGAGGCTGGAGTGAGGCCTCGGCAGCTGGAGCTCCCAGGCAACAACCGGGAGGGATAGGCTGCTATTTCCTGCCCTGAGCGTGCTGCGGAAAGCCAACAAGTTTGCCAATTCCCCTAAATCTCTGATAGCTCTCACAGGCTGGAAGGCCTATAATTAGAGCTAGTCCCTTTGCAGCTCAATGAGGCCTCTAAAAGTGGCCCCGACATGCGGCGGCGCCCAAAATGGCGGCCGCCCACGCTCCCTTACTCACGGGCTGCTCAGGGCCAAAATCAGCCTCTCTGGCACGTTTAGAGACCGAGAGAGACAGCCAGGTGATTTTTGCCCCTTCCTGGGGCGATCGGCGTTTAGGGTGGGGGGGAACACCAGCTGCGCTATTACAGCGCGATCAAATAAAGCCGCTACGAGTGCGGTGTAGAAAAGCGGCAGGAAGAGGATCGAATTGGGGGGGGGGATTGGTGCCGGAGCACGGAAGCTGCCCACTGTGCAACCCCCCGGGGTCAAAGAAACGCGCTCCCCTGTTAAATCACTATCCCAATGCGCTTAGAGGCTAAGGAGAACCGGGGCAATGATAATCAAACCTGATGAAAAAAAGAACTCGAATCGGCCAAGGAGTGGTGAAGTGCACAGCCTACTCTCACGAAGGCTGAGCGTAAACTGGGGAATGCAAGGGAGCCACGTGACAGAGGGTGGAGCATTCCTCAGTAATTAAGCTCAGCCTTCTACAACGCAGACTGAAGCACCTCCCACTCTCTGGATGATCCGACCGGCTCTCAGGAGAAGTTACAATTCAGTTAAACGCCTAAAAGGAAAAAAGACATGTTTGAATTAAACTATGAATATTCAGTCATAACTATTTCAATAGAACTTATTCCTAAACAAATATTTAAGTTTATCTAATCCATTTGAATAGAACTGTGACCTTTGATTTTCAGATTAGAAAAAGAGTGCTTACTATTTGGCACAGGAACAGATTTTTCCTTTGGAAGATTAGTTGTACCGAATGAACGACCCAAAATAGAAGAGTGATCAATGGCAAGTTGTCTCAGTGTTGGTTTAATACCAAACCGTGCTGTAAATCAACAAGAATCATTTATCTTAAGCAACACATGTTATTAAATATGCCAGCTACATTGTATAAAATTTATATTTCTAAACCAACCATCTCCCTCATAAATTATTAACTTCTATTTATGATTATTAAAGAAAATGTTTCATTAAAGAGACAATTGAAAAGAATATAGCTGGAGATTATGCAGACATTGATATTCTGAGAGCTTATAAATCTATTCAAATTTTAAAATAAAGCATGTCCACAGTATATACAGTGACAATATTTTTAGTTACAATCTACTCTTTGTAATGCATTGAGATTAAGATAGATAACACTAATTTCAAAACAATCAAACAGTTAACAATAAAAAGAAATGACAGAAAGCAATCTAACAATGCAGTTAAGTATTCAACTAATCAATATTAAATATTTTCCATGACAAAAGTGGGCCTTCTCCAAACAAAATTAATAAACCTGAAAACCCGTGCCCTGTTGTGCCATAGTTTCAGAAATATTTCATTATCTAAACTGAAAAATAGAATAATCACTAATGGCTCCAAAAATAAGAGAAGGGGTGACTTCCTATTTCCCCACTGATTTTCTTTGTGGGTAGCTGACAGGGAGCATTAGAAACCTTCCTTCTCATTCCTCCCTCCCTTCCCTTGCCAGGAGGCTGGTAAGGGGCTGTTGCCAGGTAAGGTTGGGAGCAAGGGAGTGCATGAGTGGCCAGTGTGCTATGGGCTCAAAGGGACTGCTGGTGTATGCATCATTTCTTCTATTGACTTTTTCCCTGAAAGCTTCCCATAAGCAAAAGCTTTGCTAATTGGAAGATGGCAAGGAGCATCAACAATCATACTGGTTCCTTCCCAGTTCTCCACTGACTTATGGAAAGCCATCAGGAAATCATCAAAATCATCTGACCAGAGCCAAGTGCAGCAGCACAGTGGCAGAGCTGAACCAGCAAAAATATCCCCAAATTTTATTCCCTCAAGACTAATGGGACCCAATGTTCTGTAAGTTGTCCTATTTGAAATACCTTTCTTGAAAACATTTTGCCTTGTGTAGCGTTTCACAGAAGCTTACAAAGTTTCAAACAGACACGAGTTTTTGTAGTATATAGATGAAAAGCAAACTGGATCTCCTGCAGCAGGTAACTAACTCTGAGTTCTTATTAAATTGATTCTGGATAAAGTACAAGCCATGGAAAGTCCTTTTAAGGTAAGTTTGAAAAGTGCAGCTAACTTTATTGGTTTTTTTAAATACCGTATATACTCGAGTATAAGCCGAGTTTTTCAGCCCATTTTTTGTGCTGAAAAAACCGCCCTCGGCTTATACTCGAGTCAGTCGCTACGGCACCATGCCTGGCCTGCGCTGGCATGGTTGCAACCGATCGCGCCTCCAGGGCAGCATCGCCGCCGCGGCTGTCTACCCGCTGAGGGACACACAGGCGACCCCAAGCGGCCTCTTCTTCCCCATTAACGGGCCCCCGGGGCCCCCGCGAGGTCCTGTGTTGCACGCTTCCAGCTTCGCAAAGAAACCGCCAGGCTCAGGCAGCCTCCCCCATCCCTAGCCTAGCAGCGAAGAGCTGTTCCGGGGGCAGCGAGACAAAGTGCCTGGCTGCGCCATGGCGGGAGCCACCGGAGCAGCTCTTCGCTGCTGGGAGGGGGGAGGCTGCCTGAGCCTGGCGACCCCAAGCGGCCTCTTCTTCCCCATTAACGGGCGCCCGGGGCCCCCGCGAGCTCCTGTGTTGCGCACTTCCAGCTTCGCAAAGAAACCGCCAGGCTCAGGCAACCTCCCCCACCCCCTAGCCTAGCAGCGAAGAGCTGTTCCGGGGGCAGCGAGACAAAGTGCCTGGCTGCGCCGTGGCGGGAGCCCCCGGAGCAGCTCTTCGCTGCAAGGGGAGGGTGTGGGGGAGGCTGCCTGAGCCTGGCGACCCCAAGCGGCATCTTCTTCCCCATTAATGGGCGCCCGGGGCCCCCACGAGCTCCTGTGTTGCGCGCTTCCAGCTTCGCAAAGAAACTGCCAGGCTCCCCCACCCCCTAGCCTAGCAGCGAAGAGCTGCTCCGGGGGCAGCGAGACAAAGTTCCTGGCTGCGCCATGGCGGGAGCCCCCGGAGCAGCTCTTCGCTGCTAGGGGAGGGGGTGGGGGAGGCTGCCTGAGCCTGGCGACCCCAAGCGGCCTCTCCTTCCCCATTAACGGGCGCCCAGGGCCCCCACGAGCTCCTGCGTTGCGCGCTTCCAGCTTCACCAACAAACGGAGCTGCAAATCTGGTAATCGCTTGCGGAGCCTCGGCACGAACCCCCTTTCCCCGCACTCCCCCCCCCGCACTCCTCTGGCGGCAGCAGGCGGAGAAAGCCCCACTTCCCCCTGGCTTTATGGCACGCGTGAGTTGGCTTCCCACTCTTTTTTTTAACTCTCCTCTTCCTCCTCCTCCTCTCCTCTCCCCTTGTTGTCTGGTCTTCCCTAAGGAAACTCGAGGGCTCACACTTCCAGGTGTTTCTCCCTGTCTTTCTCCCTGTCAATGATCTTTTCTTCCCTTCCCTTCTCTCAGCCCCATCCTCCTTCACCTTTGTCACCACAATCCTGAACAGATGAAGTTTGTACTTCTCAAGAAAGGTTGGATGTTCCTTTTGAGGAGGGAACCTAGTGTGACATCTGTATGTTGACCTACTACTGAGCCATGGCATGTGTGCACATGCAATGGAGGCATGAGGGAGAGCTGTGAAAGAGATGGTGGCTCTCCAAAACAGGATGTACATGCAGCACATACACATGCTTTTTTCTTGCAAGGGAGAGAGTGACTCTGTTTGGACATACAGATGATGAGGAAGAATCCAGTTTTGAAGGATTTTAACTCTTGTGTTTTAGCTTGGTTGCTGATTGAGCTAAGGTTTTTGTACTTTTAAAGTTATTGTTGATACCATATTGGTTTTGTTGGCTCTCTTTTCCACTTACAGAGCTTGTTTACTGTTTTTCTTTGAAATAAATATTCAAAAACATTTAACCTACTGATGCCTCAATTCATGTAATTTTATTGGTATCTATTTTTATTTTTGAAATTTACCAGTAGCTGCTGCATTTCCCACCCTCGACTTATACTCGAGTCAATAAGTTTTCCCAGTTTTTTGTGGTAAAATTGGGTGCCTCGACTTATATTCGGGTCGACTTATACTCGAGTATATACGGTACATGTATTCCTATTAAGTTAAGCAGGCAGGGAAATATCCTTATATTATTCAAAAAGATGTTCTGAGAAAGATACTTACATGGATGTTGTTCCCTCTCCATTAACCTTCGTTGCCTATGTATGTCAAGGATGGCATTTATTTTCTGTTTGTTTTTGTAAATATCAGGTTCTGCCATTATTTCTGTCAGGCTGATATTGTTTTTAATAGCCCTTGAAGCAGTTGATCTAGCAACTGGTGGTAAATTGTCCTGGTAAATACGATCAGTAAAATCAATCTTTTCCTCTTGAATATGTTTTATACTACAAGAAAAAAAGAAAGCATATTCCAGTTTCTTTCACTAACCAAGTAATAAAGCAATGCTGAACTGCCTGTGTGCTTATGTGTATATTCTTAAACTGAAACTTCCTCAAATTAACTTGAAATGCTATAGATTCACAAATCAATGACCACATTGATTTATATTTAAATTGTTTTCTTCCCATCTAATTTAATTTTTCCTGAGAAAAATTATAGTAGTAGATTTTGCGCCTAAAGGAAGGAATTGTCTTATCTTCTATTATTAATCCTAATATTTAGGTATTAACATACAATGTTTAAATATAGCACTGAAGAAACATACCGACTGTTTGTCAGCATTGTATAAATGTCTTGTACAAATATTTCTGCAGCTCCTGGTTTACAATGAATTGTTCCATCAATTAACTCTCGTGTAGGTTTCAGGTTCCTTTTTGTAAAAAACTTTAACAAAGAGAAAAAAATACATAAATTTATTTTCATCTCCTCAGTTATTTATCACAAATAATGGGGTAATTGGCCTGTTTTGTCACTTCCTGTAATATCGGAAGTGACGAAACGGGCCTATTATTTATCCTGCAAAGCCTGCAGAGGCTTTTTTTTAAGCCTCTGGGAGGCCGAAAAAGGCCTCAAACCAGCCAAAAATCAGCTGTGAGGCACAGTGCAGGTAAGGGGGCAGCGAGGGGGATTGCACACATATGCGCAAGGGGTGTGAGGGGCGCACACGTTGCCTTCTGGGTGCTGGCACACGAGCACAATTTTTGGCACAGGAGCCCAAAAAGGTTAGCCACCACTGGTGTAGACTATGATGCCTGACACAGTATCTATGTAACAGAACAGGAAAGGCACAAACTATTAAAAATATAAATATGCATTTCCCTGGAAATACAAATACCCTTTTTATATTCCACTTGAAAAACAATAGCATAAATTATTTGTCTATGACTGCTGACTGATTAATTGCCAGTAGTCTAAAGAAGAAATAAGAAACCCTCATTTTATTGTAACTTTTAAATTTTATAGAAGATTCATAGTTTCATTTATTATTCACCTTTTCAAGCATTGTCCAGTTACTGAGTTTCACATTTAGGGAGGTTCCATTTACAAAGGAATGCATATGAATATCTTCTGGAAAGTACCGAGAGAATATTTCGGCAATAAGGTAGCCATTTGAAAAATCCCTATTCGAAATAAAAATATAAAATTTAAAAAATTGAATGAAAGACTAACATTTGTAGGATTTGTCTTAATTTAATTATGTTATTCCCAAACTGTAGATTCTTACTTAAGAAGGATGATTACTTTGGGTGACTTGTTGGATTTATATACTTAGCTATACTTCCTTTTCCTAAAGGTAATCAACCTTGACTGTTCTTTGGAAGGACAGATACTGAAGCTGAAGCTCAAATACTTTAGCCATCAAATGAGAAGAGAAGACCCTGATGTTTGGGAAAGATTGAAGGCAACAGGACAAGGGGATGGTAGAGGATGAATAGTTAGATAGTTTACTCGATGCAGTGGGAATGAATTTGGGCAGACTCAGGGAAGAAACAAGGAGGCCTAGCATGCTGTTGTCCATGAGATTGTGAAAAGTCAAACATGACTGAACAACAGCAAAATAGTTCCTTCTAGAAAAAGGCCTAATAAAATCCTTTCCCATTGTCCTCATATCTCAGATAAATAAAACTATTTACTTTGTTTTGCAACACCAAATTCAAATTTCCCTTCCTGAAAAAAGATCAAAAAGCAAGAATTGAATGATAGTAACCATATGATATAACCAATTCCCATTTTATCCTTCCTAGCATTTTTTCACAAGTGCAAGATATTTTTTTCCCCAGATCAGCTGAGTTTTGATCCATTGTTTATGACAGGAACTGACCAACTGGCTCATTATCTGACCCTTTTCTGGGTCTCCCAAAAGATCACCCCTTTATTTTTAGAATTTAGACTTGCGTTCACCTGGAATCAGTTCAATACAGATACAGGCTTTAATTTGGAGGAAAGAGATCTATCGTAAAGAAATGAGAAAATGATAAAATTGATAAATACATTTCAATGGACCTGGCTGGACTTTCCCTGTAAGCATGATTCCAATGAGAACATAAAAAGCAAAAGTAGTTACACTGGTCTATAAGCAAAAAGAATCTCAAATCAATACTTGGTCAATACATTTACTAGGATCAATCAGAACTTTTTAAAACTCTGCAAACATCCAAGATTCTATATCAGACAAGATAATATAAAAAAAAAAGATATAGAAAAACTAAAAAAAAAAATAGGCCAAGCATTGCAATAATTAAATTTCTCATTAAGAGTCAATATCAAGAGTGCGGACTGAATGAATTCACCACTTTTTTTTTTTTAACCTTACTTTCTTGTATAGTTGCATTTAATATCTATAGCATCTACAACTGTCACTCTTCAGCTTCCTGAAAATTCATTCTGGAGTCAGTTTTTTAATAACTGTACAATGGTTTCAATAAATGTACAAATTGCCTTCAATCACAACAAGCCCCAGATCTCAAATCACACATTTTAAAGAAAACCTGCTTTTTAAAATAGCCAACTTGTAGAAATTTGGTAAATGGCTCAATAAATTCCAAGTCAACAAATTAAAAACTCACTGTGGTTCATTCAAATAAGAACACAATGACACTGTATGCAAGCTATAAGGCTATGAGTTTCTTTGTAAAAAAAGGAGAATGTACGGTATATTGGGGTTAGAACACAACTATGGGACATATGTGAATTTTGTTGAGATTTTTTGCTGTTTCTAACAAACAACCCTGTTAGCCATTTTGGAATTTTTTTAAAAAATGACATTTAAAATATATTTTCTATTTCTACAATTTGTCAAGTACCATCAGATTCTTGGCCATCTGATCAAAAACATGAAAAGTCTTCAGGAGGAAGAAAAATAATGACAATCCTCTTCCTGAATTTATTTGTCTTACCTACGGAAGTTCTTTGGTGAAAAACTGAGGTCGAGACTCTGAAGCCATCGCAGTACTGTCAGGGGCAATCCAGTACGCCCTGGACATGTGGAGTATGACATGAAGGCAAGAGAATTCTTCTAAACTGAAGACTTCTTAAGTTCTTATATTTTTTTCCACTTTGTTACCTATCATATTTACATTAAAATACCACAATAATTAAGAGACTGTTATGGCCACCTACTTTATCTTATCAATCCAATTTTGTCACATTGGTTAAAAACTCTTATAAGCTATAAACTCTCCATAAATTGGACAGCATTAATTCCCAAAGTTTTTTTTAACATTATCTTGCATATGAAATTATATCTTCCTCAGCAAATATTTAAAGAAAATAGTATCTCTCTATTTGGCACTACCACTCATTATACTGATTCTGAGAATTAGGGTTATAGCTGATCTTGGATCGGACCAGGCAACCTTTCCTTCCTTGGTCTCTTGTTTATCTTTATAATTTTATAAATTATAATTATAAACAATCTTTATAAAAATGTTTTAAAGAAAATCATAAGAAAAATTGACATACTGTAAAAAATAAAACAAGTCTAAACAAGTGTGTGGTTATCATTTTTCTTCTTATGCAGATATTCATCTATAGAGTCACAGTCATTCCAAAACAAAAATGGTGAGTGGCTGCAGCCACTGATTTGTTTAGATAGGTGTCCATTTGCTTAGCAAAACATAAAGATCAGAATGGGGTGGTAGAAAATGTTCTGAAGGCTAAAAGGAGTCTTGAGAATAACCTTGCTAAGGGGAGGGGGGATAATAGAAGAATGCTTTGAGATAGGAGTGGGAATGGGAAAGAATAAATATGAGAAACGTTTTTATTTAGAAAATTATGGCTTCTTCATTCTGTCTAAAATTGAGAGCTGAATCATTATTCTCTATTTTGTATTCCCTAAACCCATGTTTAATTTGGAAAACAATAAATTATGGATTCCACCAACGTGTGAAAATAGCTGCAGCAATGAATTCAGCAAGTTATAAATACGGATAAGATCATCATAGAAAAAGTTGCTAGTGGTAGCTGGAGTCGCTAGCCGCTTCTGCGAGCGCTTTGTTTATCAAATGCTAGTTTCTGATTACAATATCACTGAATATTTTCAGCTCTTTAAACAGGGAATCAAGTGCCTTTCACCTTTAAGTTACCCGATCTATTATTATGTATTCTATTGTTCTTATTCCTTTCAAATCACTCCAAGAACTTCCTAGAGCTTTCACATCCATTCAAAGTTTGCATCGTTGTCTAAATTGTAAACACCCACCAAGCCAGGCCAAAGCTTAACAGACTTTTGTTGAACCCCCAAATCTTGCTAGACCAACATGTACTTATCATTTGCAAATCCTAGGACTGCAGATTAGGCTGAACCGGAAAAAGGCAAATGGAAAATCACGTCCCTCCCAGGACTCGAGCTGGATTATAATATGAACGCATTTGAAATTGGCTTCCTTCTCCCCTCCCTGAAAGAAAATTCAACTTTCCCCTCCCCACCACCCACCCCGATTCAGCCGCTTCTTCCTTTCGAGTCCTTTTCTGAACTACCCCAATCTCGGTCTCCAATGATCCTTTCCAACTACACGCGCGATCCCCGCTCTTACTTAAGAAGGGCCTCAGGCTCCCCGATTGCCGCGTCTTCAATCGCCATAACAACCATCACCGGAGCAACCCCTCGAGCGTCAGTCCCACCCACCAAAGCGATGGGGGGGGAGAGTCAGCAGCCCAAGTACGCATGCGTTTCAGTGTTTCAGGAAAGTATGAACGGTTTTGAACCCTAAGAAGTGGCGGGTGTCTTTCTCGCAATAGTGGGTTCGTTTTCTATGTCGTGCTGTCCTAAATCAGGAGGTCGCCTGCTAGTAGTGCATAATTAAACGAACTAACCCACCCACCCGTACTGCTTTACCCAGACATCCATTTATCTTCTCTCTGGGTTGCGTGTTTCTTTTATCTCCAAATCTAAAAAGCGACTTTTTCGAGACTCGAGTCGGCGGTCGCCTGCCTCGTCCCGTTTTCTTGATCTGCCGATGTAGGAATAACCTCCAGACTGTTCCCAGTCAATTTGATAGTTGTACGGACTGCTCAGACTCCGTTTCTGCATTGTCTTCAAGTGCAAAAAGCGAAATACATATTTCCCACGGAGAGGAAGGACAAAATTGGCCCTGGGATTCATTTTTAAAATCAAAATTGAAAGCAGAATTGTCTTTGTGATGTTTTACTTTTAAGTTGGAGAACTAGTTTAATAAATAATGTGATACAAAAAGTTTCATTGTACATTTTAAATTGATAAAGGACTTGAAGCAGTTATCTAAATTTTACTACCCTTCCCCAAAGTTTTGCCCTTTCGGGTTACCTTGATAAAAGATTTGCTCTTGAAAATACAAATTTCCAGCTCTGGTGCCTGTAGAAGTGATCTTTTTAAAATTATTTTTTATGGATGTGTGTGTTATCTATCTTGACTGAGGGTGAAAAAACCCCTTTTCTTGATAATATAAAGGATGTGGAAATATGCATACTATTGGAGGTTTTTTGAGTGTTGAAAAAAGAACAAAAAGTTGCATAAAGCTTCTTGAAAACCATTTTCTAATTGATGAGATCAAAAATTGTCAAATTTAAACCAATCTAAGATGTCACAAATACTGCAAGTAAAAAAAAAATTGAGAAAATATTCTAGAAGTTGGAGTAGATGATATAAATCATCTCTCCAAAGATTCAAACTTGGGCACATTTTATTTGTATAATGAAGATTTTAACCATTCAATAGTTACTGAAATATTCTTGTCCTAAGGGATAAACTGTTGGAAAGTTATAGCAGTTTCATTATATCAGTTTTAAAACATGCAATTTTATATGCAAATTACATTGCATCTGACATTAAAGCACTACACTGATGTAGTTAATTTTTGGGTTGGAGAGAAACTTGTTAGATTTTGCATGTTGTTTGTTTTAATAACAGGAGATGATAAAGCACAACGGGTGGCATTAAACATTAGTTTCCATAGAGCTTGACTGAAGCACACCCCCTTTGGCTTTAATAAATTCAGAGAAGTTTGAAAATAAACAAAAATCATAGGCATGCAAAATAAACATAGAAAGTACATTAACAATAGCTTTCAGGCTACAGGTCATAATCCATTCTATTTTAAAGCAAAATATTTCAGCAAATGTGGGTGGATGGATGGATGGATGGACGGTGTGATGATAAACACTGGTTCAGATAACATAATTCAAGTATGATGATCAGAGTTCTTTATGAAAGAGAGAGCTATGGTTCAGTCCTGGATCTTATATTCTTCAATATTTTCATTAATTATTTGGAGAAATATGCTTTTAACTGACACAATGACACAAAATGGAGTAGGATAGCTCATAACCTACTGGACAGAAATCCAATCCAAAATGATCTTGCTAGGAAGTAATGGACTGTCCGTAACAGAACAAGAGATATGTGCAAAGCTCTTCAAATAAGAAACAAATCAAATGTGGACGTATAAGATGAATATTAAATTTTTAAAGGTTTCCCCATCCAGTTATGACTGACTGAAGGGAGCAGTGCTTATCTGATTCTCAGCTGAGGAAACCTGTGTTGTCTGATAGCTGTTTCTATCATCATGTGGCCAGCATGAAAATATGAAAAGCAGTAACCTTCCCATTGAAGCAGTACCTATTTATCTACCGACATTTGGATGCTTTCTAACTACTACCAGTAGATTGGCAGGAGCTGGGGTAAATAATGGGAGCTCACCCTGTCACGTAGTGTTCAGGTCTTGAGCCAGACTGTCAGCTTTCCAGCTGACAAGCTCAGCTTCTTAACCTCCAAGCCATTGCACCCCTTAAGATGGAATATATCTAGTCTGCTAACAATAATTGTGAAAAGATTTTGGAATAGTATTTGTTGCAAATTCAATATTGGCCAACACAGGAAGTGGCTATGAAAAGCAAATATAATTTTATGTCACACCAATTAAAGTATAATTTTTAATCGTGGGAAGTAACTTTTCTACTCTTTTTTGCATTAGTTTGACTTCATCCTGAATACTCTGGCACTATATTTCAAGGAGGAATTTAGAAAAAAATAGAACAAATTTTGACCTCAACAGCATAAACAGTAAAACTTATGAAGAGAGATTGAACGGGCTGTGAACATTTTATCTTTGTTGTGTATGCAATATAATTAATAAAGTGTGAGCTTGGAGTAAGTGCAGGGGAATCCGATTGGCCCTTAACAGAGAATTCTTATTGGTTATAAAAGCTAGCGTTCCTAGCTTATTATTGGTTAAACATTACAAGGTTTGCCTATATAAGGTGAGTTTTACTGATATTAAATGAGCAAGTCACGATGTAAATAAAGAGCTGAAGTTCACCGTTCAGAAACTTTTCTCCATTCTTTCTCGCCCATGCTCAAATTTAACACTGGCGACGAGGATGGGATTTGGAGACATCTGAACCAATGAAACTTTGAAGAACACTGAGCACGTGACAGACAACGCCAACAAGAGAACCATATCCAGCGGCATCGTACCACCCGCTCCATTCGATCCAACCCAAGAGGACTGGGAGTCCTACATGGATCGCTTCCAAATGTTCCTAGAGATGAACAATTTAAAGGACACCACACCAGGAAAGAAACGGGCGGTGTTCCTAACACATTGCGGTCCAACCGTATTTAAGATGGCTAAAGCACTAGTCAAACCCCGAGAAGTGAAGGTCATGGATTGGGATGACCTCGAACCTATCCTGCGAGACCACTACGCTCTGACCGTGCCTACGCTTGTGAGACACCATGAGTTTTATCAAAGAAGCCAGCGAAAAGGAGAAAGCGTGGCCAACTTCATAGCAGACCTCCGAAATTTGGGAGGCCTCTGCGGATTCACCGATCTAATCTGGACTCTAACCTGCTGATTACCTTCTACCGTGCGTCCATTGAAAGTCTGTTGACATACTGCATCACAGTGTGGTATGGCAACTGTACCATGGCAGACAGGAAGAGATTACAGAGGGTAGTCAAAGCAGCTCAGAAGATCATCGGCTGCCCTCTTCCCTCCCTGTCGGACATTTATTCCTCCCGCTGTCTTAGTAGAGCTGTGAACATCATAAAAGACAGCTCTCATCCTGGTTATGGACTGTTTGACCTGTTGCCCTCAGGGAGGGGTTACAGGAGCATCTGGTCAAGGACAAACCGCCTTAAAAACAGTTTTTTCCCGAAAGCCATAACTACCTTGAATTTGCACATGCACTGATTTTAAATACTGCCAGATACACTGTAAATAATTGTGAACAAATTTTGTGCAATATGATCACTATTGTTGTTGTGTTGGCGGGCATGTGCAATAATTCCTACTGGGACAGGCACAGTAGGGTATTTTTTATTCTTTTATTCTTTTATTCTTTTTATTTTTTTATCATAATTTTTTTTAGAGATTTTATGTATATTTCTGGTGTGTATGTTGCACTGAAGGACGAGTCGCTTAATTTCACTGTGTATGCGTATGATGCAAATTGTACACGTGGATAGTGACAATAAAGGTATTCTGATTCTGATTCTGATTCTGATTCTAGAAGCAGCACTAAGAGATCGCATAGTTCTGGGATTAGATGCGCCAGGCATCCAAAGCAAGCTGATGGCAAAAGGCGATATCAGCCTTGCCGACGCCATCGCCGATGCTACCGCAGCAGAAGCAACCAAGAAGTCGGCTGCACAACTACGCCGAAACCGCGCTCTGGCACCTCCACCGACAGGTGACATTTTATCCAAGTCAGAAGGACAGCTCGTGACGACGCACCACGAGGACCTCTCTTCGTCATCAGACAGCGACAAAGAAGGGGTCCATCAACTGTGGTCCGACCAGGACCCTCACCTGAAGCCTTTACGGCCTTGCACTGGCTGTGGAGCCAACCATGCCAGGTCCGAATGCAAATTCCGCGACACACTCTGCCATGAGTGCAGGAAATGAGGCCACATCGGACGGGTCAGCCGCAGCTCGCCAAGACCCAGCCAGGCCTCAAAAGGGGCAAACTATCACCAATCGACAGGAAACCGTCCTGTAAGGCAAGAGCCAGTAAACCACTCCTACAGAAATCGAGCTTTGCAAAGAGAAGAGGCTCACCATACTATCACTATCGGTCACGCCTCAGCCTTGGACACTAAGAAAATCCGAGTCACGGTAGCCATCGAGAACCAGCCTTGCCACATGGAGGTCGACTCGGGATCCTCTCTCTCGATGGTGTCTTGGAAGACACTCAAGCAACTCATCCCCACAATTCAACGCCAAGATCTCCATTTCCAACACCTCATCCTCAAGGACTACCAGGGGAATTGAATCCCCGTCGTCGGGTCCTGCCGAGTCTGAGTCTCCTTCAAGAAGCACACAGCATACTTACCTTTAATGGTCATCAATAAAGATAGGCCTAGCCTACTGGGCCTCCAATAGTTCGCGCCACTCGGCATTGAAGTGGCCGGCGTAAACCGAGTCGGTGGCTGTGACTGGGAGGAAGACCTTATCTCTGAGTTCAGGGACGTCTTCGTGGACAGCTTAGGTGAGTACAAGGGGACCCCGATCTCATTCAGCTTAGATCCAAAAATAGCTCCCATTCGCCTAAAGCCCCGTCGAGTTCCGTTTGCCTTAAAATTGAAAATCGATGAACAACTCGACAAACTGAAAGCTCAGGGGGTGTTGGAACCCATCGATCACTCCCCGTGGGAAACCCCTATTGTAACACCCATTAAGCCAGACGGGTCAATCCGAATTTGTGGGGACTACCGGGCCACTTTGAACCACGCCCTGCAGCAGCACGCATATCCAGTTCTGGTGGTGCAGCACCTCCTCCATTCCCTGGGGGGCGGGAAAGTTTTCGCTAAATTGGATTTAGCTCAGGCATATCAGCAATTACCAGTAGATGAAAAAACGGCACAGGCCCAAACTATTGTGATGCACCGAGGTGCCTTTAAATGTACCCGGCTGCAATTTGGAGTAAGTGTAACCCCGGGGATTTTTCAGAGCCTTATGGAAAGGTTATTGCAAGGGATTAAGGGCGTGGTCCCCTATTTTGATGATGTATTAATTGCAGCCCCTACAAAAAAAATCTTACAAGACCGGTTAAAATTAGTGCTAAAAAAATTCCAAGAGGCCGGTCTTAAGGTTAAAAAAAACAAATGTAAATTGTGTACTGACAGTGTTGAGTTTTTAGGGTACCTGATTGATAGCCAGGGCATTCACCCTACCAAAAGTAAATTAAAAGCGATCAAAAACGCTCCCAGGCCAAGAAACAAGGCCGATCTCCAGGCATTCCTAGGCCTCATCAATTTTTATAATGTATTTTTACCGCACAAAGCAACTGTCGCTGAACCATTACACCGATTGTTAGATAAAAAAGCAATTTGGTTATGGGGTTACCGTGAAGAACAGGCGTTCCAAAATGTTAAAAAACTGCTCACTTCTGACTCTGTACTCATGCAGTATAACGAGACTTTGCCGTTAGTTATAACCTGTGATGCATCGCCTTTTGGGGTGGGCACCATTTTGAGCCACGTACTGCCTAATGGGAACGAAGCCCCTGTTGCATATTTTTCAAAGACTCTGTCAAAAACGGAGCGGAACTGTGGACAAATTGATAAAGAAGCCCTCGCAATTGTCTCAGCTGTGAAAAGATTCCACGAATACGTGTATGGTAGGGTTTTTACTATTGTGACTGACCACAAGCCGTTATTGGGGATAATAGTCGGAGATAAGCCAACTCCCTACATATTATCCCCTAGGATGACCCGATGGTCAGAATTCTTAGCTGCTTATAACTATCGGCTGCAATACCGCCCGGGGAAGGCCATTCCCCACGCTGACGCATTGAGCCGAGCACCGCTTCCAGAGACTCTCGACGATCCGGCACCAACGGTAACCATGTTGCAAATCGAAGCGCTCAACTCGCCGCCACTGACCGCCCGAGATATCACGAGAGAAACCAAACGCGACCACACTCTAGCATGCGTCCTAGGCTGGGTAGAACGTGGATGGCCATTGGACCAGTTATCAGATGACTTCACACCATTCAAAACTCGACAGACTGAACTCTTCTCCCAGAAAGGCTGTGTCATCTGGGGCGATAGAGTTGTTATTCCAGAACGGCTCTGAAAAGCACTGCTGAGAACTTTGCACGATGACCACCCTGGCATTGTGCGAATGAAAGCCCTTGCACGAAGCTATGCATGGTGGCCGGGCATTGACAAGCAAATCGAACAGTGGGTTAAAGCTTGTCCCAAATGCCAAGAAGTCAGCAATGCCCCACCAAAAGCCATGCCTACTGAATGGGAGACACCACGGGGACCCTGGTCCCGAATTCACCTGGAATTTGCGGGGCCAACCAAGGGCCACACCTTCCTGCTTACCATCGATGCCTACTCCAATTGGCTCGAAATTCATCGCATGATGACTATGACCTCCGAGGCGGTCATCAAGATTCTAAACAAACTCTTTGCAACCCACGGATTACCAGACATCCTGGTATCCGATAACGGCCCACAATTTACTGCACTAGTGTTCAAGCAGTACCTCGCTGACCACGGCATGCATCATGCGCTCACCTCGCCTGTGCACCCTGCGAGCAATGGCCGAGCAGAACGCATGGTTCAATTTGTGAAGAAAACCTTGCAAAAGGTAGACTATGACAACATTGACGACAAGGTCAACCAAATGTCTTTTTGCAACACATCACCCCACATAGCGTCACCAACAAAACTCCCGCTGAGCTGCTAATGGGACGAAAGCTCCGCTCCCACCTTGACCTGTTGCACCCTGCGTATGAACCAGAGAAACCACTAGGATCCAGCGGCCGCTGTTGCACCTTCCAGGTAGGAGACCTGGCTTATGCAAAAAACCTATCGGGTGACCTGTTGTGGGTGGAAGCGACAGTAGTACGTGTAACCGGCTCCAGATCCTACCTCGTGCAATGCCTTGACGATAAACTTTGGAAATGGCATATCGACCAATTACGGTTGCGGCTTGCACTGGCCAATTCGCCACTCCCCTATGACCAAACTGAGGGGGGGGAGGTACGGAAGAAGATGAAGCCCTAGGAAACCCATTCGAAGGAAACGACAATTTAATTGAAACTCAGGAAGTGGAGCCGGAGGTGCAGACGATTCGTCTGCACCTCAAGGAATCGAGGAAAATGTGGGCAACGATGTAGAAGTGAACTCTGAACCAGAGACAGCCCCACTGCCAGACAACAATCTGCCTCAGCAGGATTGCAACAGCCAATACAACGAAAATCAAAGAGACTAAAAAGACAACCGTCCTATTTAAGGGACTATGTAACTGCGCCCTGAACTAAGGAACCAGGGGGAAGGGGTATTGTGTATGCAATATAATTAATAAAGTGTGAGCTTGGAGTAAGTGCAGGGTTCTGGCCCTGCACTTCTGATTGGCGGTTAAGTGGCCAGACCGGATTGGCCCGTTCCAGGGAATCCGATTGGCTCTTAACAAAGAGTTCTTATTGGTTATAAAAGCTAGCGTTCCTAGCTTGTTATTGGTTAAATGTTACAAGGTTTGCCTATATAAGGCGGGTTTTACTGATATTAAATGAGCAAGTCACGATGTAAATAAAGAACTGAAGTTCACCATTCAGAAACTTTTCTCCATTCTTTCTCACCCATGCTCAAACTTAACAATCTTGGAAAAAGATAACTGGCTGATTCTTCCATTCTGATAAGAATGTAACAGAAGAAAGTCAAAATTTGTTCTCTCTACTATTCCAGAGCACAGAATTATGAGCTTAAGTTTCAGCAAAATTTACAGCAATTGAATTTGAATTCATGCTTGGAATAAGGGCTTGGATTTGATAATGTAAATGTTCTGTTTCAATGCTATAATTATACCAATTGAGAAAGCTTCCTTGGAATTTTCATGCAAAATAAACCAAAGGAGTCATGATTCTACAAAAGCCCCAGTCTCAATATATTTAAAAATTACTATTACAATTGTATTATTACTATTTTTACTATTGTTACCATGTTTCTCCAACAATATGCCCCCCCATAGGAAGACCCAGCATGTTCTCTAGGCATAAAATGAAATTAAGCCCCTCCTCCCAAATTTAGGCCTAGTTTAAAACATGCAAAATTGCGGGGGAGGCGGGGGGAACTTGCCATTAGGAGTGCCCCATGGGCAGCTACACCTCACCATCAGCCGCTCCTAACACCATGGTGGAGCATGGAGTGATGCCTTATCCCTCCCTTACCTGGGACAGCAGGTGGGCAGCGTTGGCGTGGATGTCCGGCAGTGTTTCAGCCGCTTCCCAGGCCTCTGTAGCTTCCACGGTTCCCACCAGTGCTGGCGCCTCTCTTGCCAGCATCGTC
This sequence comes from Hydrophis major, assembly GCA_033807585.1. Taxonomy (NCBI): domain Eukaryota; kingdom Metazoa; phylum Chordata; class Lepidosauria; order Squamata; family Elapidae; genus Hydrophis; species Hydrophis major. The sequence goes on along the minus strand of CM066333.1, from coordinate 58,862,836 downwards.
TCCAACAACAGCATCTGAGTCGCTCCCCGTAACAGCATCCCCGTCCCCGTAACAACAGGGAAAAAAAAACATTTTGAGGTACCTGGTAGCAACAACAACAGCAGCAGCGGTGGGAACCATGGAAGCATTTCAGCTGCTTCTTGGGTGGGGGGAAGCCGCCTCCCTAACTTCCACGGTTCCCGCCGCTGCTGCCACTGTTTTTGGAGACGGCGCTAGTGAGAGAGGGATAGCTGCAGCTCGGCCTGGGTGCTTGGAATACAGGAATGGGCTGCACACCGGGACTTTTGCAAACTTGCAGAGCCCGAGGCTGGAGCACCAAGGGTAGCAGCAGCAGAGACGCTCGCTCAGCTCTTTTCACGCTCACCCAGCCGCTCAGGATTAAACCAAAATGCAGTGCGCAATGCTCCCAGGCACCTCAAAAAAATTTTTTTCCTGTTGTTACGAGGACAGGGGGAAAGCAGGAGTGACTCAGATGCTGTTGTTGGAGACGGCGCTGGTGCGCGGGGGGGGGAATTAATTCACCCCCGAAAAGACATCCTAGCTGTTTTTTCGGGGCTCAAAAAAAAAAAAAAAAGGCCCGGCCTTATTTTGTGAGAAACACGGTAGATATTGCAATCCAGTGGCATCAAATCTGGATTGCACAGTTTATTTATTTAATATTTTATTTGTATAAGTCCTCATCTTTAATTTCTGTGCATTTTAAAGAAATATAATCATGTGCAAACATTTATGGTATTCTTATGTAGTGACTAAAGCACTACTAGTTAAGCCCCTGTTTTGTCCTGAAATTTCCTAGGTGATGCCAGGACAATTAGGAGCTAGATGACAAAAAAAAAAAAATTTACAATAGTAGGTCTTCATCATGTACATATGCCAGAAAAGTCTGAAAATAAAATGACATTTATTTGTTTAACCAACTTTCAAGTTTTATATATATATAGCAGTTTTAGAGAAAAAGAAAATGTACTTAACACATAGACAGTCATTCATCTTTACTCAGAATATATCAAACAATAATTAAACTAAACAATAGATTTTATGCAAAATTTACAAGTTCTAGACTTTCAAAACATTCTCCCCTATTCCCATTACCTACATTATTACTTACAAAGCATTTCATGAAATTTTTAAACACAGGAATATTGTAGAATCATTCCATTCTAGCTCTTAAAATACCAAGAATCCACTAAAAAGCAGTTAATCTGTCATTCTTTCAACTGCCGTAGGAACACAGAAGAAAGTAGCTTCTGTGGGAACAGCATTATTAAATAGACAACCTGCTACTAGGAGCAGCATATTATTTCTTTAAAATGAAGTAAGCGAATCTTTTTCAACTAAACTAATTCTTACAGAGAATAATGATCTTTATTTTAGGCTAAATGTCAGGGGCATATAGAAGAAAATGGACACATCTAGGATAAAAACTGAACTATCTGATTTTATTTAAATGTAAAGGTAGCCTTCTAGGTATGGTTACTTAATGCCCTCCCCCAAAAGTTACTTATGACTCTGTTTAGAAGTTATGCCCATTGCAGCCCCTGTGGTCATTCACGCTTACGCCTAACCTCAGGGATATTATCAACCTAACTCCACTCCACCCCACCCTATTGGGACCATGCAGGCCTTTGGCCTATTCTTCATATACCCATCATCCATTGCACTTAGTTTTTGAAGCTCTCCAGATGTCTGGCTGTGCATATCACATTAAGAAACAAAATGGAGTGGTTTGTCCCTTGCCCATGGCTTTGTGAAAGCAATGGAAAAAATGATGGCCACTTCTGGGATGTATGGCACACTGTCTTTCCCCAACATGAAAAACATGGAGATCTCGAGGTACAGCAAGCACAAGATATCTTGAGGGTGGGTGGGGAGGGCTTTGGGAGGCCCAGGGCAGGCAGGCCTGGGCATATGCAAGGCCTCCCCCACCTCTGCTTAACAACCCAGGTATTGATTTAATGGCCACATTGGGGAGGGCAAGGAATGAGAGTTGTTAAGCAAGGCCATCTCACTTAATGGCCATCAACACTGGCCGGCTTCGTTACAGCTGTATCTTAAGGATTACCTATATATATAATTGCAACTAAATTATTAAATGAAATTAGTATAATCATCTCCCAATCTTATTGTGCTAAATAGCTTCCTGTTTTAGTTGCAGTTGAAGAAAAAATTGATCTAGAACTGCATCCAAACTTTGGGAAGGTCCTTGTGACCTTGAGATCACATGTTGGGGAATTTATACAGTGAAGAAAAATGGAAAGAATTGGAGGCATTAATTTATTTGAAATCCCATTTCTCTTTCTCTCCACTGCATTCCAATACTTTTAAGAAAGAAAGAAGAAAAGGTTCAAATAGAATTTACAATTTGCACTGCAATATACAGTGTCCTGATAGCAATAGCACTTAGACTTATATACCGCTTCACAGTGCTTTACAGCCCTCTCTAAACAGTTTACAGAGTCAGCATATTTCCTCCAACAATCTGGTTCCCCATGTTATTGACCTAGGAAGGATGGAAGGGTGAGTCAACCTTGAGCCACTCAGAATCAAACTCCTGGAATGAGCAGTGAGTTAACCTGTGATACTGCATTCTAACCACTGCACCACCACGAGTCAGACTGAACAAAAGTAAATTTTAGATGGAGTGATTAATCAGTAAGGACTATATTGTAAAAGAATACATTTTCAAAATATTAGGGCTGTGTAAGTCCTTCCAAAAACATGCTTTGGAACGTGCAAAGGAGTGCACAAAGCCCAACTTTTTTAATTGCTAAGGTAGCTGTGGAGAAAGATGCTGCTGTCTCTGTCTGCATATGTGTGCATAAGTGGAAATGGTTGGAAGCAGCTTCTTAAATATCTGATTGTTTTAATCATTCACACAAAAAAGGCCTTCACACATATTACCTTGCATTTCAGAACACTTTTTTTTTCAAAGAATTTGTATGCCTCTGTAAAACATGAGCACATTTATATTTAATTTTAGTAATACTTCAAGGAATTCCAAATTATGTTTGACATGATTTTAATTTGCAGACAAGTTTGTTTAGGCTGCTCCCTATCATATATAACTTTCATGTGTAGCATGTTGTAGAACATTTATTTAAGTTCTGAAATACTATTCACTATTTCATTGGTACTGTAAGAAATTTTTCAAGATGTTTGGCAGTTGAAGTTGTGGTACAAGATGCAATCTAGACTTTCCTATATAATTTCGGATTCGTAGTCGGCACAGCTGGCAAAGAGAACATGGAGTAACTGCAATTGAATAAAAAATGACATCAGCTAGTGTTAGATAGCATTCTCAATAACTTATATTTTGTACTTATTACATTATATATTTTTATCATATATTCAAACAGTCATTTTAATTGAATATATTAGAGTTCTTGGATGCACTGCTATTTTTACTGACATGCATCTAAGAAATATGTAACACATATGCATATTTTCGGTAAGGAAAATTAAAGAATGCTTGCAAAGTTCAACAAAACTTCGAATGTTTTGGGGAAGAAAATATAAATTTAGGGCAAAAAAAATGTTTTCCCAAGGAAAGTGAAGTTTGCAACCTGCTCAAGTCAGACAGGAGGATGGAAAATTATTCTCCCCTCATTCTAAATCTAATATATGTGCTTCCTCAGCACTGAGAAAGAGAAAGAGAAAAAGAAGCAGCTTGGGTTTGATGCTGCCATCCAAAACCCAATAGCAACAAAGAAAGAACAAATACAAACTTTACCTTCATGTAACAGCAGTATTTTTTCCACCAAGCTACTTGAAACAGCAACATCTACTGGTCGTTGAAACTCTGAATTTTTGGCATTAATATCTGCTCCAAACTCAAGAAGCATGTTTACTATTTCTGTATTAGGTAGTCTTGCAGCTGCATGCAATGGAGTTTCCAAAAACTTTCCTTTTTGCACATTTGCCCCTATGGATTTATAATAGAGTGCATTTCACATTAACCTAAAGATATTTTAATAAAGAATCATAATGAGATCACAGTGTTTAATTTTTGTTTCTCAGAAATAAAAATTTCTTAGCAATTGGTTTCATTTATATTCTATTTTTCCACACCAGCGAGTACTAAAAATAGTTAATATAACTTTGGAAATAATAGTAAAATTAATTAAAATGTAAAAGGCCAGTAAAATAGATGCATATTGGTTGTTTGTAAAGCAGAAACCATAGCTTTGCCCAAGTCAGATAGTACATTAAATATCTTGGGGAAACTGCAGGAGTAAACCTTCTCCTGTATGACAAAGAAATGAGCCTTGGCTAGTGGCCCATCTTTAGAAGTGCCTCTCTTATAGATATTAACAGTCAGATAGTTTCATAACAGAGGTACTAGAGTCTAGGTATACATCACATCAAACTAGATTACAGTGGACCAGGGGTGTCACACTCAAAGTCCGTGGGCTGGATGCATCCCACAGGGTGCTTATATCTGGCCCATGGAGCTGACCTGGAAACAGCAAAGGACTGGCCTACTATGCTTCTGCCAGCAAAAATGGAGCACAGCAAGGTCACGTGTGCCCCCCGTGATCCATTTTTGGTTACAGTGGTCTCCTGCAGCCCTCTGCCAGTGAAATGGGGCCCAGGGGGGCCCATGCAGCCCTCCCAAGATCTGTTTTCACTGGCAGAGGGCTAGCAAAAAAACTAAAAACAAAACAAAAGAGAGAGAAATGTTTCCCCTTTTGCATTTGAGCATGCAAGAATGTACAGGAAAGGAGAAAGGGAAAGACGAAGAAAAGAAGGAAATGTGGGAAGAGAGCAAGGAAGGAAAAATAAGAAAAGAGGGGAAGGAAGGAAAGATCGAAAAAAGGAAGATTATAATGAGAGCGAGGGAGAATCTGAGGGAAGTCCTGCCTTAACACTTGGCCATCACAGGTGCCCCTGACATGAGTGACACCATGCCCACCCTGTCCCCGAGGTCAAACACAACCCTGATATGGCCTTCAGTAAAATCAAGTTTGACACCCCTGCATTAGTCTAATATATCTAGCATTTAAATATATCGTGGTGAGTAAAATGTGTGCATATGCAGTGGGTGAGAGGAGAGGTTGAAGAATTCTGGTTACTGTTTAGGGATGAACTCCATATTGATGGAAGTGTGGAACTAATCACAAAAATAATAGGTTCAGGAAGATATGGCAGGGTACATATTGGTGACAGGTTCCACTTCTGGAGCTGCAATCTTGATGCTTAGAACACTGATAACCTTAACTTCTTGCTGCTGTTAGTAAATAAAAGGTCTGACTGTAGATCTTCTTCATCCATAATGTAGTGAATAAAGAAAGTAACTGGTATGTATTTCTAGAACCTAATTGGGTTAAGTAGCAATGTCATCCTTTGGAGATATGGGCTAACCCACATTAAGAACACATGTTCAATTCCTAATTTGTTAACTAATCACCTTGAACTTAGATTGTTGGACTCCCTGCAATTCAAAGGCGTTCTTTGGCTTTGAAAGATTTTGCCCCTGGTTAATTTTTAAGTCTTATGTTTGTTTTGGCTTTTGCCTTGATATTTTAGTAATCACACAAGGTGGCAGCATTTATATAACTTGATTACACTTGAAAAAAACTAAACAGACTTGATATTAAATGGGAGATCAGCATGAATTCCCAGAAGTGAATACTAAACTGGGAAGTCAAGTAAACATCTTAAAAAAATGTATTTTAAAAATCACTTAGAAATCATTACTAAGAAAGTGATTGGCCATGTCCCTGCAATTTCAGAGAATTGAATTTAAGGAAGACTTTGCTTTTTTTGTTATAGAAATAAAATATAATCAGTCAGTCAATGTATAGCCGGAGCTGATTTTGCAGAGGTATAACAATTCTACCCAGAATGATCTGACACAATAATGCAAGTTTATTTATTAATAAATAATCTTAACGAATCTTAAAGAAAAATGACACTCCATTAATAAGATTTAAGTTATAAAAGTATGGGTCTTTAAAACAAGGGACCTCACTATATTTTTGTAGATAAAATATGGATAGTGATCTAAGTACTGCTGAGTTGTATATATAAGTGAATTGAAAAGTGGCTTAATTTGAAATATATAGTATAGTTGATATAGGGATTAATTATGACAAGTATCATTTGAAACATATTAACATAATACATTCCTGTATGTTTGTAAATTAATGACTTTCAGAATCAATATCACCTCATCCTGATGATATTGATCATAATGAGACATAAGTAATGTATTTTTCAGAAATAAACTACACTTAAAAATAATCTTTATTGTTCATCTGAAATTGATGCAGAGCTACTAAAGTGGCCTAATGAAAAAAATGTGTTGGCTTTATTGCAAATAAACACTATAATACTATAATAGGTATAGTGAAAGTCTGGTGGAGTTCAAGAGGAAACAAAATAAAAATACATCAAACAATATATATTACCTGAATGCAGAAGTTTGTGAACACATTGTTTCTGCTGTGAAAAGCAAGCCACATATAGAGGCGTTCCTAAGTGAGGAACATATAGATCAACTTCTATGCCCCAAGAAATCAGCAATTCTAGACAATCACTGTGACCTAAAGAAATCATAATTGAATTAATCCCTAAAACAAAATCTTAAATTTTTAAATGGCTGATGCATTTTGTAATCTGCCTATTCTAAGGCTTACCTCTGCTGGCTGCTTCATGAGTTGGCGAAGGAAAACATGTCTCCCATTGAATTTTTGCACCATATTCCAATAGAAGTTGTACACAAGATGCACTCCCTCTTGAGCTGGCATTAAATAAGGGTGTTATCCCATCAATAGTTGTAGCATTCACCTAAAATATTGGTTGGAATTATTGATGGGGATAAAGTATATGTTACAAATCATGCTTTGTATTTATTGCTCTCTTGTATCCAATGTGGTTTGGAGATACAAAAAGTCTAGGGTTTGCAGTGTGACATTTTGACAACACTGCATAATTTTCTCATCTCAAGGTGTATCAAACATCTAATATGTACCCCCTTTCCCATGTTCAAACCATTCAGAATGCAGCTAAGTAAAGATTAAAGGTAAAGATTCTCTGCGCACATACATGCTAGTTGTTCCTGACTCTAGGGGCCGGTCCTCATCTTAGTTTCTAAGCCAAAGAACCAGTGCTGTCTGATGATGATTCCCTGGTCATGTGGCCAGCATGCCTAAATGCCAAAGGCACACAGAACGCTGTTACCTTTCCACCAAAGTGGTCCCTATTTTTCTACTTGCATTTTTACATGCTTTCGAACTGCTAAGTTGGCAGAAGCTGGGGCAAGTAACAGGAGCTCACTCCGTTATGCAATGCTAGGGATTTGAACCGCCGAACTGCTGACCTTTCTGATCAATAGACTCAGCATCTTAGCCACTTAATCTCCATAGTAGTAAGTAAAGATTACATATACTTAATTACATACTGCAAGGAAATGTCATTTTAGTAAAAAAAAAATAAATAGTAATAAGCTAGACTTCCAATAGGTATGATACACATTACCTAATGCTTCTAACAAAAGCTTTCTAGCTTTTAACAGTTTAAAGTAATATCAGTGTGATCACTTACATTTGCTCCTGCTTCGAGAAGTATCCGAGCACATCCGACATGATCTCCAAGGCATGCCTCGTGCAATGGTGTCACTTGATCAATGGTTAAAGCATCGACATTGTATCCCTAAGCAGAGAACAAAAAAATAACCATCACAATAAGTCTTCTAACTATTCAATTTCAAAATGAAAGGTAAATTATGTAACAAGAAGTCTTTATTCAATATTTGCATAACATACACATTTAACAATTATTCAAGAGGAATGTAATCACGAAAAAAATTGTATACTTCAGGACATTTTGGGGTTTGATTTGATACTGTATAAAACCATGTTGTTTACCAGCTAATTGCAATTACTATTTTTACAGTTATTTGTCTTACTCTTTGTTTTTTGTCCTATGCCAAATTTCAGAAAAAAATCTGATAAAAGTTCAAAGCAACTGAGTCTTTTAATATGTGGAAACAGAATCAGTCACACAGGATGTAACTGCTTTGTCTGTCGAAAAGACAGTCTGGGTTGTGCTACAGCATGTGGTTTATTGAACCACAGATTATAGGAGAAATCAGTGATTCAGTTCAGGATTCTCAAACTTTTTTTCTGAGCGCATTTATTTGTGGCTTTCCTTCATTGTCACTGACAGCTGAACATGTTTCCACTACCTATTGACTAAATTGTATCAAAACTATGGTCCTCCCTAGAAATGCTCCTGGCCCCACACTCAGAACCACTTCTAGTTTCTAGAGCAGGGGTGGGCAAACTTTTTGGCTCGGGGGCCTCATTGACTTTTAAAATTTGACAGATGGGCCGCCACCTGGTGTCGAAATGCCTGTCATTACAAGTCAAAATCAAATGAATGCAATCATTCAATCATTCACATCAAACCTTAATTCTGTACCAATCTTCAGTGGGCCGGATTAAAAAGACCAATGGGCCGGATGTGGCCCACGGGCCGTAGTTTGCCCACCCGTTCTAGAAGTTATAGAAACAGATTCTATTTCATATATAATGCCAAGTCATAAAGTTTGATTTATAAATCTGAGTCTATAGTTTGTGCTAAACCAGTGGTGGGTTTTTATTTTATTTTTTTACTACCGGTTCTGTGGGCGTGGCTTGGTGGGCGTGGCAGGGGAAGGATACTGTAAAATCTCCAGTCAGAGGTGGTATTTGCCGGTTCTCTGAACTATTCAAAATTTTTGCTACCAGTTCTCCAGAACTGGTCAGAACCTGCTGAATAGCATCTCTGTGCTTAACCAAAAACAAAACATCCTATTAGGACTATATGTGAACCCAACCATACTGTCATTTCTGGCTTGCTCAATAAATCATGGCATATATGAATGCAAATAGTCAAAAGCTATGGTTCTGCATTGCTAAAATCTGAGTCACAGCAACAAAGAAAGATTCAGCAGAGATTCTTGGCTGTGACTCCTAGAAAAAAATAGCAAACGTGGAGGGAGTTATAAGTTTTTTGGTGACCAGGAAGACTGAGAGATAGTTGAGCAAGGAGTACAACATCTAAGAGATCTGATTTCCAGAAAAGCTAGGAGGCAAGGAACTTGTGTCATATATAGCACATGACTGACAGGGAGAAGTGGGGGGCCATTCTTAGAACCAGGAAGAGAGGGCAGTACCAAGCTCACCTCTTTGGGTATCTCTAATTAAAACATTGCCAATATTGCAGCACTGGAAGCCAATTGGTTGCTCAAGACCAAGGTTTCACCAGCCACTTTCCCCATATCCAGCAGGTTCAGACATGGGGAGAACCACAGATCCCATCATCCTTACTCAGCTGGCTGCAAGGCTTGGCCTGTGGAACCTTTTGAATGGCAATGTAAAAATCCCAAAACTACTGGAGAAATGGTAATTCTGCCAACAGATATCAGTGTTGTTGATGATAATGTAGTTAGTGGCATTGTTACTCCTGGAAGTAATTACATACATTTTTGACATCAGGGGAGTCCCAGCACTGCAAATTTGGAGATCCTCTGAAATATAGAAAATTCTAAAGTTTTACTGCCATGGGCACTTAAGAATTTTTCAAGTTTTAGTACCTTAAACAGGAAAAGATGGCAGTCTGTATTTAGAATATTTTGAATCGGCTTGTGACATGGGGATATGCATGCTGAAATTGTTTTACGTCACTTTAAAGGTTTGCCCATGTAGAAATATGGGGTCTAACTTTAATAAGAAAAATAAAAATACAGTGAAAAATCTGTTCCACAAATTAAACTAGCCATAAATTGCATAGAGTAGCTACATAAAATATTTTGTATATCAAGGGAAGGATCTGGGTATTAAAAGATTCAGTAGTAGAAGGCAGAGGGTTAACTTGCATATCCTTCCTCATCAATTTTATTCAACTAGGAAGCAATTCTTGGATAAATTGGAGTAATGAGAATGAGCAGTTCTTAACTGTATAGCCTGCAAAGTCATATTACAGAGTCATCCAACCTGAGATCACATTGTGGTTAAGATAATCTCATTCTGTAATCATATCCCAATTTTGGTTACCTTTGTTTAACTACAGCCTTGTGCTTGTTGTGTCTATGGTTGTTATTTAAAAATCATGTTGGCTGGCTATGCCCTGGAATAGTTAGGATACTGATTGCAGAAGAGAGATATGAATACGTCTCTATCACAAAACAAAGGTACAGTTAGCATGGAACCTTTAACAACCACGTGAATTAGATTATTTTTTATCACCTGAACCTGGATTGCAGTTATTTGCTTAGTTTTTGTATTGTAAAATTGAAAGTGATCAGAATCCTAAAACACTATGCCTGGATATTTATTACTTCATTAAAGTTGGTGCTTGGAGGGAATGTATTAGATTCTGATCTGTACATCACCATCACTGTTATACATACCAGCAGTCGCCAACTGGTGGGCCGTGAGAAAATTTTGGTGGGCTGCAGAGAAATCTCACCCCCAGAGCACCCCGCAAAGCAATTAATCCAGGCTACGCAGAAACACAAGGCTGCGCCGCCTACATGGCCTGCGGGCCCTCCCGGCCCACTCACTCCTTACCTGGCAAACTTGCCTGCTAAATTGCTATTCTTCTTTTTTCCGACCGTCAGCTGTTCTGCTGTGCTGGGAGATTTAGATTAGCTAGGAAGCAGGAAATGGTAAGATTTCTTGCTTTCTAATTAGTCTTTAGATCTTCGGCTCCGCTTTTAAGCATAGCCGAACCTCCCTTAGAACCGAAGGCTCTATTATTCAGTGCAGACTCACAGCAAGCAAATTTTATGTGACAGACTCAGGTAACCAATGGCAGATAGATAGATCACTGAATGATTCTGTGAGCAACTCAATCTGCCTGCCTGCTTTGCCTGATTTTGGATAAAAGTTGCTCTCTTTTTTTATAAAAAAATCAATATTTACATATATGGTGGGTTGTGAGTTAATTTTGTGAGTTTGCTTGCTAGCAAATTTTATGAGTTTGCTTGCAAGCAAATTTTATGTGACAGACTGAGCTAGCTGATAGCAGAGAGATCTCTGAATGAATTTGTGATTCTTTGAGCAACTCAACCTGCCTGCCTGCTTTGCCTGATTTTGGGTAAAAGTTGCTCTTTTTTTATAAAAAATTCTATATTTATATAAATATTTATAATATTTACATACAAGCCATGCCCAGCCAGTCACATGACCACCAAGCCACACCCACAAATTAGGCTACACCCACATAACTGGTTAGTGGTCCCTGGGATTTAAAATTATGAGTTTGGTAGTCCCTGAAGTCCAAAAGGTTGGTGACCCCTGATATATACTATAGTGAGAATCTTGGAACTGTATAAACAAATAAAGAAAACACATAAACCAAAACTTGTGATTATGAAGAATGAAGTAATATCATTTTCATGTTTAACAAAGCAGTAAAAATTTAACAGAAATTAACATTGATTTTAGTTACATTTTCACCTTTTACCTGTGCAATTAATGTTTTGAGAGATAGAAGGCGCCCTTGGCTTGCTGCTTCATGCAGGGGTGAGCGATCTGCCCAAGAACCTATGGAACAATACCATGGAATAGATTAAATTACATAATTTTCATTAATATAAAAGAAGTAATACAAAAAACATAAGTACATAACTACGTGAATCACATTAAATGAACAAGCCTGTTCCCTGCTCTCCCCAATTCATTCATTAATCAAATACATAGGTCATTAAGTGTGCATGGAATACCTCAGAAGTGGAATGAACATGGAGGGGGGGGGCTAGTGCAAGAACAAGACTTGCCTCTGGCCACCTAAGGCCTTGCCCATTACTGAGATATGTCATGCTCCTCTTCCCATCTCTTGGGGTCTCCATAGTGCTTGGGGCTTCTCCACACAAACACCTTATCATCAATCACTTACTTGCCTTTTGAAGATCTCCAGAAAAGGCTCGGCCATATGGCAGAAAAGGCCTTTTTTCCTCAGATGCTGACAAAGCTGTTTTCCTTAAATCTTGCATTCTTACACACTCATTTTTGCTCAGAGGATTTAATCGTCTGCAGGAACACAAAATCTATTGCATTTCTGAAGGCCGTGTCTGGTCCCAGCCTGGCTGGTGTGCAGGCACCTTCTGCACACTGCTGGGCTGTTTGAATGAACTGCTTTGAGGATTGTGGTGTGAAGGTGGCAGCAGCAATCAATACAAGGCATTTTTCATGCTAGTTTTGAGTGGAGGAGCCAGGACTATATGGCGGAAGGGCAGCTATAGTAGGAGAGTGAGCCAGAGTAGCGGCACTGTCACTGGGGATGGCCGAGCACATCACAGTGAGCCAGTTCAGTGCAGTTGCCTGGAAGCTCTTTGCCATCTGTTCTCACTTCTGTGGTGTCTTGGGTACCAGAGCCTTAGGCATGCTCCCTGGTGTGGCAGGCAGGTGCCCCCACAGCTGCCTGTATTGTTGCCAGAAAGGTCTTCTTACTCCAGGTAACCTCTGTAGCCTGAAGGCGCCTCCCTGCTCACCTGATCTTCCCAAGGGCGCACCTGGCAAATGCAGGTTTGCTGGGGCACCAAGCTCTTCATCTCTCCACCCATCTCCATGGTGGTGCAATTGATGAGGTCCAAATGGGTTCAGCGCTCCACTGGGTGGTTAGCATTTGAGAAAAAGATGGCTGCTTTTTTGTCATGTGGCCCAGTCTATTCAGGAGCTCTAGATATTTTTGAAAGTGAGGGATGAGGGACCGGTACCAGGTTGGGGAGGAGTATGTGGAACCTGGTGGGCTAGCAAAGCAAACTGTGGAGACTGGTGAGACAGGATTGGGTGTGTGTGAATAGGCACGGATTATGTTGCAGTATCTCTGTGGTCAGTCATAAGGTTAAATGATGTCCTTGGTACTGCAACATAACTTAGGGACTTTGGGACCGGTGTCGTAATTTTGAACTGTCACTAAGTGAACTGTCATAACTCAAAAACTATGTATACTATGACAACTCTAATTTTCACGACCTTTAACTGGGTGAAATGATGCATCATAGAGCAACAATGTTTTAACCAAGTACCTCCAAAGGGCTAATTTACAGAATATATGTGACTCCCTAGGGAATAAAATTTGAGAACATTGTGGCTGCTTCAGTGCTACTAACTGCTGCTGCATTTCTGGCCTGCTGCTGTACTGACATCATTTTTATTATTCCATTTCCCAGATTTTTTCCAGATTTTGTTTTATTGAACTTTATTAATTTATTTGATTGTTTTTATTGTTTTTTAAAAAAATATGGTTTATATTCTGCAAGCCACCTCAAATCACCATGGGCAAATAGGCAGCAATATAAATTCAATCAATCGAAGGAAGGAAGGAAGGAAGGAAGGAAGGAAGGAAGGAATTTCTGCTCCTTGCCAGATCCCCATAAGGAAACTCAATGAGGAAGCTGGTAGCAAATTGGAAGTTACTCCTGCTCCCACTGTTTTTTTTGCATAATCATTCTGTTTCTTTGTTTAAGAAAGGAAGCATCTCTAAAACAATGACCCAGTGGGCCATGGTTTGTGTAGTTCTTACTAAATCTGGATCTCATCCCTCAGTATACATCTGGTGAATCATTCTCTGAATAGAAAAAAATAGTAATGGTATTTTTTTCCATTTATCCACACATGGGAATGCTTTCAAGTTGTAAATCCAAATATGAATGAAATATTAGAACTGAGCTGCAAGTTCCATTAGCTGCAAGTCAGTTAATGGAATTCACTTAGTATAGTGCTGTAGCCAGGGGGAAATGGCCCCTATTTCTTTAACCATATCAAAATACTGGTGTGTCTTTCAGCTCTCGTCCTATTGCGCAAACTAAGCAATTCAATGCATGGGTTCAAAACATATTGCTAAACAGCTGAAGAGAAATCCAGAAATACTTATGAGCTTTCCAGTGTTCATTCCAAGCAGGAAATAAATTATTCTGATTTAAATTAGAGGTAGATGTGTGCATAATATTTGATTTTAACACTGCACAAAATTCTACCACATTATGGTAAAAGGAACAATATCCTATATACTAGAAAATGAAATATAAGCCACATATCTTGCAACAAATTATTGCGTGAGCAACAGACTCCAAAATGTATGGTTGCTATTTACAACCTCCTTCATCCATCCTCTGCAGAGAATTCATTACACTTTTGTGCCAATTTGTTTTGCTGCCAAATTAGCTTTCAGAGCTGCAGCATTGGGGAAAATGTACCAAGCATATAAAGTGCCTGATTAGTGTCCTTGAGGCATTCTGAGCCTGTCCTGGTACTATTAATTTTGTTAAAAGCAGAATACTGCAGTCAAAATATTTCTTATTGCTAGTTTTCATTTTCCCTTGCAAAACATATTGATTCACATCCTTGCTAACTTTCCTGTTTCCTCCCTTTAAATGTACATGCTGTGCTTCTTAGAAAATTTTGGCATACGTAATTATTGCAAAGCCATGACATTCATTCTCTCACAGTGTCAGGATAGAATCCAAAACTCTGCACTGAGCTAAGGCTCCGTGTCCAGGTCTCCATTATAGCTATACTAAGAACAAATATAGGCTAGTTAACATCTTACTTCAAAAGTACTCCCTGTGGGCCTCCTTTTCCTATTTATTAGAACTAAAGGTTATCTCCTATATTTTACATTGGATTTTAATCTACCTTGCAGTACCTGTTATGATTGCATTTGCAAAGAAAAGGGGATTGTATAATTCATTTGAAAATACTGTTAAGTTACTTGATAGAGGAATGATTTATTCTACATTCCCTCTCCCTTCCTCCATTTAATTTATACAGGCTATTGGAAAAGACAAGAATATAAAGCTGTATTCTTAACATTTTAAAACACCATACAGAAAATGCCCAAACAATCATGATTTTTAAAGTTCTAAGCCAAAGTTCAACAAGAGAACAGATTTTTCTCAGTTATGCAATGAATTCTTGTAGTTTAATGATTGGTGGCAGAATTATAAGAACCCTAGAAGTACTAGAGATATGATTCTATATATGAAAGTCTTTCAGTACTGTATTTGTCTTTATCAAGCTTTCACAGCATTGGGTACACTGAAGAGAAAATTAAGTTCCAATTCAGTCTAGCTCTTTACATTTAAAGAAAAAAATATTAAAGGCTATTTGGGGGGAAAATACAACCTCTAACATTTCCTTATGAATTTTTTCTCAGTGGCTGAAATGCAAAGTACTAGTGGCTATATTTAGATTCTGCATTGCAAGTCATATGGTATCTAATTTACCAGGAACAAGAGCTACAGTTCTGTAAATATTGCTACCATAAACAGACAAAAATAAGGAAACTTTTAAACATTGTATACAGTACCTAAATCTCCATCTCCCCATGGCATTTCCAACCAATTTTGACTATAAATCCTGCTCATTTTAAATAAGAAAAGCTGTCTCTTTAGTTGATTCTTGTTAATAACACGTCAACCAAATTTGGAAAGAGCTTCTTGCACTCAGTATAAAATGAACTTTCACCTGTAAAGACACTGCAGAAAACAATATCCGGAGACCTACGTTTAATAATATTTCTGCTTTCATTGCTAAGTCATGTATAGTAAAAATACTATCTGCAACATTGCATACTTTACAATATATACAGTATGTCATTTTATGTGATCTAAACTACAATGATTTGAATTTGGCTAAGAATTCAAATATAATCTGTGAATTTATTAAGTAAATTTGCACAATAATCTCTTAACCTCATTTGCATCTTTAAAAGAGAAAGATGTATTTTATTTTATACAACTTTGTAATAAAAGAACTAAGCATTACAGAAGTTAAATGTTTAAAGTTAAACTTTGCAATATCATGTTATGAAGTAATAGACTAGATCTCTATCATATAATGTGAAAATGGTCACATGTAATTGGACAATAAACTCAAAATGTCTGTTTGCATAAAGGTATTTCTGAAAAAATACCATGCCCTCATAGTATTACACAAATAATCATCTGCAGTATTATCTTTAAATATTTTGTAAGAAAGGACTCTTAGATAATTTCCTGATTTATACATAAGCTATACTTTTTCTTTACTTCAGAGATTAATTTATGGCTTTGAGGTAACTTATATGCTCTTATGAAACATTAGTTGTTTGAATAGACTTTTTTGATTAAAATATCTGAATCATGGTCTACAACCAGCTTAAGACAATAGAAAGAAGGGCATTTTCTCTATAATCTCTAAAAATGGAAATGTATTTCGAATTTTAACAAAATTTAATAGATGATAGAACTGTTTTTCTTTTTTCTTTTGCTTTAAATGACCTAACATTTCACCCAATGAGTTAGTTTGCAATAACAAAATGGACATACTGCTTACAATTTTTAGTTTTTCATGTGAAACCTCATTTCTCAACTAGAGTAACTCTTGATTCTCTTCCTTAGAGTTCTCCTTCCCAGGGGAATATTAAAATGTATTTGGTGACTAGAACTTAATTTCAGCGTAGATCTTATTACAAACCTACAAAATAATAGCCCTGACATCTTTGGGAAATTTTGCAACAGCAAAAATAAATGTGATAGAACTATGGTTTTTCAATAGACTTTCAGAATGTTATTGACAAATCATCCAATATCTTTTTTTATTTTATTGCTTGAATATATGTTAAAAGAGAAAAACATTACAAAAACATTCTGAGAAATGCTTCCTAAGCTACCCAAGTAACATTTTAAAGATACAGGAAATAATGCATGCTAATGTTTAAATACATTTTGACCACATAAAATAATACTGATTAATGTATCTGCTATGTTGACAAAGAGCAGGTCAGAAACAAAATGCATATACGTATTATGTATCAATGACTCAAGTCAAGCATCTGGACTTGCATTGTCTTTCCAACATTGAAGGATATAGAAACATAATAACATAAGAAACTGACAGCAGAAGTAGTCCCAGTGGTCCACTGAGTCTACCCTTTAAGATTTTTGTTTTTGTTTTCTTTTTAATTTATGTATTTATTACTTTTAATTATTAACTATTCTTTATTTATATATATTTTGGTTCATCACACAATCACCCAGATGTTCAGGTCATATTTGGCATTTTTGTCTACTATCGAGTTCTTTCCAAGGACCTTGGAATGGCAGATCTGGATGTTTGATGCTGTTAAGATATCATCCAAGGGTGAAAGCTGTTCCAAGTAAAGCCACCTTTTACAATTGACTGATGGTGAATTTTCTCAGTGTTGATGGTGCTCAAGTGGTGCTTCAGTTGTGTTGGGATTGCACTCAAGATGCCCACTACTACTGGTATTACACATTTGCTTGCTTTTGCCACAGTTCTATTTCTCTTTGCAGTTCTTTTTGTCTTGTTATCTTCTCTGGTTCTTTCTCTTCAAATCCACTGCCTCCAGGTACTGCCCATCCACTAGCCAGACTTTTTCATCTTTGGTTATAGGACTATACCCCCTCTGGTGCTGGATGGGATGCACTGCCCCCAAAAGACCCCAAGCGAAATCTGGGAGTCCTCCTAGATTCAGAACAAGGACAAAGTGGCAGTTGTGGCTAGGAGGACCTTCATATGATGTGCTGCTTGCATGCATTCTTTACAACTTTCTCCAGAAAGGGAAGGTTAGAATCTGGACAGCAGCAATTTAGATAATGGAAGGTCTGCTGATGATAAATGATAAGTGTGTCACCATCTCCTTCAAAACCAGGGAAACAATCCTCTCCTTCAAAGAAACCAGTACAATCACATAAGCCCATCAAGTAGTCATCTTACTGGCTACGTAATAATCCAGAGGGACCAGACTCTAACATAGGATTTGGAGGGATAAAAGTGGTCCTGAAGCCTGCCCACTCTTTAAAGTCGTTTATAGATCCAGACTTGGCGACTTCCATCCCTGGCAGCCTAGTAAGGGATGCTGGGTAAATGTGGATGAGAGAGCATGTGCATACATGTGTGTGAAAGAGCAAATAGATATACATTAATTAGTAAAGTTGCTGTTATTTTAAATTCACTGGGTCTCTGTGTATTCTAAAGAACCGTTTGTGTCTCAGTATTCAGTTGGAAATTATTTAAATGTGGCAATTTTCCAGGGCTGTGAGTGTGTAAGTGAGTACCCATAAGCTAAACCTGAGGAAACGTATGTAACAAGTCATAGAATCTAACTGAGTCCAAATAACATCCCAAGAATGCACCCCAGGCAACTCATTTGAATCTTTCTAGTGAAAGTCCTAGTACAATTGCAAGTTAATTGAAATGATTTTATCTGCCCAAATAGTGTAAGTATTCTATACCTCACTTCTGTAGAAGATCTTGAGGCAATCTTTCCCCAGTAGGGAATAGATCACTATAAACAAGGCCCCTAAGCAGCTATAAAAAGATGAAATAAGGATGGAGAAATAAAGACATTTTGCTCACTTTATCCCTATGATGTAGGCCCAAACATGGACACTTGTGTTTGGTTGGATTTACTTTTTGTTTTTCTGCAACAATACTCTTATGTTCATGGAGCTGTTGGAGCGCCTCAGAAAACCAAGGTATAGCCCAACATTGGCATAAAAACAAATACAACCTTAAACAAAAATAAACAATATCTCTACATTGACATACTGTAAAGCTGTTTGAATCCCCTACAAAGGCCTTCCAGGGACAGTCAACCCTTAATCATTCTCTGGAAAATTATACTGTAAGATTGGGGACTATTCTCACTTCAGATTAAATTATCTCAAAGTAGGAAGCAGTCACTAAGAATTAGCTTCCCTGGTCTGTCTTCTGCTTGACTAGGGTAGACTATCTTAATTGTTCCGTCCTAGTCCCAGAAGACAACTAATATCAGCTAAGTTTGGAAATGATCTGATCATGATAAAAGTTTCAGAATAACATCTTCCATCTTCAAATCAACTGCTCTGAGGTAATGATGATATATAGTGTATGTTCGCGTGTGCACTGAGCCTATGATTATTTTGGCCATGATTACCAAGAAAACAATTCCTAAGCCTTCCAACCTTTGAGTATGGAGGTTGAAGCTCCCAATATTAGTAGTAATGGGGACTCCAATACCAACCCAAAGCCAAAATCTGGATGGAATCTGGGCTCTCGGTAAGAGGTTATGCTAAACAGCAGGTTGGACTGTATTGTACATAATCAAGATCTCCAACTGACAAACTACGGTTTGAATAATCTCCCCAAAACAATTGACCAAATTGTATTTTGCAATCATGATTTACTGTTGGAGGAAATGGAGGGAGAATCTGTGCATTTAGCTTTTCCCCAACTCTTTAACAATGATTGAAGGAAATTTCAGTGTCTTTACATTGCCTTACTATTTAGTTTATTCACTGTAAATGATCAACTTACTGAAGTGAATGAATATAAAGTATTAAAATGAAAACATGTTTTTCTACCATCTCTTAATCATGAATGCAATGATAATGTAAAATATTAAAAACAACTTCTTTTGAGGTGAATAAATTACAATGCAATTCTATAAACTTCAATTAACAAGTAATTTGAGTTCAATGGTATTCCACGTGAATTTGTGCAATTTTAACCATTCTTTGGATGAAAAGAAATATCCATATTAAATTAATGCCTTAAATACAAACAAAATGTGATCTCTAAATTAAATATACTTCTACTCTGGATAGTAAAAGGAGTGTTTTCCATACATTGCCTTTACTTTAATGAGAAAGAAGTAATGGTTGAAATAGCTGATTATTGTAAGGAAGGTTTCTATTAAGAAAATGGCATAATGGAAAGTGTTAAAGCTGTTTCCTTTGCAGGATATTTCTCTGGATCAAAATCTGCTCTTAAAATATAATCGTTCAGTTATATGGTTAACATAACTGGTTTTAATGCAAAATGTAACAAAATCTGTAATAATATTTATATTTTGATAATGACTATAAAATTCCAGAATATTTTAAATCAGGTCAGTTGAATTGTCAAACATAAGCAGGTAGATTTGTTGTTGTTGGCAAATATGTAAGCGATAAACAAAACAAGATTGCTTATTGTTTATAAGAGGTTTCATAACTCCTGCATGTTGTAAGAAAATTTTACAGAATATATTAGATATTGACTCATTTCTGCAATTGTATTTACCTGTAATCCTTTTCATTTGCACATAAATATGTATATTTATTTCTATATTTGTATTTACATATAAACATTCTCTACCCTTCCTTCCTGTAAATATTACTCAGCAATTTTACTTAGCTATATTATATATTAATGCACATGCACAGACATAAACACATACAAATATCCATTTTGCCTATTGCAAAACCATCTCATACAAAATGCATATGGCATTTTTTGTTTTTAAATAGTCCACTACTGGTAAAATTGCAGAAAACCATACGTCCTAACAACAGAATAAAAATTCATATTTACATTGAAATTTTACTTGAGTCTTAACAAAAAGTGGGCATGCCAGCAAACACCAGTGTCCTACAAGCTGCTGAAACAATGAGTTTACTAACCTTGACTGGTGAGAATGCCCCAGTTAGCCTTCCGTTTCACAGGGCGCTCTTCTGTGCATTCTAGGTTTCTCTTTGAGAGATTCTGTTTAATGCTAATCCTCTCAACAACAGCATCTGTGGACATTTTTAAAAAACTCCTGCCAAGGCCTCTGTGTCATCAACGCTATTCCCTGTAGAACATTCATAATCTGCTAACTAATTTCTTTCTTCCTTGACATTCTGGTTGTAGTTATTTTAGAATAGCTTCCCGTAGAACAGTCACTACAGTGAAACCCATTCAGCAACATTTACTAACAGAACAGGCAGCTAGAGTGAGAGAAAGAAAAGACTGCACTGGCATGTTCTATTTATAAAGTAAGAAAGAATCAGCTTAGCTACGACATGGGTCTGTTTACATTTTTTAAATGGAAGACACTCTTAGATTTTTATTCAAAGCTGTGCTAGAAACACTGTCCCATGATGACCCTAATCTAATCCCAAAAATCCTTTGAAAAAAAATGAGATTAACACCCCCCCCCATCAAAATACATTTTTGTACACAGATACTGAGCTTCTAACAGTCCCTTAACACCTGGTTATGCCAGCAAGGCTGGGGACCCCAGGGGACTGTTGAACTTGTAAAGTAACTCTGCTACTTAATTATTAACATTTCTGCTGTTTGTTCTGCTTTTATAGTTTTAGTATAATTTAGTATAATTTCATAATATGCATGTTTGTATTCATTCAGTTTTAATTTTGTTGTACATTATCTACTATGTAGATTCTATGTTCTACTATGTAGAACATGCTTTTGATGAGATGAGTATCCAGGATGGATGGATGGAGGGAGGGACTGATGAAGGTAGTTATATGAGTAGTTGTTGAAAACAGCTGGTATGTAGATTTTATAACTATTGTCTGGTTTTCAACCTATCTCAAATATGACATGTATTTAAAATGTATTTTAATACATGCTTATCCTGGATGGCCAGAGGGACTTAAAGGATATACTCATATTTATAAATGCCAACATTAGAAGAGACTAATTCAGATTAAGTTGATTAATATACTGCAATCCTAAATTTTCTAATTTCCCAACAGAATGTCAGGTTCGCTGTTACACTGCTCACTGACTTTAGATCAGGATGAAGTAAAACAGCAATTAGGATCAGAGGAAGCTTCAAAAACTGGGCTGCTTAACTGACATGCTCTAATTGCCTGAGCCAACCAATCACCAGAGCTCTTTGCCTATTTAACACCTTCTATGGCTTAGCAACCACTTCTGTCTTACTTAGCAGAACCACGTGTGTATAGCATGGTACGCTTTGTAAGAGAAGCAATTTTTTTGAAAATGTGTAAAAATCTATTTTAATCATTTATTTAAAATGAATAAATGTTTTTGGAATACGTAGACTTCAAATGTTAAATTTATGTCTACAATCCAAGAGCCAGAGTCAAAGATCAAGATGGTATTTAAGAAAGAAAAGCAGACATATGTTTAAAATTAAGGAATATGGCACCTCTGCAGTGCATCATAGCCTAGAAATTTTCCATAGCAGAATTCTTTTGTAGTTCTTTCTCATAAACACTCCCTTCTATTTTTTATTACAACATATAGGGACAATGCTTATTTTTACTATATTTACAACAACCAGGACTCAGGAATAATGAGTAGTCTAGTTTAAATAATTCTAAGATCTACTAATAGATTCCAATCTACCTCTTGCCCTCCATTCTTCTCAAATACACCCATAATACTTAAGTTTTGAATAATATGTGCCATGCATTTGCACTGTATGTAAGACTTGAGACAAATTATTTGTTTATTTAAAGTATTTATACTGCACACTTGGTTCTAATGCAGTTACACATTAATAGACAAATTTAAAGTTCTAATTTACTATCAAACCAGTCAGTTCCATGCAACCAGGACAGCCTGGGGTAATACAGCTATAGTTGTTTCTATGGGTTTTCACTGCACCACCCTTTTTTTTTGCCTCCAAACATGGAGGAAGCAAGTATAAAATATGGAAAACATCATCTTATTTCTCTTAAACAAGATAGGAAAGAAAAACCTAAACACAGTTTAAATTCAGGCAGCCATTTAATCTGGGGAGCATTAGGACATTTCATATATGTGGCCGTATGATATCCTCCTGGGCATAACCTGGCATGGTAAATGTCTGATTGTTTTAGGCTGTCCTAATCATTTTGTCATAGTATAAACTCCAAGACACAAACTGGCAACAAACTGGTAATTTTAAAATAGTATATGCTTTATTAGAAAACACAGCAGCAGAAAACAAAATATAGATGGGTGTCGCATTTTCAGAAAGGGTTTGAAATTCATTAATAGGGGTCATAAGGGACTATGGATAGCTTCCTCAAGAATGGAGACAGAGCTTCTGGAAAAATAGTTGTAAGATGAATCATAACAGGCTTTGTACACATCCAAAATTATTTAACATAAATTAACACTCTTTCCTACTGGTTCCTTACTACCTATGGAAGCCAGAATAGGTTGGATTATTCAGCCACTCCATCTTGAAGTAGGCTGTGTTTTTCAGAAAGACTCAAGAGAAAGATCTAGCAAGGTCCTCTTTCCTGTATTAGTTGAGGGAGGAGGGGGCAGATGTGTTTTCTCAAGCTATACAGCCAACTATATCTCTTGGGCTTCCTTCCTGGAGGTAGAACACACTAGGAAACAATAATTTCTGTGTGTGTGTACTGATTTACTAGAGACTTTCTTCTAGGGACTTGCCGATGCAGAGATGGCCATTACAATCAGACTTAAAATCTTAAGTGAGACAACAACAAAAGAAAACAGAAAGGAAAAAAAACAAAAGCAAAAATTTTCCTGTATAAATTCTCAGTATTAAGATAAAACTGACAATAGCTAGCTATAATTTTAATGCTATCATTCCAATGCTTCCAGCAATTGATCTAACCATGATAAGAAAGGAAAAAGCTATTGGGTTTGCTTAATAAAACCAATGCTTGCTTTACAATAGCAGTATTCACTTAACAACCACCATAAAAAAGATTATAAAATTGAGGGGCATTATGTGGTGACCCACTTTATGACTGTCATGACATAGCACTGAAACTAGGTTTGATTTGATTTGAATGGTGGGTAACTGTTAAAATTGGAGAAGTAGTACAATATGTTTTAGGGACCAGCTTCACAGCTGTGTAGGCTGCCTGAGCACCTTGACTCCAACTGCAGAGCTTTCGGTGTCCTTCTGTCATGGTTAGATCACAACCTGATTATTATGGGATACCCTGTTGCCACTACCCACTGCAGGGAAACTAGACCTATTAGTTTGATCCACCTACAGCTACTGATGGATCTGGATTTCAGAGGGAGCTGGGCTTATTCGTATTGGTCTGCTGCATGATCTATCCAAGGTCTTAATAGCTGCTAGGAAGGGGGGGGGGCAATGGAGGCTTTTGATCTTTATGTGACTCTCCTGTGAGTTACAGAGGAACTGAGGGAGTTGAAGCAATACAAGAAACATCTGGATTCTAGAGCATTGCTGTGATCTACAAGGGATTAACCTGACCATACATGGGGTATTGCCATGATTAAGGCTCTCACCTACCTCATAGTGTTAAGGATGGTGAAGTGCCATTATTTTTCTGCCCTTATTGCATTGATGGCTAGCTATCCTGCACTCTGGTTTCAGCTGACAGTCTTGGATAAAGGAACTCAAAGAACACTTTGTAAGGCCATGTGTAAGAATCTGTCAGACAAAGCTTCTCAAATTGGCTCACAATTGGATACCAGCCTTGTTATAGTTCTGAAGCTATAAAATTGGACAAATTCTTGTCCAATTATCTGAACCTGTTGGGCCCAATGAAGAGGACAGACGAAGAGTTCAGCCACTTCTCTTTAGATCAATGCCCCTCCTGACTTGTTAAAGCAAACTGGGGGGGGGGAGGGGGGAACTGGCATGTGAGTAAGCTCTAGTGGTGGAAAACTCTTTCTTGAGTGAAAGGTAGATCCTTGCCCCTTAAGAAGATTTTGGTCTGTCCCCTTCTTAGGTAGCCATTGCTGGACCCAACAATACTTGATAATTTGGATGATCACTGGCTTGGGTGGGACATGTTAGACTGGCACCATTGCTCCAGACTGTCCAAAGGTCCCTCAATACTTTGTTAAACTAGCAAGCCAGATGAACCCAGGGAACTAATAAATTAATGAGGTGGCTCCATTATTATTAACATCCCTTTGTCCATTATTTCTTTTTAGCTAACTTTTATAGTTTTTAATGTTAATCATCATCATCAGTGCCCTGGAAGATCTGAACAATAATGCACTGGAAGATCTGCAAGAAATATCATTTGCCTACAAGCGAGAACTGGTGAGACCATAAAATAGACAAAGTCATAGAAAATGAAAAAGCTAAATTGCTCTCTGACTTTATAATTCAAACAGACAGGCACCTTCCACATAAAACCCCAAACTTAACAACTGTCAATAAGAAATACAAAAAAGTCTGGATAGTGGACATGGCAATATGTAGAGAAAGGAAAATAGAAAAGAAAGAACTGGATAAGATAACAAAATACAAAGACCTGCAAACAGAAATGGAACGACTGTGGCAATATAGGCATCTTAGGTACAATCCCAAAACATCTGGAGCACCACTTGGACACCATTGGCATTGACAAATTCACCAACTGTCAATTACAAAAGGCAGCTTTACTCAAAACAGCCTGGTATGATATAACATCATCAAACATCCAAAATCTGCCAATTTGAAATCCTTGGAAAGGACCTGATTTAGGTAGACAAAAATGCCAAATCCAGTCTGAACATCTGGCTTACTGCAACAAATAACAACAACAACAATTGGAAACTTTGCCAGGAGTTTGGGTTTGAATATAGCAAAAATTACTGGGAATACCAAGTTGCCAAAGTTCTTGAAAACGAATAGGTCAAAATATTGTGGGATTTTTTTTAATCCAAACAGAGAGACATCTGGCCCACAACACGCCTGACATCACTATTGCAGAAAAGAAAAAAATCTGGTTCATTGATATTGCAATACCAGATGATGCACAAATTGAAGAGAAACAACTAGAAAAAATATCAAATAGCATGATCTGCAAGTTGAAATTTAGCAATTGTGGAGGAAAATAATCAATGGTTGTTGTCGTGTCCGCAAAAGACGCCAGGAGTCGGTGACTTAGTTTAAAGCTCTTTATTTTAAAGTTGAGAACCAAACCGGCGAAAAGGAAAAAGCCTGCGGCTTTTATCCTTTTTGCCGCGGCGGCCGCGGCCAATGGCAGCGATTCAAGTCTCCCGCTCTTGGAGTGAGCCAATCACGGGAGACTTTTAACGGGCCAATCGGCGCGGCTCGCCTGGCCAATTAGAAATCCCCGCGCTTTAGCCAATCAAAGCGCGGGGATTTCGAGTATGTAAATTAGGGACAGAACACCCCTCCCCTCTTGGTACAGTCTTTACGTTGCGTAGTCACGTAGGTAGGCGGGGCTCCGTCTAGTCCGACTTGACCTGCGCAACTCAGTTGCAAGCTGGATTTCGACCGGAGCGGTCGAGTTTTTGGCCGCTCCCTCTTCTGTGCGAACCGGTTGGATGATCGGGCCGGTTCTTTCTCCGTGGCTCCCACCTGGGCCTTCCGGGTTGGTTGAGCTACGGGTCTCGCCGCTCCCGCTTGGTCTTTCTGAGTCGGTTGAGCTGGCTTGGTGTTTCTTCTCCGGTGGGGGATCGCGATGGCTGCGTTCCGGTAAGTACTGCTGGTTTATTTTTTCTTGCGTTTGTTTATTCGGGTATTCCCTCCCCCCTTGGTTCGTTTCTTGGGGGGTGGATTCTGTTGCCGACCGTGACCTGAGTTGGTCAATGTGTCGTTTCCAGGCTCGCCCATCTGTGGTTTGGAGCCGGTATGAGCGCGGGCCTGTGATTTGGGTGATGACGGCTGGGATCCATAGAGGGTCCCCCGTCAGGTTTTTCGCATACACGAGGTCTCCGGGTGCAAATGTTCGGTATTTTGAACTTGAGTCTGGGGGCCGCTCCGGGTTATATGTTGGGTGTAACCTGTAGAGTGGGGACCTCAGCTTCCTACCCATTAGTAACTCGGCTGGGCTTTTGTTGGTAGTGGTGTTTGGGGTGATGTGTTGTATAAAGAGGAGTCTGTTAATTTTGTCTTGGATCTCCCCGTGGTCCATTTTCCGGATGGTTTTTTTGGTAAATTGTACCATCTGTTCCGCCCTACCGTTCGCCGCCGGATGCGCCGGTGCTGTTAATGCGTGGCGGATGCCCCTCTCCGCCAGGAATCTCTCGAAGTCGAGGGAAGTAAACTGGGGCCCGTTGTCGGAAACGACGACGTCTGGGAGGCCGTGTGTTGCAAAGAGTTTGCAAAGTTCTTTGATTACGGCCTCCGTGGTGGTAGATTTCATGTCGCTTACCTCCAACCAGTTGGAATAAGCGTCAACTGTTATTAGAAAGGTATGCCCATTTGTGGGACCGGCAAAGTCCAAATGGATTCTGTTTCCCACTCTAGGATGGGTGCTGCGGGTGGGCTGGGTCTAGTCTCCTGGCATCGCTGGCACCTAGCTACCCAGGCCTCTATTTGTTTGTCTATCCCTGGCCACCAAGCGTAACTTCTGGCCAGGGCTTTAGTTCTGACGATGCCAGGATGCCCCTCATGCAACAATTCTAAGACCCTCCTTTGCAGCCTGTCCGGGATGACCACCCTGTCACCCCATAAGATACACCCTTAAGTAGCGAGAGTTCGGTTTGGCGGTTTTTAAATGTCTTAATGGATTCGTCATTGTCCCTTTCT
This sequence comes from Hydrophis major, assembly GCA_033807585.1. Classification (NCBI taxonomy): domain Eukaryota; kingdom Metazoa; phylum Chordata; class Lepidosauria; order Squamata; family Elapidae; genus Hydrophis; species Hydrophis major. The sequence goes on along the minus strand of CM066333.1, from coordinate 58,835,632 downwards.
GGCCAACCTTTTTCCACCCAATGCAAAACCCGCGCCAGACGCCTGTCTTTAATAGTCTCCCAGGCAATGTCTGACGCGGTTATGGGCAGGTTGGGCAGGTTTTCGATGTTCAGGGTGTTTGTCGTTGGTGCTGGGTCAGGGTCGGAGTCTGGTAACGGTGAGCGGCTTATAGCGTCCGCGTGCGAAATCTTCTTACCTGGCTTGTGTATTAGTTCGTAGCTGTAGGCTGCCAGGAACTCGGACCACCTTGTCATCCGGGGAGACAGAATGTTCGGGGTGGCTCGATTTCCTGCAAGGATGCCCAGCAACGGCTTATGGTCTGTCACAATGGTAAAAGGGCGGCCGTAAAGGTATTCGTGGAACCGCTTAACGGCGGCAACTATAGCCAAGGCTTCTTTGTCCAGCTGGCTATAGTTCCGCTCTGGCTTGGTTAGGGTCCTGGAAAAGAATGCGATGGGTGCTTCTTTTCTGTCCGGAAGGGTATGGCTGAGGAGAGCGCCGACGCCGAAAGGTGATGCGTCGCAAGTGACGGCCGGGGGCAACGTTTCGCTGAATTGGATCAGGACGGCGTCGGAGGTGAGGAGGTCTTTGGTTTTTTGGAAGGCGGCTTGCTCCCGTTTCCCCCAAGTCCAGGTTGCCGCCTTATCCAGGAGCCTATGCAAAGGCTCCGCCGCCGTTGCCTTTTGGGGTAGGAACACATTATAAAAGTTCAGCAACCCCAAGAAAGCCTGTAGTTCCGTCTTAGACCTAGGGGTGGGGGCTTCTTTGATAGCTTTTACTTTTTTACTTGTGGGGTGAATGCCGTGCCGGTCTAGAAGGTAGCCCAAGAATTCCACTCGCTCCGTGCACAGTTGGCATTTCTCCCTTTTTACTTTAAGTCCCGTTTCTTTAAATTTGGTTAAGACCTCTCTGAGTCGGTTTTCTAATTCGGCTTCGTTTGGCGCCGCTACTAATACGTCATCGAAATAGGGCACCACCCCCTTGATGCCCTGCAGCAAACGTTCCATCAGGCTCTGAAAGATGCCTGGTGCTACGCTGACTCCGAATTGGAGTCGGTTGCACTTGAAAGCCCCCCGATGTGTAACGATGGTCTGGGCTTCTGCTGTTTTTTCGTCGACCGGCAACTGTTGGTATGCCTGGGCGAGATCGAGCTTGGCAAAGACCCTGCCCCCTCCCAGTGAGTGCAGTAGGTGTTGCACGATTGGGACGGGGTAAGCGCTTTGTTGCAGCGCGCCATTTAGGGTGGCCTTATAGTCCCCACAAATTCTCACTGACCCATCTGGCTTGACTGGGGTCACTATTGGGGTCTCCCATCTGGCATGGTCTATAGGTTGTAACACCCCCTGTTTGACGAGCTTGTCAATCTGCTCGTCAATCCTAGGTTTTAGGGCGAATGGTACCCGCCTAGGTTTTAGTCGCTTGGGGGGGACGCTAGGGTCTAGATCAAAAGAGATAAGGGGCCCCTGGTACTTGCCCAGGCTTCCGTCGAAGACCTCCCGGAACTCCTGGGCTAGCCGCTGTTCCCAGCCGTCGTCGGTGACGTGGTTGACTCCCGTGAGGGCGATGTCGAGCGGGGCGAACCATTGTAAGCCCAGAAGGCTTGGGCGGTCGCGATCGACGATTGTGAGTGGGAGTTGTTCGGTGCGGCTCTTGTTTGTCACATTAAAGTTCTTGGTGCCCACTACCGGGACGCGGTTTCCCTGGTAGTCTTTTATAATAAGACTTTGGGCGTTTATGTTTCTCCTATGGAGGGTGGGCACTAACCGTTTTATCTCGTGCCATGCAATCATGGAGAGGTAGGACCCGGAGTCCACCTCCATTTTGCATGGTTGTCCTTCAATATGGACCTCTACGTGTACCTTTCTGGCGCCGTCGGAGATGGCGTGGCCGATGGTTACCGTCTGGTGGGTTTCTTCCTTACGCCGGTTGTCGCCGCCTCTCGATGGTCGCTGGATTCGGTCCCACCGGCTGTCTGATTGGCGATCTCTGGTCCTGGGCGGTGGGCTTTCTCTCTTACGATCGTGTTGGTCCCATTTGGGTGGACTGCGAGTCTTCTTTTGGCGGCAAACCCGGGCGATGTGTCCCCTTTTATCACAATGCCGACAGATAGAGTCAAAAAATCGGCATTCTGATCTGGGGTGGTCGCCGCCACAGCCGGCACAGTTGGTCCTCGACCTACGACCTCTCCGGTTCCGTTGGTCGCCGCGCCCCGTCTGGACTCGATGTATGTCTTCTTTGTCTTCGGACGTGCTGGATGTAGAATGGAAATCTCCGTAGTGTGCGGTCGTTTCATTTTTTGGGTCGGCCGACCTCGCCGGGTTGTTGTTTCCGCCCTTTGCGTCTGGTTTTCGCATGCTGTCAGCGGAAGTGCGGGTCACTTCTGCGGCTGCGGCTGCGGTGAGGGCGTCTGCTAGGCTGATGTCGCCCTTAGCCATAAGCCGGCTCTGGAGTGCAGGGTCCCATAGGCCGAGTACGAATCGGTCTCTTAGAAGGCTATTCAGGCCGTCAAATTCGCAGAGTCCTCCCAGGCGCCGCAGCTCGGCGACGAAGTCGCTCAGTTTTTCGCCTGGTTTCTGGTCCCGCCAGTAGAATTCGTTGCGCCGGATCAGGATTGGGACCTCGGGGGCGTAATGTCGCCGAAGGATAGATTCGAGGACGTCCCAATCCATGGCGGTTGCGTCGGCCGGCTTGGCCAATGCTTTGGCCATCTGGAATACTTCGGTTCCGCAATGCGTAAGGAAAACGGCGCGTTTTAGCGGGCCCGGGGCGTCCTTCATTCCGGTGCACTCGAGGTACATGCGGAATCGGTCTGAGAATGATTCCCAGTCCTCGGTGGCGGGGTTGAAGGGGGCGGGCGGTGCGATTTTCGCCATGTCGGTGTTAAGTCTGGCTCTCGTTGGACACGGGGTTCGGTTCAGGGTCTGGATCCCATCCTCGTCGCCAGTGTCGTGTCCGCAAAAGACGCCAGGAGTCGGTGACTTAGTTTAAAGCTCTTTATTTTAAAGTTGAGAACCGAACCGGCGAAAAGGAAAAAGCCCGCGGCTTTTATTCTTTTCGCCGCGGCGGCCGCGGCCAATGGCAGCGTTTCAAGTCTCCCGCTCTTGGAGTGAGCCAATCACGGGAGACTTTTAATGGGCCAATCGGCGCGGCTCGCCTGGCCAATTAGAAATCCCCAGGCTTTAGCCAATCAAAGCGCGGGGATTTCGAGTATGTAAATTAGGGACAGAACAGTTGTAACCAGTAGTGATAGGAGCCCTGGGAGCAACACCCAAAGGGCTGCCTAGATACATGGAAATTTGAACTTATCAGACCTGAATATTCTGACTTTGCAAAGAAACACCCTACTCAGAACTGCCTATCTACTCAGACGTTACCTTAACAGCTCTTCGGTTCTTTGTTAGGATTACCAGTCCCAGACTGTAAATCAAATTGAAGCTTAAATCAATAATAATAACAACAATAATATCAACATCCAGATCTGCCTATCCCAGCTCCTTGGAAAGACTCAATATTTTATAAGAAGCTGTGGCCTTCCTATTTCTTGGGTAACAGGAGAATGATTTTAAAAAAGAGCTGCCCAAAGAATCAAGGATATAGAAACACAAATGATATAGCTATCCTTTGTAAGGTGGGTAACTTGAAATGGCTAAGCAAATACAAACATACTTTTCAAATAGCTGTTTAAAGTTACAATTGCCAAAACATCTTAGGAAGATATTTACACAAGCGATTCGAAGAGTTTGACACAATGGTCAGATATGGGAGATTCCATTCTATACTCTACAATGAACTTTTCTGCATTTGCAGAGCAGCAGAGGTAGAAGTCCTGGCTCACATCCTATTTGACTGTTGCCTGTATAAGAGGATGAGAGATGGGTACCTCGGGCTATATACCAAACGAATGACCCATTGGGACTCCCATATCAAAACAACTTATCTTATGTGTGGCCAAAATCTGAAAATAACATTTAACATAACACAGTACTTAAGCAAAATGATCTCAGTTGAGATCTGCAAATGTGGAACTAATTGATTGCAGGGATCACACCAAAATATTATTTTATCATATTTTATCTTACATTATTGTGTTTTATTCTGATTCCATTTTAGACTGTATTTTATTCCAATTTTGTTTAAAAGTGTATGTTATCCAATTCCATTTTAAATTGCTTTTATAAAATTTTAGTAATAAATTGTTTCTGGAATTCTACACTTTGATACAACCCAAGGGTTAATCAATAAAGATTGAATTGAATTGACTCAATAGGTAGATAAAAATGTCAAACCAGTCTGAACATCTGGCTTAATGTATTAAATAAAAACAACAACAACTTATTAGAGAACACTTATTTTGTGAGAGACAACTAAATAATTTGAAAAATAAATAAAAAATGTGCAGTTTGAACTTGAGGAATGGTAGCATATAAATACAATAAATAAATTATATAATAATAAAATCAAGAAAACAACCCCATATTTAAAGGAAGGAACAGTCCAGACTTTATATCAAAACACATTTCTTAGGCTGTAGGATTACATACATCTCATTTAGCACACATATAGTTTAGTGGCTCAACAGTTCATCATAGTTCTAGAGCAAAGGTGGGCAAACTACAGCCTGTGGGCCACATCCGGCCTGTTGGTCTTTTTAATCCGGCCCACTGAATATTGGTACAGAATTAAGGTTTGATGTGAATGATTGAATGATTGCATTCATTTGATTTTGACTTGTAATGACAGGCATTTCGACACCAGGTGGCGGCCCGTCTGTCAAATTTTAAAAGTCAATGAGGCCCCGAGCCAAAAAGTTTGCCCACCCCTGTTCTAGAGAAATAATATGCTGAATCCAGTGGTGGGATTCAGCCATTTTGCACCACTTTGAGAGAACCGGTTGTTAATTTTCTGAGCAGTTTGGTGAACTGGTTATTGGAAGAAATCATTAGGACAGAGAACCGTTAAATTATTTGAATCCCACCACCGGCTGAATCCTTAGTATTACATTCATATTGAATTGAATAGTCTTTATGGCATTCCTTTCATGGCCATCAAAGCTTACTGTACCTAGAAAGCTTGAGTGAGTCTCTATTGTTTCTATTAATAGAACTCTGATCCTTCTGGAATGTGGATCGAGAAAACATGTTGTACTGTTTTCATTTTCCAAGCAACTGTTTTTGAGTGACATTATCAGTTGCAATTATTAAATGGTATACTATGAAAACATCTGAATGAATCCAAGTTCTTCAGATTACATATCTAAAAATATGGACTGCTACATATTTCTAAGCTGAAGGGTCAGATAATTGGGAATGATCATAAAAGGGAAAAATGATAGACAGCAAACCTGTTTCTTTATCAGAACACTTCAATAGTTTAATATTTGTAAATGTGACAAAAAAAATCTAGATTTAATCAAGACTGTTAAGTTTCCAGTTTAAAAAAAAATAAAGAAAAGATTTTCCCTACATATCAAATTCAACAATTAGTCTGAATTTCCAAGCCTTTTCTGGCATATCTCCTCTGTAATTTATTCTCTGGATATGGAATTGTTGGGAAAAGCTTGAGCAGAAGTTGTTTTTCCTTCCTGCCTATGTTCCAAATCAATACATGAACAAAAAAACTAAAAAAAAAAAGGGAACAGAAAAAAATAGCACGAGAGCAATGTTGGAGGAGAATAAAGCTGGGGAATATAGAAGTACATGTGTAATCTTAAAAATATATATAACACTGTAAACTTCCATATTCAATATTTAGGTCTAGAAAGATTAATAGCATACAATTTATATAAATAATTGTAAATTATTCTTACAAAACATGTGAGGGATCATAGAAGGAATTCCATACATATCATACGAGAAACTCCATAAATCCATATCTTTTCAAGAAAGCACAGCTTATATGTGCACATTGAGTTTTGAGTTTTCATTTGTATTCACTATTCTTTGATACTTGTTAATATACATTATTGTTTAGAACTTGTGATATTATCAATATATTTATGAATTTGTGACCAATTCATTTGTATGATGTATGTATTTGCAAAAGATTTCCCACCAATAGTCAAATTGGGAAGGCTGCTCTTCACTTTTAGTTTTTATATTATTATTAAGCCACTTCTTTTACTAGCTAACATAATAAAAATGTGCATGCTTTAAATTTTAGATTACATAAGTTCTGTTTGAACTGTATGGGTTACATCTGCCAATTCTTCAACATAATAAGCAGAGCCTGACAGCATCAGAGAATTAACCTACCATTTTTGTAACCCCAATTCCTATGCAGCAGGAATAGAAGATAGGCTTATCTCCAAGGAATCTACTTTAGCTTTATCCCACCCTTTTAGTGGATCACTCTAGGACCCATACAATATTTTCCTACCATCACAAAAATCTTCAGATATGAAGTGAATTATGTTCACTTCCATAATTAGTCAAAATAATACAACTTTAGTGTCTTCTTAAAGATCACCAAAAATTCTTAGACCTCTTACTGCAGCAGTCCCCAACCTTTTTGTCACCAGGACCAGTTTTGTGGAAGACATTTTTTTTCATGGACTTACAATATTTTGGTTGAGTACTCACAGAAGTTCAAACAGCAACTATAAGCTGCTCTCCCCCAAAGTACCCCAAAACTCTTAATGAGTGGTAATGATAATGTAAAACAAGGTACTCTCTGGGGTAATTTGGATGGAGGCTTCTAAGGGCTTTCAAGATAATTATTTATATTATGCCTCAAAGCAAACTGGCAACCAGTCTAATCATTTTAATAATGGAATAATCTCTCTTGGTCAATCTAGAATCAACTAGTTCATTTATCTAGTTTATAATAAACTAGAATTATTATCAAACTCATTGTAAGAATTGTTGCAAGACCTACATGATACTTATCTCAGCTGAACTTAATAGTAATATACTTTTTAAAGAATTCACACTATAGAGTGGCATTGTATAAGAGGAGTGATGGTGGATAAGCTTTATTTTGCTTGTAGGCACATTTTTTAGTAGATGAGCACATCACATTTAAGTGGTATTATAAGGCATTCAGGCTTTTTTTAAAATGGAAGAGTAGGGGAGGGAATCACTTGAGATACCAATTAGGCAATTAATACATTTAAATTCCTTACATTTAATTGATATAATTGCACTTAGTACATAGGGCTACCAGATCTGCGCTGCAAAACTTCAAATGGCCACTAGATGACAATAAACAGTTTTTTTAATCTGCATATTTGCCACCTAATTCTGGTACTCCTATTAATTGATTGGAGGAAATACCAGGATCAAAAATCGGAGTTGAAGGGAGCCTCAGAGGCCCTCTAATCCTACATACTACTCAGTACAGATCCCCTATGCAGTTCAGACAGTTATCACCCTCTTTTCAAAGTTGTCCAGTTATGAGGAACACAGCACCATGACACAACTTATTTGATTGGTTAACAGTACTTAACATTAGAAAGCTCTCTAATATCTAACCTGAATTTATTTCCCTTTAGTTCCAACATATTCCTCTCAATCTTTTGCGGGCTAAACATATCAAATTCCTCAAGCCACTCTTCATGCTACTTTGTGCCAGCCTCCTCAGCAGACATGCCTACAGTCATCTTCCTTTTGTCAACCAAAGATTAGCAGATCTGTCGTGTCCGCGAAAAGACGCCAGGAGTCGGTGACTTCATGCAATGCTCTTTATTTGGAAAACTGGAACCAAACCGGCGAAAGGAAAAAAGCCCGCGGCTTTTATTCCTTTCGCCGCGGCAGCCGCGGCCAATGGCAGCGCTTCGAATCTCCCGCGCTCTGAACGAGCCAATCACGGGAGATTCTTAGTGAGCCAATCGGCGCGGCTCGCCTGACCAATTAGAAAGCCCCGCGCTTTGGCCAATCAAAGCGCGGGGATTTCGAGTATGTTAATGAGGACAGAACACCCCTCCCCTCTTGGTTCAGTCCTTACGTTGCGTAGTCACGTAGGTAGGCGGGGCTCCGTCTGGTCCTACTTGACCTGCGCAACTCAGTTGTAAGTGGGATTCCGGCCGGTTCGGTCGGGTTTTTGGTCGCTCTTGCTTCTGTGAGAACCGGCTGGTCGATCGGGCCTGTTTTTTCTCCGTGGCTCCCTCCTGAGCCTTCCAGGTTGGTTGAGCTACGGTTTTCGCCGCTCCCGCTCGGTCTTTCCGGGTCGGTCGAGCTGGCTTGGCTGTTCGTTTCTGGCGAGGGGTCGTGATGGCTGCGTTTTGGTAAGTACTGCTGGTTTTTTTTTTCTTGTAATCGGTCACCTGGGTATTCCCTCCCCCCTTGGCTTGCGTTTTGGGAGGTGGGTTCGTTTGCGGTCCTCGACCTAAGTTGGTCGATGTGTCGTTTCCACGCTCGTCCATCTGCCGTTTGTAGCCGGTACGAGTGTGGGCCTGTTGTTTGGGTGATGACGGCTGGGATCCATAGAGGGTCTCCCGTTAGGTTTTTCGGATATACCGGGTCCCCAGGTGCGAACGTTCGGTGTTTTGTGCTTGAATCTGGGGGCCGCTCCGGGTTATACGTAGGGTGTAACCTGTCGAGTGGGGACCTTAGCTTTCTACCCATTAGCAGTTCGGCTGGGCTTTTGTTGGTAGTGGTATTCGGGGTTATGTGTTGTGTAAAGAGAAGTCTGTTGATTTTATCTTGGATCTCCCCGTGGTCCATTTTCCGGATGGTCTTTTTGGTAAATTGGACCATCCGTTCCGCCCTACCGTTCGCCGCCGGATGCGCCGGTGCTGTTAGTGCGTGGCGGATGCCCCTTTCCGCCAGGAATTTCTCGAAGTCCAGTGAGGTAAACTGGGGCCCGTTGTCGGAGACGACGACGTCTGGGAGGCCGTGTGTTGCAAAGAGTTTGCAGAGTTCTTTGGTCACGGCCTCCGTGGTTGTTGTCTTCATGTTGCTTACCTCCAGCCAGTTGGAGTAAGCGTCAACTGTTATGAGGAAGGTGTGTCCATTTGTGGGCCCGACGAAGTCAATATGGATTCTGGACCAAGGTCCCCTTGGGGTTTCCCACTCTAGGACGGGTGCTGTGGGTGGGCTGGGCCTAGTCTCCTGGCATCGCTGGCACCTAGCTACCCAGGCCTCTATCTGTTTGTCCATCCCTGGCCACCAAGTGTAACTTCTGGCCAGGGCTTTAGTTCTTACGATGCCAGGGTGCCCCTCGTGCAACATTTCCAAAACCTTCCCCTGTAGTTTGTCCGGAATGACCACCCTGTCACCCCATAAGATGCACCCTTTTAACAACGAGAGTTCCGTTTGGCGGTTTCGAAACGTCTTGACGGACTCGTCGTTGTCCCTTTCCGGCCACCCTTTTTCTACCCAATGCAAAACCCGCGCCAGACGCCTGTCTTTATTTGTTTCCCGGGCAATGTCTGACGCGGTTATGGGCAGGTTGGGTAGAGTCTCGATACTGAGGGTGGTTGTCGTGGGTGCTGGGTCAGAGTCGGATTCCCGTAACGGTGAGCGGCTTAATGCGTCTGCATGTGAGATCGTCTTACCCGGTCTGTGTATGAGTTCGTAGTTGTAGGCCGCCAGGAACTCGGACCACCTTGTCATTCGGGGAGACAGAATGTTCGGGGTGGCCCGGTTTCCTGCAAGGATTCCCAGCAACGGCTTGTGGTCCGTTATAATGGTGAAGGGCCGGCCGTAGAGATATTCGTGGAACCGTTTAATGGCGGCAACTATAGCCAGAGCCTCTTTGTCCAGTTGGCTACAGTTCCGCTCCGGTTTGGTGAGAGTCCTGGAAAAAAACGCGATGGGTGCTTCTTTTTTGTCGGGAAGTGTATGGCTGAGGACGGCGCCGACGCCGAAGGGTGATGCGTCGCAAGTGACGGCCAGAGGCAGGGTTTCATTAAATTGTATGAGGACGGCGTCGGAGGTGAGGAGGTCCTTTGTTTTTTGGAAGGCGGCTTGCTCCCGTTTCCCCCAGGTCCAGGTCGCCGCCTTGTCCAGGAGCCTATGCAAAGGCTCCGCCGCCGTCGCCTTTTGGGGTAGGAAAACATTGTAAAAGTTCAGTAACCCCAAGAATGCTTGTAGTTCAGTCTTTGATTTAGGGGTGGGGGCCTCTTTGATGGCCTTGATTTTTTTGCTTGTGGGGTGAATGCCGTGCCGGTCTAGGAGGTAGCCCAAGAATTCCACTCGTTCCGTGCACAGTTGGCATTTCTCCCTTTTTACTTTAAGTCCCGTTTCTTTAAATTTAGTTAGGACCTCTCTTAGTCGACTTTCTAGTTCGGCTTGGTCGGGCGCCGCCACTAGAACGTCATCGAAATAAGGTACCACCCCCTTGATACCTTGCAATAACCTCTCCATCAGGCTCTGAAATATGCCCGGTGCCACGCTGACTCCAAATTGGAGTCGGTTGCATTTGAAAGCTCCCCGGTGGGTGACGATGGTCTGAGCTTCTGCCGTTTGCTCGTCGACCGGCAACTGTTGGTATGCCTGGGCGAGATCGAGCTTGGCGAAAACCTTGCCCCCTCCCAGTGAGTGCAGTAGGTGTTGCACTATTGGGACGGGGTAGGCACTTTGTTGCAGCGCGCTATTTAGGGTGGCCTTATAGTCCCCACAAATTCTCACCGTCCCGTCTGGCTTGATTGGGGTGACTATGGGGGTCTCCCACCGGGCGTGATCTATGGGCTGCAATACCCCCTGTTTGACGAGCTTATCAATTTGCTCGTCTATTTTGGGTTTTAGTGCGAATAGCACCCGCCTCGGTTTCAGGCGTTTGGGGGGGACTTTAGGGTCTAGGTCGAATGATATAAGGGGCCCTTGGTACTTGCCCAGGTTTCCGTCGAAGACCTCTTGGAACTCCTGGGCTAGTCGCTGTTCCCAGCCGTCGTCGGTGACGTGGTTGACTCCGGTGAGGGTGATGTCGAGTGGGGCGAACCATTGCAGTCCCAGTAGGCTTGGGCGGTCGCGGTCGACGATCGTTAGGGGGAGTCGTTCGGTGCGCCCCTTATATGTTATGTTAAAGTTTTTGGTGCCGACTACCGGGATGCGGTTTCCCTGGTAGTCCTTTACAATGAGTCTTTGGCTGTCTACGTTTCTCCTTTGGAGGGTAGGCACCAACCGCTTTATCTCGTGCCATGCAATCATGGAGAGGTAGGACCCGGAGTCTACCTCCATTTTGCACGGCTGGCCCTCGATGCGTACCTCGACATGGATTTTTCGGGCGTCGTTGGTGATGGCGTGGCCGATGGTGACCGTCTGGTGGGTCTCCTCTCTCCGCCGGTTGTCGCCGCCTCGCGAGGATCGTCCCATCCGGTCCCATCGGCTGTCCGAGTGGCGATCTCTGGGCCGGGGTGGTGTGCTCTCCCTTCTTCGGTCGTTCTGGTCCCATCGAGCTGGACTGCGGTTCTTCTTCAGGCGGCAGACCCGGGCGATGTGCCCCTTTTTGTCGCAATGCCGGCAGATGGAATCGAAAAACCGGCATTCTGACCTGGGGTGGTCGCCGCCGCAACCGGCACAGTTGGTCCTTGACTTACGACCTCTCCGGTTCCGTTGGTCGCGCCCAGTCTGAAGTCGATGGATGTCTTCTTCGTCTTCGGACGTGCTGGATGCAGAGTGGAAATCGCCTTGGTGTGTAGTTGTCTCGGTTTTGTGTTCGGTCGACCTCGCCGGGTTGTTGTTTCCGCCGCGATCCTTCGTGTCAGGTCTGCGCATGCTATCGGCGGAAGTTCGGGTTGCTTCTGCGGCTGCGGCTGCGGTGAGGGCGTCTGCTAAGCTGATGTCGCCCTTAGCCATCAGCCGGCTCTGGAGGGCGGGGTCCCACAGACCGAGCACGATTCGGTCTCTCAGGATGTTGTTTAGGTTATCAAATTCGCAGAGCTCCCCTAGGCGCTGCAGCTCTGCGACGAAGTCGCTTAATTTCTCACCCGGTCTCTGGTCCCGCTGGTAGAATTTGTTGCGCCGGATCAGGATGGGGACCTCGGGAGCGTAATGTCGCCGAAGGATGGGTTCAAGGACGTCCCAGTCCATGGCGGTTGCGTCGGCGGGCTTGGCCAACGCTTTGGCCATCTGGAAGACTTCGGTTCCGCAGTGGGTGAGGAAGACGGCGTGTTTTAGCGGGCCCGAGGCGTCCTTCATGCCGGTGCACTCGAGGTACATGCGGAATCGGTCGGCGAACGATTCCCAGTCTTCGGTGGCGGGGTTGAAGGGGGCGGGCGGTGCAATTTTCGCCATCTCGGTGCTTTGTCTGGCTTCCGTCGGACACGGGGTTCGGTTCAGGGTCTGGATCCCACCTTCGTCGCCAGTGTCGTGTCCGCGAAAAGACGCCAGGAGTCGGTGACTTCATGCAATGCTCTTTATTTGGAAAACTGGAACCAAACCGGCGAAAGGAAAAAAGCCCGCGGCTTTTATTCCTTTTGCCGCGGCGGCCGCGGCCAATGGCAGCACTTCGAATCTCCCGCGCTCTGAACGAGCCAATCGCGGGAGATTCTTAGCGAGCCAATCGGCGCGGCTCGCCTGACCAATTAGAAAGCCCCGCGCTTTGGCCAATCAAAGCGCGGGGATTTCGAGTATGTTAATGAGGACAGAACAAGATCCCTTGTTTCTTCTTTTACTTTCTGACAAATGAAGTTGTCAATAAGGCAAGACAGGAATTGTTGGGCCTCTGTGTCTTCACAGGGTTAGATTTCCAGCTGGAATTTGGAAATCTTTCATTGTTGTGATTATATGGACCTTCTTTGAAAGTTGGGTCATCTAATAGAGAAAGGCAATCTTCGGTTTGCCCAATCGTATAATAAACTTACACAACAATTTCACTCTTGTTTCTCTAGGAATATCTAGATGGAATCTGATACGAGTTTTATTCTGTTCACCCATTTGATCCAGTTCAAATCTTTTAGGAAACCTGAATCAACTTGATTCACAGCTTCAAGTTTGATAATTCAGTATGACATTCTTTTTTGCTTCAGAAATAATATTTCAATCAGACATTAAATTAAAACAGTTTCAAATTGAATCAGAATTTTCCATAGCCTTATATATTTCCTGGCTCGTAAAAATATTTTTGCATGCTATGGAAAAATTCGTATTTTTAAAGGTGAAGTGTTGATTATAAAACAGGTATATTATAGATATATTCTTGCAACATTGAGGACCAATTGTGCATCTATTGTGCATAAAACATTATTTCAAGAATTAAAAAAGGATTCATTCTCCTCTATTATGTATTATTAAAGGGAGACACAAAGCTTCAGAGCAACTATGAGTAGAATCTCATGTGTGATAGGAAATGTTTCCTGGAATTGATATTTCTCTTAGGAATCTTTTCATCAAGGTTAAACAGTCATACATTCACGATATTCTACCAAAATAATATGTTTTCAACATTTCAGCAATTGCCCACTTCATTTAATGTGTTAATTATTGCTGTATTTCATATTATTTCTTGCACTGTGTTATTATATAGCAACATATACATTTTAAGATTATTCCTAAAGAGACAGGCTTTTAAAAATGTTACTGTATTTAGAAATGGTCATTTTTAATTTCTTGTTTTTGGGCACTGCCATGAATTGAAATGAGAAGGATGTTTTCCAGTTCTCAGAAAACACTTGTTCATAAGAACCTGCAAAAAGTTTCATTTGCACCTTGAAGACCAACATATGGAACAGAGGGTCATTGTCACACACACATTAAATAATATCCTATATTGTATACTCCTGTTACATATAAATTATCCTATTTGTAAATTTATGTTACGGATTGCTGAGTATTTTTTTATAAATTATAATATTGCTACTTTAACCATTATACTACATACTTGCCAGATCTTTTTCAATAATATTATATGTAAGTGTTGAATTTAGAATAGCCAATTATTTCATTCTAATAAATAGCCATATAGTTTTATATTTTAAAGGCGATTTTTTGACAGTCTCTTCTCCCATAACTGTATGTAGCTACTTGGATGGGAGACTACTAGGAAATCTCAAGGCTATAAGTTGCATTCTAGACTATACATCTTGTGAAAAAATGCCAGGGCTTTCTTATTACCAAATAAACTATCTGCATGAGTCTTTGAACTGAGGAGTTAAACTTACTATATAAACCAATTGAAATATACATTTATTTTTGTCTGTTGTATTAAAATTATCTTATTTAAAAACACAACAGAAATCATAAATATTTTAAAAGAAAGACCTGGTGTTTTTTTCAAGATGTACACTTACTAATTACTAATAATTCTGAAAAAAATTACAGTATTGCTTGCAATATATATAAATCAGCTTTGAGGTGGATATTAACTGAAAAGAGGATTACATTTTGGAAATTTTATCAATGTCAATTATTAGTATATGTTACAGAAAATTAATATATTTTTACAATATACAAATAGAAATATTAGACTCCATCAGTTTTATTTAACTTCTTTCCTATTAAATGGTCTGCTATACATGACAGGACCAGCACGTTGCAATAAGACAACTGATACTTCTGAGTATAACAACAAATGTATAAATGCAGATAACAAAAAGCGATAGTATGGAGAACAAATGCTTGACAAGGTATTTTTATAAACTTGGCAGATCAGTAACAGCAAATAATAGAAAGAAGCATACCTTGTCCTTGAGGAGTTCCATAAAACTCAGCAGCTATTCTTGCTGCCTCTTTACGATTCCCTTTTACAATATAGAAATGACTGAGTATTGCGAGGCTGATTTTTACAAAAAGTTTAAAGCAGAAAAGTGAAAGTATTGTAAAGTAGACATTGGATAGTTGTTGGGCAAAAGGCCGATTTTCTTCTACAACAGTCATTGCTGCACAAGTCTTTGTCAGTGTTTAGAAACAGCTCTGAAATACATTGCTAAGATCATATGGCTCCAGCCAGACACTCCTAGGGAACAGCTGGTCCTGAGGAAAGAAAATATCAGCTGGTCATGATGTGTGCAGCTCAAAATATGAGGATTATTTATACTGTAAATAGCATTGAGTTCACTAACACTCCCACTAGCTTGATGGTATTTAACTGAAGAATACATACAAACAGCTTCAAGAAATCAATTGTAAGGGGATAGTTTAAAAGCATTGATAAGTACTACATCAGGTTTTATACTGTTGCAAAAAAGGATCTTAAGTCAGAAGGAAGAGCAGCCAAAAATGTACCATTCTCAGTCACAGTTCAGCTGGGATTAAATTCTCTTTCTCAAGATATTTTAGCTCCTGTTGTTCTTTTTAAGTATTCTGTATCCATGAGAACTTTTGCTTCATCAACCAGCTATACCTATTTGAATAGTATAAAGCATATTAAAATGCCCCATTATGAACTGTCACTGTTTTTTTAACCTTTGGCCAAGATGAGAATGTTCTCAATTAGATTTATTCATACAGATACAAGTATCCCTACTCTGATGCAGGATTGTCTATTCTTATATTGCTGTGTATAGTCATGGTTTTTCTCCATTGTCTTAATTTTACTCACTAGAATGTTGGACAAGATTCCTTTAACACCCTCAAAGGAAGGTATGGTTGTTAATGCGGAATTGACTTTTTTGGCTGTATTCTATTACTTATTTTATTATAATTTTTTTTTGAAAATGTTATTGATTTTTAAAAACAAACATAAACAAACAAAACATAGAACATAAAAACATAAAACATCTTTTTTGAAAGCAGCCTGATCCCGGATTACATCTCTTTGTGCAGACACAAATTCAAATTCATACTTATATTCTTTGTCTGTCCTGTTTCAGCTGTCTATTATCTTTTCTCATTAAGCAAAATTTCTCCTGTGATCACTGATTGGAGTATGACACCTTTATATCTTTCCCCTAAAATTATAACACTTAATATAATACATAACTTCCGTTCGGATTCTGCTTGGTACATTCTAAAACTACACAATGTATTTTAAAAAAAGAAAAAATTATAAATATATTACATAATTAAAACAACAATCCATACCAATTCAATTCTATCATTAATATTAATGTTCATTTAAATCTTGAACACAGAGAGGAGGGGGTCAAACTATTTTCCAAAGCCAGACAAGGAATGATGGATGGAAACTGAACAAGGAGAGATTCAACCTAGAAATAACGGGACATTTTCTGAAAATATAAACAATCAACCAATGGAAAAAAATGGCAATAGATGTTGTGGGAGCTTTGTCACTGGAAGCTTTCAAGAAGAATTCTGCCATCTGTCAGAAATGGTGTAGGGTCTCCTGCTTGGGCGTGGGGTTGGACTAGATGACCTACAAGGTACCTTCCAACTCTTTTCATCTGTTATCCTCAGAGGGGATCTGTTACCTATCAGCACCACTGCCTGTCAGCAGCTGATCTTCCCCTGTGTCTGGAGGGCAGGCAGCTCTCCGTCCGGTCAACCACTTCCCCAATACCTGAGGGCCTACACAGCATTGTCCTCAGCCCCTGGCCTCTCCAAAGATGCCAAGTGTGCTACATCCTTAAGGTAGTCCATGACTTACAATCAGGATTGGGACCAGTATTGCTGTTGCTAAGCTAGATGGTCACTAAATGAGTTGCATTCAGTTTTACAATGTTTTTGCCATGGTTATTAAGCGAATCACTGCAGCTGTTCACTGAAGCCTGCCGTCATTAACAAGGGCAGTTTTCCCATTGATGTCATTTGTCATAAATCTATGCCAATTGCCATGCACCCCAGTCCTGTGTATGTGACCATGGGGATGCTGCAAAGTCATATGTGCGAGGATCTGTCATAAATCCCTTTTTTCAGGACCATGATTGGAACCTGGAACTTTCTCAGAATGAACCATTGTAACTTGAGGAATACTGTAGGATATTTGGTTATGGACTGTACAAAATTTAATTCATGTGTTTCTTCAGCCATGTTCTCACAATGTCTTTTTAAGGTGAATAATATTTAAACCTTCCCATATTTCTCTTTTAATACCTATTCATCTGAGCAGGAAAAGCTTGATCCTCTGGATCTCTAATACTAGATTCCAGATACAAGGGAGAACCCCCAAACAAGGGGAAAATTTTGTTCTTTTCCAGCTCTACAGGCAACGGACGGTTGTCCATTCAGATGGATGAGCTCTGCCTGATGGGGATTCAGGGCTCACTGGCAAAAGCCCCTTAAGAGCCCCCTAATCAATTAATAAGTCAGCCCCCCCCCCAGGTGAAGGCAAACAGTTGGTGATTGTTTCTCAACACTCAGGCCCAGGCCAATCAAAGCCCTTGGCTTGTGACATCAGAGGCCCCTCCTAAGCTCATTGGCTGGAGTTTGCCATGGCAACATCTAGCATCCTTGATGAGTCTGGACAACAGGGCTGGGAAGCTTTGCTCAAAATCCCTGGAAATGAATGGATTGGGTGGATGGCACAGTGGGCATCATGAGGGTCTCCCTTGTTTGGGCTTGACAGAAAGAAGAGACAGTTCCCATTAAGGAAGAACTAAGGGGGCCAGATCAGAAAAGTGGGGTTCAACCCCAGAACACAGACGTGCCTATAACTACCGTGTCAACAGCCTCCAAACCTGGGACCGAATACCTGATGCACCATGGCAAAGGTACATTTCTCCAGAGTTGGGGAATTGACTAATTCAGGGTGGTGATGTGATCTAGGAAAAAATTTGGCTTCGGGATGTCCCAGTTGGAAAGACACTGAGACCCCACAAAGCTAGAAAGTCACCTGACTCAATGATTGTGGGAAATTAACCTAAAAGGGGATTCTATCAGCGCAATGTAGTTATTTCCCAAACACACGTGGCCTGGTGCTTGACGTATTTATTTATTTTTCATTATTATTATTATTATTTAGATTGTTATCTACTTTTATTCTTTCTCTAAATAGCTCAAGGCGGTGAACATACAGAACGCTCCTTCGAACCCACAAGAAGAAGCTGGTGAGGTAGGCTACATCTGAGAGCGAGGGATTGTCTCAAGGTGACCCACCAAGCTTTCATACCTTGGATGGGACTGGTAAGTCTTTGGAGGGGGTAGGCCCTTACCTCATTCGAATGGTCACTACTTTTCACTCTTATCAGAACCAGCCCAGCAGTGCGGAGATGGCTGAACTGATCGATTGTTGATTCTGACTGCTTTGAAGTGTTTTGATGGGAGATATGCCTTCAGAATCAAATGGGAATTAGAATCAAATGGGAAGTCAGGATAGATTGAATGGATACCCATTTTCATGGAATACGTCAGTGTTTCTCAAACTGGGCCACTTGAAGGCATCTGTTGATTTAAGGCCAGTTAGCAAAATATCCACTGAACTGAGAGAGGAAGTGACTCTGTCTCTCCATTTTTCAAACAGGTCAGCAAGAGTGAAGAAATGGTCCTGTAGTGAACATCCTTGGGTAACCCCCAGAGACCAGTGATGGTCCCCATCTCCAGATTAAGCAGATGAGAGATTCCTTTGACTTTCACATCCAGGATTTCAAGAAAGATGAACAACAGATGAAAGAGCAGCACAGTTGTCTCATGCAGAGAGTAGATCAACTTCACACGACAACAGAAAAACTGCAAAACTGTGTGTGACAAAAGAGAAAGATTGCACCATGCCACCACAACAATCCATCAGTGAGGCCCAAAGAAGAAATCTTTGATGAAACAAACTGAAGAACTTCAGAAAGAACTGTGTAAGTCATTATCCATACGGCCTTCCTCAAACATGAAAAGACTGCCTTAGAACCTGCCTTCGACTTGACAAAGTCTTAGAAGAGGTCTGGAAACTTCTGAAGAATGTAAGAAGCATCTCTACAGTCTTCAGCATGAATTGGCTGAAATGAACCAAAGATCCTATGTTGAGATAAGCTGACCAACTGAAGGAGAAACTCATCCCTCTTCTGTATTTGAAAGAAAATAAGAAGAAGCATATCAACAATCTGCAGCAGGAGGACCAGACTTGTGTCCACAATGGAAGAGCTGCAAAGGACAACAGAGAAGGATTGAACCATGTCAGAATGGCAATCCAAGAATTAGAGCAGCAGAACAGACGTTTGGAGAAAGGCAGTGAAGATCTCCAAACAGAAGTCACCAGCCAAGTGGACTTCTGCAGAAATAATTTTCTGAAGCAACTGGCACATTCTCTCTCCCCATAGCTGGATTGGAGGAATGGCAGCCTTTTGCCCTTTTGAAAAAGAAAAATAATTCTTTCCCTCCCTTCCCTTGACTTGCCACCTAGTGTGCCAGGGGAGTCAGGTGAGCCCCACCCTTACCAGGTGAAGCCCTGTGCTTACCCCCAACCTTATCAGTCACTGCTGCACTGTCAGCTGCACTGAAAAACCTCCCAGCCAAAGTGCATTAGGTCCTCAGAGCATTGAGGAATCTCAGGGATCCAAGCCAAGAATGAGGGTGGAGGTGATGGCCGTGGCTGTGGTGAGGTTGAGAGATGCATCCACAGGCTCAGCTCCAAGCCTTGGAGTGCCACCTGAGGACGAGGGGCATAGAGACAAGAGTGAGGGCTCTGCTGTGGGGAGAGCAGAGAGTCTGGCCAGACCCATCCTGGGAGCCAAAACCGAGCAGCCGAATGACCCGAACAGTTGGGATCTGGGCAGTTCGCAGGAGAGGAGAAGAGAGGAGAACAGCTAGAAGCTGAACTGGGAGCCGAGGGCTCTGCAGGAGACGCCTTGAGGCAGCAGAGAACCTCGGAGGCAGCAAGGCTAACGGAGCTGGTGGCAGGGCTGGAAGACAGGGCTGGGTTGAGGGTCTCGAGGGCAGGCAGAAACTCCTGCTACTCCAGAGCCTGCAAGAGAGAAGCAACAGAAGGGAGAAGACAGGGGACACCAAGGCCAACTAGAGTTGGTCATTGGCCTCTGGGTGGTGGAGTAGTCTTAGGGATGGTAGAACACAGGAGATAGATTGATAGGGCTGGAAGGGACTTTGGAGGTCTTCTAGTCCAACCCTCTGCTCAAGGCAGGAACTTTATACCATCCCAGTGAAATGGTTCTTTTGTCCATTCTGAGAACTCACAATTTTCAGAAGCAACCTATCCCATTACTTAATTGTTCCTCTTGTCCAGAAACTTCTCCTCACTAAATCCTGAGGTACAAGCCATCTGGTCCACATGATTTGTGCTTCTCTGACTAATTTCGTGCCTATTTGGAATTATATACTGATTCTATCTCCCTCGGTGTTGCTTTTCATAATTTTTTTCCACTTTTGCATCAAAAGGGATGCAAAGAAGGAATTAAGCATTACTGGGTTCACCCTGCTGCTGGTCTCCTTCTTCTCTTCTGCTTCCATTAGTGGACCTCTTGTTTCCTTGACTTCCTTCTTGTTCCCTACATTTCTTTTCTGATTTTGGGCATTAGTTGCCAGTCTTTGCACATTCCGGGCCTTTGCTATCACGATTCCTTTCTTGCAAATTCAGTCTCCTTGTTGGTATTCCGCTTTAGTTCTGTACCTCTTTTCCCATTTTTTCTACTTGACCTTTTTATCCCTCCACTTGTCAGAAGGCTCTTTGTGCAAACATGCTGGTATCACATGGCATCTTTAATTTTTTTGCATCATATTATTTTTGTTGGCTCCTTAATGGCTTCATTTTTCAGGGTTTCCCATCGTCTTGAGCTGTTTTTTCCTTTTTGGACATCCACTCATGGAATCCTTCCTAGTCTCTGTTAGCTTGTTGAAGTCAGCTCTCTCAAAGGCTAAACTATTAGGTTGCTTGGCAGTGTTTGGACTAGAAGACCTCCAAGGTCCCTTCCAACTTTCTTATGCTGTTATTGTTGGTTGCTTAAGTTCCCTGTGCTGGATTAAGTGTGTTTGGGGGAGGGGGGTCTTCCCCAAGGATGAGAGCCAGAAAGGTTGAACAGGATACTTGCCAGTTTCTTTGGGTGGAAGAGTAGACTCTGAGGTTTCAGTTTAGGCAGATAGCAGAGGGTTTTTTTTTAGCAACCAGAGGGCTTTTTTATTAAACTGGACACATTAGAGTACAGTACAGGTACTGAATTTAATTATCTGTTAAGTCACTTGAGTTTTTATTAACCAAAAATGTTTTCAAAAAGTGGACCCATATAATAGAGAAGGAAAATAGAGTATAACCATATGTTAAGATTTTTGTGTTCCTGGAAGTATTTTTAAGTAATAACCTTGTAAGGCATTTGACATACATAACATATTGCAAAAACAGAGTATAGGTATATATCAAAGCTTTTTCGGTTATTGGAGGTTTGTTTTTACTTAATCTTCTTTCAAAAGTGGGCACGTAAAAAGGGAAGAAGGAGAGGACAGGTAGATGTTAGGCATGGCCTCCTCCTTCTCTTGCTTCCCCCTAAGAGGCTCTGGAGCAACAGGAGCATCTGCCTGCCCCCGAGACCCTCCACCCACCCATCCTCCCATTCTGCCACCCGATCCCTCAGCCTTGCTGCCTTGGAGCTCTCTGCTCCCCCAAGGCCTCTCCTGGGGACCCCTGCGCTTCCCTTCAGCTTCTGGCTGCTCTCTTCTCTTCGCCTCTCCTGCGGGCTGCTTGGACCCCAATTGCTCGGCCCATTCAGTTGCTCTGTTCCAGCTCCCAGATCCAACTCTGGCCAGACTCACCTGGCACACAAGGCGGCAAGTCCCCCACCCACCTCCCTCCCTCTCTCCCCCAATTCTGAATTGATTGTTGATTTTGACTGCTTTGGAGTTTTTTGATTGGAGATATGCCTTCAGAATCAAATGGGAAGTCAGGATAGATTGAATGGAGATCTGTTTTCATGGATTACGTGTTTCTCAAACTGGGCCACTTGAAGGCATCTGTGGATTTAAGGGCAGTTAGCAAAATGTCTGCTGAACTGAGAGAGGAAGTGACCGTGTCTCTCCATTTTTCAAACAGGTCAGCAAGAGTGAAGAAATGAACATAGTGAACATCCTTGGGTATCTCTCAGAGACCAGTCATATTCTCCAATTCTATTTCTTTTTTCTGTATATTCAGGATGGGAAAGTTGCAGCTGAAACATGGAAGAATAAGTTTCGTGCAACAAAAGCAAAATTGTCTCATGTTTAGGCTGTAGTGGAAAGCAGGACAATTAATATTTACTGGAATTAAGAGGAGATTGCTCCAAGAAACCTAACTGAAACACAAGAATTAGCCAATCATTTCTTCTCAAATTCTATGGATATGTTTTGCTTAAATATATTCTAATGTTTATCCCTCTTCCAAGAAACTTGAAATATTGGACCCATTTCCTAGATACAGAAAAGACACTATTCACTGGGTTCTTCTGCTAGTGGAACACTTTTTTTTGCAGAATTACCTCACAAATATAATTTGTTGCAGAATCACACACCCAGATATGTTGTGACTATAACCCTAAGAATTTACAAGTCAGCTGTCATCAATATCATATGTCTATTATTCCACTCAGTTTCCATCTGTTGCTGGCTGGGTAGCAAGGAAATTGTTCACTGGTGTATCATGCTACATGTAGTTTTGTGAGAGCTTTCTTTCTCCCTTAGCATTAGGTACCTCTCTATATGTAAAAAATGTTGGTACTATTTTCCTTTCTAGTGGACCTCAGTTGTACTTCTGGCTGTGTATTCTGACCTACCAGCTATTTTCAGTGTGCATCTGTAATTACAGTTGTTGTGTACTCTGGCTCCATTTGTCTTCTTAATAAAAGAAATTCCTTTGAGATGTTATTGAAACAGATTTCCAATTAGCTTGTTCAATATGGAATCATAGTCAGATCATCCAAAGCTATAGCTAAGAACTATTGCTTTAATATATAATTAAGAAGGCAAAGTACTGTGTCTTTAAGGTTCACAAAACTTTAGGTATGTTAGGATAATCTGAGCTGTACAACAGAATATGGCAACTAATAGTTTTCTGCCCTTCTTTGTTTATTTGGAGTTTATCTGGTGTTTATTTGGAGTTATTCTGCTAAAATATGTTTATATTAATTCATCAATGTCTCACATTTCATCACAGCAGTGTCTTCTAGATTTTCTGTAACTCCTAAATCAGTTTAGTGGGAATTGACAAGACTTCCTTTTTAAAGCATATATGGAAGGTTGAGGAAAAATTAAGAGTAAAATACAAAATCTACTTTATAACTGTATTTTGTATTTGTGAGAAAATCCCCCATCTTTCAGCTCAAAGAGACTTTTTCAGCTCATAAGAGACTTTTTCTCCCCCAAATGTATTTAGGATTATAGTCTATTGTCTGGCACTTATTTTGGCAATCAGAAAGGTAGCATCACCTGTTCCTGGAAAACTATTTGCTGTCCATACTCGATTTCCATAGTTATTTTTGATACCATGAGCACTATAGTATTAATGCATTAGAGCACTGTATTGAAAAAGAAGTTTTAAAAGGTATATAGTGTTTCATTATTTAGTAAGCTTGCAACCGAACTCTCCACACCGAAGTTGGGAGTCAGATTTCTTTTCTTTTTAAAACGCCTTTTACTATGCTAAAAGTAGCAGCGTCCCCTGTCGAAAACTTGCCATTTCAATGTCTACTTGTTAACTGAGTTACTGCAGCAGAGAACATGGCCGGGAAGGCTCAACCACAATAAGCTCAGCCTCGCTGCTTTAAGTTTGAAGCATGCAAGTCGTAGTGTGCTCCTCCCCGTACTTCCAATGAACTGCGCCCCTTTCGAGTAGCATCAATCACAAATAAATAAGAGCAAGGCAGTTAAGAGCCTTTTGTGTCGCAAGGCGGGGGGGACGCAGCAGCCCTTTCCGAGGGAGAGGCGCAATTCACGGGCTATCCAGGCGGCGTAGAGAAAGTAGCGTTAACTCCGCCTTCTCCAACCAGCGCCTTCCAACTATGAGTTAGGGTAAAAGTAGTCTTCAATGAGCTTTAATGCGTCGGAGTATTTAGTTTTCTTAGCGAGCATTCCGACACTGCTTCCCGCCTTCCCCCACCTGTACAGGCTCGGGGAAGGATTTCCCGATCCGGCAAAAGGTTCCCTTCCTCAATTCGCCGTCCTCGCAGGTTCACTTAAACCAGGGGTGTCCAACCTTGGCAACTTTAAGACTTGTGGACTTCAACTCCCAGAATTCCTCAGCCAGCAAAGTCTTAAAGTTGCCAAGGTTGGACACCCCTGACTTACACTAAGCTTTAAAAGCAGTAGTTCGCATCAGGAGGACTTCCGGTCCCTCTAACTTTCCTATCTCTATGGAGGAAGTAGGAAGAAAGATGGTTGCTGAGGCTTATGGGACTTGTAGGCAGTGGGGTCGAGAGGGAATATTCCGCCTATGGGCGGGCTGAGGCGGACGGGTGCTCTTTGGGCCCTCCTCTCGCGGGGTGGTTGGGCGGGTTCGTTACCAGGCAAGGTGCTGCGGTGGGCCTCTCTTTCTCTTCAATCGCGGACAGCGGCGGTCCCGGTCGCAGCCTTTTCCTTTCGGATTCCAGGTCTTCTTGCCTCTCCTTTGCTCGAGCCTGCCTCCCTCTCCGTTATTCCGGAGCTGAGGCCTGGCCGTCCAGGAGGGCCAAAAGAAGCGGGCAGTTGCTCGCTCGTACGTGTGTGTCGTGAGGAGAGCTGGAGGGACGGCGGGGAGATGAACACCGTCCTAACTCGAGCTAACTCGCTCTTCGCCTTCTCGCTGAGCGTGATGGCGGCGCTGACCTTCGGCTGCTTCATCACCACCGCTTTCAAAGAGCGCTCCGTGCCCGTCAGCATCGCCATCTCCCGGGTCATGCTGTGAGTGTGTGAATGAGGGAGGCGGCCCTTCTCTATCCCCGGAGATATGGAGATCAGCAGCCCTCGTTCCGGCGTGAAGAGGGGGAAATGGAGGGAAAACCCAATCGGAGGCGCATTTCTGCTTTCCAGAATCCTTGAGGGCGTTTGTTAGCCTTTGTGGTGCTTGGCTGCTCCAGCTGTCACACGGAGTGACCTGAGTTTTGCGGGTGCTGAGTTGTAGTGTGAAGTAACACCGCCCCCTCCCCCTTTATTTTACCCGTTTCCTCAATCTCTCCCCTTGCCCTGATGTTTGCTTTTAATATAAAAGCCTTTCTCTAGTCTCACAGGAGCTGATGGAGAATAATACTGACAGCAGGGTTTGATTGTTGACTATTAGGTGTCATTCCAACTCCTTTAAGATGTAGCTGCTTAGTTCACGTTTAAAGGAACTCTTGCAAACTTCTCTAGCTCTCTGTTTTCTCTATTTTCTGACAGGTCATCTAATTTTTCTCTGTCTAGATTGTCAGTTTCAGAAGTGTGGCCTTTCCTTCCTGTTCTGTCATTTCCTTTTTCTTTAAACCAATGAATGAACAACACGAACCCTCCAGTGCTGTAATCTGCCATCTGGCAAGCTCCCCTGAGAGTGGAAGCACAGTTTAAAAACATCAATTGCTGTTTATATTGACAGTTTATTTGCTAAGGAAATCCCAGTTTGTAAGAAGTTAGAAAAGTGTAAGACATTGAGTGTTATTTTGTAATATCTTGCTGCATTAGCAAAATAAATCCTATTTCAATACACTTTTCTGAAAATTTCAGTAGACATCCTTATGAACCCTTATTACCATGGTTAAAGTGTGTCATGTTAAACTGAACTGCATCAATGAAATGATGGAAATACAGAGAAAATACATTTATGATATTTTCTTATAGTGAGCTAGTTCCTATAACAGCTCCTTAATTTAATGTTGATTCCAAGTTAACTAGCAATTTACATTGTGTTGATTATACTGGATATTTATGGTTGGTTACTTGTTGATTATAAGAAATGTTTAAGATATTTTACAAAAACATAAAATATTTTTGTAATCTACAAATTAGGGTTATTTAACCAAATAAATTATTTCTCAAAGAGACAGTGCTAGAAAGGAATACATGAATAATATTGAATAATACTTGTATTTTATTTCGTAGAAAAAATGTAGAAGATTTCACTGGACCAGGTGAAAGAAGTGACCTTGGAATCATTACTTTTGACATTAGTGCAGATATCCTTTATTACAAATGTTAGCATTAAGAGAGTAGAATGCCTTATTGCCTTCAACAGAACAGGTAAACTGACATCAATTCTACCTCCTTGACTTGTGGCAAGCAGTGCAAGGGACACTGCCTCCAAAATTGACAGATATGAATATTAATGTGTGAACAAAACTCTACAGTGCTTTTAATTTCAAATGTGACAGTCCAAACATGTGCTTATGGAAAAGGAGTTTCAAATTGGTTGTATTTTAAATCTTATATTGGGTGTTCTGCAATATATATTAACGGGAACTGAAAACTCAGGTTTTGCTTCCTCATTTATAAGAAAAGGTGGAAACAATAGTTAAGCATAATTTCTGAAGTCATAACTATAGAACTGAATACAGCAAAGATGCAGTAGTAGTAGATTTATTTATATGCAAGTTTAGTGAACAATATAACACCAATATTTATTTCTTTGGCTATTGTTTTGATACTTTTACTGATGATCATGCTTATACCGTGCATACTTCCTTCATTTGACTGTCTGCAAACAAAGCTCAATGAACAAAGTAACACAGTTTTCCACATGGCAACGTGAAAGATCAGCAATATAGCATGGAAAAAAGTCTGAAAAAAGCAAGAAAAATAGTCAGTTGCATTAATTGTAAATAGCAAAGAATGCAACAACAAAAAAGCAAATAGCAAAGAATGCAAAAAGCAGATAAATTGAAAAATAATAATCTTAATAACCAAATAGATAACAATCTTTTTTAAAAGTACATAATGATTCTCATGCTTCCCCTTTTCCCTTCAACCATGTCTAATCAATGGCAGGAACAGATCTACTTGCTGTTTTATTGGATAATACCAGTGTTATGGCAGGGGTGTCAAACTCAATTTCATTGAGAGCCTCATCAGGGTTGTGTCTGACCTCGGGGTGCCAAGGTGGAGCATGGGGGGGGGGGGCATTGCCAGTTTGCCATCACTCATGTCATGAGGACCTTTTGCAGCCTTCTGCCAGCAAAAACGGAGCTCGCAGGGACCACACGTAGTGCTCCTGGGCCCAGTTATCGGCCACGACTGCCTCCTGTAACCCTCTGCCAATGCCCCCCCGAGCTCTATTTTCGCTGGCAGAGGCACTGTGGCTGGTCCTTCACTGTTTCCATGGTGGCCCCACTGGCCAGATCTAAGCACCCCACGGGCTGGATCCAGCCCCCGTACCTTGAGTTTGACACCCCTGGTCTATGGCATTGAAATTTTTTTAAAAAGCTAAATAGAGGATGTTAGAGTGCTCAAAACACTGTGTAATGAAATGGTCTTTTTCAGTTTCCAAATCAAAGTAAAATTGTGGACTGTATGTTCTGAGCTAATAACATTCAAAATTCTCATTCTTAGTTCAGAATATTTTGTATACTTCTAGTGAGCACTTTTCTCTGTTTTCATTTCTACTCTACCAACTTGTAACCAGCAAGGGTTTAGGGCTTGTTGGAATGCTTTGAGTTTGAATAATGTTCAGGCTTGCCAATCTGTATGTATAATTTTTTCTTTCTTTAAATAGCAGCTTGGCTTGTTGAGATTTATACTGAATGTGAATGTTTTGAAAAGAGTCATATTCTGAAACAGCATATGTTCCTTATCTTTTTCACATCTGCAAAGTATATTTGATTGGAACGTGAAACAGTTATTTCTATATTTATCAGCAGAATATTCAACAAAGAACAATGTAAGTGTGCATTTAACAGTGAATAAATGGGAAATCATACTAGATTTCATGCTATTAGAATTACTTATCTACATGACAATAATACAAGGGCAGATACTTTATTTCTTATATTCTCAATCACCAAAATAAATCTTAGAACATATTCTGGCAATAATTAAAAAACAATGGTTGATTATATTTTGAAGTTGTTCTTTGACAAGCTATTATGTATGGTGCATTGTAATTTGCACCGTTTCATTTTCCTTAATTAACAATTTAAGAGAATTTATATGGCTGCCCACTCACTGTCAGTGACTGAGTGTCTTACAAAGATAAACTATAAAATATATATAAAAGTTTATCCATATTCTGAAAGTTAACTTACCTGAACAGCTCTAGCTTGAATACTTTTCAAAAGTTCTCTTAATAAGAAGCAAAGGATTTCATGTATTGGCATTACAATACCATATAACTTAAGTTTCCAAAATTTAATTCATGGCTATCTTAATCAGAAAGGACAGCATCATTTTATATGAATCCTCCAAGTCAGGAGTTCCCAATCCCCCAATTGCAGCTCGGTGCTGGCCACAGTCAATTCGGAATCAGTCCGAACCTGCATTTGTGAAAGTAACACATGCATACAAAACCATCCCCTCTGCACCCCCTTGCACCACTGCCACCACTGGTCTGCCAAGCCAGAAAGGTTGGAGACCCTTGCTTCAAGTGGTCTTATAAAAACAGACTTCTGCATTGTTTTAAATGTTTGAGTGCTTTTCTATTTATTTTTTTACAATCTGTAGTTTACCATGACTTATTGGGGAGATGAGTGGCATATCAATTTAATAAAAAATTAATTAATACCTAATCTTTTTGTTTACAATATTATGGCTTGAATCATGATCTTGTCCATAGGATCATTGCAACTATTTATAATTTTTCTTCATTTATTATAAATTTCCAATGCCACTGTTTCCTTTATAAGAAATACCTTTCCTTAGAAAAAAAAAGGTCTAATATGATACTTCCATACTTTTGTACATTTTGCCAGATACAGCTGTATTTGCACAGTGAATGTGTAAACATTTAATTTTATTTGCTGAATAATGTTGAGAAAGGTACACCTACTGCATAATATTTTTCATAGTGATCACTTTCATACTAATATCTCAAAACAAATAGGCTTTAGCATTAAATATTTAGTTTATTTCTTTATTGATTTTTTTATGATTCTTTCAGGGAAATTATATAGAAAAAGTATGGCTACTGTTACATGTAAATTCAACCATCTGTATATCCACAGAAAGACAGTATATAATAATGTATGTGAGACAATGATGTATGCTAGATGAAACATGTTTAATCTCTGGTAATGCTATAGTTTTGCTGAAATAAGTAGTAGTTATTTTTTGGTTCAGAAAAACAGTTCTAATTCTATAAACTCTTAAGATAATATTACTTCCAAGCTTTTAATGGTCCTAGAAAATGCTGCATTACAAGAGTACAAGAGTAAGCTGCAAATTGCATATGGTCTCCTTTGTTTTTTTAAATGGCAATTTTATTGATTTTCATGTAGAAGATGAGCATAAAATCAGAATTTATAAAAAGTATTAAAACAATTGAAAGTAAACCATGCATATAAAAGATGTAAAATAATGATACTGCAAAGAAAAACAAGTGAGAAAACAATACATTAGTAATAAGTAATATTTGATATTGGTTTTGTTGATAATAACTTTTTAGTTTTAATTGTAGGCATTGAATCAAGTTGTCCTTTGGGACAAAATTATCTTGAGAGGAGATAACCCAAAGCTGCTTTTGAAAGATCTGAAATCAAAATATTTTTTCTTTGATGATGGAAATGGTCTCAAGTGAGTAAATGTCCCCTTACTTTATTTATTGATATATATTTGTGATAAATATACCCCAGGATAAAACTATAAACAGTCTTACACAGTCTTCTACAGTATATGTCTGTTGCATCTGAGCTTTTTCCCTGGAATACATGTAATCCTTAACAACAATAATTGGGACTGGAATTTTCATTGCTAAGCAATATGCTTGTAAAGTACAATATCATGTGATTGTATCATTTGGCATTGACAATTCTGGCAGTCCCCCACTGTGGTTAAGCAATGATCACAAGCAAGGACCTCCTTGATACTTCCTGCCAGCTTCTAACAAATGAGGTCAATGGGTAAGCCGGCAGGAAGTTGTAAGCATGAGCATAGCTGGGCCTCATGGGGATGACTCTTGTTTCCTGTGAGAAGGTACATAGCTAACTTCCATAGTGCTGCAAAAGTGTGGCTGGCGGGCAGGTGGATTGTGTGCAGACTCATGCTATTCATAGCCAGGCTTTTCAGGAGATAAAGTGTAGGAGAGCAACTTACAGGAATGACTTACAACCTTCCTGCCAGCTTCCCCATTAATTTTGCTTGTGGGAAGTTGGCAAGAAAGGTCACAAAATGGTAATCGTGACCATAGGACACTGCAACTGTCAAAAGTGCAAGCCGGTTGCCAAGCACTTGGAGGGTGATCACATAACAGCTGTTGTTCTGGGATGCCTAGAAATTTGAGGAGTGGTCATAAGTACCATTGTTCAGCACTGTCATAACTTTGGACAGTCACTGAATGAGTGGTCATTAACTGAGGACTACCTGTAAATAGATAATTTTTCTTTTGAGATAATTCATTATACGTTGACCATATATTTACAAATGCTACAAGTATCTACTGTATCTCTAATATAATTTTCAGAAGTTCTTTTTATGTATTTGATAGACTTGCTTATGAATTAGCCTGACTATAAGTCTTGAATGTCTAATGAGTTCCCCCGTGTTAGATGACCACAATAAAGAGATATAGTTTTCATTGTTTCTCAATATGAAAAGTGAACGTTACAGTTCATAGTCAAATTCTTATTAAATCAAATTAATGATTTTTTTCTATGGCTATGCAAAGCATTTAAAGGCATGTTTCACAAACTGTAAAGTCACAAGCAAAGTGCTTCTCAAAAGTCTGACAAAGGTTGAGTTGCTTCAAGGGTATTGCTGGATATATGTACTTGTTTGTATACAGACAGAAGCCCTTGGGTGCATGTGCATGCTTGTGCATGAAGAAATTAAGACCCTTGAATCAGCCACACCAAATGTTCTAGAAACATTGATGCCTCAACACTTACACAAATGCCATGACACACCCTTTTTGAATGTTTTGCTTAGCAGTTATGCATCATTTTACTTACTGTAGCTTTTCTTGTAGCTTAAGGTACTTAAATGTTTCTTCTAACTCTTGTTCAAATTGCAGGGGCAACAGGAATGTCACTTTGACTCTCTCATGGAATGTCATACCAAATGCAGGAATCCTACCTCTTGTAACAGGAGCAGGACACATATCTGTTCCATTTCCAGATACTTATAAAATGGCCAAAAGCTATTAAATTATTGGGCTGTACCTTGAGTAACATATTTTTATACTTGTATATTATAAATTTTATCAATTTTTAGTCTCTTGCCCACTGCAATTCAAAGGTACTGTACTTAATTTCTTTAGGCTTAGCTGAGAGGGAGGGACATTTTGTCAAGATTTGTTTTCAGTTTAAAAAAGAAGAAATTCCAATCTCGAGGAAAGGTGGTTGTTTAAATTTGAGCAAATGATTTTGTGTTTACTATTGGGAGAAAAATACCTTTCTTATAAATAAACTTTTTGAAATCAGAAACAGTTTGGTTTTATATAGTATGAGTTATTTTTTACTTCCATTCTCCTATCTGTGCATCCTTATTTGAACTTTCAGTATTGCCAATATGGCATATTGCTATATAGAAACAAATTTTGAGTAACTTTACTCAAACTGAACATTTACTGAAACACATTCCTTTGTAAAAATCCTTTATAAAAGAAATGGAACATGAATATACTTCCTCAAAATGATATAGCATCGTTTTTAAAAGAAAGAAAAAAGGTACGTCACAGTTTTTAGGATCTGCATTCTGGCTTGATATTGGTACAAAAAATTCAGGTGGCCTGTCTTTGTGCAAACAATTTTGAATCTGATCTTAAGACAAAGATTAAAGTAGCATTCACAAAAACGGTGGTGGCTGAGATAAGAGAAGATACACCATGGGATTATATCATTGAATTTCAAAATAAAACTGCAATTCATAGATAAAACTGAGCAAAAATACAACTCATGCAATATTGATATATAAAATAGATTAACAGCTTATTTTGTTTAAAAAAATCTTATACTTTCCATTTTTTACTTGTTTAATGCAGTGATCAAACCATCTAATCCAATTCCTCATCTATTTGAACAGTATTTTTAATTCATCCCTATTGACAAATGAGATTTAAAAATTACACATTTTCTCTTATATCAATTGTACTACTTACATTATATTTCACCTAACATACTTCAAATAACACACATAAGTAATTAAATCTTGACATACCCCAAACAGCACCGTAAAGTGAGAGGTTTGCAGAATCTCTTTTATGCACATGTAGCTTATAGATCAGAATAAACATTTTTTTCTGCATACATGTATGGATGAGGGACAAAGTATGTGTAAATTCTGAAAAGTTTATTTTCTGAACCATTTCATTTCTTTAAGGTTAATTTATTTAAAATTAGCCCACTTGCCATGATTTAACCTTTAGATTTTAGATTTCTCTAAGGCACTGTTGCTTATTGTGTCTAAGGCAGGGATTCCCAACCTTTTGGACCTCAGGGACCACCAAATTCATAATTTTACATCCCATTTTACTAACTGGTTCTGTGGGAGTGGCCTAATTTGTGGGTGTGGCTTGGTGGTCATGTGACTGGCTGGGCATGCTTGTATGTAAATATTATAAATATATAAATATTAAATTTTTTATTTAAAAAAAGAGCAACTTTTACTTAAATCAGGCAAAGCAGGTAGCAGATTACGTTGCTCACAGAATCACAGATTTATTCAGAGATCTGTCTATGTGCCATTGGCTGGCTCAGTCTGTCACATAAAATTTGCTTGCAAGCAAACTCACAAAATTAACTCACAACACCCCATGCATATAAATATTGAATTTTTTATTAAAAAAGAGCAACTTTTACCTAAAATCAGGCAAAGCAGGCAGATTGAATTGCTCACAGAATTCATTCAGTGATCTATCTATCTGCCATTGGATAGCTCAGTCTCAAATTTGCTTGCTGTGAGTACACTGAATTTGCTTGTAAGCAAACCTTCAGTCCTAAGGGAGGTTCGGCTGTGTTGAGCCGAAGATCTAAAGACTAGCTAGAAAGCAAGAAATCCAACCATTTCCTGCTTTCTAGCTAGTCTAAATCTCTGGGCACAGCAGAACTGATGACGGTTGGAAAAAGGAAAAATAGCAATTTAGCAGGCAAGTTTACTGGGTAAGGAGTGAGTGTGCGGGGAGGGTTCCCGCAGGCCACGTGGGCCACGCAGCCTTGTGTTTCTGCACAGCCTGGATTAATTGCTTTGTGGGGGTGCTCTGGGGGTGGGATTTCTCTGCGGCCCACCAAAATTTTCTCACGGCCCATCGGTGGGCTGTGGCCCCCCGGTTGGCAACCGCTGGTCTAAGGAAAACAGTTTGGTTGCCTAGACTCATTTTATTTCACTTCAGACACTTCCCAAGTGCCTGCTTTCTTTTTATATAGCATTTTTTTTTGTCCTAGAATATGCTATCTATATAAGACTACAGTATGTTAATTGATATTCAGTTACAATAATGAACAATTAGTGGCAAAAGTACGAGATATAATTAAAAATTGATCAAATAGAGTAGGATAGATGTAACATAATTTGTAGCAAATACTAATCAATCTGATGGGTTAATAGTTGGCAGATTTTGTTTTATTTCCTTCCATATACATGGAAATTTCATTATCTGTATAGCTATGAGGAATTTGTCTTTATTACAGGAAATAAGTTGATAGAATGCATTAGTAAGAAAAGATTTCTGTTGGAAGCATATCTTCCTTCTGTACTTTTTCCATAACTAGTTAATTGAACCTTTTAATTTCCTATGTTGCAAAAGGGAGGGTATTCTGTTTTTAATGATTCTTCCCTTTTTATTTTTTTCTGGGAATTCTCTTCTACAAAAAAATATTTTGAAGAGTAAAGTCTATCTTATGGAAATAATATTTGCCTTAGTTGAAGGTTCTAGAGACTCTAGATCAGGGGTGGGCAAACTACGGCCCGCGGGCCACATCCGGCCCATTGGTCTGTCTAATCCGGCCCGCCTCTGAAAAAAAATCGCTGGGCATGGCGTATTGCCCTGCACCGCATGGCCCCCAAAGCTGCAAAATAGCGCAGAGCGCTTTTGGGGTAGTAAAGAAAAGAGAGGCACACGACAGTGCCCGCCTGGCCGACGCCTCCGCCGAAGGCGGTGGGAGCAGCAGACGGGAGAGCCAGTGATGAAGTTTCCAAATTTGCCTCTCCATCCCTGGCTGGCGTGCATCTCCTGCACGAGGCACTTTCCTGGGCGCCAGGAGGAACATGCTCTGACTATTATTTGCGGGTCCTCTCCCTGCGCTTCTTTCCCCCACCCCTCCCCTCCTGCCCAGTATAGCAAAGGTTCAGGTGAACAACGTCGTAGTGCTGGACAACCCTTCGCCTTTCTACAACCCCTTCCAGTTCGAAATCACCTTCGAGCAGGGGTCTCCAACCACCGGGCCGCTTTGTACCGGGCCGTAAAGAAATGAAAAATAAAATAAAAATGGCGGTTTTCTTTGCCTTCGTGAATGCTGCTGGGATCAGGGATCAAGAACACAAAGGAGAGAAGGGGAGGGAGGAAGCAACCAAAGCCTGTCCTGCTCTCCGGCTCAGCAGCTTCGGTTTCCTCCCGCCTCGTTCCTCTCTCAGTCACTCTCTTGCTCCTCCACCAGCCCAGGAAGAAACTGCTTCAAAGAAGCCGGCAGGCTGGCTTCCTGTCGGCGCAGCTCCTCCAAAGCGCCCGCTCACCCCCACCCAGCCGCCCGCAGTTTAATCCAGTGCTCCGTTCTGCCTGCCTTCGTTTCTGGTTGTTTCAGAGCAGCTTTGGCTGAGAATAATAACTATTCGCCTCTTTTTCTCAGCCGAAGCTGCTCCGAAACAACCAGAAATGAAGGCAGGCAGGCAGAACAGAGCACTGGATTGAACCGCGGGTGGCTGTGTGGGGGTGAATGGGCGCTTTGTAGAAGCTGCGCTGACAGGAAGCCACCCTGCCGGCTTCTTTGAAGCAGTTTCTTCCTGGGCTGGTGGAGGAGTGAGAGAGCGACTGAGAGAGGAACGAGGCAGACACCCGAGGGATGAGTGGGAAGGGTTCCACCCGGCGGGCGGATGGGCTGCTTGGAGGAGGCGACCCGGTGGCGCTCTGGGTTTCCCCTCCGCCGAGTGGCTCAGGGCCAGGCACGAGAACCCAAGAGGAAAAAGCAAGCCACAAGTTGCTGGGAAGTTGCTCAGGTGCTGGGAGCTGCCGTCGTGGTGAGCGGCTCGTCGGGCACATATGCGAGGAAGAGGGCTTTTAAAGTGCTGCCCGAGCAGGACCGCCGAGCTGGGAAACGGGGCACCAAGGCAGGGCAAGTCTCCACCAGCAGCGGCCTAGCTTTAGGTGGGTTTGGATGCCCCTGAGCGCGGTTTACTGTTTGTTCTCTCCTGGGACTCGCATTTGGAAAGCGTGGAAAGTAGTAGCAGGAGCAGCTGCGGTATTACTTTTTCTTATATATAATATATATTGAGGTTCTCGCGGGTATTTGTATGTGGATCTTTGGTTATTCAGGTTTTCTGCCATGTAAGATTGGAAGTATCTAGGCAATGTTTCGATGAAGTCTCATTCATCATCTTCAGGCTTCAATCTTACGCGGGAGAAAACCCGAATAACCAAACACACACACACACACACATAATATTCTTATATATAATTTGCTGCATTTTATAATGGGCCCTTTATAATGGCCTTTTATAAAATTGGTTCGGTCTTCAAACGCAGATCTGATTTTCCATGTGGCCCCCGACAGAAATTAATTGCCCACCCCTGCTCTAGATCCTGGAGAAATTAACTTAAAATATACATATATTGTCCAATTTCTGCTGAAGATAAACTGATATTTCCACTTTTTTTCTTAATTATTTTTCCTAACAAAATAATGTAATGTAATGTTTAGCCACTAAAATCTTAAGTGTTTTTGGTTTTCTTACAGAGTTAGCCAGATCTTTATTGGCATATCTTCATCAGATCAAATTGCCTTTTCTAAATAGGCTTTTGAGATTTACTTTGCACAATTTATCACCCATCCATTAATTCCTTCCACTTGTATATTGCTAAATCAGCCACAGATTTACAGAAGTTTGCAGTAATAATCAGCAATGAAAACAGCCACAGTAGAAAATCAAAATTAAATACCCAAAATAAAATATAAATATTGATACACTACTTTGTAAAAAATGCACAAGATGATTGTACTAATAAAAGTGAATAGAATGGATAAATAATGAAATAAAATAACTACAGTAATAGTAAAATAAAGTTGGCAACAAGAGTCTTATAATGGGCCTGAAACTATCAAACGATACATCACAATAAGTTTAAATTATTTTTCAATTCTATTTTTTTTAATAATTCTTGTCTATTTTTTAATATTTACAGTCACAATCATGAGGTCTTGATTGTAAAATTCCACTTGTATTGTCAACTTGGTGTTAAAGATAAACTTAGCCCAATTTGTTGAATGCAGCAACTACCAGTATTAAGATTGTAGGAGCTGGGAGCAGAGGGCATAATGAAGGCACCTCACTCCATTCTGATGCTCTTTCCCAGTAGAACTATTGGAAAATAGACTCCCTCAGATATCTGTTTATTTTCTAATTCTGTAAGGTGGTGATAACTTTTTTGCCTGTTCTTGTTTCTATTTGAAACAAGATATGAAAAGCATACAGAGCATGGTTTCTAATTTTTTTTCCAGTTCTTTAATTGCAGTTCCACTGTTGAAGGTGACTGCAACGGAGGCAGGGGCTTTAATGTGGAGCAGTCAGCAGCTTTCCAATCCAAGTTGTCAATGTCTTCATTGATTCAGATGCCTTATTTTAAAATATATTTTTATTTAAAAACATATTTTTTTTCTGGATCTTTTTCCTCTGGTTCTATTTCATACACGTTTGTGTGTGTAATTACAGAGTCTCAAGCACTTTAAACAATTATTTCCAATATTCCGCTGGATGAGAAGGTAAGGAAAACACGCACAACATGATTTGTGGATGTCTTTTCAATCCCTTTACTAGCAGCGACCAGTGATCACCTGTATTGGTGTGGCCTTATTGGTTAGAGGATGACATATAAAATAAATATTCTTCTGTGTGATGAAATAACATAGTGTGAGTTTGTATTTGTCTACATATGGGCAGTGGCTGCATGGTATATACTCGCTAGATTATGAAGTGAGAGAGTCCGAGTTGTTAGTGACATTTAAATTAGCTGTCCAAGTGCATCTGCCACAGGGGTACGTTTGATGAACTTGTCTGTATTTAAGTAAAATGACTAGTCTGTAATCTCTGCTTCACCTGTAAACAAGTTTACAGATATTGACATCTTGGCATCTGGCTTACTTATTCTCTATTTCAACAGCTGTGGTGGGGATAACATGAAAATGAGCAGTGGTGGCACAGTGGTTAGAATGCAATATTAGGCTAACTCTGCTCACACTGCCAGAAATTCAATTCCTTTGATCTCAACTGATAAACTCTTCCATAACAGACAAAGAAGAGAACAATAAATGAAGCAACCATTCCATGTGTTGCAGGAATAGCAGAAAAGCTTAGGAGAATCTTCAGCCAACACAACATACATGCACATTTCAAACACAAGAATACATTAAGGCAAAAGCTTGTCCACCTCAAGGATAAAATACCCAGACACAAATTGAGCAAATGCTATATGCAATATAATGCAATGAGCTGTGTGCAACCACACAGCAACCACTTCATAAATGCATGGTACAACATAGGAGAACAAACCCATCAGGACAAGATTCATCAGTCCATCTGCATGGGCATTCTTTTGAAGACAGCACAGTCCACATTTTAGACAGAGAGACCCCTGGTTTGAAAGGGGTCAAAGAGGCCATCTGTGTCAAAACTGAACAGCCCTCTCTCAACAGAGGGGGGGATACGACATCATCTATCTCCAGTCTACAACCCAGTCCTTTCAACAGTTTCAAGAAGCCATTTGCACTATTCAGGTGACCCTGACAACACAGATAAATGTCCAGGTGGCCTCAACAACTCTCTAAAAGGATGCAAATGACCAGCTGTCTGAAAGGAGTATAAATCTTTCCATTCCTCGCCATCCAGTCAGAGGTGAAGAAGCTTCTTAAATGAGAAGCGAAGCGTCTTCAAAGAGAAACCAGAAAGTCCAGTTGCCTCTTGAAAAAGCACCTTTGGGATGATCTGGATGACTGAGAATCTCCATAGATAATTTACACAGCTATAATTTTTAATGCTAACTATTAAACAAAGAACCATTAGGTGGCATCATTGCGTTGCTAAATAAGAAAAACAGGCAAGGCTTATTTTTGGACAAATTTCTTCTTCTAAAGTTGCTGCATTGTTTTTTTGTTTGTTTACAGATAAGTATCCTTATGATCTGCTCTCCTAAGTACATGTCATATTGACAATCCATTGTTCGTTATCTCTTGTACTCCCCTCCCTTTTTCTGATAGGGACATTTAGTTTTTTCCAATAATTTGGCAGTTCTTCAATTGCCAATTCTATGATAATACTAGGAATCTGGCCAGATGATCATATTTTTAAAAAATTGCCTTGGGATGCCATTTATCTGATTGGAGATTTAAACTAATGGTTTACCTCAACCATGTTCTTTTTTTATCAATGTTGAATCCTGCTACTTTATATTTCTCCTCAAATTTTTATGGCTCATAAAATATTTTTTATTGAAAAAGACAACTGAAATAGAAATTAAGTGGTTTTGTCTTTTCTTTTTAGCTGTTCCCATTGTGCAATCCTCAAAGAACAGCTTGTATACTAATAATTTTCCTTTTATTTTGTGCCTTTCCAACCCAATAGAACATTGGAAAGGAATTATGTAAAACAGTGTTTTTCAACCTTGGTAACTTTAACATGTGTGACTCATGTTGGCTGGGGAATTCTGGGAGTTGAAGTTCACACATTGCCAAGGTTGAGAATCAATAATATTAAGGGCAGGGCAACTCTCCCAAATCTGAACAGATTGGGGTCAATTTTGCAAAAATCAGAAAATGGAGAAGGCAGAAAAAGAAACATCAGATTTAAAAAATGGCCAGTAGCCCTTGGAAATTCTCAATCATCCAGGTCATGGTTGTCCCAAAGGTCCTTTTCCAAAAGGCAACTGGATTTTCTTTGATTTTTCCTTGGAAACAATTAGCCTCTCATTTAAGAAGCTTCTTCAGTTTTTAATGAAGTTTCTTGGATGAGAAACAAAATGTTTTCAAGGAAAAAACCAGTGGTGGGATTCAAATGTTTTTACTACCAGTTCTGTGGGCGTGGCTTGGTGGGCGTGGCAGAGGAAGGATACTGTAAAATCTCCAGTCAGAGGTGGCATTTGCTGGTTTTCTGAACTCAAAATTTCCGCTGCCGGTTCTCCAGAACTGGTCAGAACCTGCTGAATACCACCTCTGGAACAAACCAAGAAAATCCAGTTGCCTTTAGGAAAAGAATCTCTGAGGCAATTAATTAAGGAAAAAAATATCCCCAATGCATTGTTCAAAGAGAGGTTGCTAGGTAGTGGCTTAGAATGTTACCGAATCTATATTTTAAGTTTTTTTCTCACTCTTTTCCCAGTCCTATGACTCAGAGGAGCTATCTGTAAGAAAATAGAAACAATGTATACTTTTCCTTACAAATTTGTAAGGAAATGTGTAAGGAAACCTCAACTTCTGAGTTTTTACTTTCATGACACCAAATTTCTATAGTAAATATCTGCAGTCTTTCTTTGTGACCTACTCTTTGTTTAATTTCTTGTATCAGTATTTTTCTGCTATCAGATTTTCCATAGGGATTTAAGATAACCATATTGGTGTCTTCCACATCAGGTTTTCCCTTTTTGGATGCCTTTAACTATCCAATTAGAATTCCATAACTGACATAATTTTACTAACTTTTTTGTTTTTCCTCAGATTACTTTCTGTTGCAACACAATCAAACTTAAAATTCTTTGGGTGTGCCAAAATTTATATTTTTATAGTCCAAGAAACATTGCCCATGATTTATTTTTTTCTACTGATATCAAGAACTCCAGCATTACACAATTATTTGATTTGAAGTAGATATGTCTAAGGTTACCTTGAGGAAAAATTAGTGGCTGATATATTTTATAAGTAAATAAACAATAAATAAATAAGTCTGAACTAGTGATTACATAATGGAAAAAGGATTTTTAATCATGTTTTTTCCTCCTCTCGTGCCTTTTATTACTGTTTTTGGAACACATATAGTTTTCTTACATCAAGTGCTTTCAAAATGGTAGTCATGCAAAAATGAGATGACAAATAAAAAATATTAGACAATTAAGACTTCATGTTTGATGCACCATTTATTGAAATAGTTCAAAGTAATTAAAAGTGAAAGCAAAATTGTATGTCATTTACAAACTTGTTTGTTCAATTTCTAATTTTCACCAGTAGATGTCAGCCCATTTCCTCCAAAAAATGAATATTATTTAGATATC
The DNA here is from genome assembly GCA_033807585.1 of Hydrophis major. Lineage (NCBI taxonomy): Eukaryota > Metazoa > Chordata > Lepidosauria > Squamata > Elapidae > Hydrophis > Hydrophis major. The sequence continues at coordinate 58,795,468 of CM066333.1, read as the reverse complement.
TATTTCTGCAGCTGATTGCTGAAGGTTTCATTCAAAACCAAAATGTAAATATATAAGTGGGTTTAGACTAAACTCATGCTTTTCAAGAGAAAGTGTTCATTAATAAATGTACAACATTATTTTCTTACCAACTATAATCTCCAAGAGGAGATAGGAAAATTTCTTAATTAAGTAGAAATGACTCAAATTATACTTCCAGTAAGTGTTCAAGAGAAAATATGTTTGGTTAAGATGCCATGGAGCATGCTAGCATGTAAGTTTAAAACTACTTATTCTCTGACACTAGCATATTTTCCCCACCTTTCATGATCTTTGAGATATAATTTTCACATTTCTATGGATGTCTTACCCATATCTCTATCTTCTTGAGTGGCTTCCAAGTTTTATACCATCTTGGAAAATTGCTTGTATAAAAGGGAAATGCACATGCTATATAGCAGGGGTGTCAAATTTATGTCATCATGGTGATGTCACATGATGTATCTGGACTTTCCCCCCTTTTGCTAAACCAGGTGTGGGCGTGGCCAGCACGTGACTCATCCGGCCTGTGGGCTGGAAGTTTGACAGTCCTGCTATATAGGAAGAAAAGCTTGTCAGATGATATAATCATCAGTACAGACACATCATGAAGCCTTTTATTCCAGAAAACAAACAATAACTTAGTTTGAATTGAGGTGTCCTCAGTATTCTCTGATCTTGGTTGCTTTCTTGCAGACATTTTACTACTCAAACTATGTAACATCATCAGTGTTAGTTCTAATCTGAATTTCTCTAAGCCCATCTATCTGGCCCATCTACCATCTGTCAGACCTTTTTTTCTTTTTCTGTTCAATCTTGTCCAATTTTTAGAGATTGCCTGGACAAAATTCCTGGAGGTTTTTTTTAAACAAGGCTTTCCAAAAGTGGGTTGCCATTGCATCCTTTCTAGAACTGACAGAAACTGACTGGCACCAGCTGGCTTTGTTCCCAGGTGGAACTATAGCTTCATGGTCTTCAAGTTTCCAGCCCGGAAGTGGTATTCAGCAGGTTCTGACCAGTTCTGGAGAACCGGTAGCAGAAATGTTGAGTAGTTTAGAGAACTGGCAAATACAGCTTCTGACTGGAGACGCCCACCAAGCCATGCCACAGAACCGGTAGTAAAAAAATATTTGAATCCCACCACTGTTCCAGCCTGCTGTATTAATGCCTATACCAAACTGGCTCTCAATCAAACCTGAGCTTGACTGTACACCAATTAGAATTCTCAGGTTTCTAAGACAGAAATTCTCAGGTAACTTGAAAAAAATATACAAGAAGAAGATATGGCAAATCATTTTCATTCCCAAAATTATATGGATGGGTACATGTAGTCACCAGAAGTTGAGCTCAATTCAAGAGATTTTACTTTTCTCTGGAGGGCATTCCTAAACCTTGCTGTAGTGCCTTATCCCTCAGCTGAATTATTGTGATTCCCTTTTCAAGGTGAACATTCAGTTAACCAACTGGACCTAACTGAACAGCAAGCATCACATCAAGCTCTACTTTTGATATTTCAATTCATAATACCCCTAAGTACCAGAATGATTGAAAGATCATGCAATGGCCAACAAAATAAATCTATTCTATACAAGTAAATGAAGGTTACTTCTACATATGTTAGCATAAATGTATTCTCCGCCCCATTTCATGCTATTTCTATTCTGTTCTTTAAATCTAAAAAAAGCGTTTTTTAAAACTTTACATTCTTACCTTATTTATTTTTTATCAAGTTTTATTATTTCTGTTTTGTGTCTCTGTTCTCTTTTTCCAATTTGTTTCCTTTTGCTCTCTTCCTCTCTTATTCATCTTTGCCCTTATTTTATTCTGTTTTCTCTTAAATTCTTTCCTTATTATTTTATATTGCATTCTTTATTATGTTTTACTCCTTATTTTCCCTAATGTGTTCTTCTCTATTTACTTTTATATAAATTTCAATCTTTCCTTTCCTTTAACACTTATTCCTTTATTTAAACTTTCTTTTTTGTCTTGAAGATATGAAGGGGAGAGAAAAAAGAATGAGGGAGAGAAAGGGAGAAGGAGGGGAAAACACTGACTAGAAATTCTTTACTCTTATGCCTTGAAGAGCATCAGATTGGAGATATTTGTAATAAATGGTGTTTGCATTACTTAATAATGTAAAATAAAACTAAGTAGGTATTTAACTGCAATATAATGGAATTTGGGAGTCAATGGAAATGAGATAATTTCAAAAACTATATTAAGAACATTTTAAAATACTTATTTTTCTTTGATGTTTTTCATTCATGCAAAGAAGGGAAATGGGGCAGGATAAGATGCTGAAGAAAAGCAGAAGAAAACAATAGTAATGAGTCATATTTAGAAGACTGTTGAATAGATTCCCATTATACCAGACCTTTTAATGTGAAATAAACTAAAGAAAACTGAAGGCAATTATTTTTAATTAGAGTTATATTGCCTAAAACAAATCCTTTCTTTTCAAATGGGCAGACTAGAGTTCCTGCCTTTATGCTGTTCACTTGAATTATTATATAGATAACACTACATTTTCCTGTAGATAGGAATCATGGTTCTATTTTCTAAACAGTCATAATTAATTTTTAAAACACTAGGAAACAATTTTCTAGGTTCACCTCCTTTTCGCCAAGTTTAGATATATCAGGAGGCTCTCAGTTCTTCTCCAAGTTTTTCTTTTTCTTCCAGCATTAGCTTTTTCTGGGTTTCTGTGATCACCATGACATTTCCAAATGGTTCTAATAATTCATGCAGCATTCTTTCAGGACAGTAAGGCAAGGCAAACAAGGCAAAAATATGGCTCACTGAACATTTTAGTCAACAAACTATTTCCTAACAGTAGTTTATTGTGAATATTCAGGGTTGCAGGGGGGAGGGTTGCTTTCTTTTTTAGCACAATATTCTTATTCATGTGATGGAGAAATTGCTATGGCATTTTTAAGAGGAAGAAACATTTTGGTGAAAATATGTAGGGTCCAAATTATGTCACAATTATGTGAGTTCATTCATTGTATAATGTTTGCTCTCTCTTGGTTTCTCATGTTTCCATTAAATCTGAAAGGGAATCTTTATAAAGCTCATTTTGCTTTCTACTAGGTAAAACTGCTAACCCACTTTCTCTATTCTTAAGGTTGATGTTGAATTTTAATTTTTTTCCCAAAAACTCAATTTCTTTTATAAATGAATTTTATTATAATATCAGTTATTCTGTCAAGATAAAGATTTACCATGAGAATACTCAAATCAAATCAAATTAATTTGATAATAATGCAGATCCAGGAAAATATTTTATTTGCTATGAATTTTCATTGATGGATGCTATTACCCTGAGCACATAAAAGTGTTCAACCTTCCAATAACTGAAACTGATTGAGAAAGGAAATATCTCTGTTGCTGACACAAGCAAATTGTCTATCATTAGATTTTGACAATAGACAGATTTCTTCTTTCTTTTCCTTCTTTTCTTTATAGAGGAATTCAAGCAATTGAATGCCTGATGGTAGGGGAGCTTAAAAAGCATAGTTTGGCATTGAAAATTAACAGGATCATTCAGTATTAATCAAGCAAATAAAATAGATCCCCGATAGTTATGCCAGTATTGTGGATCTTCCCAGTTGTATATTCATATTAATATAGTAATGATTAGTCTATTGATATCAGTGAAAAAAAAAAACAGTAAACATAGAAAGACATGAAAAGTAGGGCATGCATGAGAATGAACGTTTTATTGTCATGAATATCATAAAAGCACCAAATAAAAGCAGAAAAAGTGTACTTCTCTTCCTGGAGACATTGCACATTTTGGGGGGGCTTCCAACAATTATCAAAAGAGAATATTTTTCAAGAATGTTCAATTTTAATTTCAGATAAATTGATGGATTTTATGGGAAAGGTGAAACATTTCAATATCCTGAACTGAATACCAAATAATGTTATTATATGAATTATTATAATCAGAAAGTATTCAGGCAGCCTTTACTTTTGTCAATTTTGTTGTGCTGCAGCCTCATTCTACTGTTGTTGAAAATCTGTTTTCCTCATTAATCTACAACCAGTACCCCATAATGACAAAGTGAAAGCAGAATTCAGAAATGTCTGTAAATTTAGTTTAAAAGAAAAAAAAAATGAAATATCACATTGGCATAAATATTCAGATCTTTTGCTCAGTACTTTGTTGAAGCACCTTTGGCAGCAATTACAGCCTTGAGTCTTTGGGGTATGATGCAACAAACTTTGCACACCTAGTTTGGGGGATTTTCTGCCATTTTTCCTAGCAAATTCTTAAGCTCAGTCAAGTTGGATGGTGACTGCTGGCGGACAGCCATTTTCAGGTTAGCCTCGAAGGCATTAGAGGATGAGTATAAAGGACTTGAAAAAGAGCTACAGAAAATGCCACAGAAAAAGGACATTGTTAAAAGTGGATATAACCAAACATAAAATGGGTCTAATAGAAAAAGAAGAATTAGCACAGAAAATTAGAGGTGCTAAACAGAACTACTTTGAAGATGCAAATAAACCAGGTAGATGGTTAGCATATAAATTGAGAAAGGAGAAAGAATCAAGGAAAATATTGCAATTAATAGATGACCAAGGCCAAGTTTGCTATGGTAGCAAAGAGAAGAAGGAAATCATTTGAGACTATTATGGGAAACTATACACATGAGAATATTGATGAGGAAAGAGTTAAACAGTATTTACAGAATGCTAATTTACCCCAGATACCTAAAGAGATTGAAACAATGTTAGAAACCAATATAATGATGATGGGTTAACTGAAGCACTCAAGAAACAAAATAATGGAAAGGCACCAGGCCCAGATGGACTTCTGGCAGAATTTTACAAAACATTACAAGAATCATTGAATCTTCCATTGCTAGAAGTTATGAATGAAGTTTTGTTAAAGAAGAGGATACCTAAATCATGGTCAGAAGCTTATATTACACTTGTTCCAAAAGAGGAGACTGATCCATTACAAATCAAGAATTATAGATCTATTTCCCTACTAAACACAGATTATAAAATTTTTGCTTCAATATTGGCATAAAGACTTAAAAAATATTTAAATAATTTTATCCATCCTGATCAAAATGGATTTCTGCCAAAGAGACAAATTAAAGACAATACGAGAGTAATCTTGGATACTTTGGAATACTACGAGGCACATCATGAAAAACAAATGGCTCTGATATTTCTAGATGCACAGAAGGCATTTGATAATGTGAATTGGCGATTCATGTTATTACTGCTCAAACAGATGAGCTTTGCTAGAAAATTTATTCAAGCAACAGAAGCTATAGATCATAAGCAAATGGCAAAGGTAATGATAGAGGGAGAACTGATAGACTCTATCGATATAAGAAAAGGAACAAGACAAGGGTGCCCACTATCACCTCTGTTGTTTGTGTTAACTTTGGAAGTGCTAAATAGAAATATTAGAGATGAAAATAATATAAAAGGGATAAAAATTAAAAAGGAAGAATTTAAGTTGCAAGCATTTGCAGATGATCTGGTTTTCATCTTAGAAGACCCACTAGAAACAGCATCAAAATTGATAGAAAAGATAGAGACATATGGAAAGGTGGCTGGTTTGAAAATAAATAAAGATAAGACAAAGAATATGCTGTCAAGACAAAAGGAAGAACTAGCAGATCTATTGAAAATTCAGGTTATGAATAAGATCAAGTACTTAGGGATATACTTGACAGCAAGATGCAGTACACTAAAAGAGAATAATTATATCAAACTTAAACAGCAGATAGCGCTAGATTTAGCGAAATGGGAAAATTTACAACTGTCATTAATAGGGAGAATATCAACAGTCAAGATGAATATATTACCCAGAATTTTATATTTGTTTCAAACAATTCCAATTAGGCTTGGAAAAGACTACTTTGAAGATTTAAATAAAATTGTGTTGAAATATATATGGCAAGGTAAGAAAGCGAGAATAAAAAAACTTTTGCAAGATGCTAGAATAAGAGGAAGATTTGGTTTGCCAAATTGGGAGTTGCATTACCAAACTACAAATTTGATGTGGATTAAGGAATGAATAACATTAAGAAATACTAAATTATTGACATTAGAAGGACATGATCTGTTGTTGGGGTGACATGCTTTTCTATGGCATAAAGGAACCAAAACACAGGGGTACTTTAGAAGACATTATATATGGGAGTCTCTGTGGTTAAATTGGGAGAAGATTAAAAGACAATGTTATTTGAAAATTCCAGTCTGGCTATCGACTATTGAAGCATATGGTGAAATATTGAATGAAAAGGGTGAACTTAAATCTATACATAAACTAGAGGAACAAGGTATAAAGATGAATTGGTTTTCACATGTGCAAATACATTCAAGGTATGATAAAGATTCTAAAACAGAAGGTTTCTATGATAAACTGGCTGACTTAGATAAGATTTTGACAGGTACTGATGAAAAGGTGATTAAAAAATTGTATGGATATTTATTAGAAATTAAACTAGAAGAAGAATAAGTTAAAGAAAATATGATTGCTTGGGGGAAGAATTTTGGATATGGGATTGATTTAGAGAAATGGTAAAAATTGTGATCTCAAAATTATAAAATGACAGTGTCAACAGCATATAAAGAAAATTTGTATAAGATGTTTTACACGTGGCACTTTCCCCCGACAAGAATAGCAAGAATGTTCAAGAATTAATCCGAAAAATGTTGGCAATGTCATAAGATACCTGGCTCATATTACCATATGTGGTGGACTTGTGCGGATGCTAAAAAATACTGGACTAAAATCCACATGTGGTTGGAAAAAATGACAAAAAAACATATACATTTGAAACCAGAGATATTTTTATTGGGAATTTTACCTGAAATATATAGTAAAGACTTGAAATACCTGATTGTAAATGTATTAACAGAGGCTAGGATTGTATTTGCTAAAAACTGGAAAAATGAGAAAACACTATCACAGGAGGAAATCATTAAGAAAATATTGGAATGTGCTGAAATGAGTAGATTGACATTTGAAATTAGAGAACAAGATGATAAACAATTTCATAAAATTTGGGATCTATTCTTATCAATGGTTAGACAATAAAATATAGTAATGAAATATGTAGACTTTTAGAAAATAATAAATATATAAAGATGTATTCTTTTCTTGTTATATCTACAAAATGATTCTAGGATAGATTTGGGATGATAATATGAACTGTCATAAAACAAATTAAGTAAAATATGATTATTTCGTAAAACATGAATGAATAAAAGTATAGTCAAATGATTGATTAATAATGATATTAATGTATTTAATATTTGATTGAAAATACGAGATTATATACAATGTAACTGAAGACTACGAAATGGAAGCACAAAACAATTTCTAAACCAACTGGCACACTGTATGTATATACATATATATGGAAGATGACTTGATGCTTTTATGTTTTGTTTGTTTATGTTTTTTTTGAAAACCAATAAAAAGAAAAAGAAAAAAGAAAAAGAAAGTGACACTTCAGTCCAGAGGTCCTGAGTGCTGTGGAATAGGTTTTCATTATCCCTATATTTTTCTGCGTTCAGCTTTCCTTCAACCCTGACTAGTCTCCCAGTTCCTGCTGCTGCCACCACCATGCTTCACAATGATATTGTGCAGATGATGAGCAGCGCCTGGTTTCCTCCAGATTTAATGTTTAGAATTGAAGGCAAATAGTTCAATCTTGGTTTCACCAGACCAGAGAATCTTGTTTCTCTCAGCCTGAGAGTCCTTCAGTGTTTTTTGCAAATTCCAAGCAGATTTTTGTGTGTTTAGCACTGAGCAGAGGCTTCTGTCTAGTCACTCTGCCATAAAGTCTAGGTTGGTGGAGGGCTACAGTGATGATTATTCTTCTGGAACTTTGTGTCATCTCCACACAGGATCTCTGGAGCTCAGTCATGACGATCTGGTTCTTGGTCATCTCTCTTCCTAAGGCCTATCTCCCTTGATAGAGGGACAACCAGCTCTTGGAAGGGTCCTGCTTGTATCAAACTCTTCCATTTGTGAATTATGGAGGCCGCTTTAGGAAATTAGGAAATTAGGAAATCTTTGGTGCAGCAGATATTTTATTATAGCCTTTTCCAGATCTGTGCCTTGTGATAATCCTGTCTCTGAGCTCTGCAGGTAGTTTCTTTGACCCCATGGCTTTTGCTCTACTACAGTATGCACTGTCAGCTATGAGGCATCACTATAGAAAGGTGTGTATCTTTCCAAATCATGTCCAATCAATTTAATTTAGCACAGGTAAACTCCAAACAAGATGTAGAAATATGTCAGCAATAATCAAGAGAAATGGGAGACATCTGAGCTAAATTTCAAGTAGTGCAAAGGGTCTGAATACTTATTTCAATGTAATATTTCACTTTTTCTTTTTAATAAATTTACAAAAATTACAGAAATTTTTAAAATTCTGTTTGTCATTGTGGGGTACTGAGTATAGATTAATGAGGAAAAAAATGAATTTCAACAACTGTAGAAAGGGCTGCAGCATAACAAAAATGAAAAAATGAGGGCTGTCTGAATACTTTCTGAATGCACTGTATTTGTAGGATACCTTATTAAAAACCTTTGTGAACTATGTAGGAATTAAGACATATGTTTCATTGATTGGTTAAATGAATATATTGTACATAAAATTAAACTTAGAACATATAGTTTTAAAAGATTATAAAGGTATAATTTTGAATATGGAAATGTAATATTTAATTATTTATATCTAAACATAAACTATGTTACCTTTTATTGATGCATGTGCTTTCTATTTATTGTGTATTAGATAATCCTGCCTTCTTATATATAATGCACCAATTCTATTTTAAATGTTTTAATTTCTCAGTTACATATAAATTATTTGCACTGATTTGGTCTCTCTTTTTTCAAAGAATGGCACAATAATGCTATGGATTAATCAGGCAATGTGAAGTTGATTCACTGATTCCTAAGGGTAATTATCCTCACAAATGACCCTTTACCCACATGGAGTAATAACTGTCTGTTCTCACAAACCACATTTAGATTCTTGAAATATTTCTTCAGTTCAGGGATCTTAGTTTCTTTGAGTTATGAGTTCCTCAGTCTCCAAAGGGCTAGTTTTCATTGTCATTATTCATGTGATGGTTTTCACACAGAGAAGAATTGAACAGAAATTCTTATACAGTTATGAGTGTTTGCTTGCATGTATATACATCATAAATCTTTAAGTCAACACTTATTCCTAAAGGGACTTTGGCAGCATGTAGAAGTTTCTATGAGGATCATAGAAAACTTCCATTCAAAATGGAAACATGTTTCAATCACACATGTTAACTATTTATTGATATTTGCACAATATAGGTTTGTTCTCTTACTTAGTCCACCTATTGCCCTTAGTATTCCTTAAATTTACAAAATAAATTTATTTTATACCTATCATAACAATCTGGAAACTATAATAAAAGCAGAGTTCAGACTAAGCACAAAGAGATAATAGCTCCTGATAAAGGAACACTTTATCTCAGGAAATATGGTATATTCTTCTCTGGTTAAACAGAAGCTGGATACTTATTAGCCCAATATGCTCTAAATACATCATGCATTGGCAATATGTGCAAATCCAAGCTATCAAATCACTAGAAAACAGACAAAGCAATGTTAATAAAGCTACTTTACTAATAATGGTGACAGCAGTTAAGAATCTAAATAGTTTAAAGTTCATGTTTCATTACACATGCAGAATGGAAAGAAGGAGAAGAGGAAGAATAACAGATTTTCACAAAAGCTATGTAAATCTATTTTCTCTTTGTGTTTCTGTGTATCCTACATTTAGTTTAATTTCATAACCATTTCCTGCCTGCTGATCCTATTTTTTATTGTAGAAAAATAGTATAGAATGGCAAGTTTAAGGATGAACAATCCATATCTATATTTGGACTCCAGGTCAATACAAAACTTTTAAGATTACATCCTCCACAATTCAATTGTAAATAATGATTTTAATTAAACAATTTGTTTTCTTTTCGATGAATAGATAAATATTTCAATGGGTTTGCCATTGTCTCCTTCATAGGGCTTAGAGAAAGTGACTGGCCAATGATCACTCAGTTAATTTTGTGCCTAAGTCAGTGATAGAAATCATGTTCACCTGTTTGTAGCCTGCTGCTTTAACAACCATACCAATTGGCTCTATTCTTATTGGCCAGAACATTAAAATATTGATTCAGTGTGTGGCTGCCATGAAAAAAAATTAAACTTAAATATCATTAGGAAATTAGTTAAAATAAGACTGAACACATTATATAACTCGATAGAAATGATAGCATTATAGTTTGTTCCATCTTGATCATCATATTTCAAAAATATTATTATAAATAGGATCAATGCATAAAAGAATAATCAAATTAATTAAAAATGTGAATTATTTTTCCTTTCTTATAACATTGGAACCTGGTAATCTAAATGAGATTCAGAATAAATAATGGAAGTATTTTCCAAACAGCACAGCTTAGATTTTTCAGAGATGCATGATGAAATCAATTTAAATGATTTTAAAATAAGATTATAAAGACTATTAGTTCTATGCCAGTATTGGATGACATACAACCCTTAATAATTTGGGAATAACATAACAAAGATGATATAATTGCATTTATCTGCTGTTTGTTTGTAAGCTTCCAACAAACACCTAATTAACTACTGTGAGGGTTTCCAGGTCAGGACTTAAAAGTGAAATTTGAAAAATTAGAATATCATGCAAAAGTTCATTTATTTCAGCAACTTAAAAAGTGAAACTAATATATAAGATAGACTCATTACATGCAAAGCAAGATAGTTCAAGCTGTGATTTGTCATAATTGTGATGATTATGGCTTACAGCTCATGAAAACCCCAAATCCACAATCTCAGAAAATTAGAATATTGTGAAAAGGTTAAATATTCTAGGCTCAAAGTGTCCCACTCTAATCAGCTAATTAAGCCATAACACCTGCAAAGGGTTCATGAACCTTTAAATGGACTCTCAGTCTGGTTCAGTAGGAATCACAATCATGGGAAAGACTGCTGACCTGACAGTTGTGCAGAAAACCATAGGAGGGAAAGCCTCAAAAGATAATTGCAAAAGAAGTTGTATCAAAGCACATTAATAGAAAGTTATGTGGAAGGGAAAAGTGTGGAAGGTGCACAAGCAGCAGGGTGACTACAGAGGAGAGGATTGTCAGGAAAAGGCCATTCAAAAGTGTTGGGGACTTTCACAAGGAGTGGACTGAGGCTGGAGTCAGTGCATCAAGAGCTAGCACACACAGACGGATCCTGGACATGGGCTTCAAATGTCGTATTTCTCTTGTCAAGCCGCTCCTGAACAACAAACAATGTCAGAAGCGTTTTACCTGAGCTAAAGAAAAACAGACCTGGTCTGTTGCTCAGTGGCCCAAAGTCCTCTTTTCTGATGAGAGCAACTTTTGCATCTCATTTGGAAACCAAGGACCCAGAGTCTGGAGGAAGAATAGAGAGGCACACACAATAAGATGCTTGAAGTCCAGTGTGAAGTTTCCACAGTCTGTGTTGATTTGGGGAGCCATGTCATCTGCTGGTGTTGGTCCACTGTGCTTCATTAAGTCCGGGGTCAATGCAGCTGTCTACCAGGAGATTTTGGAGCACTTCATGCTTCCTTCTGCAGACAAGCTTTATGGGGATGCTGACTTCATTGTCCAGCAGGACTTGGCATCTGCCCACATTGCCAAAAGCACCAAAACCTGGTTCAATGATCGTGGGATTACTGTGTTTGATTGGCCAGCAAACTCTCCTGACCTGAACCCCATAGAGAATCTATGGGGCATTGCCAAGAGAAAGATGAGAGACTTGAGACCAAACAATGCAGAAGAGCTGAAGGCCGCAGTTGAAGCATCCTGGTCTTCCATAACACCTCATTAGTGCCACAGACTGATAGCTTCCATGCCATGCTGCATTGAGGCAGTAATTGCTGCAAAAGGGGCCCAAACCAAGTCCTGAGTATATTTGCATGCTTATACTTTTCAGAGGTGTGATATTGTTCTGTGTACAATCCTTGTTTTATTGATTGCATGCAATATGATTTTCTGAAATTGTGGATTTGGAATTTTCATGAGCTGTAAGCCATAATCATCACAATTATGACAAATCATGGCTTGAACTATCTTGCTTTGCATGTCTATCTCATATATTAGTTTCACTTTTTAAGTTGCCTTACTGAAATAAATGAACTTTTGCATGACATTCTAATTTTTCGAGTTTCACCTGTAATTAGTGAATTTTACAAAATAAGAATATAAGGGAAAGATAAGGCTAAGCCATGTAACTAACTTAGAGAGCTAATTCATACTAAAGACAGAGGAGCACAAAAGAGAAAAAAAGGAAAACTTTGCCTTTGACTTTCAACATAATAATTGACATATTTTCACTTCCTCATAAAGTAACCACAAGAAAAGCTATAAAGTTAGGAAAAGAACAGAAAGTGTCACTGGAACAACTAGCAGATAAAGCATTTCACTGGATTTATTGCAGAAAATATTTGAGGAATTTAGCAAAAGAATTGACTGCAATAGTTGCCAATTGTTTGGATTAAAAAAAAAGATGGAAAGATTTGACACTACTCACTATGGAGGAATGTTTGGTGAATTGAGGATCTACCTGAGATAGATAAATTAATCATCTTTGATTAGAAAAATATCTATATTTATTGGTGACTGGAAATTTGTGCATACAAATGAAAAAGATAAACTTCTGAGTAATGATTTTTATAATTACACAAAATAATTATAGAAAGGACAGAATTATGATATAACTTTAGACATAGAGGTTAAAATATAATTGTACTTATAACTGCTGGGAAGAATATGCCTATGTATCATTCTTTATAGATTATTTTTTTTAAATTTTCTTCTATTTTCTTATGCACATTTAGCTTTTTTATTTATTTCTTTGTTTTTAACTTCTTTTCCATTTAGGTTTCTATTCATTCTCATTATTGTTCTTAATTTTTTTATGAAAGTATATTGGCTATTGTGAGAACAAATTGTTGGCCTTTTAATCAAATCCAGTATGAGGTTTTATGTTGCTAATCTTTATGTAAGCATAATATATTAGTTTCTCAATAAATTTGTTTACTGATTACAACTTATATTTTCCTTGTTTTATAAAGCATATTTATAAAAAAGTATAAGTAACTTAGGTATAAAGCTATTTCTTCTTCATCAGAAATAGGTATGTTTTGTGGATGAAATTTGGATCAGCAACTGGTTTTGACTGACTCAATAAACTCATTGGTATTAATGTACATAAATTTGCAGGATGGAATTTTCCTTTAAAGTTAACCTAGTTCCATAACAACTGCCAATGTACATAAAATAAATATGATAATATTAAGGAGTCTTTGGTGTAATGATTTCCAAAGAAGTTTGGGTCAATGGGACTGAGTTTTGCATCTAGATTACTTTTTACCTATAAAAGTGTTCAAACTATAAATGGAACAAATATTTAGTCTGAAATCTGGTGATTTGCCTCTAATGTCAGTGCCAAAATCCTTGGTAATTAATTAAATGCCTGGTTTGGAATGACTATTAGTCAATTTTAGTACATTTTGGAAGAATTCTACCCTTTGGGAGGCCTTGTACTTGGAATGCATGGACTATATTGCTACATATTCATATAGGAAACATAAGGTGGTGTCCAAGTGGCTAATTCAACTGAAATAACTTAGATAAATGATATCCAGTTGTTAGAAGCATGTAGAAAAGAATACAATATTTGTACAAAAAGTAACCACCAAAATCCTATGGTACAAACCAATCAATGCTCTTGCATACTTATAACCAGAAGGTTCAGCTGTCATATTGCTCTTTAGATGTAGTTATGAAAGATGTCATTTCTTCATAAAGTTAATCTTCTGTTATTATTTTGTGGTTCTTTAACCCAGGTAATTAAAATGGCTTTCAATTGGCTTTCAAGAGTAATTTCTTTACTTCATTTTTTTTTAGTTTAGTTTACTTTTATTGTCATTGCACCTCGTACAATGAAATCAAACACTATCTTCAGTGCACATCATAACCATGTCCATGAAAATAAACACAAACACACATCCTTCACCCTTCACACATTGAACTGAAAATCCCCGACACTACATCAACATTGCACTATACAGCATTTTTTTTTTTTTGATTGGCTGGCAAAACTCCACAAAACAGACAGAAGATATTAGAAACACCAATCAAACAGAACACAGCAAACTCCAAGACCAATAAACACAGACCAAGACTCCCAACCAATAAGGATGAAGAAAAAACCATCCTAACAAAGCACGAGGCTAGCACCAAATTTAAAACAGAAACAGCTGCAAAAGCCTGACACACAGACGAACCCAATGCACAAGCCTGATGATGGCAGATGAGATTCTGCTGAAACATTAAGCTACAACTTTAAAAGCACAACTATAATGATGTGGGACAATACCCAAACAAAGCTGAATAGCATACATATAAATACCTGCAAAAACTTAAGAAAACAAACAAATATAAATAAATAAAATCACTATTATAGATTGGAATTGTTAAAGTTGTTAAAGTTGCACTAGCACTCAGTTCTGTGAATAGCTTGCAACAATGTCAGTACTTGCTTGCATTTCCACAGTAGAATTCAATTGGACACTGGAGATGGGATCTGGAAAACACTTGTAACTTACTTTATCAAAGCAAGTAAAAGCTTTAGTTTATGCAGAGGAGCAATTTATTTATCTGTTTATCTAATTTCTAAAAAGCCCATTTCAGCAAAGTGACTCTGGGCAGTTTGCAACAATTGAACCTTTCTCTACCATAGAAAAGTGATACTTTTTCTATGGAAACCTATACATATAGAGGTACTAATGTTATATTTGTCACTAGAAAAGGATTTTCTTGGCCCTGGAATAAGATTTATAGTATGTGATAGGTTTTATTTCCTTCCCCCTCCTGTATATTCATATTCTTTGTTAATTTACAGATTTGCAGTTGTATGGGATCCATTGGCTAACTAACTAATTGATCCTTTCAAGAAAAAGATGCAAATGTTTTAATAGCTTTTTTAAAAAAATACTGTGATCATTTGACTCTGATGTTGTGAATTTTTAATCCGGACTTTTCCCATGTCCAACAGCTGGGAACTATCTAAAATACATCAGCATAAAAGGAATCTTGGAGCAGACCACTTGGGATTAGGAATGGTACTGGTTTTCAAGAATTTCAACTACATGTCCTATTTATCATATAACTCAAAAGGAAGGATATGTATGTATGTATGTGTGTGTGTATATATATATATATATATATACTGTATACACACACACACACATACACACACACAAAACCTAGGACTGAGATACACATAATCCCACTTGCTTGCTATCTATTTTAAAAGAAAGAGATACATGAAATATTCAATAGGATGAGGTTTTTGCAGAAGACCAGTCATTCATTCTGAATTATGGGTCATTTTACAGGAATGAATTCATTGTCAATATCTAAAAGAATAATTTATTCAAATAATCATCTTCATTGTCACTTACTTCAATTCCTGTCAAGGAACAGACTCCTAAGAGAGAAAGAGAATGAAAGAGAAAGAAAGAGAGGGAGAGGGGGAGGGAAGGAGAGATGAGGGAGGGAGGGAGAGAAGGAGAGAAAGAGAGGGAGAGAGAGAATACGATACCATACTTCACTGGCACAGCATAATGGAAGAATAGCAAAGCCAGCACAGGAGTCCAGCAATCCTTTTTCCTGGCTTAATAATTTTGGATGTATGAAATCTCCTCCCAGGTCTTTTCCAATTTTAATTATGTAAATAATTTTATATATAAATAAGCATGTTGTCTTCTTACATATAATTTATGTATAAATTATTCTCTCTTAAAAAGATGGTGATGATCATCATTTTAAACCTACAATAAACAATGCAACAATAGACATAACGCTAATTTGACTTTTTGAGTGTTTTTTCCTTTTGTCACTTGTGACTGATTCTGTTCATTTTATATATAAAAAGTGTTGAACAAGTGTGAGAAAACATTGCACTTAATCGGTGCATGGGAAAGTAGAAGTTGTTTAAAGAGCAGTGGAAAAGCCTTAAGATTAGCATAGCATTTTGTGTGGGTAGAGATTTTTTGTTTTTTTGTTTTGTTTTGTTTCCTAGAATCCAAGTGGTAAGTCTATTAGATATTTCCTGCTATTCTTTTGACTTGTAAATACTATTATTGTGCTTTGGAAAGTGTGGAGAAAGATTTATAATTTTTTTCATTTATTTAAGATGAAGACTTTGACAAGTAATAAACAAAAACATATCAATACTCATTGAATGTGCTTATGGGTAGATGTTTTGGATTCCACAACCTTTTCTTTTCAACAGTTTCTTCAATGACAAATCATCCAGTGGGATTTTCTTAAATATATGTTTCTGGCAGAGAAGTTATTAAATGTCAATTCATACTGTAATATAACAAGAATTGGCTTTGTTGCTATATCTTACTTTTGAATTTTGTCCAGTATACAAGTACAGATGTTTTTGTTTTAAAATTCAGCTGTTTCTTTGGCTCCTGAAAATGTATGTCCTGAAATGTAGAATCCAAAACATAGTGTATGATGTGTGATATTTACATCAGGAAGTCTCTGATTGAAAAATAAGAAGTTGCAAATCAACCTAATGATAGAGGACCACCCTTGCAGAAGACACCTGCGGTGAATATTTCTTTTACTTTAGGAATTCATCTGAACTGCAGTATCTCTCTAGAATTTAGCAACAAAGTTAGTAATAATTCACATCTTTCTTTAAAGTCCTGCATCAAATGTCTGGCAAACCTCTGTGACTTTAATACATTGACTTTATTTGAGAATTGAACAGTGTGATTTTGGATAGGTGGATTTATATATCCTTGTTTATCAGAATGTTACAGACATCAGTGTGTTATTACTTTGCGATTTAAAATATGGAATATATACCTCTATATCCATATGCATCATTCCAGTAAACCTTTCAACAGATCAGCAAGACTGAACACAACCTTGAAAAAGTTTTTGAGTACCATCCAAGTAAGGTGGATCATATCTGTCCTATAATTGATAGATAGCTTCTCACCATCTGCTATAATTGACAGATAGCTTCTTACCATCTGATTTCACATTACTACTAAGGTGAATGTATGATGTAATCTAATTGGCCATCTTTTAGTTGTAGTGCCAATTAACAAGGAATCAAGCATAACAATGGCTCCATTATTATTTAATTATTTCATGAATACAATCATCTGGTCTTTAAATAAAAAAGAACATCAACCTCCTAAACTGGTAAACAAGTTTATATCTATATTGCTTATAAGACATAATTATGATTGTAAATGCTACCACAAGCACCAATTGTGTTGAAAAAGGCTATGAAGGCATCACATTTCTGCAAAAAGCATTTACTACAAATTAACTATGAAAAAATTAAGGGCATACACTTGGCAAAGACTTGTTAACAACTGCCCTAGATTTTTGATGGAAAATGTATTGAATGAGCATCCTGAGCCTCACACTTGTTTTTTGTGATACAATATTCAGGAAAGCCATGTTGCCGAACCTTTTTCTTATGCACAAAGTTCAGTAGGGTTCTTCTAATTCTTCTGTTGCAAAGTTTGCATTTATATCCTGTAGAAACTATGTGTTCTGACCCAAACCTGGTTCCAAGAGAGCAAACACAAGACAAATGCAGCAGTATGACCTTCTTATGTTTAAGCTAAGAATACTGTTTCTTCACAGATAAAAGGCTGCTTCCAACTAATTAGCTTCAACAAGAAAGAGGCTTGCCAAGTTTTTTCAAGTCTGCCAAAAAACAACAGATAAGAAATAGTTTATAAGAGTCTTCAAATACCAACTGTAATGTCCACGAGGCTGAGTTCAAAATGTCTTTGCCTTCTGCAAAGAAGCTTAGTTTCACAGCTGGCTTGTATCTTCTTAAAGGAGGGGCCATTATCTTGCAGCCTTACTCCCGAGTTGCCTGTGCTGTTGTAATTGTTCTTTCCTCCAAGCAATCCTGCGCTCACACGCACTTGGCACAGGCTCCTTGGGAACCTCCTTGTCACTGTTGCCAGCTCCACAATTTCTGAAGGTAGCAGTCCAATCCCGAATGGTCCTGGCCCCTCATCTGAGTCCTTGTTCTCCTTAGCCGTCTGCACCTGCTGCCAGCTGACCACAACATTATGTACTATTAATGGAAAAGGAATTTGAGGCTGATTTTCTTTTTTGTCTATACTATGTAGGATACTGCATAAAGCACTATAGCAGGAGTGTCAAACTCACATTGTCATGGCGGCATCATGTGATGTATTGGGATTTATTTCCCCTTTGCTAAACTGGGTGTGGCCACATCTGGCCTGTGGATGCGAGTTTGACAACCCTGCACTAGTATATTGTTTTGTTTTTACTCCATTTTATTGTACAATATTTTTCCTCTTTTATTTCTTCTTTTATCTGTTACTATAACATATTTAATCAAAATGTTTTGATACATATGTTGGGCTATGGTTTATAATAAAGTGAAAATGAAATTAAAAGGGATATTTGAGCCTTCACACACATTACTCGGAGACCCTATAGGGACAAATACCAACAAGGAAACTGACCAACGAGGAAACAAGATAACTCCAAGGCAAACATGGGTGTTCATTCATTTAATGGAAAACATTAAAATGCAGGCTTTGAAGTGAAACATACCAGCTTTGATATACAAGATGTGCCAAGGGTCTCATAGTTATTTCAACAAACTGACACGGCACTTCACTGTAGAAGGAAAGAGAGATAAACACTGTACATCCATGAATCTACTGCCTCTGTTCTAGGCATTCATTCTACAAGGATTTAATAATAAATTGGCACCATAACAAGAATTCTATACTTACCAGAGCCTTCAAGGTAATATGAAAACACACATGCAAAGCCATGTGATGAAATAATTATAACACAATATAATTAATACAGGCTAAATTTTTATTCCAAATAACCATGGTGTTAACACAAACATTTCTTAGTTTTCTGGAGGTGTTTGTGATATTTGTTGCAATCTACTGTAAAACACCACATCCAAATGTCAATCCTTTAAGAAATTGTCTGATATTCTTGAGAAGGAAGGTAGGCTTCATTGAACTGTTGAATTGGGTTAATGTCAATAAAAGTAGAAACAATACTAAGTTGTTAACAACTAAAGCTGTGGGCCTCCAGACAGAAATTGCTGCTGAGGGAAATCACACTTCTGCGAATTTGAAGAATACGGAAGGCAAGAATTTTATTACCAGCATGCCTAGTGCTTATCAGTCCAACCCCTGCTCACACAGAAGACCCTATACCAGTTCTGTCTTAGGCCCAGTACTGCTTACTACTACTGCTTACTTCCCTTCATTAAGGACTATTCACTGAGTACACTTTGTTGGCCAGTTACAAATCTATCTGGTGGTGGATGCTATTTATCCCACATTTTTCTAGCTTATCAAGAAGTAGGTTATGGTCTACTTTGTCAAATGCCTTACTGAAATCTAAATATACTATGTCCACAGCATTTTGCTGGTCTACTCATGCAGTCACTTTGTCAAAGAATAAAATAAGATTGGTTTGGCATGATCTGTTTTTAACAAATTTGTGCTGACATCTAGTTATAACTTTATTTGTTTCTAGATGTTTGCAGATCTTTTTTAAAATTATCTTTTCCAGTATCTTCCCAAGTATTGATGTTAGACTGATTAGTCTGTGGTTTCCTAGGTCTGTTTTTTTTTTTCCCTTTCCTTTTTTGAAGATGGGAATCATATCAGCTCTTTTCCAATCCTCAGGTATTTCCCAGGTGCTCAAGAATTTTAGAAAGATATAATACAATGGTTCTCAGATGACATCTGCAGCTCTTTCAGAACTCCGGGATGTAATTCGTCTGATCCGGGTGATTTATATTCATCAAGATGAAACCGTGGTTCTCCTACCATTTTCTTGCTTATTTTAATTTAATTTTGATTCTATCTTTTACAGTTATGTTTTTGGTAGGTTGGACTATAGTTTTGTTAAGATAGATGCAAAGAATGAGTTAAACAGCTCTGCTTTCTCTGTATTACCTGTTATTTTCTTGCTCTCTTTATAATTTAATGTATCTTGCCTCTCTCTGAAAGATCCTTTTACCATGTCAACTACTCTTGCTTGGATAAGAAAAGTCCATACCAGTGGTGGTATTTTACTGGTTCCGCTGAACCGGTAGCTCCAAGGATCATCTGTGATGAACCAGTTTGCTCTGACGATCAGCTGGTGGGCCCTTCCAACTGCCCTGGCTCTAAACTGACCTTTATTTCCTAGTTTTGAAGCTCAGCTGCTTCACACGGCACAGCAGATTGCCGTACATCAGCTGTTGTAGACACACATGCATGTGTAAAGCCCCACCCACCAATTCATGCCCACAGAACCGGTGGTAAAACATTTGAAACCCATCACTGGTCCATGCATTCATTCAGTTTAATAGCTTAATGTCCTCACTGTTGGAAGTAATATTTAACAAAATATTTGTACAATTTTTCCCATCCACAAAGGAAATAAAATAAATTTTATAATGTTTCTGTACTTTTTTGACACAGCTATTTCTGATATATTTAAAAATACCTCTACTAATTCATAGTGATTGTAGCTTCGAGGAAGAGCATAATCTCTCTTTTTTACTATTTAAAAGATTTCCAAAAGGATCAGCAAATTCTTTTATGTCTTCATTGTTATTCAACCTTTAATAATGTAACTTTAGCAATTTTCATTTTGCACTTTCAATATATTATTTTAGTTCATAATGTTTTATAAGATATAACATATTTTGTTTGGTTTTGGTCCTTGATTATAAATCAATAAATTCACATATGTTTTTAAGCCTATTATGTTTATTTGGAATGGGCAACAGCTTTAAAATAAGAAAAAGTGCCAACAAACCTACTGATGTCCAACTGGTAAAGCCTCAGCAGTTTTTCCTCTTTAAAAACCAACCACCTTCCTTACAGCTTGGTACCCAATAAAGTAATTCAAAAAGCCTAAAAAGCAGATTAAAATAAAATTTTTGGGATTTTGCCAGAAACTCACACCCAAAAACCTCTAGATAAAAAGGTAAGTATTAAGGAGTATAGAAAAAAGGAAATAGGAAAATAAGGAGCTATTTTGAAAACAAAGTAAACATTAAACATTTGTTAATCTACACTACCCAGAACAGGAAATAGCAGCCAGTGGCAGTCCAAATAATACTGAATTTCAGCACTTAGATAACTAGCCAATAGTAAAAAATGCTAGGAGATATTAAACACATTGTGATGGATCAGAAATGATCTTCTTTTGACCTAGGGGAGATGCAATGTATGAAACACAATGCCTAGTAGCTATGGATGTTCAATGAATGAGTTCATTTACAAAACTTAAGGGAATCTTGTTATAACTGACCTGGGCTTGGGTAGAATAGCCACTTAACCTATATCATGAATCTGAAGAGTGTGAATATCCACAAGAATATTCATTTATTATCTTTTAGACTGAAAAGCAAAGTGAGGACAATTCTTACATTCTTCTTTGTGCATTTCACATATTTTTTTACCTTTTCCTCTGATATCTTTTCCTTTGACATATCCTTGATACGTTATCTTCAATTGTGTAAAGCTTATACTTTATACTTGTAATAAAGGCTACATGTTACTTCTTTATAGATCTCTTTTCTCTTTATTATATTCTTATTTTTTCTTTATTCTCTTTTTTCTAGTCGTATGTTTCCCATATAGGTGGAGTGATTGTAGGTGGAGTGATTGTGATTGTGTTTAGAAGTCTGACAGCTCATGGCTAGAAGCTGTTTATAAACCTGTTTGCCCGGCTGGCTATGTGCCATGCTCCTGTCAGAATCTGGTTCATAGGGGAGGCCAAGCAGCTGACAGGGAGTGGGAGTGTGGCTCCGTTGGCTGTGGAAGAAACTGGGGAAGTGCAAAGGCTGACTGGGCAGAGCAAGGGAGAGGTAGAGCAAGGGAGAGGGAATTCAGAGGAAGACCCAGGCCCATCCCCTCTTCATTCTAGGGCGGGCAGGGAGGAATGGAGAAGGGAGCAATGTGAGTTGTGTGGCTTATGGGGGAGGAAAAAGCATTATTCCCTTCATTAGCTGCAGCTGAGAACACTGTTTAAAAAGGAAAGCTGTGCACAGCAAAGTTGTTGGGAGCAAATTGTGAATTATCTGGTATTGTCAAGGCTTATCTGGGTTCCTGACATCTTCCCAACTGTGTGTGTTTTGCTGTGCTTTCAAGTCTACAATTCCTTCTCCTGCCCTGTCAAGTTAATTACTGCAGCGTGGTTTGTGTGGATTTTTATTTACAGCTTATATTGTTTTTGGACTGAATTTTCTCCACTTAAAAACTGTTCTTGGGAGAGTATTTTTTCTCCAGCCAAAGTTTACCTGGACATTGGGGTCAAAGTTGGAGGTATTAAAGGGGCACTTCTTGCTTATTTGACTGTGTTGCCTTTGTGCCACCCGCCGGATCATCACACTATACTTCAATGTCTTCTGCCCAATGGTAAAAGTGAAAAAAGACACTGGACAGGGTGTGAGTCATTCCTAAGTATTTTCTTTATTTTGCTGAAACAGCGAAACCTGGTGATGTCCTTCAGTGGTGTTAGAGGGAAACCAATGGTTTCTTCTGCTGAATTGATCATTCTCTGTAGTGCCTTCCTATCTGCAGCTGTTAAACCAGCATACCTTACTGTTATAGAATATGTGAGGATACTTTTTATCGTGAAGCAATAGAAAAAAAATCATCAGCCATTGTTCCATCTGGTTTTTCCACAGTACTATAAGAAAATGAAGTCTCTGTTGGGCCTTTCTAACCATCAGGGACGTGTTGTGTTTCCAGGTGAAATTTTGACTAATAAAGACTCCCAAGAATTTAAAAGAGGAAACCCTCTCCACACACACACACACACACCTCGATATATAGTGGGGCAGGTTCCTCTCTGTATTAAATAAATCACTAAATATATTGTTTTTACTGGGATCTAATACAGCTAAAAATTAATTGTTCAATTGTTTTCTTGCCAAATAAGGTAGATTTCCATAAAGATTCTGTAATTCACAACTGATTACATCAGCCTTTATCATGCTTGTCTGCCTTTTAGTGATTTACCATAATATTAGAGAGTTAAATAATTTGTTTTTATTTATTTTTAAAGTTAAATAATCTACTTATAGTAACAATATCAGAGGTTTTGTAAGCAAGGCATGGCATAAACTTATTTAATGATCAAAATCTAACAACAGTGGTTCAGAGTAAAAGTAAAAAATACTAATAACTGAATGTCAAAATTCTGTATCACTGCTACTAATTTATACTAATTTCATTTTAGGGAGTGCTAAGAAATTGTTTGTTACTTATATACCCAATACAGAACTGTGCAATGTATTCATTTCAGTCCTAAACCTAAGGAGACTACCATCTGGATTTATGCTAAATATCTGGGTAGAAAAGTTTTCAATTTAGCATTTATTAATATTTACTTGAAAGTAAATTGCAAGGTTTACATGCAACTTAATAACACTATATATATTTAAAGATACAGTGTAAGTTATATTCAGCTTTACATACACTTTTTATATTTATTTGAAAGTTTATTTGAATTTTTAAATAATTGAGCTATTCCATGGTAAAAATTAGGATGAAAGAAAATTAAAATCCTAATAAAATAATAAAACCGCTGGTTTTATGTTAATTGAAAAGTAGTTGCAATGGTAAGTTTTCATTCCTAACCAAATAACCACATTTATTACTGGTATATTACCTACCCAAAATGTTGGAGTCAGAAACACTTTTCCAACAATGTCATATCCAGATTCAGATTGCTACAGTAACTAGTTATAGACTTATGTTTGGATGAAGAAGTCTGCCATTTTTATTTGCAATTTTTAAAACTTCTTTCCATATTGTCCATTCTATCCTATTTTTCCCCAGAACTTTCTGTTAATCTTTTTATCTGACCACTGCTGTTACAATTGACCACTGATGTGCATACGTTAATGTAAAGATTAATTTTATTGCCTGACATTAGATATGATGTGACTGAAGGACCAAGTGAAAAAATTCCATCAACTTATTAGTTACTCTTGTCATGGTGTTTCATATGTTTAATGGAATCTGCAAAAAAGAAGCTGCTTTTTTCTATCCAAGTATCTTCTTGAAAGGAAGACAATAAGCATAAAAGTTATATGTTGGTTCCTAAGTTTGAACTGCTCATTTTCCTTTGAAAGTTAGGTAAAGGAATTCCAAATCATCACTAAGCAACAGTTATGCAAGATCTAACAACTTTGAGTTACATCTTCTGGAATCTGCACCTACCAGTATTATCAAAGACAAGCTGCAAAGAGTTGCAAGGAATACTGAAAGTGAGATGGTGATTCTGATAAATATTATGATAACCAAATACATGATTGACAAATACTTTTTGCCAACTGAATGGTCAGCTACCACTTTTTTATCAATTGGTAAAAAGAAATGAGTTGATACATTTTAGTGTTGACAGAGTCAATGGGGTGCCCTATTAGACAACCTGAAAAGCCAGATTAGGAACAGATAATTATGGAGAAAAACTATCTATGATGTCACTAAGAGTGGACACTGACTTGATGGCACTAAGTCAATCAATCAACATAAGGTTAAAAAAACACAAACCTGCAAACTTTGATAACTAATTTGTCGAAATGTAGAGAAGCAGTTACAGTCCCTCCAGGAGCCTTCTGACTCTCTCCTCTATCACTCAATCTATCTTTTATCTGTCTACATGCTAACCTGCTTATAGAAACAAATGCATTTACATACAAGTTTTTGACATTTAAGGTTACTAGATTACATTTTATGCCACTGAAGTGGCCTTTTATTTCTCAAAGGTAGATGGCAGTGTTCAAATATAATCAAGAGGGGACAAGCTAATTAAAGCAATATATTTTGCCACTTTAGCTGGAGTACAGAAATATAAAATAGTTTATCCTCTTTTTCCAACTAAATCATATATTTAATTTTTTTCTTATTTTTCATCCAGGACACAAAAACCCAAGAATAATGAAGCACCAAAAGCCATACGATGCAAATTATTGGTATAAACTATTCATGTGGAATTTCTACCCAGCAGTGCACTTCAATAATAACTGATTTATCCATTATGTGACAAACTTGCTACCATAAAAACATAGGGGGGGAAGCCTGTTATTCTGAAGAGAGGGAGGGAGGGAGGGAGGAAGGGAGGGAGACAGGCAGACAGACAGACTTTTTTTCCATTCCTTTTCACTTATTTGTATTCACTTCCAACAGGGAGGTTTAACTAAAACTTCAAAACTGGTGTTTCTTAATAGATCTGCTCTCCAGGAAATTATCTTACTGTGTAAAGCCATTCAAGTTATCATATAGTACTTGTGATAATGATTTCATAAGCTAATTATTTGCTGTTTGAAAAAAAAAAGCATACTTTCTTTGGGGTTTTCTGGAGGCAAAAATATCTACACCTAAATGTCAGGACTACTGCAGGGGTTTCCTTATATGTTCCACCAAAGTTTCACCAGACCAGTGGTCCAGAAATTGGAGTTGTCTCATCACATTTATAATCTGGCCATGCTTCAATTTCGTGGGGTTGGCTGGTGCCTAGATGCTTTTTTGGGAAGCATCATTGGTGACTGCATGTGATGTTGTTTTTGTAGTTCTGTTTGTTAAGCCTGGTTTCCCCAACCAGGGTTAGGGAGACAAGCTAAACAGAATGTGCAGCGTTAGTCAGATAGGCACACAGATAAATGAGTGAGCTAAGCTTGTATGTTTATTAACATACAGTAAAAATAACAGATACGCTTGTGCTATCCAAAATATAGTTTATTCCATTTATAAGTTCATAGCATAGTCAAAATAACAGTCCAATAGTCATGTATCATTTAGTCAGTCCATTCAGGGATATTCAGTTAGCAAAGTCCGTTTAGAATATCCTATGTCAGTTCGCTTACAAGTCAGTCCTTTGTTTTCTCTCCCGTTCGAGCAATGCAGTTTTGAGTCCTTGCAGTAATCAGGGATCATCAAAGCCAGAGAGAGAGCAAGCTGCAGTCTTGCCTCTTTTAAAGTGCTTTCACAACCACTCCCTTAATTACTATCCCACAGTTAAAGTTGCAGACACTTTAACATATAAACTATGATTACATATTATTATTTACCTAAACCAGTTAGGGTAAAACAATGTTATCCCTAATATTCTCCCCTTTTAGGAAATAATAATAAATATAACTATTTACATCTTTAAATCATATTTGTTACAACTCTCTTTAAACTTGCTTACTCCTTGAGCTTTTGTAAATTGGTCTGCAATGTTTTCTTCCGTCATGCAGTATTCCAATTTAATTAGCCCATTCTTTACAGATTCTCTAACATTTAAGTATCTTAAGTCAGTATGCTTTGATCTAGTTTTTACAGCAATACTAGTAGCTAACTTTATAGCTGCCTGGTTGTCCTCGTACACAATAATGGAATCTTTTACAGTTATACCCATGTCTAATAATAACTGTTTGTACAAAATCAAGTCAGTGCATAGTAATGACAGACATGAAAATTCCACTTCCATCGTGGACAAGCTGATATGCTGTTGTCTGATTGACCTCCACCCTATTAGTGTCTTACCAAATAATATAGCCATCCCAGATGTTGATTTTCTTGTGTTTATATCAGTTGCAAAACTTGCATCTGCATAGGCACTAAGACTCAAATCACCCTTTGGTTCTATATACAATGCATGGTTCATTGTTCCTTTAAGATATCTTAAAATTCTCTTTAATGATTGCCAATGACATTGATGTGGATCCGAATTAAAACGTGCCAGCTGATTTACACTATAAGCTATATCTGGCCTAGACCAATTGCTTATATATGATAAGCTGCCAATCAAAGATTGATATATGGACTTATCAAATTTGGGACTTTGATCATCAGTTTGGCAAACTTCCTGACTCATTGGAGTCTTTGCCGATTTACAAAGTTCCATTTTAAACGTTTTAATTAATTGGCAAATTTTATCTTCTGGAGATATCTTAAAACCATTATTTGTTTTGTTAATTGTCAATCCTAGATACTTTTTAATTTCACCTAAATGCTTTAATTTTATCTTTTTAGCTATTAATGATATAATCTCATTAGCTTCATTATTAGTCTTAGTTATCAAAGCAATATCATCTGTAAATAATAACAATAATGACACCGTTCCATTATTTTCTCTTTTAAACACACATGGATCTGCTAAACCAGATTTAAAACCTATATTGTTTAACTCTTTCACAATATATTGGTTCCAGTCAAACCCAGATTGTTTCAACCCGTAAAGACTCTTTTTGAATTTCCAACAATCATTACTATTTACTTTATCCTTTATACCTGCTGGTTTTCTTAAATATATAGTGTGCTGCAATGGTGCATGCAGGTAAGCAGTTTCTACATCTAAATGGTTAATGACATAGTTTTTCTTAGCTGCCCACACTAATGCTGCTCTTAAAGATGTTGCTTTAAGACTTGGTGCAAAAACTTCATCGTAGTCAGATGCAGTTTGATTAAATCCTTGAGCTACTAACCTAGCTTTATGGGTAACAGTCCCATCATTTCCAGTTTTTACTTTAAATATCCATTTGCACCCAATGGATTTTTCTCCTGGAGGTAATTTAGCATCTTCATAAACTTTCATTACCTTTAATGAATTTAGTTCCTTTTCCATTGCCTTTTGCCAATTCTCCTGATCCTTAGCAGGATACATCCTAAGTTCATCTACACTAGTTGGAACTTTAGTTACTTGGCAAACTATACTTGCTTGATACCTATCAGGTGGTCTAGTTACACGTGTAGTACGTCTAGGTATTACAGGACTTACAGGTGGACTTTCATTTATTAACTCTTCTTGATTATCTAACTCTTCCTGATCAACTGTTTCCTCTTGTTCTGGTCCTATTTGCTCTTCATGGACTTCTTCTTTAATTGGACTCTTCTTATAACTAATCTGATCTTTCTGCCTTTTGTAGGGTTCAATAATTACTTCATTATTTAAATCTTGCTCTAATCTATTCCATCCTACATGTTCTAGGAATTTAGCACTGGCACTGGTGTAAACTCTAGATGTACCTGGTTCCCAGAATCTATAAGATCTATGATTAGATGTATATCCTACAAAATATAATCTTTTAGCTCTATGCTGTCCTTTGTGTCTAAGTGGTGTAGGGATATGCACCCATGCTGGTGCTCCAAATGTGTGCATGTAACTTAAATCAGGTTTTGTACCATGCCACAGTGTGAATGGTAATTCACCTGTTGTTGAATTAACAACATTATTTAATATATGATTACAACACATTATTGCTTCTCCCCATAAATTGTCAGGTAATCCTGAATCAGACATCATAGTTCATGCCATTGATTGTAATGTTTGGCCTCTTCTCTCTATAAAGGCATTATGTTGTGGCCTATATGGTGCAGACATTTTATGTTGTATACCTAACATTCTTAGTCTGTTCTGGAATTTATTATTTGTAAATTCCGTACCATTATCTGTTATAAGAGTTACTAATTTCTTTTTAGTTTTCCTTTCAGCAAATTTTATCCAATTAAAGAGATTTTGATACGTTTCAGTTTTGCTCTTCATTAAATAGCAAAACCCATATCTAGAATAATGGTCCATTATACTTAATATGTAACGAGCTCCTCCTACACTTGGTTTTTTCGGACCTATTAAATCTGCAAATACTACCTCTAAAGGTTCTTTGGTAGTAAATCCATCAACTCTATTAGCCGGTGTGACCCTGCTCTTACTTTGATTACAGGCATTACATTGCAAATACTTATTACAAGGTTTCAAACTTATTCCCTTAGATAACTCAACAGTTTTCTTAAGCATTTTAAAATTTAAATGCCCTAACCTTCGATGTAACAAGTGAATACATTCATCATGAGGTTTCTTATTTTCATAAACTGTGTTAGCCACCTTTAAACCATTATCATTTAAAACATATAATTCACCTCTTAAAGATGCAGTAATTCTCTTATCTTCTTTCTCAATTATGCAGTTATCTCCTTTAAAAGTAACTACATATCCTAGTTTAACCAAAATTCTAACTGAAATTAACATTTTTACATTCTCTTTTATAAAAGAACAGTATGCTATACCTTGACCTTTAGCTTTCAGTTTCCAGCCATTGGCTAACGATATCTGCTGTGTACTCTGGGACATTTTAATAAAATTTTTGTTATCATTTGTTATACAGTGGGATGCTCCACTGTCAACCACCCATAAATTATTTTTTACAGCTCCGTTAGTATACATGGCTAACTTTAAATTTTTATTTTTATTTTGATGACTTTTTGTATTCTGGCCAGCATTCTGGTACTTTACTTTTTTACAAAATCTTGCCAAATGTCCTCTTCCTCCACAATTAAAACACTTTTTAATTGCGTATGCAGTAGGAGTTTCATTATCTTCTTTTTGAGGTTGCTCCCTCCTTAACTCATCTCTTTCAAGCCTTCTTCTGGCCTCTTCAATCAATCTGCCAGTTATATCAGTTAAAGTTAGGCTTTCCTTTGGCAATATTTCAAGGGAAGTTACGTAGTTGTCATAACTTTCATCAAGGGAAGATAGAATTATGTAGACTTGGTGTTGTTCAGAGAAAATAAGCTCTTTCTCGTGCAGTTCTTGAAAAATGCTTTGCATAGTTTTCAAATGACTCAGCATATCACCATTTGTTTGGAGATGCGTATTGAAAAGCTTCCGTGTTAGATTTATGTGAGCACCAACATTATCTCGAACATAAATCCTCTTCAGCTTCTGCCAACACCCAACAGCCGTTTTCTCTCTGTGGATATAAACAAGCTGTTGATCAGTTAAGGTTAACCCAATTATGCAAATAGCTTGTTGATTTTTATGCATAAATTCTTCTATCTTTAGTTTATCTTCATCATCCTCTGCATCCCATTCTTCTACGTTTGGTGGATTTTCAATTATGTTCCACAAACCTTCTCTTCGTAGAAGCAGACTACATTTCATAGACCATGATACATAGTTTGTTCCATCCAGCTTGGATATAAGGGACAAACTTTGTAGATTGACTTGTGCCATGTTTTCTTATATGGATATAAAACTATAATTAATAAAACACAGCTGTTTGTTTACTGTAATGTATAACAACACAAACTCTCACTTTTACATAAATCTGTTTTATCCTAGTTAAACTGACTTTGCAGCCTCTGGGCCCATAACCAGTGTTAAGCCTGGGTTCCCCAACCAGGGTTAGGGAGACAAGCTAAACAGAATGTGCAGCGTTAGTCAGATAGGCACACAGATAAATGAGTGAGCTAAGCTTGTATGTTTATTAACATACAGTAAAAATAACAGATACGCTTGTGCTATCCAAAATATAGTTTATTCCATTTATAAGTTCATAGCATAGTCAAAATAACAGTCCAATAGTCATGTATCATTTAGTCAGTCCATTCAGGGATATTCAGTTAGCAAAGTCCGTTTAGAATATCCTATGTCAGTTCGCTTACAAGTCAGTCCTTTGTTTTCTCTCCCGTTCGAGCAATGCAGTTTTGAGTCCTTGCAGTAATCAGGGATCATCAAAGCCAGAGAGAGAGCAAGCTGCAGTCTTGCCTCTTTTAAAGTGCTTTCACAACCACTCCCTTAATTACTATCCCACAGTTAAAGTTGCAGACACTTTAACATATAAACTATGATTACATATTATTATTTACCTAAACCAGTTAGGGTAAAACAATGTTATCCCTAATATTCTCCCCTTTTAGGAAATAATAATAAATATAACTATTTACATCTTTAAATCATATTTGTTACAACTCTCTTTAAACTTGCTTACTCCTTGAGCTTTTGTAAATTGGTCTGCAATGTTTTCTTCCGTCATGCAGTATTCTGTTCATATTGGATCGCCTTGTCAATCTGATATGAATGGCTTGGATATTGCATCTGATTGGTTAAAATTGAACCCAATCCAACTATTCTCTTAATGGTGCCTTCATCTGAGTGCTGGTCTTCCAGGAATTATCTGTCTTTTCTGCATTTGTTTGACTGTAGTTCTGTATTATCCCAGTCAAAGAGATAGTTCATTTGAGAAAAGTCATTGATTGCTGTGTCTTACTTTCTCCTTTTTTACCAGCTCGCAGTCCCTAAAAAGACAGGTGATCTCATCCCATGGCTATTAAGTTATATCTTTGAAAAGAAATTATAACAAAGATTTTTGGAAGTCCAAATATACAATTCATTCCCATCAATAATGCTTGTTGTCACTTTCAAAGAATTCCCAAAAATTGATGAAGTATGATTCATCTTTGCAGAATTCATGCTGACTTTCTTTCAGGAAAGTTTGTTTCTCTATAGTTAATTTTAAAAAAATATTACTGTTTTCACTAATTTGCTCAGAGCAGAAATTAAGTTGGCCAGTCCCAATTGTCTGAATATTTTCCATAGCCATTACCATTTCATCAAACTTTTTAAAGAAGCTTTCAATTAAAGACTGTATGTTTCCAGTCTTTTCAGTCAGCTCTGTTTATTTGCAATTCAATCCACTGTTGCTATGTGTAAGTTAGTCAGGAAACAAAGAATACTAAAGCAAAGTGAAGATATAAATTAAAGGAACAAGGAAGATATTTTCTGGTTATGCAGATCCAAAGTTAAAATAAAAATAAAAAGATAAGTTCCAAATATTTTGCAAGTTAATAAAGTACAAATACCCTGTGATGAAAATCTAGTATTGATGTAAATCAAATAAAAGCACTTTACCATCCAAGGACAGGCTGTATTTCCATATGAAAAAGCAAAAGTTATTCAAAACAACAACATAAATCAAAAGGAAGAGGGAAAAAAAAGTTAAAATGCAGCAAGGGGTTAAAGTACATCAGCATTCAAGCAGCCAATCAACTTCAAATTCAATAGTGAAAGTTCAAGAAATTCAGAAAGTGAAAGTTAATACTGAGGCATGCTTAGAAAGTGAAATGCTGAAAGGAACATGGATGCTCTACTTTCTGACAACTCCCAAAGGGCATTGGAATATTCAAGATTCCCCTTCCCAGATGGGTCCACAGCCATTCAAAAGTCATCTGGGTCATTCATAAATGCTCCCATTCTAATCCAGGGAGCAGCACTGACAGAAAACCAGCTCTGGCTGCAAAATCACTGTTAGCAGGAAAGAGAAAAATTCATACTGTTCAGCAGCCATCTTGGGTGTCTCCATGTCCAGAAAATTCTTCTTTTGTAAACAAAGGAGAATGTGTTGGTGCTAGTTGGTAATTTCCAATTTGCATTTATCTAAACATAGTAGCATTATGGTCACTTTTTCTTATTCATTATGCATGAAATCATTTGCACACAATTTTTATCAGCTTTTAATAAGTTTACATGAGTTTTGGTAACTTCTAAGGATCCGGTCTATTTCTGTAAATATTCTCCATGGTGAACTTGAATGGTATTCATTAAATCTTCAATTTTTGGATTTTTTTTTTCAAGTCATTAGTTCTTGACAAATGAATGAGAGGTTCTATTTCTCCTTTTCAGGAAAAAAGAATAAACTTTGAGAGCTAGTGAAGTATAAACTGCTTTTAATCTGTAAATACTATTGTACCACTGAGCCATAGAGAAGACAGTAGGGTTTCAGTTTCATTTGTGTTGTCATATTGATGGATTAGCAAATATTATTCATGGTTGCATGCCAAATGATGCCTTTTGAATTTGAGTCCAAGGAAAACAGCAGGAACTCCACCTGATGAAAGGCCTAAAGGAGTTGTTAATTCTGGCTATTTTAGAGAAGTAATAGGTGATGGCAAAACTGAAACATATCAAAATATGGAACCATTCCTTTCAAAATAACTTGCCTATTAGATTGAGTGTGATGGAGGAAGTAAAAAAAAATGTGTTTAAAAAGTTTTCATTGCATCCTGGACATCTCAGAACATTTTTGTAGATAAACCCTTTGAAAGACTGCTATGTACAAAAGAGACTGAATAGTAATATGAATGGTAATTTACAGTACAGACAAAGAAACCTCCTCTCCCCAACTTGTTCCACAATTATTGAAACTTTCTGTTGTTTAGTAAGATAAATTAGTTCTTGGTAATTTCTATACAGCTTTATGATTAAATGCAGACCATGCTAAGCACATTTGCTGGCAAAATTGTAATGATAGTGCAAGGCTTTTTATTTTGACATTACAATTGCCATTTTTGATTAAAAACAATAAAAACGATTGCCTTTATAGAATAGCTTTTGTATAGTATTAAAAAGCAGTTGTGGGTCTTTATTAGTACTTGGATCCAAGCATGAGAGAAAGGGATTAACCATTTTCCTCTATGGCATTTTCTTGATCCAGTCCCTTAATCTCCAGCTGCTAATAGCAGCAGGGAGAAAACAATATAGGCACAATATGCCTCTCAGAACTGGAAGAAAAGAGGATAAGAATTCTTTTTTCTAAACTACCGGTAACTTAAAGAAGTAAATGGAAAGAAAGTTTCCCAGCCTCCTTTCCTCCTCCCCAATATCCTCTCTCACATAATTCAGGTCAACCCCCTATGCACCGATCAGAATTTTCTTCAACAAAGGAAGAAAGATGATTACAGGAGGAGTGGATAGAAACTCTCTTCCTTCCTATGTCAATTAATCCTTAATTAATGGACTGCTATTAAATTCTATCTCCTAATTTGTCTTGCAACCAATGATGTGTTTTGTACCATAGAATGCATAATTTTTGCAGAATATTCTGTAATTGGTTTCGGAACAACAATAAGCTAAAGAAAATGACTGAAGAAATAGAAGTTCCTTCTCCAGTGCCTGCACTTAAAAGAACCAGGAGATGAGTAGCTGCTGAAGTTCAGTTGAGAGCTACAGAGCTACAGAGTGCTGACCAATTGGCCCCCATCTTCAGTCGAATCTTCAATAGATCACTAGAGATGTGCTATGTTTCTTCCTGCTCCAAACGCTCTACCATCATCCCAGTGCCAAAGAAGCCCTCCATCAAGGAAATGAATGACTACAGACCAGTTGCTCTAATACCTGTAGTTATGAAAATCTTTGAAAGGCTTGTGCTGTCCCTCCTGAAAACCATCATGGATCCTCTGTTAGATCCCATGCAGTTTGCATACCAAGCAAATAGATCGACAGATGATGCTGTTAACTTGGCTCTGCATTATATCCTACAATATCTTGAATCTCCAAATACCTATGCAAGGGTCCTCTTTGTAGACTTCAGTTCAGCATTCAATACCATCATTCCAGGCACTCCTCTAAGTAAATTAAACCAACTAGCTGTACCTGAACACACTTGTAAGTGGATCATAAGCTTCCTAACAGATAGGAAGCAGCAGGTGAAGCTAGGCAGAATCACATCCGATACCTGTACAATCAGCACAGGGCCCCCACAAGGCTTGTGTTTTCTCCACTTTTCTTCTCCCTATATACCAATGACTGCATCTGAAACGATCCATCTGTTAAAATACTGAAGTTTGTAGATGACACAACAGTGATTGGTCTCATTCGAGACAACGATGAATCTGCATACAGACAGGAGATTATACAACTTGCCTTGTGGTGTAACCAGAACAATCTGGAACTGAACACACTCAAAACCGTAGAAATGGTGGTGGACTTTAGAAGAAACCCTCTCATACTACAACCTCTTACAATACTAGACAACACAGTATCAATAGTAGAGACCTTCAAATTTCTAGGTTCTACTATATCACATGACCTAAAATGGACACCTAACATCAAAAACATCATCAAAAAAGCACAACAAAGAATGTTCTTTCGGCACCAACTCAGAAAACTCAAATTGCCCAGGGAGCTGCTGATCCAGTTCTACAGAGGAATTATTGAGTCTATCATCTGCACCCATCTATAACTGTCTGGTTTGGTTCTGCAACCCAACAGGACAGACACAGACTTCAGACAGTAATTAGGACTGCAGAAAAAACAGTTACTACCCACCTGCCTTCAGCTGAGGACCTGTATACTGCACAAGTCAAGAAGAGGGCTGTGAAAATATTTACAATCCTCTCACATCCCAGACATAAACTGTTTCAACTCCTTCCCTCAAAACGATGCTATAGAGCACTGCACACCAGAACAACTAGACACAAGAACAGTTTTTTCCCGAAAGCCGTCACTCTGCTAAACAAATAATTCCCTCAACACTGTTCAACTATTTACAAAGTATATACTACTATTACTGTTAATCTTCTCACCACTCCTTATCACCCATCCCTTCCCACTTAACTGTTTCCTAGTATGATTTGATTGTTGATTGTACCCTATGACTATCATTAAATGTTGTATGTTATGATTCTTGATTCTTAATGAATATAACTTCTTTATGTATACTGAGAGTATTTACACCAAGACAAATTCCTTGTGTGTCCAATCACACTTGGCCAATAAAGTATTCTATTCTATTCTATTCTATTCTATTCTATTCTATTCTATTCTATTCTATTCTATTCTATTGAGCACAGTAATAACCACTATCACTCCCAAGTAGCATTGCTGTCTGTCCTTCCTCAGGCAGATGAACAAAGAGATTATTGAGGTCAAATGTTACATACACTCTAGGTCTAAACCAACTAAATACAAAGCAGAGGTTTTACTTTTCAAAGAGGACTGCTGGTCTTCCAAGGACAACCTGCAACTTTCCAGCAACTCCATTAGGCACCCAAAGATACTTCATCACCTCAGTCTTTCTTCTGGCAGATTTCCAAACTAAGCACTGAGTGAGAGCTAGCCACATTTCAATTTCCAAGAATGTGTATGCAGCCCATATAAAGCCCAATTCCATATTTGGAAATAAAAGTAATATTTGGAAATAAAAGTAATGTTTTCTTGGCATCATGCTTATTTCCATTCATTGTTTTGAACTAAAGGAATCTCAGAAACAAAATACAATTCAGGCATATTGCATGGATGCCTGCAGACTCCATCTTAGGGACACAGAATTCAAACTAAGCACTTGTCCAAGAAAGAAGAGAAGGGGGGGAGAGAAGGAGGAGGAAGCAATCCAAGTATTTATCTTACTTTATTTATGCTCTTCCATCTGTCTTCCAGAATTTTTTTTGTTTCACACAGTATCCTGCATTGCATTTAGAACATAGAACATGAGTGTCAAATTCAAATTCATTGAGGGCTGCATCAGCATTATGGTTGTCCTTAAAGAGCCAGTTGCATGTAAGACTATGACAACTCACAGTGGCAGGTGGGTATGGCTGGGTAGGCGTGGCTGAGTGGTCATAGCCAGCTCTCTGTGATTAGGTGGGCAGGCTGAGTGAACGTGGCTGGAATGACACCGCTCACTGGGCATGGCTGACTCAGGACAGCAATAAGTTGCACTGGATAACTTGACATGGGAACAATCCACAAGCTCCTTGCCTCCCCAAACTGCTGGCAGCCAATCGTGTGCACACACACAGACACACACATACACACACACATGCACTGCATTTTAAGTTTGGGGACTTTTATTCAGAGAAAGGAGAGGGCCTTCTCCCCAAGCCCAAGTATGATTGGCATTGGTGGAATGTGTGTGTGTGTGTGTGTGTGTGTGTGCGCGCGCATGTGCATGTGTGTGCACAGCACACCAAAGGAGACTTTCTTCTCCCAATCCCAGACATTGCTGGCATTTCCCTGTCTGGTGCCCTGTCTGGTGCCCTTTCCCAGCAGGGGGAGGATGACATTGCTGCATGTGGAAGTGTGGAGGAGAAAGTTTGCATGAAGTAGTTTCCTCTGAGTCCAACTTCTGCCTTTGACAGATCTCTGGAGAGAAAGAGGAGGAGGCTGGAGAGCAGCGCTCCCTGGTCCTCCACGTGGGAGGCTGGCCCTTCTCAAAAGGACAACCCAGTTTCCAATAGTGTGTGGGAAGGACGAGAGCTTGTTGGGGTAGTGTCCTTAACACAGCTTCCACCATCCCCTCCCCCACTCCATATATCTGTCAAGGCAGAAGTTGGACTCGGAGGAAACGGCTTCCTGCAAACTTTCTCTCCATGCTTCCACCTGCAACAGTGTTGCCTTCTGCTGCCTGTGGGGGGTCAGGTAAGGATCGGAGGGGGAAACTGGTGGTCTCCAGTGGATGAAAGTGAGACCATGGCAAGCACCAAAGCTTTGTTCACCAGAGCAGCCTTGCCATTCCTCTCAGACCATGTAGAAGACCTCTGGACAACATCATGGGCTGCCCAGAACCCTGGGCAGCAGAAGGCAAATGCCCAGCCTGGATCTCGAGTTCCCAGGGCACCAGGATCCTGCACCCCAGCCCAGCCCAGTCCCACTTCCCCGAGGGGTGCCCTAATGCACTTATCTCCTCCTTCAGGTTGCTGCTGTGTTCGGTCTCTTGAGCCAGGTTGCTCGTGGTAGGTGTGGTAGGGCAAAGTGCATGGGTCAGAGAGAGGCCCGCTTCCTCTCCATGTGAGCAGACCCAGCTTTTTCAGCGATAGCATTTTCAGCGATAGTTTGGGAGAACAACAGGAGAGGCTAGTAGGAGGGGAGAAGGGGATGGCAAAAGGGCAGCAGGGCTGCTGGTCGCCAAGTACTAAGGCAGAACTTCCCTCAAACCCTCCCTCTCTCTCATTTCCACCTCCTTCCTTCCTCACCCTTACCTTCCTTCCTTCCTTCTCTCCCTCCTTCCTTCTTATTCCCATCTCCTTCCTTCCATCCTTCCTCCCCACTCCTTCCCTCCCTCTGTGCTCAGGAAGAGATGAGGGGAGGGGGAGAGAGTGGCAGCACTGCCAGTGACCATGGCTTTCCCATCAAAGGGAGGTGGGAAAGGGGCCATCCCAATAAAAGGGAAGTGCTCATGGGCTGCATGGACAACAGGCAAGGCTGTTGGAACTCTACTATGCACTGTTTTACAACAACTTCATGGCAGCCACCCGGGCCAGAACATGGTCAGCCTTGCCAGGGCTCCAGGGCTGTCCTGGAGACAGCGAGCGGCTAGCCCCTACTCCCTCTGCCCCAATCCATCCCTGGCCAGTTGGGCACTCCCTTAGGGAGCACCTACAGGAGGCAGTGAGCATGCGGGGTCTGGCATCCCTGGTGCTCTTGCTCCCTGCAGACTGACCACATTTTGAGTGCTTCCCTTTCACCTAGGATGCCAGCCAAAAAGTAATCCATTATTTTCCACACAATTATACTTCTTTCTAAAAACAAGCATTGGCTTTAAAAAAAAAAAAAAAACTTGTATTTTATCAGGTCTCTATGAGGAAGCTAATTAAGTGTTTTCATGTTTGTCCCCAAACATGGGCTAAGATATAGGAACCTGAAGTGATTGGCAGGAATCAAACTTGAAGAATTTTTGAAAGATGTAAGTTTTTTAAAAACTGTTTATACCAAAGTCTTTCTAAGATTATTTTAATGGTTGATCTTTCTGTCTATCATCTCTCTCCCCCTCTCCCTCCCTCCCTCCCTATCTATCTATCTATCTATCTATCTATCTATCTATCTATCTATCTATCCGTTGTCTCCCTCCCAAACCTTTTCAGTGATGTTACATAGTTTCTGGCCAAAATCCCGGAAGCCATCAGGAAGTTACAGTGCTGCTTCCAAATGAATATTGCTGCTCATCTTAGAGATGCAGCCAACATCAGTCGGCAGAATGTGGGGGTGGGGGATATAATAGAAGTTTTTTAGGGTAAAAAGAGAAGATACATAGAATATAAATGCATGAATAATTCCTGCCTGAGGTGGGGCAGGAAATTTACCTCAACTTTAAGTTAAAAGATTATCTGAGGTCAAGGAATTTACTGCAGGACATTTGTCAGAAACTCCCACAAGCATCTCTTTTACAATAGTAAGATTCTATTTGCTCTCCCCAGTCAGCTGCTGAAGAAGCCATCTCCTTCTCCTGGTTGCAAAGCCAGTCCTGCTGGGAAAAATTACAATATTTGACTAATTCTTGTAAGTATTTTACCTTATTTTCTACAGATTGAAAGTATTCAATGATCATGAAGTCTATGTCTATGAAGCATGTGTTGGATATTAATTTCTTTCCTGAAGAATGTATACCCTTTAAAATAAATGGTTTAGAATGACACAAAGAACAGCTCCGCTTCTGAAACATAAGCTTAGTAGACTAGGCCATGCTTTCTTGTAGCTATGACAACACAGCATTGCCATTTCTTTTTCTTTTCAAGTTTCATTTCAATATTTTTCCTACCAGAACAAAAAATCGCCTTGGTCCCTAGTACAATTACAAAAATGGAATGAAACAACTTTTAGGCAACTTTTAATCCCAATAAGCATACATTAGTAGTAGTAGTAGTAATAGAAGTTGTTTTGATAATATACTTTTCAATTAATCAATGAATTGAGGTGCCATCAAATTCAAAACCAACTCTGAGTAGCTCACAATATAATAAACTACAAAACCAAATATACAATGAAAGTAAAATACAAAACAAAGACAGATTGCTCAATACAAAATTGTAAAAACACATCCAGAAAGAGGCTCCATTCATCTTAACACAAGATCTGGGACAACCTCAAGCAGGAGAACCAATACCATTGCAGACAAGTGACTGTCTAGTCTCTTCTTAAAAACCTCCAGTGATGGAGTGCTCACGATTTCTGAAAGCAAGCTGTTCCACTGGATAATTGTCCTCACTGTTAGGGAGTTTCTCCGTAATTCCAGGTTGCTTCTCTCTTTGGTTAGTTCCAACCATTGTTTCTTGTCCTGTCCTCTGGTGCTTTGGAGAATAATTTGACTCTCCCTTCTTTGTGGCAGCCCCTCAGATACTAGAATATTGCTATCATGTCACCCATACTTCTTTTCTTTAGACTAGCCAAACCCCAAACTTGCAGCCATTCTTCATAAGGTCTAGTCTCCAAGCCCTTGATCATCTTAGTTGCTCTTCTTTGAACTTTTTCCCAAGTCACACCATCTTTTTTGTAGTATGGTGACCAAAATTGGCTGCAGTGTTCCAGGTGTGGTCTTCCTAGGATTTTATAAAGTGGCACTCATATTTCATGTTATCTTGATTCTATGCCTCTATATATACAATCCAGGATTGTATTAGCATTTTGGCTGCTCCTCCACACTGCTGGCTCATATTCAAGTGATCATCCACTAGGACTCCAAGGTCCCTCTCACAGTTACTGCTTTTGATCCAGGTCTCATATAACATGTACTTATACCTTTGCATTTTCCTGCCTAAATGTGAAACTTTGCTTTTCTCCATATTAAAATTCATTTTGTGGATAAGGCCCATTGGTCAAGTTTGTCAAGATCTTTTTGGATCTTAAATTTGTCTTCTGGGGTGTTGGCTATTCCTGCCAGTTTAGTATTATCTGTGAATTTGATGAGTTCCCCTTCTATTCCATCATCTGTCAAGATAATGAAGAGTACTGGGCCTACGACAGAGCCTTGTGGTATCCCACTGCTTACTTCTCTCTATGTGGATGTAGTACTATTAAGGACTACTCATTGAGTCCGGTTTGTCAGACAGCTACAAATCCATCTGGTGGTGATGTTGTATATTCCACATTTTTCTAATTTACCAAGAAGTAGATTGTGGTCTACTTTTTTAAGAGCCTTACTGAAATCTAAGTATACTATGTCCAATAGCATTTTGCCAGTCTATTGATTTAGTGACTTTATCAAAGAATGAAATGATTGGTTTGACATGGTCTGTTTTTAACAAACCCATCCTGACTACTATTTGCTTTATAACTTTAACTTAATTTGCTTCCAGTTGTTCACATATCTTTTTTATTATCTTTTCCAGGATCTTCCCAGGTATTGATATTAGACTGATTGATCTGTAGTTTCCTGGCTCTGTTTTTTAATCTTTCTTAAACATGGAAACTACATCAGCCCTTTTCCAATTTTCAGGTACTTCCCCGGTGCTCCAGAATTTTTGAAAGATATGGTACAGAGGTTCTGACATAACCTCTGCCAGCTCCTTCAGAACTCTGGGATGTTTTAATATGTTGAAAGAAACTTTTTAAATTATCTTTGACTTTGGTAGCAAGCTTTAGTTCAATCTGAGCCTTTGCTTTCCTGACTTCATCTTTGCATGTTCTGGCTATCTGCTGATAATCAGCCTTAATTATGTTTCCTTTTTTTCCTTTTTTTGTGTTTGTCCTTTTTGTCTTTCAATGTGTCAGAGAGATCTTTGTGCAGCCATCCTGGTTTCTTTTTGAATTTCTTGTTTTTCTTTTTCAGTGGTATTGTCCTGGACTGAGCTTTTATGATCGCATTTTTCAGAGTTTCCCATGCTTCTTGAGTTGTTTTCCCCTTTAGGATTTTCATTCATGGAATCTTTCCTACACTTTCTCTCAGTTTATTAAGATCAGCTCTT
This sequence comes from Hydrophis major, assembly GCA_033807585.1. NCBI lineage: Eukaryota > Metazoa > Chordata > Lepidosauria > Squamata > Elapidae > Hydrophis > Hydrophis major. The sequence goes on along the minus strand of CM066333.1, from coordinate 58,754,081 downwards.
TTAAAGTTTAAGATACTGAGTCAGGTCCCATAGATCCTTATAAGGATGCAGCCATTCTGGTGGTGAGGGGACCTGCTTTCTTTGTCTTGCTATCACTTTCCCTCAGTAAAAGTTTCCTTTTAATATACCAATTGTTTCAAGAGTTATACTTTCTTGAGCCATGGTGGTGCAGTGGTTAGAATACTGCAGACTACTTCTATTGACTGCTGGGTGCCTGCAATTTAGCAGATTGATTCTCACCAGGCTCAAGGTTGACTCAGGCTTCCATCCTTCTGAAGTGGGTAATATGAGGACCCCAAAAAATTTTTTTTTGGGGGGGCAATATGCTGATGTTGTAAACTGCTTAGAGAGAGTTGTAAAACACTATAAAGTGGTATATAAATTTAAGTGCTATTGCTATTGAGTGGAGAGGAGAGGCAAGGACTTACACACTGGTTGAATTATTTTCTATTGCTTCTGTTTGCATTATATTGAATTCTAGTATAACATGGTCACTTTCACCCAAGGTTCCAGCAACTTCTACTTCCTCTATTATTTCTTTTCCATGAGTAAGAATTAGGTCCAGTATAGCTTTACTTCTAGTTCCCCCCTCTAGCTTTTGGATGATAAAGTTTAGGAATCTGTTTGATCTCCTATTTGCTACCGAGTTGGTCTCCCAATTGATATCTGGATAGTTAAAGTCTCCCATTACTATTGTAGTATGCTTTCTAATACATTTGTTAAGTGGTTGGCAAAGAGTTCATCTATTTCTTCTGATTGATTGGGTGGCCTGTAATATACACTTATGGCCATGATCCCTGTAATCTGTGTGATGATGGAATGGGGTGGGATGCATAAGTTACCTCTTGGCATCTATGAAGAAATTCTCTGTCACATGCCAGGCCTTAACAGTGTCATATTGTAGATATTTTAAAAACCCAAATAAATATTGATGAATTATATTTCTTGCGTTTTTAAAATAAGCATTTATTGCACAAAATACTTCCTCAGGAAGATGGTGGACTGAAGATATGTCCATGAATACAGAGCTGTAGATTACAGCTACAAAAAAGAGCCAAAGAACAGATCAGCTTCTTTGACCCTTTGTGGAGAAAGGGAGGATGTGAGATCGCCCCTGTTGTTCTCCATACATTTGTTTCTTGTGAGAAGACTGCAAGGCAGCAGTTTTCACAGGGTGGAAAACTTGGATATGAGGAAATTTACCTTCTTTCCCCACCCGCAGACAGAAATTTGAAAGGACACAAAGTTTGTACTTCCTTTGCTAATGACTTTAGGAAAGTGCCTATTAACTGCTTTACAGAAGTTTAAATGATATAGTTGGAAACAGCCTGACTGCTTTCAATCCTTAATATAAGAAAAAGAAATCATATCTTTATAAACTATAAGGATTGAAAATAAAGAGCAAGAAGAAAGACAAGGTTTTAGCTACAGAAAGTTTTAAATGGATTAAGAGCCCAGAAAATGTGAAAATATTTGAGTTTAAATATTAACTTTGAAATTATTATTTTTTATTAAATAAATGCATTTTGATGAATTTTCAACATTGGAGTTATAAAAGATGACCATTTGTGTATTCTTCTAAACAATCTGTTCCCAGAATAAGATATTACATAAAAAGATTTGGAATAAAACTTATCTAACTTAAATATGGAGAACAATGTGGAAAAGAATTTCTTACTGGATAAACATATATTTCCCTCCCTATCTCTATCATATCTACTGCTATTATCTCTATCATCTATCTATCTATCTATCTATCTATCTATCTATCTATCTATCTATCTATCTATCTATCTATCTATCTATCCATCCATCCATCCATCCATCCATCCATCCATCCATCCATCTATCTATCTATCTATCTATCTATCTATCTATCTATCTATCTATCTATCTATCTATCTATCTATCTATCTATCTATCTATCATCTATATCTTTCATGTATCATCTATTTATCATTTCATGAAATTTTAAAAATTAAGAATAAAATTAAAATACCAATCCTAATGAGCAGTTGGGATAATTTCTTCTTGCTGTATTTACAAAAGAGGTTTGTTAAAGTTTTGAAGAAATTTGAGGCAAGAGTTAATAATTATTTACATTAATTAATGAAGAAGACTCATCTCATCTTCCTATATATCATATGAAAAAGCATTTACAATATGAAATAATAAAGGAAAAAGATAGAGGACAGTAAATAGAACATAAAGACAATAACTGTAGATCCAGTCTGGACTGGCAATTATGGGATCCTTAAAACATGTCTAACCCATGTCTATAGCTAAGCATAAGCATAGTTAAAACACTTTCTGTCTATTTATTTTGACTTTTGTTTTGCTTGATTTTTAACCACCTTTGGATGGTTTTGTTTACAATTCACTTGGGTGTCTTCTTTTGGTGAGATATTGGTTCCCAAATTGGTGCATTTTCTTGTTTATTTAAAATTTCTTCAATTCAACTAATATGTATGGTACCATATGGTACCTTATTGAAAGTTACAATTGAATCTGGTGAGAATTAGCATCCGCTTCAGTTAAGTTTATTTTGGCACCAAATTCAATAAAATATATGTCCATTTAATGATTGTCAGATGTGGAAAACCCAAATAATCAAAACTAATTAAACATTTTCCCAGTGTGTGTTTTTTTCGCCTTTTAATACAATGATTACTAAAACTTGGACATTTGAAGCAAAACCAATATAACAATTAAAAGTAATGACAATACCAGGACCACATACTTCTTTTATATAAGGATTTAATTCTACAGTTTTCTTTCCTTGTGACTAATAGAGCAAAATATAAGTAGATACTTGAGAATGTGGATATTAAACAGAACATTCATGGAGAAAATGTGATTTCAGAGGAAAAAAAATATTTCCCTCAAATTATTTTGATATGGATTTTTCCTTAATATAGTTTCCCTGAAAAATAAAAAGAAGAAATGGAAGCCCATATAAGCAAGATGATTTGGGATGACATTTGGATTATGAAATGGAAGTAGAGTTATGCTTTTAAAAATATATTATTATCTTTTTATACAGAAGAGTCAACTGTTGATCAAGGAACTACTGTTGAAATCAGGGGTGTCCAATCTTGGCAATTTTAAGACTTATGGACTTCAACTCCCAGAATTCCCCAGCCAGTCATGGAAGTTGAAGTCCACAAGTCTTAACATTGTCAGGGTTGGATATTCTTTGTTTAAATCATGACTGCAAAATGCTTCCATTGAAACCAGTTAAATGGAAACTGACAAACATATTAAAATGCACAGACATTCTCACAGGTTCTTTGCTTCTGAATAACTTCAATAATTGCTTCAAAGCCTGGTCTGAAATATCACTAAAATTTCTATTTCCCAGTAAAATGTTAATACTTTTTTTTTGATAATTTCTGCTGATGACCATTACTAGATCAATAATGTTCCTGATTGTTAAAAACAACCCTAAATTTGTGAAACATACAAAAGTTGATCCAGCATCTCTTTTCCTTCCTTTAAGAGTAGCACAGTAGCTTATCTTATGTCTGAAGCAGCACATAGTAGATGCAGATACTTCCCCAAAAGGCTACTTTGAAATATAATTAAAAAATCAAGCAGGGAAGATTTCCATTTGTTCTGTCTCACATCCAATATTCTAAAACATCAGAAAGCCTGTAGCATTTTTACAAATATACTTTTTGTTCTGTTCCTTAATTAGCATTCTTGAGATCCCCGCGCTTTGATTGGCTAAAGCGTGGGGCACTCTGATTGGTCAGGCGAGCCGCGCCGATTGGCTCGCTAAGAATCTCCCGCGATTGGTCTATTCGAATTGCGGGAGATTCAAAGTGGTGCCATTGGCCACGGCCACCGCGGCTAAAAGAATAAAAGCCGCGAACCTTTTGCGAAGAGCCAGTTCGGTTCCTACCTTAATAAAAGAGCATGATTTGAAGTCACCGACTCCTGGCATCATTTTCGAGGACACGACACTGGCGACGAAGGTGGGATCCAGACCCTGAACCGAACCACGTGTCCGACGGAAGCCAGACGAACCACCACGATGGCGAAAATCGCACCCCCCGCACCCTTCAACCCCGCCACCGAGGACTGGGAATCGTATTCCGACCGATTCCGCATGTTCCTCGAGTGCAGCAATCTGAAGGACGCCACCGGCCCCATGAAGCACGTCGTCTTCCTGACCCACTGCGGGACCGAGGTCTTCAAGATGGCCAAGGCACTTGCCAAACCCGCTGATGCGACCGCGATGGACTGGGACGTCCTCGAGCCAATACTTCGGCGGCACTACGCTCCAGAGGTACCCATCCTGATCCGACGCAACGAGTTCTACCGTCGGGACCAACGGTCGGGTGAGAGTTTCAGAGACTTCGTCGCCGAACTATGACGCCTAGGGGGGCTCTGCGAATTCGACAACCTGAACGACGCCCTGCGAGACAGAATCGTGCTCGGCTTGTGGGACCCCATCCTCCAGAGCCGGCTGATGGCCAAGGGCAACATCAGCCTAGCAGACACCCTCACTGCAGCCGCAGCCGCTGAAGCAACCCGAACATCCGCCGACCGCATGCGCAGACCGAACGCTGGGGACCGCAGCGGGAACAACAACCCTGCAAGGTCGGCCGAGGCCCAACCCGAGACGACCACCCACCAGGGCGATTTCCACTCGGCATCGGACACTTCCGATGACGAGGAGGACATTCATCGCCTCCAGACAGGCCGCGACCCATGGAACTGGCGGGGTCGTAAGTCGAGGACCAACTGTGCCGGTTATGGAGGCGACCACCCCAGGTCCGAATGCTGGTTTTTCGAGTCGATCTGCCGGCATTGTGACAAGAAGGGACACATCACCCGTGTCTGCCGCCTTAAAAAGAACCGCAGCCCGGCCCGATGGGACCAGAGCGACCGGAGGAGAGAGAGCACACTACCCCAGACCAGAGATCGCCCCTCGGACAACAGATGGGACTGGAACGGATGATCCCTATGAGGCAGCGATAACCGGCAAAGAGAGGAGACCCATCAGACAGTCACCATCGGCCACGCCATAACCAATGACGCCCGGAAGGTCTACGTGGAGGTAGGCATCGAGGGCCAGCCATGCAAAATGGAGGTGGACTCCGGGTCCTACTTCTCCATGATAGCATGGCATGAAATAAAGCGCTTGGTGCCTACCATCCAAAGGAGGAACCTAGACAGCCAGAGACTCATCGTAAAGGACTACCAGGGAAACCGCATCCCGGTAGTCGGAACCAAACACTTCAACATCACATATAAAGGGCACACCGAAAGGCTTCCCCTGACAATCATCGACCACGATCGCCCAAGCCTACTGGGACTGCAATGGTTCGCCCCGCTCGGCATCGCAGTCACGGGAGTCGACCACATCACCGACGACAGCTGGGAGCAACAACTGGCCCAGGAATTCCAAGAGGTCTTCGATGGAAACCTAGGCAAGTACCGAGGGCCCCTTATATCATTCAGCCTAGACCCAAACGTCCCCCCAAAATGCCTGAAACCAAGGCGGGTGCCATTCGCACTTAAACCCAAGATAGACGAGCAAATTGACAAGCTCGTCAAGCAAGGGGTCCTACAGCCAATAGACCACGCCCGGTGGGAGACCCCCATAGTCACCCCGATCAAGCCCGATGGGTCGGTGAGGATCTGTGGGGACTATAAGGCCACCCTAAATGGCGCGCTGCAACAAAGCGCCTACCCCATCCCAGTGGTGCAACACCTACTGCACTCACTGGGAGGGGGCAAGGTTTTCGCCAAGCTCGACCTCACCCAGGCATACCAACAGTTGCCAGTCGATGAGCAAACGGCAGAAGCGCAAACCATAGTCACCCACCGGGGAGCATTTAAATGCAACCGACTCCAATTCGGAGTCAGCGTGGCACCGGGAATATTCCAAAGCCTAATGGAAAGACTATTGCAAGGCATCAAGGGAGTGGTACCTTACTTCGACGACGTCCTAGTGTCGGCAACCAACCAAGCCGAACTAGAGGGTCGCCTAAGGGAGGTCCTAACCAAATTCAAAGAGACCGGGCTCAAAGTCAAGAGGGAGAAATGCCAATTATACACGGAATGGGTTGAATTCCTAGGATACCTCGTAGACAGTCACGGCATTCACCCCACAAACCAAAAAATCAAGGCCATCAAAGAAGCCCCCACACCCAAGTCGAAGACGGAACTACAGGCATTCCTGGGGCTACTTAACTTTTACAATGTTTTCCTGCCCCAAAAGACGACGGTGGCGGAGCCCTTGCATAGGCTCCTGGACAAGGTGGCGACTTGGACTTGGGGGAAACGCGAGCAAGCCGCTTTCCAAAGAACAAAGGACCTCCTCACTTCGGATGCCGTCCTTATACAGTATAACGAGACTCTACCTCTGGCCGTCACATGCGACGCATCACCCTTCGGCGTCGGCACTGTCCTCAGCCATACCCTCCCCGACGGAAAAGAAGCGCCCATCGCGTTCTTTTCAAGGACCCTCACCAAACCGGAGCGGAACTATAGCCAGCTGGACAAAGAGGCTCTGGCTATCGTTGCCGCCATAAAAAGATTCCACGAGTACCTCTACGGCCGAACATTCACCATCATAACCGACCACAAGCCGCTGCTGGGAATCCTTGCAGGAAACCGGGCCACCCCGAACATCCTGTCTCCCCGAATGACAAGGTGGTCCGAGTTCCTGGCAGCCTACAACTATGGACTCATACACAGACCGGGTAAGACGATCTCCCATGCAGACGCCTTAAGCCGCTCGCCGCTACCGGAACCTGACACCAACCCAGCACCCACGACGACCACCCTCAGCATAGAGACTCTACCCAACCTGCCCATAACCGCGTCAGACATTGCCCGAGAGACTAATAAAGACTAACGTCTGGCGCGGGTGTTGCATTGGATAGAGAAAGGGTGGCCGGAAAGAGACAACGACGAGTCCGTCAAAACATTCCGAAACCGGCAAATGGAACTCTCGTTATTAAAAGGGTGCATACTATGGGGGGATATGGTGGTCATTCCAGAAAAACTACAAGGGAAGGTTCTGGAACTACTACACGAGGGACACCCTGGCATCGTTAGGACTAAAGCCCTGGCCAGAAGTTACACTTGGTGGCCAGGGATGGACAAACAAATTGAGACCTGGGTAGCAAGGTGCCAACGATGCCAGGAAACTAGGCCAAGCCCACCCACAGCACCCGTCCTAGAGTGGGAAACCCCAAGGGGACCTTGGTCTAGGATCCATATAGACTTCGCCGGGCCCACAAAAGGACACACCTTCCTTATAACAGTAGACGCTTACTCCAACTGGCTGGAGGTAAGCAACATGAAAACAACAACCACGGAGGCCGTCATCAAGGAACTCTGCAAATTCTTTGCAATGCACGGCCTCCCAGACATCGTCGTTTCCGACAACGGGCCCCAATTCACCTCGCTGGAATTCGAAAAATTCCTAGCGGAAAGGGGCATCCACCACGCGCTGACAGCACCGGCGCACCCGGCGGCGAACGGTAGGGCGGAACAGATGGTGCAATTCACTAAGAAAACCATCCAGAAAATAGACCACGGGGAGATCCAGGAAAAAATAAACAAACTACTCTTCACCCAACACATAACCCCAAATACCACAACGAATAAGAGCCCAGCCGAACTATTAATGGGGAGGAAATTAAGGTCCCCACTCGACAGGTTACACCCCATGTATAACCCGGAGAAGCCCCCAGACTCAAACAGCAAACACCAAACTTTCGCACCAGGCGACCCCGTATACGCAAGAAACCTGACGGGAGACCCACTATGGGTACCGGCCGTCATCACACAAATAACAGGCCCACACTCATACCGGCTACAAACAGCAGACGGACTAGCGTGGAAATGCCACATCGACCAATTAAGGTCGAGGACTACCAACCAAGAGACCACCGACGCACAAACAGGCGAAACCAACCCCCACAACACAAACCAAGGGGGGAGGGAATACCCAGGGGACCAAAACCAAAGAAGAATAAACCAGCCATACTTACCAGAAAGCAGCCAGCACGACCCCTCGCCAGGAAGAGACAGCCAGGCCAGCTCGACCGACCCGGGGAGACGGAGCGGGAGCGGCGAAACCCGCATTTCAACCAACCCGGGAGGCGCAGGAGGGAGCTACGGAGAGCGGCCCGGCCCGACTGACCAGCCGGTTCCCACGACGGCATCAGGAGCAACAGAGATCCCGACCGAACCTACCAGGATCCAACCTACGACTGAGGTGCACAGGTCCAGTAGGCTCAGACGGAGCCCCGCCTACCTACGTGACTACGCGACGTAAGGACCAAACCAAGAGGGGAGGGGTGTTCTGTCCCTTAATTAGCATTCTTGAGATCCCCGCGCTTTGATTGGCTAAAGCTTGGGGCACTCTGATTGGTCAGGCGAGCCGCGCCGATTGGCTCGCTAAGAATCTCCCGCGATTGGTCTATTCGAATCGCGGGAGATTCAAAGCGGTGCCATTGGCCGCGGCCGCCGCAGCTAAAAGAATAAAAGCCGTGAACCTTTTGCAAAGCGCCAGTTCGGTTCCTACTTTAATAAAAGAGCATGATTTGAAGTCACCGACTCCTGGCATCATTTTCGAGGACACGACACTTTTCATTTAAACAAACTGTGATAAGAAAGGATTTGATATATATTTACTATGATTTAAAAGTACAGGGTAGGATAGCTGTATGTTAAATTATGCAAATATAATCTAACAAAAACAATAGTTTAAATTTCTGTTAGTAGAAATAGCTTAATTGCTATTGAAATTTCTGTGCTTTTCTTTTTCCTTTTTTCAATTTATTTGGCACAGCGTTTGCTGTCAAAGGGCCCTTGCCTAATCTTATTCTGCTTTTGCTACTCCTGTACTGCTGAGCCAATATCCAAGGCCAGCAACAAGTTAATGATAACCAAAGACTGGCTCCTTCACTCAGATCATCAACCAGCAATTTGGCAGTTTGAGTCTCACCGGCTCAAGGTTAACTCAGCCTTCCATCCTTCCGAGATTGGTAAAATGAGGATCCAGATTATTGGGGGCAATGGACGACTCTGTAAATCGCTTAGAGAGAGCTGTAAAGAAATCAGGTGGAAAAGTGAGCAAGTCAGCCTATCCTTTGCAGTCAAATAGGCCACCTGCTCAAATCCTTTTATCATGGTTTACCAGGTAGTTATATTCTCTGATAGTCAACAATTGCTGTTGTTTCCTTTTATAATCCATGAGCTATCCTTAATTTAGAATGCTATGCTCCACCCAACCACTGCACCTCTCAATAAGCATACTTTTAGTTTCTGTCTAGGCTGGCTGCTCCTTTGGTTTTCCACTCACTGTCCACCCTACTTTTTCTGTTTTTAAAAATATGTTTAAGTCACAATATTCTGCTACATTATTTCTATGGAACTGAACTATTGGTTCTTTCTTGCTATAAGATTACAATGGACCTACAAAAAGATTAGCTAAAAAAAAGGTCAAAATAATTATAGGAGAATTGGAGGATGGCAGGATAGAAGGATGGATGGAGTCTGTATTAGTGTCAAAAAAGATAATTTGGGGATGGGATATGAAGGCATTCTTGTGTGCAACCATCTATGAAAATAAAGCAGTGACATGAAGAGTAGTGGGAAGGGAACAGTAACATAAACACAAATGGCAGTAGAATAATTCACACAGAAACCAGCAAATTAGGCTTCTCTTCCCTGCACAGATGGAAAAAGCAAGAAGCAGGGCAATGACCAAATGGACTAGCCATGAGCTGAACTGGACCAGTCCCTTTGTCAGTAAATTCACACCTGGACTGCATATTCTCAGGTTGGTTTAAGAAATGAAAGAAGTAGCAGAAGAGACAAACAGAACTGCCTGGAACTTTGCAGCATGCTTTCTTTCTACCTGAACTTCCTAAAAGGATGGAAACACAAATAAGAATATATCTAGAAAATGAAAGACAAAGAAAAATCAAGGAAGTCACAGAAATTGTAGGGACTATATCAGAAAGACTAAAGTAGAGTTGAGATGAGATGACCAAAACAATAAAAATTGCTCTGATTTCTCTCTCTCATGAGAAATAAAAGGAAATGTTACAAGTATGTTGGGATGAAAAATATAATGGGCACATCTGATGGTGAGAAGGCAGAATGTCTTATGTCTTATTTTATGTCTCAGGACAGAAAAGAAGAAGGTAAAAGGACATTTAGCTATTCAAATTAATTCAAGTTTTGAGGACCAGATGAATTACATTGGAGGTTATTGGAGATATTAGTGGAGGTGATTGTAGAACCATTGACTGTTATCTTTGAGAATTTATGGACTACTGGCTATGTCCCCAGGGACTGGAGGAGGACATATCTTCCTAACTTCAAAAAGGAAAAGAGGATCTGGGAAATAGCAAGCCTGTCAGTTTGCTGTTTATTGGCATGTTGAGATTATGAAGCAATAAATTTCTTAGCACTAAGATGGAATGCAACAACTAACAATAATCAGTACAAGTGAAATGTGTTACAAATAAATCCTCCTCCTCCTCCTCCTCTTCTTCTCCTCCTCCTCCTCCTCCTCCTCCTCCTCCTCCTCCTCCTCCTCCTCCTCCTCCTCCTCCTCCTCCTCCTCCTCCTCCTCCTCCTAGATTCATAACTGGATGAAAGACACTGGAGTATGTTCATAAGTATGTTCATAAAAGGCTCAATATCCAAAACATGCCACATTGTATTCTATGCTATTTACCTTTTACATCAACATAAATTATCTTGATGAAGAGCTTTAGACAGTGATATTTGGAGAATATGTAGAATAATATAAGAATATGAAAGGAGAAACAGAAATTGAACCCTTAACAAGGATCAAGAAAGGCTTGAAGAAACTTAATTGGAATGAAATTTATCAGGGAAAATATCTGGGAATAAGAAAGTAAATGCATAGCAGAAATGAGTAAATTGACATCAGCAATTAGAGAACAAGAGGATAAAGAATATTACAAAATCTGGGAAGTAAAATGTGTTATAAAAAATGGTTAGATAAGAAAACAGAGAAGTAAAATGTGTTATAAAAAAGGAATGGCATAATATGCAAGATAATATAATGTAATGATATTATATAATTGAATACAATGAAATGAATTGTATGTTCTCAGATTGGTTAAAACTGAGATCTGCTGGATAAGAACTATGTGAAATTGTAGTTGAGTCTAATAATTATATAATAATAATATAATACAATATAATATGTATAGTTGACTTATGTAATATGAATGTATGTTTGGAAAGGTAAGACTGCTGATATTATGACATTGCACAAAAGAAATGTACCAACCGAAACGCTATATTTTGGAAGATGGTTTTATGTTGATGTTTTATGTTTGTGTTTGTGAGTGTTTGTCTTTAAAAAAATAAAAAACTTTTTAAAAAAGAAAGTAAATGCATAAACATAGGTCCATATGAAAGCAAAAGCAATAGCACTTGCGATTATATATGCTTCATAGTGCTTTACAACCCTCTCTAAGTGGTTTACAGAATCACCATATTGCTCCCAACAATCTTGGTCTTCATTTTACTGACTTCAGAAGGATGGAGCCCTGAATAAACTTTGAGCCTATCAGAATTGAACTCCTGGTAATTGGCAGAATAAGGTTGCAATACTGCATTAACAATTAACCACTGTGTCACCACAGCTCTAAAAGAGGCCATACTTCACAGTTGTATTTGTAAAATTGATCGAGGTGTTCTAGTATATCAGAAGCAGAACATGAAAAAACAATAATGTCAATGCTATAAAGGTAAAATGTTATTTGGAGATCTTCAGGCAAAAAACTGTATAATAAAATCCTTTAGCAGAGGCTGAAATGATTGGGGCATTGGACTAGATGACCTCTGCGATACCTTCAATTCTAGAGAATAGAATAGAATAGAATGACAGAGTTAGAAGGGACATTGGCAGTCTTCTACTCCAACTCCTGCCTAGGCAGGAAACCCTACACCATTCAGACAAATGGTTATCTAACATCTTTTTAAAAACTTCCAGTGTTGGAACATTTACAACTTCTGGAGGCAAGTTGTTCCCCTGATTAATTGTTCTAACTGTCAGGAAATTTCTCCTTAGTTCCAAGTTGCTTCTTTCCTTGATTAGTTTCCACCCATTGCTTCTTGTTTCTTGACACACACACACCCAAACATAATATGCACATGTGTGTATTTGTATGTGTTTGTGTGCTTGTATATAGACATGTATTTCTATGTGAAATGTAGCAGAAAGTCTTGTCAAAAGCCTATCATAAGAATTGTGGACAGATTGGTTCCCCTCTTGCATATCTCTTTGGGACTTGGAACTTAATGCATTGTGTGAAACCAGCCAACTGTAATTGATTCAAAAGTCTATTATTTAAGCACACTCTGGCTTAGCAGAACATGAAAATTCAAACCAAGTAAATATAATACAATTGCACTGTATATTTTATTTTGTTTATTTCAAAATATTTACACTGACCTGTTTGGTTCCCACTAGATCATACTGGTTTTCCTTGTCATTTTATAAACTACCACCCAGGAGCTTAAATTATAAAAGGAATAATTCTTTAAGATAAGTTAAAAAGAAACAAAAGACATTCACAACTTAATATTTTTTGGCTCACTGCACAGTCCTTAGTGATGAGGCTAGCAGGAAACATAGGGAAAATAATACAAGGAAACCTTTTCATCAACACCCATCCCCAAAGCTACGTCTCACAGGTCTTTGTTTGGCTTTTTGAGGTAGACTCCTAACAACCCAGCCAATGTGGGAATTACTGATCAACCACTCAGCCAAATAATATTTTTATCATATTGACATAAGTATGCTAAGAACTGCCAAGCACACTTCAATTAAAATATAATTTTCCTTTTTCAGGAACTGGATGTTTATACGTAAGTTTCCTATCTCAGCATACCACAGGCTTCATAGCAATCTCCTTTTTCTCCTTCTCTTCTTTATTCCTTTGAATTAATAAATACTTAACACTATGATTCATCCAATAGCATTTACTACATCATTAACTTATACTGCTCGTACAAAATATCCATTTATACTGAAGATAATAGTCGATCAGTTTTAGCAGTTTGAAAAAAATGGGGATGAAGTAAGTGAGTAGAAAGTAGAAGATTGGCAAAGATGCTGATTACTTTTGCAATCTCAAAGTGAATGAACCTTAACTTTAAAATATTTATAATGATTCTTCTAATTAGAAAGGAAATATAAAAATGATTCCAATTAACCTTAAGGGGTGTAAATCATTTTGTGTTCTTTGTTTAGATAGGAAATTACATGATAGGAGGGAGGCAGGATATCCTGTTCATCATACTTTCCTCTACAGTTATAAGCCCTAAATTTCTCACTTCTAAAAAAGCCTCTGTTGAAACAGAAGGAGTTTTTTCTGTAAGAAATACTAAGTTGGGTTCTATAATACCAGAGCAAGGAAATGGTAGACTAGTTTGCTAGTGACTATTTATTGATATATTCATATAAGCAAAATTATATAGCCACCCATCTCATGGCAGTGATTTTGGAATTCCAATTAGAAATATTATAATATTGTAGTCTACCTTTATTTTTTTAATTAATCAACCTGATCATAATAGTAAAGTAGGATTTTTTTTATTATGACTGGGTCCATGTGGCTCTTCTCAATCACAGCCAGCAAATTCTAAGAGTAATTCCTTCTCTTCAACAAGCATCACCTATTTTATTACCTATCTAGTCATCTGGGGCTTTTATAAATACTGGTTGAATATCTTTCTGAAATTCCCATAATAATGCTGCATACATTTCATTTCATACCAATTAAGCCAACTTTTATAGACTACTAATCTTCCTTTCTCCTCCTGTACTTAATGTAAGAAAATTTGTTTTATAATGAATCCAAAGACATTCCAATTCTTGTGTGCTTATGCATTTCTTGTGCTCAATCCCGAACAACCAGCAACATTTAATTAAGAAAGAGACATCATTACATACAACTCTATTCTATTTAAATTCGATATTAGTATTCTTTCCAGATGTGACTGTTAATACAAATTTTTACCAAATTCTACTCTTACATCTATACTAATCACAATTTTCATTTTATATTGCTAATATATTTGAATCTGTTTGCTGAAATTTCTATGCTAGACAGTAGTATGAATTGAAGTTCTGTTTTAATTAATATTGCTCTAATATCAACATCAGAACAGACTGAACAATTTATGATCTGGAATGATTTAGACCAGGCCTGAAGCAACCTGTCAGTCTTTTGATTAATCTTGAGGTTTATGCAGACTATAGCTATAATGCATATGAAGAACCATCACTATATCTGTGTTATTTAGGTAGTTCTAGATTTATTTATTAAACAAAAATAAATAAAACAAGATAGTTTTAGATGTCATAGTTATGCCACTGACACCCAGAGAAGGCTTATGCTAACTGAAATGTTGATTTTTTTTTCAGCTGCTGCACACACTGAAGATTTATTTGAGGCCCCTTAAGCTTCAGAATTTTTGACTATCCTCAGTATCCAGGACAATTAGACATCATGACATTTTGAAGAAAGTAAAATGGGCCTAATGAGAAGCCAATTGTCAGGATTTGATTGAAATACTAATTTATTCCAATCAGTATGTTTCCCTTCCAAAATTTGGATGATCTTCATGACTTAGATTTTGAACATCCCTTAGAAAGTTGGTGGTACCAATCCCTGGGGGATGGTGGGATGCCTTAGGAGGGCGCTAAGAGACAATAGGACCGGCAGGGGGGCGCTAAGAGGCAGCAGGGGGGTCCTGGAGGTGGGCCCCTTGCAGGGCGCAATTCAGGGGTGGGATTCTACTGGTTCATTACTGTTCCTGGTAGTTTGGAGAACCGGAAAAACGGGCTCCTGGCTGGCCTTGCTCCTATCCGCCCGCTTCTCCATTCCCTGCCTAGTCAGTCCTTATTGCACATGCGTGACATCACACACTTTGCACAACAATTGATGATGGCCACAGCGGCACATTGGAGAAACAGAGCAAGCAAAGCTGGAAGTTGGCAATTTTTGCTGCAGAAAGCATCCAGATGCCATGTTTTTTTTTTTGTGTGTGCAGCTGGAGTCCAGCCACACCAAAAAAACCCACGTGGTATCTGGAGGTTTTTTGCAGTGAAAATTACTGACCTCCATCTTTGCTCTGCTTCTCCAGTGTGCTGCCACCGCTGTGTTCTAGGCATCGGCCATGCCGGCTTGCCCCATTGACTGCTGCACTATTCCACTCGGACTTGCTTGGGCAAGTCCCTCTGGTGCAGCAGGCTCAATGGGGTGGACCTGCAGGGCCAGCGCCTAGAATGTGGCCACAGTGGTTTGTTGGAGAAGTAGAGCAACAGCAAAAACATGCAGCAGCTGCAGGCATTTGCGACAAGGGCGACGTGGGCTGGCAGGGAGCCCAGCGACAACAATGGCTCAACCCTGGCTTTCCTTCCCGGGCAGCCAGCCATAGGAGGAAAGTAAAGTCATGGGCATGGGATGACAAAAGAGGTGGTCGTGGGGGAGGAAATAGGGAGATTAAGGGCCGGGGCCTCTGAAAGGGGAAACGGGGTGATGCAGGATTAGCCCAGGCCTTTGACAGATTAGGCCCCACCTGCATGGGCAGAAAATAGGTAGATAGGTTAAGGAAGGGATAGAAAGAGTGGGAAAGATAGAGAGGGAAGGAAAGAAAGAGAGAGAATGAGAGAGAAGAGGGAGAGAGAAAGAGAGGGAAAGAGAGAAGGAACAGATAAGAAAGGAAAGAAAGAAAAAGGGAGAAAAGAAGAAAAGAGGGGGGATGGAAGGAAGGGACAGAAAGAAAGAGAGAGAGAGAAAGAGATAGAAAAGAGAGAGAGAAAGAGAGAGGGAATGAGAGAGAGAGTGAAAGAAAGAGGGAGGAGAAAGTGAATGGATATGGAGGGAGGGAGGGAGAGAGAGAAAGAGAAAAAAGGGAAAGAGGGAAAAAGAGAAAGAGAGAAGGAAGGGACAAGAAAGAAAAGAAAAAGAAAAGGAAAGAAAAAGGGATAAAGGAAGAAAAAGGATAGACAAAGAGGGAGGATAGAAAGAAGGGACAGAAAGAAAGAGAAAGAAAGGAAAAAGAAAGAAAGAAAGAAAGAAAGAAAGAAAGAAAGAAAGAAAGAAAGAAAGAAAGAAAGAAAGAAAGAAAGAAAGAAAGAAAGGGAGGGAGGAGAAAGCAAATGAGATATTTAGTCCACCTGCTCCAGCAGGGTTAGAAAAATGTGTGTATGTTTACGTGTGTGTGCGTGCCTGCACATCGCGGTCAAAACTCCAAAACAGGTCAAGTAGCTCTGAGGAGGTCAGTCATAAATGAGAACACTTACTAAGCAACCAGCCATTAAGTGAGGACCACTTATATTTGGTTTGCCAGTCACCTGGCCATGCTCACCCAGTCACATGACCGGTAAGCCACACCCACAAATTAGACCATGCCCACAGAACCAGTTGTTAAGAAATTTGAATCCCACCCCTGGGTGGGGGGCACTGAAGATGAGTTTGTAGCACCAAGGGGGCAGTAGACTGAAAAAGTTTGGGAACCACTGCCTTAGAATATTCAACATTTGGCAGTCCAAGCTGGGTTTTTTTGTGACTGAAGCACAATTTATGTAGAAAAACTTGAGTATTTTAAAAAAATATTATTCTGTATCATTCTTTGAGTTTTATGTCTGGTTCTTAAAATCATTCAAGTTTTTTTTTAAGACTTAAGGGTCAAATACACACACACACACACACACAAATCAACTGAAAATAGCATCAATTGCTCAAAGATAATTTTTCCATGAAATGGCAATCATGGCAAGTCAAAGTAAATTAAATCTAGTTTATTTTTAAATAAGGATTTTGTTAAAGTTCTTATGGTTGCCTTGAAAATTCTCAAGGTTAGGAAGTGCTAGCCATTTTGTCCCAAGATAAATTTTGAAATCCTTCCACAAGATAACATACAAAATCAAAATGTACTTCCTTTCCATTTATGGATCTATTAACACTGAAATATTGCAAAAATAGTTGAGAGCTATTGTACATATAATGTCTGATTATATGCATGTTTCATTCACTCTTCATTGTCTCTTTCTTTCAACTCTTACAATACATGTATGATACACTTGGAGAAAGTAATATATGTGGTTCCATTTTCCATTTCCATGTATCTCCTCAGAAGTAAACTCCTCATTACTCAGAAGTTACTCCTCATTACTCCTCAGAAGTTCCTCATTACTTAATCTCAGAAAATTGGAGAATATTTTAAAGATCTGGTGAAAAGTGTTCTTCTGAATTATAAGATCTATGTTTCAACAGGGAAATGGCAATAGAAAAGATAATATAAACATATAACTAAATATAAGAAAAAGAAAAGTTGAGTCTGAAAATGGACTGTATCTAGCTGTGGGTTGTGGGAAATAAGTAAAAAAAGATTTCCCTGAGGTATTCCTCTTTGAAATGCAGGTGAAGAGTTGCTTGCAATGGTGCTGACTTTCCATTCTAAGCACATCTTTCCTATCACATGACAATAAACCATGCTTTGCATATTTTCTCTATCTTGTTTGTTAAGTTCTGCGCATGGACGCAAGGAATGGAGACGAGGCAGTGAACAGTGAACTTCAACTCTTTATTAATCATTCTGAACAGAGCAAAACCCTAGGGCAGCAGCAGCCCTTTTATAGGGCAGGCTGCTGACCTATTAGCCAATGAGAAACATGGAAGTGTTAAACCCCTGAACCAATGAGAGTGGCTCGTTAACAGCCAATCAGATTCCCCAGAACGGACCAATCCGGATATCGCTATTTTCGGCCAATCAGAAGTGCAGGATTGGAACCCTGCTTTTTCTTAGGGTTTGTAAAAACTTTATTTAAGCACTTTTATTAGTTCATAACACCCCTTCCCCCCGGGTTCCGTTTGAGGGGTGCGGTGATGTAATCCCTAAGATATGTAGGTTGTTTTAACTATCTATTTGATTTGCGCTGTCCCACCGGTTCCTGTCTGTAGTCCAGTTTCAGCGGGACGTTTTTGGACATATCTGGTACAGGCGGTTCTGCATCCTCACTGGACGACTCGGTGCCACTAATGCTGTTGTTGTTGTCCTCCGATCTTTGCGGGCTTGCCTCCGTTGAGGTATTCATCTGTGGCGAGGAGACTCCCCTCCCTGATTCTTCTTCATTTATCGCGCCCGATTGCTAACTTCCTTCGTTTCTGCTTTCCGCCATCTTGAATTCAGTTTCTTAGACATCCCCTCCCCCCTCAGTTTGGGAGTCACAGGAGTCACGAGAACTGGGTTGCAGCCTAGAGCGAAGCTGATCTATATGGTATTTCCATATTTTTCTATCGCAGGTTTGCACACGGTACGATCTGGGCCCGGTGGTTTGAATTATGGTTGCTTCGACCCATAATAGTTCGCCGGAGAGGTTTTTGGTGAAAACTAAGTCACCTACCTTGAACTCGTGGCATTTTCCAGTAGATCCACAGGGTTTCTCTGGCTCGTAGGATGGGTGAAGCCGGTCGAGGTGGGAACAGAGCTTGCGTCCCATCAACAGTTCAGCTGGGGTCTTGTTGGTGATGCTGTGCAGAGTGATGTGTTGGAGTAGGAGTATTCTGTTTATTTTGTCGTCAATGTCCCCATAGTCCATTTTGTGGAGAGTTTTTTTGACAAATTGTACCATGCGCTTGGCCCTGCCATTAGCCGCAGGGTGTACCGGCGAAGTTAGCGCATGGCGGATACCCCGGTCCGCTAAGTATTGTTCAAACGCCAGGGCGGTGAACTGGGGTCCGTTGTCGGAGACCAGAACGTCTGGCAGCCTGTGCATTGCGAATAGCCTATTCAATTTTCGGATGACGGACTCGGTTGTAGTATTCTTCATTTCGTGGATCTTGAGCCAGTTGGAATAGGCATCCACTGTTAGGAGGAACGTATGTCCTTTAGAAGGTCCTGCAAAGTCAATGTGGATGTGGGACCACGGCCCCCGGGGGGTTTCCCATTCTGTTGGAGTTGCTCTAGGTGGGGCACTGCTGACTTCTTGGCACTTTAAACAAATCTTTACCCAGGCTTTGATCTGTTTGTCGATGTCCAGCCACCACACGTAGCTTCGTGCAAGCGCTTTCATACACACAATGCCGGGGTGACCGTCATGCAATGTTTTCAATACTGCTTGTTGTAACCGCTCTGGGACGACGACTCTATCTCCCCATAGGATGCAGCCTTTTTGCGAAAAAAGTTCTGTTTGCCAGTTTCTGAAAGGGGTGAAGTCATCAGGGGTTTGTTCTATTGGCCATCCTCGTTCGACCCAGCTAAGAACGAGCGATAAGACAGGATCTCATTTTGTTTCGATTGCAATGTCTCTGACTGTTAGCAGTGGTGAATGTAGCGTTTCAATCTGGAGTGTCGTAAGGGTTGGAGCTGGGTCGTCGACGGTTTCCAGAAATGGGGCATGGCTCAATGCATCAGCGTGAGAAATGGCTTTCCTCGGGCAGCTAAAAACTCTGACCAGCGAGTCATTCTAGGTGACAATATGTAGGAGGTTAGCTTGTCTCCCGCTATAATCCCTAACAAAGGTTTGTGGTTGGTAACAATAGTAAAAACTCGTCCATGCGAGTTCATGAAATCATTTCACAGCAGATACAACAGCAAGAGCCTCTTTGTCGATTTGGCTATAGTTACGTTCAGACTTTGATTGGGTCATTGAAAAATAGGCAATAGGGGCCTCACTACCATTTGGTAACACATGACTCAAAATGGCTCCTACTCCAAACGGTGACGCGTCACATGTAATTGTTAAAGGCAGAGTCTCGTTATACTGCATTAAAACAGCATCGGAGGTTAGTAAGTTTTTCACTTGTCAGAATGCGTGCTCCTCGCGGTGTCCCCAGACCCAGGTTGCTTTTTTGTTGAGAAGTCTTTGTAGGGGCTCAGCTACGGTCGCTTTCTGGGGCAAGAAGATGTTGTAAAAGTTAATGAGCCCCAGGAAAGCTTGGAGATCAGTCTTATTTTTGGGTCTTGGGGCGTTTTTGATTGCCCTTAGTTTGCCATTAGTGGGGTGAATGCCTTGTTTATTGATTAGGTACCCCAGGAACTCTACTTTATTTGTACACAGTTGACATTTATTTTTTTTAACCTAAAGGCCAGAGTCTTTAAATTTCTGGAGAACCATTTTAAGACACTTTTCTAGTATTTCTCTATTGGGGGCAGCAATTAAAACGTCATCAAAGTATGGCACGACCCCCTTGATCCCTTGCAATAGTCTCTCCATTAGACTTTGAAAAATCCCTGGGGCTGTGCTCACTCCGAATTGGAGTCGGTTGCACTTAAAGTTGCCTTGGTGTGTAACGATCGTCTGTGCCTCTGCGGTTTTTTTATCTACAGGCAGTTGTTGGTACGCCTGTGCTAAATCCAATTTAGCGAAGACTTTTCCGCCCCCCCCCAGGGAATGTAAAAGGTGTTGTACCACCAGCACCGGGTAAGCGTTCTGTTGAAGGGCGTGATTAAGGGTGGCCCGGTAGTCCCCACAAATCCTTAACGATCCATCCGGTTTGATGGGTGTTACAATTGGGGTTTCCCAACGAGTGTGGTCAGTTGGTTCTAAAACACCCTGGGCTATTAATTTATCGAGCTGCTCATCAATTTTTGGTTTAAGGGCAAAAGGTACCCAACGAGGCTTAAGGCGGATAGGGGCTACTTCAGGGTTAAGGTTAAATGATATCGGGGTCCCCTTGTACTCGCCTAGTTTGTCTGCAAAGATGTCCTGGAATTCCTGGACAATGGCCTCCTCTCAGTCATTGCTTCTGGTTTGGTGAATGCCGGCTACCTCGATCCTGAGTGGGGCGAACCATTGAAGGCCTAACAAGCTAGGTTGGTCACGGTCGACGACGGTCAGTGGTAATGACGCAGTACGATTTTTGAATGATACCTGGACTTGGCTGGATCCAACGACCGGAATTCAGTTCCCTTGATAATCTTTGAATATGATTCTTTGGGCTCTGAGGTCTTGATGCCAGACGGCAGGGATTAATTGTTTAAGGGTCTTCCAGGGAACCATTGAGAGGGACGATCCTGAATCGACTTCCATCACGCAAGGCTGGTTTTCGATGGCGACCTTCACTCGGATCTTATTTGCATCTAGCGATGAGGCGTGACCGATTGTAATGGTTTGGTGTGCCTCTTCTCATCTCGTTGAAATGGCCAGTGTTTTATTTCTGTAGGAGTGGTTGTTCCATTGGTGGTTCAAATGTTCCCGACTCACAGGACGATTCCCTGTGGTCTGGCGGTAGTTGTTTCCCCTCTGAAGTGGACTGGATCCTTGCTTGCTTCTACAGACCTTCCCGATGTGGCCTCTTTTCCCACAGAAATGGCAGAGCATGTCAAGGAATTTGCATCTGATCGTGGGTGGTTTGCCCCACAACCCGCGCATTGGTGTGGTAGTCTTTGATTCCGCTGATGGCTTTGGTCATGTTCAGACCGGAGCCGGTTGACCTCCTCATCATCACTTTCTGATGGCGATTCGAGGTCCTCGTGGTGGGTCACTGTTGTGTGCCTCTCTAGGCGAGGTGAGGTATCACTGGCAAGTTGATGGAGCAGTGCGTTGGTGTGGCCCATTCGGGTGGCCGACTTCCTGGTTGCTTCTGCTGCAGTAGCATCCTTGATGACATCAGCAAGGTCGATGTCCCCTTTGGCCATGATCTTGCTCAGCGTCGTGTGGTCTTCTAACCCCAGAATTATTCGGTCTCTCAGAGCTTCTTCGAGGTCTGTAAACCCATAGAGGCCTCCAGGTTCCGGAGATCCGTGATGAAATCTGCAACGCTCTCTCCTTTCCACTGGTCCCTCTGGTAAAATTCATGTCTTCGGACAAGCGTTGGTACAGTGGGTGCATAGTGGGCCCGTAGAAGGGGTGCGAGGATGTCCCAGTCCATGGTTTTCACCTCAGCCGGTTTCGCTAGTGCCTTGGCCATCTTAAAGATGGCAGGCCCGCAATGGGTCAGGAACACTGCTCGCTTTTTTCCCGTAGTGGCATCCTTCAAGTTGTTGGTCTCCAGAAACATCTGGAACCAGTCTATGTACGAGTCCCAGTCTTCTTGTGCCGGGTCAAATGGAGCGGGTGGTATGGCACCGTCGGACATGGTTCCATTGTCGATGCGCCTTCAGCCACGTGCTCTGTTTGGTGCTCTGTAGTGTTCAGTCAACTCTGATGTCTCCGTATCCCATCCTTGTCGCCAGTGTTAAGTTCTGCGCATGGACGCAAGGAATGGAGACGAGGCAGTAAACAGTGAACTTCAACTCTTTATTAATCATTCTGAACAGAGCAAAAAGCCTAGGGCAGCAGCAGCCCTTTTATAGGGCAGGCTGCTGACCTATTAGCCAATGAGAAACATGGAAGTGTTAAACCCTTGAACCAATGAGAATGGCTCGTTAACAGCCAATCAGATTCCCCAGAACGGACCAATCCGATATCGCTATTTTCAGCCAATCAGAAGTGCAGGATTAGAACCCTGCTTTTTCTTAAGGTTTGTTAAAACTTTATTTAAGCGCTTTTATTAGTTCATAACATTGTTTACCTTTTGTTGGCTAAACAGTGACTTCAATTTAATAAGAATAGAGTGAGATTTGGTAGATTTAATTTTTAATATGTTTGAGGTTGCTATAAGATTGTGATGAAGCAATTAGGTACATACAGAACAGTATTATTGTAAATATGAATGTACTTTAAAATGCTGCTAAAATGAAACTTTTGTTCAGTCACTGTTTCTTTATGTAAGTATTTTGATTCCTCTTTTTATTAAAAATGATTCTATTTTATTAATAATGACAATAATTTAACGTGAGATTTAAAATAATAAGATTCAATCAAAATAAAAAGTAAATGGATTTACATTATGGTTATTCTTATCATCTTTTCACTTAGGCAAATTCTTTATTGAAGAATGTAGCTTTTTGTCTTTTGAACTGAGGCTCCATTGTTAAGAAGCACATATGGAAATTACAGAGATTAGCATTCCTTTCTTATTGTCAGTCTGCCCTAAGTATCATATCGTTACATCTTGAATTGTAGGAATCTAATGTCACTTTTTATCTTTCATAAGTTTATTATGGTAAAAAAAACCTATATCATTTGTGTAATATGAAATCTAGTCCTAACTGACTTATAATAGAATTCTCTTGTTTACAGTGGAAAGACAGTGTGGTGTTGTGATTAAGGCACAAGGATAGACATTGGGATACTGTGTGTTCATGTCTCACCATAGGCACAAAGCCAGCTGGGTGACCTTGGGCCAATCATTCTCTCTCTCAACCTAAGAAAACAACTTCCAAAAATTTTGCCAAGAAAACTGCAGGGACTTGTCTAGGCAGTCACCAGGAGTCAACACTGATTTGAAGGCACACACACATTTATTGTAACCAGGCTGGTTGTTGTCTTCTCCACAGGCCAAATTATCTCTCGATCTTCAAATTAAGACAATCTTAAATTTTATTTCCACTTTATAATCACCTGTATCTTTCTGATTATGTGACATTGGCTTCTTCTGAGAGATGATTTAATTTGCTTTGTACTTCATTTGTTCAGTGTTTCATCTGAGATTGGCATAAGGCTTTTCTCTTTAAGTTATGTGTCCCCCAATATCCAGCTTCTGGACATAAGCAAGTCTTCTTCTTTAAGGAAGATATGTCAATTGAGGGTCACAGAAACAAAGTTTTATAGGCAGGATAATGCTTCCTTGCTGAAGAGAAGGAGGAAAACACAACAAAATATTCATGTAGATTGCTGTTCACTGGGGTTAGGCTATATAAGGACTCAGAATTGCTCAGATCAAGCCTGGCTGCCTTCATTGCAGAATAAGCCTATGTGCATTTTCAGAATTATCCACCCTGTCATTATAGCCAAGATGGTTAGAAATATTGGAGCTGCACTTGGTTGCCAAAGTGGAAATATGACATCACTTTGCAGTTTCAGATGCTTTTACATTCAATCTAGCGAGGTGGTGAGGCGGCTCAGATAGGTTATTATTTTACATATTGCAATCTCTCTTACAATAGCAATCTGGTATGGAAACATTTACAATTTATTTTAAGTGTGTGAGATAGTTCCTGCCAAGGTTCATAGTAGTTCAGCAGGCTGGGCATTGATTGGATGGCCTTTTTGGATTCTTTTCTAGCTCAGCAAGAGCAGCACTCCTAGTGTTCTTCGAGACTCCACAGTGAAGACCATTAAAGCTAGTTTTTGAACAAAGTTATATTCATTGTCTTTGACAATGAAATACTTGGGAGTTTATATGTTTTATAATCTCTCAAGAATAAAAATGTTGGATTACACTGTGTGAATGTATTGTTTCATTAGGACAGACTTTATGGGAGCTAGAATAATAACTTTTTGGATTATTATTTTATAATTAATAAGTCAGTATCAAATGGAAAACAAAACAATAATTACAACTAAGATAGAAGGAGAATATAGATTACACTAGGTGGTGCTGTAATCCTAATTGGAGTTTTGCAATTTGCAGTAATTGCAATGAGGAACATACTGAGTTTTTTGAACATAAGAGAAAGCTCTTGGCTTTATGAAGCAGAGCTGGCTTCAAATAAAATATATGCTTGATATCCTAATTTATTTAGTATCTCAAAAAGAGTTTTGTAAAATTATAAATTGGAGAAAAAGCAGTACCATTTAATAATACTGATAATAGTATTGATAATAAGTGATAATAAGCCTCATTACTACTATTACTATTAATATGTGTTAACTTGTTTCTTCTTTACTATGTTATTTACCTAAAGTAATTTTTTTGATTATTGTAATTATTTAAAAAGCAGCCACAGTTCAATAATGCATAATTTCTATAAACTTCTGAAATATGGAATAGACCTCTTCCATAAACAATAGTTGTGTAGTCTAATGTATATGACATTTTCAGGAAAGTAAAATAACGCCTAATTTTAACAGTTGGAATAGCCCCCCAAATAACCTGAATAAGACCAAGATAATTTTTTTAGATCTATCAATAATAGATTAACCGTCCAATTAATATGATAATTATAACTAAATGGAACCTTTATGATGCCATTCTGCCCACCAAATTCTGAGAAGATACATTATAATTTGCACATTATGTAGGACCTTAAAGACTGATGGAAATTGTTACACTAAATGACACATTTATTTTCCAGTGGTCCCATTTTCAGTAGAAGAGCTCTTGGTGGCACAGTGGTTAAAGTATAGCATTGCAGGCTAACTCTACCGACTAGAGTTTGATCCTGATAGGTTTGAGGTTGACTCAATCTTCTATCCTTCTGAGGTCAGTAAAATGAGGACCCAGATTGTTGGGGGCAATATGCTGACTCTGTAAACCACTTAGAGAAGGCTGTAAAGCACTGTGAAATGGTATATAAGTCTTAAATACTATTGCTATTGGTAATTGACTTAAGTGACTTTGCCTTTTCAGCATACCGACAAAAATCAAATTTTAGAATCTTGTTGATTTTAGAAATTTGTAATAGTCTACACTAAAAAGAAATAAAAAAATTAAAAATCATTTTAGTTGCTTTCCAAAAAGCCAAAAGGAAAGGGGCCTGTTTCAGCTGCAGTTTAAATATCTGCTGCCACTGTTACGTTTGTTAATGGTGAGGTCAGGGGTGGGATTCTACTAGTTCCCACTGGTTCTATAGAACCGGATGTTAAGATTCTGCCCAGTTCGAAGAACTGGCAAATTGTGCCCCTGGTTGGCCCTGCCCCTTCCTCTCCTGGCCACTTGCCTGATGAGGCTGAAGATATATTGCTGGAGCTGCCGGACTTTAAGCCTGGAGCAAGAATCCCTTTCTCTCCGCCCCCCACCACCGCCGCACCTATTCCATTTGGAAGATATTGGGTTAGTTTTGCTGTTGCTGACTATGTCCTCCATGCTTCCTAAATGAGATAGATTGAGTGAGAAATGGCTGGTGTATGTGCAGATGAAACTAAACCTCCTTCCTATAGTATCCATTCAGAAAACAAAGGAGAAAATATGGTTTAATTCTGCTTCAGCCCAGATTACTGGAGAGAAAGTAGTTTAAAATTATTATTTAATTGACTAATTCATTGGCTTCCTGGTGCTTCTTGTGGCACTGAGTTGCTTGCCTTTTAAAATCCAGCGCTGCTTCTCCAGCTGCACTCTTGAAATCCAAGAATGCTGGATTTCAAAATAAAAAACAAGGTGCTCAGTGCTCCAAGGAGAAGACGTTCCAGGAAGCATTGCTGGAGCTGAACCGGGCTTTAAAGCATTTTAAAGTAGCCTGGAGCAAGTATCCATTTTTCTTTCCCCCACCCCCTGGAATCTGCGCCTAGCCCATTTGGAAGATATTGAGCTAGTTTTGCTGTTGCTGGCTTCCTCCTCCATGCTTCCTAAATGAGATAGATTGAGTGGGAAATGGCTGGTGTGTGTGCAGATGAAACTAAACCTCCTTCCTATAACATCCATTCAGAAAACAAAGGAGCAGATTGCCAGCCCAGATTGCCAGAGAGAAAGTAGTTTAATATTATTTAATTGACTAATTCATTGGAAATTGCTGTTATGGCTTTTCATGGGATGTAGTACTTATGATGGGCTATGAACAGGTAATATTCAGCCTTAAAATTATGTTATGTAGGTAGAAAGGCAATTAGATTTTCTGGCCTTCCTAGGTATGATTTTCAGTAGTCAGTCTCTGCTGCTTTACACTACTAATATAATTAAATCAAACACCTATCTCTAAATTTAAGACAGCACTAACCCTAGAACAGCCATCCTGGAAGATGTGTTTTTTTTTGGGGGGGGGGGGGGGACTTTACTCTTTAAAGCTGTGTCCTTGTGATGAAGGGAAAGTTTATATTTTATAGATTAATCCACCAGTAGAAAATAGGTAACATCCATTTGAGGTCAATCCATGCATTTAGTGAGGAGGAGGCAATATTAAATCAGAGCTTTGGTACAAGGGGAAATCCAGTAGAAGTGCCTTGATGGTTCTGTCCAAGCAGAGATATGAGCGTGGTAAGCATGGAATTTTATTAAATCCATTCATACAGAGATACAATGCTCAATATCTTTAAAGTTGTTAATTCTTTCATTACTGACTTGGGAGTAATCAAATGATCAGGTCTCATGCTTCCTGGGGAATTCTGGGAATTGAAGTCCACATGTCCTAAAGTTGCTAAGCTTGAAAAACACTCAGAAATACAACTTCTTGTGAGCCTGGGTTATTTTCCTGCATTTTGGGAATAAGGAAATTATCCTATTGTACCTGGTACAGAGATGCAGCTGAAATCTAGTTAGATGCTAATTGGAAGATTAAAACAGCAGATACAGATAGTCTTTGACTTACAACTATTTGTTTAGCTTTCATTTAAAGTTACAACAGCACTGAAAAAAGTGACTTATATTCCACCCCCACAGGGGACGGAGAAAGAGGGAGGGAGGGAGGGAAAGAGAGAGACACAGAGAGAGAGAGAGAGAAAGAGAGGGAGGGAGGGAGGGAAAGAGAGACAAGAGACAGAGAAAGAGAGGGAGGGAAAGAGAGAGAGCCACAGAGAGAGATACAGGGAGGGAGGGAAAGAGAGAGGGAGAGACAAGAGACACAGAGAGAGAAAGGGGGAAAGAAAAAGATGAAAAAGAGGGAGAAAGAGAGAGAGAGCTGTTTAAAAGAAAATAGAAAAATGGCTCTGAGTGTTTAAGGTTGCAGACCACAGGTTAGGCAAACACCATGGTCATTAAGTGAACCTTGTGGTCATTAAGCAAACACTGTGGTTGTTAAACAAGTCCAATTTCCCCAATGGGCATTTTTAACCAGAAACCAGAAGGAATGGTTGTAAACTGGCAAAAAACATAGAAAACCTCAGTCACAAGACTGTGTAGGATGTTGTAACTGGTCATAAGTGTGTGTGTGTGTATGCATGGCTGTCAAAACACCAAAAACAGGTCAAATGGCTCTGGGGAGGTCAGTTGTAAATTAGAACACTTGATAAGCAATTGGCCATTAAGCAAGGACCACTTATATTTGGTTTGCCAGTCACATGGCCACCTAGCCACATCCACCCCAGTCACACGACCCACTAGCCACACCCAGCCAGCCACATGACCACCAAGCCATGCCCAGCCAGTCACATGACCACCTAGCCATGTCCACAAATTAGACCATACCCACTGAACCTGTTGTTAAGAAATTTGAATCCCATCCCTGGGTGAGGTTATTTCTGAGGTATCCAAGTCTGGCTGTTTTTCATGGTTGTACTGGCTTTAGCACTAGATTGTACTCCTGGCAACTGATGCAATGATTACAGAGCAGTAGTAATGTGTGCCTGTCTTCCAAATTCAGTTGTGTTATTAGCATTTAATCATGTGTAATAGAATTGTTGTTATCTGAATGAGATGCTACCAACTAACAACACACTGAGAGCACGTAAATGCAGTTGTTAAAGTGTAGAGTAGGAGGGAGAGGATTCCATTGTCCACTCTCACCCATAAAAGCTTACTGGATGAATTTCAAGAGTCACTTTCCCTCAGCCCAGCCTGCTTCACTGGATTGGTATTGTAAAGAAAAATAAGAGGAGTATATGGTACATTAACTAGATCTATAAATTAAAGGACAGCTATAGACCTATAAACTTAGATGTTTGCTATTCACTTCGGATTTTATTCATTCAGTCAATCAATATTTAGGCAGATGTTTCAAAATGTTATTAGACCTAGCACTGTCTATTGTAAGAAACAGCTGAAATTCTTGTTTGTGTGCTTTTGGATTTTTTGACATATTGGAATGTCACTGAGTGTATTTCAAAGAAGAAAGAAAACTTCCATTCCAAATGAAAATTAGTTTCATGTTGCATTTTTCAGGCACTTATTCTAACTAAAGTATGGAGGAGGGAAATGAAAATTTTAAGCAATAATGTTTACAAGTTCAAAGTTACATTAGTTCAACTGCTTTGGCATATGCCACGTTTGCCTGTAAAGCCAGACATTTTGTTATTTCAGCAGGCGTTAAACATATAAATAAATTTCCACTGGGTTGGCATTTCCTTTTTTACTTCCTTGTTGTAGACAGATTGTTCCTTAACACTCTCTGGGGACTCTGAGGTTTCTCAGAATGACTAAAATGTTCAGAGGATTAGGATTGTCTTATGCCATTTTTACAAAATAAAATAAAATAAAAATCCAGCAAAGGATAGATTACAACACAACTTTGTGGTCAAGTGCATTCTCAGGTATAGGAAAGGCAGAGGTGGAATACATTTTAATTCTCTTTGGACTAACTTGTGAATTAATGAAAACAAGGAATAGCTGCTACTGCTGCTTTCCTGAAAAATTTCAAGTATACCACCAGACATGAGTCTCTTGGGAAAGATATATCCTAGTCAAAGATCTTTGTGGGAAACACTAACATTAAGAAAACAAGAACAGTGTAGTATCTCAGTGCTAGAGCTGCTTTATAAAGCTCTCAGTCTTAAATACAATGCCTTGAGCCCGATTTTCTACAGAAATTATCATTTAGCAATCTCTTTTTTCTATTCTTTTCATTCCATACAATATTATATATGTACATCTATACTTTCTGCTCAGTTTTCATTGTTATGTAATTTTCAGCAGCTGAGAATATGATCAGCAATTGTTTTTCTTTTGCTATTTTGTATGTGAAACTACATATGTTTTTTCATACCAATTCCATTTACTATAGATTAGAGCAGACAACTTGGTGATTTCCAGATGCTGTAAACTCCAATTTCCATAACCCATAAGCAATGTGGTTATAGATATGGTTACAGGTTATGACAGATATAGTTGATAATATTTTGAGGGTGCCAAGTTGCCATCCTTCTCAAGACCAAGTGATAACTATCTGGAATCCCAAGTATTGCTTTTATTTTTACTACTTGGCTGCTCAACTCCCAAATTACTCTAGATGGCTTACAACTAAGAATCAAGACATATAAAACCAGATGAAATATACAATGGACAAAAAAACAAAACCTAAGTATTCAGAAAAGAAGATTCCACAATCATCCTCTTGGCCTGAATAATAAGGTCTTCAATAGTTCCTGAGCAACATTAATAGTGGAAGCTACACAAATCTGTGAGGGGAGATCATGCAAAAGTAGGTCTTCAGGACCCTACCTAGGCCCTATAAGATGACATTCGATAATTGATGGGACCAGGAGTATCCCCATGCTGCTGGTTCATACTAGTCAAAAAAAATCTACTGGCAAGGTCAGCTTTGTTCGGGTATTTTCCCACGTGGTGCTTTTAAAGTTGTAGCAACGTTTCAGCAGAATCTCATCTGCCATCATCAGGCTTCTGTATGACATGGATCTTTGGTTATTCGGGTTTTCTCCCGCGTAAGATTGGAAGTATCTAGGCAACGTTTCGATGAAGTCTCATTCATCATCTTCAGGCTTGGTCCTCAGCTCTGTGCCTCTCAGAGTGATGTGAGCTTGCAGCTGCCTCTTCCTTTTAACTGCTCCTGGGGGTGTGACTTGATTGGCTGGGGGCTTGGCTGTGTTCTGATTGGATGGGGGGGTGTTCTCATTGGTTGGGGGTTTGGCTGTGTTCTGATTGGTTGGGGGGTTGGCTGTGTTCTGATTGGCTGGAGGCGTGTTCTGTTCAGGTGGGGGTTTGATTGTGCTCAGGTTAGTCTTAGTTGCTGGAAGGTTTGAGCTGGTGAGCTGTGATCTTGCTGTTTGGCTTCGAGTTTGTGGTCGTGCTGCATCTTCATGGTGGGGGTCAGTTCGCTTCATGTATGGCTCAGAGGGGTTTGAGGTGGGTAGTGATGCAGCTGCAGTGCAGCTTCTGGTCCGTGGTCGTGTTTCATCTTCTGTGTGGGTGTGAGTCTGCTTTCTACGTGGAAGTGTGGTGGTGGCATCTTGTGTGGCTATCAGGGGTGTGGGTCTGGTGTCATTCTTCATGTTAGGTACGCGTCTGTTCATGAGGGCGGGTTTCCAAATGGCTGGTAGGCGGGAGGCATCATCTCGTTTATTCATGCTGTGTGGGCGTTTTTCTATCTCTATGGCTTCTCTGATGATTCTGCTGCTGAAGTGTTCGGTTTTGGCGATAGTTCTGGTATTTTTAAAGTCAATCTCATGTCCTGTGGCTTTGAGGTGTTGGACCAGGGAAGAGGTCGGTTCTTCCTTTTTGATTGAGTTCTTATGTTCTTCAATGCATGCACTTATTCTTCTGTTAGTTTGTCCAATGTATGTGGTGGGGCAGGCAGTGCAAGGGATTTCGTATACTCCTTGATTTTCTAACTCGATTCTGTCCTTAGGGTTTCTTAGGATGGTGGATATCTTTCTGTTTGTGCAGAATGCTGTCTTAATGTTGTGTTTTTGGAGGATCTTGCTGATTTTGTCCGTAGTGCCTTTTATATATGGGAGGAGGGCTTTGCCATTCTCTTGTTCTTTGTCTTGGATTTTGGCTGGGGTTTCTTTTTGGATTAGGTGGGTGATCTTCTTTCTTTGGAATCCATTGGCTGTCAGCACGCCGGTGAGAGTGTGTAGTTCGGTCTCTAGGTGTTGTTCATCGGCTAAGCATTTTGTTCTGGAGATGAGTGTCTCAGCTACGGAATTGATCTGTGCTGGGTGGTGGTGTGAGAGTGCGTGTAGATAGCGGTTTGTATGTGTTTTCTTCCGGTAGATGGTGTGTCCTAGGGAGCCATTGGATTTTTTGTATACCAAGACATCTAGGAAGGGAAGTAGGTTGTTAGCTTCTGTTTCCATGGTGAATTGTATTTTGAGGTGTTGGCTGTTGAGGTGTGTGAGGAAGTTGTTCAGTTTTTCTTTCCCGTGTGGCCAGATTATGAAGGTGTCATCTACGTATCTGAGCCAGAGTTTGGGTTTGTGATCATATTTTTCTAGAGCTTGTGTTTCAAAGTGTTCCATGTAGAGGTTAGCGATGACAGGTGAGAGGGATGATCCCATGGGTGCTCCTTCTATTTGTTTGTATTTTTGTCCGTTGTAGGTGAAGTATGTATTGGATAGGCAGTGGTTGGTCAGATCTAGGATGTGCTTGGGGGGGTTGTATTTGTTTTGGATGGCTGTCAAGGCTTCTTTTATTGGCACTTGGGTGAAGAGGGATATGACATCGAAGCTCACTAGTAAGTTGGGTTGTAAGTTTTGTTTCTTTATGATCTCGATGAACTGGAATGAGTTTCTTACGTGTGAGTTGATGGATTCTGCATAGGGCTGTAGTTGTTTGGCGAGAAATTTGGCTAGGTTTTGTAGAGGTGAGCCTATGGAGCTGACTATTGGTCTAAGTGGGGTTCCTTCTTTGTGTATCTTGGGGAGACCATAAAGTTTAGGGCATCTGGATGATTTCTCTCTGGGTATGATTCTTTGCTGGATTTCTTCACTGATGGGGGAGGCTTTTATTTTGGATCTGGTGGGTTTTTTCTAGGTAGGTGGTGGGGTCTGTCTTTAGGGGTTTGTATGTGGGGTCTTGGAGTAGGTTGGTTAACTTGGATTGGTAGTCAGATGTGTTCATAACTACTGTCGCGTTTCCCTTGTCTGCTGGTAGGATTATTATGCTGGTGTCTTCTTTCAGGTTAAGTAGTGCAGTTTGTTCTTCTTTGGATAAGTTGCTTTTGGGTGGTTTGCTAGTGCAGAGGATGTTGGTGATTTCGAGTCTGATTCTATTAGCATCATCAGGGTTGGTTTTGGTCAGGCTGGTTTCAACTCCGCATATGATGGTTTCTGTGGGGATGTGTTTGGGAGCGACAGCAAAGTTGAATCCTTTAGAAAGGACCTTGGTTTCGGCTTCGGTGAGGATCTTGTCTGAGATGTTGTGCATTGTTTGTTTCATGTGTGGCTGTGAGGGGGGGAGGAGTTGGTTTCTGGCGTTGTTGTAGTTTTCTGAGTTTGTTGGTGTGTGTGTCTGTCTTGAGGGTGGTCTGTGTTTCGGCTCTCCAGACAGCGAGCTGTTTGGATTTGTCCCAAAGTAAGGGGTGAATCTTGTTGCTGAGTCTGAGGTGAAGTGTGAGGAGATCTTTGTTGATTTGGTCTAGGAGAAATCTTTTTGTGTGAAGTTCATTTCTAATTAGGGCCAATTCTGTTCTTTTTAGGATGCGTTTGGTGGCTGCTGTGTTGGTGTGGAATTTCAATTGGAAGCTTGTGGGAATTAAATTTTGATCTCGGCAGTTGCATAGGAATGCGAGGTCACATAAAATGGAAGCTCTTTGGACTTCAAGTTTTTCATAAGTCCTGGTCAGATGGTGGGTTTCCTCCCCGTAGAGGTGTAATATTTGTTTATATTTATATATATTTGTCTGTGAGTCCAACTTTTATAGTGGTTTCAGATCTGAAACCACTGTAAAAGTTGGACTCACAGACAAACACCATACAGAAGCCTGATGATGGCAGATGAGATTCTGCTGAAACATTGCTACAACTTGAAAAACACCACTATTATGACGTGGGAAAATAAAGCTGAATGCCAGACATGTAAGTACCCGCGAAAACTTAAGAATATATATATATATAACATCTTTATTCTGCTGGGATGCTTCTGTACACTCATGTTGGCTTTCTCAGGTAAATACATATGTTTTCAAGTAACGCACTCAGATGCTACAACTGTTTGCTAAGAATGCTTTTAGTTTCTGGGTGGCAGTGGAACTTTGATTATTTCTTACCCAGGAGCCTGGCTGGTACCAAAGAAAGTTTATTTTAGACACATTGATGCTGAAAAGTGCCATTTTAGAATAATCAAGCTACATACAAAAGAACACCCGATCTATGTATTATGGACATTAGAACAGGAAGTCATAACTTAACATTGTATTTCTGCAGAAAGAGAAAACGAGTGAAAAATAACCATTTCAGTTTCTTCTGTTCTCAAAAATAACAATTCAGTTCAATTCTGGGCAATAAGGGTCATATTATACATTGCACTGTTCCTTATTACTTTTTTTTTCAAATCAGAAATAAAGTTTTAATATGGATTTGAAGAAAGCAATGAGTGAGAAAAAATGAAAAGAGGGACTTCTTAACAATTTGCCCCTCTTTGGTATTCTTTTTTGTTTATAATTCATTTCCAGCTGCTCTTGTTAACTGGAGAAAGATAAATATATTTATGTGGTTTGAGTTTGTAGGTAGGAAAGCAACCAGCAAGCTTTTGAATAGAACAAAACCAGCAAGGCACTGGTTAAGCCACCAGTTTTCAAGAGTTTGCAGCTTAGAACTGCTATTCAATTATAAAACAAATAATGATATTTGTCTAATAAAATAGATACATTTACCATAGCATTAATCAGATACTGTAATAACAAACAATAGAATTAACTGTAATACAATAGCTCCTGGCAGCTCTCAACTCAATTATATATAAAACTTCTAACACATAAAACTTTGTTTTAAGTTTTGTGATAATATTCACAGGATAGTTTGGAACTTTTTTTGGGTCAATAATTAGAGGGGTTTTTTTACCTGTCAATTTAGAAATACGCTAGGTTACAAAGTTAAAAGATGACTATTTGTTTACCAAGGAAAGCTGAAATTAATATTGTAAAACTGAGCTCTGAGTATATTAGCTTTATTAAAATAAATAAACACACAGCTAGGTTGAAATTTATATGTATATTAGGCCAAAGCAACCAGAACAGTTACCAGAAAGCATCTTTCCTTAAGAAAAAATACTAGTAGAAACATTTTTGAATGCAGCTTGCAAAAGGTTAATTGATTAACCTTCTTAAAAAAGCTATCCTCTGCCATAGCCAAACCTCTAAGCATAATCTTTGAAAAATCCTTCAGGACCAGCTCCTTGCCAAAACTATGGTCACAAGCCACAGTCATCCCCATCTTCAAAAAGGGAGACTCCAGCCTAGTTGAAAATTACAGACCAATTTCTTTATGCTGCATCACCTGTAAAGTCATGGGATCAATTATTAACCAATCCATTATTCCTCCACTTAGAGACAATCAACCTACTCTCTAACAAACAATTTGGTTTCAGAAAAAAACTATCCTGTAATCTGCAACTCTTACACTGCAAAAATATAGAGACTACACAACTCGATCAGGACAAAGCAATAGATTCAATTGACATAGACTTCTGTAAATTCAGTGGTACATGACAAACTACTCCTAAAACTAAAATCTTATGGTGTCTCTGGATACCTACATAACTGGGTAGAAGCATTCCTGTCCAACAGACAACAAATGGTCAAAATTGGGAGCATCCTATCAAACTCTGTACCTGTCAACAGTGGCGTCCCCAAGGCAGTGTTCCAGGACCAACTCTCTTCATACTCTACATAAATGACCTCTGTGATCATATTAAGAGCAACTGTGTTCTCTTCGCAGATGATGTAAAGCTATTCAACACCACAACAATACTGCTACCCTTCAAAAAGATCTTGATTATGTATCAGAATGGTCAAACAAATGGCAACTTCAAATCTCAACAAATAAATGCTCTGTCTTACATATTGGCAAAAAAAATCAGAAAATAAAATACAAGCTGAATAGTCAAGACCTTGTTGATGATCCAAACTCTGTCAAGGACCTTGGAGTACTCATCTCTAATGATCTAAGTGCTAGAGCACATTGTAACTACATAGTCAAAAAGGTGTTAAGAGTTGTTAACCTAATCCTGCGTAGCTTTTTCTCTGGTAATATCACACTACTAATTAGAGCATGCAAAACATTTGCTAGACCAATATTTGAACACAGCTCATCATTCTGGAACCCACATTACATATCTGATATTAACACTGTTGAGAAAGTCCAGAAATATTTCACAAGAAGAGTTCTCCACTTCTCTACCCATTGCAGAATACCTGATGCCACCAGACTTGAAATTCTATCCCTAGAAAACTTAGAACTATGCTACCTTCGGTACGATCTAAATATAGTATATAAAATCATACATTGCAATGTCCTACCTGTCAATGAATACTTCAGCTTCAACCATAACAATACAAGAGCAAACAATAGATACAAACTTAAGGTTAATCGCACCAAACTTAATTGCAGGAAATACGACTTCAGAAACAGAGTGGTCAATGTCTGAAATACTCTACTTAACTCTGTGGTTTCTTCCCCAAACCCCAAAAACTTTGACCTTAGACTGTCTACTATTGACCTTACCCCTTTCCTAAGAGGTCTGTAGAGGGCGTGCATAATCGCACCAACGTGCCTACTGTCCCTGTCCTATTGTTTCTTTTTATTTTTCTTATGTATCCATTTCATGTATTGATAACTATGTTTATACTTATACCTGTTATCTCTTAATTGCTTGACAAAATAAAATAAATAAATACAAATAAAATAAATTGTACAAATATATACATTGTTGAAAGAACTGCATAAAATGCATCTGTATCTTGACATGAACCAGTTCTTCCAAAACCTGTGAACAAAATCAACTTCTGGTATTTGTATGTTTCAGCAAGTAGAATTTGCTCTGTACTTTACTTTTTCTGTTTGGTGTAATATAGAGAACACTGAGATTGATGTAGAAAAGCTAGGATTCTCCATGACCTGATATATACATTATGTTCTCTATGAACAGATAAAGTAGCAGATTAAATCATTTTAGATATGCTGCTTACTTGCCATGTTTTTCACAATGAGCAGAACAGCCAGAAATATGCAGAACCACTAATCAACTTTTCTTAGCCAATCTTAATTGATCTTCCTGCTTCCTGTTCCTGCTTTAGGGAAGAAAATACTCATCCAGGATTGGAATCTATGGTACTTGAAGATTTCTCTAGAAAAATGGAGGCTAGGGGTCATTTGGATAATTACCAATTGCTCTGAATCACAATCAGATAACTGGTGATTTTCCTTCTGACATAATTGTTATTGTTTTTTTCAAATACTTTGAATTAGTCATATATTTGGTGCTGATACTTGCGCAGAAATGTGGTATTTGCATTTGTACAGGTAGGCAGGAAAGAAAAGCATCTGAAAGATAATTGGAAATAAAAGAATAGGAGTAAAAATATTTTCATCATGAAAATGAGTTGGAACTGAGGCATGAAAAGTATTTCAAATGCAAAGAAAAGGGAGGTCTAGTGCACAACCACCCTTCTATTCAAAAGATGTTATGAGACAAATAAGTTGTGCTTGACTAATAGTATATACACAGTGTTTTCCACTTTGAAAATATGTTGTAATTGTGGTGCAGAAATAGGACGAATGGTCAGAACTGTCAAGCACTAGCTGAAGAGACACTGTTTATAGCAGTGTTTCTGAAAAATGGAAACTTGAAGATGTGTGGACTTAACTTCAGCTGGGGAATTCTGAATTGTGAGTCAAAATTCACACATCTTAAAGTTTTCAGGTTCAAAAACACTGGCCTAGAGCATACAAAAGATACTGCTTTCTTTCTAAGACAAGAGGTACTATTTTTGTCTTAAATCAAAGTGCTATGACTATTATTTTGACCTCCTTCCAAAAATCTTTTCAGTTGCTCCTTTTAATTTGTCTCTGACAATAACCAGCCCCACCATTCCAATTTTAAGTACAGCAATAGTTGAATTCATGTCAAAAAATTATGTGGTGAATAGCGGAAGAGATCTGGAGACCTTGTTTAGTATTGTTTTGACACTCAGCCTTTTTTATTACTCTGATCTTGGAATTCAGCTCTACAACTTGCATACATCGATCTCAGCACTTAAACCAAGCACACTTTAAGAATATATGATGCCTTATCATATGAGAAAGCATGCTTCTTCATATCTGAAGGCTTTCAGTTTTTTTTAAAGCAGGAAATGCATAAGCCAGTGGATGAAACAGTCTTTTTAGAGTAACAATAACAAAAAAATAAAAACCAGTGAATTGTTTGCTGAAACTACAAAATGAATGTGAAGTTGGCACAGTTAATCTCAATATAGCATCTTAAAGAATGAGAAAATGAGGATATGATAATATCTGAATACCTGTACAGAATTTTTAATTAAAAGTCCATTTTGATCAGATTTACTGAGATTGGAACTTGGTTTTCTTAATTGATAGCAGCCAATCAAGCCATCAATGAGGGTTTATAATAGTAAGCATTCAGCTTTTATTAGTAATTCCCTCAAAGACACATTGAAACACCACACTAATTCCCTATTGCTGAACATGGATAAGATTTAATTTCTTTTATATGAATAAGGCCTGACATACTTCATTATGTTGGCTATTAGCTATCCTTAAAAGAGCAGAGAAGGCCTGGTAAAAAATGTGCCATAAAAAATGTATATCTTTTGGAATCTTTGGCGGGAAGCTGTGATGTCCATACGGAAGAAACTGCAGCTTTTATTTGAGGAGCCCCAGGTGGGCGGCACAATCACGGTAGAGCGGGCAGGAACCTGGACGCGGCCTGGCTGCCAAGCTCAAAAAAGCTCAATGAGGCGGGAGAGCCATGGGGAGCGAGTCCCAGGCGCTCGGGGACTCAGGCTGGAGGACGGTGTGGTCTATCAGTGCTGACGCTGCCGGGTCGTATTAGGAGACTCTCTCCACTTGTGCGCGCAGGAGGAGAAACTCCGGCTTTTTGTTTGCTTCAAGGTCACAAAAGATGTTGTTGTGGAAGACAATTTGATGGTCTGTGTTGAAAGAGACCTCATTGGTTGCACTTACAACACATTGTGTTGTCAGTCCTGTGAACTAGACATTGGCTTTATTCTCTATAGTTCAAAGTCACTGGCTTACCTGCCTGGCCTCTTCTGCCTTTTTAAGAACAACATCACATGTTACTTGCTACAAACTACTGCTACAGTAGAAGCTTCAAAAGTAACCTGTCCTGTTGTGAGCCTAAGGGAACATGTAGAAAAATTAAAAGAGAATCTTGTACAAGTTCATGTACGCATGGAATTGCTAATTAAGAAACTAGAAGAATTCAGTCAAAGGATTACATCCGAGAAGGAGATCTGTAAAGGAAGACTGTATGGACACACAAATAGAAAGTTGAACAGTTAACTTTTTAGAGTTGCCTATCTCAACTAATTGTTTTATGTGTGTAATTGAAAATATAAATTAATATTGCTTTAGACTGGCAAATTTTTGATACAAATTTGTTTTCTTTTCTATCATGCTCAAGGGCATATAGTGTTTGAGCATGAACAGCTATCCCAAATCATTTAACTCCTACATGTAAATATTTCTATATATTCTCTAACAAAAACCTTTAAACATTACATAACTGTCATAAGATTGCATTGTGAACATATTGGAAACTAGATAGTCTACCTGAAAGAAATAAACATTTACTTTGTATGTTCAAAAAATACAAAATACAAGAAATGTATATCTTTTGTCATTTATGACCTTAGGGCAGCCGATGTGCAACATTCAATAACTGATAAGGCTTTTTACCAAAAACTAATTCATATCCTTGTAGACATCTTTAAGGTCCATGTTTCCACCTTTCCCATGTAGTTCTTCTATCATCATTGTAGCAATAAGGCTACAAATGCTATAAAATGTTGCTCATTTTACTGTCTTTGCAAGATGCCCTTGAAGAATACCATGATTGTTTAAGCTAATTTCTATAAAATGCAAGAGATTCTATCGAACAAGAAACAGAATTGTGCTTTTTAAAAAACTGTTTCAAAATATGCAGTGGTCATAATTTGTTGTTACTGGTCTGCATCTTTTGTGATTAGAGCAGAGTTTTCATGAAATGAATTCTTCCATGTGGCAGAATTGCAGCTTTGGCTTTCTCATAATTAAAATATGGTTGAATGTTATGCATAACCTCAAATGAAAACAGAATGTTGGGCCTTGGTTGTTTCCCTAACCTACATGTTTTATTAAATGATTACTGCTTTATGTCATAAAAAAACTGAGAAGAAAGAAGTGAGATTATACAACCAAATTACTTTTGTCTAGTCTGCTCCATTTGGTTTTAGTTGATAAGCTGAAAATTGGTGTATGACTTCATATAAGGCAGGCTATCGGTGAGCTAAACATACATTAATGGATATGAGATTTAATTGTATACCTGTTAAAAAGCACACCATCCAATCAGGGACTTGCAGCTTTTAGACGGTGGGCAGGAGGAGGCGTTAGATAGAGATAACTGACATCCAAAATTACAATGAATTGGGCCAAATCTTACAAACCAAACTAAATTATCATGATTAAATCATTAGCAGAGATGACTTTGCTTAATAAAGAAATTAACAAGACCCACAAGAGCAAGCTTCAAATACTGTAGCATACATCAAAAACAGAAGATAGACTAAACTTGTTTTTTGTATGACTAAAACAAAATGGGATTTGAATTAAATCTTAAATATTTCCATTGATAAGAGCTGTTCCTCATTAAAATATTTCTCAGGAAATTATGGTTTTTCCTCAATTAGCAAGGTTTGGGTGCTGTGGTGGCACCTTATATTTTTAAGTATATTTGGCACAAATATATCTAGTTCTGTGTTTCACACTTATTTTTTTGTTTCTTCTTTAAAGTACAAGTATATTTACACTGCTATGTTCTCAGAGTCTTTCTTCGGTATGTTTTCTAATATTGTTTCTTGTTATAACTGCCACATTTAGGACACACACACCCCCAAGCCTCTTTTCCATCTTTAAAGTCGTGGTTAATGCACAAGACATCTGTATTCTTGGGTGCACAGAAAACAAAAAAGAGAGAAAAGATAGAAAGCATGCACAGAACAGGCTAAGTATGTAGTTAAGAAGTGTTGGAGTTGCATGCCATATTACAAATTGAGACTGCATCACATTTGTTATGATGGCACACTGTTAATTTGTAAAATGCTTTGGAAAGATTAAAGAAAAGATTAAAGAAAAAAAATGCTGTATTTATAAATGCATCAGCAAATCCAAGGTCATGATCTTTAACATTAGTTTTCCCAACGTGCAATAAATTAAAATTAAAGTACTAAAAGAAAATTCATTTTCTTTTGTTAAAACAGGGTAAGTTTCATTGCATCTATATTTCTACACTGACCTCCCCAAATCTTGAAGAATAATGACAAAATATAAATCTAAACTTACTCTTAGTTATTTTCATTGATAAGTGAAGATCAGGTATTTACATAACATTTGGCAGATACTTAGTTAAATTGAAGTCAATAGAAATAGCATGATTCAGAGAAAATGATATGAATTGTTCATAGAATCTGTATTATTGGTATATTTTTAAGCAAGACAGTTTTAAAACTTCATGATAATGTTAATATAGGTATTTAATATGTATACTACATAAAATAATTCAAATATGGGCAGTATCTTTTTAAAATTCAATAACTGGTATGGATTGAGACTTAAGTCGTGTCTTCTACAATTAAATTTCAAACAATACAGCAACAGCTGCACCAGAAGCAAAAGTATACAAATTGTGTAAAATTAAGGCTAAAACCTTAGAATGTCAGATGTTTTATGAGGGGTGCAAGTAGATTTAGAAGTTCTTGTTCATGGTACTAGCTGCTGCAAAAATTCATACATACATTATTCAGTTATGTGGAAATGGTAATTGAAAGATTATTTTTATATTCCAATGACTGGTGTACAAAATTGATATTGAACAGAAGACTAAACTATAGTGCAAAAGATTTAGAAATTATAATAGAAAAAAGGTTATGTAACTAATTACTGAAGTACTCTGTTGACAGAATTTAGGAAAAATGCACCCTGTGACAGGCTTCTTTTTTTGCTTTTTGTATAAATTTTTTATTAAAGAATTCTTTGATGTAATAAAATCCCTGTAAAAAAATAAAAATAAATAAAGCAAAAGAAAATAGATAGGCAAAATAAAAGGAAAAGAAAGAAAAGGAAAAAAAAAATATTGTAAAGAAGTGGCTTCTAATCTTCTTGACTACTATTAAAATACATTTATATTTTCTCCTCTTTGTCTAAGGTAGCATTTGTTACAGGTTCTAGCTGTTCAGTTGTGCAGATTAGGAAAAAAAAAAAACCAAGGGAAAAATCTAGTTCACTGAACACTGAAGTGAAGGACATCTCTCCACTCCACACAATGATGAAACAGCCATTGAGAGCATTCCTAAAATTCAAGGCAAGCCAAATTTATCTATTTATGAGTGGGAACCTAATTTCATTTAACTATTAATGACAAGCATGTGCAATCTGATTGGTAGACAATTTTTAGCACAAACTGTTGCTGTGCACCTGGAGAGTTCCCTGAGTAGGCAACGTTCTTTCTCTGTCTGATTTCAGTCATATTGGTAATGTATCAGAAATGCAGACTTGTGCCACCATTTTTCTTATTTTAGTTATCACTCACTTTACTGCATGGGAAATCTAAACAGGAATCTTAGAAAAGAACTTAGTGCTACATATTCACTTATAGTTTTGGTTGCCACAATATAAAAAAGATTTTTTTTGAGACTCTAGAAAGAGTGTAGGGAAGAGCAACAAAATCGATGGTTTTGGAGGCTAAAACATATGAAGAACAGTTGTAGGTAATGGATATGTCTAGTTCAGGGATGTGAAATACAAGGCCCGCGGGGTTGTCCTGGAAAATGTAATGGGTCCTGTGTCACTTTGCTCCAGTCTACCCGCATCGTTTCAGCCTGGTCTACCTAATGCGAAGAGGGAAACAACGGGCCATTGTGGCTTTGTACTAGTCTATCCATTGCGAAGAGGAAACAAGTCAGCAGTTTTGGGAGGGGTGTCAAGCTGGCCACATCCACCCAGTTGGGCACACCCACCCAGTTGGTCAGCTGGCCTTCTGAGGTCAACCACAGCCTTGATGCATCCCTCAATGAAATTGAGTTTGACAGCCCTGGCCTAGTTTAATGAAAAGAAGGACTAGGAGTGATATACCAGTCTCCGAATATTTGAGGGGCTGCCTCAAAGTAGGGGGAAGAATCAACCTATTTTCCAAAGTACCTGAAGGCAGAACAAAAAACAATGGATGGAAACTAATCAAGGGCACAACCAACCTAGAACTAAGTATAACTTTCTTGACAGAACAATTAACCAATGGAATGGTTTGGCTCCAGAAGTTGTGGATTTTCCATCACTGGAAATTTTTAACCACTTGTCTGAAATGGTACATGATATCTGACTGAGCAGGGGCTGAACTAAAAGACCTCCAAGATTCCTTCCAACTCTGTTATTCTCTTAACATCAATTACATTTAAACATGGTAACAAGACAGAATGCTGCATTTTCTCAAACAATATATAATACACTTCAATTTTATTTAAAACATGTTTTGCAAGATATAAAAATATTGATCACAGTGAAATTTAAAAATTGTTTCCGGTATAAAAAAAGGATTGCATACATTATCTTTAAAAGAAAATAAATTATGTAATCATTATCTTTTTTTTAAAAAAATCACAATGAAGAAAATTTAGTCTGCTTCATCACTGACAAATTATGATCTTCATAATGAAGAAAATCCCAGTTTTTTCAAAAAAAATTACTTCCCATGTGTCTCAGAGTAAAAATGTGTCTGTTTCCAATAATGTTATAACGTCTCTTCTGCATTGTAAATCCACACGTTAGCAGTTTTTTTTTTAAAGTAGAAACAGGAAAAAATGTACATCAAATGACATTGTCTTTTCTAATTGATAAGTGGTAGTTTCCAGTATGTGGGTACACAGCGACAAACTTCTTCACTATAATAGAATCCAGAATCGCAGCGTTTCTTTCGAACAGTACATGGTCGTCTGTAGCAACTGAGAGTAAACGGGAAAAAAAGGCATGTTGAAAAAAGGTATAATACAAGTTATACTACATTTAAAAAATGGACAGAACTATTGAAAATAAGGTAAAGTGAGCTGTAGATTTCAATTCATTTTGTTTTCAGGCATATGTTTTTATTTATTTTCTTTGTACTGGGAGTGCATATTGGCCTTTGCAATTTTGCATACAACCCAAAGTTATTTACTGTTTTAGCTCTGTATTAGTCGTGGACATTGATACCCATTAGGTCACAATCACAGTAATAGCCATCGGGGGGAAGGGGGTGTCAGTGATTTTCCTAGATCAGCCTTTTATTCTTGCTAAGAGGATGAGGAAACAGGGACAACATACTGATCTATAGCAAACTCATGCTCAGTGGCAGCATGTCACTGAACATGAGAGTTCTGGCAACTGCTGGAAGGAGACATTGCTTTCATGTTTGCTTGTGCCTCTGGACTAGCCCACTTCAGGGAACAGGACACAATATTCAGTGGATTTGTTATCTAGTTTGCAGATTCTCCCTTTTATTTCTCATAAGCAGAATACATTCCAAGGGCATTATTGCATCCCACATTTATTTATATCTGGAGCTGTTATTTTTATAGTTACTTGATTTATATTTTGACTCTTTTTCCAAGGCAGTATGCAGGAGTTTCTCTTCATTTTAAAATTCACAGCTATCCTATAAATTAAGTTACTTGAAAGGAAAGGACCATTTCAGGGGCTGGATTCACACAGAGGTTTAACCAAAG
The DNA here is from genome assembly GCA_033807585.1 of Hydrophis major. NCBI lineage: Eukaryota > Metazoa > Chordata > Lepidosauria > Squamata > Elapidae > Hydrophis > Hydrophis major. The sequence goes on along the minus strand of CM066333.1, from coordinate 58,709,750 downwards.
CAATTAAAAGCAGAGGACCTACATGCCAAACTCAGATATTTTTTAATCTTGGTTAGTTTTTAATGGATAAGCATGTTATACAAATACAGAATATTTGGTCAGTATATGATTCAATGTACTGTGTAAATGTATTAATTCAGCAAATGTTAATATATATGGGAGGTAATTTATTAGTATTTATTAATGTTACACTTTCATTTAAGCATGCAGTTGTATACATAAACTCTTAGTATTTTTTTACTCTCACTTATAAATGTTGAAAAATCAATCAAATCTTCCTGTACTAAACTGCACTGTAAGGTATTTCAGATAAAATGAAGGAATCCAATTTTACCAATGTCCAAGTTGAACTCTATGAGAGTTATTTGATTTTTTTGAAACAATACAGTATAAAATACTCTATATTAATAATTCAATCATTCATTTTTAAAAAAAAAAATCCTCTTGCCATGTTTGTTTAGTGACCACTCAAAGTTATAGTGGCACTAAAAATGTGATATATGTCCAGTTCTTGCATTTACAACTTGCAGCTTCCTATGGTCACATAATAAAAATTCAGGCACTTGGCAACAGGCATATTGCAGCATTCTGGAGTCAGTCATGTGATCACCGTTTGTAACCTCCCCAGATTGTTTTTGACAAGCAACGTTAATAGAGAAATTTGTAATCACTTAATAATTGCCATGATTTGTTTACAACCATGGCAAAAGGCATAAAATTGGGCAGGAGTCACTTAATCTTGCTTAGGAATGGAAATTCTGGCTTCAATTGTGATCATAAGTCAAGGACTACTTGTAGTAAGGAGCTGGATCATAGGTTACAATGGTAGCTAAAAAAACCTCTGCTAACATTTTTTTCCCCAAGGAGCAGAGGATTCTGAGTGCTGACTAGTGCCACAGAAACATTATATGTATATGGGGACAAAAGCAGAGGCCATATATAAGTCACTATTTCTAATAACTGAGCAATATCAGATCTTTCAAAAATAATTATTAGTGTACCCCATTAATACTACCAATCCTAAATCATTATATCAGGTTATACAAAACAAATACTAATAAATATTGTTAAAATACATGTATACAGCGAATAATCATATTTATTTTCATTTTAATGAGCTTTTACTTTAGGATCTACTAGCCCAAATATTTCATTCTTAAAGAGAATGAGCTATCCTACCAATCTGAATTGTTTTATTTTCATGGAAATACCTAATTATAACATCAGGACAGAAGCCAATGCTCCATATATATAGTTTGCTCACATGGATTTTTTTGTTTTATTAGAAGAACACTACATGTTCAAAGCTTATATATAGGGCAATCTGAAATGGAGATGAAAAGATAGTAGTAATTTATAGTGTTATCATATACATTTATTAATTTTGGTCCATAAAGTAATACGATATTTTACTAGCCAATAATTCATGCTTACAAGATAAATATTTTACATTGGTAGATAATTTTCTTGTACAATGATTCGCATGATAATTTTGTAAGGCTGACTTTAAACCAAATTGACCTAACATAACCTGACACTGACAAAACCAAAAAGCCTCTGTTGTATAATGTGGACAAAGTTTAGTCTTTGGGTGTTTTAAACATTGGCAGTGAACCAAGAATGAAATGTATATGCTTCAAGTTTCAACACAACTCTAGTTTAAATTCTTTTAATTTTGTTCTATTTTTATACAGCATAGTAATATAATGCTAATGGGCATTGCTCATAATGAATAACTCATTTATATCTTCCAGTTTGGAAATATTATTACTTTCATTCCGTGGTGGACAAAAAAAAAGTTGCTATTCTTCCTTCTGTTCCAACTTCATATCTGTATTTCCCTGACTCATTAAACTTAATCCAGAATGCATCCTGTCAACAGAATTGGGATTTGACTCCAGTAGCAAATACTATAACCCATATCTCAAGCAACAAAGATACTCCAGAAGGAAACCTTATTTTCGGAATAAAAGATTCAGTGCAGATATGTTTGTCAAGTTCATTTCTTTTATCCTTCTCTTGAAGTTCAAACCACATGTTTTCCTTCTGGTTAATTAATTTTATTTGTTTACTTACATTGCAAAACATTATGATTTTTGACTATTTCATATTTGAAACATCACACTTTGATTTAAGACGCTATTTCAAGTACAAAACACTTATTTTAACCTAGAAGCACTTATGAAATGATTTAAATATTATTTTTTGCATTCAAAACAACTGTTTTATACATATGAGATATTTTGTATCAAAAAGGGATCTTCACATTTCAAGTGGTTCAGATTCCATTACGCTTCTACTTGTGCTTTATTTTTTACTGACAAATTTTAGAAGCACCACACAGTACTACGTGTTTCCATCTACCCCCTCCATTTTCTAAATAATTTTTAACATATTTTTGATGGGACAAATAATTGATAAATTATATGATGAATTACAATACATTATTAATTTATGCAAGTTAGCAAATTCCTTTTAAATGGCATTTTAAATATAACTTATTATATTTCCATGTATATGTTAAACATTTCCTAGGAAGCAATGATAACCTCTAACTACATGACATCATTCAGCTGGTCAAATGTTTGCAGAGTTACCATGTGATTTAATACAGTATTCACTTATGAAATCTGTCTTTAACATAGAAATATCATAAATTTAAAGTAGCCATTACATTTTTCACCAATTCTAACCTAACTGATAATAATTGTAAACTCTTACTGCAGAGGTGATATTCAGCAGGTTCTGATCAGTTCTGGAGAACTGGTAGCAGAAATTTTGAGTAGTTTGGAGAACCAGAAAATACCACCTTCTGACTGAAGATTTTACAGTATCCTTCCCCTGCCACACCCACCAAGCCACGCCCACAGAAACGGTAGTAAAAAAAAATGAATCCCACCACTGTCTTACTGAATTTCCTTTGCCGATTTGTAAAAAATTATTGATTGTAGAATTTTAGAGATCCAGACATAATGAGTAACTGGAGGCAGGGAAATAAATCCCAGCAAAAAATGGGACAAACTTTCTAAGACTTAATAATAAAGAGGAAACTTCAACAATTTATACAGCCAATCTGTATTACTGAACATACATGGAAAATGATTTAGAAGAACTATTTTGGACCTTATGTAAGTGCAACGTCTCTCTGTATTCATGTACGAAGCCTGACCTTTTTAAAGACTTACTTGGAAAATTAATGAACAGCAGGGAAGTGCTGGACTTGCATGGGGTTAGAAGCAATTCTGGATTCTTTAGAAACTGGTACAACTCTACTACAGATGTAGTATGTGGAACAACATTATGTTATTATTATTTTTCTTATGACTTATCAGATTAATTAAATGTTATATAATGTTCAGAGTTTTTGGGTTTATATACAGAGGTGGTATTCAGCACATTCTGACCAGTTCTGGAGAAGCGGTACTGGAAATTTTGAGCAGTTCGGAGAACCGGCAAATACCACCTCTGACTGGTCTCTAACCCATCTATTCTCTGCCTCCCAAGTCCCAGCTGATCGGCTGGGTCTTCTTTTGTTGCCCTGCAAAGGAGAACAGATCTGAAAAGCAGGTTACTGGGGTGGGGAGGAAATGGGATTTTGCAGCAACCTTCCCCCAGGAGTGGGGTGGGAATGGAGATTTTGCAGTAATCTCCCCATAGGAGTGGGGTAGGAATGGAGATTTTACAGTATCCTTCCCCTGCCATGGCCACCAAGCCACACCAGGCCACACCCACCAACCCATGTTCACAGAACCTGTAGTAATTTTTTTTGAATCCCATCACTGTTTATAGCTGTAACTTATAGATATATGGACAGATGCTAGAAAAGGGTTGGACAATGCTAATATAATGATTACAGGAAAAAGTTCTACAAGACTTAAGGTATTGTATCTCTTTAAAAAGTCAATTTAATTTGGTGTCTGGATCTTTTTTCAGCATCAAAGTATATAAAACAGTATCAATATGATATGATATAATTCATTGATTAATCAACTGACCATATCAAATATGAACATCAGCCACAATAAAATGATTCAAGAAAGGTGGAGCGAAATGAAATAAAATAGCTTCAGTGAGATAAAATGCAGGTAGTCCCCAACTTACAGACTGTTTAAAGTTACAATGGCACTGAAAAAAATGATTTATAACTGTTTTTCATACTTACAGTGCAACCACTGCCGCATTGCCATCATCACATGATCAGAATTCAGACACTTGGCAACTGACATCATATTTGTGACAGTTGCAATGTTCTGGGATCATGTGATCAACTTTTGTGACCTTCTAACAAGCAAAATCAATGGGGAAGCTGGATTCACTTAACAACTGAATTGCTAACTTAACAGCTGCAGTGATTCACTTAACAACTGTGGCAAGAAAGTTCATAAAATGGGGCAAAATTCAATTAACAAATGTCTCATTTAGCAAAATAAATTTTGGGCTCAATTGTGATCATAAGTTGAGAACCATCTGTAGAATAAAATCCAGTAAATAAGATAAAGATAAAAGAGTAAGATAAAATCTAGTAGCTAAGTTAAAATAATATCAGGCAAAAAGGGAAGAAAACAACATTACTGAATTACTGTACAAATTATTTCTTAGAGGCTTGATAAAGAGTATCAAGCTCCTTACAAATAAATTTTCAACAAAAAAAACTGTAAAGCAAACAGTCTTGAAGCAACAAACACACTTTAGGAGCTACCCAAATGAATTTGATTTAAAATGTTACATTATTTACAAAAACTGGTATATCTTCTAATATTTCTATAGGTGTTTAATGATGGCAGAGAGGACATATGACTCCTCCCCCAACAAAGAAAATTGTGTTCTGTCAAAACACATTGGTGTTCCATGTTTGCAGCGGGATTAAGGTTACCATTAGAGCCAATTTGTTTTCAAAAAATCAACAGCACCAAAGAATGGGAAAGACACATGAGCTGTAATCATCCTGGTCTGGCCTGCCACATCTTGTGCAAAGACTTCTGTATAACCTGCCACACTAGCTTGACGAATTTATATGCTATACACAATTCTGAATCTCAAGTTACATCCTGCCTTTAGAAATTTATAACAAAACTATTTGGCAATCATTAAGTGTATATTAAAGGTCATGTTAAATGAGAAAAAAAATAAAACATGATGGATGAATGGTTCAGCCAGAACTTTTAATCCTGCATTTTCATCTTATCCACAAGTACCATATAAGGATTGCTGTTCTCCTCTTAAGCTTTCTTCATTTTGAAACTCATCTTTAGGCAAGTTATTTTTCTTATTAATTATTTAATAACTATATATTTTCTACTTACCAATTTGCATAATTCAACAATACCTACCACTTGATAACAGCTATACATAGTAAGTATATTATCATATTGAAAGTTCAATTTATCCTATGTTTATTTCCTAGTAAACATCCTATATTTTATCCTTCATTTACTTCAAATTCCACCTTCTTGTACAATAATCCCAATATAATCATAAGTATTGACAAATAATATATAACCAATGCACACATCATCTCTTCCTCTTTCACCATCTGCAAATTGTATGACATTTTTCATTCTGGACTAGTGACACTATACATATATATGCACATATACATATACATACATCAAACATACACACACACACACACACACACACACACACACACACACACACACACATACAATGAAAATCAGGCAAACTATGTCACTAGATATATAGATTTGATCTCTTTGAATCAGTACAACTCCAGGCAACTGCCTGGAATACCTGAAGTTTTCTTGGCAAGGTTTCTCAAAAGTGGTTTGCCATTGTTGGCTCCCTAGGGCTGAACATGTCTGACCTAACATCACCCAGCTGATTTGTGCCCAGTATGAATCTCACAGTCCTCCACATTCTAACCTGATGCCTTAACCAATACACCAAACTGGTTCTCAAGCATCAGTTAGCTACCAGATATTTGAAAAGGAACAAGCTTAGAAAATACAAGAAAATGCAAGGAACTATACCCACTGTAATTTATAAACTCAAGAAGAATTATGTATCAAAGCTAGGAAAATCTGTTGTTGTTTTTTTCTGGTTATATTGCTTACCTGCATGTTTGGTGATGAAATCTTTCTCCTTTTAAGAAGCATTTGTTTGGTGATTCTACACATTCACAAATACATTTTGTAGGATTTAATGGCTGGTGTTTAGGGCATGTTCTTTTACACACACATTGGCACTTTTCTTCATCAAACTCTTTATTGAGTCCACAAGAGCTGGGAAGCAGTTTATTTTTACATGTACATTGACATGATGTTCTGTCTAGTTCTTTGTGAATTCCACAGCTAGAAGGTGTCACTCCTCCCTTGCAGACACACTGACAGGTTTCTTCATCAAGTTCCTTGTTAGACCCACAGATATCATGGAATCCTTCAGCAGTATCTGAGCATTTGAAGGAAGAAAAATATGCTTCAGGCATTGCAAAAGAGTAGAACGCATATCTGTTAATTTTTGCAGCTGGTGGAAATTATTCATTTCTCCAATTCATTTCTATATCACTGCACTTATAACTACACAATATGAGTGAACAAATATTAATACATTGTTCCATAAAAATGAACTATAAAACTATAAAAAGATCTTGCGGGCATTTTTTTTTCTTTTCTATAAATTAAACTAAATAACTGTTTAGTTATTTAAACTAATAACTAAAGCAATCTTTTATTACATATTTCCTACCAGTATCTGGTGGATAGGAAGAGAAACTGAAGTCATGTTGTGCCAGACATCTGCATAAGTGATTGTTCCAAATATGACTTTTTGGACAGGTTTTATTTGTTATTTGACACCTAAGAGTGAAACATAACATCAATATATATCAAAGATAATTTAACACAAGTAATAATACATATGTAACATAGGTGTTTCAGAAAACAAATAACATCTTTTATTGTATGTACACCAGCAAATGTGGTGGAATATCCAGCTAGAGAGGGGGCGATGTGAAGAAGTCTTTGCACAGCAGAAAGCGGTACAGGCCTTACCTACTGCAAAGCCTTATTTGAGGCAGAACCCTGAAGCTAATCAACCAGTGGAACAGTTTGTCTTCAGAAGTTGTGGGTGCCTCATCATTGGAGGCTTTTAAGAAGAGACTGGATAGCCTTTTGTCTGAAATGGTGTAAGAGTCCTGCTCGAGTAGGGAGTTAGACTAGAAGACTTGCGAGCTCCTTCCAACTTCGTTATTCCATTTCTGTTTGACTCTTATTAAGTCAATACAATATAATGAAGAATACAATCAGTCGGGCTAGAGCCTTGTTAAATAGGCATTGCAACGATAAAGTAACTTTGACCAATTCATGATGCAGGCCTGGTTCCTTGTGCCTGACATACATTCTGTTGAAAACTATTTTTCAAGCTAGAACAAATCTTTAATAATATATACCAAATCATGACCCCCAATTTATTTTAAACATATACTGTATTTTTCGCGCTATAAAACACACTTTTCCCCCTCAAAAAAAGTAAGTGGAAATGTCTATGCATCTTATACAGCAAATGTTGCCAAAGCCCGCTCCAAACCAGTCTCCACCCTTTAGCCTCTGCCTCCCAGCAATTTGCCTCCTTGCAGCAAAGCCTGGTCAGCTTCAGCACAGCCTGATTTAGCACAAGTAGCTGATTGGTGGTTGCACTGGCCTCCTGGAATACCGCCAGTCAGCTGTTCCAGGCTGTGGGGATCGCCACTGCCCGTTGCTGCCGTTGCTGCCCATTGCCACACCCCCGAACATCGCCTCTGTGTGTCCCATCTTCCGCCTCTGTGTGCCCCATTTTCATCCCATTTCAGCTGCCACTGGCGGCAGTTATCCCTGCCACCTGGAATGGGCCAAAAATGGGCCTTGCGGTGGCCAAAAATGGTGCACACGGAGGCAGCAACGGGCAGTGACCACTTTAGCTTGGAACAGCTAATCGATGGTATTCTGGAAGGCCAATCCAACTGCCAATCAGGCTGTGTGAAGTTAATTAGGCTGTTTTCTGCAAGGAGGCAAATTGCTGGGAGGTAGAGGCAGATTTTTTTCCCCTTGTTTTCCTCCCCAAAAGCTAGGTGTGTGTTATGGTCTGGAGTGTTTTATAGTTCAAAGAATATGGTATTTACACATCTTGGTTTTGATCTTCAGAATACAATAGGAAAATTCATATTTATTTAAAAATAGTTTTAAACAGTTGCAATTTCTTACTGTGCTTGTAACACTGGCAAGGAGCGTCGAATAATTGAATGAACTTGTCTGTAGACATCTAGTTTGGACATGCATCGGCAGGAAGTATGATTGGCAAAACTGATTGTTACAGGTTTGGGACCATGAGACAGGGGCACAGTTATTTCGAACAACTACGAAGAGCACAAAAAGGAAAAAGTATAAGTTAAGACTATGGTAGTTATGCTTTATTTTCCTTCTTTTTCCTTCACAGAGCTTTTTCAACAGTTAAAATGCTCAAAGCTAAATGCCTTCATCAATTAAAGTCTTTTCCCCTCCACAAAATTTATACTTTTTTGTTTTAACAGTTAAATCAATATATTGTGAATGAGCGGTATATTTTCCATAATTGAGATAACACAAGACTTTATGATTACAGGTTTTGAAAATGGGCAGAAAATTTATGTATATTTACAAAATACCAGTATATTAGTGTGCTTTGCTTATAAAATTCTTCTAAACAGTTTATAACCAAGAGGCATAGCCTTTTCAAGGGAGACCCCTAAAAGTTTCAAATAAATAGTAGGTAACATGATGAATAATTAATGTAGTCCTAATTTTTTTTGTTTTTATTCCAATAAAATTTGTAATAAAATATAAGATGTGCTGCATATTATAAGCCATTTTTCTTATATTTGGTCTCTATTTGGCGCATGATGAAATGTATCTCTATTGAAAGTTCATTTATGTTGTAAAGCAACACTTCTAGCAGCTTGTATCAGTCAATGCAGTTCCTTTCTAATACATCAGCCAAAGGATTGCATATCTCTCTTAGATATTTGAGTGCTATGCATGCAGCAACTGTTCCTTTTTCTTAACACAGCTGTCAGGAAGAGGAGTAAGAAACCTTTTCCCCAGTTTCTTCTATAAAATAAAAGAAGCCTAAATACTAAACAAATGCTGTGGTGATTAAGGTCCTGGTCTAGAAATCAAGACACCACGAGTTATAGTCTCTTCTTTGGCATGAAAGCTATCTGGGTAATTTTGGACCAATCACTCTCTCTCAGCCCAACAGGGTTCTGTTATGGGGAAAATAGGCTGAAGGAAGAGCATTAGGTATGTTCACTACCTTCAGTTACTTGTAAAGAAATGTAGGATAAAAATCTAATAAATAAATGAATATGAAAAGTGAGCAGGGGTTATATCAGGCAATGAATGTCTCTGTGGGGGAAAAAGGAAAGCACATGAAAAAAGACATTGGAATGCTTGCACTATCTAATAAGATGCAGGAAATAGAAAACAAAAAGATGTTAGAGCAGCCATATATTTAGCTACTTTCAATCTTGGTTTATAATAAATCAATGTATTTGATGAAGATATATCATGCAGCAATCATAATATAAAATGAGTGAAAACTTTATCACAGTATTTCATTACTACATACAATTTTTGTTTATGTAATGCCTGACAGATAAATATGTAAAATTACTACTGTATACTGAAAAGTTTTGTGCTGAAATTGATAAAAATATTCTTTCTAATAGCTCATTCAAACATATAAACTCATTTGCTAAAGTATGGTAAACTTTTAAATTCCAACAAAACCTACCAATTGGACTATTCGTATATGCATACAGTAGATTAGGCTGAATAACTCATGTGCATGGTGTGTGTGACAGAGACAGAGAGAGAGAGAGAGAGAGAAAGGGTCAGGGGTGGGATTATACCAGTTTTGGTGAACTGGATGTTAAATTTGCATCTGGTTCCCGAACCAGTATTTGAACCGACCAGCTGGCCCCTCCCGCCCCTCCTAGGAGTCTCCACGCAGCCCATTTTTGATGCAGGTAAGTGCAGGGTTTGCATAGAGGCTCTGGGATAAGGGAAAACAGGTCTTCTGGAAGTCTGGAAATAGGCCTATTTCAGCTTCCAGAGGGCCTCCAGAGCCTGAGGGAGCCGTTTTTGCCCTCCCAGAAGCCCAAGGAAAGCCTCTGGACCCTTGGGAAGGTGAAAAATGGCCCTCCAGGAAGTACTGGAAGTACCGAAATGGGCCTGTTTCTGGCTTCCGGAGAGGGCCTCCAGAGCCCAGGAGAGACCATTTTCACCCTCCCAGAGGCTCAAGAAAGCCTCTGGACCACTGGGAAGACGAAAAATTCCTGAAATTCCAGTAGGCCACACCCACCATGGCAACACCCACCCAGCAACTGGGCAGCGAACCAGTTGCTGGGATTTTTGAGTCCCACTCCTGGAGGGGGGTTGGGGGTGTATGCAGAATGCTTTCAGAATAATGGTCTTAGTAGTCAATAGTCTGAAAATAAGTTATTTTGAAACATTGTGACTCCCAAATCAAGACAATTGTTTATGATCCTAGTAAAGAATACTATTGCAATGAAAATCACTCCATCAAAAGCCTGATTAAATAATTTAGTCTTCATGAGAAATCAGCAACCAGTGTGTAGGACATAATTTCAGAAGCAGGGTGTTTTAAGGCATTGACTAGCTTATTCTTAAAGCCCCCCAAATTATTACATCATTGACTAATGTGTGGCATATGACTTAGTGCCATTAAAAATTGTAGAAAAGCTGCACGTAAATCATTCTCAATGTTACAAAAAGAAGGCAAGCTCCAAATCAAGCAGATAAATAAATGTAACTAGTTAGATACTACTTGATTGAGGTGTGTTATTTCATCAGATACTTATTTTCTTTCTTTGTTTAATACATCATAAAATATGAAGAATTTTTTAAAAACTGAAGATACTCTTTCCTTTTATATTATACTATATTAAACTGGTCTTGTCTAGATTATTCTCCAAATCATGTCATAGCTTGCTGATATCATGAGAATGCTCTGATATCTAAATAATAGTATGATCTCAAATTTCTAATGATGTATTTCTTTGGAATGAATACTTTATATATGCCTTCCTGTCTTCTTGCAATGTGTACCATAATGAAAATATTTTCCATCTGCTAATCTGCTATTGCGCCCTCATGAACTAGTGATCAGTATATTCAAAGAAATTCTGAGGTTTCTAGAATCCCAAAAGTCTATTAGAAAAGAGGGGAAAAGCCGTTGAAAGAGATGCTATGATTCTCTCTACTATAACTGTCTGCTCAAAAAGAATGGGATTCCAGGAGCAATAGAATGGTTTGTCCTCACAGAAAGAATGCTGGGTTTTTTGTGTGCATGACTCAATTATTTGTGCCGAAAGAAAGTAAACTGCAACAACAAAAAATTTTTCTATCTGCTTTAAGTTTGAGCAGCAGCCCACTTGAGGGACTGTGATTTGTGAAGAAATTTTGTGCAAAATCAAATCATACATAAACAAAAAGGATATTTTTACATTTCTGATTCTATATACAGTAGTTTCCAGGAAATCACAGAAGCTACTGAAAAAGTTTAAACCAATCAAAATATGCAGAAATAATTGAATTAGAAGTGCAGGAAAGCAAACATGAAAGTGATTATTGATATATGGCTTGGCATCTCAAATACTGGCTGCAGATAATATTATATCCAAGGTAAATTAACAGGTGGCGCTATGAACTGTTTCCATAACTGAGGCAGCAACATAATGAAACTGTTCACTGTATCAAGATTAAACTAGGGTTAATATAAAAGGAAAAACTATTTCTATGTATGTAAACATTATTCTTAATTTATATTTTTGGAGTGCACTCTTTCTTAGAGTCCTCACATCTTCTTAAAGTTCTTGGGAGTAAAAGATTATTATTCTTATCACTAATTAGATATTTTTGTTTGGGTGTTGTTTTTAAAAAGATGTTGAATCAATCCTAGGATTTAAATACCAAAACGATCAGTCACTGAGTATCGATAAGGTTTAGACTCACAGAATGAGTTCATAAACTTCATTAGACTCTTGAGCCACAGACGTCCATTCTATCTTTTCATATGCTGCACTTAATCATTATATTTTTCTCATTTCCATAATTTATGCAGTTGATTATTGTCTATTGTACTGTTAACCCAAAGCAATTTGTGTTCCAGGAAAACTTTGTTACTATTTTATTTTAAAATATTGCATTTACTTTAAATTTATGCAAAAAACAGTAGAGATATAAATATTATGCAGTCAAAACAACTTACTGTTTTGCTGACGTAGCTTGTACTGATATTCATACACTGCAGCCCTTCACTATTGCAGCAACCTCCACATCTGTAGACGGATACACATGGAGGTTTAAAGAAGATGTTTGTTGTTGCTCCAGATTCCTTTCCCACATCTACAGTTACTTCACGTGGCATGCATTGAGTTTTTCTCCACTCATTATCAATACCTGCCAAGTCAGAAGCTTACAGTTTATAAAATAGTTATTTTTAATAATTTGCCTTTACAATTAATAATAATAATAATAATACTTTATTTGTGGTCACAGACCAAAACACAAGTACAACAAAAGAAGAACTTGGGAAAATTAGTCATGAACAATTGGTCACCCAAAACTTGACTAAGGGGAATTACAGCATTCTCCTCTGATGGTTATAACTCTTAAAAAAACATTTGGAAACCTGACAAGTGATGTATGAGGAGCCATACCCTAGACAATATAAGAACAAATTACTAACATTGGGTCTAGAAGAGTCTGTTTCAAGGCGAGACAGTAATTTAGATCTGCCTGTGTTATACATAGGACAATATAAAAGGACATACTCCACAGTTTCAACCTCAGCTCTGTCACAGGGGCATAGCTACTCATAAATCCGGAGCCTCTTCAATCGCCCATCCAGTAATGCTGAAGTCAAGACATTAAAGCGAGCTAGGGAGAAAGCTCTTCTATACTTGGCAATGGTTAGAGTGTAAAAATAGGAAGCCATCCTCAGTCCGTAATTGTTAAATTGGCTGAAGATCAGAGGGGAGCAAGTTTTGTTAGCTCTGCCTCATAGATATTGCAAGTCAATGTCCACAAGCTGTTGGACTACCCTAAATTGGGCGTCCTTAAGGCCATAATCTCTCAGAGCATCCCCCATAAAACCTAGCAGGTGTAATTTCTTCATCAGCTCCCTCTCCCAACAAGAAATATGAGAGTCAGCAAACGCCAGGGAGAGGTAACTACCAGGGACTGCCAGAAAGAGCACCTGAAACCACCATTTATAGGTGTTAATCCACGCCATACATTCGACTGATCGGGTGCCCAGTTCCAGGTACATTGGAGCAAAACCAACACAAGGAGGAAGACCCAGAAGTTTTCTAAGAAAGACAGCCTGGGTTCTTTCAATACAATCCTTGAAACCCCGTATCCATATGGAATTCCATAAAGAGTTTGAGCCAAAGTTTTGGCTTTGTAAATACACAGAGCAGAAGGAATAAACTGGCCTCCTTGGGTATAAAAAAAATCTTAAAATCTGCTGGTGACTACAGAAGGCCAAATTCAGCACCTGGGTTTGATGTCTAGCCCAAGCACTGGTGTTCTGAAATTGAATACCTAAATACTTAAAATGGAAAACCTGCTTAACAGCATTACCATTGATAGCCTAGTTATAGAGCCCCACTTTCCGGGCTCTACAGAACACCAATACTTTGGATTTGTCATAATTAATGGACAAGTGGTTCTCAGCACACTAAGACCCAAATGCAGAAAGTAATATTTTCAGACCTGGCCTTGACAAAGAAAGGAGGGCCGCACTGTCAGCATAAAGGAGAAGTGGGATCTTCGTAGTTGACAGCTTTGGGGCGTGGGTCTCAATACATCCAATGTGAAAGGCCAAGTCAGATAAGAATAAATTAAACAAAAGAGGAGCCAGAACACAACCCTGCCTTACTCCATTCTTAATCGGGATAGAATTTGAAAGTTCTCCCTGCAAACCACACCTGACCTGACTAGAGGTCTGGTTGTATAAGGATCTAATTAGGAACAGAAGACGCTATTGATAGAACTTTTGAGCAGTTTTGACCACAACAGTCCCTTAGGGACTGAGTCAAACACTGACTTTAGGTCGATAAAAGCAGTAAAAAGTTTGCCACCTGGTATGGTAGTATATTTATTGACCAGGTGTGCTAAGACAAAGCAGTGGTCCAGTGTGGCACAGCCTGCTTTAAACCCAATCTGTTCAGCACCAATAATATTGGACTGCTCAACCCAAGTGAGGAGTCTACATTGGAGATATTTAGCATACAGTTTTCCAACGATAGAGAGCAGGCTTATGGGGCGATAGTTGGCTGGGTTGTTCCTATTTCCTCGTTTAAACACTGGAACAATAATTGCTAAGCTCCAGGAGGTAGGGATCCTGCCAGAGATATTGATATGCTAAGAGAGGAATCCACCACTCAGGATTGGATTTTAGCAAATTAGCGGTATAGCATGAGGGCCAGGGGCTTTGCCTGACTTGAGTTCGGAGATAAGCTTGGTAATCTCAGCATGAGTCACGGGCTGCCAGTCAGGAACTGCAGGAAGCAGCTGTGGTCCAAGCACGGTCGAACTTGTTGATGCCTGGAAAATTGCCAAGAAATGGTTTTCCCAATCTCTGTTGGAAATACAGCAGAGAGGGAATTCTTGATGACCCGGCAAGGACCTGGCAACAATTTGCCAAAATAATTGAATTTTTCTCCACTCATTATCAATACTTGCCAAGTCAGAAGCTTACAGTTTATAAAATAGTTCTTTTTAATAATTTAAATCAGAGTCATAATCTATCTTTGATTATAAAATAATTCATGGTGAAATCCAGACTTAGTCCTGTTTAGGCAGATATGTTTCAGAGAATAGAACAAATTAAGCAAGGTTATCAATGAGAGTATCTGCAGGATTCAGTCTGGGTTTCATCTAATTATTTATAGACACAGAGTTAAAAATGCTTATAACAATTCCTAAAATTATTTTATTCAAAGAATATTCTGCCCTTCTTATGGGAGATTTGCATCAGTGAATGGATTTGTATCACACAAATCCCCCATAAGTAGGAAAGAATAATTTAACTTCTTTAAGTTAAAATTAGCATGTGATGTTGTAAGAAAGATAAAATATTTAGATAAGCTGTCTTATGCATCAGGTCATTATAGACCTGAAATGGTTGTGATGCCACAGCTGCAGGACTCTAGACTGCAGCCTCAAAGTTTAATACTATTTGAGTAAATTAAATAACGCTTAATAACGAAACAGATATATGCCTGGGAAAACTGAAAACCTAAAAGTAGATATGGCAGAGTGTTATACGTTTATTGGAGCTTAGCAGTGAAAATTCACAAATTATTCTGAAACAGCCAATGAAATGTTTCATCGTGTAGCATATTTCTTTTATTTTTAAATTGCTCTTTAATGAAGTTCTAAAACTGTTATAATTTCAAATGGGAAAATAGAAGTTGCTTACCTGAAACGTTCTAGAATTCAAAGCAAAATTGGTGTTTGTGTCATTAATTCAAAGAGATATAATTTTCTTTTGCAAGGACAGTATGTATATTTCCTACCTAGCTCCTTCGTGGATCTTATGAGAAAGGAAGAAAGAAGATACCTCAAGCGGGAAAGGAGGACGGACTATGTGACTTCACAGATGGTCATCTGAAGAATTTCAGTTACAGGTAAGCTATCTGTTTTTCTTCTTCA
Organism: Hydrophis major; assembly: GCA_033807585.1. Classification (NCBI taxonomy): domain Eukaryota; kingdom Metazoa; phylum Chordata; class Lepidosauria; order Squamata; family Elapidae; genus Hydrophis; species Hydrophis major. Next base: position 58,694,034 of record CM066333.1, on the reverse strand, counting down.
TAGTCTCTGTGTAGGTACACATTTGGGAGACCGGAAGTTAAACTGACAAACTACAAGCCAAATGCTAATGCAAATAGCATTTGTATAAATCTGCATAAAATCAGAATTGGTGGGTTCTTCTAAGTAGAGTCTTATATTTTCAGGAGACAAAATTAGAATAGAATTGCTATTAGTATGATTCTAAAGATCTAACTTGTATATCCAAATCTGACCAGTTGCTATACTTTTGTGGAAGGAAGGATAGATGGATTGATTTATTTTTGTAATGAAACATTTTTTTAAAAGTCCTGGAGAAATGAAGTTAAGAAAGTGGGTTGCATATGAGGAACTTTAGCAAACGTCTTACAACATTGAATTTGTAATAGTGTAGAAATTGCTCTTTAGCTAGTAGGTTATCATCTTCATAATCATCTTTTTTCATTGAAAATAAAAGGAACATTTATTAATTGGACTTATTTCCTATTTCAGACTTCATCCATAGATGCTTCTGTAGGCTAAGGATTTAAAATAATATAGTTTAGAAATAGTTCATGCAACCTATGTTAGATGTTCTTTATGAACAGCTGAGATAATGGGAAAATGATGTTTCCATCCTAGAAGAAATCTTAGCGATTTTAATTTCTGTGATTTCTGAAATTTCCAGAAGAAAGCACATAGATAAGATCAGTGATTACTATGAGTCTGCTTTCTGAACACATTTTAAAAGTGCAAATCTATTACATAATACAAATATATTATCTATTTGGAATAAAGAAGTAAAAGATAAATACCTGATAAGTAAAATTATTGTCTAAAAGTGAATATCAGAAGCACAAATACTAAATTCATTAAGTGGAATTTTCCCTAATATTTTCCATGATGTCAACCAGATCTAACTAAGAAGGTACGTCCTGTTTCTCAAGGCAAGTATGAAGGAAGCCAAGTTGGAAAATGACCATATCTCCTTGGCTTGAGCTCTAGAAAGTTTCCAAATATTGTTCTAAATCCCATGTAAATGTACTTTGCACATACTAAAAATAGGAAAAAAGAAAAAAAGACTAACCCAAACCAATCAAGTTAACAAAAACAGCACCAGAATGAAAGTACTTAAAGTTGTGCTTATTTTCAGATAAACATTTCTTGTTGTTACTTTTGGTAAGCCTAAAACTAGTCTGTACTCAAATCAGGGGTATTCAATCCCTGATTTGCAATCCCCAATTTGTCCTTTTTTTGATAGCTTCATTAGAAACTGGAACTGTTAAATCTCTTGGATAAAAAGATTATTAAACTTATTAAAAGCGAAACTGCTTATTAACACTGGTCTAAACTCTTCTCATTTCTCATAACTATACAATATGTTAATTATGCCAAAGGAATTGGCATAGGTCTCTTTTTAGTTCTTAACTCTTAGCTTAGATGCTCCCAGGGGTGGAATTCAAAAATCCCAGCAACCAGTTTGCCATCTGGTTGCTGGGTCGGTGTGGCCATGGTGAGCTTCCTGTTTCCATCTTCCAGCCAAAACAGCCTCCCCTGGCCTTTGGAGGCTCCCCAGAAGCCAGAAACAGGCCAGTTTCCGGATTTCCAAAAGGCCAGGTTTTCCCTCTCCCAGAGCCTCTGCGCAGACCCTGCACTTATCTCCATTGAAAATGGGCCATGTGTAGACTCCTGGGAGGGAGGGGCGGGGCCATCCAGTTGGTTGAAATACCGGTTCTGCGAACCAGCTGTAACTTTCACATCTGGTTTGCCCAAACCGGTCCAAACTGGTAGAATCCAACCACTGGATGCTCCCTATATATCTTTTTGATATTTATCTACTTTGATTATTCTTGTCCTTATAGTCCATTGACAGTCCAACCCAGGATACATTCATAACATACATATTTATATTTTATATTTTAACATACTTTATCATTGTAAATTATGTTTAAAAACTATTAACATTTAAGTCATTAAAGCAGATGTATTATTCTGACCATGTTAAATCATATATGAATACACACACACACACACACACACAAAAACACACAAAATTTAAGAAGTATTTGAAAGAACACATGCATTTTTATACACAGATTTAAAAAACTCTGTAGATATTACATTACTTACTTTTTAAGATCTCTGTATTATAATGTGCTGCAGCAAATTTTATTGGATTTGAATCCCCTGTTCTTCCATCAAAGTTGGATTGTTCCCTGTGTGGCCAACCCCCTTTCCTCAGCTGGCATTTAAACATTTTCCAATATTCTGGATAAAGTACGGTCATGAGTTCATCCACACTTGATACTGATCGCAATTGATCTTCCAACTCTTTATTTGCATAATTCTGGTAAAAAAAATAAAATTAAGAAAAAGCCAACTTAATGACTTGTATTTTTAAGGAAATATTGATGATATTAATCAAATTAATAGCTTAATTTACATAAAATAAAGTCATTCCTTTAAGGTTACATATTCAATTACAAAGAAAATCATTTATGTTATAAGTGTTATTATAAATTAACTGCCCTTTAAGATAAGAAACACAGACCACAAATTAGATTTAGGCAAAAATAATAGTAGTGTTCTTCCTGTATATCTCAGGTTTCTTTTCAAATTAAATTTTTGTTTTGTTCTGATTTTGAAAATTTATATGTGTTATTTACTGTGTATGAAATTCCAAACTATGTTATTCCAGTGGAAGGAATAACATTTACTGTAATAAAATGCATCTAGCTTTTATGTTATTTAGATTTTTTTTAAACTGCTAACAATGCTTAGTCTTGTGTTGCTTCTGCTTCTGCGTCCTTGACTTATGACCACAATTGAGCCCAAATTTTCAGTTGCTAAGCGAGTTTTGCCCTATTTTACAACTTTCCTTGACACAGCCATTAAGTGAATCACTGGAGTTCTTAATGTGGCAACATTTAGTGAATCTGGCTTTCCCATTGATTTTGTTTGTCAGAACATTTCAAAAGATGATCACATAAACCCAGGACATTGCAAGTGTCCCAAATGTGACTCAGTTGCCAAAAATCTGATTTTTGATCATGTGACCATGGGGATGTTGCAATGGTCATACATGTGAAATATGGTTATGTCACTTTTTTCAGTGCCATTCAGGGGTGGGCTGCTGGGGGTTCACAGGGGTTCAGGAGAACCCCTAGCTAAGATTCTGTGCAGTTTGGAGACCCCCCCCAAATCCCACTCCTGGCTAGCCCTTACCACCCTGCCCCGTCCCTCCCAGTAGTCACTACAAGGCCTGTTTTGGCTGCAGGTAAGTGCAGGGTGTGTGTGGAGGCTCCGGGGGGGCGAAAAATGGGCCTCCCAGAAGTTCGGGAAGACTGGAAATGGGCCCATTTCCAGCTTCCAGAGAGCCTCTGGAACCCGGGGAGGCTGTTTTCACCCTCCCAGTGGCTCGAGAAAAGCCTCCGGAGCTCTCCGCTGTGGTGCAGGAGGCTGACCAGGCCATACCCACCCAGCAACCAGACAGAGAACCCTTTGCTAAAGTTTTTGAAGCCTATCCCTGGTGCCATTGTAACTTCAAACAGTCACTACACAAACTGTTGTAAGTAAAGGACTTCACACACACATACTCACATACATATACATTACGCATAACATAAAATATGTTACTTATACATGTTTAGGAGTCTTATTGACTCCTGAGAATGTATAAATAACGTATTAGTTGTGGTTTGTTTTTATCAATATAGAATGAACATTGTGAAGGTGCAAAATATATTTGAAGATGAAGAATACCTTTACATATTATGCTACAGGTTGAGGTCATTAATATTTTTATTTCATACCATATGGAAGCAAAGAAACAAAAGGGAAATTAATTATTTCAATGCCTCTTCTAGAATAAGTAAAGGAACTAATTGAAACTGCCTACTCTGAAATAACAGAGTGTTGAAATAACAGCTTCCTGCTGAGACTGGATGTTGCTTATATGCAGACAGATATAACAGTTCTCAAGGATATCAAAACCTTATTTGCTTTAGCAAGATTGGTAAGGAAGGAAGAAATAAAGGATCAGTTGGTGAAAAAAGGAAAAGAATAATTCACTGCACTTTGTCCTTCAATCAGTTAAAGACAAATTATTAAATTATTGTACATATTATTATTCATTGCTATAATAAAATGTAATAATTATATATTATTGTATGAATATGTCAAACAGAGATTGCCCGAGTCGACGGAAAAAGTAAAATGGGAAATTATCTGGAATGTTTGCATCGGCATAAGAAAGCAAAGTTTAGGGGCAAGCCACCAGTCTGATCCAGGGGCAAGCCACCAGTCTGAGAAGATTTCTGTATTATAGTTTTGAGTAATAAAATTGCTAACTGAACTGTTCATATGTGACTCTTATTGTTCACTCTTGACAACATGACACATGACCGATACGATTATATTTTGGAAACAAGAATGCTGGCTGGAACTAAACTGTGTAGTAGCAATCTATATCATAATCTTAATTATACAGTAGTTATAATAATGTTCCATGTATTTAAATATATATATTTTCATTTATTTTGACACCATTACATTCCAATTGCTTTGCTAGTAAATGATATAAAGCAAAACAAAACTTTATTTCAATGTAATCTTTTTAGAAAATAAAATGTTGAGGGTAGAAGCATACAGTTTCATTAAATAGAAAGTACAGGTTACTTTTTAACATTTGGAAGTAATTAAAAGTATAAATATGAAACCAGATGCTGATGCCAAGTAAAGTTAAGAATTTAAAGTGGCAACAGAAATAAAAAAGAAACTGATAAATAAATAATAAAAAAGTTAGTCAATAAAGGAAGACATAAGTTTACAACATGGTACATTTCAGTCAAAGCAATCTGTACTGCTCAGAATGATTATTTATTTTGTACAATTATGCATCTGAAGTGTTATTATCTGCAGATATAAACAATGATGGCAAGCAGATTAAGGCAAACATAGATTAGAAAGCTGAATTTATTTGCCTTATACAAATTAGACAGTAGCAGGCAGAAAGCCAAATTGTCTTATAACCACAATTCATTCTTCTACAAAGTTGCATGACACGGATTTCTGAACAACTATGAGTTCACATTTTTGCCTTGATCACATATGTTGTCAAATCTTTTGGCCAAAAAAGTGACTAAATGCACAGAAATAAAACTAAATATAGATAAAGAGAGTAAGAGGCAGAGCCTGTGCAAAATAATCATTTTATTTTTCTATGAACATTTCAAAGATAGCAAGACTCATAACTGGGAACGTTAGAGTTTTAAAGAGAAACAATGTAGAATTGAATGTTCAAGTTGGGATTAATAGATTATTGCCAATAACATAAAGACAATAAACATTACAACAAACATAGGCAAGAATTTAATCTTTTGTCTTTTCTTTCAAAGACAGCCTTTTGGTATGCAAAACAATCACTTTTTTAATCTCAGTAACAGATTCAAGTGTACTGGTAGCAATACCTAATCCTAACCCTGTCTGTCCATCCATCTGTCTGTCTATGCATGCATGAATCCATCCATCCATATCTTAAACTATAGCTAATTAATCCAACAAAAAAGGCTATTTACTTGTGTCTCATCATACACCTCAGAATAATAATTTAGAACTGTTTCTGATAAAATGTTTTATTAACAAGTTTATATCTACACTTGTACTCAGCAGTTTATTTTTTTTCATTAAAAAATCGGTATTTATTTGAAGGGGAAATACCACTAGCCACTATTTCTATAACACTTCTGCAAAGTTGACAGTCAAACATCTACTTGAATAAGAATTCTCCATGATAGACAATTGTTGTTTGAAGAATAACATATCCTTAATGAAGCAATTTGACAGTCTATATAACCCTAAATTACAAAGATTTGTTAATTTGGAGGTTGGGAGTTTTGAAAAAGTCACATACCATAATTTTATTAAATGAACAAATTCATATTCCAAATCAAACACACTTTTTAAAAACTGTCTACTTTTCTTCAAGAATAGCCGTACTTGAGATCCTTCGTGTTCTGATCAATGATATTGAATGACACCTCCCTTCTTACTTGAGTCAGGAACTAAATGATTATTGGGATAACAATGTTTATTGTTTATTGTTTATTTATAAAGCAAACTATCTTGTTGAAGTTATTGTTTGTTCTTTTAAAGTGACATTTTTCAGATATATGAGTGTTTGGTGATCCTGGCCAATATATTTTTTCTATCACCTTTGCAATTGTAGTAGAACTCCTAAAACATAATTCAAAATGTGCTACAAATTGTATAGAAAAAATTGACTTGGGCCTGGAGGAGGCATTAAATATGGCTCATGTCCAAAGTCTAAAGTGCTTTTTGTTTTCTTTACCCATTTTAGAATTAAAATGCAACACAAGAACAAATGAAGATAAAGAATCCTTTGAGTCAAGCTCGATTCCTGGGGGTTTTAGGGACCTGCACCAACTGCTTCCAGGATGTTTTTTTTTTTTAGGATTCTTTATCTACTGTATTGTTATTAATATCTAAAAATACTATCAAAATACAAAACAAGTTCTGTTGTTAGCTTTTATAAACTGTGATTAATTATAGTTAGCCCACATAAGAATGAAATACAATAGAAAAACACCAGTTGGTCCAGATGTCATGTGGTATGTATATAACAGGAAAGCCATAGTTATGATTGAAATGCAAAGTGTCCATTACTCAACCTACATGGCTGCTCTACATCTACAAATTGCTGCATGGCCAGTCATGTTCCATGTTCCTAGAAAACATTGGAGGGGGGAGTGGATGGATGGAGAACAATCCAATTTTTGGATTTTACAACTTTGTTTAAACTGTTCATGGTGGGCCTGATGACATTCTTTTCTACCAATCTGACCAAACTTGTTTTACTCCTCAATCTGCTATGAAGGAGCAGCCAGATGGCAATTATACTCATTGAGAAAAATGCTGTCCTAGACAATTATCAAAATTGCTTTTTATGTATGACCAGGACAGTGATCACAAATCAGGAGTTTCATAATCTGAGATTAGAGTATCTTCATGTTTGTGAGTTGATTTTCAGTTATGTGCTAGACATTCAAGACTAGAATAATCAAGCTATGATAAATCAATACTGGGAAGGACTTTCTGGTGAAATAACAACATTATTAAATTAGTAAAACAGGGCCTATAAGAATCTGGAAGAACTGCTGCAGTATTTCATGTTAATTGATGGCTGACTGAAAAATTGGGACATGGAGGAAGTCACAAAGGGAGAAAGTTTTACAGCCTTTTGTCACACTCACTTCTCTGCTTTCCTTTGCCTCCTTATAGAACTCTTGCAAATTGTCAGGCATCCCAGGTAAGGCAGGCAGGAAACACAACAAAATGAACTAATTCTATTTTACTGCAAGGGTACATTAACAGACTCTTGCAAGCCTGAAAGTGCAAACTTTCTCCTCACACACACACACACACACACTTTTAATTGCCTACTTGATTAGGGCAGCTTCTGAAGCTTCTTTCTCTAACTATTAAGACACTGGGGCTCCTGGTTTTCTTGTTTCATTGTTTCCTAAGAAGCATCTCTTATTTTCATTCCCAAGTTCATCCATGCATTCTGTTGCATCAATAGACAAGGCAAAAAAGTCCTTGTCTGCAATAGAAAAACGACGAAGTTAGGAACTTTGGTTTATGTTTTTACTGTGGAGTTCTTGGATACCTAGCTTTAGTTGATCTTGATACTTATTCTTAGTGAGCAAGATTGTTTTCGTTTCATCCCAGAGGTTACCAAAGGAAATAGAATGTTTTCAGTGCTATCCATAAAATATTTTAATAATAGAAGTATTCCAGATGTGCATGGATACACAACAATTTGGTGATACCAGATTCCTTTTCCAAGGTCTGTCATGTTTTCATCATCCATAATTGAATGGACAGACAGATGGAGAAAATAAATGCATTACTCAACTAGTATTGCACTGCTATATCACTTATAACAATTAATGTATTGCCTTGCAATTTATTTTATAACAACTTGCTGCATTCCTCCAATAGCATGTCTTCCATTCAAGCATTCCATCATGAAACCTGCCTTTCAAAGGTCCTGAGTTCACTGTTCCTTGATTCTCTGACTTTCTCATAGTTCCATCTTAAAGAACAGCGAACAGTGGTTATATACCTCTATGAAGCTGACACATCTAGGCAAGATGGCATTAAGACTGCAAAGGGGGATTAAAGGTGGTTTTCTATCATTTCTTTTGCCAGTCTCCTGTCCATTCAAAAAGCTTAATAATATTTGATTCTTTTCTTGATTTGTTTGATATAAAGTGTGATACATTATTATTATTTATTAAATTTATTTGTAGTCCATCTTTCTACAGGGTAATAGATAGAAACTCTGTCAGATATTTAATATTCCATTGATTTACCATATAACATTGAAAGAATTTCTGAAGCCCTTGCTACTTCTGTTTCTTTACTGTGCCAGTTTCAAAGGATTTCTGCTTTTAATGCAAGAAAGTAACTAATACAACAAAATCAGTGTACTAAAAGTCTGCCACTTTTACTGTGCATTCTGGAGTAAAATAAATCGCTACGGTACATTTTAATTATCTAAAATAAACTCAATATTTTGAATAAAATGTAAGCCCAATTAGAAACAAAGTAATATTTTCTTCCTGTTGTATTACCTTACATGTATCTGATATTTGTCTTTTATGTTAATGCTTTACTAAACAGCCACATTTAACATTAAAATACATAATTATATATAAAGCAGAATAATTGATTGGTCTAGTATCTACACATTTAGAAACATAAAGTTAAATTAGCATACAATTAAACTTGAAGAGAAATATATTTCAATGTTGACTTTGCTTGAAGTAGCAATGAAGGACATAATATATTCAATACAATTGGCCTCTGAGAATAATGCATAAAATTCTTGTGACTAATTCTGTAGGAACCAAGTGACTTGAATTTAAATATCTGTATTATATTAAACAAGGAATCAAAATGCACTGCTTACAAACATGAGGTTTTTAAAAGTTTCTAGCTGAAAGACTGCCTTGTCAATAGCATGAAAGAAAATGATTGACAAAAGCAAGACCCCAATTAAGGTGCTTCCTTTCACTTGTGGAGCTGTCCAAAGTATAATAATATTGGACAACATAAATGCAGCATAAAATTCCTTATGAACTTATGAATTCCTCATTCCTTATAAAATTCCTTATGGTTCCTTGATTCCTTTGTCCTAACCTACATACTTCTAAAATCATACCCTTATCTTTCTTGCAATGTTCTCAAAATGATGTTGCCACTAGTAGATATAATGCTAATTCTTTCCATTAAAAGATTCTACCCACTTTCCCTTTTTAAAACATACATTAAATATACAGTACATATTATACTTTATAATCCCAACTCTCCAAAAAGAACAGTTACATTTTTGCCTATCATAGTAGTCCTTCAGTGTTAATGTCCTCTGTTATTCTCCAAAGAACTCATGTTCCCCACCTGCTGAAAGTTATTGTCCACTCAATCCTTTTTTTCTCTATTTTCCTAATTAGAAGACATTCTTCTGTGCATTTTAAACAATATTTTTAAAATTATTTACACAAATTGAATTACTATATGCCATCCTACAAACAATAATCTAATACCTACTCTAAACAACCATCTTTAAACGCAATACTTCCTGGTTGAACAATTTAATAGCCTGACATAGAATTGTTGTTTGATAAAACAAGGTTTAAAATTGGATTGATCCATTTTTGATGGGTGATTACACCACATGCCAGTCTCATCATGTCTTTCAAATTTACTGATTGGTTTATTTTTAATCAATTTATATGATGACTTTTTCCACATATATCTAAGAGCAGGATCCATGAAAATTTAATGTTTATTAACAAAAGTTCGACAACGGAAATAACTGGATAGGTGCAAGCATAGACACTTAAATACTATTCATGTTTTTGATACAAATACATTATGGAAGTGACAAATGTGAACAATCTCATTGGAATTTAATTCTTATGAATTGAGAATATGTGAAATAGTAAAACAGGAAACACACAAACACAGGAAAATCTTTACTGGATGTACTAATATCTTGATTTACATATCAAAACTTACCAATTTTTCCTAGCTTTTGTTTTGTCCCATGAAGGTGCAGGGACCAAGAGAGCAGCAATTGTTAGATACTGAACTAAGTGAATAATAAGCTAATATCTGCACTAGAGGCCAGAGAATTATTCCAGTTATTTTATGGATCGAAAGCCAAAAAGTATTGTACTGGATAAGAGGTCAAGAGTATGAATCACTGTATCTAGGCAGTTTGATATATCCAAAAACTAGATCACATTAATATTTTTGAATATGGGAGTTCAATGTAGGATGAAATGAACATTGACTCTAATAACCATTTCAGTCTTTCACATTGACTTACATACAGTAGTCTACCTCTGTCAGGTTGAGCTGGAACTCAATATGGCTTTGACTTTCAAGAAGGCTATTGTCTCAGATGCCTGACCCTATGATTAATTAGCCCTTCACTCAGTAGTGTGGCACTCCTTAGGCTTGGAACTGTTTGTCTAAGAATGTTGCAAGGCCTGATTCTTCTTCAGCTTTTATCCCTAAATCAGCTGTGAGCTGAAACAGACATCTATTCTCATCTCATGATATCACCACATCCTCTTCTGAAAAAGAACCCAGGGCTAACATAACAGCTATGAATAGCATATTACCATCAATCTAAAATAATATTTTCTTTGTTATAGATAAGTTGTCAACATTATGACAGGATTCTCTTTGTGTCAGAATGGGTGTTGGTACTTACCTGACACGCCTCTTCTCATGGAACTGCGTAGAGCATCCAGCGAGTGGGATGTACTCTAGTCTTCACTCTTACAGGCTGAGCTATAATTGAGGAATGCTCCTCCTCCTCCACATGACTCCTCCATGCGTTCCCCAGTTTTACGAAGACGAGAGGACAGCAACAATCCTCTAAACTGAACTATTATACAAATCTCAACTATAAACAATAAATATCATTGGCCGAAACAGGATTCCCCACCAGATGGACGAATTGGGGTGGGGCTGGATGCTCTACGCAGTTCCACGAGAAGAGGCATGTCAGGTAAGTACCAACGCCCATTCTCTGTAGAACTGCTGCGAGCATCCAGAGAGTGGGACATACCAAAGCATGGCTGTCCTACGGGGGGGGACTCCGTCTGGGTCAGAATCTCCTTTGGTTCTCTCGCCACTTGCTGTAGGACTCTCCTGCCAAAGGATGCCTCAGCTGAAGCGTAAGCATCAATTCTATAGTGACGTATAAAGGGAGAAGGGGAAGCCCAGGTAGCCACCCGGCAGATGTCATGAATAGAAGCCTGAGTAGCCCAGGCTACCAAGGTAGCTGCACTCCTGGTGGAGTGAGTGGTTATCCCACTGGGGACCGGAACAGCTTGAACTAAATAGGCCTTGGATATGGTGGCTCTAATCCATCGGCCCACCGTAGACGGGGATACCTTACAGCCTAGCGTCTTTGGCTGAAAGGACAGGAACAGAGATTCTGATTTCCTGATGGACTGCGTGCATAGATGTATATACGTAGTGCCCTTCGAACATCAAGGGTGTGCCACTGTCATTTTCTTTCGTGCAAAGACTTTGGACAGAAATTAGGTAGGACCAATTCCTGTGCCCTGTGGAATGCCGAGTTGATTTTTGGCATAAAAGTGGGGTCTGGTCTCAGAACCACCCGATCAGTGTGAAAAATACATAGATCCTTTCTCATGGATAGAGCTGCTATTTCAGATATCCTTCTAGCAGAGGTTATTGCCACGAGAAACACCACTTTAAAGGTGAGAAACTGAAGAGGAGCCTCCCTGAGAGGCTCAAAGGGAGGTTTGGTCAACACCATAAGAACCTTATTAAGGTCCCATGTCGGGTACCTGTGAACTACTGGGGGGTGCAAATTGGAAGCCCCTCTAAGAAAGGCCTTGATTCGAGGGTGGTGGGAAAGAGGGTCGGAAGAGCTGCCAGCAATCACCGTTGACAGGGCTGCGACCTGTCTTCTCAAAGTGTTGGGTGAGAGGCCTCCATCTCGGCCATCTTATAGAAAGGCCAGGATTTGCGCAATTGAAGGAGAAGGTGGATTGATGAAGGATTTATGGCACCACTTACAGAAACTGCTCCAGGTTGCATCATAAATGCGAGTAGTAGAAGGCTGCCTAGCAGCCAGGATGGTATTAATGACCTGGGCCGACAACCCCTCCTCTCTCAGCCTTTCCCACTCAACCTCCAGATGGCTAACTGAAGCCACTGTGGGTCTGGGTGAAGCAGAGGGCCCTGTGACAGAGAGATTCGGTCTAGTGGGATCCTCCACGGTGGAGCTACCGACAGATTGCGAAGATCTGCAAACCACGGTCTCCTGGGCCAATATGGTGCCACCATGAGAATCTCCGCCCTTTCGAATATCAGTTTCTGAATCACCCTGGGGATCAATGGAAGGGGGGGAAAGGCGTACAGGGGCAACGCAGGGGCAACGTAGGGCATCATGTTCTCTGCTCCGTTGGTGGGGTAACGAGAGAAGAATCTTGGGGTCTGTGCGTTGAGCAGAGATGCAAACAGATCTACCAGAGGCTGACCGAACATGGCTGCTGCCTCCCTGAACAGGGGTGGGTGCAGGCGCCATTCTGCTTGGTCCAGCGTGGCCCTGCTCAGCCAGTCTGCTTGAACATTGGAGACCCCTGAGATGTGCTCCGCTCTGATGGATAAAAGGTGCACCTCTGCCCACCGACACAGCCGCTCGGCCTCCCTCATGAGGAGGATGGAATGGGTGCCCCCTTGACGGTTGATGTGGGCCTTGGTTGTAGTGTTGTCTGTTAGGACCAGTATGTGGCGCCCTCTCACCTGAGAGAGGAAAGCTCGCAGGGCCAGGTACACTGCGTGAAGCTCCAGCTAGTTGATGCTGCGGCTCCGCTCTGTAGGTGACCAAACCCCCTGGGCCGAGAGGGACTGCAGGTGGGCCCCCCATCCAGAAAGGCTTGCATCTGTTGTGAGAGTGACCCTTTGGGGCTCCTTGAATAGATGCCCTTTGTTGTAGAGGGTCGTGTCCACCATAGGAGGGAAGCGAGGACCTTTGGAGGCACGTTCACCACGAGGCCTGAGGTGCTTCTTCCGGAACGCTGGTACGGCAGGAGAAACCACTGCAAAGATCTGGAATGCAAACGTGCCCATGGGATAATTGATATGCAAGAAACCAGCTTTCCAAGTAATTTGGATAAGTTGAGCAAAGATGCTTTTCCAGTCCGTCTGACAGCCCTGATAGCTGTGCAGATACTACTGAGTCTCTCGTGTGAGAAGAAAACCCTTCCTTTAACAGAATCAATCACAGCCCCTAAGTGGGCTATATGGGTGGAAGGGTTAAGCTGACTCTTCTCCAAGTTCACTAAGAAGCCGTGAGCCTGAAGCACCGAGAGGGTAGTATTAGTATCACTCTTGGCTTGATGTTGGGAAGGGGCTACAATAAGAATATCATCAAGGTAGCAGTGGACGCGGATGGGGAATTGCCTAAGATGGGCTGCCAGAGCTGCCAACACTTTAGTGAAGGTCCTTGGGGCTGAGACAAGGCCAAAGGGAATGGCTACATACTGGAAGTGCTGATTGTTATAGCAGAACCTCAAATACTTGGAATACGAAGGACAGATGGGGATATGGAGGTAAGCCTCAGAGAGGTCAACAGATGTAAGCCAGTTCCCTTCCCTGACACCCTGTAAAATCAATTGGAGAGTATGCATTTTGAACCTATGGCAGATGATATATCAATTGAGCCTCTTTAGATCTAAAATGGGCCTCCAACCCCCAGAGTGCTTGGGCACCAAGAATAGGAGGGAATAGAACCCCCTTCCCCACTGCAAGGGCGGTACAGGTTGGATGGCCCTAGTATCAGCCAGATGTTGGATAGCAGATGCCATAAGGGTCCGCTTAGTCGGGTCTCTAGAGATGGGAGAGACCATGAAGTGTTCGGGGGGGGGGAGAGTGTGGAACTGAAGGGAGAGGCCAAAACGAACAATGTTCCTGACCCAGGCATCTGAAGTGGATTCCTCCCACTGGGCGGCAAAATGCCTGAGGTGACCGCGTATGGGGTAAGAAGCTGTAAATCTATCTGGGTCGGCGGGACGCCCTGTTTCCGGCACCCCTGAAGGGCCTTCTGTAGTTGCCTCCTCTCTTGTTTCTGTCTCCCGAATCACCCCGGTCTTGATAGGACGACCGGAATGACGGGGAGCCCTGATATCTAGGAGTGAAGGATGGTTGGAAGGAGGAGCGAAAGGAGCCCCTCCGAAAGGGCTGGGACCCTCTGGTCTCTTGCCTACGAAAAAGCGAAGGGAGGAACTTCTTCTTGTTCCTAGTTTCCATTAGCAATGGTTCAAGAGCAGGCCCGAACAGTTTGCACCCCAATAAGGGAGCTGAAGCTAATTTGGACTTATTTTTAATGTCGGCCTGTCAGTGCCGAAGCCAAAGCAATCTTCTGGCAGTTACGTGCGAGGAGATGGCCCGGGATGAAAACTTTACAGAATGAAAAGTGGCATCGGCTGCAAATTCCGCCGCGGCCGTGATCTTTGCAATATCCTGATGGGCCCTGGTGTTAGCCGGGGGGACATGCCTCTTCAGTTGTCTGAGCCACCTGATGGAGGATCGGGTGAAAAAGGACGCGACTGTGGCCGACCGGATGGCCCAAGCATCAGATTGGTGCGCTCGCCGGAGCGCCATCTCTGCTCGCTTGTCCTCTGGCTTCAGCGCCTCCAGCGCGTCAGTGGGGTTGGAAGAAGAGGCTAGTTTCATGATCAGATCATCTACCTCCGGGGTGTCTAGCATGGCAGAGAAATCCGGGTCAAGGTTAAACAACTTCTTGTCCTGGCTAGAGGGGGCGGGAGAGGGACCCACCGAAGCCAATTGTCTCGCAACCAAATCGGAAAAAATTGGGGGGGGGGGTCAGAATAACCTCTGTTTCCACAACCGGTTGTCTGAATATTAGATCCTCTGGACCCCCCCGGGTTCGATGGAGGAGGCTCAGAGGGAGATTGCGAGGTTAGACCTGAAACATTTCTTGCCTTAAATAACAAGGATTTAAACAAATGAGGCTTAAAAAGTCTTTGACTTGGCCTTCAGAGAAGAGCCACTTGGATTGCCCTCTGCCATGATACCAAGGAATATTAGGCAGCAAAAAAATGGTGGTTGGCACGCCTAGGAGTTCAGCCTACCACGTAAACCGGTTTTCCTAAAGTTGGGTCATGTCCCCCTTTTGGAACAAATTTTTATTTATTTATTTATTTTTATTTTTATTTTTTTGTGGGAGCTGGGCCCAAAAAAGGAAAAAGGACCAATTAATCTGAAAGGAAATAGTAATAATAATCTACTATCTAATTAAACGTAATATCCAAAACAAGCCAAAAGAACGCTGAGGCCAGAGAGAAACTATATAAAAACAGAAGGAAAAAGAAGGCCTTTTTAGGCAGCCTCCCAGCAACAATGGGAAGGACGTGCCTGCACCTCTGAGCGAGCTGCAGGCAAGGAAAAAATCCAACGATATCTAGCAAGGAGAGACAACAGGACACGGAACCACAGTGTTCTCCAACAAGAAAGGGGCTCCACGCGGCCTGCCGGTCCCGCTATGGGCCTATAAAAATCCTCGCAGCCCTTAAAACCAAAAATTAAATAAATTCAAAATGGCGCCGGCCACAAGGCGCGCCCAAAATGGCCGCCCGGCTCAGCGCAAACAGCCCAGAGACGCACCAGCCCAATGTAGCTCAAAAAAAAAACAAAGGTAGGGCCGGGAGAGGAAAGGTCTTTCCTCTAAAGGCGTTCGCGGGGGGAAGACGCAACTGGGTGCTAAAAATAGCACAGGGTCAAGCGGCTGGGAAAGGCATGCTTGGAACGAGGCAGAGGAAGAAAGGAGGGGGGATGGGGGGGCAAAAGGCTCCGAACCCCGTATCTCCCCCCTGAGGGCGAAATCGCTCTCCAAATTAAATTGGGACTACACCAATAAGCGCAGGGACAAGGAGATAAGGAGAAAAGCAAACCTGAACCACAAAGCAGAAGAAACCTGAAACAGCCAAGGAACGATCGAATTAGCTGCCTGTCTCTCTCGAAGGCTGAGCTAAAACTGGGGAACGCATGGAGGAGTCACGTGGAGGAGGAGGAGCGTTCCTCAATTATAGCTCAGCCTGTAAGAGTGAAGACATCCCACTCGCTGGATGCTCGCAGCAGTTCTACGGAGAATAACATATATAGTATTTTAGATAATGACTCCAATGTTTTAAACATCATTCTCACAACAAGTGACAGTTGCAACCATAGCATCTTCTATAAACAGTATTTTTTTTTTCTGTTTAAGGAATTCAATTATTTTGATTCTATATTTTTATTTTACAGACTGAAATAAGCAGAAGGAAATCTCCAGGGGGAGACCTAAAGTATTTTAGTGTTCATTTATTTATACAAATGGCACTTGTCTAGAATTTAAATTGGATTGTTTTTGAGGTGATGAGTCTGATTATTATAGACCATAAACAATCAACAATAATTTGCAAATGATATATTATTTTCCTAAATTTATTATCTAAGCATGTAGTGCTAAAAAAATTTTAAGTGCCTCATTTGTATCACTGAAAATGCAGAAAACTTAAATCCTACATTTTGTAATAAATCACTCTTGCAGCAATTTTATGAAAAAAAATCAGATTGTACAAATCTGCTACTATTGGACAAAATAGCTGCATGTTTAATAAAAAAGCTCTTGATCTTTCCAATACCTAGAATGTAATAATTTTTAAATTTGTTTAGTTAATTTGTGTGAATGCTGTTTTAGCAAAAAGCAATAAGTGAAATGAATACATTAATTTATCTTGTTGGAGATTTTATCATGGGCTTAGCATTTTGATTTAACAAAGCAGCTAGACAACTGAACTCTAGATTTAGGGATATTTATTAAGTTTTGGGATAACAATTATTCTGGATTATTTCCATGTCAGGAATTGTACTATGTCCAAGAATATTACTCAAAAAAGACTAAAGCTTCTGTCCGTATTCCAGGATATTTGCCTGGTTTTAATCTCCTGTGGCTTCATTTCAATCAAGTGTCTGTATATGTTCCAAATGAAGACGGAAAAGAATCAAATTCAAATCTGGTTCAAGCCTGATGCTGGAAAAGCCAGATTTATTTCAGAAGGTTTTATTAATAAACACCACTCATGTTTCTAATGGCTACAAAAGTAATCCTACCTTTCTGGGGTTTCCGGTTCCGCGTGGCTTCGGTGGCAGCAGGAATTCGCGACCGTTCGCGATTCCTGCTGCGCTTGCCGCCGAGGTACCCCCGATCCAAATGGGTCAAGGGGATATGGCTGCCCTGTAGGGACAGCCGAAGAGAGAGGGGAGCCGGACAGGGGGTTGGGGGTGTCAAAGACCCCCTCCTCGTCTGGAAAAAACCCTTTTTCCCAAGGTGGTGGAGCGGCGGTCAGCAATGGCCGCCACGAAGAAGCCTGCAACCGGGTAAGATTGAGCTGGAGGAAGCAAGAAAAGTGAAAGTGCTGGCTGAGCCGGGTCAATCAACATCTTTTAAATTCGTTGGAACTGAGCTGTCTGAATTGCTGGAGGATACATTGTATCCCTAAGAAGATCGAAAGCGGCGGAGAAGCTGTTAAAGGGAACTTTTTTTCCTTCACTCTCCCACCCCATGGAAACAGCCGAAGAAGATTTGAAATTTGTTTGGGCACTGAAGGTGAACTATTCTGAAAGTTGAAGTTAAGGGACAAAAGAGTTCTTGGACATTGGACTTAAAAATTTAAGAAATTGGAAAATCCTTATTAGAGGTATGGATTTCTGATCATTTAAAAATTGATGTTGCAAGTGGGAAGGGAGAGGAAAAAAATTTGAGCAGAAGTGGAAAAAGGAGGAGATTGCCTGGAATCTCAAAGAAAGATATATGGTAATTGGACCTCTTTGATTAAACAGTAACCCCAGAAAGAGAATAGAAGAAGGAAGAAAAGTATTAACTTTTGGAACTTTTTTTGAATTATTTTTGATTAAAAATACTTGGTTGGTTGTTTTGGGGAAAGTTTCTCTTTTCAGGATGGCATCGCTTGTGGATGAACTAAAGACTGAATATCAAAAATATAAAAAGGAAGAACAAGATGGAAAAGATACTTTGGGCATTTTATTTCAATTTTTAGAAATGGCGTTATGTACTTATGAAAAGTTGATTATGCAGCAGAATGACTGGGACAAAGAAGAGGAAGAAGAAGCCATCTTTGATGAACAATGGGTTTTTTCCGGGGAGGAGGAGAAAGAGGATAAGAAAAAGGGGATTTTAAGGTTGAAAAAACAACCAAAAAAGAGAAAAATGAGAGGAAAGGTGGATGCAAGGTTAGAAAGGAAAGGAAAGGGAGTAAGAAAAGGGAGGAGGAGAGACAAAGGGGTAAAAAGGGCAAGGAGAAGAATAAGCAAGAGAGAAAGGGGGGGGAGGAGAAGCCTCAATGGTGGGAAGCAAGATCTAAAGAAAAAAAGTTTATTTAGAGACAATGGGTGAATCTAATTAAGGATAAAAGGGGGATTCTGGAAGGTACATAAGATTGTGTTTTTATATGTGTATTTAGAGTATAAAATTTATTGTGTAATTTTAGAATCTACTAAACAGAATCCCAAGATAAATTAAGTGTTATATGAAGTACTTTTAAGTTAGGATAATGAGTTAAAGGCGTCACTCCAATTAGTGTATAGGAGAAGTATAGCGAAAGAAAAAAGATGAATGGATAGTTGGAAATAGAACAATAAAGAATATTATTGAAAATGGTAATAAGATATGGAAGAATATATAAAGGTTTTGTTATGTTTTTTTGGGTTTTGTATGTTGATAAAAGGCAATAAAATATTAATTAACAAATAATTTGGATGAAAAGGAGAAGTTGGGATAAGGTACGAAGTTAAATATGAAAAGGAGAAGTTGGGATAAGGTACGAAGTAAATATTGATATTATAATTGGGAATCATTATGTTCTATTGATTTTCTTCTTTAATTATCACTATTTTTTTTTAAGAAAAGAATTTATAAGCTGTTATGCCTTGATTGTTTATGCACTGTTTTTGTAAAATTAATAAAATTGGTTTACATAAAAAAAGAAAATGATAATAAGATATGGAAGGATATATAAAGTGAATATGATGTTTGAATTTGTGTCCGTGAGAAGAGTTTCAACCTGGGATCAGGCAGCCTTCAGAAAAGATATTTTAGTTTTGTTTTGTTTTCTATGTTCTGTGTTTTGTATGTTTATGAAAGGCAATAAAATTTTAATAAGCAAGAAATATAATTTGGATAAAAGGAGAAGTCTGGATAAGATATGAAGTTAAATAGATAATGTAAATATTGATATTACAATTTGGAATTATTTTATATGTTCTATTGGCTCTCTTTAATTATTATTATTATTTTTGGAAAAGATTTTTCAAGTTGTTATGCCTGGATTGTGTATTGTTTTTGTAAAATTAATAAAATTTGTTATAAAAAAAAAGTAATCCTACCTTTCTTTTAAAAGTCTATAGAATTATAAATTGGTAATTCAAATATATTAAGATGGCATATTATTTCTATTTAGAAATATGACTTTAGTTTTGCTTATGTGAAAACTAAATCTATTTTTTTCCTTTCAGGAGTTTTATTGAAATGTTTTTGATTGGATATTTTACCAATATTACCAGATCTCTTTTGCCTTCTCAGCTTCACATTATATTAATAACTTAGGATCTTATTTATCATTGTAACATCATTCCTAAATCAGTTTTCATGTTTGTAAACTTTCAATCAAACCATATAAAAATGTTTATACAATGCTACAACATATGTTACATTTGTTATAAAATCCTATGTAGTTTGACTTCATCCAGGAATTTTGTGCATCTTTAATTGGCTTGATAAAAGGTATTACCTCAATACAGATTTACAGGTAGTTCTCGACTTATGTCCACAATTGAGCCCAACATTTATGCTCCTAAGACATTCGTTAAATGAGTTTTGCCCCATTTTATAACCTATCTTGCCACATTTTATAACCTATCTTGCCACTGCCATTGTTAAGTTGGTAACACTTAAATGAATCCAGCTTCCCCACTGACTTTGCTCGTCAGAAGGTCACAAAAGATGATCACATGACTCCGGGACACTGCAACCGTCATAAATATGAGTCAATTGCCAAGTATCTGAATGTGACCACAGGAATACTGCAATGGTTGTGTGAAAAATGGTCATAAGTCACTTTTTTCAGTGCCATTATATCTTTGAACAGTCATTAAACAAACTGTTGTAAGTTGAGGACTACCTGTATTTAGTTTTCCAATTGTCTATTTTTGCATAACATTATCTCTATTGGCTCAGATATAATTTAATTTACAGTTATTTTTATTTATTTATTTAATTCAGCAAATTTATTTAGCAGCCCATCTCATACATATAATTGTGGCTCATAATTAATTAAAGCAAATATAAAAACAAAGAGCAATATAGCATTTTATAAATAAGAAAAAGAAAACAACATAAAATCATATAATAAAACCATCAGTAAAAAATAGAAAACTCAGTCCACAATCCAGTTCATCAAAATAATCACTACTGTTCCTGAAGCAATGGCTCACTTACTTTTACATTTACACATTTATATACATATAATAAGGCACATTTAATTATACTCCTTCCATGCTACTTGGATTTTATTTTATCTATTTCTTGAAATCCATCCACAATTATTTAATTTCAAATTTCATATGACACACATGGTATTTAAAAAAAAATAACATAAAAAGGAACAAAAAGACCAAAACACAGAAATATACTCATTATCTAACTAAAAACAGCAGCAACAACAACAAAAATTGCTTAATAAGTGATCAGTACAACAGGAAAAAACTTTTTGGGGAAATCCAAACAAAATATAAGAGACCATATTTGCCAAAAGAAACTTTCTGCTTTTCCCCCAACATACTAATTTCATTATTGGTGTAATGCCAAAAGAAAAAAAAAATCCAATCTTTTCTCTCGTATGAATTTTTAAAAACCTTTTAATTTTTAAAAATATTTTAAAGGATGTTTTTATAAATTTATCAATTCATAACAAGCACCTCAATAGCAGATATAATATGTAACTTAGAAAATTAATTTTACAAAGTTTTTAAAAAAACATAAACTTGGAAAAATGCAAAAAAAAAAAATCTGGAAAAACTCAATTAGAAATATCTGCAATGATATCAATTTGCTTAACTGAATTCAATTTTGTTCTGTACATATATTATTCATATGAAGATATTAAAGTAATGTATGAGTATATTATACAAAGGTAATACATGAATAAATAATATACAGAATAAATTTTTGAAATTTATTTAGTGTTCATATTGCTGGACTACCAGAGTGCTGTTAAGAATTGAAATCAAGCAAGTTCTATAATTCAGAAACAATTTCTTTTCCCTTCCCCTAGTAGGATAGAAATGCAGACATATTATCAAAACTACATTATTATTATGAAGAAAGCAGATTTTGATCAATCAATCAATTCTGGCTTGTTTTATATAATTAGCTTATGCTTTTTGACAATTATGAATTGACATATTATACCATGCCAGATGTCAAAAAATAATTCCTAAAGATTATGTAGTTGTTTCTTTTTTATTCCTTATGAAGCTTTGCTTTTAATTTGCAGCTCACACATTTTAGGCTTAGGCATATTAAATGAGATCTGGTGTAGTTTAGTGATTAATGCACTGAAGTATGAAAAGCAATGAAATGTAACCCCCCATTTTGTAAAGTTGCAAAATGATTGCAATACCCCTGTGATATATTTTGAGCATTTGATAGAAATTCTGTATAACTATTTACAATAATACTCTGTTTCAAGCACTAGCTACAAAACAAGTGCAAGAAGCCATGTCAGGCAGTGTTATTGATGTCAGAGGTCCAACCAGACCTTCATTTTCAGATTGTGAATAATTTATATATTGCAGAAAAGAACACAAAGAAAGTATTGGCCTTGACGTATTTTTATTCTATTGCCTTGGGTTTTTAAGAATTCCTAATTTTGAAACAATTGACAACATGACATATAAGACAGGGGTGGAGTACAATTTAGCAGGATTTTTAAAAAATAAAATGTAGAAATCGTCACTTCAGAAATTGTCTGCTTATAGTCATTTTTACATCTGTAATGCGCCTTTCTGCTGCACTTGTGAATAGTGCTCCAAATTTAGTAATGTTATAAGTCATTATTGTAATCAGAATTCAAGAACTCGAATTGTGTTGTGTGTGTACCATAGTTAATAAAGTATGAGCTTGAGGTAAAGTGCAGGGTTCTGGCCCTGCACTTCTGATTGGCTGTTAGGTGGCCAGATCGGATTGGTTAGTTCCGAGGAATCCGATTGGCCCTTAACAGAGAATTCTTATTGGTTAAAAAAGCTAGCGTTCATAGCTCGTTATTGGACAATTCTCACAAGGGTTGCCTATATAAGGCAGAGTTCATTGTTGTTGTTTTGAGAAGTCACTATGCAAATAAAGAGCTGAAAGTTCACTATTCAGAGGCTGTCTCCATTTACTCCGACCCATGTTCAGTACCTAACACTGGCGACGAGCATGGGATGTGGAGACGTCTGAACCGAAGAAGCCAGGAAGGAATACCGAGCACGTGATAGACGATGCCAACAACGGAACCATGTCCGGCGGCATCGTACCACCCGCTCCGTTCGATCCGAACCAAGAGGATTGGGAATCCTACATGGATCGCTTCCAAACGTTTCTCGAAACGAATAACTTGAAGGACACCACACCAGCAAAGAAAAGGGCGCTGTTCCTGATGCATTGCTGCCCAATTTAAGATGGCTAAAGCACTCGCCAAACCTCGAGAAGTGAAAGCCATGAGCTGGGATGACCTCGAACCCATCCTGAGACCATTACGTGCCAACCGTGCCTACGCTTGTGAGACGCCACGAGTTTTATCAGAGGAACCAACGAAAAGGGGAAAGCGTGGCCGATTTCGTGGCGGACATCCGATTTAGAAGAGGCACTAAGAGATTGAATAGTTCTGGGACTAGATGCACTAGGCCTGCAAAGCAAGCTGATGGCGAAAGGCGACATCAGCCTTGCCGACGCCATCGCCGAAGCCACAGCAGTAGAGGCGACCAAAAAGTCGGCTGCACAACTACGGCAAAGCCGCACTCCGGTACCACCACCGACAAGCGACATTTTATCCAAGCCTGAAGGACAGCTTGCGACGACGCACCATGAGGACCTCTCTTTGTCGTCAGACAGCGACGAAGAAGGGGTCCATCGACTGCGGTCCGACCGGGACCCTCGCCCGAAGCCCTTACGTCCTTACGCTGGCTGTGGAGCAAACCATGCCAGGTCCGAATGCAAATTCCGCGACGCACTCTGCCATGAGTATGGGAAATGAGGCCACATCGGCCGGATCTGCCACAGCTTACCAGGACTCAGCCAGGCCTCAAAAGGGGCTAACTATTGCCAATTGACAGGAAACCATCCTGTTAGGCGAGAGCCAGTAAACCACTCCCACAGAAATCGAGCTTTGCAGAGAGAAGAGGCTCACAATACTATCACTATCGGTCACGCCTTGGCTTTAGATACTAAGAAAATCCGAGTCACAGTAGCCATCAAGAACCAGTCTTGCCACATGGAGGTCGACTCGGGATCGTCCCTCTCGAAGGTGTCCTGGAAGACACTCAAGCAACTCATCCCCACAATTCTACGCCAAGACCTCCAATTTCAACGCCTCATCCTCAAGGACTACCAAGGGAATCGAATCCCCGTTGTCGGGTCCTGCCGAGTCCGAGTCTCCTTCAAGAAGCATACAGCGTACTTACCTCTAATGGTCATCGATAGAGATAGGCCTAGCCTACTAGGCCTCCAATGGTTCGCGCCACTCAGCATTGAAGTGGCCGACGTGAACCGAGTCGGTGGTTGTGAGTGGGAGGAAGACCTTATCTCTGAGTTCAGTGACGTCTTCACGGACAGCTTAGGCAAGTATAAGGGGACCCTGATCTCATTCAGTCTAGATCCAAAAGTAGCCCCCATTCGCTTGATGCCCCGTCGAGTTCCGTTCGCTCTTAAAGCAAAAATCGACGAACAACTCGACAAGCTAATTGCTCAAGGGGTGTTGAAGCCCATCGATCACTCTCCATGGGAAACCCCTATTGTAACACCCATTAAGCCAGATGGGTCAATCAGAATTTGTGGGGACTACCGGGCCACTTTGAACCACGTCCTACAGCAAAATGCGTATCCAGTTCCGGTGGTGCAGCACCTCCTCCATTCCTTGGGGGGCGGGAAGGTTTTAGCTAAATTAGATTTAGCCCAAGCTTATCAACAATTACCAGTGGATGAAAAAACGGCTCAAGCCCAAACAATTGTAACGCATAGGGGTGCCTTTAAATGTACCCGATTGCAATTCGGAGTTAGTGTAGCCCTGGGGATCTTCCAGAGCCTTATGGAAAGGTTATTACAAGGAATCAAGGGCGTGGTCCCTTATTTTGATGACGTATTAATTGCAGCACCTACCCAAAAAATCTTACAGGACCGTTTGAAATGCATCCTAAAAAAATTTCAAGAGGCCGGACTTAAGGTGAAAAAAAATAAATGTCAATTGTATACTGACAATGTTGAGTTTCTAGGGTATCGGATTGATAGCCAGGGCATTCATCCTACTGAGAGTAAATTAAAAGCGATCAAAAATGCTCCCAGGCCACGCAACAAGGCCGATCTCCAGGCGTTCTTAGGCCTCATTAATTTCTATAATGTATTTTTACAGCACAAGGCAACTGTCGCTGAACCGTTACACCGATTATTAGACAAGAAAGCATTGTGGGTATGGGGTTACCGGGAAGAGCAAGCGTTCCGGAATGTTAAAAAACTGCTCACATCTGACTCTGTACTTATGCAGTATAACGAGACTTTGCCGTTAGTTATAACCTGTGATGCATCGCCTTTCGGGGTGGGCGCCATTTTGAGCCATGTACTGCCTAATGGGAACGAAGCCCCTGTTGCATACTTTTCAAAGACTCTTTCACAAGCAGAGCAGAACTATGGACAAATTGATAAAGAAGCCCTCGCAATCGTTTCAGCTGTAAAAAAATTTCATGAATATGTGTATGGAAGGACATTTACCATTATAACTGACCACAAACCGTTGCTAGGGATAATAGCCGGGGACAAGCCAACCCCCTACATATTATCCCCCAGAATGACCCGATGGTCAGAATTCCTAGCTGCTTATAATTATCGCCTGCAATATCGCCCGGGGAAAGCCATTCCCCACGCCGACGCATTAAGCCGAGCACCGCTTCCAGAGACTCTCGACGATCCGGCACCAACGGCAACCACGTTGCAGATCGAAACAACTCGCCGCCTATGACCGCCCGAGATATTGCGAGAGAAACCAAACGAAACCACACCCTAGCTCGAGTCCTAGGCTGGGTAGAACGTGGATGGCCATTGGACCAAGTACCAGATGACTTCGCACCATTCAAATCTCGACAGACTGAACTTTTTTCCCAAAAAGGCTGTATCATCTGGGGCAATAGAGTCATTGCCCCAGAGCGACTCCGGAAGACGCTGCTGCAAATTCTGCATGAGGGCCACCCCGGCATTGTGCGAATGAAGGCGCTTGCACGAAGCTACGCATGGTGGCCGGGCATGGACCGGCAAATCGAGCAGTGGGTTAAAGCGTGTTCCAATTGCCAACAAGTCAGCAACGCCCCACCAAAAGCCATGCCTACTGAATGGGAGACGCCACGTGGACCCTGGTCCAGAATCCACCTGGATTTCGCGGGGCCAACCAAGGGCTATACCTTCCTGCTGACAGTCGACGCATACTCCAATTGGTTAGAAATTCATCGTATGACGGCTACGACCTCCAAGGCGGTGATTAAGATTCTGATCAGACTCTTTGCAACCCACGGATTGCCAGATGTCCTGGTGTCCGATAACGGGCCACAGTTTACGGCACTAATGTTCGAGCAGTACCTCGCTGACCGCGGCATCCGCCATGCGCTCACCTCGCCTGCGCACCCTGCGACCAATGACTGAGCTGAACGCATGGTCCAATTTGTTAAAAAGACTTTGCAAAAAGTGGACTATGACAATATCGATGACAAGGTCAACCAAATTCTCTTTTTGCAACACATAACTCCACATAGCAGAACATAACTAGCAGAACAACACATAACTCCACCGGCAGAACTCCCGCCGAACTACCGATGGGATGAAGACTCCGCTCCCACCTCGACCGGTTGCACCCTGCTTATGAACCGGAAAAGCCAATAGGATCCAGCGGCCGCTGTCGCTCCTTCCAGGTTGGAGACCTCGTTTACGCACAGAACTTATCGGGCGACCCGTTATGGATAGAGGCAACAATATTACGAGTGACCGGCCCTAAATCCTACGTAGTGAAATGCTGTGACAATAAACTGTGGAAACGGCATATCGACCAATTACAGTCATGACTCACAACGGCCAGTCAACAACTCCCCCATGACCAAACCGAGGGGGGGGCAGGTACGGAAGAAGATTAAGTTCCAGGGAATCTGCTCGAAGGGAGCGACGAACTAAGTGATACTCAGGAAGGAGCAGGAAGGAGAAACGTTTGCACCGCAAGCAATTGCAACTGAGCAAGAAGCAGAACCACTGCCAAACAACAATCTACTTCAACAGGATTGCAACCAACCAATCCAACGAAAATCCAAAAGAGTTAAAAGACAACCGTCCTATCTAAGGGACTATATAACTACACCGTAATTAAGAAGCCAGGGGGAAGGGGTGTTGTGTATGTACCATAGTTAATAAAGTATGAGCTTGAGGTAAAGTGCAGGGTTCTGGCCCTGCACTTCTGATTGGCTGTTAGGCGGCCAGATCGGATTGGTTAATTCCGAGGAATCCGATTGGCCCTTAACAGAGAATTCTTATTGGTTAAAAGAGCTAGCGTTCATAGCTCATTATTGGACAATTCTCACAAGGGTTGCCTATATAAGGCAGAGTTCACTGTTGTTGTTTTGAGAAGTCACTATGCAAATAAAGAGCTGAAAGTTCACCATTCAGAGGCTGTCTCCATTTACTCCGACCCATGTTCAGTACCTAACAAATTGAATGCCAGATCTATTAAAAAATAGCAATAACTGTTTAATAGACAATCAACTTTCCTTTCTTTCAGCAGTATAAGTGCTCTCCAAAAAGAAGGAAAGATTCTTAAACATTATTACAAAGGAATGGGGAGAGACAAGAAAAGAAATGTCTAAAAAAAAAAAAGATTCCTTTTTAGATAAGAGAAGACATTGATTAAAATAGTTATGCTCAATTTTACATATAAAATACTGAAATAAGAATTTGGGGTTTTTTAATTCTAAAAATGTAGAGCTTGAAAAATTGCCGACACAGAGATGTTATTTGCCTTTCTATACAGGTAGTCCTTATTTAATGATTGGATTTTTAATGACTGCAGTTATGACATTGATGAAAAAGTATTTTTAAGATCCATCATCACATTTACGATCCTCACAAGTGTGTAAAAAAAAAGGAAGATCAAGTTACTACTCCCAATTGTAGTAACTAAATGAGAGCTGCCTGCATTCCCTAAATTTAAAAATAAAAAGAGGAAGAGGGAAGTATCAGGCCTATTAAATACTAGGACCAAAGAAGCAATGCACTTTCAAGGCAGGACATAAAGATATATTAATTTCAGAGAAATAATGATACAAGTTTTATAGATAGTGAAATATGTGGTATTAGCAAGAGAAAGAACAAGGAAGTGTGAAAAACCAAACCACAAGGATCATCTATTGGTCACATTTGCCAAAAACCTAGTCTAGTTTGTAACAAAACCACAAGCTAGGGAGTTTAGCAAGATGGGTTTTTGCCATCCAGCCATCCTAGCCTAGCAACAGGGGATGGGGCAAGCTGTGTTTCAAGTAACCAATGAATAACTGACAAGTTATATTTCTGTGTTTTGCCCCTTCTGAAGAAGTATATAGGCATGTGCTGTTCTATAAGAAAGTTGTTCAGAAGTGACTCTCACTAAAATACTCTGAACTTGTTTGCACAAATAAAACCAACTTATTTTTGGATTCCAAGCTCTGAGTCTTGTAATTTCCTGCAACACTTTCAATGTGCATGGAGAGGAACCCATGCAGAGTTGTAGTTATTTGAAGAGAATAAGATATGCTTTGTAATTGACAGTGGCACATATAACCATGAAAAAAACAACGATGCCATAAATACACATTCGATAAATACAAGAATGAGATACTTTCATTCCAATAGCATTTGTGTCTTTTCCTGCAATCTTAAGGAAAGAGATAGGAATGGGCGTTGGTAGAAGTTACCGTGAACGCCCTTTCTATCTATGCTGCGAGAGAGCCCAGGATGGGTTGACTCCTTCCTATGACGTCATAGCTGAGTCTGTACTAAGATATAAAAGCCAGTCCCCGGGAGAGACCCCAGCTTTGGCAAAGATACTTGACAGACTGAAAGGTGTCTCTGAAAGCCCAAAATTAATACAGAAATATGTCTTACCCTCTCCAGACGAATCAAGGGAAGGGCTGGGCTCTCTCGCAGCATAGATAGGTGTTGGCATGCAAACACTTTTCTTGAATAGACTGGAAGTTTCTGGATGCTCTAAGCTCACAAGACTTCAGAGGCACCCATTCTCTGCAAAAATGGCGCTGATTCAAAGAACCCCATAAGGCTTGTAGAGACCTTTGCCAAAGACAAGAGCTCCCAGAGGGAGCATGTGTCACTCCAGGGCTCTGTATTGGCCAGGAAAGGCCTTTCCTCAAGGCTTTTGCTGAAAAGAATGGAGTCCTCGGAGGGAGCACACATCACACTGGGACTGTTTTTACTGGAAAAGGCCTTTCCTCAAGGCCTTTGCCAAAGAGAATGGAGCCCCTGGAGCAGGGGTGGGATTCAAATTTTTTAACAACTGGTTCTGTGGGCATGGCTTAGTTGGTGGGTGTAGCTGGGTGGTCATGTGACTGCCTGGGCGTGGCTTGGTGGTCATGTTATTGGCTGGGCATGGCCACCTCAATATCACTCACATCGAGGCACACATCTCCTCGCCTGGCCTTTCATGACTGTGAGGATGCTGCAACAGTCGTAAGTGTGAAAAATGGTCATAAGTCACTTTTTTCAGTGCCATTGTAACTTTAAATGGTCACTCCACACAAACAAAGTACCAGCAAAGGAGGGGAAAAAAACTCCAGATAAGTTCCTGAGACAGGAAGTTGAGTCCTGCCAAGAATGTAATAAGGGTCAATGGAGAGGCAGTTTATGTAAGCAACACCAGAATGTTTCCTTCCTACCTCCTTACAGGATTAGGCCAGTAATTTCTTCTAACAACTGGTTCTCCAAACTGCTTAGGATGTTAACAACCAGTTCTAGTGAATAGGTGCAAACTGGTAGAATACCATCCCTGCCCTGGAGGAAGCATGTGTTGCTCTGGGGCTCTGTTTTTACTAAGAAACACCTTTCCTCAAGGCTTTTGCTGAAGAAAATGCAGCCCCCAGAGCTTTTTGCAAACATGGCAAAAGGCTTTGCAAATAAAGGAAAAGCTTCAATATTTCAGGCATTCCATTTGTAAAGCCTTTTGCTGCAGATCTTCTCCAGGCTTCCATTTTTAGAGAAGAGGCCTAAAGCATTGTGAGATTACATGAGATCAGTAGCGTGAGATCTCGTCCTACTGATCTCACATGATCGTGTAGTACTTTAGGCCTCTATTATTATTTCTATACACACCGAAGTCCTGAAGTGCCAAAAAGGAAAATGAAGGCTCTCTAGATCTTCACAGGGTGAGTGTCCATAGGCCTGCCTAGTGCCTGTGGAAACCTGGTGCGGTGGGGTGTAATAGGCAGGATGAACGTTGCAGAGCCACTGCGGTCGTTCATAATGGCGAACAACAGCTGTGGTGCTGCAACATTCATAATTTTGGCACTTGTTCGTAAATTCTAGGGGGTGCTTATTTTGTAACTTTGAATGTTTGCTAAGGGAACGTTCATAGCTTGGGGATTATCTGTAAAAGATTCATGATAATTCATATATCTTTTTTAAAAATATGGAAGCATTACAAATTTTTAATCTGAAGGACAGCCTTTTTTTAGTTTAGTTTTACTTTATTGTCATTGCACCTCGTACAATGAAATCAAACACCATCTTCAGTGCACTTCTTATAGGTTTGCAGAGGATATACCGTATATACTCGAGTATAAGCCGAGTTTTTCAGCCCATTTTTTGTGCTGAAAAAACCACCCTCGGCTTATACTTGAGTCAGATTCCCCTCTGAAAAAAAATGGTGTGGAGCTCCGGAGCTGGGCAGCCGCTTCCCTGCTTCCCTGTTTCCTTTGCAACTTTTAAGCATGGGGGTAATCGGAAGCAGAAAAGTTCTTGCATGAGGATATATTGTTTTTTCTTTTTTTAACTGTTTTTAGGGGGGGGGAAAGACCCACTGCCATGTGAGAATGCTCAGACACGAAATCTATCCGACCGAAAATAAGTGTGTGTGTGTGTGTGGGGGGGATTTTAACAGAGGCAAGGTGTAGGGAGAAAGCAAAAGCAACGGAAGATCCTTCAGGGGAAACTGAGGGAGAGACTCATCCTTGGTCCAGATGAGCCCCCTTCCCCACCCCTAAGGAAGCAGAGGCAGCCAGCAAGGGAAGGCAAGCCCCACTTCATGGACTCCATCCATCCTCGCTCCCACCCACCCAAAGCGACAAAGTCCCCCAATCGCGCAGCCCAGAATTGCCCTCCCCTCAGGGGGCAGCAACGATGCCCGGTGTTTCCTGAGACAAGAAGCTCTGCCGTGCAATGAAAGCGCCCTGGCTCTAGGCTCTAGGCTCAGAAAACAACACGAGCCGAGGTTACTTCGGCTCCGCTCAGCTTCGTTTCCTCAGCTCCAGCTGCTTTCAGTCCACTCAGGAGGAGGGGGAGGTGGTGGTGGCGGCTTGCGTTGCTTTCTGAACCCGCGAGCCTAGAGCTCAGAAAACAACGCGAGCCGCCGCCACCACCTCCTCCCCCTCCTCCCGAGTGGACTGAAAGCAGCTGGAGCTGAGGAAACGAAGCTGAGCGGAGCCGAAGCGACCTCGCCTCGCATTGTTTTCTGAGCCCCTGAGCCTAGAGCCAGGGCGCTTTCATTGCACGGCGGAGCTTCGTCTTGGGAAATACCAGGCATCGTTGCTGCCCTGAGGGGAGGGTGATTCTGGGCTGCGCAATTGGGGGACTTCGTGGCTTTGGGTGGGTGGGAGCGAGGACGTTGACTTTAAGCGCTGCCGACCAAGTGTTTCACAAATACCAGTGGGACCTCTGTCCACCACCACCCCTCCCTCTTTTGCCTCCTTCCTTCTGATCAATCAGGTTTTCCCAGTATTTGCTCACAGCTGCGTTTTCTCTTCTGCTGTGCTAGGCATTGAATGTGGGGATTTCTGATTCCCCTTACACGCACGTGGATATGCCATGGGGCATTTTCTTCCAAATGCCCCACTGGCAGAGAACATTGACTTTCATGATAGTGAGATCATTTCCCAAATTAATTGATTCACTAACCCAAAAGAAGATGTTGATGACAGTGGGAGGCAGGAGTCACTCTCTCCCTTGCAAGAAAAAAGTAAGAACCGTTCTTATGATCTCTCTCTCTCGCGGGCTCAGAAATGCAAAAACCCCGGGACTTTGCATTTGCAAGGTGCAGAGCGGCAGCGGCAGATCGCGCGTGCTAGAAAGGGCTTGACTGTATTACGGGGAGAGAGAGAGAGAGATCATAAGAACAGCTCTTGCTTTTTTCTTGCAAGGGAGAGAGTGACTCCTGCCTCCCACTGTCATCATCATCTTCTTTTGGGTTAGTGAATCAATTAAACCTTTCATGATAGTGAGATCGTTTCCCAAATTTCCCTTAAATCAGGGAAGAAATCAGAAACAAACCTTTGGACTGAGAATAAGCCTGTTCCTATGATGCCATTTTTGTTCACTGCAGTGTGAAAAGTATGAAAAAACACACTTCTTTTTCTTCATCTTCTTGTTCCCTATTTACTGGTCTCTTTCAAAGAGGAAATTGTGAACATCAAACTTATTCTCAACTGTCCTAGTGAAAGTTTTTATTGGTATCTATTTTTATTTTTGAAATTTACCAGTAGCTGCTGCATTTCCCACCCTCGGCTTATACTCGAGTCAATAAGTTTTCCCAGTTTTTGTGGTAAAATTAGGTGCCTCGGCTTATATTCGGGTCGACTTATACTTGAGTATATACGGTATACGCATATATCCTGTACACTATAGGATAAAAGTAGTTATATATTTAATGAAATGTTATTTCAGGACTGAAAATGACAGTGTAAATATTCATAGTTTTTCCAAACAATTCTATTTTCTTAATCCATTTTCTTTCTATGATTTCATGATTCAAACATCAACATTTGGAATATTCAAGAAGCTGTCTAACCAGAAGTGTTTTATTTTCTGCAAAGGGGAAAAAAAAATCTTATCCTATGTCATTGGCTACCCAAATATAAAACTAAAATGAAGAGGAAAATCAAATATGTTCAAGTATTTTTACTTGAATCAGTTGAAATAGAGAATATTTTTATTGAATATTGAAATCCTTGGTTGACACAAATCAAATAATTTATTGTCTAATAATCTATTTATAAATTTTCTTAACATTTGAGAAGCATTTCAATAAAAAGCACATTGTTATAAAAACATTTTTGGGAAAAACTGGTAAGGGCGCAAATATCTGTTTAGAAATATTAAAAAAATATTTATCAAAAATGAAAAGAAAAAATTGTCAATTATTTATTAAAGTTATATATAAAATTTGCAATATCATAAAGCTGACAAAAACATATACGCAGAGGAACTTAAAATGGTAATATTTTAAGATTACCAGTTTCAACATTAACTAGTCAGTGTAAAAGAAGTAACAGTTAGATCAGATATCCCCACTAGAAAAGTTTATTTATTAATGGATGTGTCAGATTTCAATCCCACGTTTTGCTCAGTGTGCAGGAACTATATTAAGTTTCTCTGTTCCAAAAAAATTGTTCCAATTTTTTCTGTAAAATTGTTCCAATTTTAATACATGTGTTGCTGAAGTGAGTATTCAATGCAGTACTGTTGGGCTATAGTGCAGAAAAGAAGCCCAACTATGAGTAATAACTCTACCGTTATTATAAGGCTACATCAACAGCATCTTGCAAGTCTGAAAGTACAAATCTCCTGCTTTACAGTCTGAAAACTTAAACAGCATCCCTTCTGAGTCTCTTTCTCCACACATTATGCAACCATGGGGCATGTTGTCTCTTATTCAAATATATCCTAGGCCAGGGGTCTCTAACTTGTGGACCATGACCTATTTACAACTGGACAACTGGCCCATGTGACTGGCAGGCTGGCACTGGCACACACAGCCCTACTCATGCATTGATACTTGCAACACTGCTTACACAAATGAAGCTGTATGCACGCATATACATGTGCCTGCCCCTCACAAACCATCCTCTTCCCCCCACTGCGCTAAAAACCTGCAGGGAATTTCATTTTGAAATATGAAAGTTATATTGGGATATATAGCATTTGTACTGGTTAGGTCCCTGCCATTTTGGTCCTTTATCTTGCCCATCTTTGCAAGAAACGTTCTCTTCATATCTCCAATTTTCTTGAAGAGATCTCTGGTCCTCCCTATTCTATTGTTTTCTTCTATGTCTTTGTACTGTTCATTTAAGAAGGCATTCTTATCTCTTCTAGCTTCTCTGGAATCCTGCATTTAATTGGGTGTATCTTTCTCTTTCTCCCTTGCCTTTGGCTTCCTTTCTTTCCTCGGCTATTTGTAAAGCTTCCTCAGACAGCCATTTTGATTTCTTGCATTTCTTTTTCGTTGGGATGGTTTCAGTTGCTACCTCTTGTACAATGTTGTGAACCTCTGTCCATAGTTCTTCAGGCACTCTGTCTTTCAGATCTAATTCCTTTAATCTATTTGTCACCTCTACTGTATATTCATCATGGATATGATTTAGTTCATATCTGAGTGGCCCCGTGTTTACTTTATTCAATTTAAGCCTAAATTTTGCAATGAGAAACTCACGATCTGAGCCACAGTCAGCTCCTGGTTTGTTTTTATTGACTGTTTAGAACTTCTCCATCTTTGGCTGCAGAGCACATAGTCAATCTGATTTCAGTGTTGACCGTATGGTGATGTCCATGTGTAAAGCCGTCTCTTGGGTTGTTGGAAAAGAGTGTTTGCTATGACCATGGTTTCTCTTGACAAAATTCTATCAGCCTGCGCCCTGCTTCATTTTGTATACACATACCTACCTACAGTTACACACACACACATCCATATATATATATGTGTGTGTGCGTGTGTACGTGCATATATACCTGCATACATACAGGTATGTATATACACACACTCTCTCTCTCTCTCTCACACACACACACATTTATACACCATCCCTACTATGGCATAATAGAGCCAACATTTCAAATGGGCACAATTCCCCATATAATTTATAGGACAGGGCTACTGATTTACACATTTCGTCTAATAAAAGATTACCCTAAGGGTACATCATTTCTATTGCTGAAGCCCAAATCTCAGTTTAACATTTTAAAATTCCACTATCAGATGGTATTTTGCTCAGCTTTCTTGTTAGCATAAGCAGAGCACAACACTATGATGGTCAGGCTTAAACTTCTTTCTTTCACCACACATATTTTGCTAACAGTTTTAGAGAAAGCCAAAGTTGGTAACAATCACTGCATTACACAGCCTGGACAGGAAACCTTAAAACAATGTAGTAAAGATTCCTAAACTTAATCAAACAGTACAATTGTTCCAGCAAAAGTCATTATTTCAATAATATTAGATGTTATTTTTTCATTTTACCCCTATTGGAATAAAACCAGTAACTTATTTTGGTTATATATGTTACATTCCAGAATGATGATATTAAGATATGGTTTATTATGATATTATTATTTATTATTATGATATTATGATACGACAGAAATCAAAGGTAAAGGCAAAATATCTGCTAAACATTTTAGATAAAAACCTGCAGGAGATTTCATTTTGAAATATGTTACAGTTATATTGGAACATATAGCATTTGTACTGGTTACAACATTTTTCTGCTACCATAAACATAGTACAAAATAAAACATATTTCAGAAAGAATAATCTTATGTAAAAACACCAAGACTTAAAAATTCAACAAGAATATCTGTTATATCAGAATTTATACACTATCATATGATGGATTTATCTAAACACAAAATTTAAAGATGCATGTATATGTAAATATATTCCTATAGGACACAGCTACTTTACAAAACTTAGTTGGCATTTCCCAAAGCAAAAGAAAAAATAATAGAAAATATTTATTTTAGCAGGATACTGCAGGACTAGGAAAATATGAAACTAGTAGACCTTTTGATGATTTATGGCAGATTGGCAAGAATCTACTCTTTTAAAATTATATTGCTGAAATAAATACATTTGTGGCAACTGGAGCAGATATATATGGAAAAGAACTATGAGTCCAAGTCAGGTTCTGATTCTCAAAATAAATTCCTATAATCCTTAACTTTAAATGAATGTTTTATGCACTAGGGACCGTTGATCTTCACAGCTAAGAAAAAATAAAGTTGCATAAATCTGTGCAAATCCTTTTCAAAGAAGTGCTTTACAGGAATTTCAGCATGTGCAAAGTACTTTTCTTTGAATAATTTAAATAGTCATGTCTTTTTTTAGTTTCTTCAAAAGCTACTCACAAATCTCTATTATCTATGTAACTCTATAAAGTGAAATATACACTAAAGGTGCTATGGAAGTAGATACCAATCGCAGCACAAATAACGGAAGTTGAGATGAGCAACTACAAACAAAATATATTTAAATTAAAATGGATTCTGATTGGATCCATAATGTACTAGGCATAATGTAATTGGCCCAGCTTTTACTAAATGTGTTATAAACACTCTTCTCTCTTCCCCATAGTAATTCAAAGCTTCAATTAACACAAACTACTGGCATTTATGAAACTTGGTGTTTGGTGTAGCAACAATTGTGAATTTGGCCAAAGTGGCTTGTTAAAATGAATAACATACATTTCTGTTCAATGTGTGATTTCAGCCTGAGATTATTCAATCCTTAAATGAACACAGAATCAAAGATGACAGAAAAGAAATAACTATGTTGTAAATATCAAACTTATTTTCTTGTTAAGAATAAACAAAAAAAAAAGATGTAAAAGGTGAAGGAGATATTGTTTCTTTTTTAATTTCAGGAAAGCATATTGGGAAGAAAACCTTACTGGAATATTAAACAATAACACGTAGCTTGAAAAGGTTCAGCCAGATAATTATATTTTTGCATAATAATAAGATTTATCATTTTTGCATGCACTGGTGTGATATAGAGAGATTGACAAAATATTCACTGCTTAAATAGCACTGCACATATTGCAATGCATTAGGATTTAATGAATGAATATACAGGCCTTCAGTTGGAATTGATAATTTTTAAACATTGCATATTATTTATGTAAAAATGTATACTATTCTTTTAATATGCATATTTCACTCTGGGAAGCTTAAAATCTATGAAATCAGAAGTGAAGTTACAAACTAAAAAGAAGTAATTTCAGTATACAAAAAAACAATCACAGTAAGATTTATTTGGAAATATATTAGTTATTAATTTATATTGGCTAGCATGCAGGATCTAAATTTTTGCTTCTATCAACTCCTGAGGATAAAGTATAATACTTTACAAGTTAGGCCTAAAGCATGTAGCAGGACCTGATTAATCTCAAACATCTAAATCAATTTGCATTTGAATGTATGGTCACTAGAAAAATCAAGGCTAGGAACTTGATAAGTACATTCTATATTGCCTACTTAGAAGACAATGGCAAAATATTTTCACATAGTTGCCAATGACAACAATATGTTCCTGAAGTTACTATGAGTCAAGTTGGACTTAAAGGAAATATTTAATTATCTATTAAAGTCTACTCACAAGTCAGCCACTAAATTTAATGAATTTATTTTCAGATAAATTATATACAATTGTAACCTATGTAAATAACAGAATTGCTCTTGATTTCTCTACACAACCCCACAGATACTCAATCTTTAGCTAATGTCTCATATCTTTATTTTCAAATGATAAAAACTGTCAATTGATCCTCAGTCATCCAGGTCATGATTGTTCTAAGGGTGCTTTTCAAATTGAAGAAGCTTCTTATATGAAAAGAAAACATATTGAACATCCAGTTGCCTTTTGAAAAAACACCATGGGACATAAAAGTTGTTTGCATATTCCATTCAACTGTTCAAAAAAATTACATGGATGCTTGAAGTGGAAATTTTTTGATACAAATGTACACAAACAGCAAAATTTTCTCACTGAAGATGCTAGAATTTCAAATCCTAGTACTAGTACCTCTCAAATGTTCCCTCAACAGGATGGCATATCTCCACCTCCCTTCTGCCTTGAAAGAAACACAGGGATATCTATGAACCTTCACATTTGTCTAAACAGTTGTAAGCAATGAAAACCAAAAAAAAAGAGAGAGAGAGAAAAGAAGAGAAGAGAGGGGCTTTTCATATGTTTTCATCATTTCTAAAGAAAGAAAATCATGACACCCTTTACATCTTGCTTTCATATACACATCAATGTTTGTATTTTCTTTTGAAACATGCAGTGCTATAATTTGTTGTAAGAACCAATAATTCATACTTGGATAATAAATAATTTGGAGGGGAGAATCAATTAACTAACTTAAGATGAATCTTAAATTTCTGACAAGGTTTTAATAGAAAGTTTTCTGCTAATTGAATATCATACCCTCCAAGTCATTTGTTTGAAGAAAAGTGTTTACACTTGAACTGATAATGAATTCAAACAGAATCAGAAATGCCAAACATTAGGATATCATTACTGTTGTTGTTGTTGTTGTTGTTGTTGTTGACATTATTAGGATAATATGCAGCAATATTTTCTGGACTGACTACAAACATTGGAATGAGAGGCATGATTTGGCAGTGGATTCTCCTTTCTTCAGGGGTCAGTCCCAGACAGTACTTATCAGGTGGAAAGGAATTTGACTCTATCTCCTTAGTATGTGTGGCAGCAGGCTCACACATACTTTTCCCTGTTTACATGAGGCTATGGAGGAGATTACTTGTCAGCACAGGGTCAGTGTCATTGGTAAGCTGATGTATTGATTGTATATATCAACCTGGTTGACCGAGTGATATTGTCAAAATCTTGCCTTAGTGCCAAAGCACCGAGGAGTGTCTGGATAGGGAAGGATAGGCTCAACCCTGACAAAACCCAGTAACTCTATGTTCATGGTCGTTCTCACACTGTCAGGGTTTTTCTATCCTTAAGTCTAAACATAATCACACACGTCCAACCCAAACAGGTATGTATTTTGAGGACTTTCCTGGATTCACAGCCCCTGCTAAAAGAGCAAGCAGGAGCTGTGGCCAGGAAGGCTTTTGCACAAATCTGCCTAGTGGATGGATAGCAATGCATCAGTGTACCAACTGCACCAGTCCCTAGATTGGAGGGCATACCCACAATCATTTATCCTTTAGTCATTAATTTTCTTGTTTACTGCACTGTGCACTCTATACCACTTTTGAAGACGACTTGAAGTTTCATCTTTTTAAAGAATCATTATTAGAAAGTAAGATAGTTGGAGTGATCCAATATCAGTATATTCTGATGTTTCCAAAATTCCACCGGACAGTACAGAAGTGCTGAAACAACATTTGCTACCTTTCCTGAATTTTCTCTCTCCAAGAAATATATTCCACCTGGTTGGAAATCACATTAAATTCAACCTATATGGAAGATCATGAGTTGCATATCCTGTATGACAGAACAAGCCTTAATGTTACATGAGATCAGCTTCTATAAAACAAAGTATGAAGATGCCTTATTGAAAAGCAAAAATACATATGAGTTCCAGATTATTCCATTGCTCTTCACAGGCCAATCCTTCCTGTTTTCCTTCCAGATTGTCTAGATAAATGAAAAGTACTTGGGCAAAAGGAAAACTAATTAGGTGAGTATCACTGTAATTGTAAAAATGTGCTAATGTTTTATAAATGTAAAACCTGTTAAATTAAGTAAAAGGAAAACTCAGTGGAATTATAAAACCAAGTGTAGTTGATTTTAGCTTGATGTTTGTTTGCTTGTTTTATAAGAACACAAAGTTATATATAAGTCAATACTTGCTACTTGGGCCTTGCATAATAATTCAAACAAGAGATAGTCCCAAGATAAGTCATCTGCTACAACTCAATGTACCAGGAAAAGCAAATGTATTTTCTGCTCTCTTCTAGGTTATATTGAAGGTCAACTCCTGAAAAATGGCTGGTATGATG
The DNA here is from genome assembly GCA_033807585.1 of Hydrophis major. NCBI lineage: Eukaryota > Metazoa > Chordata > Lepidosauria > Squamata > Elapidae > Hydrophis > Hydrophis major. The sequence goes on along the minus strand of CM066333.1, from coordinate 58,654,634 downwards.
AGGTATCATGATGAACTATGCTGAGAAGATTTGGTCAAATATACCTCAAAGACACTCGCTTTGATCCTTCCTGAGCTACAGGTTTTTTATTTGTTTGCTATACTGAACCTACTATGGAATAAAGTTTTATATTAGGATAAAAACTTCTTTAGTTCATGCTAGATAATCACTCGACCTATATATCCACAAATATGATTAGAAGGCATTCTGCTACAAGACAACAAAACAATTGAAAAAAAGAAAGAAAAGGTCCATCAATTGGCTTATGACAGTCTTTATACAGTACCATTGCTGAAGCTTATAAAGCATGGATCATATTAGTACCAGAATGAAATTATTGGGAAATCCATGATTTGTGGGCTTTTTAAAGGAAGCATGACCTGAAATTACAAAAAATAACACACTCCAGAGAAAAATCTAGTGACTCCTGCATTCAAAGTATCACACAACGCTGATATCTTACAAGAGAGTCTTACTTTATTTTAAATCTTAAAAATTGATTAAATGAATGTGGTACTGTAATGATAGAATTTGGTATTATAATTTGTAAGCTATCCTTATGAACATGATTTACATTCAGTATATACTGTAGAGGCTATGCAAAGGTGCTGTCCAATGAGTATTTAACATACCTAGCAGTTACAAATATTAAGAAACAACACAGAAACTCTATAATATCTTATATAGAAATAATATCCATTTATGGAAAATACAATGCAATTAAACACAGTCGTATCTATTTTAAAAAATGTATATATGAAGAGAAACTGGTAAGGAAAGTATAAACTCAACAAAAGATGAAGACCAAAGCATTCATTTTTATTACTTTCAAAAAAGAAATTATTACTTACAGTGTACTTAGCTAATCTTTTCTAATACCTTCAGAATTTTTCTTTAGTCATTTCTCATCTTAGAGAGGCAAATATGGAAAATCAATAAGGGCTAATTCTTCAAATTATTTTCATTCAAATTCTACTTAAGTCATTGATATGGGCAGTTAATAGATGGAAAAAGAAATGGCCTACTAGAAAACAATTGAAAAAAATGGGCATTTAACCCCTCAAACACATTCCTCCTCTCTCTGGATTCTAACCATTAATTCTTATCCCTAACCCAGGAAATCTATATGTTATTTTAAGTCTATCATTCATCTTCCTTCAGTGTCTTTGATTAGCCTAAATTTATTGCAGTCACTTTAGTACAGGGCAGATTATGGAGATTTTCTACAATATTTGTTGACATAAATTTATGATATAACACCTTTTTCCTCTGATACTTTTCAGCTTCCAGTTGGTTTTTAAAATTCCATAAACTATATAATTTTTAAAAAGATAATCTCTGATTAATAATTAAGCACAATCTATGTCAACTGATTTGTAAAATTATGTAAAAAAGAATTTATTTTTAACCCTCAAGATTTAGGAACTTGGTAAATTAGATTGATCATTAACTAAGTGGATTAGTTATCTGTTCAATTATTAGAACTGAAATAATTTAAAGTTGTATAAAAATATCACAATATCTCTAGTTCAGAAATCACCTTTAAACTGATAGCAAAGAGCAACAGCAAATGAAGTGTCCACAGGTATGGAAATGTTCTGTTAAAAGAAAAGCTCTGTATTCATGAACACTTAACAATTGTAACAGGCCTACACAAAACATGCCTATTTTATAAACATGGAGAGTTATATGCAAAATATGTACATTGAAAAAATTAAACAAACTTTGATAATAGATTTCTTGGATGGTTATTTTTATGTAAATATGAAAGATCATTATCAGTCTATATTTAAAGTTAATATCGGCAAACAATCTAATCACATTTTAAAATGTACTTATATAATTTCACAATGTACTTATATACTTTTTATCTTAATGTCCTTACATGTTCAATGAAGTAGAACTCTTTATCTAACACCAATAAACACCAGATTAACCAAGAATTAGATGGGTATCACTGTCAAATGTACAGGTCAGGTTAACGTGCTAGTTTTGATTACATTCTGGAAAAAGTGAAGGCCAGTATAGGACTGGAGTACTTTTTCCTGTTTGGAAATTGTTATTGAAGTTGCAATATTTAGCTTTGTATGCTAGCCTGCCAAAGCTTTTACAAATTTAAGTCAGCAGCAGCTACTGACTTTACTTTGAGGAACAGCATGTAATCTTACAGCTTTGCCCTTGATAAAGACACTAGAAAGTTATCATCAAGCAATTACTTCTAGCACAGAGGTATCATTAGTACATTCCCAGACTTTTACTACTGTAAACCATCTCATGCATACTTTGGAAAGTAATGGGACTTTCAAGACTTTATCTGGATCTTTAATACTTACAGTCTTATGCAAACAATAGATAAAAGAAAAAATAACTAGGGTTACTGATCCTCACATCTTCAGGAACTGTAATGTTTGTTTGCTTTCATTGAGCATACCTTTATAATCTCCTAACAGAAACACAGCAAAGAATTATCAAATTAAAATATGTGGCAAATATTGAACTCAATATCAACTCAATGTGAGTAGACTCAGACCTAGGAGCCACATTCAATATCTGTGTAGAGGATTCTAAATCTTAACTCCACGTTCCAGCAGGAGTTGTAACCAACAGATCGTTGTGGTTTTAAAACAGCTGTCAGAGCGGGTATGTATTGGGAAAAGGTGCTTAATCTAGATCAAGTGATCGCATCACATGATTCTTGGGGAGCTAGCGCGAAGTGAAGTAATTTCGTCCTGGGGCAGACCAGTAACTGGGGCCCCCGCTTACCTTTGCCTCCCCCAAATCGGGCTCCTCCTCGTAGTAGCCCTGCCCGGATTCGTAGGCAGCAGCTATCGCAGGCTCGCGAGCGACTAACAGCACGACAGCAGCAGCAGCCAGATAGCAACCCAAAGAGAATAATCCCAGCAAGTGCATTGTGCAAAAGGCGGCAAGCGCGACCGCAGAAGCCGTAAAGACAGCGTGTGGTTGACGCTGTAGTGCTTCCCTCCTCTCCTGGCACTCCCTTGGCAGACCTTTAAGCAGCGGGTTCCCCGGGATGGAGCAAAGGAAGGGGCCACGAAATCCCCTCCCGCCCCTTCGCCTGCTGGCTGGCCCGCTCGCTCGCTCTCTCGGCGGCCGCGTTTTCTTTTTTCTTGTACTCCCGTTTGGCGTCTTCCAAAGTTACGTGGGGTCGATTAGGAAAAAAGGGACCTTAAGAAACCGGACATCCGAACCGGGCTCCGCCGGTAGCTGAGGGAGGTCAACGGAGTTTCCGAGGCAAAAGAAAGGTGGAAAGGGTCCTCTTCAGCCCCCCGGCCCCGCCAGGGGGCTCTATGCCAGCCAGCTGGGTAGGGGCAGCAGCCGGCTTTCAGTTACCTCCTCGCTTCTCCGGGTGCCTTGTCAGTGGCAGCCGGGCTAGCAGAGGACGGGCAGCGGGAGCCTCTCCAACGCGTGGAGTTGTGCGGCAGCGGTAACCGCAAAGGCGGGCGGGCATGGCTAAAGCGCCCTCTGCCTGAGAGCGAGTGGCTGGTGAGGGAAGGAAAGGGAGGGAAGGAAAGAGAAAGGACGGAAGGCGCCCGGGTCGTGTGTTTCTTGAGTTCTCACCCCTCCCTGCCTCAACCGCCTTTTCCTCCTCCTCTTCCTTCGTCTGTGCTGCACTTTCCCACAAGTAGCCGCTCGCCTCGTAGACTTTTCCCCAAAGACGCGAGGAAACGCGAGACGGGAGGCTCGCGCGCCGGGCCCGGGCCAAGGCTAGTCAAGAAACCCGAGCCACGCGCTGCTGAAAGTGCACGCGCTTCCTTCGAAGCTGCTGCTGCTCCTGCTCCATCTCTCGGCTGCTCAGACTCCGCCGGTCTCAACTTATTGGGACCTTAAAGAGCGCCACCGTAAAGGAGGGGGAAGGAAAGAAGAGGCTCGCCCTTTAGGCAGCACCTCTCCCAGGCCCAGGATCCAAGGCTTTCTTCCGCTGGACCGCCTGGCGCCGCCCGCGACAGAGCTACCTGTACCTTTGAGCTTAGCAGAGGAGTGCAATTTCAGAAGATGCTTCTGCCTTCTTCTGTATGGCGTTCCAGGGTTTTGCTTTTTAGCGTGGCCTTGAAGGACACGAGTTTTATTTGGTTTTAGGCAAGAATAGTCGTCTTCTGCATTGTGCAACAGTGAGGGCAGGCTATAGCTACTGGTTGTGCCATGCAAGAGAAATTAGAGGACTGGTTAAAAAAAATGTTGTGGAAGCTTCTGCATGTTCACTTAGTAAGATCTGAGCAACAAACCATTTGGGACAGCGATTTTTAACCTCGATAATTTTTAATAGTAATCCAGTTTATTCATGCAAAGCTCTGTTAGATCCAAACTCTGCAGTCCAAACTGTTACACTTTAAAGGGTGTATGTAGACAAACATCACTTGCTGACACCTTTTTAGATGCCCACTCATGAGTAAGACACAGTTCCCCTTACCCTCTTCACAAGGAAGATCTTAGCTGCAGAAATGGCAGGAGGTGATAGGCATGTGGAATAATGAGGCTTTCTAAAGATATCATTCACGCTTTCTGTTTAGATAGGATATTTGGTCCACTAGGCTGTCCAGAATATTTGACTGAATGGAAGGCATGCTATTATCTCTGCTCTTTTTTTTTTCTTTTTAAACTGCAAGGATTGTATAAAAGCAAAGAGAAATAATCTCTCACTTTGTGCTACATGAAATATGGGACTTGTGGATTTACAATCACAATTGGGACTGGGATTTCTGTTGTGAATCATAATTGAATTAGGCCCCATTTTATGACAATATTTATGGAAGATGTTAAGTGAATCAGGTATCCATTAAACAAATCCAGCTTCTCCAATGGGCTTTCTTTTGACAGAAATTGGCAAAAAAGATCACAAATCACATGGCTGCAGGATGTTACAATCCTTGTGAATGCAAGCTGGTTACAAGTGCCCAAATTGCAGTCACGTGACTGGGGGGCAGGCGGTGCAACAGTCATAAATATGCATACAACTTGTAAGTCCCTTTTTTGCAAGGCTATTGTAACTTTGGACCATTTAAACAAATGGTCCGAGGAATATCTACAGTTGGTTTGGTAAAAGGTCTCCTCTTTGGGAAAAATGCACACTGGATTAAACAGGAGAAATTATTCTAATCTTCTTGGATTGAGGAACATATATGGCAGCTCCTGAAACGTTTGGTAAGGAAATGTACCTTTCCCATCAGAGACAAACAACATAACAAAAGCAATCCTGCAAGATTATTTCAAAGTCCTCTGCTCCAATGTAAGGCAAAGGTTGTTCATGTTTAATATTCTAAGCATCATCATTTAGGTTATAAGTATCTGGGTTCCATCAAAGTAGTATTCAGTTATAAAACCAAATTATAAATAGAGTTGTTGGCAATATTTTCCACTGCTGGGCATTCAGCAGTGATTGAGGTTGCGAAGGCTCAAACCAGAAATATACTCCAAATAATTTATACAAGCATTTATTTATACAAACAATGTCTTGAGCCTTATGCAATTCAGAGGCTGCTTCAGTTCTGGCCTCGGAAACCCATTGCTGAGATGTTCAGCTCCATTTGCCTCAGTGTGCTTAGCATTGAGACTGGCATATCCTCTTTCTCTGCTGCTCAGTGCCGGACCCTCTCTGAATATGCACAGAAGAGTTGTACATTATGTGATTTTTTTCTGTGTACCAAAAATACTGATCTTGGACACAACATTTACAGCCTAATGATAATATTTACATTTTAGTGCTATTTTGGATCAGAATAGCATCTTTTGCATAAAGTTGAACCACAATCTTATAAACAATGGATGTTTTTATCTATCTGGCCTAGCTCAGGGTCTAGTTGGCTCATTTTGGAAAGAAAGCACAGAGCTTCATAAGAAATTATACCACAGACGGTATAATTTTTTTCCTTTAAAAAAAAAGGGGGGGGGGGGTTGTTGATTCTTTTAGGAACCAAAGATTTAGGTAACAGATCATCTGTTAGACAAATATATGGGTTCATGCATTTCCTTAGTGATTGGATTTAAAGAACCACAGGTATTTGGCACTCTAATGTTCTTGCTAGATGAGAAACATCAGCTAGCACAAAATCCTGTTATGTGTCTCAGAAGGAATGGGATCAACAGATAATTTTTATCTACTTTCTACCATTTGCACTCAAGATTCAATTTGATGTGCTGGTTTTGTCTAAATAAAGCCATAAATTGTCTAGGGCCTAGGCTTAAGTTTTCTTATAAATTACTAATTACTTCCATGCTTTAATACTAATTGCAATAGTGAAGTGATAAAGGTTTGGAATGGGACAAGAAGCTTTACCAAATAAGTAGATACAATCCAGACTAATTTATTTTGATGGTATCTGGTTTAAGATTTTTAAAATATTTTTCTTTTTAAATTATTTTTTAAAAACATTAAGTTCATATTGTTTTTGACAAAAATAGATATCACGAATAAATCTATTGTCAAGATAAAGCATTTAAATAGTCCAATAAGATTTATATATTTCTGCACAAGAAGATAGAGCTATATCAGTCAAACTTACCTATATAATTCAGAGAAAGAATGTTGTTTCAAATAACAAATATTTCATATTTCAAGTATGGTTTGGAAAGAAACATAGTTAACTTATTGTCATAATTCGTAAGGTGAATATCTAATCTATTTACATATATATAATGATTTTTAAGATCAATGGAAGTTGGTAACACATGCACACTTTGGTACTTAAACCAAATAAATACATTTCTAAAAATATTGTGTATATGGTGTCTTACTTTGCTTAATATAAGATTTAACCATTCAGAATATTTTAAGAGTTTATATCAATGAAAACTATGAACCACTACTGAAATCCAAACTTTTTAATCATGTTACTATTGTATTATACAGTAGACAACTGTCAAATACATTCTTCTGTACCAGGGGTGGCCAACCATTTGAACCTCAGGGACCACCAAACTCATACTTTTAAATCCCAAGGACTACTAATACGATTTCTTAAAGCTAATATATGTAATATAAAAATTATGTTAAATGTAAATTTTATACATATATATATATGTTCTTAAGTTTTCGTGGGTACTTACATGTATGGTATTCAGCTTTGTTCGGGTATTTTCCCACGTCATTATAGTTGTGCTTTTAAAGATGTAGCAACGTTTCGACAGAATCTCATCTGCCTTCATCAGGCTTCTGTATTGTGTTTGTGAAAAATACCCAAACAAAGCTGAATACCATATATATGTGTGTGTGTTTTCTTAAGTTTTCGCGGGTACTTACATGTATGGTATTCAGCTTTGTTTGGATATTTTGGGAAAATACCCGAACAAAGCTGAATACTATATATATATATATTCGGGTCTTTTCCCGTTTAAGATTTTTACGGGATCTATAGACACACACACAGTCACACACAGAGAGAGTTGAGAGGCCTTGGGGCAACTGCTGCTGGGAGAAGCAGAGGCAGAAAGGGGGCTTTGCTCTCCTTAGGGGGCAGTGCCCCTTGGCTGCCACTCCAGGGGCCTCTCAGCACAGATCTGCCTACGGAAGGGCTGCTGCCCTCAGTGATTAATTAGGGGAGGGAAGGCCGAGAAAGGGAGCGACTGGATTTTGAATAAGCCTCAAAGTGGCAGGAGGCGATTTTGATGAATTGAAAGGAAATCACCTCAGTGGCTGGGCGCCTTTCCAACCAGGCAGCATTTGGCTTTCCCTCTGAAGGAAGGCAGGGGGGACAGGAACCCCTCGCTTTGACCCCTACTCACTTCTCTCGCCCACTTGCTTATCCAGGGGAGCCCCCCCCACTCGCTTCTCTTCCTGCTTCGGCTGCTTTCGGGCCTCTTTCCAGCTGTCCATGTTACATTGTGTTTCCTCGGCAATGCCCCTCGCTGGTAATTGCTGGTGTTTGGTGGAGACAGGCTTTCGCCCAACCATGAGGTGCCCGAGGGCCCAGGCTGGAATGGTACCAGGCCCAGCAATCCTTTGGAGGAGGCTCCATTTCCTTTGCTTTACTCTCCCCTGGAGTCACCTGGCCTTAAGTGCTCCCACACATATCACCAATCGGGAGGCATACAGAGCTTCTTTCTGGTCTTGGTGGTGGACGGTCTTTGGTGCCTTCGCTCCTCTCACAGAGCCAGGCTGGGGCTGGGCTCTTTCGCGTGCTTCTGCTCCCGGCGTGCCCCTCTCCTGCCTCCTCTCTTTTCATCTTCTCTCTCTGTGTGTGTGTGTGTGTGTGTGTGTGTGTGTTTGTGTGCGCGCGCCCTTCCCCCACTTTTTGGAATTCCTAATCGTGGACGGCCTCTGTGATTGGCTGTTCCATTCTGATCCCGCTTGGGCACCATCCTGGGCTTCTCAACCTCGCGCAGCCCTGGACTCCTTACCCGCCAGGCACCTACTGGCAGCCTGCTCTGTCCTCATCCCAGGCGGGGTGGACGGCATGGGCATGGGCTTGCTCATCACCAGCAGCCTCCCGAGTTTCTATGTGCAGCAGAGTAAAGCCACCACAGTGGTAGTGCCCAAGTTGCCTTAGCATGCTCAGTTAGTCCAGAATTTCCTACCCAGAGAAGGAGGTGCTGGAGGAGGAGGAGGAGGCAATAGTGGAGAAATAAGCAACTTAGGGTGCTACTACTGTGGCTTCGATGTTGGGAGAGACAGCAAGGGCTGGAAAAATGGAGAGCTGCGCATGGTTCCATCTCCCTTTCCTTACCTGCCTGCACTTGGGCATGGGGGGGGGGAAGCAAAGAGAGAGAGGCGGGAGCAATTCAAAACTAGAGATCTAATGGGGAGAGCTAATAGTGGGTGCCAGGGGAGGGAACTGTTGTGTGTGGAAGCTGATTGGTCTCAAGGACCTGACTTGGGGGTCCCTTGAAGACCTGGGATGCAGGAGAACTGCATAACCCAGATTAATTGCTTTTGGGGGCCATTTCTTCTGCGGCCCATCAAAATTTTGCCGCAGCCCACCGGTTGCTACTCTGTACAGTCTAGTCATATTATCTGATATGGCCACATTTTTGTTTAAATGCATGAAGATAGAAAATGGTTGTTCAAAAACATGGCTATTTTGGAAGCAGGATATATGAATTATGGGAAATGTTTGATTAGCAAAAAAAAAAAAAGCTGAAAGAGCAAAGGAAGAAACAATTCTAGTAACACTACAAATATTATTTCTTTTTTCATTTTCACTTCACTTAGTCAAAAATGAAACTAAATGCTTTAGGTATAAGACCTTTTAAAAAGTATTTTGGTTATGCTAAATATTAAAAAACAAAACATCAATTGTAGCTGAATGCCTAATCTAATATAAACAAAATAATTTGCTTAAATTTTAGTAGAAATTATTTGGGATTCAGGTTATCTAAGATGTTCTTTAAGCTGGTCCAAGATAACAATAGTGTTAGGATGCTTTTTAAAATTGGCAAGAAATGAGTGTAATATATACAAATTCAGAATTTCTGCTATCTAAATATTGTAGGTCAATTCCATAGTTCTGAGCAATTTTGTATATTACTTATAATAGATATTTACTGCACAGGTTGTTTAAAATGAAGAAAATGGATCAAAATCCTTTGTGTTTTCTAAATCCAGTAATTGAACAAATCAAGATGCTTTAGAACTACTGGAAAAAAGGAATAATGTATAGCAGTTTTGAAATTTTACAAAAAGTCATAATACATTGTTAAGATTTCACTTTTTGAATTAAAATCAACCGGGTGGTTATTTAAAAGTGTTTAAAATGGCAGTACTCCTTGAGGAAAATGGAACTTAAAAAAATGAAAGAAAAGTCGCAAGAGGGAAGAGGCTCCTTTGGCTTCGCACTTCAATTTTTAGAAATGGAGATTTTAAACTATGAAAAACAACAAGAAACACTTGAAGAACGGGTTTCCGGTTTCACGTGGCTTCGGGGCAGCAGGAATTCGCGACAGCTCACGATTCCTGCTGTGCTAGCCGTCGAGGTACCCCCGATCCAGATGGGTCAGGGGGATATGGCTGCCCTGTAGGGACAGCTGAAGAGAGAGGGGAGTCGGATAGGGAGGTGGGGGTGTCGCAGACCCCCCCTTCTCCGGAAAAACCCCTTTTTCCCAAGGCGGTGGAGCGGCGGTCAGCAATGGCCGCCACGAAGAAGCCAGCAACCGGGTAAGATTGTGCTGGAGGAAGTGTGAAGAGTGAAAGTTCTGTCTGAGCCGGGTCAAGTAACATCTTTTAAATTGCCTGGAATTGAGCTGTTTGAATTGCTGGAGGATACATTGTATCCCTAAGAAGAGCGAAAAGCGGCGGAGAAGCTGTTAAAGGAAACTTTTTTTTTCTTTACTCTCCCACCCCAGCAGAAATATTTGGATATATTGGACATTGAAAGTGGATTGCTTTGAGAGTTGAAGCTAAGAGACAAAAGGATTTTTGGACATTGAAAAATTTAAGAAATTGGAAAACCCTTGTTGGAGGTATGGATTTCTGATTATTTAAAATTGACATTGCAAGTGGGAAGGGAGAAAAAAAAAATTGGAGCAGAAGCTGAAAAAGGAGGAGATTGCCTAGAATCCCAAAGGAAGATATATGGTAATTGGACCTCTTTGATTAAAAATTAACCCCAGAAAGAGAAAGAGAAGAAGGAAGAAAAGTATTAATTTTTGGAACTTTTTTTTTTAATTGCTTTTGATTGTTTTTGATTAAAAATACTTGTGGTTGTTTTGGAAAAAGTTTCCCTTTTCATAATGGCATCGTTTGTGGATGAACTAGAGATTGAATATCAAAAATATAAAAAAGAAGATACTTTGGGCGCTTTGTTTCAATTCTTAGAAATGGCGTTATGTTCCTTTGAAAAGTTGATTACGCAGCAGAAGGACGGGGACAAGGAAGAAGAGGAAGAAGAAGCCATCTTTGATGAACAATGGGTCCCTTCCGGAGAGGAGGAGAAAAAGGATAAGAAAAAGGGGATTTTAAGAATTATAAAAACAACCAAAAGAGAGAAAAATGAGCGAAAAGGTGGAGGCAAGGTTAGAAAGCAAAGGAAAAGGAGCAAGAAAAGCGAGGAGAAAAAGCAAAAGGGTAAAAAGGGCAAGGAGAAGAATAAGCAAGAGAGAAAGGGGGGGAGGAGAAGCCTTAATGGGGGGAAGCAAGACCTAAAGAAAAAAAGTTTATTTAGAGACAATGGGTGAATTTAATTTAGATTAAAAGAGGGATTCTGGAGGGTACATAGGTTTGTGATATGTGTATTTAGAATATAAAATTCATTATGTAATCTTAGAATCTTTTAAACAGAATCCCAAGAAAAATTGCTATACGTAGTATTTTTAAGTTAGGGTAATGAGTTATAGATGTTACTCCAATTGGTGTACAGGAGAAGTATAGTAAAAGAAAAAAAAAGATGAATGGATAATTGGAAATAGAACAGACAAAGAATGTTGTTGAAAATGGTAATAAGATATGGAAGGATATATATGCTTTTTTTTGGATTTTGTATATTGATAAAAGGCAATAAAATTTTAATTAATAAGAAATAATTTGGATGGAAAGGAGAAGTAGGGATAAGATATGAAGTTAATACTATATGAAGTATTGATATTATAATTTGGAAATGTTATGTCTTATTGGTCTTTTATTATTATTTTTTCCTAGAAAAGAATTTATAAGCTGTTATGCCTTGATTCTTTGTGCATTGTTTTTATAAAACTGATAAAAATGGTTTTTATATATATATATATAAAAGAAGATGATAATAAGATATGGAAGGATATATGGGATGAATATGATGTTTGAATTTGTGTCTGTGTGAAGAGTTTTAACCCGGGAACAGACAACCTTCAGAAAAGATCTTTTAGTTTTGTTTATGTTTTGTGTTTTGTATGTTTGTGTATTGTGTTTTTTGTAAAACTAACAAAATTTGTTTTTTATATATATATAAAAAAAAAAAGAATCAATAAAACCTTGGAGGAATGTTAGATGAGAATAATTTAAACAAGCCAGAAAGAAATGAATATGATGACTATAAAATGGATAAATATAGAAAAGAAATGAAATTGAATAAGAGTAAAGAGAAATAATGAGAAATTTGCTGAAAGATATTTATGTGTCCATATGGAAATGGGATAAATTAGAATTATGTTGTATAAAAATGATGTTTTATTCGACTTGTAAAAATTTATAATGTTAAGAGGTTTTATGTATTTATGTATTTAATGGTTAATGATGTGTTGTTTTATCTTTAAAATTAATAAAAATTTGTTTCAAAAAAAAAAAAGAAACACTTGAAGAACAAAAAGGGCTGGACAAAGAAGAAGCCATCTTTAATGACCAAACAATGCAATATAGGGTAAAATGGAAAAAGTGGGGGAAAGGAGTTAAAAATTTAAGCCTTGGAGAAACAACTAAAGAAAGAATAGTTTGAAAAGTAAATATAACATTAGGAAGAAGCAGAAGAGAGGATTACAGAAAGAAAATCAGAGAGACAGGGACAAAAAGGTGGAGAGAAAAAGAGGGGAAAGATAAAAAGGAAAAGAAGTTATAAGGGACAGAAACAGGAAATAAAAAATGGCAAATGTACAAGGATTAAAGGTATTAGCCTACTTAAAAGACAGAGGTAATGGTTAAAATATAAATTAAAAGAGGATTCTGCAAGGGTACAAGAGATAGTGTTGTTAACCTTGTCTCTGTGAGGCTTCGATCCGTGCTCGCCGCTGGAGCACCCCGAGCCGGCTGGTTTCGGGGCTAAGCCACCTGGTAGAGGCAGTGAAGATTGCCTGCAGGGTTGAGGAGAGCCGCATCTCTCCTCCCCAGCTGGCCATTACTCTCTTTCCCGAAGGCGGTTGTAGCAGTGGTCAGAAATGGCCACCACAAAGAAGAACTTGACCGGAAAAGAATGTGCAGGAGGAAGATAAGAAGATAAAGTTTTGGTTGACCGGGTCAAACAGCAAAAGCAACAGATAAGGTACCCTGGAATTGAAACTATTAAAAAAAAGAAACAATAACATTGTTCACTAAGAAGATTTTTAAGCTGCGACGGAGAAAGTAAAGGGAAAAGATTTGGTTTTTTCTTCTCCTTTTCCCATACTGACAGCTAAGAGACTTAAACAAGAAATTGGAAAAAATCCACTTTGACATTAATAGGCATTTAATGCTGAAAATAAATAGTCAAAGGGATAATAAAGATTTCTGGATAATCAAAAGCTTTTGAAAACAGGAAAGGAGAGAAAAAGAATAAAAGGGCAGGATCTGGAAGGAGGAGACTGCCTGGAATTAAAAAGAACTGACAGCAAAATCTCAACAAGACTTCCAAAAGATACATTTTAACTGAAATATCACAACAAAAACTCCAGGAAGAGAAAGTGGAAAAAGAAATAAGAAGAAATAAATTGGGACTATTTGGATTACTTGATGATTTCTGGATTTTTGGTTATTGTATTTGAATGACTAAAATTAATTGGGTGGTTGTTTAAAACTGTTTAAAATGGCTCCACTTTTAGAAGAACTGAAAATGGAACTTAAAAAGTACAAAGAAGACGCACAAGAAGAGAGAGGTTCTTCTGGCTTCGTATTTCAGTTTTTAGAAATGGAGATTTGGAATTATGAGAAACAACAAGAAATGCCTGCAGAACAAGAAGATTGCGATAAAGAAGAAACTATCTTTAATGAACAAGTAATCTTAGATGGGGGGAAAAAAGGAAAGGGGGGAAAGAGAATGGAAAGTTGAAGATTGGGAAAAACATTTCCCCCCACCCAAAAAAAAATAGAGTGAAAAATAAGTATAAAATCAGAAAGCAACAGAAGAGGGAAATGCAGAAGAGAGAATTAGAAGTAGAGAGACAAGGGGGTAAAAAGGGGAGAGAGAAGAAGAGAGGGAAGAAAGAAAGGAAAAGAAGTTATAAAGGACAGAAATAAAATATAGAGAAACAGGGCCTTTTTAGAGATAATGCGTGAAAACTTAATGGAAAAAGGGATTCTGCAAAGGTACATAAGATAGTATTGTTTTATTAGAAACAGAAATAATTTTAGAAAATATGAAACAATGTGTGATTAAGATGTTTGATAGAAATAGCTATCGTAATTCAGTGGAATGCTTGTCAATAAATAAATGTAACAAAATGAACATTTAATGATTTACAAAACATATGTGAAGAGAAATAAGAGAAAAATTAATTATGGAGATTATATGTGTCTTTAAGGAAGTATGATATTTAATTGAAAAGAAGTGTTAAAGATGTTAAGATTTTAATGATTGTTAATGATAGAACTGAATTGGAATGGAATGAGGGTTTATAATTGCATATATTTATAATCTTTTTTTTAAAAAAGTATAGTGTGTATTATAAGAATGTACCAAGCAGAATTCGACTGGAAGTTATGTATTATGTATTATATTGAAGGTCATAACCTTGAGGTATATATTGAAGTTTAAATAAGAGTTGAATGGATGTAATTAAAGGTGTCATACTCCAATTAGTAACTACAGGAGAAAAATTGTTTAATGAGAAAAGATAATATGAAATTGAAACAGAACAGACAAAAGTATAAATATAATGATTTGAATTGAGATGAGATAATCAAAATAAAATTGAGAAAATTAAAAGAGGGGAAAAACTATATAGAAAACGTAGAATACTATAAGATATGGAATAGAAGACAAAAAGGAGCATGAAATTGAGTTTTGTGTCTGTATAAAGAAGTTCAACCCAGTACCATGCTATTTTCAAAAATGATGTTTTACTTGTATTTTGTATGTGTGAAAACCCAAATAAAACTTTATTTTAAAAAAAGAGATAGTGTTGTTGTATTAGAAATAATAATGAGCTCGAAAATATGAAACATAAGTGATAAAACTGAAAGATAAAACTGGTATTGTGATGTAATGGAACGCTTGCTAGGAAATAAGAGGAATGAATGAAAATAATTTAATTATTTTAAGGATTTATAAAATACAATTGAAGGGAAATGTGAAAGATCTATAATGAAATCAATATCACTTGTCAGGATGAATTTGAATGGATTAATCATTTTGTTAGGTATGTACCATAGTTAATAAAGTATGAGCTTGAGGTTAAGTGCAGAGTTCTGGCCCTGCAGTTCTGATTGGGTATTAGACGGCCAGATCGGATTGGCTAGTTCTTAGGAATCCGATTGGCCCTTAACAGAGGATTATTATTGGTTTAAAGTACTTGCGTTCATAGCTCGCTCTTGGACAATTCTCACAAAGGTTGCCTATATAAGGCAGGGTTCACTGTTGTTGTTTTGAGAAGTCACTATGCCTATAAAGAGCTGAAAGTCACTATTCAAAGGCTGTCTCCATTTACTCCAACCCATATCCAAGTACATAACACTGGCGACGAGGATGGGATTTGGAGACGTCTGAACCTAAGAAGTCAGAAAGCAAGACCGAGCACGTGGAAGACGACGCCAACAACGGAACCATGTCCAGCAGCATCGTACCACCCGCTCCGTTCGATCCAAACCAAGAGGATTGGGAATCCTACATGGATCGTTTCCAAATGTTTCTTGAGACGAATAATTTGAAGGATGCCACACCAGCAAAAAAGCGGGCACTGTTCCTGACGCACTGCGGCCCGGCTGTTTTTAAAATGGCAAAAGCACTCGCCAAACCTTGAGAAGTGAAAGCCATGAGCTGGGACGACCTCGAACCCATCCTGAGAGATCATTACGCGCCAACCGTGCCTACACTCGTGAGACACCACAAGTTTTATCAAAGGAACCAGCGAAAAGGAGAGAGCGTGGCCGATTTCGTGGCAGACATCCGAAAATTAGGAGGCCTCTGCGGGTTCACCGATATAGAAGAAGCACTAAGAGACCGAGTAATTCTGGGATTAGATGCGTTAGGCGTGCAGAGCAAGCTGATGGTGAAAGGCGACATCAGCCTTGCTGACACCATCGCCGAAGCCACGGCTGCAGAGGCAACCAAAAAGTCGGCTGTACAATTACGGTGAAGCCGCACTTCGGCAACACAACCGACCGGCAAAATCTTACCCAACTCAGAAGGGCAGCTCGTTACGACGCACCACGAGGACCTCTCTTCGTCGTCAGACAGCGATGAAGAAGTGGTCCATCGAATGCAGTCCGACCGGGATCCTCGCCCTAAGCCCTTACGCCCTTTCGCTGGCTGTGGAGCAAACCATGCCAGGGCTGAATGCAGCTTCCGCGACGCACTCTGCCATGAGTGCGGGAAACGAGGCCACATCAGCTGGGTCTGCCGCAGCTTGCCAGGACCCAGCCAGGCCTCAAAAGGGGCCAACCATCGCCAATCGACAGGAAACCGTCCTGTAAGGTGAGAACCAGTAAACCACTCCTACAGAAATCGCGCTTTGCAAAAAGAAGAGGCTCACCATACTATCACTATAGGTCACGCCTCAGTCATGGACACTAAGAAAATTCGAGTCACGGTAGCCATCGAGAGCCAGCCTTGCCACATGGAGGTCGACTCGGGATCGTCCCTCTCGATGGTGTCTTGGAAGACACTCAAGCAACTTATCCCCACAATCCAACGCCAAGACCTCCAATTTCAACGCCTCATCCTCAAGGACTACCAAGGAAATCGAATCCCCGTGGTCGGGTCCTGCCGAGTCCGAGTCTCCTTCAAAAAACATACAGCGTACTTACCTCTAACGATCATCGACAGAGATAGGCCTAGTCTATTAGGCCTCCAATGGTTTGCGCCACTAGGCATTGAGGTGGCCGGCGTGAACCGAGTCGGTGGTTGTGAGTGGGAGGAAGACCTTGTTTCTGAGTTCAGCGACGTCTTCGCGGACCGTTTAGGCGAGTATAAGGGGACCCCAATCTCATTTAGTTTAGATCCAAAAGTAGCCCCAATTCGCTTGAAGCCCCGTCGAGTCCCATTCGCTCTTAAAGCTAAGATCGGCGAACAACTCGATAAGTTAATTGCTCAAGGGGTGTTGAAGCCCATTGATCACTCTCCATGGGAAACCCCTATTGTAACGCCCATTAAGCCAGATAGGTCAATCCGAATTTGTGGGGACTACCGGACCACTTTAAACCACGCCCTACAGCAGAATACGTATCCAGTTCCGATGGTGCAGCACCTCCTCCATTCCTTGGGGGGCGGAAAGGTTTTCGCTAAATTAGATTTAGCTCAAGCTTATCAACAACTACCAGTGGATGAAAAGACGGCCCAAGCCCAAACAATTGTAACGCACAAAGGTGCTTTTAAATGTACTCGATTGCAATTTGGGGTTAGTGTAGCCCCGGGGATATTCCAAAGCCTCATGGAAAGGTTGTTACAGGGAATCAAGGGCGTGGTTCTGTATTTTGATGACGTATTAATTGCAGCCCCTACCAAAAAAATCTTGCAGGATCGTTTGAAAAGTGTTCTTAAAAATTTCCAAGAGGCAGGACTTAAAGTGAAAAAAAATAAATGTCACTTGTATACTGACAGTGTTGAGTTTCTAGGGTATAGGATTGATAGCCAGGGCATCCACCCTACCGAAAGTAAATTAAAGGCGATAAAAAAATGCCCCCAGGCCACGTAACAAGGCCGATCTCCAGGCATTCTTAGGCCTCATTAATTTTTATAATGTATTTTTACTGCATAAGGCAACTGTTGCTGAACCGTTACACCGGTTATTAGATAAAAAAGCATTGTGGGTATGGGGTTACCGGGAAGAACAAGCGTTCCGGAATGCTAAAAAATTGCTCACATCTGACTCTGTACTTATGCAGTATAACGAGACTTTACCACTAGTTATAACCTGCGATGCCTCACCCTTCGGGGTGGGCGCCATTTTGAGTCATGTACTGCCTAATGGGAACGAAGCCCCTGTTGCATACTTTTCAAAAACTCTTTCACATGCAGAGCGGAACTATGGACAAAGAAGCTCTCGCAATCGTTGCCGCTGAGCGGAACTATGATAAAGAAGCTCTCGCAATTGTTGCCACTGTAAAGAAATTTCATGAATATGTGTATGGGAGGACATTCACCATTATAACTGACCACAAACCGTTGCTAGGGATAATAGCCGGGGACAAGCCAACCCCCTACGTATTATCCCCTAGAATGACCCGATGGTCAGAATTCCTCACTGCTTATAATTATCGCCTTCAATATCGACCGGGGAAAGCCATTCCCCACGCCGACGCATTAAGCCGAGCACCGCTTCCAGAGACTCTCGACGATCCGGCACCAACGGCAACCACGTTGCAGATCGAAACACTCAACTCGCCGCCTATGACCGCCCGAGACATCGCGAGAGAAACCAAACGAGACCACACCCTAGCCCGAGTCCTAGGATGGGTAGAACGCGGATGGCCATTGGACCAAGTCCCAGATGACTTCGCGCCATTTAAAACAAGACAGACTGAACTTTTTTCACAAAAAGGCTGTGTCATCTGGGGCGATAGAATCGTTGTCCCAGAACGACTCCGGAAGACGCTACTACAAACCCTGCACGAGGCCCACCCCGGCATCGTGCGAATGAAAGCACTCGCACGCAGCTACGCATGGTGGCCGGGCATGGACCGGCAAATCGAGCAGTGGGTCAAAGCGTGTACCAGTTGCCAACAAGCCAGCAACGCCCCACCAAAAGCCATGCCTACTGAATGGGAAACGCCACGTGGACCCTGGTCCAGAATCCACCTGGATTTCACGGGGCCAACCAAAGGATATACCTTCCTGCTGACAGTCGACGCATATTCCAATTGGTTAGAAGTTCATCGTATGACGGCCACAACTTCTGAGGCAGTGATTAAGATCCTAAATAGACTCTTTGCAACCCATGGATTGCCTGACGTCCTGGTGTCCGATAACGGGCCACAGTTCACGGCATTGATGTTCGAGCAGTACCTCACTGACCGCGGCATCCGCCATGCGCTCACCTCGCCTGCGCACCCTGCGACCAATGGCCGAGCGGAACGCATGGTCCAATTTGTTAAAAAGACTTTGCAAAAAATGGACTATGACAATATCGATGACAAAGTCTACCAAATTTTCTTTTTGCAACACATAACTCCACATAGCGTCACCGGCAGAACTCCTGCAGAACTGCTGATGGGACGAAGACTCCGTTCCCACCTCGACCGGTTGCACCCTGCTTACGAACCGGAAAAGCCAATAGGATCCAGTGGCCGCTATTGCACATTCCAGGTAGGAGACCGCGTTTAAGCACGGAACTTATCAGGCGACCCGTTATGGATAGAGGCAACGGTAGTACGAGTGACCGGCCCCAAATCCTACGTAGTGAAATGCTGTGACAATAAACTGTGGAAACGGCATATCGACCAATTACGGTCACGACTCACAATGGCCAGTCAACAACTCCCCCATGACCAAACCGAGGGGGGGAGGTACAGAAGAAGAAGATGACGTTCCAGGGAACCTGCTCGAAGAGAGCGACGAATCAAGTGAGACTCAAGAAATGGAACAGTAAGGAGAATTGTTTGCACCACAAGAAATTGCACCTGAGCAAGAAGCAGAGACACTGCCAAACAACAATCTACCTCAACAGGATTGCAATCAACCAGTCCAACGAACATCCAAAAGACTTAAAAGACAACCATCCTACTTAAAGGATTATATAACTACACCATAATTAAGAAGCCAGGGGGAAGAGGTGTTATGTATGTACCATAGTTAATAAAGTATGAGCTTGAGGTTAAGTGCAGGGTTCTGGCCCTGCATTTCTGATTGGCTGTTAGGCGGCCAGATTGGATTGGCTAGTTCTTAGGAATCCGATTGGCCCTTAACAGAGGATTATTATTGGTTTAAAGTACTTGCGTTCATAGCTCGCTATTGGACAATTCTCACAAAGGTTGCCTATATAAGGCAGGGTTCACTGTTGTTGTTTTGAAAAGTCACTATGCTAATAAAGAGCTAAAAGTCACTATTCAGAGGCTGTCTCCATTTACTCCAACCCATGTCCAAGTACATAACACATTTTATTCATTATTTTTATATATATTTTTTCTTTTTTTAGAATTAAGTGTATTGTTAAGGGAAAGTACCAAGCGGAATCACTTAGCAGGAGCAACTCTGAAAGACAGTTTTTCTGCTAAATAGATGGCTGGTTTAGCCATTAGGTTAAATACACAATGGATTAAATTGTGCCTCGGAGCAAAGCCGCAGTGGCCAAACTGGAACCCTTTCTTGTCGATTCATATGTGAATGTGTCTTTACATGCACAATTGCATATTTTAAATGTAAATTAAAATTAGTGTTGTTGGAAGATTTCCCCTTGATCTAGGGATCTTCTGCTTGATACCTTGCCTTATGGAATTCTATAAGGATACATTTTATTTTCTTGAATCTTTAACTTAACTTTAATCTATGAAGCCACCATAAGAGTCTAAACAATGCAATATCTCCAGCCCTATTCAGATATAAATGTTTAATTCTAGGGAAAGTGGTTATCAAGAAGCTATTTTCAATATATTTATTGTTGTTTGAATTATAGTTTTGAACTATCCTGAAATAAATAATAAAATAGTAATATAGTATTATTAATATATAAACTGATGCTTGATGCTTATTAAACCTGGTAATCTTAAATTGATTATATGCAAATCCAATATAAAAATGAGATCAATAAGTCAGGTGTTCTGGAATCAAATATATAATCTGGTTTGCTAGTTAAGATAAAGTTATGAAGTAAAATATTTTATAATCATTTTAACAATTAATAATGAATATTAAGATCTAGGTATTCAAAAAGACCTGAGAAGAAGAATTTCTGGCAGGAACGAGAATTCCTTGTATAATGTATGTGGGTTTTTTCTTTTGACATAAAGTACATTTCCATTGCAATGTAGTTTTTAATCCTCTCGCATGATTATTTTATTTTTAATTTGGGGAGCTATCAGATTCATAAATAATTAAATAATACAACACTATTCATACTACATACAATTTAAACAAAATTGAAATTATAAGTGATTAATCACATTTGAAACTATGACTGCCACACAGATCTGTTTTGCTAGATATGTAGATATAGAGAACCTTAATATCAATTGTTTGGGGGGAAAGGAAATTATCAGAAATAATTAGAAAATCTAATGTCAGTTATAATTTTTAAATAAGAGAATTTAATAATTTTGAATATTTCTTTCTATGCATGTTGACTATTTATAAATTGTTTAAATGTTTATTTGGATTCATAATAACTAGAAAACCTGACATATTGGGTTCCACTTCTTTTAGTATAGATTCAAACATCTACTTTGAAGAAACAGATTATATTTAAACAAATGTTTAACAAATGTTTAACTTTTAAACAAATCTAAAAAAAAAGATATGTCTCGAAAACTAGAATAATTTTTTCCATTTTATCTTTGGTGGAATAACATTGAACTGAGATATTTCCCAGCTGACAGGTCCTGGTGAATTCCGTTTTAGCTCTGTATTACTGAATTAGGGAGCAGAGGCCATGTGCTTTATAGCCTCTTTATTGTTGTATGGTTCCACTAAGTTGAGTCTTATGTGAGAATTTCTATGACGTATGACTATGAAAAGCCAAGGCCTCACTAATCGTTTGGCAGTTGATAATGGCTCTCTGTCAATCCTATAGTTTCCTTCTTGTTATTGGTTAGAGTTAAGTCCCTTAAGATTAAAAGCATGTGACATTTGGATTTTATTTTAACTTCAGAGAAAAAAAGGAACATATACAGCAAGATCACAGTGGAGAAATCCTTTAAGTATGTACTTTATTTCAGCTACCCGAAGCTTCAGGCTTTTATCTGAAGCACATCTATCCTGAGAAAATCCTATTAGGGCTTGAAGCTTGTGATATTTCACTATGAAATGAAAGTTAAATGATAATTCAAAATAAAAATAAGATGTTACTATTTCATATAAATTTAATTCAGATATTAGAAAAACATAGTCCTTCCATCAAGTTTATTTTTTACAGACAGTAGTGAAATAATAATACATGAGATTTCATTTCCTAGTTCTTAAGGCTATAATGGAAAATACAGTATTTGTAGTATTCTAATATAGTAATATTGAACAATTTTGTAATAATTTCCTATGATTTGTTGCAAGTCTAGCAGTAATCTAATATTCTGCCAAATATTTGTTTAGACCAATTAAGCCACTAAGACCACTTTATTGCTAATTCAAGTATTCCAATTTAAAAATGAGATTGTCAAATTACTTTAACACAAAGTTAAACAGGTATTATAGATTAAATTCCTTATTAAACGCTACAAAAACTGCACGTTTTAATGTTTATTTTATACCTATGCACAAATTTAATTTCTCTACTGCTCTTTACCAGTGTCTAACAAGTAAGATAATTAATTTTGTATTTTTTGACAAAATATTTCTTCTCTATTGTACATTCATAAAAATATTAAGAGGAATAGGAATATCTTTAATTATAAGCAAATCATTGCATTCATTGTAACAATGAGCAATATTAAGCTTTTCAAACAGCTTAAAATAATTCAGGGCTGCCAACCTTGAGTGATAGTTCGGAGTGAGACACTGCGAGGGAGCGGAGCGACCAAGCCCGAGGGAGCGGAGCGACCAAGCCCGAGGGAGCGGAGCGACCAAGCCCGAGGGAGCGAAGCGACCAAGCCTGAGGGAGCGAAGCGACCAAGCCCGAGGGAGCGAAGCGACCGAGGGGGGGATGGTGTGGAAGGGGGGTGTCCCCCCTTCCACGGTAGGGAGCTTTGACAATTTTACATTTTAAATGGTGCAATCTGATGCATACTTTAGTCATGATTTGGACATATACATACATACATACATGCAAGCAGCACCAATGTACTTGAACCGGATTTGTAAGATATTAATAATGCAGTTCACTGACCATGAATAATTGAAGTTCCTGACTTGTAACTGCAGTATTCTACCTCAACTGACTTTATTAGCTTAGTGATGTACTATAGACCACTATAGGATGAATTCAATGTGCAACAAAAAGACAAAAAACCCGAAACAACTACAGAGATAATGCAAATACATCAATGGGTATTCTTCTTTCTGTATCAAATACCATACTACATGCCAATATCAAATGCTATAGTCTCAGTCTTTAATTATATACTAACTTGTTGACTGAAATAGGGGTTCATAATTTCAGACATGTATAAACTAAACATTTAATCGAATAATGAGTGCTTCATATAAATATACATATTGTTAACTGTAAAACTCATCTACTGTATTCTGAAGCTTGGCCCTAGCTTTCATCATAGAAGCTATAGAACCAAAACAAAGCCCTGGTAGAGACTAAAAAATACAGCAAGTGCAGCTCTTGATTCACAAGGAAACTCTGGAATAGTAGTTGAATGCCACAGGTTAAATACTACACTTCATCACAGATGAACTGTCAACTCTAATAATTTAGCGGGTTTCTGGTGTGGATTTCTGACCCAGGGGAGAAAGACCATTTAAAAAAGCAAAAAGGACAGAAAGAACAGAAAGAACACCAAGAAAGAATGGGACAACCCCCCCCCCCAAAAAAAAGAGATCCAACACAACTCTGAATAAAATTCTGTGAACATTATATTTTGCATCAGTCTTCTTTTCTTCCACCTTCCTCTCCTTTCCTTGTATCTTACACAGTGTAAACCCCAGGGTGATGCTCGTAAAATTACTTTTTTTAAAGAGCCATTATAGCAACTTTATTTGGCTGAAGAATTAAGCAGATGTTTAATTAATTACCATTTGGAGGAGACTGCTTCCAATATTAGAAAAAGGGAAACCCTAACCTTGTTTTTAAAGTATTTTCAAAAATGCCGTCTTGAAAACTCACCTGCTACCAAGGCCCAGAGTAAACCGGAGGGGGAGAGGGGGAAGGTTACTAAACCAAATCCAAGTTATTAAAGGAACCCAACTGCACTGTCAATGCTGGAGTGTCATGCGATCGCTTGGAAATACATAACCTTTCATCCTGGTTGATCCCATTGTCCTAACAGAACATTGTCCTAATGCTTTTAGCATGTGGGTGTATGAGCAAACTTCCACCACCACCACCACCCCTTTACACGCCTTATGCTCTCTTTTAGCTGATCCAAAAGAGTCTTCCCAAACCAGCAAGGTGAGAAGCGCGCCAGGCTGATCTATAAAGGGGCTGGGCAGCTTTGTGCAAAATAGAAAGTTGGAGGACTGACAGGATGTGATCCTCTGGAACAAATGTCTTTCAGAGAGAGAGAGACGCCCCAGCTTCTAGTTACATCTCTGGCAGCGGACAATTCTCAGCTTTGCTTACCAGGGTTATTACTGGCCGAGGCTGTTGCCTGCAAAAGAGGCTTTGCCAGCCCCCTCGTGTCCTTCTTTGAAAAGGGCAGCTGGCTTGTCCCGGAGGACATTGCAGAGAGGGAGAGCGCGGGGCAAAGTGGCTGCGAGCGCCCCGGGCGGGAAGAAGCCTCTTGCTCTTCGCTTTCCTGAAGCGAATTTGCTAATCGGCATCATGCACAGTTACGGGACGCCGAGGCAGAACGAGGATTAAGGCGGGAAAAGAGGCGCGGTGGGGTGGCTGGGCAGGGCGGCGCGGCGCTGGGAGCTCATCCTTCTCCTAAGGGGAATATTCGGAATATCAGAGAATGTAGAGATATATTTATTTTTGTACATTCCATTTTGGGGGTTTAGCGTGAGATTTCGTTTATCAGAATGAGACAGTCAAAATTGGTTGAATTGCGTGAGTCTCACTCTGATTGCGTGAGAGTTGGCAGCACTGAATAATTAATGTTCTCTGATACTATAATTCCCTTTAATAAGTATATCAGGGAAGAGAAGTAGTAATAAATGTCATTAGTTTCTCAGCCCAACTCATTTCACATGGTGGTTGTGGAGAAAATAGGAGGACAAAGATAAGTTGGTTATGTTCACAATCTTGAATTATTTGCAAAAATAATAAAGGCAAGATGTGAATAAATAACTTCTACACCTATGCTATAAACTAATTGTTACTTGAACCAGAAGCCATTGACTAAGCAGGGATGTGGACTAAAGAAAGTAGAAAATTCACTTTATTTGAAAGAGAGCTAAAAGTTCATTAATAAGAGTGCTGTTGTTTTTCCACTTTCTGTCTTAAAGTATGTAGCCATCGGAAATTAGTTAATCATTGATGCAAGAAACTGACTCCAGAATATAAAATTATCATCCTGTGACTCCCAAGTTCATGATAAATCTTCCTTTGTGTGTCTATGATTCTATCCCCTTCTCTGGAACATAGGAAATATTAATAAGTACCTAATTACTATAACTTGTGTATAGTAACAGGAAAATATCCCTGAAAACATTTTTTTTTATTTTAAGCCATTTATCTATCTTTTTTACAATTTTTATCTATTGGAGACTAGCTTCATTTATCAAGAAAAATGCTTTCATGTATCTTTACTATGATTTGAATATTTTAATACAAAAATATATGTATATACCCAGCCCCATGCTGCATTAAAAAGAAAGCTGTGTTAAAAGGGAAGTAGTTGTAATTGAACTTGGAAGAGATTAAAATTAGACACGAGCAAATTACTTTTGCTAAC
This sequence comes from Hydrophis major, assembly GCA_033807585.1. Lineage (NCBI taxonomy): Eukaryota > Metazoa > Chordata > Lepidosauria > Squamata > Elapidae > Hydrophis > Hydrophis major. The sequence continues at coordinate 58,629,220 of CM066333.1, read as the reverse complement.
AGAAATCTTCTGCCTGGAGAAAATATTTCTGCCAGTGCAGCACAGAGATCTGCCAAAATATATTCTACCACTGCCCAGTTTATTTAAAAATTATGGAGGATAAAAAGTGCCTTCAGAGTATAAACTATCACTTTAAGTGATATCAATACTTGAATACATATACTTGAAACTCCCATTTAATTTTGTGGAATTTGTTTTTGAAGTAATGTATAATGGCTCCATATAACTTTGTGTGTTTGTAAGGTTTAGTAGATATGTATTTCTTTTGGGTTTCAATCTTGTATAGATGTAGGGGGCTCAATGACAAATTTATTTATTTAATTCAATTTCACCACTGGCCAACTCTAGATCAATTGCGGGTGGCTCACAATGTAAACAAAACAAGATAACAATGTAATCTAAAAGACATACTGGGGAATCCATCCATACAATATCAAGAAACAAATTTCCAACTCACTATTCTAAAGTCTTAAGGAACAGCCAGCTCTTTAAATCTACTTGGAATGCCTTCAGGATGGAAGCCACCCAGATCTAAGGGGACAATTATTCTAAGGACAAGCATTGTGCCAAAGAAGACACACTTCAATAATTCTGATGTTTGTTCAAGAGAACTTGGAGCATGCCCAATCTTTTGGCTCTAACTGACCAGGCAAAAACAATGGAATGTAAGTTCTCCCTCAAATAATGTGACCCTATATCACTAGGGCTTTATAGGTGATAACTAAAATTACAACTGCAGCTCATAGAACATTGCTGTCATGTGGGCATTCAGAGACATGCCCACCAATGTCCATATTGCTGCATTTTGTATCAGTTAAAATGTCTGAATGGTCTTTAGGAGTAACTTCATGCAGAGCACATTGCAATGGTCAAGCTGTGAGGGAATAAGGGCATGAGAGACTCTTTGAAGTGCCTTCGGATTCAGGAAAGATGCATTAAATGGACATGTGTATATATCTTGATAAAAACTGCACCTGCTGTTTGACTTTTTCAGCTTTTGTTTTCAAAACTGTGAAGTCCAGGACTGAAAGAAATCTATTAAGATTGTACAAATAGAAATCATTGAAAAGAATTAATTTTGCCCTGGTTTCCAGATTGCATGCAACAATAATAATTTGTGTTAGGGTAAAAGAAGAATGAAAATAATTTGGATTCATGTAAAATAGGAATAAAATATGTTATAGGTTTATTCAACAGCAATAATTGGTCATAGAAAAATGACCTTTGATGTTGTCTTCTATCTACTGAGCTGTAGAGAATATGCAACCTGAAAGGCAATGATATTTGAAATATTTAAGAAAGAAAGATAAATAAATGTATATTTAATTTTATATTATTCTGTTGATTTATTCTGCAAAGTATGTTATTCATTGGAGCATTCTCCGTTACCAATGTGTAAATATAAGTAAAGATATTTTTACTCTGTATGCATTATACAATGAAATCTGTAATAGTGAAATGTCAATCCTTGGTGCTGACGTGTTATTATGCTTGATTTCTGATCAAGTTCAATCCTGTAAAGCCCAGGAAATAGTACTGTTTTCCCTCTATATTATCTGTTTCTTTATACTAAAGAAGTATTCATTTATTAAGTGAAACCTACACATGCTGAGACATATTGAAGTTCCGTTCTATTATTACCCAAACAACTTCTCATTTCATGAGGAATTTGGATAGGAGTAAGCCAAGAATCTGTTAAAATGTTTTGAGTATTGTAACCCTTTTCTATGTGATGGATTATACAGTATGTCCCACAAACTGGATCCCACATGTCTGAAAGAAACAGTTTCAGAGAAATACTCTTTGATGTATGTTAAATAGTATACAGTTACATCATGGAATTATGCCATCTTTATAGAATAAGAGGGAAAGAGAGATGAGAATTGTTGGTCCATTTTGGATGAGTAGCAGTACATCAGAAAGGCAATACTTACTCTTCCTGAAAAGACTTTGATCTTGAAATAATTTCACACTGGGAAAAATCTGGGAATGTTAGTAGTATCAGATATACCAGACATATATCATAGGTGGTATTCAGCAGGTTCTGACCAATTCTGGAAACCAGTAGCGGAAATTAGTTCGGAGAACTGGCAAATACCACTTCTGACTGGAGATTTTACAGTATCCTTCCCCTGCCACGGTCACCAAGCCACACTCACAGATCCAGTAGTAAAAAGAAAATTGAATACCATCACTGAGATGGATGCATAAAATTAGGAAATAACAAGCATAAATATAATGGTCACAAACATACACATATCCTGCATAAGGCTTACTGGAAAAATTGACTTATCCATAAGTAAATTTAATTCTTCATTGCTGATTGACAGAATTGGGTCACTCATAATTGGATCATTCATAATAGCTGAAGTTTATGTGGATGTTTATTAATTTATGATGCTACTTATTAACATGATGCTACTTCTGAATGAATGTTTCTTATAGCTGTTGGAACATTTCCAGATCCTTGCAACTCTATAAGTGCCTTCTTCTTGTTCTTCTCTTTCCCACCAGTTCTGGTACTGTAACTTATGATCAAAGACTACTTCTTGCTTGTAGACTTTTGGAAAACCTCTGATGATGGTTTTGCTGAATGTGGCTCTGTAATGAATAACCTTATACTTAGACATGTGGAATATTTTTGGATTATCTGGATTATATTTAAATAGCTGTCTCCAATCACAGACCGAACAAGTGATACAGGTTAAAACTGAATTTAGATTACAGAGAGCATTTCTTGATTGGAAATACTGCAGTACATTGATTAATCTAGTATCTGTTCAGCTTGCTTTAAATATGGTTTAAATATAAAAAGTAAGATTCCTGACATTGTTATCCATAATTATCATTGGTGGTACACTCGATAGGGTTGCTCATTCTTTGAAAATAATTTGGAAGAATTACTTCAAATCATATTAAAACAATCTTTTTTCAGGGTTTTAAGTGTGAAAAGAGAAGTTCTTAATGAAAAGCAGAGATGCTGCTTTTGTGCGTGATTGATCAAGATCTTGGTGAGATTCTGAGACACTTTTGCATCATTAGAAAAGCATACACAGTGTTATTGAATATAGTGTCTAGTGCTAACCTTTGATAGCTAACCTCAAGACTACTTCCCAGAAGCTACATAGGTCACAATAGTATACACTATTTGACATTTTTATTTACTTTTGGAATTAATTCTAATGTGTATTTATTTGTAAAGAAATACAATACATTTATTCATTTGATAAACGCATATTTATCTAAATAGTTATTTTGTTTTTGCACTTTGGACATGATTTCTTTTCTTTTGTTAATACATAAATATTTAGCCTAAGGAAGACTATGTACAAATCAGAACAACTTCTCACCCGTTTTTATTCATTGCTATTGCTACCTGTTCAGATGGTAACTCTAATCCTCTAGTAATGTGTATGAGCCACATACTAGGAATAACAAGATGAAGAAACTGCAATCTACTTTCTTGTCTGTTCCTAAATACTAAAGAGTGCTGAAAGAGAAACTGAATTAGAGGTCAAAGAAGATGGATTCTCTTAGGAAAGATTGAAGATATTTTATCCAACTGTCTGCCAAAATTTACCTAATTGCGCCTGAAAAACCTACAACATTGCTTCAAAAACATAAGTAACAGAAACATATTTTTTTAAAATCAGGCTTGAGAAAATAATACATTAGTAGTATCTAATTGCTAATGTTTGGTTTAAGATTTTAACTGCTAAACTAAGTCATTTGTAGTATTTCTAATCCTATATTAGATAGGAATCTAATATTTACAGAAAACTGCCGTTTCCTATTCCTGAGAAAAACATTAATTTACTTTCACTGTAACTTGGATATATTCATACTAAGAAAATTAGTAACTCCTGGAACCATCAAGCAAAATGTAACATTTGGCCACCACGCATTGAACTATCTTTAGATTAAATACTTGTACTTCTTGTTGTGTATGCATAAAGATTAATAAAGTGTGAGCTTGGAGTAAGTGCAGGGTTCTGGCCCTGCACTTCTGATTGGCTGTTAAGCAGCCGGACCAGATTGGCCCGTTCCGGGGAATCCGATTGGCCCTTAACAGAGTTCCTATTGGTTACAAGAGCTAACGTTCCTAGCTCGTTGTTGGTTAAAAGTTACCAGGGTTTGCCTATATAAGGCGGGTTTAACTGCTGTTAAGATGAGAAGTCACAATGTAAATAAACCAGCCTTGCCACATGGAGGTCGACTTGGGATCGTCCCTCTCAATGGTGTCATGGAAGACACTCAAGCAACTCATCCCCACAATTCAACACCAAGATCTCCGCTTCCAACGCCTCATCCTCAAGGACTACCAAGGGAATCGAATCCCTGTCGTCGGGTCCTGCCGAGTCCGAGTCTCCCTCAAGAAGCACACAGCATACTTACCTTTAATGGTCATCGATAGAGATAGGCCTAGCCTACTAGGCCTCCAATGGTTCGCACTACTCGGCATTGACATGGCCGGCGTAAACCGAGTCAGTGGCTGTGACTGGGAGGAAGACCTTGTCTATGAGTTCAGGGACATCTTCGCGGACAGCTTAGGCGAGTACAAGGGGACCCCGATTTCATTCAGCCTAGATCCAAAAATAGCTCCCATTCGCATAAAGCCCCATCGAGTTCCGTTTGCCTTAAAATTGAAAATCGACGAACAACTCGACAAACTGATAGCTCAGGGGGTGTTAGAGCCCATCGATCACTCCCCTTGGGAAACCCCTATTGTAACACCCATCAAGCCAGACGGGTCAATCCGAATTTGTGGGGACTACCGGGCCACTTTGAACCACACCCTACAGCAGAACGCCTATCCAGTTCCGGTGGTGCAGCATCTCCTCCATTCCCTGGGGGGCGGGAAAGTTTTCGCTAAATTAGATTTAGTTCAGGCATATCAGCAATTACCAGTAGATGAAAAAATGGCACAGGCCCAAACTATTGTGACGCACCAAGGTGCCTTTAAATGTACCCGGCTGCAATTCGGAGTTAGTGTAGCCCCGGGAGTTTTTCAGAGCCTTATGGAAAGGTTATTGCAAGGAATTAAGGGCGTGGTCCCCTATTTTGACGATGTATTAATTGCAGCCCCTACAAAAAAAATCTTACAGGACCAGTTAAAATTAGTCCTAAAAAAATTCCAAGAGGCCGGTCTTAAGGTTAAAAAAAACAAATGTAAATTGTGCACTGACAGAGTTGAGTTTTTAGGGTACCTGATTGATAGCCAGGGCATTCACCCTACCGAAAGTAAATTAAAAGTGATCAAAAATGCTCCCAGGCCACGAAACAAGGCCGATCTCCAGGCGTTCCTAGGCCTCATCAATTTTTATAATGTATTTTTGCCGCACAAAGCAACTGTCACTGAACCGTTACACAGGTTGTTAGATAAAAAAGCAAATTGGTTACCGTGAAGAACAGGCATTCCGAAACGTTAAAAAACTGCTCACTTCTGACTCTGTACTCATGCAGTATAACAAGACTTTGCCGTTAGTTATAACCTGTGATGCATCGCCTTTCGGGGTGGGTGCCATTTTGAGCCACGTACTGCCTAATGGAAACGAAGCCCCTGTTGCATATTTTTCAAAGACTCTTTCAAAGACTGAGCGAAACTATGGACAAATTGATAAAGAAGCCCTCGCAATTGTCTCAGCTGTGAAAAGATTCCACGAATACGTGTATGGCCAGGCTTTTACTATTGTGACTGACCACAAAACTTTATTGGGGATAATAGCCGGAGATAAGCCGACTCCCTACATATTATCCCCTAGGATGACCCGATGGTCAGAATTCTTAGCTGCTTATAACTATCGGCTGCAATACCGCCTGGGGAAAGCCATTCCCCACGCCGACGCATTGAGCTGAGCACTGCTTCCAGAGACTCTCGACGATCCTGCACCAATGGTAACCACGTTGCAAATTGAGGCACTCAACTCGCCGCCACTAACCGCCCGAGATATTGCGAGAGAAACCAAACGCGACCACACCCTAGCATGAGTCCTAGGCTGGGTAGAACGCGGATGGCCATTGGACCAGTTATCAGATGACTTCACACCATTCAAAACTCGACAAACCGAGCTCTTCTCCCAGAAAGGCTGTGTCATCTGGGGTGATAGAATCGTTATCCCAGAATGACTCCAGAAAGCGCTGCTGAGAACCTTGCACGATGGCCACCCCAGCATCGTGTGAATGAAAGCCCTTGCGCGAAGCTACGCATGGTGGCCGGGCATTGACAAGCAAATCGAACAGTGGGTCAAAGCTTGTCCCAAATGCCAAGAAGTCAGCAATGCCCCACCAAAAGCCATGCCTACTGAATGAAGACACCATGTGGACCCTGGTCCCGAATTCACCTGGACTTCGCGGGGCCAACCAAAGGCCACACCTTCCTGCTTACCATCGACACCTACTCAAATTGGCTGGAAATCCATCGCATGACGACTACGACCTCCGAGGCGGTTATCAAAATCTTAAACAGACTCTTTGCAACCCACGGATTACCAGATGTCCTGGTATCCGATAACGGCCCTCAATTTACCGCACTAGTGTTCGAGCAGTACCTTGCTGACCGCGGCATCCACCATGCGCTCACCTCGCCTGCGACCAATGGCAAAGCAGAACACATGGTCCAATTTGTGAAGGAAACCTTGCAAAAGATAGATTATGACAACATTGACGACAAGGTCAATCAAATCCTCTTCTTGCTACACATCACCCCACATAGCGCCACCAACAAAACTCCCGCCGATCTGCTAATGGGACGAAAGCTCCGCTCCCACCTCAACCAGTTGCACCCAGCTTACGAACCGGAGAAACCACTAGGATCCAGTGGCCGCTGTCGCACCTTCCAGGTAGGAGACCTGGTTTATGCTAAAAACCTATCGGGCGACCTGTTGTGGGTGGAAGCGACAGTAGTATATGTAAGTGGCCCCAGATCCTACCTTGTACAATGCTTTGACGATAAACTTTGGAAACGGCATATTGATCAATTACGATCGCGGCTTCCAGCGGCCAGTCCGCAACTCCCCTATGACCAAACTGAGGGGGGGGGAGGTACGGAAGAAGATGAATTCCTAGGGAACCCTTTCGAAGGAAACGACGGGTTGATAGAAACTCAGGAAGCGGAGCCAGAGGGAGAAATGGTTGCACCTCAGGGAATTGTAGAGAATGTGTGCAACGACGTAGAAGTGAACTCTGAACCAGAAACACCCCCACTGCCAAACAACGATCTACCTCAGCGTGATTGCAGCCAGCTGATACAACGGAAATCAAAGAGACTAATAAGACAACCGTCCTACCTAAGGGACTATGTAACTGCACCCTGCAAATAAGAAGCCAGGGGGAAGGGGTTTTGTGCATGCATAAAGATTAATAAAGTGTGAGCTTGGAGTAAGTGCAGGGTTCTGGCCCTGCACTTCTGATTGGCTGTTAAGTGGCCGGACTGGATTGGCCCGTTCCGGGGCATCCGATTGGCCCTTAACAGAGAGTTCCTATTGGTTACAAGAGCTAGCATTCCTAGCTCGTTATTGGTTAAAAGTTACCAGGGTTTGCCTTTATAAGGTGGGTTTAACTGCTGTTAAGATGAGAAGTCACAATGTAAATAAAGAGCTGAAGTTCACCGTTCAGAGGCTTGTCTCCATTCTTTCTCGCCTATGCTCAAAACTTAACACTTCTAATACAAAATCAACACAGTCATTAGCATAATCTTAAACTATTTATCTGTATAGTAATATGCTCCATGTAATGTCTAAAACAATTGTGAAGGAGGGAATTGACTAATACATCAGGTTTTAGTTTTATATTCAAAGGAATTCACTATGCATGCATTATTGTGATCTAATGAAGAATGACAAATCCAGAATGTAATAAAAAACTGGTAAAAGTAGGAATTTATGCAATTGAATCTGCATACTAGTCTATGAGATGTAAAGTAAACCTGAATCAATATGATTTTTACTGACTTTTGAACCCAATTCTATTTGAATCTTTAAAAAGCATTAAAAATTACATTTTTTTTCTCCCAAGGTAAGCAGATTCTATCATTTCTGTAACAACTAAGTTTGTCATTTGACCCTTGATCTGCTGGTTGAATTTCATCGAAAAATAAAAATAACTGATGAGATACTTTTAGCATCTAGTACATTTCACAAAATTCAGCTCTCTTTCTCTCCCTCTCTCTCCCCTCTCCCCTCCTCCCCTTCTCTCAGAATTCTTTATTAGCCAAGTGTGATTGGACACACAAGGAATTTCTCTTTGGTGCATATGCTCTCAGTGTACATAAAAAGAAAAGATACATTCCTCAAGAATCATAAGTTACAACACTATAATTATAGGATACAAGTAAGCAATCAAATCATACTAGGAGACAATCAATATAAATCATAAGGATACAAGCAACAAAGTTACAGTCCTACAGTCATAAGTGGGAGGAGATGGGTGATAGGAAATATGAGAAGATTAATAGTAATAGTAATGCAGACTTAATAAATAGTTTGACAGTGTTGAGTGATGATGTACAGGAAAAAACTGTCCTTGTGACTAGTTGTTCTGGTGTGCAGTGCTCTATAGCGTTTTGAGGGTAGAAGTTGAAACAATTTATGTCCAGGATGTGACAGGTCTGTAAATATTTTCACAGCCCTCTTTTTGCAGTATACAGATCCTAAATGGAAGGCAGGTTGGTAGTAATTGTTCTGTCCTTAATTAACATACTCAAGATCCCCGCGCTTTGATTGGCCAAAGCGCGGGGCTCTCCGATTGGTCAGGCGAGCCGCGCCGATTGGCTCGCTAGGAATCTCCCGCGATTGGTCCATTCGAATCGCAGGAGATTCAAAGTGGTGCCATTGGCCGCGGCCGCCGCGGCGGAAGGAATAAAAGCAGCGGGCTTTTTTCCTTTCGCCAGTTCGGTTCCAACTTGCCAATAAAGAGCTTTGCACTAAAGTCACCGACTCCTGGCATCATTTCGCGGACACAACACTGGCGACGAAGGTGGGATTCAGACCCTGAACCGAACCACGTGTCCGACGGAAGCCAGACGAACCACCGCGATGGCGAAAATCGCACCACCCGCACCCTTCAACCCCGCCACTGAGGACTGGGAATCGTTCTCCGACCGATTCCGCATGTACCTCGAGTGCAGCGGCCTGAAGGACGCCACCGGCCCAATGAAACACGCCGTCTTCCTGACCCACTGCGGGACCGAGGTTTTCCAGATGGCCAAGGCGCTTGCCAACCCCGCCGATGCGACCACGATGGACTGGGACGAACCCATACTTCGGCGACACTACGCTCCAGAGGTACCCATCCTGATCCGGTGCAACGAGTTCTACCGGTGGGACCAGAGGTCGGGTGAGAGCTTCAGCGACTTCGTCGCCAAGCTGCGGCGTTTAGGGGGGCTCTGCGAGTTCGACAACCTAAACTACACCCTGCGAGACCGAATCGTGCTCGGTTTGTGGGATCCCGTCCTCCAGAGCCGGCTGATGGCCAAGGGCAACATCAGCCTAGCAGACACCCTCACCGCAGCTGCAGCCGCCGAAGCAACCTGAACTTTCGCCGACCGCATGCGCAGACCGAACACTGGGGACCGCAGCGGAAACAACAACCCGGCAAGGTCGACCGAGCCCAAACCTGAGACGACCACCCACCAGGGCGACTTCCACTCGTCATCGGGCACTTCCGATGACGAGGAGGACATCCATCGACTCCAGACAGGCCATGACCCACGAAGCCGGCGAGGTCATAAGTCGAGGACCAACTGTGCCGGTTGCGGCGGCGACCACCCCAGGTCGGAATGCTAGTTTTTCGAATCGATCTGCTGGCATTGCGACAAGAAGGGACACCTCGCCCGTGTCTGCCGCCTGAAGAAAAATCGCAGCCCGGCACGATGGGACCAGAACGACCGGAGGAGAGAAAGCACACCACTCCAGACCAGAGATCGCCCCTTGGACAGCCGATGGGACCGGAACGGACGATCCTCGTGAGGCAGCGACAACCGGCGGAGAGAGGAGACCCACCAGACGGTCACCATCGGCCACGCCATCACCAACGACACCCGGAAGGTCCACGTGGAGGTAGGCATCGAGGGCCAGCCATGCAAAATGGAGGTGGACTCCGGGTCCTACCTTTCCATGATTGCATGGCATGAAATAAAGCACTTGGTGCCTACCCTCCAAAGGAGGAACGTAGACAGCCAGAGACTCATTGTAAAGGACTACCAGGGAAACCGCATCCCAGTAGTCGGAACCAAACACTTCAACATCACGTATAAGGGGCGCACCGAACGACTTCCCCTAACGATCGTCGACTGCGACCGCCCAAGCCTACTGGGACTGCAATGGTTCGCCCCGCTCGACATCGCACTCACGGGAGTCGACCACGTCACCGACAACAGCTGGGAGCAGCAACTGGCCCAGGAGTTCCAAGAGGTCTTCGACGGAAACCTAGGCAAGTACCGAGGGCCCCTTATATCTTTCGACCTAGACCCTAACATCCCCCCAAAACGCCTGAAACCAAGGCGGGTGCCATTCGCACTGAAACCCAAGATAGACGAGCAAATTGACAAGCTCGTCAAACAAGGGGTTCTACAGCCCATAGACCACACCCGGTGGGAGACCCCCATAGTCACCCCGATCAAGCCCGATGGGTCAGTGAGGATCTGTGGGGACTATAAGGCCACCCTAAATGGCGCGCTACAACAAAGCGCCTACCCCATCCCAGTAGTGCAACACCTACTGCACTCACTGGGAGGGGGCAAGGTTTTCGCCAAGCTCGACCTCGCCCAGGCATACCAACAGTTGCCGGTCGACGAGCAAACGGCAGAAGCGCAGACCATAGTCACCCACCGGGGGGCATTCAAATGCAACCGACTCCAATTCGGAGTCAGCGTGGCACTGGGCATATTCCAAAGCCTAATGGAGAGACTATTGCAAGGTATCAAGGGGGTGGTACCTTACTTCGACGACGTCCTAGTGTCCGCAGCCAACCAAGCCGAACTAGATGGTCGACTAAGGGAGGTCCTAACCAAATTTAAGGAGACCGGACTAAAAGTCAAGAGGGAGAAATGCCAACTATGCACGGAACGAGTAGAATTCCTGGGCTACCTCCTAGACCGCCACGGCATTCACCCCACAAACAAAAAAATCAAGGCCATTAAAGAAGCCTCCACACCCAAGTCAAAGACTGAATGACAGACGTTCTTGGGGTTACTGAACTTTTACAATGTTTTCCTACCCCAAAAGGCGACGGCGGCGGAGCCCTTGCATAGGCTCCTGGACAAAGCGGCGACCTGGACTTGGGGGAAACGCGAGCAAGCCGCCTTCCAAAGAACAAAGGACCTCCTCACCTCCGACGCCGTCCTTATACAATTCAACGAGACCCTACCTCTGGCCGTCACATGCGACGCATCACCCTTTGGCATCGGCGCTGTCCTCAGCCATACCCTTCCCGACAGAAAAGAAGCGCCCATCGCATTCCTTTCAAGGACCCTCATCAAACCGGAGCGGAACTATAGCCAACTGGACAAAGAGGCCCTGGCTATAGTTGCTGCCATAAAACGATTCCATGAATACCTCTACGGCCAGACTTTCACCATCATAACGGATCACAAGCCGCTGCTGGGAATCCTTGCAGGAAACCGGGCCACCCCGAACATTCTGTCTCCCCGAATGACAAGGTGGTCCGAGTTCCTGGCAGCCTACAACTACGAACTCATACACAGACCGGGTAAGACGATCTCCCATGCAGATGCCTTAAGCCGCTCGCCGCTACCGGAACCCGACACCGACCTAGCACCCACAACGACCACCCTCAGCATAGAGACTCTACCCAACCTGCCCATAACCGCGTCAGACATTGCCCGAGAGACTAATAAAGACAAACGTCTGGCGCGGGTGTTGCATTGGGTGGAGAAAGGGTGGCCGGAAAGGGACAACGACGAGTCCGTCAAAACGTTCTGAAACCGCCAAACGGAACTCTCCTTATTAAAAGGGTGCATACTATGGGGGGATAGGGTGGTCATTCCGGAAAAGCTACAGGGGAAGGTTTTGGAACTGCTACATGAGGGGCACCCTGGCATCGTTAGGACTAAAGATCTGGCCAGAAGTTACGCTTGGTGGCCAGGGATGGACAAACAAATAGAGGCCTGGGTAGCTAGGTGCCAACAATGCCAGGAAACTAGACCAAGCTCACCCACAGCACCCGTCCTAGAGTGGGAAACCCCAAGGGGACCTTGGTCTAGGATCCATATAGACTTCGCCGGGCCCACAAAAGGACACACCTTCCTCATAACAGTTGACGCTTACTCCAACTGGCTGGAGGTAAGCAACATGAAGACAACAACCACAGAGGCCGTGATCAAGGAACTCTGCAAACTCTTTGCAACACACGGCCTCCCAGACGTCGTCGTCTCCGACAATGGGCCCCAGTTCACCTCGCTGGAATTCAAAAAATTCCTAGCGGAAAGGGGCATCCGCCACGTGCTGACAGCACCGGCGCACCCGGTGGCGAACGGTAGGGCAGAACGGATGGTCCAATTCACTAAAAAGACCATCTGGAAAATAGACCACGGGGAGATCCAGGAGAAAATAAACAAACTACTCTTCACCCAACACATAACCCCAAATACCACAACCAATAAAAGCCCAGCCGAACTATTAATGGGCAGAAAGCTAACGTCCCCACTCGACAGGTTACACCCCACGTATAACCCGGAGAGGCCCCCAGACTCAAACACCAAACACCGAACCTTCGCACCCGGCGACCCCGTATATGCAAAGAACCTGATGGGAGACCCACTATGGATTCCAGCTGTCATCACACAAGCAACAGGCCCACACTCGTACCGGCTACAAACAGCAGACGGACGAGCGTGGAAACGCCACATCGACCAACTAAGGTCGAGGACTACCAACCAACAAACCAACAGCGCACAAACAGGCGAAACCAACCCCCACAACACAAACCAAGGGGGGAGGGAATACCCAGGGGACCAAAACCAAAGAAGAATAAACCAGCAATACTCACCGGAAAGCAGCCATCACGACCCCTCGCCAGGAAGGAACAGCCAGGCCAGCTCAACCGACCCGGAAAGACCGAGCGGGAGCGGCGAAACCCGCAGCTCAACCAACCCGGAAGGCCCAGGAGGGAGCTACGGAGAAAGGACCGGCCCAATCGACCAGCCGGTTCCCACGATGGCAGCAGGAGCAGCAGAGATCCCGACCGAACCGGCCGGGATCCAGCCTACAACTGAGTTGCGCAGGTCAAGTAGGACCAGACGGAGCCCCGCCTACCTACGTGACTACGCAATGTAAGGACTGAACCAAGAGGGGAGGGGTGTTCTGTCCTTAATTAACATACTCGAGATCCCCGCACTTTGATTGGCCAAAGCGCAGGGGTCTCCGATTGGTCAGGCAAGCCGCGCTGATTGGCTCGCTTGGAATCTCCCGCGATTGGTCCATTCGAATCGCGGGAGATTCAAAGCGATGCCATTGGCCGCGGCCGCGGCGGCGAAAGGAATAAAAGCCGCGGGCTTTTTTCCTTTCGCCAGTTCGGTTCCAACTTGCCAATAAAGAGCTTTGCACTAAAGTCACCGACTCCTGGCATCATTTCGCGGACACAACAGTAATTGTTTTTTATGCAGTTCTAATTATCCTCTGAAGTCTGTGTTTATCTTGCTGGGTTGCAATTTTGCAAATACAGATTCACTCTAAACTTTCAGGAAGCAATTTTGTGTATGTCCAAGCTATACCCAAAAACTTGATGGAACGTGAATGCTTGACTTCTCAAAAAACCCCTTTGGTGTCACACTGTCAGCCTAAAAGATACAAGATTTAAGTGTCTGTAGAACTAAATACTATTTTACATTTTAGACCTTTATTTCGAGTAAACATACAATTACTCTTAATTCCAAAAGTATAAAGTACAGAAGGTAGTTATTATTCTATTGAAAAATAATAAAGTGTGTTTGAAATTTCAAAGAATACTAAATCTATAGTGAGGCCTGTAGCCTATTTCCCTAGTAAAAGTGAGGGTTACAGTCCTTTACAATGGTAGTGCAAAGGCCTTCCCTTGTATTCAATTTCTAGATGACAGCCAACAAGTCTTGAATGTAATTTTATACTGTGCCCCTATTATTTCTCAATTATTGCTTCTTTTAAATTATATTCTCCAGTATAACATGCCACACTGCCCCCCCCCCCACTTTATTTTTGTATGATTTCCAAAGAAATATGTGATCAGAGAATGGACTGGACTACTACTTGATTACTTAAAACCATTGGCGTCCCTGCCAAAATTAATCAGCATATAATTTCCCTCAGAAATTGCTATGCTAAAAATGACATTTATTTCTTCACAACTGCATCCTGAAAGATGTAACAGCCTCTGTGAGAGTTAGGGAGCAATTGTGACTGAGATGCCCAAAACTGTCAAGACTGAGATACACGAATGATATTCAAAAAGAGTTGAAGTGGTCAAACTTTATGTACAGACAAAAGATGAGCATTTCTTGTTTCTGGGTCAAAGGCTATCAGGACCTTTAACCTACATGCCATAGATCTCCTACTCAAGGAAATTACTTACACTGGGCTGCTTCATAAACAATAGCAACTTTTTAGTGCCCCACCAGCATTACAAATAAGGCACAGCCAGCTTGCACAGGGTTTCATTGGAACTGAAATGAACCTTCTCAGAAGACAAATTAAATATTTTAAATAATGCCTGGGTAGTAGCCTTGGAGCTAATATCCTTAATTAGAGATAGACACAAGAATTTGGATAGAAATAGCAATAGCACTTAGACTTATATACCACTTTACAGTGCTTTAAGCCCTCTCTAAGCAGTTTACAGAGTCAGCATATTGCCCACAACAATCTGGGTCCTCATTTTACCCACTTCGGAAGGATGGAAGGCTGATTCAACAACTGTGTAACTGAAAACAGTATGAAAGAAACAGAGGGAGACAATAAGATCCCTAGCATATATACTGTACAAATCCACAGTATATTTGTTGAAAACCATAAAAACCTTTTGCAACCACATAAGGGCTGCAAAATTTCTGATAATTATCAGACATCAGCAAAGAATTATAGAGGTTTCTGTCTATCTCTACCATCTTGGAGTTCTGCAGCTGATAGTCAGAGCCCTACTACTATGGCAAGATGTTTTACCCATTATTCCTTTATATCCTGATTTTTTCTTTTTTTGCAAAACATTCTAGTTTAGACACTAAGAGAGAACAGATATTTTTCTGAGTACTCTATCTGAGCTGTAGTAATATCTTATTTTGTACAGCTGCATTTGCAAATGCTATACCACATAAGGTGTACTTATTAAATCATTCCTCAACATAAAGTCTTCCTTGGATGGGAAGTTGTAAACTCTTTTGTGCAACAACTTCTGCTAATTAATGTTTGTATCCAAATTTTAAAAGTTTCTGAAAAGAATTAGATAAAATATAATACAACAATAGCAACTTACTGTTTTACAAGTCAGTCGATTTTTATTATTTCCCTGCTCAAATATTGTACTTGATAGATGTCTCACATTAAACTTAATAACAAGCATGTACTATTGTATCACCTATTCCTTTCCAAAAAAGACAATGATGTAGCGCTAGAAATGTCACTATCATTGTTTTACCTCAACTTTTTTATCACCGTCTTTCCTTTCAGTTATAATCATGTTTTCCCCATCTGTTTTTTGCCATCTCCTTTAGCCATAAAATATATCACCAAGCAGCAAAGTCATTGGGATCAGTGATTTATTATATGGAAGACACTGGCTATTGGTAGTCATTAAGAAGAAGTAAAACAGACCAAGTGCTTTTAAAAACTATAATTACTTGGTAAATGGGAGAGAGAGAGACTACAGGAATACATTCTTGAGAATTTTAAAGCTGAAGACAGGAGGAAATAAACCCATTGTTGTGGTGAAATGGCTCTACTTCTGACAATGCATTGCTCTTGTAAAGCAACTTGGTTCAATAGCTTGTTTGTCTATTTAAACCAACTAAAAAAACATAGAGCAATGAATTGTTGTAAACAAGTGGGAACATTGACAACTCCTGACAATTAATAAATCAAATTTCCCCTGATTATTTTGAATATACAAAGGGCAGCTTTCGAGGCTTAGTGTTGTAGTTTTACATCTACAAGTAGTTAAGACATATAATTTTAAACATGTTTAAATATTCCTCCTAATAAATAAACTGAATCTTGTAGCACTATCTGTGAAAAGTTAAATTGTTTTACCTCAATTGATTTTTAGCCAATCAGTAAAGCCCACAGTGTGACAGAAAAAAATTCTCCATTATTATTAGTAACTAATTCTATGTATTTAAAAAAAGAACATTTAAATATATATCATTCTTCAACTGAAATAATTGATATCTGAAGCTAATTGATTATATATTTAATTTTAAAAAGAATTAAAAATCAATTTATAAAATGTACAAATTATAGTATTGGCTATATGGATCCCCAGGTACCCAATATTAATCAGGTATTGTCAGTACAATGCTTTTTTTATCAGTACTGTATATAATTATGTCTTTTTAGACCTTAGCATGTATCTTGGGACCATCCTTCTTAATTGTCTCTGAAGCAACTTCATTTTGATTCTTGGATATAAAGCCATGTAGAATCACTCCTAGGAAATTTAGCCATACAAATGAAAAAAAAAAAAAAATTACCAAATACTATTGTAGAATGTTATAGAACTTAACATTGTAATGATGTAACTATTAGATTGTAAATGCAATCCAATTGTATTATTCATATTTTAGTGTCATTGAATATTAATTTATATGGACAATGTTGTAGAATTATTGAATATGACCTATTTGATGAAGTTCCTTAATAAATGGAGAGAATAGTAAGCATTATAGAGTATATATTAAAGCATAGTAATATTTTTGTGGTTAATAAAAGTAGAAATGGAAATAAGAGTTATTGTAATAGATGACCAGGCTGAGTCTGTGGGCAGGGTCACACGCACCATCAGTTTGGAGTCCTTATATCCTCCCTGTAACAGACCTAAGTCCAGCTGTCCTTGAAGTCTGATGACTCTTGTCTGGTGTCAATTTGCCTAGACCATTAGTAGATCAAATCCTTGCATGTAGGTAGCACAGAATAAACTAACAGTGTTTTTGAACTGTATCTTGGCTTCTTATTTCTTTTGACTGACAGGTATGTTATGACAAGGTTCAGTCATATGTTTTAATAAAAATATAAACTGAAAAAAACGTATGTTTTTCTTCTTCCTGTTTAAAATTCATATTTTCTTATTTATAGATGTTTATGTAAATTAATTTAATGTACACGCACAGATCCAGATATATATTTAAAAATGGGGAAAATGGATATTGTAGCTGAATATCAACTCAATCACCCAAAGTGTAAATACTAATATAAAATAGGGTTGCTAATGAAAGAAGAGTTTTATACAATATGAACATGTATTAAAAATGTATGTGCCCAGTGTTATGATTCTACACATCAGTGTCTTCCTCCCTCCCTATATTTCAAATTCATATCTAAATGTAGTCATCACAAATTTCTTAAATTCTACTGCAGCATTCCAAGTATCAGTTTTTAAATATTCTTATATCCTTTTATGGTAACAGAATGTCAGAATAACATTTGCTGCATAGGAATGGCTCACCATGTGTTAGCACTGCTACACAGAACCATGGCTTGTCTTTGTGGAGTACTTAAGCTCAGGATCTGCTGATACAGTTTTACAGAAGAATTATTGAGTCTATTATTTGTACCTCTATATATGTCTCGTTTGGCACATCTACCAAACAGATCAGGTACAGACTTCAAATGATAGTGAGGACTTCAGAAAAAACAATTGTAACCAACCTGCCTTCCATTGAAAACCTGCATACTGCACAAGCCAGAAAGAAGAATGAGAAAATGTCTACAACCCTCTCACATCCTGGACATAAACTGTTTCAACTTGTCCCCTCAGGATGCTCTATGGGAAACTGCATGCCAAAACAATTACATACAAAGATAGTCCCCCACCCCCCAAGTTATCACTCTGCTAAACATCTAATTACCTGAGAATTGTCTTATGCCTAAAAATATTTACTCACATAGTAGGACTGTATTGCTATTATCCTTATATTCTCATTTTTCTCATCTTCTTATCTTTCCTACTACCTTCTCCTATTAGTATCTTTTGATTATTGTTTGTTGTTGGTATCTTATGATTTATGATTATATCCTATAATTTATGATCTATGACTTACTACTTTTTTGTTTGTATGTACAGGAGACAAATTCCTTGTGTGTCCAATCACACTTGGCCAATAAAGAATATTCTATTTTATTAATGATGAAGTATAATCTGTTAGCATTGTTATACCATTCTTTATACTTAAAAGTGGTATCATTTATTGTCGTGTTAAATCTGAAATAGCAGAATGTAGCTTGCTTCTGTTTGTTTTTTTCAAGGAGATACATGATTTGTTTTGTTTCCATATAGAAAACAACTGAAGTTTTCTTTCTATGCCATGTATAAGACTATGAAAAATATTTTTATTTATTAAATTTGTTTGCTGCCCAACTTTCTGTAAGTTATTATTTTCTGCCCTCTTTCAGTAGATAAGTGCACTGGCATCTTTGCAGAAATCCCTTTCATATAATCTCACAAATCTGTTGCTTATTATAGAAACATTGGTGAATTTATACAAGAATTTAAATGAACCTTTGACATTTGACATCTTGACTGCCTGGTATTTCAGCTGACCTATAATTTGCTATTTATTTCTGTTTCAAAGCATTCTAAGATGGTGACAGCGTTGGGATTTTGCATTTATGACCCATCTCTAAGTAAAAGTGGAAGCATTTGCTTAGAGGTATCCATAACATGTTAGCTTCAAAAATTACTTCTCAAATTTAAACATGTGCAGCTGGACTGTTACCATACTATATTTCATTGTATATAACATAGGAACAGACTTTCATCTGAATTTCAGCCTTTATCATATTGGTCGAGCTAATGTGAAATAACATGAATAATTACTAGCAATGAAAATGCCTGGTTATATTAACAGCAAAATATGCTGTAATATGGCATTTAGCTCCTATTGTTTACAGCAAACAAAAATAAAGTTTCATATCATGCTTCTGTTAAAATTTTTTTAACTGGTTAGACTCATTGAACTTAACTTGAAAAAGAAACCAGCAAATGTGGTTTATGTACAGTTTTTGAAACTAATCTGTGCCTGTTTGTTCAGAAGAACATTGCACTGAATTCAATTTTGCAAGTAAGAGAATATCTCTTTGCAATATTCTTGTACAACAAAGCCAGTTTGGTGTGGCCATTAAAATATTGCACTAGAAACTGAAGCTGTCAGTTCTCTTTCAGTCTCTTCTGAACCAATCCACTTCAAAGGATTGTGCTGTTGGAAAAATAAGAGGCAGGAACTATATAAATTATCTGGAATTTTATGAAGGGACAGGAGGGGGAGGAGGGGGGGAGGAGTAGAAGGAGAAGAACTGTGGCAAAAGGAAGAAAAGATACTATCAACAGGTATCTTGGCTACAATCGCAAAACACCTGGAACACCACCTGAACACCATTGACATTGACATAATCACCATCAGTCAATAGCAAAATGTAGCTTTTCATGGAACAGCTTTCATCCTGGGACAACACCTTTAGCACCAGCAATCAACAATACCTACTAATCTTGGCAGAGATAAGGGAGATAAAAATGCAAAATCCAGTATAAACATCTGGCTGACTATGCAACCATCAGCTATCAGTAAGTTTGCAACTAGTTGAAAGCAAGGTCTATAAGTTTTATTACAGTTGTAAAGGGATGGGCTATCACAAAAGATGTGTGGATTCATCACAAATGAGCATGTGATGGTTTTTAAAATTATTTTAATGTGAAAATTGGATTGTATCTGTTAAAAATATATTAAACAGTTAAGTGACTAATGTTATTTTTTTTAGCTTGGCATTTAAATTACTGAGAAATCCCACTGTTAATTTCCTATAAGACCAGAACAGAATTTAAAGTTTGAAGGAAAGAAATTCCGATGTCTGCCCCCTTGACTCCATACACTTTCCATTTTAATTGAGAATTTCACTAGGATATTTATGGTATATTTTCCCTTATTTTATTATATATTTTATTTGTATTTTATCTTTGCTATTGTGAACTTTCATGCAATCAGATTGTCATTTTGTCATGGAAGACTAGACTTGGAATATTATTAATACAACAATAACCATAATAAATAAATAAATAAATAAACAAACAAATAAATAATATCTTTGAAATGTGAATTTCTTAAGAGCTTGTTGAGTTGCATCTAATATTAAACTGAACAGGTGTGAACTGGCAGTTCACAAGCATTGCAGAATGAACTTGTTTTACATTTAGTCTAATAAATATGTCTATAAGCCTCTTTAAATCTATTCCTGATAGTTAACATATATATAATTATATATAAAAGATATATAATGATGTGCCAAATACATGCTGAAAATGTAATAAATCAATCCTTTAGATGCTCTTTCTTACATGGTGGGCATGTAAGAAAGCTAATAATTATTGGGAATATTAAAATAAATGTACAATTACAGAGAAAAACTAGAGGTTTTTCTTTTAGATCTAAAGTATAAGCAACTTTATTTTATTTGGTTTGTCAATTGCTTACAAGATAATAGGTATAAGTAAAAACATAGTTATGAATACATGGATACATATAAGAAAAATAAAAGAAACAATAGGACAGGGACGTAGGCACTTGAGACAAACCATGGGACTATGTTTTTATGATAACAGAAGCAAGATTTCTGTATGCGTAGAGATGGAAGGAACCATAGATTGTCACAATGGAAGAATATCTAGTAAATTTAGTGAAACTGGCTGGGATGGCAAAACTACCATATATACTCGAGTATAAGTTGACCCGAATATAAGCCGAGGCACCTAGTTTAACCACAAAAAACTGGGAAAACTTATTGACTCGAGTATAAGTCGAGGGTGGGAAATGCAGCAGCTACTGGTAAATTTCAAAAATAAAAATAGATACCAATAAAAACTTTCACTAGGACAGTTGAGAATAAGTTTGATGTTCACAATTTCCTCTTTGAAAGAGACCAGTAAATAGGGAACAAGAAGATGAAGAAAAAGAAGTGTGTTTTTTCACACTTTTCACACTGCAGTGAACAAAAATGGCATCATAGGAACAGGCTTATTCTCAGCCCAAAGGTTTGTTTCTGATTTCTTCCCTGATTTAAGGGAAATTTGGGAAACGATCTCACTATCATGAAAGGTTTGATTGATTCACTAACCCAAAAGATGATGATGATGACAGTGGTAGGCAGGAGTCACTCTCTCCCTTGCAAGAAAAAAACCAAGAGCCGTTCTTATGATCTCTCTCTCTCTCTCTCTCTCTCCCCCCCCCCAATAAAGTCAAGCCCTTTCCAGCACGCGCGCGCGATCCGCCCCCGCCCCTTTGCACCTTGCAAATGCAAAACCCCAGGGTTTTTGCATTTGCAAGGTGCAAAGCGGCGGGGGCGGATCGCGCGCGCGTGCTGGAAAGGGCTTTACTGTATTACGGGGAGAAAGAGAGAGAGGGAGAGATCATAAAAACGGCTCTTGCTTTTTTCTTGCAAGGGAGAGAGTGACTCCTGCCTCCCACTGTCATCAACATCTTCTTTTGGGTTAGTGAATCAATTAATTTGGGAAATGATCTCACTATCAGAAAACAATGCGAGTTGCCACCACCACCTCCTCCTCCCCCTCCTCCCGAGTGGACTGAAAGCAGCTGGAGCTGAGGAAATGAAGCTGAGTGGAGCCGAAGCAACCTCAGCTCGCGTTGTTTTCTCAGCCTCGAGAAAGGGGAAGGGGGCTCATCTGGACCAAGGGTGAATCTCCCCCTCAGTTTCCCCTGAAGGATCTTCTGTCACTTTTGCCTTCTCCCTACATCTTCCCTCTGTTAAAATCCCCCCCCCCACACACACACTTATTTTCGGTTGGATAGATTTCGTGTCTGAGCATTCTCACATGGCGGTGGATCTTCCCCCAAAAAAAAACAGTTAAAAAAAGAAAAAACAATATATCCTCAAGCAAGAACTTTTCTGCTTCCGATTATCCCCATGTTTAAAAGTTGCAAAGGAAACACGGAAGCAGGGAAGCGGCTTCCCAGCTTCGGAGCTCCACACCATTTTTTTTTCAGAGGGGAATCTGACTCGAGTATAAGCCAAGGGGGTTTTTTTCAGCACAAAAAATGTGCTGAAAAACTCGGCTTATACTCGAGTATATACGGTAACTACTTTGATTTTTAAAAAAGACTGTCTAGCTTTGCTTCCATGTGAAGACAACTTTTGGACTTTTTTCTTAAAACTGCAGAAATGAAATTTTAACTTTGGAATTTGATCATTAGATTAATTTATGATTACAGGAAAACTGTGTACAAGTTGTATTTTACAGTTATATTTGTAACTGTATTGAAGAAAGTCAGATGTTACTATTTTCTTATTTTTTTTTTCTTATTACTTGCACTTCCCAGCCCTTACTCTTTTCCTTTTCAGTTCATTTTTTTCCTGTTTTTATCTTTTATCTTTTGTAAATTAGATGATGCAGAATACACACATACAATTTCATCTACTAAAGATTGGTTATGAAATTATAAAATGACTTATGACATATTTTTGCAACTATGCTTTTGAAAGAGTTTGTGCAATACTTTATGAAATAACTTGTGCAACTGCTTGAGTAATCAGTGTTGAGCAGTTTCGACAACAGATTATAAATTTGCTTGTACAAGTGGTATAAAATGAAAACATTTGCACAAAAATGAAAACAGGCTTTCCATAAATAGAAAAAAATATTTTGCTATGAATAAGCCTTTGCTGTGTCCAACACTAAATTCTATTTGCATATTACACTTGATCTAGAAAAAGAGCCATCTAATATGTAATACAAAATTTACAGGAATCTTAATTTGTCAGCTTAGAAGTAGCAGTAAATAATAGTTTCTCCAAAAGCACTGGGATCTGATTAAAAATAATAAGAAGAGGATAGTCAGGTACAAGGCTCACTCATCTACATTGCTTTGTGTTACATGTGACTCAGGGGTGGGATTCTACCAGTTTGCACCTATTTGCTCGAACCTGTTGTTAACATTCTAAGCAGTTCGGAGAATCGGTTGTTAGAAGAAATTACTGGCCTAATCCTGTAAGGAAGGCAGGAAGGAAACATTCTGGTGTTGTTTACAGAAACTGCTTCCCTGTTAACCCTTATTATATTCTTTGCAGGACTAGACTTCCTGTCTCAGGAACGTCTCTGGAGTTTTCTTTCCCTCCTTTTCTGGTACTTTGCTTGTGTGGAGTGACCATTCAAAGTTACAATGGCACTGAAAAAAGAGACTTATGACCATTTTTCACACTTACGACTGTTGCAGCATCCCCACAGTCATGAGAGGCCAAGCAAGGGGATGGTGCCTTGATGTGAGTGATAATGAGTTGGCCACACCCAGCCAATAACATGACCACCAAGCCACACCCACCTGGTCACATGCCCTCCAAGCCATGCCCACCAACTAAGCCATGTCCACAGAACCAGTTGTTAAAAAAATTGAATCCCACCCCTGATGTGACTCATTCTGGTGACTGCTTACACAGCACATTTGATTAGAAATGTAAGATGTTGTAAACACTGAATGATAAGAATCAGTGCTCAAACTTATGAGAAGAAAAACTTTCTAAAATCATGTTGTTGAAGGAGAAATATTGTTTTCACAGGAAGATCTGATTTCTTTCACTTTGATGCCTCAGTTAGTTTCTTTTCCTCCAGTTACCAATTGTCACTTCAAGTAAACAATTTCATTCATTTGATCCAGTTTTGTAACCTGTTTTGATGGAACTTGCCTTTCATATAACTTTATTTTTATACTGTCATAGGAAAAATCAATCGCTAAATAGTAATACTGTATATCAGAGACGTCAAACACAATTTAACTGAAAGCTGGATCAGGATTGTGGTTAACCTTGAGGGATCAGGTGGGCATGGCCTGGTGGTCACAGCCAATTGGGTGGGTGTGGACAGGATGGGCATGGTCAGCTCAACATTGCTTGTGTTGAGGGACACTTATGGTGACCTGGGTGGGGATAGGTGGATTGATTGTCTCCAGCGGAGAAAGGCGAGCACCAAACCCTTGTTGACCAGAGAGCCTCTCAGTCCCACTCAGTCCATGTGGAGGACCCCCTGATGGTGGCACAGGCTGCCAGACTGCCTTGGGCAGCAGAGGGCAAGCACCCATCATGGCTCTCAAGCTCCCAGGGCACCAGCATCCCACAGTCCCAGCCCCCTCCAGCCCTGATTCCTTGAAGGGGCACCCGGCTGGGCTTACCTCCTCCTCAAGGCTGCTGCTACTGTGCTCGTTCTCCTTAGTCAGGTTGTTCCTGGTGTGTGCAGGAGGGCAAAATATGTGGGTGAGAGGAAGGCCCACTCCCTCTCGTGAGTTCCATCCAAGTACCAACACATCCAGGAATGAAGACTGCTGGTACATTATCATGCCTCTTTTTCAAGAATTCCACACATATACAGAGATGTCTATCGGATCCCAGGCTACCCAAGGGATCAGAAAATTGGGAAAGTGGAATTGGTTACTGTACAGAACCTATCTTGTTTTTGCAGTAACTCTTTTAGGACTACTACCTTTGCATATCTGAGTGTTGCTGAGTCTTTTATTTGAGAAAATGCTGGATACTTTCTCGATCAGAGCCACTGTGGCAAAAGAAAGAGGTTCCCAGGAAAGATGGTGAGTAGTACTAGATGGAATATTGGAATGATGAGTAGGGAATGGCAGGCAGCAGCAGCAGCAGCAGCTAGTGTCAAAGTTACCTAGGAAAGAGGAGAAGCATTGGATCCACAACACTGTTGCTGTTGACTGCCCACCAGTCCTGGACTACTCAGTGCTCCAAAAAGTACCCATCCTGATGAGCAAGTCTAATAGGGAGGAGAGCAATACTATTGGTTTCATTCCTTAGATAAAGTAAAAGGCTGTGAGTGGAGAATGTTATAAAAACAAGAGAACTTCATTCTGTCTTGAGGAAAAGAGCAAATCACCCAGTGGTATGGATGAGCCACAGCTGCAGCATAACCCACATGCATTTCACTAGTTTAGATGCAGTCCATTCTCACAGACATTCATCAAAAATAGTGGAGGTTCCATTAAAGGAGCTGCTCATTTCAGTTTCAAAGCTAAGGATTTTGGCTCTGAGCTGTCCTGTGTAAATATCATCTTTGATTATTCATTCCCAGAAAAGCATTAACAACATTGTTATTTTGTTTCTATGTGGCTACAACTATTGGGGGTGGGTGGGTGGAAAATGACAATACTGCTGCTGTTATTAGAGTTCAGTTCAATGGAATAAAATGGAGTCAAATTAATTTGGAATTCATGGATAAAATATTTGGAAAGCCCTTACAGTCTCAGTTAGGAAATCTCTCAGTAAATGGAATTTAGTAACAATAATTTAAAGCATTGATTATTCTCATGTGTTAGCTTTGGTATATACTTTGGCAGCTCTTCCAGTATATTAAAGGCACATGCAAGAACAATAAAGATTTTATTTCATAGGATTTTTTTTTGTTTTTTGGTTCTTAAATTTGTTACTGCCTCCAAAGTTTATCATTGCAGTTCAGAATATTGCACATTTCTATATATTATTTCTATAGAGAAATAATTCATCAGCCCAAACAGGCAGTGTTTCACATTATTTTTCACCTGCCAGCATTCCAGAAACTGCAAATTTTCTCTATACAGGGTGAAAAGACCAGTATAACTGTTCAATGTTTGAGTATTTTTAAAAAGAGTTTGAGCCATACTGTATGGTATTCAGCTTTGTTTGGGTATTTTCCCACGTCATTGTAGTTGTGCTTTTAAAGTTGTAGCAACGTTTTGGCAGAATCTCATCTACCATCATCAGGCTTCTATATTGTGTTCGTCTGTCGAACACAATACAGAAGCCTGATGATGGCAGATGAGATTCTGTCGAAACGTTGCTACAACTTTAAAAGCACAACTACAATGCCGTGGGAAAATACCCAAACAAAGCTGAATTCCAAACATACATACATACATACATGCATACATACATACATACATACATACATACATACCTATAAAATATTTACACACCATTATGCTACTAAAATAAAATAATTTATTAAAATAATTTATTCGGATTACGTGAGCCACTCAGAGGCACAAATATAACATAGACAGCTAAATATACTTAACTGTAACTAAAAAATAAGTAAATAACTAAACTAAATAAAAATAAAATGCGAATAATACAGTTTATGGATTAATTGGATATAAAACAGATTTGCTTATTTGTCTTTTTAAAAATCCATACTGAATGCACACAACAAAAGGATGTGTTATTTTATCATTGTTAACTAAGAAAAAAGCATCAATTTTATATTGGGATATATGCCAATCTATACTTGCTCAAAATATAGTGGATATTGGGATATATGCCAATCTATACTTGCTCAAAATATAGTAATAGATTTAATTATTTTATGTATTCTAAGAAAGGCAAAAGTGGTATGTTTTATGTTATTTTTTTTTTCATTGTGGCTTCCTTTTAGGACCTATGGCAAATTTCATTCATTCCCATGTGATTCTTGCAACAATTCTGTGAGGTATATGAAGTTGAGACAGAATGGCATAGAAAGGATATCCCGTTTCTTCCTGTGCTGAATGTTGAAGCCAGATTTACTTGAATTCAATTCAAAACAGAATATGTAGTCGTCAACCTACAGCTACAATTGAGCCCAAACTTTCTGATGTTAAGCAAGACAGTTGTTAAAACAGTTTTGCCCCATTTTATGACTTTTCCTGCCACAGTTAAGTCAATTACTCAGCTGTTGGTAACACAGTTCTTAAGTGAATCTTGACTTTGCTTGTCAGAAGGTTGCAAAAGGTAATCATGACCCCAGGATCCTGAAACTATCTTAAATACTGGCTAATTGCCAGTAATCTGAAGTTGATTACATGACTATAGAGATATTGCAACAGTGGTTAGTGCGAAAAATGGTCATAAGTGAATTTTACAGTGCCATTGTAACTTTGGATGCTTACTAAAAGAATAGGTGTAAATCAAGGACTACTTGTGCATGTCTTGTTTGAAACAAGACAACACATACACATAAATATGTATCCTAAACTTACATCACACAGTTAAAACTGAAACTCTGAAGAGCTACATATCCCTTAAAATTGCCTATGAGTATTATTGTATAGAAATGAAGGAATTGAATAGCATTTATTTAATTTATTTAAATTGATTGATTGATGCATAATATAAATTCCCTATATACAATCCAATGGAGTTATGACATGTTACATGAAGTCTTTTCTTGACTATTGTAGTACTTTTCATGTTCTATTATTAGGCTCACAGTCTCATAGCTTTGAAGATATCAGGAATTTTCTATTCACAAATAGTGATAGAGCAGAATGCTATACATGCAAGCACACTCATAAGCAGATCCCAATGTAAGCAAACAATGGTTTTCATTATAAAATGTCACAGTACATTTAGAAAAGGTTTGTATATTGTTTCATTTTCATTTTATAAAGCACAAAAGGAATCATATGTAGCCAAAAAACCCTACCCTTTATTAAATTAACCCAATGAGGTCTGGTTACTTTAGGAAACACTGTTGAATTTAATAATATTTTTTTTCTTTTTGTAATTTTGTAATCCCTATCAGGGTGGAGTCAGGGCGTCTGAATGGAACTGAACATTTACTGATCAGATGCTCTTCATGACACCTACACGAAGTTCAAAGCAGATATTTTCTCTTTGTACCCTGCTAGAGAAACATCTAGGTTTGAACTTTCAACCTTCCAAGTGGGAGCCAAATATCTTCACCTCTAGGCCACCATGCCACTCGCTGAATATTGTGCTTGTATAGAACAGCAATGATGATTAAATTTTTATTCTGTATCTCTCTCTCTCTCTCTCTCTGTGTGTGTGTGTGTGTGTGTGTGTGTGCGCACGCAGTCCTTGCTTAACGACCATTCATTTAGTAACCATTCAAAGTTATAGTAATGCTGAAAAAAATTGACTTACGACTGATCCTCTACTTATGACCATTGAAGCATACCAGTGATCACATTATTATGATGGTAACCATCATGCAGTTATCCATCTTGCGCTCATGTGATCACCATTTATGACCTTCCTAGCTGTCTTCTGATAAGCAAAGTGAATGGGGAAACTAACAGGGAAGGTTGCAAGTTCACATTATGCCTCGTTTAATGACTGCACCATTTAACAATGAATTTTCTGTCCCTATTGTGATCTTATGTCAAGTACTGTACCTCTATGCGCACATGTGTGTGTCTGTCTGTATATATATGTATGCTATCTAACTGAACTCAAGGTGTTGAGCCTACCAATATCTACCTCCTATTTTCCCCTTCAACAAAAACCTTCTGAAGTGGGTTAAACTGATAAACTGACCCAAAGTCACCCAGCCAGCTTTCATGCCTTAGGTAGAATAAACTAGAAAGGTAAACTGAGCTGAGATATAAGTATCTCATCACAAATGTTTTGCCAAGCTCTTTTCATGATAAATCGTTAACTGAAGAAAATATTCAATCCCCACTTTATGAATTTTGTTTTCATGGATTAGTTAATAAAAAGCAAGCACCGTGATTAATCCATACAGTCCTAACAACTAAAGTAACCCTTCTCATTTAAAATGCCTATCATATGTTAATTCCATCTCTATTGGCCATTAGCCATGACTATCATTGTTTTGGCCCAGTGTAAAATTCAGAACAAAACTTTTCTCCCACTTGCTATATGAAAATCTTGAGACAAACTCCAGGACAATTTAAAAGTAGCAATGTTGGTGTGTTTCATATACTGTTAGGCTCTACATATTCCTATATATACATCTCTACATATGTGGAATCAGCTCAAGATACTGAAATTCTGGATGGTATGTATTCTTTTCATTTTATTCCACTGTTTATTCCACTATACTTAAGTAACTTTTCTCATTTTTGTCTAGACATTCCTAGGGTAGGCTATCAATTTTTTTATGTTATATGGTTATGCATAAAAACATGTAACACTATATAAAATCTAGACAGCTCATGAAATAGAAACTTGAAACCAGACTCTTGTGATTTTGTTAGTATAGCTTTACATAGATTGGTACAAAAACATTGGCTATCAGTGGTAATTCTTGTTAACATATTAATTAATAGAGAAAATAGAGCAACTTGGACAAAAATAGCTGAAACATTAACTGGCTCACTATTTCAAGGAATTATGAATGATAACATATTTATGGTTTGGAATTCAAAGTAAAAATATTTTCATTTATTGTTAATATGGTTTCTTATGGAGTCAAATGCTTTAAAAGTGCAGCATTGTTTTGAATAAAGAAGAGGATATAAAACAGAGGGGAGGGGAAGCAAAAAATCAATCTTGTGAAAACTTGGATTGTTTGCTTTATCTTTTAGTGCAAGGATACCTAAATTCTTTAAATAAATACCAACATTTTATGGATAATGGTGAGAGAGACAACTAACATTGCCTGATACCTTTTTAAAGATATTTTAGAAGTGCATTCTCTTCTCTCAAGTACTGTTCAAAATCTGTTCTTGGCTCTCGTGCCTCAGAAACTCTCATTCTTGCATTACTTCTTTGCAGGTCAATTGCATATACAGTATAAGCAAAGTAACATTTCTCAGTGTTCCAAGAACAGAGAATGATGCAAATGAAAGGAGAAGGAGTCTAACAGTACGTTAGTCATGCTTTTAAACCAAATTTTGTTCCTTTTGTTTTTGTTTTACTTGTAGGCACCTTACGAAGCATTAACTTTAATCTCACTGCACATTCTCTCTTATATGTTTCTGGAGTGCTATATGGGAAAAGCCCACATAGAGGTTCCTTCCCACTTATTCCAGACATCGACATTTTTGCCTCTGTGTGATTTGGAAAACAGCCATGCCACCCTCCATCACCATACTATAATGGCAATCTGAGACAAGCATTGCTGGTAGCATGACTTTACTTGTTCAGAGGTAAAAGTTTAACAGTACTGTGTTGGGGTATCTGAATATAGCCTTTAGATAAATGAATAGTTTGAGAAATATAAATAAAGTTGTATATAGGAAAAAGACATATGGTTTCGGTTGTTGAATCTATTGTATCTGAATAACTTACAGCTATTTGCAAGCTAGAATGCTTAGTATATAATCTTAAAATTGGCAGTTGACATAATTTCATAGCTACTTTTATAAAACTGTCAAGGTCTTTGGCAAATGCTACACTGAGGGAAAGTTCATCTGAAGATGTTGGTGCACTTTTTTCATAAATTTATTTTGAGCTTGACTAAGCTTTGGACCATGAAACAATCAGCAATTCGATAAAATCTTTAATATAATCCTTTGACCAAAACCTTCCCTTTTTATTTTTTACTTATCTGTTCTCCCCATCTTTCTTCTACATGACCTCAACATACTGCAGAAAGCTTGCCTCTTAGCTTTCAAGTTAATAAGAACTGTTGATAATAATAAACACAACATGATTGCGGTTTATGAAACAAGCACTTTTGCTATTTCCTGGAAAGACAATCATTTTTGATGATTTGGGACAGAATACAATATTCAAGGCAAATCTGCTAGAAATTATTTCTTCAAAATCTATTTAATATACTTTGCTATATATGTTTCTCACTTAAAAATATAGCAATATCTTAAAGGTAGTCTCACAGGGCTACAATTTAGCACCACTCCTGAGTTTCACAATGCCAACTTGTCACAGAGATATAGAAGGATCATGACTAGCAGATACTACAGTCTGATGTCAGATCACAAACTCAAAGCAGATCAACACATTCCTTTCTGTTGATTTCATTTGTAAATCAAAGTCTTAGGCTAAAAAGTTACTCATGCTTACTAAAAGAGAACAAATTGGAAATGAGTTTAGGATAAAAATAGGTTATTTGAAAAGTAGAATGCTCATTCCTATAACAGGGATGAGAATTTATTCTTCACTCTCAAGGCTTATTTTGTTCATCTATAGAATCAAATGGAAGTGGCAAATTCTGCTTATTTTTAAATGTGTGGATGGATCTAATACTTGCATGTAAATTTTTACTCTTTTACAGGATCAGCATATGGCTTGCACCTTCAAAAATACACTCTTGGGGTGAGGAGTTGTTTTGTTTATGGACTGGAAGTCAGTTGGAGGTCATGCTAAACCCCTGTTGTAAATGAATTGCCAAAGGTCACATTCTAACTGAAAAAAGAAGGAATTATCTGATTCTGAAATCTTGACATTTAATCCCTTCATTCATTAATTGCTTTTTCTGTTGCCTGTGTATACAACTATGCGTTAGAAAGAAATAGGAAAAAAATGTCAGAGAAACAGAAGCTTACATTCAGTAATACTCTTTCATGTCTAATTCTGAGAAATTTCTTTTTAATCATAAATAAGGAGGAATCAGCTTTCTTACAATGAAAAAAAAATACAACATTCTTGGGACTTAAAAGTTTAGAAGGTGATATTTGGGATCTGAATGTCTCAATTGCTGCAGCTAAAAAACAAGATGGATAACTGTACCTGGGTTGAAGCATTAGTTAGACTTGATCCTTTCACACATTCCAGAAATACTTTTAGAATCAGTTCCCATTAAATGTTTTGGGAGTACAACATCTACAAAAGCCAGCTTTTAGTGACCAATTACATTTTAAACAGGCTTGTATTGTCTATTTTCTAAAGCTATGAGTGGCGCAAAGATACATGTTTGGCATCACAAAACAAGATAGAAAGACCTGCACATGGATTAGAGAATAAATGAAAATATACAAACAGAGTAAAAGAATTGAAATGGAAATAGGCTGGTCACATAACAAGAAGAACTGATGGCAGATGGACTAAGGCAGTTATAGAATGGATTCCACTTGATAAAAAGTGTACTCAAAAGAGACCTAAAACAAGATGTAGTGATGATATCATCAAGTATTGCAGGCCCAAGTGGCAAAGGAAAGGTCAAGACCATTCTGTTGGAAACATGCAGAAGAGGTCTTCATCCTGCAGTGGATAGACAGTGGATAGAATGATAATAATGATTGTCTGTGCAGTTGATTTCTCCCCGTCCTCATCTTCATCTATGCTTAAGCATGTCAGATTTTTATTCATGCTTTCTTTCTCTTCAAAGTATTGTTTATTGTGCTTTTCTGGTGGGTACAGTGAAATCATGCAGCATATCATAACTTTCACTTAATGAACCAGAACTGCATGTGATTGAGTTAACAGGGAATGACTCTTTTTCAACCTTTGCATGGCAAGTTCTTTAACATTACTTTATTTGTATGTAAATGTAGTACCTGTTCCAAATACACCAAAAAGACAAATAAATCTACGTATTTTGAACATTGAATAATCTTCTTGTACTGAGACAATGCAGGTGTCTCCTCTTGATTTAGAAATCTGCCCTTGGTTTTTTAAGCTTATAAAGGTTTTTTTACTTGGTTTTGTGAATAAAAATACTCATGCAAATTTTTCTCCAGCTTTACATAACTGCTGGAAAGAACAGTATGCAAATTATTCTTAAATGCTGAAATGAATGAATGAACCAAAACTCAATATCATATTAAATGCCAATTTAATAGATTCTCCACATACTGGACATCGGTACTCTCACAATGGGACTAAAAACTACTCAAAAACTTTCAAGTAGTAGTTTCAGATGGAAACTTAGATGATTATGATTTCATATTGATTTTACTGTCCTTTATTATAACTACCGGAAAGACTTTTCCCTATAACTACCTGGAAGTTTCAGTATTTACTAACATTTTGGCTTTTAGAACAAGCAAATGAATAAACAAAAATGTATCAATCTAGTGGTTAAGGGTTAGAGAAAGAGAGACTGTGAATTCAAGTCCCACCTTAACTATGAAAACTAACTGGATAACTTTGGGAAAGTCACCCTCTCTCAACTCACACAATAGACTTCTTGTTATGGGGAAAATAGGAGGAAGAAGAGGTGTTGGGTATATTCACTGCCTTTGTAGAAATAATAAGGGTGATTATTTGTAAAAATAATAAAGGAGAGATATAAATAAATAAATAGGAAGTAGCCTTCATTTTTCAAAACTGTTTAAGAAGCCATTTTAGGGTGTTTTATCTTATCCTTTATCTTAACAATAGGATTGACAATCAAATTTCATTGTACTCCCCACACCTGTCAGTTTATGTTGAATAATAAATATTATCACAATACATTGTATAAGCAGCAAATAGGAATATTTTAAAAACCACCTTTGTGTATATAGATGTCAAGCTATTACCACAACTGTTATAGATAGTCCTCTACTTACTTCCACAACTGAGCCCAAAATTTCTGTTGTTAGTGAGACATTTTTTGAGTCAGTTTTACCCCATTTTATGATCTTTCTTGCCTCCTTCACTTGTTAATACTGTGGTTGATAAGTTACGGTACTAATCTGGTTGTTAAGTGAATCTGGCTACCTTATTAACTTTGCTTGTTAGAAGGTCACAAAAAGAAGACCAAATACACCTAGCACACTGCAATTTTCATAAATATGAACCAATTGGTAAACATCTGGATTTTGATCACATGATCATGGGGATGCTGCAAAGTCATAGCTCTGAAAAAGGTCATGTCACTTTTTTTCAGTACTGTTGTAACCTTGAACAGCACTAAATGACCGGTTGTAAATCGATTACTACCTATATTGTATTCTATTATTACAGTGCACTCTTGATGAATGCAAATAAGACAACTGTAATTACTGCTCTTAATTAGTGTTTTCTAGTAGGACACTTTTGCTTTATAAGTAAATGTCAGTCTTGTAAGATAGAGTAATAGACAGTGCTACTTTTATTTAAAAAGTTCCAGTAATGTAGATTTTCAAACTTGAGTGTATACTTCCCTTTATCCCTCTTTTATCTTTATGTGAATTTAATCTGAATGTCTGAGGCATTTTCACAAGCCACATTCTTGGACTGGCCTCTTGTTTATTGACTGTTACCTTTCTTCTGTTCTTCCAAGACATTCTGTATATTCACTATAGAAAATAGAAGAGATGGAATACTGGAAGGAGCATTTAAGAGCTATGAAATGATACTTTGAATTATACTGGCATGATAGTGAGTAGAATTGATATGGGTGCTGTAAATGTGTCTAGGACAAAAAAAAAAAAAAGTCCAAGAAAAATATTTACAAAAATGAAGTGAAGAATGCAGTGAGAATGTTGAAAATGATCAATCAACTGAGCAAACTAGATCTTTATTCTTAAAGGGTTATTGAAGAATGAATAAATTTAGACAGCATTTCTCTGTTCATTTAGATAAATCCTATGAGTTCTGGAATTCTTAGCCTGAGCTCAAAGGTTGATTGCAAACTGCAATAACAGCTATGAAGGATGAAAACAAAGGATTTGGGAGAATAGCAAAGTAATACAGGTATATGTGATGCTCCTAGGTTGTTTAATGTGCTTCTGGATAAAAGAATAAGAAATCCATGTGATTTAATTCAGGAGATCTGTTAATTAAAAGGTTGTATATGAAAAAGATGTAACATTGTTGGTTGAGAACTCAAATGATATCCAGCAAATATTAAATATACTGTGTGAAGTAACATACAATGTATATGATGAACAATATAGTTGTATTTGACAAGCGAAACGGGATTAATCATTGCATTATATATAAATGATGAAAAACTAGAGCAGAAAGATGTGGGAATGAATGGACTCAGATGTGGGAATGGATGGTGAAATTTTAAAATGCAGAAATATTATTAGAAAGCTAGTAATGTATCTACTGAAAGGAATTATTACTTATCCAAAGGAACAAAACTGGATATATTTAAGATTTCTGTTTACTTTATATGTGTAAATAAGAGTTGGGTATATTGAGAAAAATATAAAGTCAAACTGGTACAGTGGGGAAGAATTGTTTATTATGGAACAAGAAGACATCGGATCAAGGATGAATGAGTATTGAATTATCATGGATTATTATAAACTGAACAATATGGAATATATACTATCAAATTTGATTATTTGGTCAGACCTCCTTTGGAATCAATTTTCCAGGAAATAAGATCAATATCCTTTCTTCACTGTTTAAAAAATAATGAAAACTTGCTTATTTAAGCATTAAAGAACTGAGATGTGCAAGATTTATGAAAGTTGGACAGCATACAAATTTACGATAACAATTATTAAAATTTGTTGCATCATCAGCCAGATATTCAGATTACATTTGGCTTTTTTGTATACCTATTGAGTCCTTCCCAAGGATCTGGGATAGGCAAATGAGGATGTTTGATGGTGTTACAGATATTGTCACAGACATAAGTAGTTCCAAGTAAAGCTGCCTTTCGTAATTGATGGAAGGTGAATTTGTCAATGTTGATGGTATTCAAGTGGTGCTTTAATTGTTTGGGATTGCACCCAAGGCATCTATTACTATTGGTACTACTTTTCCTTTCTTTTGTCACAGTCATTCAATTTATGTAGAAATATGTAGGTCTTTAATATATACTAGTATACAATAACACTCTATTATTACATTATAATATTTGATAATTATTATAATAATTATAACAATTATTTTATAATTATTATAATATGTATTGTAATTATTATAATATTGTTATTACATTATTACATTAATGATATTTTATTATTATACAACAATTAATTGTATAATTAATTTATTGTTAGTATATATCTCAGGTATATGTTGGGGTGTTGTTAATATTGTTATATTACTTTTTAAGTTAATATTGTATGTATTGCACAATCTTAATTTAAAAAGCAATACTTCTTAATTCTCTACTATGAATTCAAGGATTATTTTTCTTTAGTTTGCAATTTTTTAAAAAAGATCTTTTTCTTTAAGATTTAGATTAAAAATTGACTTGTTAATTGTTGATGCATTAAATAAATAATTAAAAATAGTGACACATATACCACATTTTGTCATTATTAAGATTTGGTTTGAATTTAGCTTAAGGGAAGCCTCTAAGCATAAGAGCAATAGCAATAGCACTTAGACTTATATATATCACTTCACAGTGCTTTACAGCCTTCACTAAGAGTTTACAGAGTCAGCATATTGACCCCAACAATCTGGGTTCTCATTTTACTAACCTTGGAAGGATGGAAGTCTGAGTCAATCTTGAACTGGTGGAGGGAACTGAATTATCTTGCAATACTGTGTTCTAATCATTGTGCCACTATGGCTCCTGGTCGGATGGGGCTAACAAAACAGTGCATGGAACTGTTTATTAAGAATTCAAAAATTGCATAAAATATATTCTTACACATTAGGCTGGACCAGAGATAATCATGGAAGCTTTAGCACTAATCCAGAACGAATATCCAGAACTAATATTAGATCAACAATAAGAACTAAAATAATAAGAATAAACAGTAATTTATAGTTAAACTGATGCAATCTATACTTGACTCTCAGATGCTATTCCTTATTGCTTTTCTGTGCTATGCATAGTGCAATGAGTACGTATTGTCTAAAATGAGATTGTTCAGCAGAGCGTGTGAGAAAATAGCCATTCTTCTATGCCTCTTCATTCATGTTCCTATGAAGCAGCTATATTATATCCTATGAAGCAACTTTATTGTCAAATATGTATTACATTTTTTCCTAATTATGTATTTAAAGCATTGTAAAGAAGCATTGTCTGAGTCCTGAAACATCCTTATTAATTCAAATAAATTACTGCAACATGCAGTAAGCAACTCTAGAATTTGTAGCTTATCAAAAGCAGTTTCAGTTACATTTTCTGAATGCACTAGAATTTGAACTTTCATAGATAAAGCTAATATTGTTAACTTTCAAAGAAAAAGAAAATCAGCACTCCATTTATGAACTCCTCACTAAACTTCAGTTCTCTAACTACCTTAGAAAGATAATAAAATTTTACAACTCTTGAAAATAGCCCTACATTTTCTCTGGCTATTCCCAAGATATGTTTGTTAAAAAAAAAAAAGTTAGACCAAACAGAATTCCATCAAGAAATTCCTCAACTCTAACCTTTAAGGGTCAGAGAATGCAGCAGACAGTTTGTTGTCTTGAAGAGTGACCTCAGTTGTTTCTACTCCAAACAAACATTCAGATGTTATCTATTGGTCTCTCAGGAGACTACAACACTAAACCTCTGAGATCAACAGTAGCACTTTCTGTACTACTTTCAATAAGGAATGATTTTAATAGGGAAGTTATCCTTCTCACTATTCATTTAGTAACAATTCATTAAACAGATTCAGTAAGTGAACAGATGTTCTCTGAATAATTGTGTGCAGTGTTTCTTCATGCATTCAGTGAAAGAACACTAAACACCTATTTCTTCAAGACCATGGTTAAAATACATTTTATTTCAGAAAACATACTTTCTCAATTATGCACATATATTTGCTATCATGGAAGAATATGTTATTTCAGGAGTTTAAGTAAGAAAGCGAGAATGGGCTGGGAGGAGCGAGAGGAAGAGCTCTTGAAAGGGGATCATATAAGGAGTACTGAACTAGACCTGTTCTACAGTTCTTTCACACAACCCATTTTGACTTCCTTATTTCAAACCTTACACTTGTCTGGGGCATTGTGAAAAACAAGTTACGAGACACTGAACGGCACAACTGCTGTTTAATAAAACTTGTTATTCTAATATTCTTCATTCAGTGAAAAGAGACTTCACTCTTTCTCTGGGTAGTTGATTTTACTATCACGCTATTCTCATTATTAGGAATCCTTTCCTAATATTCATCTGGAAGATATCATTCTGTAACAGAAATACATTACTCACATGTAATATAAATAATATAAAAGAATATAAGTACTGATTTTCTTCTACATGACATCTTCACAGAGTGCAATCATATCTCCTCATTTATCATCTTTAGTTAGAACTAAATGTATTATTTCCCCCAGTTTTCATACACACACTCTGAAAGGCCAATAGCAAAAACTGATTTCAATATTCCAGGGAGGCTATCATTAATGTAAAATAAAGTGGAATTATTATTCCTTGAAACTACTTTTTTTAGTACAACCTAAACTTGCATTTGCATTTTTGTTGCAGCTACATACATTGCTTAAACTCCAAGATGTTTTCACAAGTACTGTTGCTAGTCCAGGTATCCTTTAATTCTGCATTTGATCTGTTTCTCTGTAATTAACTACTCAAATACTTCCCATTGGTTTTTTGACAAGATACTACTAACTTTGCAGTTTTTGAATCAACTCTTCATCTGTTTAATTATATATTCTCAGAACTAACTTCACAAGCAAATTACAAATCAGAAGCAGTTTGACATTTTTTTGAAGTTAAAATATATCTATTTTTTATCTATAGTACTCTCAAAACTTGAAAATTAAGTTAATGACCGCAAATAAGATATAGATTTTTACAAATTCATGCTTACTTTTATAATTTTCTAGATTTTGAAGATGTCAAATAACCAAAAGTGTTAATTGTTTATTTTAATTGATTATTTTTCTACATATTTGTTTATCATGGATGATAAAAAAAGTAATGAAAATTATGTCAGGTATTTATTCATTAAATACTAATTTGAGCAATTTTATTAAATTAAAAACTTTGCAGGACTAGCTGGAATTGAAACATGTTATAGTTGAAAGACTAACTTGGAAATTAAAACAATTTCTCATAGAAGCAGTATGCCCACATCAGTAAAGTACCGAAAAAAGAACTAAATTAGTAATTGATTGTACTTTTATGACATGCAGTTCAACTTCTTATATAACAAGCAACATATTTCAATTTTGTTGCATAGGAATTGTAATTTAAAATTAGATTCCTGAATCCTGACTGAGCATTTTCCCAGAAATTGTTGCCAAATATGTCTGTATCCTTTAAGACCACTCCTATGATGTCAGGGAAGCATTAATAATATCACACTGTTGAACTGTCAGATTATTTAGCATTTCATAAGTGCAAAGGTCTAGCATATTTGTTACCTTCCAGCACATTTGTTATCACCACTATGTTAATGAACATTTCTTGAGGAGGAATAATTGTATAGAGATCAAAAATCCCATAGTATTTGAGTTTGGAAGTATGAAGCATAAGTATTATGTGATTAATGAAGTCTTTTTATAGGCAAGGAAAATGGAAAGAGGTGATGTTTTTAAAAGCAACAAACAAATGAATACTTTTATATATCTTTAACTCAAAACTGCCCATTTGCAATTTTGCAAGTGATCAACCAATGGCAAGTGATCAACCAATTTTGCAAGTGATCAACCAATGGCTTGTTCTTGTGGGTATTTATTTCTCACTGCCTGAATTTGTTTTACATCAATTTCTTCCTTGTAAGATAATATAAGTTCTTGTGCAGAAACCCTCTCAAAATAGAAAATATCTAGTTCATTAAAACTGGGCAGAATTTACTATTTCTAAATTGGGAATTTTCCTTAGGTGCATTTTTGACAATTTCAATCTTCTTATGAACTTTTACATAATATTTATAAAGCATATAGGTAGTTATGTCTAAGAGAAGAACCACTTGATCAAATATTATCTATTCAGTGCAAAATTAAATGGTTCTTCTTTATTTCTCTCTTTGTTACAAATTTGTTTGATATAATAATAGAATATCAGAGTGGTATGGTAGTGAAGATGTTGGAGTACCAAAATAGAAACCGAGGTTCTATTCTCTCCACCAACATGAATAATTATAACATCCTTATTCTTCTGTGTTTTCTTTGAAGGCTGTGTATGTTCCAGTGGCTGTTTTGGTCTGGCTTCATCAGGAATTAAAAAACAGTGGTTCATTTTATACCCGCTCTGGTCAAATTGGATTTAATTTCAAGTTTATATGCATGTTCCTCAAAAAGACAATTTTTTTCCTTTTCACTATTTTGGGAGACTAATAACCCTCCCAATATGGGAAGGAATTTTAGTCGAGCATAAAACAGAATAATTAAAAAATGGTCACATAAAATGGCAGACAATCATACCTCGCAACAGAGATACACAATACTGTTATCATAAGAAATCAAATTGGGCAGAAGGACATTTGATAAACCTTATGTATAAATTGTGTATCAAACAGATCTTGAATTCGGATGACAAAATGCAGCAGATAATAACAGCTCCAACCAACCTGTCATGTGGTGGCAGTGTCTTGCTAGTGGGAGTATAGGATTGCAACATGCACAAATGAGTGTCTTGAAATCAGTTTCAATAGAAAATTAGCATTATACGTTTGTAACAATGATGACAACAACAAATGCTGTGTTTTCAAAGAATTCAACATCCACGATTATTCAAAGAATTCAGCATGATTTTTCTTGCTGTCTTATGACTTTTGTAAGGCAGGCCTCAAAAATGACCATAACTTAGATTATTATTTGCTTCATTTCCATACTCTAAAATGTAAATGAAATCTGTAGCCTACATAATGCCTTTATGGCAAAGCAAGATATAATCTTAGCCACTATACAGGTAGTCTTTGACTTACTACCACAAATGAGCCCAACATTTCTGTTACTAAGTGAAACATTTGTTAAGTCATTTTCCCCATTTTATGACTTTTCTTGCCACAGTTGTAAAATGAATCACTGCAGTTGTTAAATTAGTTGTCAACATGTTACAGAGGTTGATCACATTACTTCAAGGCATTGCAACCATCATAAATATGAGTCAATTGCCAAGTATCTGAATTTTGATTCCATGGCCACAGAGATTCTACAATGGTCATAAGAGTAAAAAATGGTCGTAGTCTACTTTTTTCAGGGCTTTTGTAACTTCAAACAGTCACTAAATTAACTGTTGTAAATTGAGGACTACCTGTATTATCCCAGCAACTCATTCCTGTAGCTTTTCCATAGTAAGGTAAAAACAGCTTCTTTGGGCCAGCCATAGAACTGTTGATCAAAAGTTTTTAGCTAGCACAGAATTACTTTACAGCTGTAAAAATGTCAGAATTCATTTTATCTACACTGTATACATTTCAAAGGCAAAGGTACGTAAAACACTTCCTGTAGTATTTGATCCATCTGCATATTTCAAATTGCGTCCACTAAATTCACTAAGGCATTATGAAATGCATTCTCTTGAGTGCTATATCTTTTTTGCTGTTGACTAGATAGCAGTTGACTGAGAAAGGTCAGTCACTGGGGCAATCATTATGGCCAAAGTGAGATTAATATGGGAAATGCACAGCAGTTCTTGTAAGCAGCACTGTGTGTTCCTGCTATTCACATATATATATATATATATGAAGATCATTACCTGCTGTTATAAACAGCATATACATGTGCAATAACTCCCACTGAAAATGATTTGCTGCAATAATTTTTAAAGTAAAAATTCAACAGTACAGTATGAAAGGACCTAGAATGAACTGTTCACAGTAGTGTTCAATGACTAGTTCAGCTATTAATGTTACCTTACTGCAATATAAAAGAATGAATATTGTGGAAGCATTTTAAAAATTATAAGGGCATATGCAGATGGAATTTCAAGGAGTGTTTTTAAGTATATATATTATATCATCTTATCAAACTTTTCATAACTAAGATGGTATGGTGTATCATAAACTATGTATTTGTGCATTCATGTAGTAATGGAGCCTTGGTGGCAAAGTGGTTAGAATGCAGTATTGCAGGCAAAGCCACAGCTTGGAGGTGAGTCCTGATGGGGCTCATTGGTTGACTTAGCCTTACATGCTTCTGAGGTCAGGAATTTAACAAAGTTAAAGTTAACATGAATACAAACTATTTTAACAATGGGGACAGATAGTCATTATTTTTATTTAGTTTATTTATTCAGTTAGTATACTTGCTAAGTGTATTGCTTCAATAAATGGGTTAAATAAGATCTATTCATTATTATTGCCTCCTACATAGACAAATATGTCAATATTTGTCAATATATATATAGACAAATATGTCAATATATATGTCAATATAGGAAGGTTGAACAATTCTGCTTATGACTTGGCAAAAACCATATATCTCCTGCATGTATATGTGCAAAAAAGGAACCTTAATGTATGTGGTCTATTTGCATGTTCTATTTGCATGGTCTATTTAATATATGTGATCTATTAGCATGTTCAGATAGATATAATAATACTCAAATGGAACTATAGAAGAGCAGATGTTGCAATAGAAATTTGTCTCCACTATAACCAATACCAAAATCTGCTCATCAATTTAATGAAAGTACTTTTTGCTTGAAAAATAAACATCTTATTTTTAATTTAATTATTTATTTTGTATTTTAGATGGTGATGTTTCACACTTTCTGTGCTGTTGAAATATGATCAAGATCCCTTTTCACAAGATATCATTCTGTTGGTCTTTTTGTTCATAAGAAAAATCAAGAATTACTCTGAAAAATATGATTTCATATTTTTTCACTATAAAAACATAACTGCAAGAGCTTCATACTTTAGAACATATTTATTTATATTTTATTTATTTTTACTTATATCCCATGTCCATGTCAGTTTTTGTTGCTTCTCTGTTACTGTAGAACATCAACCTGGGATTTCATTAGAAATATTAGTGCTGCTAATGATCCACTAAAAGAATACAAATGACCAGTTTTCTGCAAGGAGTATAAATCCTTTCATTCCGCACCATCCAGTCAGAACTGAAGAAGCTTCTTGGATGAGAAGTGAAATGTCTTCAAAGAAAAACCAGAAAGTCCAGTTGCCTCTTGAAAAATCCACCTTTGGGATTTGCAGCTATTTATAGAAAGCGCCTTAAGAGTTAGCAAAACATTCCAGTTTGCATAGGATTATGAGCTATGTTTAATCCTTATTGTTTAATCCTTACTGAACAAAATGTGTCAAAATTCACAAATAATATTGTTACTGTTAGAGAGGAATATTGCATGTGGCCCAGGTTACAGCTAAAGTTGGTAATCTAGTCTACTTTTTTTCTACCTTACTACAAAGTATTATGTGAAAGCCTTGATTGATTAAAGTTATAATAGGTGGCAGAAATTGCAGAATATGATGCATTCCATATGATGAAAGTCCATATGATGATCATGACATATAAACATTATAATTTGAATGTTAGAAACGTAAATGGTAAATAGTATGAATCAATGAACAAAATGAAAATAAATAAATTGTGAATCTGTGAAACTAAGAGGAAGGAAAAGGACAGGATACATAGGGTTAAATAAAAGTGGTTCTGATTTCATGGACCTCATGGATGAATGTTGAAGAATGAGGTCATTTAATTATTAATGATAAAGCAAAACATATTCCAGAAAGTAGCAAATGGTATCATCTTGATTGCTGTACAGGAAAACAGAAATAATTTGGGAATAATTATATGTTGCACTCAGGTGAAAGGTGGTAATTAATGTTGCCACCTTTGTGTTTCTAGTAATGCTGCCACAGATTTGTCTGAATCAGTGAAAATTTGTAACTTGAAAGTTTGTAAAAGTATGGTTTTTTATCCTTGAACTATGATATAAAACCAAACTTGAAATATAGACAGTCCTCTATTTATAAATATTCAAGTTTCAAGCTTTCACTGAAGCAAACAAACCTAACTGTGATTCCAACCTAGCAGGTCCTGGAAGTAAATGAAAAAGTTACTTTTCATTGTGCTGCATACATATTCTTGGCAGCATTGTCACACATTGGAAAGCTGAGTGTACACCATTTAAAATACAATCCTGTCTTGCTGTTCACTGGTATCTTAGTTATAGTTTGTAATATTCTTCCTCTGTATTCTGATTCTGAATTACAGTATGTTTGGCATAAAGTATAAGCACCATTTGTGTAAGGTAAGAATACTTTATACTTGGTTGGACTTATAAACAAAATCAACTCATGAAATGTGCTTTGGAATGTAACCTGTTCATAAGTACTGCAAAGCACATATTTTCTCTTTCAGAAAATTTTTAAACCACATTCACAAATGTGGCAACATTAATCTTCTAGTTTTGGCAACTACTAACTTAGTAATAAGCGGAATAGTCATTTTTTCCAAAGTATTGTTATAGTTTACCAAATCTTTCCTCCCAGCAAATAAATCTAAATGAAATGTCTGCATGTATTACTACAGATTTTCATCTGGTATGGTAATGTGAACTGTAATTTAAAAACATAAAATAAAAGTAGCATAATATAGCTTTGGATAATTTCTATTTGCAGTCTTGGCAGTACCACAGTCTCCTGTTCTTGCTTCAGCAACACATTGACTTGGAAAAAGAATTGATATCATATTTTTAATATTTTGATTGTGTTAGTACCTGAATGAAATTGTTTTAGGAATTTGTCTTAGCTGGAAGATGTAGATACCAGACCTTCTCCTAGACATCACAGGAAGGCTTGAGGTGATGGTGTGTTTCTGTGTTTGTATTATGTGTCAGGCCCCTGTCAGAACCTGAATAGAGGAGGAAGATGAACAGCTGTCAGGGAGTGGGAGTGTGGCTTCATTTGCTGTGGAGGAGACTTGGGAAGGGCAAAGTCTAGCTGGACAGAGCAGGGAAGAGGTAGAACAAGAGAGTGGGAGTTCAGAGAAAGACCCAGGCCCATCCCCTCTTCATCCTAGGGCATGCAGGGAGGAACGGAGAAGAAAGCAACGTCGGTTGCATGACTTACAGGGGAAGAAAGGGCCCTGATTCCCTTCATTAGCCACAGCTGGGAATGGGGGAGGGTGTTAAAAGAGATGCATGCTAAGTGCTGCATC
The DNA here is from genome assembly GCA_033807585.1 of Hydrophis major. Classification (NCBI taxonomy): domain Eukaryota; kingdom Metazoa; phylum Chordata; class Lepidosauria; order Squamata; family Elapidae; genus Hydrophis; species Hydrophis major. Next base: position 58,584,476 of record CM066333.1, on the reverse strand, counting down.
TTCTGGGAACAAACATGAGTTTATCTTATGTGTACTTTGGTTATCTGCGTTCCTAGCATCCTCCCAAACGTGTTGAGTTATTGCCGTGCTTTCATGTCTGCAATTCCTTCTCCTACCCTGCTGGACTAATTACCTCATTTTGCTTTGTTTGGACTTAGTTACAGTTTTTGTTGACCACATTTTGGACTTGATTCTCTGCAGCCAAAGGCTATTCCTGGGAGAGTTTTTTTTTTCCAGCCAGACATTGGGAGCAAAGTTGGAGCTAATAAAGGGACTCCTACTAATTATCTTACTGTGTTGCCATGCCCCAGGTCATCACATTATACCCACACCCATATACACACCCACACACCCCACTTGGAGACACAAATTGTTGAGAGTGAGTAGGAAAAAAACAACAAAAGGTCAGTGACTTTTCAGAGACTTAAAATATTTATTACAATAATTAATTGCAACCCATGGGCCAATTAATTGCATAAAGCATTATCCCTCATTGGCAGTTATACAAGAGCAAAAGTGCAGGAAAAAAAATGATTAAAACTCTATTTAATATTATTATTTCATAATGTATATTGTTTATTTTTAAGAAAGTGTGCTACTAGCAATAGAATGTATTTTCATTTCCAGGACAAAATTGTTTCTAGCTATTTATTTTTCTCTAGTCATTATTAATGATAAACTAGAATATAACCACCATAATTATTCCATGTTGGTTTAAGACACTTTTTGTTTTCTAAATCATGACTTTTTGGTTAAAACCCAATTATATTTTGAGTAGATATTGAGTGCATCTGTGCAAACACAAATATGCATTAACTCTTCCCTCAAAGGTGCTTTTTTTCTTAAAAAAAAGAAGCAAAGGTGTTTATTTTCCCCTTTAAATATTTTGCTTCTCATCCAAGAAGCTTCATCAGTTTTGATAGTAGGAGATGGAAGGATAAGCTCTGATAGTTGAGACTGGATGGTGGGAGGATGGAAGGATAGTTATGATAGGATGGTGGTGAAGGAATGGAAGGATTGTATTTCCTTGCAGTCATCTGGTCATTAGTACTCTCTCTCAGAGTGTTGAGGCCACTTGGGTTTTTTTTCTGTACCTGCAGAGTCACCTGAATCAGGATGTAATTGATTGTGGAATCTCCTTGGAACTACTGCAAGGGCTGCATTGTAGCCTGGAGATATGTGGTATCTTATTCTCTGTTGAGGGAGGGGTGTTCAGTTCTAACCTAGATGGATTCTTTTAACCTTCTTTCAAACCAATGGTCCTCTCTTTCCAAAATGTGAACTTTTCTACTTCTTCATCAAAGAAAAAACAGTCCAGTTGCTTTCTGAAGAAAAAAGCACCTTGATGGCTGAGAATCTCCACTGACATCAATTCTTCTTATATTTCCTTTAAAAAGCTGCTTTAATTAATAATTAATTAATAATTAATTAATTAATTATTGACTTTTTCAAAAAATGACATTTGATGATGTCAATGTTTTCTGTGATTGCCTCCTGTTTTGCTATTTAATTGTAACTTTTCACAAGTAATTGAAGTTGTTGTGGGAATGGTTTCCGAATGTGTGCATATGATTTTTAGAAGTATGTAATCATTTGTAGAATTGGCTACTGAAATTTTGTGTAAACAAATGTAAAGAAATACATAAATGTAAAAAAAAAGATGTAAAGAAGACATAAGGATTTCAGTTATGTCAAGAGCATATACATTTTCTGTTAGAATAAGTTTATATATTTCAAACTTTAAAAAGGAAAGCTAACTATTTGGCACAGTGTATATGCAGAAATTTTATATTGGGAACATTAAATGTAAATAAATAATATCTTGCCACAGTTGCATAGAAACTATTCTCTAAGAACAACCCCAAAACATCATAAAGTTCATGAAAACCAGATAAAATTATCATTTAACAGTGATCATTGGTATCCTGTCAAATAGACTAAGAGGCTTGACAATAAATTGGCAAAAGATTATAGAAAAGGCCTGTAAACACAAATAGTTACATCATATAGACAGGAAAAACCCATAAACATGCCAGCAAATCGGTAATCAGTCAGACCTAGTCATGAAGCAAGTGCCTCCATTCTGTCATCATCCCTGTTTTACCTTTCTTGAATCAAAGAATAAGCATTCATTTTAAGCTTCCAATAAAATGCTTGCAATAATATAACATAATTTAGCTAGTAATTTAATCCTTGGAAATTTGAATAGGTGAATGAAGGGTGGTGTTAAATTACATAGATCTATACATTTTCCAAGACTAGCATATGTAATGGCAATAAGAAGTAGAAAAATAATAAGTGGAGTACTACATTTTTAGATGCTTGATATTTTACTATGAGATGTTTATTAATGGCTGAGACATCTTCTAAAAGCTGGTTGTCCCATCTTCAGCTCTCCTTCCTGCCATCCAAAGTAATTCCACATACCATTTACAATTGACTCCAAGGTTTGAAGAAAAGGCTTCTGGGAGGCTGAAAGGGTGGGGTGCTTTCAGATTGCCTTTATGAGAATTTCAGCCCCTCATATCATCCCAATTTTGTTTTGAGTATATTTACATCTGAAATGTGGCCATTGAAAAGAAGCTACATATGTCTGCCAAAAGGAAAGAATTTGCAATTATTTCTACAGGACCAGAGCTGGTATTCAGCAAGTTCTGACCAGTTCTGGAGAACCGGTAGTGAAAATTTTGAGTAGTTCAGAGAACCAGAAAATACCACCTCTGACTGGAGATTTTACAGTCTCCTTTCCCTGACATGCCTACCAAGCTACGCCCACAGAACCGGTAGTAAAAACATTTGAATCCCACTGTACAGGACCAGCATTAGAGGCAAGTGTTTTCTCATAGTGTTATTCAGATCAAAAGCATAAAGTTCTAGCAGCTTTTTGTGATTCATAGAATTTCATTTTCAAGTGAAGTAACCTTGGGTTTGTCCTTCTTACATACTTTACAGGACTAGATAAAACTCTTGTCAGAAATAAAGTGGGGAGTTTTAGATCTTGGTTCCCCCTCAAAATAGATTAAAAACATCACTTTCCCACTATCAGAAGTTAAAACGTGAACCTTTGCATGCATGTAAATATTTTTTTATAAATCCTTGATATCTCACATAGAAGGGTGCTTACATTGGCAAATTTGATACTTTGTCTTTCATGGTGACTTACAAGTAGATGTCATAGTCGATCTGTTCGAGTTCATATTTTCATGTGCTCAAACAGTAGTACTGAGTTTATGTCACCCATGTGGAGACCTAGTATTCTCTGACCTTGGTTGTTTTTCTGCAGATTCTTCATTACTGCTCAGAATTTTATTAGCTGGATATATTTCATGACACTTTACTTCTTTAAATTTGATTTATTCATTATATCGAGTCAGATTGTGTCCTAAACATTACTTTTGCATGTTTTTTTAAACTCTCTGAATTATGATTATTCTTACTATCCTGCCCTTTTATTCTTTCCTGTAGTCTATGGCTAATTACTTACTAAATAAATATTTTTTTGTCTAAGCATAGCAGTTAAATGAATTGGTCACAAAGAAAACTAATTTGAAAAAAACAAGAGGCATAAATATTATCACTATCTACAGCTAAAAGTTCAATTTAATTTTAGCACCCTTCCCCCACAAAAAGTATGATGAAATTGTCAAGGAACTGCTCAGATATTTATACAATAATATTTAGATTTTGAGGCATAGCGATTCCATACAAGTACAACAGAATTTTTTTCACATCTGTTTCAGATGCAGAACTTTTATATATGTCAATTACAAGTGCACTGTACCCAGTACAACTTTTTTGTCAAAGATTATTATCAGAAAAGAATGGATGATAGAAGAAAAAAAATCCCCAAAGCTCTTGATTCCATTAACAGATAAACACCCAAAATGCACTTCTGATTATTATAAGAACAAAATGATGGAAAGTTTTAAAAGAAATCCAAGGAATTCAAAATTTAAGTCATATTTATTCATCACACTGACAAAAAAATTATACTGTTATTTGTGCACTTTTATCCTATGAAGAGATCTTCTTTGAGTGAAATCAGCTGTTGAGGTGGAGAATAACAATACTGTATCAGACTTCTATAAAAAAATACATGATGATAAAACTATCCCACTGACATTTGTTATATATATTAAATATGTCAGCTCGGTTTGAGATGCAGCCAATCAATTCTTTGCCACTAATTCTTTTATAAAATTCATAGGTTATATCAATAATTCTTTTCAAAGAATCGACAGGACAATTCTGTCAAGAATTTAGTTAAAAAGTGCAAGAAACCCTTTTAAATTGGTAAGAACTTCTGATAGTGCTTTATTTTCAATTAGGTTATGATTCAGATCTCCTGCATTAAAACTGAAAATATGGTGCAATAAATATTAATCAAAACAAAGCCTTTGACACTATGATCCACACACACACACACACTGTATTGGGAATCCTTTTTCTATATTCTTTAATATGATTTTCATCCTAATAAAAAATATAGTATAGAACACTCAGATATTATTGGAAAAAATGGTATCATATTTCCGTTTCATAATGAATATAATGTACTGCATTTATATATAAATCTTAGAGTATGGATATTAGCAATGCATAAATTGTACAATGCAGGTATTATACAAATTATAAATATCTGATTTTTAAAGAAATGCAGCACTTTTACCCATATTTCTCTTGCCATTCATTCAGGTACCCAATCTCCTTATAATGAAACACAATCAGCTATACTTGTCTGTTATCTTTCTCTATATATATGAGTATGTGTGCATATCTGATCACAAAAATGTGTTAATTGAAATGGAAGCCTTTTCAGAAACGTCACCTGATTGAGAAGTGAGATGCAAGAATATTAATGTCATCTATAGGATTAAATTACCATTTTGTTTCTGACATAATTCCAAATATTTTTTTACTAAATTGTGGAAATTTATTGATTGCACATGGTTCTCATTCTCTGGAGAGAGAGAAAGATAAAGGCAGAGGATAAATTTTCATTTTACAGTTTGGTAATTCTTCTATTAAAGTCCATGATTTTTTCTATTATTTTCTATTCTTGAATCTGCTGGACCTTATTTGAATGGGATAAAATTGATTTGAATTCCCATAAGCTACTTGTAATGTTTGCATGAATGTGTTTATGCATTTAGAAAAATAAATGAGTTCTTTTTTATACAACTAAAATAACAAAAATATGTTTATGACAAGGATAACACATAAGCTACAGGTCAAGGTTCATTGGCAACATTACATTCTTCAAATGTACTGGAATTGGAAATAACAAATTCTAAGACAACATAATTGCTGGATAGAAGTTCTAGTTTACATACAAGTCAGAATGACTATGTAGATATCCATATCCATTTTCCTTGTACATACAAATAAAAAATAGTCAATTTCTAATAGAAATAACAAGAGTTTTAAAAGGCTTATACAAGAAAATATATTAGAGGATTGTTGTTAAGTATGATATCTTTAATCAACACAATGGGAATAGTCAAGCCTAAATGATACATTTTTTTCAAACCCATTGAAGTGTGAGATTCCTATACATAAATTTCTGTCACTCAAACCAATGAAAAAAAGAGATTCCTCTTGACTGAATCATGTCCAGTACATTCAAAATATCATATTGCAATATCTCTCTCTTAAGCAAATAGCTTTTCAACTTTCAGTGACAGCCTGGAAGACCAAAGTTGATAGAATATTTCTTTCTACATTGGTTTGTCTAATTTTAGAAATGAACTTATACTTGTAATAATTCACTTGCATTATGTTCTCCAGATGCGTGGGAAATTTGGGGAAATGTTGACTGTATATTTTGGGAATTAGAATCTGACATATCTTGAGGGTCCTAGGCTGGGAAAGACTGGGATATGTCAGATTAAGAACTCTGATTCTCTTTTATTAATGATATCTGGAATGGGTTCTTTTCCATGGGTCAGAACAGTCACAGAACATCGTCCAAAGCAATTTCTGCAAAAGCAATGGCATTTTTTTTTCTCTTTTTCTCTTTCTCATTCCCCTGGGTCCACACTACAATATCAAGTCTCTAGCCATTTGTATTAAACTTAACAGAACCAAACAAAGCAATCAATATTAATCACAAAGAACATTATCCAGTTACCATATTATTCAATATATCTCTTACATTAATTAACACTTATTTTTTCAATATAATATACAGTAATGCATGTACTTCTTAACATTAACTAATTAAATTTTAAGAGTATTAAGAGCATTTTGGAATATAACTTATAATGATTTTCTAAATATTTTCTGGACATAAACTTGACCTTATAAATGTCTTGTCCTTATAAATGTCCAAATGTTTAGATGAAATTGTTTGGAAACTCTGATTAACTGGATTCCTGAAAACCTTAGTTACATTTCTGGTTGAAGAATCTCTTAGACATCCAGAAAGAAGTTGGCATTTATATTTTGTTCCAGGATTATATAAATATTCTAATTTGGAAAGAAAAGTTGTAAATAAGTATCCACTATATTTTACATATCCACACAGTTTTATATTTTAAAATTCTACAATAGGCTCTATTAATTATTTTATTTTAATTGTACACCATTTTAGGTATTGTGATATGCTCTCATTTTCCTACTATCTCTGTTTGCTCTATTTTGTAGTTGCTTTTTTTCTTTGTTCTTTTTTGAAATAAGAATCAAATCAATTCCTGGCTTTCTTTTCAAAGCTGCTGGGAAAGTAATACTTGCTTCTGCTCTTTTATTACCTTTACTGGCTAGCTAGCCATAACTATTCTATTTCTCACAAAACTCATTACCAACATTTATAATGCCTTATTTAATATTTGATGCCTGATTAAGATATAGAATAGAATTTTTTATTGGCCAAGTGTGGTTGGACACACAAGGAATTTATCTTGGTGCAAATACTCTCAGTATACATAAAAAAAAGATACATTAATCAAGAGCCAAGAATCGTAAAGTACAACACTTAATAATAGTCATAGGGTACAGTAAGCAATCAAATCATACTAGGAAACAGTCCATATAAATCATAAGGATACATGTGACAAAGTTACGGTCATATGGTCACAAGTGGAAGGGGATGGGCAATAAGGAGTGACGAGAAGATTAACAGTAATAGTGCAGACTTTGTAATAGTTGCACAGGGTTGAGGGATGGCCTTCAGGAAAAACTGTCCTTGTATCTAGTTGTTCTGGTATGCAGTGCACTATAGCATCTGAGGGTAGGAGTTGAAACAGTTTATGTCCAAGATGTGAAGGGTCTGTAAATATTTTCACAGCCCTCTTTGCAATTTACAGGTCCTCGATTGAAGGCAGGTTGGTAGTAATTGTTTTTTCTGCAGTCCTAATTTTCCTTTGAAGTTTGTGTCTGTCCTGTTGGGTTGCAGAGCCAAATCAGACAGTTATAAAGGTACAGATGATAGACTCAATAATTCCTCTGTAAAACTCTATCAGCATCTCCTTGGGCAGTTTGAGCTTTCTAAGTTGGTGCAGAAAGAACATTCTTTGTTGTGCATTTTTGATGACGTTTTTGATGTTAGGTGTCCATTTTAGGTCTTATGATATGATAGAACCTTGAAATTTGACAGTCTCTACTGTTGACACTGTGTTGTCTAATATTGTAAGAGGTGGTAGTATGGGAGGGTTTCTTCTAAAGTCTACCACCCTTTCTATGGCTTTGAGTGTGCTCAGTTCCAGATTGTTCCAGTTACACCACAAGGCAAGTTGTATAACATCCTGTCTATATGCAGATTCGTCTTTGTCTCGAATGAGACCAATCACTGTTGTGTCATCTACAAACTTCAGTATTTTAACAGATGGATCGTTTGAGATGCAGTCATTGGTATATAGGGAGAAGAGAAGTGGAGAAAGCACACAGCCTTGGGGGCCCCTGTGCTGATTGTACAGGTATTGGATGTGATTCTGCCTAGCTTCACCTGCTGCTTCCTGTCTGTTAGGAAGCTTATGATCCACTAACAAGTGTGTTCAGGTACCACTGGTTTAATTTACTTAGAAGAATGTCTGGAATGATGATATAAGATAATAAGGTACTGAAGTTGTAATAAATATGCATACCTTTAATCTAAATACAGTCCATAAGATTGATACATAAATGATATCCAAGTGATTAAGATGAAAACTGCAAACACAAATTTGGTGACTTTCCAAGGAGAGCAATTTGACATTACAATACAGGGTAATCCTCATGGGAAGAAATATCCCTCTGGTTTATGAGCTGGGAGAAAAGCACTGGTGAAAAATGGAGTCTGGAGGCTGATTGGAAAGAGGGTCCATTTATTGATGGACAGAACCACATAATTGTGGGCAGTTGACCACCATGGAGTTGAGAGTGTGTGTGTGGGGGGTATACTTATCTTGGGTTTTGCACTTGAGCTTCCTGTCCCTATGCAAGAACATGTAATCTATTGGCTGTTTTTCCCATGGGGCCATGTAGGGGTTATGTAGGGGTCAAAGCTAGCTCTATAGGCAAAGTACAAATGCTAGATGTTTTTCTGAGCTACGTTTGGTTGAAGATTCTGAGGGTGATGCAATTGGGCAATACCTATTGTGACTGAGGGTCCATCCTACCTTTGTTCAGACTATGCTGCAGGGAATTTCAAACTATCCTGTCTTGAATGGATTTCTGCCTTCAGTATTTGCTTTGTCTATGAATAGAGCTACCTTGATACTTGCCTTCTTTCAATAAGCTCTTTATCTCTTAAGTGCTGCTGAGGACTATTAAGAAAGGTGGGGGATGCTTTCTGTCTCCCAGAGCATATTTCTCCATTTTTCCCTTTAGAGAAATATAATATTCTGCCTTTTTAATATTTCCTAAAATATTTCATTCTTCTAGGAAATGGGTGGCTGCTAACTTTCTACAAAGGAAAAAGTAATCTTTAGGCAGAGGGCACTTTTTATTGTGTTTCTGAGCACATGCTATTATTTTTCAAGTAATCTCTTAGTTTTTTTCAGCTAAAAAGATTCTAAGCATTGAATGTCTGTTGCAAATTAAACTGATATATGAACTATATATGCTTGCCAAACTGAAACATCCCTTTGTTTTTTTTTAAGGATACATATTGTTTCTTCTATACTCATAACAATGCCAAATGCATTCAGAATATTACATATAGATAGAAAATATCAAAACCAATGCTCTTAAAATGTGCTGACTTTTCTTCTCTCCAAGACAGTCATTTTTGAACATTGTAAAAACAATTGTATTGTCCACCCCTCCCTATTTGAAATGGTATCCTGAGCTAGCAGATAGAATGAGAAGTCAGTTCAATTTGTATAATGTTGCTATTATTGATTACTCTTTAGCATATATCTCAAATTCAGTATATCTTCCTATTCCTTACAAAATGTATAGGGTGATTGCATGACTTCAGTACATTCCCAGCAGTAGAAAATAGTTCAGAATCAAAATGTTCCTATGAACTAGCTTGTAAAACATAATTTTGCTATTACTACAATATTCATTTAAATTGTTAGGATCCCTCATGGGAGTGTACAAATGTATCCTCTGTTGGCTTTTGACTGATAGCATAATTATTTTAATATACATTCATAGACATCTCTAGCAGTTACTTTCAGTGTGTCTTCTGTGTGTAGAAGGCCCATCAATTTTAAAGTAGATTTTGGGAGTTTGCTGCGGAAAAGATAGAAGGGTGGCCTGAGAGTTGGCACTTGACTGGGGCTAACAGTGGCAGTGGCAGGAGGAGGTAGGCGACTGATGGGGCTTGCTGCTTGCCTCCTCACTCACCAATCAGTGTGGAAGAAAAGGGAGCAATGGTGTGGTGGGTTGTAGGTGGAAGATGGCAGCTGAGCAAAGATGGTGGCCAGCCAAAGATGGCGGCTGGGCGAGGCAGGTAGTGAGGGTGGCTGGGCAGCCCAGAAGTTGGCACTTGACTGGGGCTAGCGATGGCAGAAGGAGGAGGTAGGCAACCGGTGGGGCTAGCTGCTTGCCTCCTCACTCACCAATCAGTGGTGGAAGGCCAGGCAGCAATGGTGTGGTGGGCTGAGGGGAGAAGATGGTGGCTGGACAAGGCAGACAACATCGGCAAGGGTGGCTTGGCAGTCCGGGAGTCATCGGGATTCAACTGGGGCTGGTGGTGGTGGCAGGTAGGCCATTGAGGCTGGTGGTGGTGGCAGATAAGCCACTGGGACTTGCTTGGAGGTCTCACTTACCAATCCGTGTCTTCAGCAATGGTGGCAGGGGGAGGTAGGTAGGCCTGGAGAGGCAGGCTGGGTGAGGCCAGACAGGTGAGGCTGGGCAGTTGAGGGCAGCTGGTGGTGGTAGTGACTGAAACTTGCAGAGCCCTCACTCACCCAGATGAGGCAGGCAGCAATGGCTGGCTGGCTGGCTGCTGCAAGCCAATGATGGCGGTGGATGGGAAAAGGCGGGAAGCAATGTAGTGAACAAGGACTGACTGGGCAGGGAATGGAAGAGTGGGTGGAGAGGGGCAGGGCCAGCCAGGGGCCATTTTCCAAGTTCTCCAAACTACCTGGAATTGTAACAACTGGTTCTACAGAACCAGTGCGAAATGATAGAATTCCATCTCTGATGTTATATAACATACCATTAACTAAGTAAATAAATGTTACTTATTTCCTAATTCTAGTAATCACATGCTAATTTTCCTAAATTTCATAAATAACTAACTGCAAAATTTTCTCTAAATGCAGAGCTCTTGGGGTTTCATTGGTGATAATAGGGTGCATTTTGTTATAAATAAATGTGGCCTTAATTTAACTATTACCTTAATCTTTGGCCATTTGAATAGGTCAATTAAATGTTAAAATGTTCACTGGCATTTCAGTGAGAAACATTTACTAAACCATTTCTCCATATATGGATTAGATGGTATATATATTTATACAACAGGTGAAAATTATATTTTCCATCCTGTGTCTGTTCCAATCACTTTCTTTAATGTGCAAAAGGGACAGTTCAGCAGACAAGCCTTCTGATGTTGTTGCTGAATATAACTGGACTGATAATCTTGAACTCTTTTTCCAAAGGTTTGCTTGGACTTCAACAGTGAGAGGTCAATATTCATGAAATATGGTTGAATGTTTTTTTTTTTTAAAATCCAAGTTCATTCTGAAGAACTAGCTGTTCATTCATTTATAGACAGAGTTGCTTCTCCCTCTTGTCCTGACATATTTTTGCTCTGCCTTGTTGGACTTGCCTCCCACTTGCAAAGAAAGTTTTGGAGAGTGTAAGAAGATGCAAGGAACAAAATGGTCTGAGTGTCTGGCTAAATGGGAGATGTCAGTGAGCCAGTCTCCAAGAAAAACCACTGTGGGACAGACAAGAGCCACTAGGTCTCAACAGAAGAGTCCAGTAAACTGCCTCCTCTCCAGGTGGTCTCTTCACTAATATCTTGCAAGAAGAGGGGACAATTGAACAACAGGGTTATATTATTATTATTTTTTTTGGGGGGGGGGTTGTTTTTTGTTTGCTGGGCACAGATTGGTTATGAATGAGTGAAGACCAGGCTATGGAAAACATGAGGAGATAAAGCAACGAGGCATTCCTTAAAGAATGACCATAAGGAAATGAATTTCTCATTGTGTAGGCTATAAAAGCACAGAGTTGGTATCAATTTGCCTCAACTAGCCAAAGCAGCCTCCACACCCCACTCCTGAATTCATTCTGCAATGATAGCTAGAAAAACAAAACCCAACAAAGCATGTTCTTTCTGTGCCAACTCAGAAAGCTCAAACTGCCCTTACAGTTTTACAGAGGAATTATTGAGTCTGTCATCTGCACCTCTATAACTATCTGGCTTGGTTCTGCAACCCAACAGGACAGACACAGACTTCAGAGGATAATTAGGACTGCAGAAAAAACATTACTATCCACCTGCCTTCAATTGAGGACCTATATACTTCATGAGTCAAAACGAGGGCTGTGAAAATATTTACAGACCCCTCTCATCCCAGACATAAACTGTTTCAACTCCTTCCCTCAAAAGGATTCTTTCGAGCCCCGCACACCAGAACAACTAGACACAAGGTCAGTTTTTTCCCAAAGGCCATCACTCTGCTGAACAAATAAATCCCTCAACACTACAATTATTTACAAAGTCTGCAATATTATTTACTATTAATCTTCTCATACTCCTTACCACCCATCCCCTCCCACTTGTGACTGTATGACTGTAACTTTGTCGCTTGTATCCTTATGATTTATATTGACTGTTTCCTAGTATGATTTGATTGCTTATTGTATCCCATGACTATGATTAAGTGTTGTACCATATGATTCTTGACTCTTGATGAATATATCTTATCTTTTATATATACTGAGAAAATTTGCACCGACAAATTCCTTGTGTGTCCAATCAAACTTTGCCAAAAAAAAAAAGAATTCTAATTCTAAAAACATTATTTTCCTGTGAGAAATCTTGGACCCAGCGTCAGTCTGCCTCAACTGTGGGCTGCCTTTGAGAAGGGTATTCCATTGTGAAGACCCTTTCTTAGAAATGTTTTCAAGTCATTTTTGCGTCAGGAAAAGGAAGGTGTGTGCATGAGCTTGGGTCTGTCTACTGATACAGGAACAAGTACCCAAAACATTTTTCCGTTTGAGTATTTTTAAAAAGTGCTTCCCTCTTTCTCTTGCCCTCAAGGTGATAAATAATTATTAGTTTTTTTATTTAATCAAGTTTTTATAGGATGCCTACATCTGTGCTCCAGCATAATGATGATTTATAAACTGCATCGGTATTAACTTGATGATAAAAGTCACATTCGTGAATGGTTTTGTGATGACACGGGCGTGGCACAAAGGCAACACAATCAAATAAGCAAGAATTGTTCCTTTAATACCTCCAACTTTGCCCCCAATGTCCAGGTTACTTTCAGCTGGAGAAAAAACTCTCCCAAGAACAGTCTTTAAGTGGAGAAAATTCAGTCCAAAAACAAAGTACATACAAACTATAAATAAAAATTCACACAAACCACGCTGCAGTGATTAGCTTGACAGGGCAGGATAAGGAATTGCAGACTTGAAAGCCCAGCAAAACACACACAGTTGGGAAGATGCCAGGAACCCAGATAAGCCTCAACAATAAAAGATAATTCACAATTTGTTCCCAATAACTTTGCTTCTTCACAGGTTCCCTTTTTAAACACTGTGTTCCCAGCTGCAGCTAATGAAGGGAAACAGCTAGGGCCCTTTCCTTCCCCCGTAAGCCACGCAACTCACGTTGGTCCCTTCTCTGTTCCTCCCTGCCTGCCCTAGGATGAAGAGGAGGTGGGCCTGGGTCTTCCTCTGAATTTCCTCTCCCTGCTCTGCCCAGCCAGCCTTTACCCTTCCCCAGTTTCTTCCACAGCCAATGGAGCTACACTCCTACTTCCTGTCAGCTGCTCAGCTTCCCCCTCCAAATCAGATTCCAACAGGGGCATAACAGGTTTAAAGAATGAGGGCCTTCTCATAAGCACTTCAGTGTAATAATTTCTTATCTCCTTCAATAACTACCATACTATAAACCTTTTTCTTTCTATATATTTTTGGGATTTCAAGAATGAGAGTGTTACAGGATCTCAATGGAAGGGAAGTTTTGTTGAAACTGAGGGACTCATTGTCCCTCAGTGGTGGGATTCAAATTTTTTTACTACTGGTTCTGTGGGCGTAGCTTGGTGGGCATGGCAGGGGAAGGATACTGTAAAATCTTCAGTCAGAGGTGGTATTTGCCAGTTCTCCAAACTACTCAAAATTTCCGTAACTGGTTCCCAAAACTAGTCAGAATCTGCTGAATACCACCTCTGTTTTGGGATCTGCTTGCTGGATAATTTCATAAGTTTGAATATCATTCTAGCATCTTTCATAGTTCATTGGAGTTCAGTCACAGATAACAAAATGATTTTACTGAAAGCTATTTGATAAAAAAAGTATCTCATTCTGCATTATCAGGTTATTGCAATTACATTTGATGGTCATGATTATAGATGCAGCAGTTATTCAATGGAATCACAATAATCTAAATGTTTACAATATACTGAAAAGACATTTGGGTACACTAGAAATTTAAATTGAGAAATTGAGGGAAAAAGCTTTGCTATGAATGGACAAAATCTAATGTAATTCTATATTGTAAATGATATTTGCTTATTCTAAAACTATTTCTGTTAAAATACTTAAATTTGAGTTTTAAATAAATCTAGTTACACTAATTACCTTGAATGTACTGTCCCCATATAATTTTCTGGACCACAAATTTATGAATTTTATATTTCGAACATTTGCCATTTTTCCTGATGAAAGCTTTGTTCAGACATAGCAGTCCAGTCAACTTTATTCAAATTTTTAAAAGTTCACAATGTATTATTTATGTTATAGTCTCTTAATCATGTTCTAGTACTGCTGTTATACTTCAGAATACCTGAATATGGAATTATAATTTTTTGGTTCTTTTTTGGCATTTATCTTGAGCTTACACTTTTAAAAAATTGGAATATTTAGGATAAAGACAAAAGTTTTATGCTTCCTTTTAACAATAGTTCTGATGTTTAAATTAAATTTAACATGTTTTTGGAATCAACAGTCCATACTTTTCTATATTTCTACATATGTATTGTTTATAATTTGTGCTGCAAATATATAACATCTTCAAGTAATTGAATATAAAATTATAGTGTCATTCAATGACATCTGAAAGTATTTTTTCAGAGATGATATGGAAAAACAAAAGCTTAGATGGTAGGCAATATCAATCATCCTATCATGAGATATTAGTGTGAAAGTGCCTCAGAAAAGCATTAATTTGTTAAAATAAAGGAACAAAAGCTATCTTGAGAAATTAAAGCTGGCCCTAGAACTGCCTCACTCAACCTCACAGAGCCACTCCTAGTGATTTAAAGAAGTTGAAGTACAATATGTCTGGAGAATATCAGATTGGGAAGAATGTTATCACGCAGTTCCATGTTATACTAGGACTGAGCCAAAACATTTTAGATTTGGAGCCAAATCATACATTTAGAAAAGGCCGCTTAACCTGGCCAACTTTATTTTGTGCAAAATGTATCTGTGAACACCTGATGAAGACTGGGACAATTTCCTATAATGGGAGATATTTTTAATGGGAAATGTTTACTTCAGATAAGAAATGCACTACTTTTTCTTACATCTTTGGAATTAATGAAATTAGTTTTGGTTGCAAGATAAATAATGAAATTTTCAAAAGTTTTTCTAAACATTTAACTGCTACTATCTTTTCATGCATTTTAATAAGGCACTGATAACCTAAAAAACACATGTGTTCTTTTTTTTCATGCTTAATTATTCTGTCAGGTGCAGACGTTTTGCAGCAATGAGATGTGTGCGAAATTTCCAGTAACTTCAATGGAAGCGCTCAGCCACCAAGCTTATGTAAAGGTCAAGCCCTTTGCAGTTAATTTAGAATCTGGGTAAGCTTACAAAGAAATGTTTAATTTGTACTGCACCTTAAGTGAATGGTAGAATATGCAATTTGAGTACACATTTTACCTCTAGGATCAGTTTATATTAGGTTTCATTTATAACACCTGACCTACAGTTACCTTTTTCTTCAAGGCATCTAATTCAGGCAACAAAATAAAAAGTAAAAAAAAACCCCGAAATCTAAACTTCTGCTGGAATCTGGTTGAAGAAAATCTAAATAATGTTATCATAAGTGATACAGCAAGAGTTCCTCTCCATACTTATTATTTTATATTGAACATTTTGCTTCACAAAGATTAGAAAGTTACTATATTGTGAAACCTATTTAATATTTTATTAAGTATTTGTCCATACAACTATATGGACTCTTCGATTTGTCATAAGAAAATTCCAATAGGAAACAAAGAACACAAGCAAGAATTCTTACTTTAAGATCAAAGATTTATTGTTTCTAATAACTTGGAACATAAGAAATGAATAGATATAAAAATATAGTATCAATAATACACTTGCATTAATACGCCATTGCAATGTGGTCCAATGATATATAGCAGGTCCTACAAGGACTGCTATAAATCAAAGGGTCCCGAGGTGATCTCAAACCCTATCTTTCATACTTATCTTCTAACCACATACATGCTTCACAACTTTAATAACTGTCACTTTCTGTAAACACCTGTGTACATTACTTTCAGTTTCTCATTTCCAACAGTTTTGTTCTTTCTGTTTTAAACATATCCATACAACTGCATACTTTGCAAAAACAGGTTTCATGGTTAGCAATGGCTCAGCAGGAATACAAATAATTCTGGTACATTTTGGAACCATCCTATCTGAAAATTTTGGTTCATATCTCTTCTTCTGGGGCTTGCTAGCATCCATAGGACTTATTGAATCTAATAGGTCAATAAGCTATATTTTTGATTCCCATAGATTCATTTTATTATTGCTTTCCAAATGTTTTATACAGTTAAGAGAGAGATAATACAGTCTATTAAAAGTATTTTATGTAAATCTCTGGAAGATAAAATATACTTTGGAAGCAACAAGGTGTGGTCAGTGTAATGTGAAAAATAAAGTCCTTTCCTTAATAATAGATTTTTCCCAAATTAATGCATTTCAATGAGGATGCACATATTTTGTTATTTTCCTGTTCATTGAAAGTAAACACGATTCTCTTTGGCTGAATTATACCCTATAACTGTAAAGCAGATAGGCCTACCAAATACTTTGCACATGAAAATGAAAACAGATATATTTATTGTTATGAACTAATAAAAACGCTTAAATAAAGTTTATCAAAGCTTAAAGAAAAAGCATGGTTCTAATCCTGCACTTATGATTGGCCGATAATAGCGATATCGGATTGGTCCGTTCTGGAGAATCTGATTGGCTGTTAACGAGCCACTTTCATTGGTTCAAGGGTTTAATACTTCCATGTTCTCATTGGTTAATAGGTCAGCGGCCTGCCCTATAAAAGGGCTGCTGCTGCCCCAGGTTTTTGCTCTGTTCACGATGATTAATAAAGAGTTGAAGTTCACTGTTCACTGCCTCGTCTCCGTTCCTTGCACCCATGCGCAGAACATAACATTTATAAGTACAGCAGTGACAAAGAATCACTTAATAACTGAAAGAAATAACATTGGCAGTGCTGGACTCTGGCAAGAATCACAACACTTGAGCTTTCTGTTTGCATACCACTTACAATTGACTTTATTGCCAGCTGGCTAGAAAATAATAAAAACCACCTTCCTTGAAAAACTAACTTGGTTTTTTGAAAGACACTGAAAGGGAGAGATTTGTCTGGCTGGCAATTTGTTTGATTTATTGAATGGAATACCAGTTGCCATAATAGTCCTGCCAATTGTATGCTTACTTTGTGCATCTTTTATTCCATGTGCTTTTCACGCTCGTGAATGAAAAATGTTGCCCATGACAACAAAATGTGTTTCTGTTCTAGTAAGTTTATATTTGGTCAAACACATATTTTATCTATATTTTTTCCAGTGAACTATGGAAAACAGCAGCAAAGAGCCCCCGTCTCAACTGCCAAGGATCACCCTTTCCAATTTTTTTCTAAATTACAATCCATTGCTGCTTTAAAGAGTCTAACTTGAATTGACCATGTCCACCTACAGCAAAGTTGTCATTTAATTCATAGCTGTTTTGTTTTATATTTCATAAGGATAGGCATATGTGACATTTCTTTAGCAGCAAGACCTAAATGAGTGGCATTCAAGATAACTTTGAGAGCCTCAAATTTTATTACTTATAGAATCATGTTGCCTGATATACAAATACAGCCACTCTGGGATGGAAAGATTATTTTTACTGGTATTGTACTGGTTTACAAAAATGCTGACCCTCAATCATTCCAATCCTAATCAAGAAAGAATTCAGCTTTAAAAATAAATCATATTCATTACAATCTGTGATGATCAATCTCACATATGGTTTGATCTTTAGTTTTATTTGTGCTGCTGCAAATGTGATTGTGGTGGCATGGGGAATATAATCTTATTCCCATGATATATGTGATCCATTATGATGTCTTAGCATGTGATGACAGTTCCCCTATGGAACGATTTAGCAAAATTTCCTTTTCACTGCTGAAATGTGTTAACTGTTGCTAAAATATAGAAAACATAAGAAATGGTGGTGATTGTCCTCTAAGTATTTCCAAATATATATATTTTAGAATGAGTTTATCTGCCCTTCTAAAATGCTTTATGCTGTTATTCCTTCTCAAATACAAGATTTAAAATATTCAATAATCATTTGAGAGACAGTAGTATTGAAATTAAAATCAAAGTAATACACAAACAACATTTTGTTCCTAAAATTACTTTACTCAGTGGGTGAAGATTATCTAATCAAAACTGTTGATTTAGCACAGGTCACTTTATAACCTAAAATAGAACTGAAAGCATACAAAATCCTCCTAGGAGTTTTATTTTGGCAGTGAGAAATATTTTCACACATAAACCTCTTGATGGGATTCTATTTAAAAAATATTATTTGAGACAATACAACACAATTCCTTTCTGAATTATTAAGGAATATCAGTCAATGATTCACTTTTTATATTGCACACGCAAAATAAATAGTAATGGCACCAGCACTAACACTTAGACTTATATACCACTTCATAGTGCTTTATAACTCTCTCTAAGTAGTTTACAGAGTCAGCATATTTACCGCAATGATCTGGGCCCTCATTTTACCACCTTTGCATGGACGGAAGTCTAAGTCAACCTTGAGCCAGTGAGAATCGAACTTACAAACTCCTGGCAGTCAGCAATCAGCAGAATTAACAGTCAGCAATCAGCAGAATTGCAGTCCAAACCACAGGATTGCAGTCTAAACATTGCACCATCACAGCTTACAGTATTATTTTTATATTTGATCTTTGGCTGAAACTACTGTAGATACCAGAAGCAAAAATAGCTGAACTTTCTGTGGACTTATAGACTTCCTTCTTTATTGCTATATATCAATACTGATTTATATTTATTTATATAATGTATAAGTATTTGTAATGGTATTCCTAATCCTTGTAAAATAGTATTAAAAAAAATACTCTCAGAGAATTATGATTTTACAGCAATAATGTGCATTGGGGAGTTTCTATACACAGTTTAATAAACACATTTATGAAGTATCAACAATTGAAATTACATGTTACAGGACACTAGATTTTACTACTGGCTGAATCATTAAAGAGTAACAAAATACAGGTAATCCTTAATTTACAACAGTCCATTTAGTGACCATTCAAAGTTATAATGCCTTTGAAAAAAGTGACTTATGACCATTTTTAATACGTATGATCATTGTAGCATCCCTATGGTCACATTATCAAAATTAAGATACTTGGTGACTGGTTCATATTTATGATGGCTGCAGGGGTTATGTGATCAGCTTTTGCGACCTTCTAACAAGCAAAATCACTAGGAAATCCAGATTCACTTAACAACCATGTTACTGATGTAACAAATGCAAGGATTCACTTAGCAACTGTGGTAACAAAAGTCATAAAAGGGGGAAGCTCACTTAACAAATGTTTCATTTAGCAACATAAATTTTGGCCTCAGTTGTGGTCATAGCTTGGGAACTATGAAAATGAAAATAATGGGAAAAGATGGGAGGCAAAGGGGAAGAGGAAAAAGTGTAAGCTAAAGAGGAGAAGAAAAAAAAGCATTAATTTTCAACTGTTTTTGGTGCAATAGAATAAAGTAATAACAAACATCCTCAATGTTTTACTTTTATATAATAATATATATTAGCCATTTCTATAATGATAGAGTGAGTACCCAAGACAAAAGTAGTTTGAAATTGTCTCCATTCCATTTAAACTTTCCAGAGGCTGGTGGGAGGAGCTGCTGGCTGTTGTGAGAGAGAATGTCAGTTTGTGCTCCTTTCAAAATCCAAGAAAGAAATACTCAGTCTCCATGTGTTAGAGCAAAGTTCTCCTTTTACTGGAAATCAAAGTGGTAGCTACAGATTTAATTCCGAATCTGAGAAATTGGCACGCAGATCACATATTCAAAGGAATGGAATTGTTCCCATCCCCCAAAGTCCAAGTGACTCTTCCAATTCAAAGTTCTGAACACGATCATGTGGCCCTCTCCAGGTGGTGATGAGGCTTCTGTCCTTTGACCTTGACATATTTTGATAAAAGTTTGCAGTTGCGCAAAGGGGATAGAAGCTAGCCAAGAAATGGAAAGTTAAAGACAGAAATCCCCCTCCCCTTTGCTACCCACAGCAAAGGAAAGCAAAACACCTCCAGCTTTCTTCCCCTCCAAATCCCTCCCTCCCTCCATTGCTAATGACAGCTAAAAGAAATAGCTTAGCAGCAGAAGAGATGCAATAGTTAGGATGCAGAATATATATATTATGGAAGTTATCTTGGGCTGACATTCAGACCCCCTAGAAGAAGGACATTAGTCCCTGTAAGAAAAAAAAATAGCATAAACATATGTTAACATTTGCATATACTTCTATGGTTTATCAGGGTATTTGGCATAAAAGTTCTTGAGCAGTTCAGGAGCCCTAATGTCTTTTTCATTTACCCATTCAGCATAGGACTGAGGAAAATGTTTCCAAGCTACAAGATATTGGATATGACCCCTCCATTTCCTAGAGTCTAAAATTTCTTTAATCTCGAAATGCTGTTCACCCTCAATCAACAATAGTATGAGGGGATCAGTCTGAGTCGGTCTCAATGTACAGGTATGTTCGGGTTTTAACAAGCTGACATGGAAAACCAGATGAATACGATGAAGGGTCTTTGGTAAAGTCAATTGAACAGTCACAGGATTTACAATCCGCTCAATAGGGAAAGGGTCCACATACTTAGGGCCCAACTTCTTTGATTTCTGGGTAGTCTGTACATATTTAGTCGAAAGGAACACTTTGTCGCCCACTTGATAAGACTTCTGCGGGGCTCTCTTTCTGTCAGCAAATTTCTTATGAGACTGGTGCACCTCGTCCAAAGCTTTACAAGTGACTGGCCAATTAAGTTGAAGTTGATATCCAGTCGTCCAACGATTGGACCTTGGGTCTTTCACGAGGAAGTTCAGGTATGGGCACAAAATCTTGTCCCATTGCCACTTTGAAAGGAGTAATCCCCATATTGTTGTGGACAGAGTTATTATATGCCACCTCCGCAAAAAGCAGTAGATCCGCCCAGTTGTCCTGCTGATAGTTTATATAACACCTGAGATATTGCTCCAGCACCCCATTAGTCCTCTCGCAAGCCCCATTAGTTTGGGGATGGTGGGCAGAGCTCAAGCTCTGGGTGGAGCCTATTAGCTTCAAAAATTCCCTCCAAAAGTTCAAGGTAAATTGGACCCCTCAGTCAGAAACTACACACTCAGGAACACCATGCAACTTGTAGACATGTATAATGAACATTCTGGCCAACGACTTTGCTGAGGGAATCTTGGAGCAAGGGATGAAGTGGGCTTGTTTGGAGAACAAATCGGTCACCACCCAGATGACTGTGTGCCCAGCGCTCTCAGGTAGGTCTACTATAAAATGCATGGAAATTTCCCTCCAAGGAGCAATTGGCCTAGCCACATCTTGCAAGAAACCTAGTGGTTTACTAGGAGGTCTTTTGGCTGAGGCGCAAACTGGACAGCTTGCTACATAAGTCTCAATGTCCTTTTCAATGAAGGCCACCAGAACTGCCGTTTCACCAGGTGTAGGATCTTGACAAAACTAAAGTGACCAGCTGCCTTGGAGTCATGCGTTTGTTGTAAGACTTGGCTCCTCAAGGATTGTGGTACATACAACTTCGCACCTACCCAGGCTAAACCATCTCGGACGGTGCAGTTACTCGCGTTGGCCAGGAACCACTCATCCATTTTCAGGGCGTCCTTAAATTGTTCCATCAGGTCACTGGACAGATCCCTCTCTTGCTCCTTCTTTTGCGCTCTGGTGACCACTGGGGCAGCTAGCTGTGTGGTTGACACAATCGGGCTTATCATTTCTTGGCAAACACTATTGTATTGAGGCATTCTAGATAGTGCATCTGCCATGAAGTTTTTTCCCCCTGGAATGTACTTCAAAGAGAAATTGAATCATTTGAAATACTGAGCCCACCTAACTTGCTTAAGGGATAACTTCCGTGGTGTTTTTAAGGCCTCCAGGTTCTTATGGTCAATCCATACTTCCAAGAAATGTCTCCAAGTTAGTAGGGCCCAACAGATTGCAAAAGCTTCCTTCTCCCAAACAGCCCATCTCCTTTCGGTGTCTGTCAACTTATGGGAGGTGCAGGCGCAGGGTTGTAGTGTCCCCTTCTCATTTAATTGAAGTAAGACCGCCCCCACCGCCACATTGCTCGCATCAGCTTGGATCATGAAAGGGGCATCCATGTCTGGGTGTTTAAGTACTGGTTCTGTAGCAAATAGTCTTTTAAGCTTTTCGAATGCGGCTTGGCACTCCATGGTCCAATTTAATGGTTGGCTGGGCTTTGGTTTCATTTCCCCCTTTGTCTTCAGGAGGTTGGTGATGGGCATGGCTATTTTAGCAAAAGACGGGATGAATTGCCTGTAAAAGTTAGCAAATCCAAGGAAACTTTGAAGCTGTTTTCAGGCTCTCGGTGGGGCCCAGTCCAATACGGCTCGCACTTTCTCTGGGTCCATCTCAATGCCCTCGGGTGAGATATGATATCCCAGGTAGTCAATTTTTTCTTGATGGAACTCACATTTGGATAGTTTGGCGTACAATTTGGAGGCCCTCAGTTTGTGCAGCATGGAGCGTACCAGTTTCACATGTTCGTCTCTAGTCTCTGTGTAGATAAGAATATCATCAAGGTAGACCAGGACCCCCTTGTATAAATGTTCGTGAAGCACTTGATTGATCATTTGCATGAAAACAGCAGGTGCCCTCTGTAGGCCGAAAGAGAGAACATTGAACTGGAAACAATGCATCGGGCAGTTGAACGCAGTCTTCCACTTGTCTCGCTCTTTAATTCAGACTCTGTAGTACACCTCCCTCAAGTCCAACTTTGTGAAAATCTTCCCTTTGGCCAGGTGGGCTAACATGTCCTTCATCAGAGGGAGGGGGTACACGTTCTCCATGGACACTGCGTTCAGATTTCTATAGTCCACCACCAAGCGTTTGGAACTAACTTTCTTCTTGCGGAACATCACAGGGGCTGCCACTCGAGGTCTAGCGGGTTCGATGAAACCACGTTTCAAGTTCTTGTCAATAGAGTAAGTACCCAAGAGAAAGATGGTTTGAAATTGCCTCCTTCCCAGAGGCTGCATAAACTTCCCAGAGGCTGATGGAACTACTGGCTGTTTGTGGGGGAGATGGAAAGTGAGTACCCAAGACAAAGATAGATTTAAATTGCCTCCATCCCAAGAGGTTGATGGAGGAGCTTTGGCTGTTTGTGGGAGGAGACAGAGAGTGAGTACTCATGACAAAGGTAGAAAATAATATAACTATAAACCAAAAATAGCAATAATACATTCAGGGCTAGTGCGCCTGAAATTGTGATTTTATTTTATTTCAAAATGACCGACTTAGTTCAGTGTAATACTTGTTTTGCAGCTGTCTTTCACAGCTTTTCAAATTTGAATACTTTCCTCTTTGTAAACAAATTACTAGTCTACATGGATAGACTACCTATCTAGAGTCTCTAATCTGTGATCTCCAAACAGAAATTAGGTGCCCAATCCAGCAATAACAGTCTATTGAGTTGCTGCCGTATTAGCCCCCTCTACCACAAAGATCCTGCAGGAAAAGGGTAGTATGGACAACCATAGGATCTGACAGGGTGAGAGCTGTGGACCATAAACACAAAGCTTTTGCTGTGTTCCAAAATAACAAATACAGTGCCCTTGCTGACCTTAATAGGAACACTAAAGTGATAGGTCAAGGTAGTTGTGATAATGATAACTCAAATAAGCAGGTAATCATGGTCTGAGAAGAAGAACTTACTTTGGAAAGGGGAAAGTGTGAATCTGGTATTACACATCAGTCACACAAGAAGAGCAAAGCATCCAAAAAGAGAAGCCAACTTCTGGTTGGTGATTCAATTGTAAGGGATGTAAATTTAGGTAAGGATATGGAGGTTTTGAAAGAAGTCAGGTGTCTGCCAGGTGCTACTGCCAGCAGAGACAAGAGGTGTATTCTTAAGATAGTCAAGAATGCCAGTAAGGATTGAGATGTTGATGCTATTATACATCTTGGTACAAATGATCTCTTGCAAAATGATGTAGTTTCTGTGCAGAAAGACTTCCAGAGCTTGGAGTATGAACTTAGAAGTATGATTTGTAGGCTTATCTTTTCAGAGGTTTTTACCAATATACAAGGAACAAAAAGGGAAATGCCAGCGTGTAGCAGAGTTTAATGTGTGGCTAAAGGAGTGGTGTAAAATGGAAGGCTTTGGTTTTATTAATTATGATGTCTGCAGCTGGTCTAATGAAAAACTGTACAAAAAGAGGGACTGAGTTACTAGGAATTAAATTCACAGATTTTCTAGATAAACATTACACTGGGGACAGAGAATTAATTGATACAGAACTTTTCTGTCTCCAGCAATCTAAAATTAATAGGGTTACCAGTGCATGTAACATAGATGTTTGTGCAGGTAAGATTACCAACCTTGCTGTCAAGTAAAACCAAGCATTTAATAGCAAACACCATACCATGTGCACTAATCAAACAGGTGACAAGAAAGTAGGGGCAGTCAGGCACAATGCAGGTTATGTAGACAGTAAACACAGCGTCAGATATAAAGATCTCAAGTGCCTATATACAAATGCACAAAGTCTGGGGAACAAACAGGGTGAACTCAAATTGCTAATATATGAAGGTAGATATGATATAGTAGGAATAACAGAAACTTGATGGGATGAAACCCATGATTGGAACATACTGGTAGAAGGATACAAACTGTTCAAAAAAACCCAGACCCCATAAAAGAATAGGTGAAGTTGCATTGTATGTAAAGGACCAGTATATTGCTACAGAAATGCATGAAACTAAAGATGAAAACCTCTTAGAATGCATATGGATCAATATAAAAGAAAAAAAGAATGACATGGCCATAGGTGTATATAATAGGCCACCCAACCAAGCAGAAAAAATAGATGACCTTCTTGCCAACCAACCAACAAACAAATGCAGGAAACACACTACAATAATAATGAGGTACTTCAATTATCCTGATGTTAATTGGAAAACTAATTCTGCACCAAATGAGAAATCAAAAAGGTTCCTAATTAACCTAGCTGACAACTTTGTTGTCCAAAAGGTATAGGATGGAACTAGAGGGACAGCCATACTGGACTTAATTCTTAAAAACAGAGAAGTGATAGAGGGAGTTGAAACTGCAGGAACCTTGGGTGCGAGTGACCAAGTCATACTAGAGTTCAACATAACACAAACACAAGCAACAGAACATAATGACACCAGAGTCTTAGATTTTAAAAGAGCTGATTTTAATAAACTCAGAGAGAACTTGGGAAAGATTCCATGGATGAAAATCCTAAAGGGGAAAACAACTCAAGAATTTGGGAAACTCTGAAAAGTCCAAACATAGAAGCCCAGACCAGCACAATCCCACTGACAAAGAAAAACAAGAAATCCAAGAAGAAACCAGCATGGCTGCACAAAGATCTCTTTGGCAAATTGAAAGGAAAAAAGGACAAGTACAAAAAATGGAAAGAGGGACATACAACTAAGACAGAATATCAGCAGATAGCCAGAATCTGCAAAGACGAAGTCAGGATAGAAAAGGCTCAGAATGAACAAAGACTTGCAACAAAAGTCCAAAATAATAATAATAAAAAAGGTTCTTCCAACATATAAATAACAAGAAAAAAAAAATCAAGGAAGCAGTCGGTCCACTAAGGAGAGAAGACAGCAAGAAAGTAACAGGCAACAGAGAGAAAGCAGAGCCGCTTAACTTATTCTTTGCATCAGTCTTCACACAAAAACAAACTATAGCTCAACCCACCAAAAACATAACAGTAATAGACCAGAAATAAAAGTTAAAATAAGCAAAATATATATATAGTTAGAGAACACCCGTCTAATCTTGATGAACACAAATCATAGGGGCCTGACAGATTATATGCCAGAGTTTTAAAGGAGCTGGCAAAGGTCATCTCACAACCACTGCGCCATATCTTTCAAAAATCCTGGAGCACCAGGGAACTACCAGAGGACTGGAAAACAGCTGATGTGGTTCCCATCTTCAAAAAAGGGGGAAAAATAGACCCAGGAAATTGTAGACCAATCATCCTAACATCAATACCTGGGAAGATACTGGAAAAGATAATAAAAAAACCCCCAGATCTGCCAACATCTAGAAACAAGTAAAATAATAACTGGCAGTCAGCATGGGTTTGTTAAACACAGATCATGCTAAACCAATCTTATTTCATTCTTCAACATAGTGACTAAATTAGTAGACCATTGAAATACTGTGGACATAATATACTTAGATTTCAGCAAGACATTCGACAAAGTAGAGCACAACCTACTTTTTGGAAAGCTAGAAAAAAGTGGGATAGATAGCACCACCACCAGATGGATTCACAGCTGGCTGACAAACCATACTCAATGAGTGGTTCTTAATGGGTCTAAGTCTACATGGAGGGAAGTAAGCAGTGGGGTGCCATAAGGTTCCATTTTAGGCCCAGTACTCTTCAATATCTTCATTAATGACATAGATGGGGGAAGTAAATGGCTGTGTGAAGAGAATGAAACAACCTTTAAAAGAATCAGTAAAAAGGTTAATATTGGAGCTTCAGGTTCTCTGGACGAAATGTTTGCCCTTATCCCTAAAAAAATATATGTGTATCTTACTATATGAAATGATGCGATATGACAACAGGTATGGCAGTAGCGAACTCCAAGAACATAAACAAGTAAATGGAGTTATATTATGATATGATGAATGATAGCCTTTCTAATTGTAGTGGATTATTTTAGGTTACACAGGGGAGACACATGTACACAAAAACATACATGAAAATAAGGCAGAATCTAAACCTGGAGTAACAGTAAGAGAATATGACATGGATTAACTTCTTGATTATAAATTTTTACCTGGTTGGAGGACTTATCCATTTGCATTGTTGTTATAATCAGCTTCATTTCTTGTATCTGTATTCAATGTATGCCTATATGTAATTATGTTAATATAACATGTTATGTTTTTTGATAGGTTGGATACATAAACAGAGATACAATATGTATATGTATGCGAAAACAGAACACTCTTGTTGATCAAGTAAAATAAAGAAGTTTCCCTATAAACTTATATTTCAAATTTTATAAAGGCACTTCTCAACAAAAAAGAACAAAGATCATTAAAAAATTTATGTGTGAAAGAAATATTTATTACAAGACATTATGATTTTTGACAGTTTATTGTACTATCAATAAGTAAATAATTAATCTTTAACTCTTTATCATTTAAAAAGCTTCTTGGCAAAAAAAGGCTTCTGATATGCCAGAGATTATTTATCTTTATACTTCCAGTCCCAAAATAAACTATTTTCCTTAGTCTATTACACCATTTATTACTATCTCAATAAATTATTATCCTCTCAATAAATCTGCATATGCTTCAACCAGTGACTTGACTTATCTATCAGATTATAATAATTTAAACCACAAAAAATGCTTTCATGTTGAGGAAAAATTCTTTCTGGAGAAGTTAAGCTATCCTTCTATTGTAGTATTATTTTGCAGAAGCTTTATTTTGTTAGCTTCTCATCTCATGCATTTTAGAACTAAATCTGTTTGTAGATTCCAGAATTACAATTACAGAAAAAATGCATTAACTATCCTTGACATGTCAAATTATCATTACTGTAATCCATAAATGCAGTATAAATTTACTATTTTAAACTATGTTTTAAAATTTAAGATATTTTTAATTTTATTTTTTTAACCCTAATCTCTGAAACACAAATTTCACTTGCCATTGGAGTTATTCATAATCAGATCATACACTTGTATGTGTATTTATGTAGACAAACAATAAGGTGAATAAACTCTACCTGACTCTGTGGTTTCTCCCCCAAACCCCAAAAACTTTAACCTTAGACTGTCTACTATTGACCTCATCCCTTTCCTAAGAGATCTGTAGGGGGCATGCATAAGTTCACCAACATGCCTACCGTCCCTGTCCTATTGTTTCTTTTCATTTTTCTTTTATGTATCCATTTCATGTATTCATAACTATGTTTATACTTATACCTGTTATCTTATAATCGCTTGACAAATAAAATAAATAAATAAAATATTTATATATTTACAATTCTAGAAATTGTCTGAAAAAAAATATTTTACTTAATCACATTAATCTTCTGTTTGTTTTTTGTGCATAAGCAAGAATTCTGGTGATTGTACTAGTATAGGAACTGTAAAACAAACTGATTACTGATCAATCTACTGTTCAGTGATGCATGCTAATAGTTCAGTTTATGTAGCAGAGTTGACTTAGTTCAATGCTGCTCGCACAAAGTTAAGTCTTGTACAGTCATATATGTAATTTATTATTAGACATTATGTTTATGTATTTTTCTTTCAAAATCCTATGTAGTATCCAGATTAAAGTTGAACTTAATTTATGCAAAATATTTTTATCTATTTATGACAAGAGAAAACAGTTCATTAGCACTTTTTGAGTAAACTAAGCAATGATGCTATTTATATCTCAGAATAATGGCGATGCATTTTATGATGATGATAATTTTATATTTTAATAAGTGATCATGCATCCTTTGAAAATTCTGAGTTTTACAATAGCTATGTTAAAAGATAGTAGTAAGTATGATTCCTCTGTTAGGCAAGGCTCTGCATCTCTATTTGAATATTTTGGGATTATCTCTGTCTTTTCAACGTAGCACAGAGAAAAGCATTCATTGGAGGAGGAAAAAAAAGATTCCAGTAAGAAAGAATAATCTTTCCTTGAGGGCATCTACATGCTTTTGGTTTGGATATATGCCCAGGTTTTTTTATGCCTCTTACCAGTTCAACCTTGGACAATATACTGAATTCTAAAAGAAGGAATGAAATAATACAAAAACAAACAGAACAAAGAAGCAACAAAAACTTATAGTCTTGAATATATTAAAGTAAATTATTCAGCCTGTTTTGAACAAGTTATTTGTTACATAACTCAATATTAATCAAACTTTCTATTGCACAGACAGAAAGCCAGCTAATAAACAGAATGTGAACACATATCTGTAATCCAAAACTATAAATCTGGGATTCTGCTTTTTCTAATATTGAAAAGTTATATTTTATGTTTCCCTTTTTGGTAATAAATATATAATTTTTTTATATAATAAGTTCCAAGCTTTTGCCATATAATTTAAAAGTGTATATAACTTTCAACCAATTTGGTCCTTGTTACACCATAGTAACAAACTTTTGGATACAAACCAAAAGAAGGACAATTGGAAGACATCACAAATCAATACATCTTTCATCACCCATTTTAGATGTATAGATTAATGAATTTAATAGTTACCATTTTAATGCATGAATCACTTGATTGATTTACCGTAATAAGAAGCTTATTTAATGTTATATAAGACCCATACATATTCCTTGTTAATTGGATATTCTAACACTTTATTGTAAATAATAATAAAATCACTAATTTTTATTTTATCTAATTATTTTCACATTTTTGAATCACTCATCTCCTTCAAAGAGAGATTTTTAATTGCATAAAAGCAAAATTCAACATGTAACAAACAGCATGCTTTTCATGTCTTGTGAAAAAGATAAAAGCAAATGACTATTTGATCAGTGGCTGCAGTAAATTTGCATTGGCATGACAAGATATCTAAATTATTCATTGGAAACTGTGATCGAGGTTTGGATTTAAAAAAAAAAAAAAACCAACCCTATTGGGATCATCAAATTGAGAAGATTTTGTAGAATAAGTGAATAAGAGTTCATAGGATTTTAAATCCAAAGAGACAGGCATCTTGTTTGTAATATTAATTCAACTGTGTTATTCATTGGAAAAAAAATTAGTTTTATTGATTTGCTATATATGATGATGCTAAGATTGAGGAAAAGTAATTGGGAAAAATTACAAACAATGATCCTGAATACTTAGAGAAAAAGAAATCCACTGTTATACTAATTGTGATTGGAGCCCTTGGAACAATACCTAAAGAACTCCTATGATATCTGGAAATTTTGTAGTTATCAAATATTTTAATTTGATAATTAAAATGATAGTTCTTGCTTGGAACTACCTATATTCTTAAATGCTACTTTAACATTATTTAGATCCTTGATTAGGAGTTAAATTATTTAATTTTTATCACTCTTAGATTATGAATCTAACTGTAGATTGCTGCTGCCACTAATAATAATATCCATACTAGTGATATTTCATTTTTTTTGTTTATTAAATTTATTTTCTTCAGAAAGCATAGCACAAACACTGCAATTATTCTATATTACAACCTGGTGAGGCAGGTTATGCTGAGGGTGGTAGAATTCTATTTATTTCAGTAAATCTAAAACAAAATTTGCAATAATAATGATCGTTTGAAAATTGTTTTAGAAGCTTAGCAAAAAAGTTTTTATTAATAGCCTAAAATTGGACCTAATTGAAATTATTGAAATAGAAAAAAAGAGTTCACACAATAAAACATAAAAAGACAAAATAAGTATGAACTGTTTATATCAAACAATATATAATAAACATGTATTATTTCCACCTTTCTTTACCTGCAGGGTTGACAGAAACAGTAGTAGCTACTGAAATTGTATTTGCATTTGTACCGAGAATTTGAAAAACAGGTCTTACTTCTGATAGTAGATCTAAAGTATGTCCAATGATATCATTAATGATATACTGATCCATAAGTGCCATATGTAATTATTTATGACACCATTTTATAATGGATAAGCATATATCATGCATGAATTTCAAATGGATTTGTGATCTTGCTCCTAAAGCTCCTTGGTAGTTTTTGTCTTATTAGCCTGAAAACAGTGCTTTCCAAAAAGGATTGAATATTTTGACACGTATTACAAAACCTGAGGTATTGAAGATTGGAATTTCATCAAATCTAATTTTTCATTTCCACATAGAACCAAGCATGAAAATGAAAATAAGACATTATTAAATGACTTTAAGATTTATTGTTTAAGTTCTAAGGGTGCAAGCCATAACAAATAAACTTTCAGCATGAACTTGTGAAAGTGATGAAAGGTACAGTTAGAGTGGGTTGTAAAATACACACATGGATTGATGATGAAAAACCAGCCTCACAATTTGGGTGCTTCATCACCTGTAAAAAGAACTTATCTGTCATTTGTACAAATACAGATTTAAATGATCTATACGTCTGATTTTAGTCCTCAAAAGTGGATGGTTTGAGCATCAATATACATATTTTTAATTTCTCAGTATGTGGCCAATAGTGGGCAGGTAAAATAAATTTGCTTTTCTTCAGTGTCTACAATTATGCATCATTATACATGCAAAAATAAGAATGTATTTATTTATTTATGAAAATTATCGTATCTACCCACACATTCCCAACTCTGGGTTGTACACTGGCAACAAGAATCTGTATAGTTAAAACAACAAAAAATACATACATTCATCAATCTAAATTTATATTACACACTTCATGTGGAACTTTAATCAACTTGACCCCAGTACCCAAGGGAATTACTGTGTCCCAGTATTTAATTATTCTGTACTCAAAGAACAATTTAATTCACATACCAAGCAAAAGATTGTCTGTCTCCTACTATTTTTGCTTATCCCACAATATTTGTCATGGTCAGCATCCTTTGAGTACCTTTAATTCAGAATTTTAGTGGATGGGACACATAAGGATTGCCTTCTCTGTAGTGGTATCTGTCTAGTGGAACATCATATTTTTTCAAGATCCAGATAATTCATACCCTAACAGCTGTTTATAAGATACTCATGATGTGTTATTCCCCTCATTTATAAGTTTATTTCATTTTGAGAAGTTTATTTGTGTGAATTTATGAACTGCTTTTGGCATTTTAATTTTTATTGATTACCTTGTCATTGTTCTACTGGATGTTTTCCACTGAGAATCACATGGCAGCTACACAAAATGGATGAATGGATGAATATATATACAATATACAACAGGGAACATTAAGATCTGAAGCTGCAGAACTCAACTAAACTTTGACAATTAAATGTGATGCTCTTGATTTTCAGGCTTACAGCAGGAACCTAGAATCTGAAATGCAGGACTGGCCAAAAATTTATGGGTTTAAGATTTAGAGCTATTCTAAAAATTGCTACCAAATGGAATTATTTAATGTGAAAGGGCAGAAAACAATGGATATTAAGTAATTAGTGGCCTCATCTAATAATGAATGGAAAGCTCCAATATACCATTGAATGCCAATATACCATTGAAAGCCAAATCTGGCCCACAATGAATTCATTCACAATGCCATTTAAAAGATGTACAAACTTGTTATAAGATTAAATGATTCATTTGAAGACTTACTGCTTGGTAAACTGCTAAACATGCTTCCATATTTGTGTTACTTTTATGTTATTTTACATTTATTAACATTTTGCATATGCAATTTGGTCAAGAGATTTAAGTTTTTTTATCTGTTAAATCAATAGTTTTTCTGAACTTCTGCATAGAAATACTTCTGTTTCTGATATTTTATTTCAAAATATTTTAATAATAATAAAATTATTATTATTATTTTTAAATATGATTTCACTATTAACTATAATGTTATCTGTAAAATATGCTACTTAGTGCAAAAACTAATGACATTTTACATGAAAAATGTACTATATTCTAAAATTCAAGAACAGTTGCATCTAAAATTCAAAGAACAGTTTCATAATGTACAATAGGACTGAACCTTCTCCCTAGTTGTTTTTAAGCTTATTGTTAGCATTCCTGATTATTTCTTATACCAGGTGGGACTATTAGCAGTAGTTCAATACAACTGCAGGGCCACAGATTCATCATTGGTGTATAGGACTAATGGTCCACATACTTGGTCCATACGACTTGCTTATTAACAATTAACAAGCATCAGAATGTCAGATCTATCATTTTACAAATGTAATTGGTCTTGCAAGACAAAATAACAGATCAGACCATTATTTTTACATTATGCCAGGTAGAGCATTCAACCAGTTTAATAAACTGTTTTTTTAATGCAACAAAATATTTATACCAACTGTAGTATGCACTGGTTCTCAAGTTCCTAGTCAATGAAAAATCAATTATTTTCTTGATTATTTTTTTCAAAATATTTTTTCCAAAAAAGCCTTACTTCATAAAAGGATATTCAATAAGCACTCCACAGTAGTTCTGACCCTGTCTGGAAAATGTCTCCAGTGAGTCCTATTATATTGGAGGTTTGTTGTAATCAGAGGTGGGCTTCACATAATTTAACAACCAGTTCGTCTAGAGCAAAATGTGAGCACGCATGTCCACTATCCCGACTTTTTTGTCTTCCTTAGCAACAATTGTTAAATCTGGAGCATTATGTAGCAGATATTTGTCTATTGAATTCTAAAGTCCCAGAGCACTTTAGCGTCTTCATTTTTCATTTCTTTGTCTATTTTGTGGTCCCACTAATTCTTACTTGAAGGCAAATAGTATAGCAGATATTCCAATGCATCATTGACGCTACATTGTTCTGCTATTATTTGTAATCAATATATGCAGTAACTCTTCTTCACAGTGACAACATTTGTTGTTCTCTTCTCAATTCTGGTTTTGTATGCATTTCTTCTTAAAGCTTGGTCTGTGAGGAACTGTGGTGGCACAGACATTAGAATGCAGTCTTGCAGCTAATTCTGCCCATATCCAGGAGTTCAATCCTGACCTCTTCAAGGTTAATTCAGCCTTCCATCCTTCTGAGGTTGATAAAATGAGGACTCAGATTGTTGGAATCATTATGCTGACATGTGTAAACCACTCAGAGTGCTGTAAAGCACTGTAGAGTAGTATATAAGTCTAAATGGTGCTGCCCTTGCAGCCAGAATTAGCCTTTCTGTCTCCTCCTTCAATTTTCCTGCTTTTAGACACTGCCATATCTTGTTTATTTGCTTTGTCTATTAGTTTTTTGTGGAGTATGTGTGTGTGTGTGTGTGTGGTGTGTGCGTATCTGTCTTGACCATGTGCTACTTGCTCTTTTCTATTCTTCATTTTATATTTGTTGTAGGGTAGTTTGGTTAATTTTGTCTCCACAGTATTCAGTAATCTTTCATGATATACTCAGGGGTGGGATTCAAAAATCCAACAACTGGTTCTCTGCCAGGTTGCTGGGTGAGTGTGGCTGTGGTGTGGCTTACTAGGAAATATTGGGAGGGGCATTTTTCGCCTTCCCTAGAGTCTGGAGGCTTCCCTCGGGCCTCTGGAGGGCAAAAATGGCCTTCCCCTGAGGTCTTCTGGAAGCTGGAAACAGGCTCATTTCTGGCCTTCAGGAACTTCTGGGAGGGCCATTTTTTGCCCTCCCAGAGCCTCCGTGCGGACCCTGCACTACTTGCATCCAAAATGGGCTGTTTGGAGACTCCTGGGAGGGGAGGGGAGGGGAGGGTAGGACCAGCCGGTCAGTTCAACTACTGGTTCGGCAAACCAGATGTAAATTTAACATCTGGTTCACCTGAACCAGCTGAATCCTACCCCTGGATATACTTGCTTAAGTGCATCTTATTCACTGTCTTTCACATATTCATCCAATGGTTTACTTTTTTTTCTTCAGTTTTCTTCCATGACCAGCTGTGACAAATTCTGGTAAATAGAATTTGTCAATATTTTGGATAAAGGGCATGATTTATTATCATTATTTTTCTGGTCTTTGTATTCAGGCCTTTTAATCTGTTTATCTAATGACTGGAATTGTCCATGTGTTAACTGAATTGATAATATTGTCTCTACTGTATTATGGCTTTAATATCTTCTTCACTCTCATAATGTGTTCAGTACAAACCTACTTCTTGACTTCAGTGTGCTTAATGTCAGCTTTAAAGATGCCTAGGTATTTATAGTAATCTTGTTCATTCAGATTTGTGATGTTATTTCTATGGGGCATCTCAGGTTTTTTTTGTCATTTTTCTTCTATTGATGGCATATTTGTTTATTCCAATCTCCATTGAAATTTCTTGGCTGTATATATAGATAGAGGGTAGATTATATTTCAAATGATGTTTTTCCATACACCTTCAGATTGTTCATATAAATAAGGAGAGATAGCCTGGCCAGTTGTTTTTGAAATTTGATAACCATGGGTTGAGTTATTCAGTTTTATTGATACAGGAATTGATACAATGACAAACAGTAGTGGGTGTCCTTTAAAGATTCCTTTCTTGAAATTGACCTATTCCAGTCAATCATCATTGATCAACAAATGTGTCTTCGTTGTCCATTGATCTTTGCACAAAAGCTAATGAAGTTTCTACTGATTTCTGTTATTTCTAAGCATTTGATTATCCAACTGCATATCAGGGAGTAAGTGCCTTAATTTCTTGAAGTTTTCCAAAATCATCTTGGGATTAGCAGCAGATCAGTTTCTTTTATGCTTTGATGAAAAGAGCTTGTTTCAGCCAGATTGCATTTAATTGGACTGCATCAGCTACCACATCAGTTAGCAATATAAATTTGTTGTTAATCAAGTAATTATTCTTAATATTCTAAAGTTACTTCAGATTATTGGTTTATCACACATAAGGCTTTGAAGGTCAGCATGCAAAAATTCCAGTTAAATTAATAAGTACTTCCAGATAGGAAATTCAC
Source organism: Hydrophis major (assembly GCA_033807585.1). NCBI lineage: Eukaryota > Metazoa > Chordata > Lepidosauria > Squamata > Elapidae > Hydrophis > Hydrophis major. Next base: position 58,548,762 of record CM066333.1, on the reverse strand, counting down.
AGTCCGCACGTAACATCCTTTCCCCATCTTTTTATTGCATTTGTGAAATATTAAAGGAAGTGGATGCTTAGCCAGGATTTTCTTCTTTTTTGTCATTTTAACAAATTGTGAAATTGGTTAGTAGAAATTTAGTTAAATTGATTTTTTGTGGACAGAAAAAATAAAATCTCAAGGCCTCTGAACCCAAGACTATGTGTTTCTGGCATTCTTCAGTGACAGAGATGGATTTTCATCCGTAGTGTTCTTTTCAGACCACCTGAGAACAAGTATTTCTCTGAAAATTTATATTCTTAAAAGTATCCTTTGTCTTTATGTTTTAAAAGCTCATTTTTCTCCTTTGCCGAGTATGTAGCCTTCATGTTGGACATTGTTGCTCAGAGTTCTTCATTTCATCATACAGCCCACATCTGGTGACTTGACCTTGGGATCTGTGCCATTGGATTGCTACATATATCAATGTTTTCTTGGCAGAAATCTTTCCCTCTACCATCTTTCAAACTAAAGTACATGCTTTTATACAAAGTGATAAATATACACTTTTGACTGCTAGTGCATGCCAAGAGGCAAAGCCACACAGTTAACTGTTCATCTCCCTTTAATTCTTTTTGTTTCCTTTTGGATTGTATATCTAACATTGAAGTTGAGTTAAGTTTAATAAAAGAAATGCTGTTTATAAAACTATTTTCAGTTTTCATCTTGTGAATACTTGTATTAATACAAATTGTGCAATAATCATTAGTAGCTTAAGAATAAAGTAAAAATAACCCTCTTTATTATCATGACATCCACACCCACAAAGTAAACAGTCAGAGATGCTTATTCCATGGATTCATGCAAATCCTGGCGTTTAATATATCCACATCCCATCTTGCTACATTGAGCAAAGCACCATTAAATTCAAAACTGATGCTTTGAAATGGTCTATAATAGTTGCTATCAGATGAGTGGTAACAATAACATGTTACATCAGTCTGAACTATTCCAAATGTACATCATAAAAATATGCTGTTTAATGACCCATTAAAGATTCTATAATATACTTAAGAGAATCTTTGTACTTGTGTTTTCATTTACATCTGAACACTGGAGCTATGGATACACCCTCTTCTTATTTTTTTCTTGAATAAATTAACTACATACACCGGGGTGGGGGTGGGGGGAGAAATGTTGAAAAATATGCACATAAATAGGTGACATACAAATATACAAGCAATTCTGCTGATGAGGCCAGAGTCATATTTACTCTGGAATTCTATGTCACACAATGACTGTCCGGATATTTCTATGCCTACTTGGACAGGAGGTACATTTCCCATCAATTCATGGTTTTAGGATTTAGAAGGTTATAGATAGCCATCAATATTAGTAGTCATTGATAGTAATCCTTGTTAAATTTTATTGTATAAATATGCCAATGACTGCTATTATCCTATCAGTTGGCAGAAAATTCCAAACATTCCAAAAGTGTGAGAGAGGGAGATAAATACACTTCTTATGTTATGCATGATTTTATTTTTATTTTATTTTGTCAAGCAATTGTTAGATAATAGATATAAGTATAAACATGGCTATGAATACATGAAATGGATACAAATAAGAAAAAAGAAACAATAGGACAGGGACGGTAGGCACATTGGTGAGCTTATGCACACCTCCTACAGACCTCTTTGGAAAGGGGTGAGGTCAATAGTAGACAGTCTAAGGTATATTATAATATTATATCAAACTTGTACTTTTAATTCTCTTTCTAATGATTATGAGCATGAAATATACAGTAGCTCCAAACTAGTTTGATATTTTCATTGAATATCTCACTCCAATTACAGGACTCAACACAATCAGTCAATACTTGTGCAGTTGTCATTAATGTATAGATAAAGAGTGGATTTTTGTGTGTGACAACAAACATAACTTTGCAATATACCATGAATTTCATTCTGAAGACCATTTAGTTAATTTGAATTTCTTTACTTCATGTTTGTACTATTCAGAATGGTTTACCAAATGACTACTTATTACCGGTAAGCTTCCCATTTATGAAATCTATACCATTTATAGAGAAGCTGAAAAGTCTTGATGCTTTGCACAAAGTTATATTCTTTGCACATCTCAACTGCATGAAAATTGCCTGTGTGAAGAATTGTTCTAATTCTTTCAACTCAAAAATTTCCATTTTAATTATCTGCCAATCCATGAAAATATTTTTTTTCTTATCCCATGATAGTTGAGAAAACAGCTCTTGGAAGACTTTGTCAAAGGCCTTTTGAAAACCCAAGAGTACAGGAATGGATTAGGTCATTCTTGTCTCTATGTTTATTAATAACTCTCAAAAAAGTCTGGAAGACAAATGAGACAAAACTTTCAAAGCTTATATTTTAATTATATATATAAGGACAAAACTTACATTGAGTTGCTTTTATGTATCTATCTTTGTAATATTGTCTCTTTAGTACTTTCAATTATTTCCAGAACATATTTTATCTGATAAATGTTTTATATACTGTGTTGTGTTTTTTTTTTTCCCCCAAAATAAGCACTAGGGCTTATTTTCAGGAAAACATGATTTCAGGGTGATCAGTCCAGCTGGGAGCCCTGCCCTCCCGGGGCATGAACAAGAGGCAGCAAGCACATGCCTCTGGTCCCTTGGTCAATGCACTCTTGGGCTGCACATCCTGTGCAGCGCAGATGAGTTGATACCCTGTTCAAGCAGCAGACAGATGCAGAGGTGTGGGGTGGAAAACAGACAATCCTGACATGCTGCACAAGCTGCAGGCAAGCCGAAAGATGTGAAGATGAGCCTTTCATGGCTGCTTGCCCAATCCAGCCCACTGACTCTCGGCTTTCCAATGGCCAGCACAGCACATCCAGATCACCTGCCTCTCCCCTGTGCCTCTGCCTGTATCTGCAGCTGGTACTGTCATGCAAAGACAGGCCTTCTGCAGCCACCTGCTTCTCCAGCCCACCAACTCTAAGCTTTCCCGCAGTGCATCCAGATTGTGTGCCTCCGCCTGCTGCGTGGACAGGTAATCAACTCACCTATGCGGTGCAGGTTGCTCATTGTCTCCTGTGCTAGTCACATCACCCCTTTAATTAGGACTTATTTTCAGGGTAAAACTTATTTTTTGGGGGGAATGGTAGTTGCTTTTATTGTTCCTCTGTCATGTTTAAAACATGGGGATCACAAAGGATATGAATGAAACAAAGAGAAGACAAAGCTGATTGAATCTATGTAAATAATCAGCAATAAACCTAGAAATGCAAATTCCTAATAAAAGAATACTACTAGGTTTAACCCTGTGGTGATATTCAGCCGGTTCGCACGTAATCAGGAGAACCAGTAGCAATATTTTGACATGGGTCACCGAACTGGTAGTAAGTTCTGGCTGGCCATGCCCCCAACCCAGTCGTCCTCCCGCCCGATGGTTGCTTTCCCACCCACCTGACATTCACCTAAGGCATTTCTTTTTTTCCCCTCCCAACAATCAGCTGTACATAGATCAGCTGTGCCAGGATTCCCCTTGCTAAGGCCCAGGAAGGGAAAACATGGAGGGAGGAGGCCAGCCTCTCTTCCATTTTTTGCCTTCCAGAGCCCCAGAGGAGACTTAGGGAGCAAAAATGCTCCCCTCCCAGAGGCTCCTCTGAAGCTAGGAAGCTCCCAGACATGATACCCAGTCACATGGCCACACCCAGCAAGCCATGCTCACCAAGCTATGCCCACAGAACCAGTAGTAAACAATTTTGAATTCCACCACTGGTTTAACCCCAGAAACCCATAATCAAGTTTTGGGTTAGCTGGAGAACACAGGTCAGGAGCAATATGTTACCTACACTGCTTTCTTGTTGCTTTGCCTCCTAAAAATATTTCAAGCTCACTCATCTTTGTGGCAGCTGCTTAAATATTGGAATGTTCCTAAAAATCTTCAAGCCCTTCTTCTATGTGGCAGCCTTTCAAATATTGGAAAATTGCTATCATGTCATCCCTAGTTCTTCTTTTCACTTGACATACCTGATTCCTGCAACTGTTCTTCATATGTTTTAGCCTTCAGCACCCAATCATCTTTGTTGATCTTCTCTGAACTCTTTCCTGAGTTTCAACATCTTTTTTATATATGTCCAAAACTGAATGCCATATTCTAAGTATTGTCTTATCAAGGCATTATAAAGGGTAGTATCACTTTTCATGATCTTGATTCTATTCCTCTGTTAATGTAGGATTGCATTGGCTTTTTTGGCAGCTGCAGCACACTGTTGCTCATATTTAAGTGATTATCCATAAGGATTCCAAGATCCCACTCATGCTGTTGAGCCAAGTTTACCTAATATGTACCTGTACATATTTTTCTGGCCTAGGTTTTTCTTGTCTTGGTGTAAAACTTTACTTTTTTCTATATTGAATTTTCATTTTGTTAGATAGAGCCCAGTGTTCAAGTATCCAACCCACTGTATGAAACCAAGATTTTTAGACTGCAATGCTATGCTTACGTTTGAGTAAGTTGTACATGTAATATCTCCAGGTTTGTATTTTTAATATTTTACCTTGCAGTTACAGAATATTTCATTATGGAGAAACACATCCTTTGGATTTATGGGTGGATGGGTATCTCACAATATTACTTATTGTTGTGGGTTGCTTTACATTTAGATAATGGAATATATGGAAGACCCTACTCAAAACGAACTGTCCCTTAATAGGATCTAACATTACAGTAATAGAATGAGATTCCAATAAAATTGTTTAAACATATTAGGTTTGTTTTGCAGACAACCAAGATAATTTGATCAAGTTGAGGTTTATTTCTAAAGTAAAAATGTTTCTTTAGTTGCATTTATTAGAGCACAGAAGGCTGTGATTTTTATTGAAAAGCAGCTAACCATTTAAATAAAGCTAAGCACTCATTCAAATTGGTCTTAAGCTGGCATATAACTCAAAAGAAAAAATATAAAATTGATAGGTGAAACAGGACAGATTATATAAAAAAAGACAACCTTTTAGACTACCTGCAGGTCCAGCAAACAAACCTATTGCTAATAATAAATCATAGTCATATGAGGTCAGTTGCCTTCTGTTTCTTCCAAGATATTACAAAAAACATGTATGCTATATTCATTACCATACTTTTGTTGCAAAAAAAGAAACAGTTAATATGTCAGCTTTGGAAACCATATTCCACTCTGCCACATAGTTTGAGAAAGTGGGAGGGGGTTGTTAAGTCCTGAGCATGGGCGCAAGGAACGGAGACGAGACATCGTGGTGCGGTCCTTGAAGGATACGTGGACGTGGCTGGAACCGACAACTGGAATTCTGTTTCCCTGATAGTCTTTTAGGATGACTCGTTGAGTGCTGAGGTCCTGGTGGCAGATGGCAGGGATCAGCTGTTTGAGGGTTTTCCAGGATACCATCGATAGGGATGATCCCGAATCGACTTCCATCACGCACGGTAGATTCTCAATAGTAACCCTTACATGGATCTTTCTTGCATTGAATGATGAAGCGTGGCGGATAATAATGGTTTGGTGGGCCCTTCTCGTCTTGTTGAAGAGGCAGGTGCTTGATTTCTGTAGTAGTAGTGGTTGTTCCATTGGTGGTTCAGACGGTCCCGGTTCTCAGGAGGTTTGCCTGTCTCCCAACGGAGGTTGTTCTCCCTTCGGCTGGGACTGGACTCTCGCTGGCTTCTGACTTTCGCGATGTGGCCTCTTTTCCCACAGGTACGGCAGAGTGCGTCGAGGAATTTGCAGTCTGATCGCGGGTGGTTTGCCCCGCAACCAGCACATTGGCGCAGACATCTCTGGTTCCTTTGCTCTTGTTCTGAGCGGAGCTGGTTGACCTCCTTTTCCTCACTGTCTGAGGATGACTCGAGGTCTTCGTGGTGGGTGGTGGTAGTGTGCTTCTCAGTGGCGAGTGGGCTCTCATTAGCGAGTTGGCGAAGCAGTGTGTTCGCTCGGCGCATTCGAGCAGCTGACTTCCTGGTTGCTTCTGCGGCAGTAGCATTGGCAATGACATCTGTAAGGCTGATGTCGCCTTTCGCCATCAGTTTACTCTGCACATGCGGTGCATTTAATCCCAGAACTATGCGGTCTCTTAGGGCTTCCTCGAGGTTTGCAAAACCACAAAGGCCTCCTAGGTTCCGGAGGTCGGCTACGAAATTCCCAATGCTCTCATCCTTTCGTTGGTCCCTCTGGTAAAATTCATGTCTTTGTATCAGTGTAGATACTGCGGGTGTGTAATGGGCCTGGAGGATTGGTGCGAGGGTATCCCAATCCATGGTCTTCACTTCCGCCGGTTTTGCCAGTACTTTAGCCATTTTGAAAATGGCGGGGCCACAATGAGTCAGGAACACCGCTCGTTTCTTGCCAGGCATGGCATCTTTTAAATTGTTGGTCTCCAGGAACATCTGGAAGCGATCTATATATGAGTCCCAGTCTTCGGTTGCTGGGTCGAATGGAGCGGGTGGTATGGCGCCACTGGTCATCTTGCCGTTTGTTGCGTGCGCTCTTCAGCCACATGCTCTGTCTTGTTCGATGTGTATTTAGTCAGCTCTATCGTCTCCGCATCCCATCCTCGTCGCCAGTGTTAAGTCCTGAGCATGGGCGCAAGGAACAGAGACAAGACATCGAACGGTGACTTCAACTCTTTATTGTAAAATAAGAACAGAGCAAATACTCGGGCAGCAGCAGCTCTTTTATGGAGCTGGCTGCTGTCAAAACAACCAATGATTTGTGTTTACCGCTTTCACAAGCGTCCAATAAGAGGGGCCCGTTTAACAGCCAATCAGACTGGCCAAAAACGACCAATCATGACTCGCTATTCGCGGGCCAATGAGAAGTGCAGGATTACAAGCCTGCTGTAAAGTAAAGCTGTTTAGGGTTGTATTGCTGCGTTGGCTTAGTCCATAACAGGGGTGATTTCTCAAGTAGTTCTAAATAGAGAAAATAAAATTCTTCTGTTAATTCAAGGTTATTAAGTGTGGCACAGGATGAAAAAAGGATCTTATTCTGGGATGGATCCTGATTGGTCCATGTGATGTGATGATGGAAAAGGGGACGGTTTGTAGGTTGAGACATTGTGGGAATTCCGAGGGAATTCTTTTTGTTTCGATATTCCACAGATGTGCCAGGTGCTATTCTAATAAAGGTACTTTTGAGATTATGTTTATCTCAGAGTTATTGATTGGAATGGAGGTTCCCTGAAACACTGGCACGAAGCCGAAAGCACCAGCCTGAGGATGGCGAGTGGGATACACACACACACACACACACACACACACGTCGCACTTGCCATCCTCAGTCTGGTGCTTTCGACTTCGTGCCAGTGCAAGCAGTGCGTGATCAGAGCTGCCGTCTCTCTGTAAATACTGGTGGTGGGAGCTGGTGTGTGGGCTGGTTGGCTGTGCTGCTGCCTCTTGATTGGTTGATGGATTTGATGTTGGTATAACGGGCTGTGTGATGGCCTTGTGAGCTTTGTTGTGGAGATATCCTGGATCTTGTGCTGTAATCTCCTGGGTCATTTGTTTTGTTGTGATCTTTTTTCCATTAGCCTCCTGTGTTTTAACAGCTTGGGTAATGGGTTGTGTGATGGGCTTGCAAGTTCTTTTGTTGTGGTATCCTGGGTCCTGCGTTGTAATCTCCTGGGTTGTTTGTGTTTTGATCTCTTTTCCATTAGCCTCCTGTGTTGTAACAGCTTGGGTAATGGCTTGTGTGATGACCTTGTAAGTTTTATTGCTGTGGTATCCTTGGTCTTGTGGTGTGATTTCCTGGGTCATTTGCTGTGTTGCAACTTCTTGAGTTCTTGTGGTATAATGTCCTGAGTTTTCTGATGTGATATCCTGAGCAGGTGGCTGTGATGTAGCATTCTGGGTTTTGGTCTGGCTTCGAGTTTGGGGTCTGGGTCTATGTTCTTGGCGTGAGTCAGCTTGTTTGGTTTTGGGGTTGGGTGTGTGTGACAGCTGGTGAAGCAGCCATGGTCTGGTTTCTGGATGGTGGTTGTCCTTCATTTATAGGATGGGTTTTGGGCCTGGGTATGATTAGGGGGATTGGCGGTGGTGTCCCGTGTTGTTTTGGGTCTGGTGTTGGTTTTCGTGGCTTGGACTCGTTTTTTGGCGAGGGCTAGTTTCTAGATGTCTGGTAGGTGGGAGGTATCGTCCTATTTATTAATGTTATGGGGTGTTTCTCTATTTCGATGGCTTCCCTGATTATTCTCTTGCTGGAGTATTCAGTGTTGGATATTAATTTGGTTCCTTCAAAATTAATTTCATGTCCTGTGGCTTTAAGGTGCTGGAAGAGGGAAGAAGTATTTTCTTCTTTTCTGACTGCGTTTTTGTGTTCTGGTGACTTTGAGTTTCCTTTGTGCTACCCCCCTCCACAGGAAGGCTGGACCCCTTTGGTTGGCCCTGCCCTGGTGACTGATGTATCCATTCGGGTTTCAAAAGGGAATTAGGGAAATGCCCAGCTGTATACTACCTGTTCTACAGAAACTCTGGTGGCTGCCTGGAATAATTACCTGGAGCCTTAGACAGAATTGTGCTTGTGCAACCTCTCCTGGCCCATGACTCCTGTTATTTCTCCATGGCTCATGGAAGAGTTGAGAAAGCTAAAAAGGGTCAAGAGATGCAGAAGTGCCATTGGAGGAAAAGAAAGAACAAATTCAAGAAAACATGAAGTAAGATTGTTATTAAGGTTTATTTCATGGTGGTAAGAGATCCCAATATTTGTCTTATTGCATCCACACAATGCCACCCAGCGGCCCTGTTTAGGGTCACCCAGAGTCTTCTGGGAAATATAAATAAATAGTTCAAATCCTACTCAGCATTCTAGGAAAGGTAAATGCACCAACAGCAAGCCCTTGATAAAATCATCAGTCTTTCAAGGTTACATTATTATGTCTTGAGCCAAAAACAGACCATATTGTTTACAATTATTATTCCTGTTAAATTAAACAAGTACTATTCAACCAATAGACTGACCTATATGAAATTTCCCCAGATATATGCAGTCTTGAATTTGGTGATGGGCAACAATCAATCAACTGACATGAAAAAAGGAAAAGAAAAAGGAAAAACCCATGAATCACACTAGAATTGTGTCTTCTTGGAAATACTGTACTGTAAGTAGAAGACTGAAGAATCCATCTATGTTTTAAAGAAAAAGTTAGAAAGAAAAACTTTGAAATTTTTACATTTAATCACATTGCAAGTCTATGAAGGAGGAATCTTTCTGATTATAGTGATGGTCATAATTTTTCTTAACTCACTGAACTCTAATATGTTCTGCAATGCTACATCATAAAGCTGCAAAAATAAAAAAGCAGTATTTTTCTCCCAAAAACTAATGGACTTCTGGAAAACTGCCATCAATAAGTGAATGTAATATATGCAGCTCTGAAACTTTCAGTTCTTTATGAAATAAATTGACTTTGCTTTATTTGAATTCCATATAACTTTGTTCCCTTCCAATAATTTATGTCATACAGTATTAATGCTTGAAACCAGAACTATTAAACAGGTTGAAAACTTTATCAGACCAATTATTGGGTATACTTCTTTGAATATTTTACTTTGTTTTACAAATTATCACAAAACTAAGGGAAAAACACCATGTTGTTTTACAGGAAAATCCATATATGGATTTTCCAGCATGGAAACCTATAGCCTCCATATATGTTCTGTCCTTTATAATTACTGGCTGAATGTATAATTCCAGATTCTATTTGTTTATGGATATTGGATTTTTTAACAAATCATCCACAAAGAGTTAAATTGAATGACTATATTTCTACTGTCAAGACACTTAGCATTGGCACTCCACAAGGTTGTGTCCTTAGTCCACTTTTGTTCTCCATCTATTCATCTGATTGCACAAATAAACATCCCAACAATAGGATAATGAAATTTGCAGACGATACTACGCTTGTAGGACTTATTTCTGGGGATGATGAGTCTGCATATCGGGATGAGGTATTACAGCTATCCTGTTGGTGCAAAAATAATAATCTTCTATTTAATAATAAGAAGACCAAGGAGGTTATAGTGGACGATAGGAAAAAAAAGAGCAGACATTCAGCCACTGTATATAGAGGGAGTTCGTGTGGAACAGGTGGTTGAATGTAAGTTTCTCGGGACCATAATTACAAATAACCTGACCTGGAGTGCAAACACCGCTGCTTTAATTAAGAAGGCACAACAATGGTTGTATTTACTAAGGATTCTTAGGAAACAACAACTGGCTGAGAGTCTATTGACTACTTTCTATCGGAGTTCAATTGAGAGTATATTATCTTACTGTCTCTGTGTATGGTTCTTGAGCTGCACAGTGGCAGAAAAAAAGGCAATTCAGAGGGTGATTAAGATGGCCCAAAACATCATTGGCTGCTCACTTCCCTCTTTGGAAGAACTGTATAGGAATAGATGTAGGAGAAAGATACTTAATATATTGAATGACTCCTCTCATCCGGGACATCAGCTCTTTGAACTATTACCATCGAGAAGGAGATTTAGGGTATTAAGAACAAGGATGACCAGATTTAAGAACAGTTTTTATCCAAGTGCAGTTTTGAGTTTGAATGCAGGGTCATAAGATTTATGTGGAAGTGAATGGCTGAGAGTAATGGGGTTTTACATTTTTAAATTGCGTAGAGATTATTGTATGGTCGGTTGTGTTTAGTTTTAATTTAATTTTTTTTCTTTTAGTGGTGTTTGTCCAGTTTTACTTGTGGAAGAGCACCTCATTTCGTTGCACCCGCTTGCGAGTGTAATGACAAATAAATTCTTATGTCTTATGTCTATAAAGGCAGACAGATTTAAACTCCACAAAGGCATCCATACAAAGTCTCTTTATTGGTTCATCAGGCATCCTCATATATAACTCACAGTTATGAAGATTCATCTCAATGTCCAATTCTCTGAATAGCTGACTTTATGGTGTAAAAGGATAGTGATCTTTCATCCTATAGTAGTGGAGCAAAGGGGAGAGACGTCAGCACAATGCTGCAGTCCAAGCAAGAGTGAAGGAACCTCCCTCAACTCACCAAGGGTCTATTCAGTGACCACATGACATGAATTACATTTCCCAGGATGCCTTCCCTTAAAGGGATAGCTCCCAATTCCTAACTAACTAAACTGTCTGGACAGCACAATATATTTGTCATTTTAGAATTCTTTATTGGCCAAGTACAATTTTACTCACAAGGAAATTGTCTTTGGTGCATATGCTCTCAGTGTACATAAAGCAAAAATAAAAACATTCATCAAGAATCATAAGGTACAATAGTTAGTGATAGTCAAATCATACTAGGAAACAAATCAAACAATATAAATTGTAAAGATACAAGCAACATGGTTACAGTCATAAGTAAGAAGAGATAGGTACTAGGAAGGATGAGAAGAATAATAGTAATACAGTCTTAGTAAATAATTTGACAGTGATGTGGGAATTAGTTGTTTAGCAGAGTGATGACATTTGGAAAAACTGTTTTTGTTTCTTTTATTTATTTCTTTTATTTATTTGATTTGATTTGTCAATCGCTTACAAGATAATAGGTATAAGTATATACATAGTTATGAATACATGAAATGGGTACATACAAGAAAAAAATAAAAGAAACAATAGGACAGGGACAGTAGGCACATTAGTACGCTTATGTATGCCCTCTACAAACCTCTTAGGAAAGGGGTGAGGTCAATAGTAGACAGTCTAAGGTTAAAGTTTTTGAGGTTTGGGGAAGAAACCACAGAGTCAGGTAGATTATTCCAGACATTGACCACTCTGTTGCTGAAGTTGTATTTTCTGCAATCAAGTTTGGTGTGGTTAACCTTGAGTTTGTATCTATTGTGTGCTCTTGTGTTGTTATGGTTGAAGCTGAAGTATTCATTGATAGGTAAGTCATTGCAATGTATGATTTTATATACCATACTTAGATCAGACCAAAGATGGCCAAATCCAAGGTTTTCTAGGTCTAGAATTTCAAGTTTGATGGCATCAGGTATTCTACAATGAGTAGAGGGGTAAAGAACTCTTCTTGTGAAATATTTCTGGACTTTTTCAATTGTGCTAATATCAGATACGTAATGTGGGTTCCAGACTGATGAGCTGTATTCGAGTATTGCTCAAGCAAGTGTTTTGTATTCTCTAGTTAGTAATGTGATATTACCAGAGAAAAAGCTATGTAAGATTAGATTTACAACTCTTAATGCCTTTTTGGCTATGTAGTTACAGTGGGCTCTAGCACTTAGATCATTAGAGATGAGTACTCCAAGATCCTTGACAGAACTTAGATCATCAACAAAGTCTTGACTATTCAGCCTGTATTTTATTTTCTGATTTTTTTTGCCAATATGTAGGACAGAGCATTTGATATTGCCATTTGTTTGACCATTCTGATATATAGTCAAGATCTTTTTGAAGGTAGCAGTATTGTCTGTGGTATTGAACAGTTTTACATCATCTGCAAAGAGAACGCAGTTGCTCTTAATATGATCACAGAGCTCATTTATGTAGAGTATGAAGAGAGTTGGTCCTGGAACACTGCCTTGAGGGACACCACTATTGACAGGTGCAGAATTTGATAGGACACTCCCATTTTGACTATTTGTTGTCTGTTTGACAGGAATGCTTCTATCCAATTATGCAGTTGTCCAGAGATACCATAAGATTTTAGTTTTAGGAGTAGTTTTTTGTATACTACTGAATCAAAAACTTCACAGAAGTCTATGTAGATTGCATCTATTGTTTTCCCTGATTGAGTTGTATAGTTTTTGTTAAGCCTGGGTTCCCCAACCTGGGCCAAGGAGACAAGCTAAACAGAATGTGCAGTGCTAGTCAGATTGGCATACAAATGAGTGAGATATGTTTGTATGTCTGTTAACATACAGTAAAAAATAACAGATATGCTTGTGCTATCAAAAGATAGTTTATTCCATTTAGGGGTTATAGCATAGTCAAAATAACAGTCCATTAGTCATGTATCGTTTTAGTCAGTCCCTTCAAGGATATTCAATTAGCAAAGTCCATGTAGAATATCCAGTGTCAGTTCACTTACAATAAATCAGTCCTTTATCTCTCTCCCGTTCCAGTAGGGAAAAACGCAGTCTTCATCCAGTAATTAGGGATCATCAAGTCAGAGAGAGCAAGCTGCAGTACCTTGCTTTTTTTAAAAGTGCTTTCACAACCACTCCCCTAATTACATTCCCACAATTAAAGCTGCAGACACTTTAACTAATAAACCATGATAACATATTTATTATTTTTACCTAAACCAGTTAGGGTAAACAATGTTATCCCTAACATTCTCCCCTTTTAGGTAATAATAATATAACTATTTACACTTTTAAATTATAGTAGTTACAACTCTCTTTAAACTTAATTACTCCTTGAGCTTTTGTAAATTGGTCTGCAATGTTTTCTTCCGTCATGCAGTATTCCAATTTAATTAGCCCATTCTTTACAGATTCTCTAACATTTAAGTATCTTAAATCAGTATGCTTTGATCTAGTTTTTACAGCTATATTAGTAGCTAACTTTATGGCTGCCTGGTTGTCCTCGAACACAATAATGGAATCTTTAACAGTTATACCCATGTCTAATAATAACTGTTTGTACAAAATTAAGTCAGTGCATAGTCATGACAGACATGAAATTTCCGCTTCCATCATGGACAAGCTGATATGCTGTTGTCTGATTGACCTCCACCCTATTAGTGTCTTACCAAATAATATAGCCATCCCTGATGTTGATTTTCTAGTGTTCATGTCAGTTGCAAAACTTGCATCTGCATAGGCACTAAGACTCAAATCACCCTTTGGTTCTATATACAATGCATGGCTCATTGTTCCTTTAAGATATCTTAAAATTCTCTTTAATGATTGCCAATGACATTGATGTGGATCTGAATTAAAACATGCCAGCTGATTAACACTATAAGCTATATCTGGCTTAGACCAATTGCTTATATATGATAAGCTACCAATCAAAGATTGATACATGGACTTATCAAATTTGGGACTTTGATCATCAGTTTGGCAAATTTCCTGACTCATTGGAGTCTTTGCCGGTTTACAAAGTTCCATTTTATATGTTTTAATTAATTGGCAAATTTGATCTTCTTGAGATATCTTAAATCCATTTTTTGTTTTATTAATTGTCAATCCTAGATATTTTTTAATTTCACCTAAATGCTTTAATTTTATCTGTTTAGCTAATAATGATATAATCTCATTAGCTTCATTATTAGTCTTAGTTATCAAAGCAATATCATCTGTAAATAATAACAATAATGACACCGTTCCATTATTTTCTCTTTTAAACACAAATGGATCTGCTAAACCAGATTTAAAACCTATATTGTTTAATTCTTTCACAATATATTGGTTCCACTCAAACCCAGATTGTTTCAACCCGTAAAGACTCTTTTTGAGTTTCCAACAATCATTACTATTTACTTTATTGTCTTTTATAATAATTGGCTTTTGTAAATATATAGTGTGCTGCAATGGTGCATGCAAATAAGCAGTTTCTACATCTAAATGGTTAATGACATAGTTTTTCTTAGCTGCCCACACTAATGCTTCTCTCAAAGATGTTGCCTTAAGACTTGGTGCAAAAACTTCATCGTAATCAGATGCAGTTTGATTAAATCCTTGAGCTACCAACCTAGCTTTATGGGTAACAGTCTCATCATTTCCAATTTTTACTTTAAATATCCATTTGCACCCAATGGATTTTTCTCCTGGAGATAATTTAGCATCTTCATATACTTTCATTACCTTTAATGAATTTAGTTCTTTTTCCATTGCCTTTTGCCAATTCTCCTGATCCTTAGCAGGATACATCCTAAGTTCATCTACACTAGTTGGAACTTTAGTTACTTGGCAAACTATACTTGCTTGATACCTATCAGGTGGTCTAGTTACATGTGTAGTACGTCTAGGTATTACAGGACTTACAGGTGGACTTTCCTTTATTAACTCTTCTTGATTATCTAACTCTTCCTGATCAACTGTTTTCTCTTGTTCTGATCCTATTTGTTCTTCGTGGACTTCTTCTTTTATTGGACTCTTCTTATAACAAGTCTGTTCTTTCTGCCTTTTGTAGGGTTCAATAATTACTTCATTATTTAAATCTTGCTCTAATCTATTCCATCCTACATGTTCTAGTAAAAAATAACAGATATGCTTGTGCTATCAAAAGATAGTTTATTCCATTTAGGGATTATAGCATAGTCAAAATAACAGTCCATTAGTCATGTATAGTTTTAGTCAGTCCCTTCAAGGATATTCAATTAGCAAAGTCCATGTAGAATATCCAATGTCAGTTCACTTACAATAAATCAGTCCTTTATCTCTCTCCCGTTCCAGTAGGGAAAAACGCAGTCTTCATCCAGTAATTAGGGATCATCAAGTCAGGGAGAGCAAGTTGCAGTACCTTGCTTTTTTTAAAAGTGCTTTCACAACCACTCCCCTAATTACATTCCCACAGTTAAAGTTGCAGACTGTTGTAACTATGTATCATTCATGTGTTTGCAACTATGTATCATTGCAACTATGTATCATTCATGTGTTTGCAACATTGTATCATTCACGTGTAATCATTAACTTCTGTCTCTTCAGTGACCTTTGCAAGGCACGTACAAGGGACAAGGAGCTAGACAGTTGTTAATAAGCTTATCCACACTGTAACTAATCTGTCCGGTATGCAGATTATTTGTAAACATACACATCCTGATGAGATTACCATGTTTGACTTGAGCTTTGATTAAATCATTTTCTTGTAAAAAAGCACAATAAAAGAGCGTGTGCCAAGACATTTGGGACGCGCTCATCAAGAGGAAACCTCGCTTCCTGTCGTTTCTCTCCCCTTCGCTCCCTATCATGAGCCACCCATCAGATGCGGGATGGCAGATACCGCATTCTGGTGACCCCGACGTGATTCCCAAAAGGGGATACGTTGCGACGCGCCCATATCTTATCAGCTCGATGGGAGCTGTGCATCGCCAGGCCTGAAGCGAATTGCACATCATCGGATCTGAAACACGGTCTCGACTTTTGTAAGTATGGGTGGAAACTTTTCTCAACAACAGACGCAGCATCTGAAGGAATTGAGGGAGTTAGTCGCTTCTTCTTCTAAACATTCTGCTAATTTAAAGGGCTCGCCTGTAAAAAAGAAACCTATTGCGACATTATTGGCTTATGTGTGGCAACATTGTCCTAATTATTCAGAGGAAGGGTCCTTAAAAATTTCCACTTGGCAAAAAATTGGTGAACATCTCTATAGTCCTCCTCGTGCACCTATTGGCATTTTGGTCACTTGGAGGAAAATTATGGAGGCTTTAAAAGTCCATTATAAAATAGAAGCAGGGAGTGTGTTTGAATCTCCCCCGCCAAGTTATGATAACTTTTCTGTCCTTCAACCCTCCGCTCCCGATGGTCATAAGTCATGACGGGAGCCTCCCTCCATTCAATCCACTTCCATAAATGTAGAGCCCCTGTGTCCTCCACCACCCTCCCGAGGTGGGGGGGG
Organism: Hydrophis major; assembly: GCA_033807585.1. Taxonomy (NCBI): domain Eukaryota; kingdom Metazoa; phylum Chordata; class Lepidosauria; order Squamata; family Elapidae; genus Hydrophis; species Hydrophis major. Next base: position 58,532,256 of record CM066333.1, on the reverse strand, counting down.
TGTTGTAAAAGCCATTCAACAAGCCTTTTATGAAGGGGAAATGGATAAGGACACCCTTGCAGCTGCTTCCCTTTATCCTGTCATACAAGCCGGCAATCCCCCAGCTCCTCAGTATACCCCAATGCCATACAAAATAATTAAGGATTTGAAAGCAGCCTGCAAGGAAAATGGTATTCAATCTCGCTATGTATAGGGTCTTTTAGGGTCAATAACCCAACCAGGCGCTGACTTGATAAATGCTGATTGGCGTACATTATTTACCATGATACTCACGCCTTCACAATTTTTGGTCTTGGAGTCCGAATTTCGTAAACATACTGCAGCCGCTAGAGGCTTGCTGGCAAATGTCACTTTAGATATGCTTAACGGTACCGGCACTCTGCTTACCATTGCCCAGCAGACTGCCACAGACGCAGCTGCTTTCCCTATATTACAGGATTGTGCTTTGGCCGCGGCTCGAAAAATTGATAATGTGGGATGTGTGCCCAAATCTTTCTCTAAGATTATTCAAGGACCTTCTGAGCCTTTTTCCTCCTTTATAAACCATCTCACAGAAGCCTTAGAGAGACAAATTGATAACGAGGAGGCTTGTAATGAATTAAGTTTAAAACTTGCCTATGAAAACGCAAACGCTGATTTTCAGAAAGTTTTGCAACCATTAATTAATAAGAAAAATGTTACCTTGGCAGATTATCTTGCAGCCTGCCGAATCATAGGAACCACATCCCATTCCATGTCTACTCTGGCTACAGCCATTACTGAAGGCATGCAGCAGAACATGGGCTCTCTTCTTCCCATTTCCCAACAAAATACTCGTAAAATGGGTAATTGTTTTAATTGCGGCAAGCCAGGTCACTTTAAGAGCCAATGCAGAGCCCCGGGTGGGGGAGCAAATATGTCAAGAAACCAGGTAGCTCACCCCAAAACGCCATGCCCTCGATGTAAAAGGGGCTATCACTGGGCTAGTCAGTGCAGAGTCCAAAAGAATGAACAGCAGAATAACCCTACAATCATTCAAAAACCTGTTTTGAATCAGGGAAACTAGAAACGGGGCAGGCAGCTAGCCCCACAACAAAGGCTGCTGAAACTTGCAATTTTTCTTCTTTCGCTTACGATCTTGTTGCTAATGAAACTGTTACTTATCTCCCTGGTATCGCTGACTTTCTCTTTGTACACCCTGTTCAGCCTTTTCACATGCCCCCCGATATTCCAGTGCTAGTCTTTCCTGTAAGGGATTTAGCTGAACAAGGTATTCTTGCCTCTCCTTTTCTGCATGACCCCACTGTATTGTCTGATGTCTGCCTGTCTGTACTAGCTAATACAGAAGTTACTATAAATGAGGGGGATGTTGTGGCAAAAATGATTGTGCTCTTAGACCAACAACAAGAGCAACTCTATGCAATTGAAAGACCAATTAGTCAACCGAAACCTACGGTAACATTCTTATTGAATGGTCGATCCTTTCTTGGTCTTTTAGATACTGGAGCGGATATTTCCGTCATCCGAACTGCTGAGTGGCCAGACACCTGGCCTGCAGATGTGGCACCAGCGGTGAGAGGAGTGGGGGGACTCCAGGAGACTCGCATTAGCAGAAACTGGGTAAAAGCCCATTCCCCTGAGTCTCAATGTGTTGCTTATATTAAACCAGCTGTAATTCCTCTGTATACTAATTTGTGGGGAAGAGACCTTATGTCACAGTTTAATGCGCAACTCACCCTCCATTAACCATGCTTCGCTTATATTTGACTAACAATAACCCTGTGTGGATTGATCAGTGGCCTCTCCCTTCTATAAAGCTTGAAGCCTTACATTCTCTTGTTCAAGAACAATTAGATAGAGGTCATCTAGAACCCTCATTGAGTCCATATAATACCCCAGTTTTTGTTATCAAAAAGAAAAACGGCGCTTGGCGCCTCCTTCAGGATTTAAGGGCTGTGAATTCGGTCCTCCTTCCAATGGGACCCCTGCAATGTGGTCTTCCAAATCCTAACATAATTCCTCAAGAGTATGACCTTGTCATTATTGATTTAAAAGACTGCTTTTTCTCCATTCCATTACACAAGTCAGATAGAAAATTATTCGCTTTTACAGTACCAACTTTAAATAATCAAAGACCTACCAAACGATATCAATGGAAAGTCTTACCGCAAGGCATGTTAAACAGTCCAACTATGTGTCAATTTTTTGTGGATTTAGCCTTGCAACCATACAGGGACAAATATCCTCATTTTTTAATCTATCATTACATGGATGATATATTGGTATCTGCACCTGGCCCAAAGGGCACGGTATTAAAAACTCTGCCGTGCCTGACCTCCATTTTAGGTAAAGCAGGGCTCATTATAGCCCCAGAAAAAATACAATCCAAACCTCCCGTTTCCTATTTAGGTCACAAGTTACTTGCTTCAGCTGCTGTTCCTTCCCTTCCCCTCCCAACACTTTCCCCAAAACCAATACTCGTGATTTTACAACAGTTCCTAGGAACCTTAAATTGGGCACGTCCTTATTTGGGTTTGACTACAGCTACATTAGCTCCTCTCTTTAATGCTCTCACGTAAGGTAAAGCCCCGTCCGATGTTATCATTCTAAATAAAGAGCAGTTGCAGGCATTAAAAGATGTTTCCCATTTACTGGCTACTAGATGGGTGGATCGAGCTATAGAAAATTGTCCTTTATCAATTGCTTTATTAAATACTGTTCAGAGACCCACAGCTGTCATTATGCAATTTCATCAGACACAGGTTTTAATTTTAGAATGGCTGCATTTGTCTCACACCCCACGGACCACAATCACTAGTAAAGCCTCTGCATATTCCCAGTTGATCTTTAAAGGTCGACAAAGATGTAAACAACTCATGGGATGTGAGCCTGTTTTAATATTTACTCCTTGTTCATTGACTACGTGGGAAATGCTATGGTGTAATTCAGAAGAACTACAATACGCTTTAGTAGAGTGGCCAGGGCAAATTTCTTGTCATTTACCAGCTGACCCATGGTTCAATTTTCTTAAAACTCTCCCTTTTGAATGGCATTCCCCCCTCTCAATATCTCCATTAGTAGATGCACCTACGCTTTATGCCGATGGGGGGAAAATGTATGGTGCTTGTGCATGGTACCAGGAGGGAGAGTGGAAAACTAAAATTACCCCTCCGCAATCTTCTGCTCAACAGGCAGAACTTGCTGCATCTCTTATTGCGTTTCAACAGTTTCAAAAAGCTCCTTTTAATTTAATAGTAGATTCCTTATACGTTTCTCAGATTTTGAAAAATATATATCAAGCCTATTTATCTCCTAGCATATCTGTTTCTTTGTTAAAGTTGTTGCTTCCTCTACAGCAATGTATCAACAGCCGCACGCATCCATTCTTTGTAGCACATATCAGGAGCCATCAACCTCTTCCTGGTATATTACAGGAGGGAAACAAGGTGGCAGACGCAGCTGCAGCAGCTGCATCCGGTAAATCAATTTGTAATCTGACAGCAGCCGAAAGCCATGATTATTTTCACCAAAATAAGAAAGCATTACAAAAACAATTTTCCCTAACTCAGGCAGAAGCTGCTGCCATTATTCAACAATGCCCCACATGTAGTAAGCAAGGACATTCTATTCCCATAGGAGTAAATCCTAGAGGATTAAAAGCTTGTGAAATTTGGGACTTCCGGTTTGCGTGGCTTCGGGGGAACAGGAATTCGCGACAGCTCGCGATTCCTGCTGTGCTAGCCGTCGAGGTACCCCCGATCCAGATGGGTCAGGGGGATATGGCTGCCCTGTAGGGACAGCTGAAGACAGAGGGGAGTCGGAAAGGGAGGTGGGGGCATCGCAGACCCCCCCTTTCTCCGGGAAAACCCCTTTTTCCCAAGCGGTGGAGCGGCAGTCAGCAATGGCCGCCACGAAGAAGCCAGCAACCGGGTAAGAACTGTGCTGGAGGAAGTGTGAAGAGTGAAAGTTCTGTCTGAGCCGGGTCAAGTAACACCTTTAAAATTGCCTGGAATTGAGCTGTTTGTTGCTGGAGGATACATTGTATCCCTAAGAAGAGCGAAAAGCGGCAGAGAAGCTGTTAAAGGGAATTTTTTTTTTTTTTTTTACTCTCCCACCCCACGGAAAAAGCAGAAATATTTGGATATATTAGACATTGAAAGTGGATTGTTTTGAAAGCTAAGATAAGAGACAAAGGGATTTTTGGACATTGAAAAATGTGAGAAATTGGAAAATCTCTGCTGGAGGTATGGATTTTTGATTATTAAAATTCTCATTGCAAGTGGGAAAGGAGAAAAAAAAATTGGAGCAGAAGCTGAAAAAGGAGGAGATTGATTAGAACGTCTTTGTGGATCCCAAAAGAAGATATATGGTAATTGGACCTCTTTGATTAAAAATTAATTCAGAAAGAGAAAGAGAAGAAGGAAGAAAAGTATTAATTTTTGGAACTTTTTTTCTTTTTTTTAATTGCTTTTGATTGTCTTTGATTAAAAATTCTTGTGGTTGTTTTGGAAAAAGTTTCCCTTTTCATAATGGCATCGTCTGTGGATGAACTAGAGATTGAATATCAAAAATATAAAAAAGAAGATACTTTGGGCGCTTTGTTTCAATTTTTAGAAATGGCGTTATGTTCCTTTGAAAAGTTGATTACGCAGCAGAAGGACTGGGACAAGGAAGAAGAGGAAGAAGAAGCCATCTTTGATGAACAATGGGTCCCTTCTGGAGAGGAGGAGAAAAAGGATAAGAAAAAGGGGATTTTAAGAATTATAAAAACAACCAAAAGAGAGAAAAATGAGCGAAAAGATGGAGGCAAGGTTAGAAAGCAAAGGAAAAGGAGCAAGAAAAGCGAAGAGAAAAAGCAAAGGGGTAGAAAGGGCAAGGAGAAGAATAAGCAAGAGAGAAAGGGGGGGAGGAGAAGCCTTAATGGGGGGAAGCAAGACCTAAGGAAAAAAAGTTTATTTAGAGACAATGGGTGAATTTAATTTAGATTAAAAGAGGGATTCTGGAGGGTATATAAGAGTGTTTTTTTTATATGTATATTTAGAATATAAAATTTATTAAGTAATTTTAGAATTTTTTTTAAACAGAATCCCAAGAAAGATTGCTATATGTAGTATTTCTAAGTTAGGGTAATGAGTTATAGATGTTACTCCAATTGGTGTACAGGAGAAGTATAGTAAAAGAAAAAAAAGATGAATGGATAATTGGAAATAGAACAGACAAAGAATGTTGTTGAAAATGGTAATAAGATATGGAAGGATATATATGCTTTTTTTTTTTTTTTGGATTTTGTATATTGATAAAAGGCAATAAAATTTTAATTAATAAATAATTTGGATGGAAAAGAGAAGTAGGGACAAGATATGAAGTTAATATTATATGAAATATTGATATTATAATCTGGAAATGTTATGCCTTATTGGTCTATTATTATTATTTTTTCTTAGAAAAGAATTTATAAGCTGCTATGCCTTGATTCTTTGTGCATTGTTTTTATAAAACTGATAAAAATGGTTTTTATATATATATATATAAAAAAGAAAATGATAATTAGATTTGGAAGGAGATATGGGTTGAATATGATGTTTGAATTTGTGTCTGTGTAAAGAGTTTTAACCCGGGAACAGACAACCTTCAGAAAAGATCTTTTAGTTTTGTTTATGTTTTGTGTTTGTATGTTTGTGTATTGTGCTTATGGTAAAACTAACAAAATTTGTTTTTTATAAAAAAAAAAAAAAAAGGAAAGAATCAATAAAACCTTGGAGGAATGTTAGATGAGAATAATTTATACAAGCCAGAAAGAAAAGAATATGATGACTATAAAATGGATAAATATGGAAGAGAAATGAAATTGAATAGGAGTAAAGAGAAAAAATGAGAAATTTGCTGAAAGATGTTTGTATGTCCATATGGAGATGGGATAAATTGGAATTATGCTGTATAAAAATAATGTTTTGTTTGACTTGTAAGGATTTACAATGTTAAGAGGTTTTATGTGTTTATGTATTTAATAGTTAATGATGTGTTGTTTTATCTTTAAAATCAATAAAAATTTGTTTCAAAAAAAAAAAAAAAAGCTTGTGAAATTTGGCAAATGGATGTAACTCAGCATCCACCTTTTGCCCCTTGGAAATATTTGCATGTTTCCATAGATACATATTCAGGGTTTATTCTGGCTACTCCTCAAAGGGGAGAAACTGTAAAACATGTCATCAATCATTCAATTCGTACCTTTGCCTCGCTGGGACGTCCAAAAGAAATCAAAACTGACAATGGACCTGCCTATACAAGTTCTGCTTTCCAGGACTTCTGTAACAAATGGGATGTAACCCACAAGTTTGGGATTCCTTACAACAGCCAGGGGCAGGCTATTGTGGAACGAGCGAACTTATCTCTGAAAAGTGCTCTTGATCGATATTCGTTTCGGGAAAAACCCCCGAACCTCCCAGCATTGCAAAATTCTCTTAACATTTGTCTTTACACTTTAAACTTTCTTAATCTGACTGGCATTCCTCCCACTTCTGCTGCTTCTCATCATTTTTCCTCCCCCTCACCCCCGCCTAACAGACCTCTGGTATATTATCGCAGATTGCCAGATCCTGCCTGGCAGGGTCCCGCTGAGCTTCTCACTTGGGGACGAGGCTACGCTGCGATCTTACTGCCAGACAAAACCACTTGCTGGATCCCTGGTAGGGCGGTTAGACCCTGTCATGGGAATTCCTCCGCTACATCTGTATCTTAAAACTCTTCCTGATATTCTTGCCTATACCTTCTTTGCAATTTCTACCTTACTTCAACAAAACCTATGCTTCCTGTCAAAAAACTATTCGTGTTAAAACCATTTCATCAACAGAAGGCTATTATACTTGCTCCATGTGGGTACGTCATGAAAATGCTACCCGTAGTTTTCACTCTGTCACTTCTGTTTTGTTTAAAGAACACTCTACCACTCGCTCTTTTGTTCCTTCTTTACTCTTCCTATGGAAAGGAACCTTAAAATCTTTTCCTCTATTCAATCTAAATATAGGGGGACCTAGATGTCCTTCTATTGTATTATGGGTTCCCCCACCCCAAATAACATCCTTGATGAATTACCAAATTAATCTTTATTGTCATTATTGTAATTATTATCCTTTTTCTACTAATTGCATTCCCTCCTCATTTCGCAAATGTTCAACAACTAACTTGTCCATAACCCTCTCTCCTGCTTGTGATGTTTTTATATACCCGAACTCTGATCCTGTCAACAAACGACGCTTCAAAAGAACTGTCCATGACGATCCTCAGAAGCCTCATAGAAGATATAATATTGCTTGGACTATAATTGACTTTCAAGGCGTTTGTTTAAGTTCTACAACCAATTTTTCTTGCATAGAAGACTTCTACCCACCACTTCAATTCGATTTGGCAGACGCACCCACACAACCAGGGGATATCCTGCAATCTACACCAGTTAAGGAGGAACTTTAACATCACGCCTGAAAGGAATGTATTTTATCCCTGGCAATAATTTTGTTTGGACGTTACACCGGTTTCATGGCATGTATCCACGGGGATGAAATTGTTAAATCCAAATCATTTTGCATTCAAGTATGGCTTGTGTGTATAACTCTGATGATTTTATATCCCTACAGGTACCCATGGAATACCCCTCTTTTGCAAAATCGTAAAGATTTAGATCTGTTATTTTTTTAAAAAACAAGGGGGATTGTGTGCTACGCTTAAAGAAGAATGTTGTTTTTATGCCGATAGCAGGGGGGCTTGTTTTCTATTTCGCCATGGTTTACAACCTTTTTAACTGCATTGGCAGGATCATTAATAATCATTATATTGATATGTATTATAGGACCTTATTGTTTTTATAGAATATTGCAATTTTTAAAAAATCAATTATCCTCCATAACTGCTGATGTTAATGTGCTATTGCAAGCTCATGTTATATCCTCAACACTGGACGAAAAAATGTCATTGCTGAGTTACCGCTCCTTGGACAACCCTGACGCTGACGGGTCGCACTCTTGCCTAGATGACGGGGACGGCGAACATTCTATAAAAATGGTTCCTGTCTTCTCGGACGAGGAAGAAGACTCGTCATAAATAATAAAAACAGAGGAGATGTTGTAACTATGTATCATTCATGTGTTTGCAACTATGTATCATTGCAACCATGTATCATTCATGTGTTTGCAACATTGTATCATTCACGTGTAATCATTAACTTCTGTCTCTTCAGTGACCTTTGCAAGGCACGTACAAGGGACAAGGAGCTAGACGATTGTAAAAAACTTATCCACACTGTAAATAATCTGTCCGGTATGCAGCTTTGTAAACATGCACATCCTGATGAGATTACCATGTTTGACTTGAGCTTTGATTAAATCATTTAACTGTAAAAAAGCACAATAAAAGAGCGTGTGCCAAGACATTCGGGGCACGCTCATCAAGAGGAAACCTCGCTTCCTGTCGTTTCTCTTCCCTTCGCTCCCTATCATGAGCCGCCCATCAGATGCGGGATGGCAGATACCGCAGCTGACACTTTAACTAATAAACCATGATAACATATTTATTATTTTTACCTAAACCAGTTAGGGTAAACAATGTTATCCCTAACAGTTTTTGCAATGTAAGAGTTTCAGATTACAGGATAGTTTTTTTCTGAAACCAAATTGTTTATTAGAGAGTAGGTTGTTTGTCTCTAAGTGGAGTATAATGGATTGGTTAATAACTGATTCCATGACTTTACAGGTGATGCAGCATATAGAGATTGGTCTGTAATATTCAACTAGGCTTTTTGAAGATGGGGATGACTGTGGCTTGTGACCTTAGTTTTGGCAGGGAGCTGGTCCTGAAAGATTTTTCAAAGATTATGCTTAGAGGTTTGGCTTATGGCAGTGGATAGCTTTTTTAAGAAGTGGGCACATAACCCGTCCGGTCCAATAGATAGAGATGATTTTAGATTGAGCAGTGCTTTTTCAACATTGTCTTCTGTAAAATCAATATGTATTAGATCATTGTAGTTTTCTGTGGTTCAGCTAGGAAATACTGGACATGATCCATTGCTGTTTACAAATACTGAGCCAAAGAAAGTGTTAAAGAGGTTTGCTTTGATGGTGTCATCGTTAATGTGTTTATTTATATAATTTTAAATTTTTATAATGTGTCTAGTTGTTCTGGTGTGCAGTGCCCTATAGCATCATTTTGAGGATAGAAGTTGAAACAATTTATGTCCATGCTGTGAGGGATCTGTAGATATTTTCACAGCCCTCTTTTTGACTCATGCAGGATACAGGTCCTCGATTGAAGGCAGGTTGGTAGTAATTGTTTTTTCTGCAGTCCTAATTATCCTCTGAAGTCTGTGTCTGTCCTGTTGGGTTGCAGAACCAAGCCAGATAGTTATAGAGATGCAGATGATAGACTCAATAATTCCTCTGTAGAACTGTATTAGCAGCTCCTTAGGCAGTTTGAGCTTTCTGAGTTGACACAGAAAGAACATTCTTTGTTGTGCTTTTTGGATGATATTTTTGATAAAGGAATATATACATTCCTTATTCAGTAATGTGTGTGTGTTGTGTGTGTGTGTGTTTGTGTTTGTGTTTGTATGTACACATACACAGGAATATATAGTAGGAAATATTTATACATATATGTTATTTATGAGTATGTATGTGTTATGGCTCCCCCTTCAAAGTTCCAACAAAACAAAACCAAAGGCAGCCGCCCCAAAACTCAAATTCAACAGAAAGGAGTCTTAACAAGATTATATTCCACACTCCCTGTTTATCACAACAGTTCAGGCACAAATTCTCAAAGCTCCGAGCCTCTGCCAAAAACCTCTGCACGTAATCAATCACTTTGTTCCTGACAAACTTCCCCCACACAGCTGTGTCCTTTTGTAATCCTTGAGGCAACGTGCTAATTACTAATTAGGCTCGCCCTCCCTTCTAACTGAGTTTGTTTCTGTGCACCACCTAGATGGGCGTGTCAATCTCTCTAACAATTCAGACTCCAAAATCTCAGCAGGTTCCAGTCTTTCATTATCAGAGTCATCAGAGTCAAAAGTCACAGCAGGATCGATCCTTTCAGACACAACATGTATGTATATGTTTAAAATGGAATTATGCATTATAATTAATGTTCTGATGTTTAGCTTGGATTCCTAAAGCAGATTAATATAGAAATTTTTAACAAATCTGTATTCATTTTTATGAAGACTGTAACCTTATAAGTTAAGATATATATATTTCCTGCCAGGTGGAAATCTGAGCATTAATTTTTGCTTAGTAAGAAACTCTTATTTTTATTGGGTGAAAAATAAAGTTATGGCCCAAGGGATATTATAAGGAAATGCCAGATGACAAGAAGCCTGAAGATGATTTTATAGTGCAAAAGCCAGTGTTTCTAAAACTATGTGTACTGAAAATTAATTGCTTAAAATCCTTAGTAACTATTTTGCCAGTTTGTGCTAATAGAAGGCAAGAAGGCATTTATTGAAAATTATACTATGCTAGTAAAAATATTGATTATTTTATCTTTACTTTTTAATTGCTATGTGTTTATGTGCTTCATACATGGATCTGCAGTGACCCTGAATATTCCCAATGAGATGCTTGCTTGCTTTTTATTTTTCTTACTTTTTGATGTAGATGCTGTTCTTTTAATTTTTGTAAAAATGAAGATAACTGTCCAGTACAACAAATAGGATGAATTCAATCTGCAAAGATTTAAAAAATGAAATATGTAACTACATTTTACAGTTACTTAAAATGCTCATATTAAAATGTCCAAAACTGCACAATAAAACAGAATGGAATAGAATAGAATAGAATAGAATAGAATAGAATAGAATAGAATCTGCATGGGACCTTGGAGGTCTTGTAGTCTAATCCTCTTCTGAAGCAGGAGAACCTATATCATTTGGTTTTGGTATTGGAGGAATGTGGGGAGGTACATACTGAGTCAGGTTAGGGCCTTTCAGGATTGGAACAACTTGTAGGCAGGGAAGAAGTGTGGGAGTAGGATGACCAAGAGAGGCTAAGCAGTGAACATGAGAGACAGAGTTCAGGTGATAGGCTAGGACCATCTTCTCCTGCTCCTGGAGCATGGAGAAAAGAAAAGAAAGCGAGAACAGTGCAGACTGACCCAACTACTCAGGAGGAGATCACCCTTCCCTTCTTTACAAGGCATATCTGGGAACTGAGACTTTAGGAGATGCTGTAGGGAGGGGCATTTGTTAGGAACAAATGCTGAATTCCTGGAGTGTTGAGTGCCATTGCCGACGTTTGAAATTTTCTGGATTTCCTGCTTTCTTCCTGGCTTCCTGGATTAATTGCCTTGCTCTTTTGCTTCCTGGACTCATTGATTTGCCCTTCTAGATTTCTTGCTTTGCATCCATTGTGTTCACAGTGTTGGGTTGGACAACTTACAGCCAGAGGCTACTGGAGGGATGTGTGTATGTGTGTGTGCGATCACTTTGCTCTGGAACTTGCCAGAAACATGGGGCATTTGAGGAAATTTGGAGCAAGAAAGGGGCAGTTTGAACTGCCAGGTGCTTGTGTTGCCTCTATGCTGTGCCTTGGGTCATCACATTAATACTGGTATGCTGTGAAATCTGCTTTCTTTGCTTTTGACATTCAGATGAAATAAATAAAATATGTTTTAGTGATTCAAGGTTAGGGTGTCATCACCATTAAAATTTCCCTCCTTTTCTGGGACTTGACAAGATTCTTGGAGACTAAACATGATAGCTCATGTCATACCCTTATCATGTTTTTTACAAGAATTCTCTTATTTTGCAACCTTAACAGATTGCAAACATTCTTTCACAGACAAATGTCTGGATTTCTCTTGAATACGAGACCACTGGGAATTGCTTGAATCAGAACTGAAGGACTGATCCTAAATAAAACCTTGTGTTATATTTAATGCTTTTTCTTTTATACTTCAATAGTAATATATACATCTACTCAAAAGTAAACTTGAGTCATGTAGTTCCCTGCAACAAAACTATAAAATCTTTAAAACTGCTAGATTATTGAAAGATAATATTTAAATGAAGTCAATTTAAGTTGTTAAACTTATATAATCACTAAGTCATTAAGTGGGTTGATGTTTGAATTCTCAATGCCATCTTTAGTTTTAAGGTTAAAACAAGGGCTATAACCGATAAAGATACCCACATAAAGGAACATGGAAACACAGATATTTCTTCTAACTTATACAAGTTTAAGGAATGAATAATATGAAATGCAAGTGCTTGGGTTTTTTTAAGTGTAAAAACTATATAGTTAAGAACAGGACAATTAATGTGGAATCTGATAACTATAGTGATGTGCTTAGCAATTAAAGAAGTTGCATATCTAGTTCAACTTACAAATAATAATAAAATAGCAAGCCTAGATATGAATCAAAGTTATATATAGAATGCTGAGAATTAAAGTGGCTAATTTTTCAGTGCAATTCTTACTTGGATGGATTTCAGGGTAAGAAATAAGACTCTGAGCTACCTCTGAGAGTTTCCTGTTTCATTCTAATCTATAAATGCTCTCTTAACACCAAAGGGATTTGTATCACAGAGGCTGGGCTCAAAAGTGCTTATCCTAGTACTTTATAATTTGACCATTCAAAGTTATAGGATAGCTTTATTGAGAATTTTTGGATAGATAAAAGACTGGGCAAGCTAATTAAAAAGGAGGCCTTCTGTTTATACAAACTATCATTTGGAAAATTATTTTTAAATGTTATTTGCCATTTCGTGTTCCCTAACTATGAACAAATCACAACAGAGTTATTCAATGATGATAAGGGGTGAGCTGGAAGGTTAATTCCAGCATTGATTAGCAACTGAATATAATTTCATCTTGTGGTGTTAATAATATTATTGTTTTTGTTGTTGGAGTTTGGAAAATTTTCATGGATGGTTCCATTACCTGTTGTTTTTTAAAGGAGGCATTCTGATATTTGTCTGTGTGCAGAGTTGCTGGATTATGGATCTGGTAAATATGTATGTGGGTGGGTGGGTATGTTCTGCTTTCTATTATTTTTCAATCTGTGATTGTAAACTAACTGGACTAAAAAAACAGTAGAGGTAACCATAGGAGTTTTTAAGCATAGATTGAAAAGTATTTTTTTAAATAAAATTCTGTTATGCCTGCAGCTGCCATGGCTTGTCATATATCCAGCTTATATGCTTAACCCAAACAAATGTGCTGGGGCCAGTGTGTGCTAGCAATGCTGATAACAAGAAGCTGGGAATAGGTGTAAGTTTAGATTCCCATAGGAAAGCTTGTGTCATAGGCAGAGTGCAGGCATGTCACAAAAAGCTTCAGTGGTATGCAAAGTATATATACTACCAGAAGCCACGCTGCAATCAAATAGGGCCAGATAAAAAAGTAATTGATTAAATTAAACAGTTCATTTCCTGTTTCCCCATCCATAAATCTAGATATTCCAATCATTTTTCTCTCATACGCAGTCACACACAAACTGCTCTCAAGCAACGAAATATCAAAAACTCTCTTGCAAACACACATTACACTTCCTTTTGTAGTAGAAAACTGCAAAATAAAAATAAAAAATGAAGAGGAAAAATCAATTGTATTAGAAAGGACAATCAATGGGAAAAGGTGGGGGGAAATTGAAGTTATCTTTTTATTCTTGTCTTTCACGGTTTAGTGAACTAGTTTGTAAAAAATATCTGTGAAGGGATATTATAAACAGAATAATGAAATTGCTTAGTGTGATAATTCTAAGTAATGAGAATTAATGAGAAACAGGTAGTCCCTCAAGTAAGTACATAACTACAATTATTACATTGTATCCTGAAAATGAGATGTAGCATGAATTATATATTTATTTAATACATTTATATGCTGCCCAACTCCCAGTGATGCTGAGTGGCTTATAACAATTTAAACAAAGAAAACAATAATGATAACAGTTTAAAATGATGATAATGATTGATTGATTGCTTACATTTATATGCTACTTGATAGCCAATGAATCTGGATAGTTTACAAATTGTTAAAAACATTGAAAAAAACAAGTAAAAATGCAAAAATGGATGGGAACAAGAAAAAGAAAGGAAGAAGGAACAGTAATCATTCTCACCAAAGGCCAGGAAGAAGAATTATATCTTTAGAAGGGTGAGGTATATTCAGGTCTCAAGGGAAACCTCATTCCAGGGGGTGTTCACTGCTACAGAGAAGGTGTATTTTCAAGGTCTCACAAGATGACAACGCATTGCAATCCTGTTAGATTGAAAAACAGGGCAAATACAGTGATAAACAGGCAATCCCTCAAGTAACATATCAAAAAATGCCACTGCATTCTGGACCAGCTTAAGTTTCTTGGTGGTCCTCAAGGGAAGACCCATATACAGGGTATTGCAGTAGTCAGCATTATGTAAATAATAATAATAATATTAATAATAAAAAATAAAGAGTACAAAAACACAGATATTAATAAAGTATCTTCAATCTCCCTTGCCTAAGATCTTCTAAATCACCATAGGGTAGAAGCTATCCTCATCTCAAACGGTGATTTTCTGAAATTTAAACTAATTACCTTAATGGCAATTCACTTAATGGAGGTTTTCTTAATGAAAGGGAGATAATCTGATCTTTATCACCTGTTGCAAATGTTCTATCATCCTCATTAAGTGCTCTTATGTAACAATGGATTCCAGAAAAATAAATCACATGGCATGAGCAGCTTTATTAAACAATGATGAAAAAGCAGTGAAAATCAGGAGTTCCAACTTGTATGACTGGAAGTATTGCCATTAAGGAAAAATGATAATAGAATGTTTATATACATAAACAAACAAACATAAAATTAACCAAATTTTAGATATTATAGTAATAAATTCACAGCTGCATCATAATTACCAACAAAAACCATAAAAAGTAGTTATATACTACCTGAAGTGGAATGTTCAGAGTTTATTATGTTTATTATTTATATTACCTATTAAACAGAAAATACTATCATTCTGTCTGCAGTGTTTTTGTTTTTTGTTTTGCCTCCAATCGTTTTAATATAGAGAGGATTAATTACTTTCAGTGGAATACATTATTTTATTCCATAAATTTGGCGGGAACTTTTAATTAAGAAGACCTGCTGAACATTTCCTCCCACCAACAGCTTCCCAAAATTGCTTACAATATGAACCACCAACAATTTAAATTAAAAGCAAAGAAACAAACATGTTAAACTTTAATTCAAACAGTAAACTCACAACAGTTCACCAAGTTTTTATATGAGGAAGATATTTTACTGATGAAAGTTGTTAAAGAAATAACCAGACAACCCTCTTTAGGGACCAACATCCTTTCCCTACATTATTCTTAATCACCTGAGATCTTTTTGGAAGCAGTGCCAAGTTTTTAGTCTTATAATCAAATCTACCAATTTATGAACATCAGAACTGAAGATTTCTTTTTGGTGACATCAGATTTGATTAAAAGGCTTTTCTTCAAACATGAGAAAGGAGCTTTTTCTTACTTGTACATGGGAATTGTTTGAAATTAAAATAGAAAATGAAAAGATAGGTGGTACAGTCAGACAAACCTAATATATACATACAGGAGTTGGCAGGAGTTCCTACACCAACATATTATGGTAGTCAATGGCAGTTACTCATGTTTGCTAAGCAGATCTATTAGGAACAATAGGAATCTAGGAAATCAATTCTAGTCTTTCAAATATTCCTGCCAAACAAATCTGTAATTTGGAACAATGTGCAAAACAGGAAGCAGCAGGTGAATACAACATGCAAAACAGCAGGTGAAGCTAGGCAAAATCACACCAGATACCTGTACTAAAGCACAGGAGTCCCCCAGGCTGTTTCTCTCTACTTTTCTCTATAACAATCACTGCATCTCAAAAAAATACCTCTTAAAGTACTGAAGTTTGCAGATGATACAACAGTTATTGGTCTCACTTAAGACAACAATGAATCTGCATACAGATGGGAAATTGAACAACTAACTTTGTGGTGCAACCAGAACAATCTTGAACTACACTCAAAACCGTAGAAATGGTGGTAATTTTTAGGAGAAACCCTCCTACACTACCACCTCTGACAATACTAGACAACACAGTATTAACAATAGAGATCTTCAAGTTTCTAAGTTCTATCTCAAGACTTAAAGACTTAAAATAGACATCTATACACACACACACACACACACACTGCTATATTTTCATATTTATAGACTAACTCATCTAGAAAGCAAGAATGGCTCTTTTTTCTTTTGTTTCTCTTTTTATATTATTTCACAGACTTGTCAGATTAACTAATAAATAGGAACTTTACTATTAATTTGGTAGGACTTGGGTGGCTTATAAATTTGATAAATTAAAATTAAATTGATTATTATGCCTTCTTGATTTGATGATGTAACTATTTCATCACTTTGAATTAATATAAAAGTTATTCCCTTGCAAAGTGCACAATAACTTCTTGAACATTAGGATTCAGTAATGATTATGAAATTCTCACCAAATTCTGTAATCATTTCAAGACTGTGTTTCTCTTTATTTTACCAAAAGAGCTATTGGAGAGCTGTTACATTTACAATACTTGGAAAGAAGTTACTGTACTTCCAAATTGTAAATATAAATCTAGGTCATGGCTGCAAAATGTCAACAACATAATCTGTGTTAAAATTTTAAGTTGCTTGATTATGTTTAAACCTCAGATCTGTATATAACAGCTTTTATTACATAATTAAGGTCTTGGATGTGTATTTATTTCCTAAGTATTGTAGGGCAGTGGTGCCTTTTAATATAATGGTGTCTTTTTCATTAGTGTTTAAATTACTGTTTTGTAGTTTTTTTTAAAAAAAATATAATTTGCACTTAATTTATATTTAATTTGGCAGACTTTAAAGGTTAAAGTGCCATTTGTAATCTTTCAGCCATCATATGGAAATTCCTAATAACTCCCCTCATTGACAGAACTAAAAATCTAGGATATCATTAAATATTCTTTTTCTCTCCTGCACAAAGAATCCAAATATATCAGGATGGCAAATATTAAAAAAATATTATTTAAATCATACAGGATATGCCCAGACTTTCTCTTCCTATAAGCATATTTTCTAATATACAAAAATTTGCTTTTGTTAATTGGTGGCTATATTTCCTTTTCTAGATCAGAAGCAACCAGCCAGATAGATGATAAGATAGATGATACCTTCGTTCCTTCATTCATTCCTCCTCCCCTCCCTCCCATGATTACATTACTGAAATGGAGTCACAGAAAATTGATAATATAGATTTTTATTTTGCCATTTTCTGCATGAAAATTAAATAAATGTGGTTTTCAAAGCTTTGGCTTATTATTGACTTTACATATCCATTGAATGCAAATATTGTGTAGCCAGGCTTAGGGAAAGCAATTTTTAAAAAGATTTTTATCCCATCTTTATCACTTTGAAAGTAACTCAAGGCAGAGAACATATGTAATATTTCTTCCCCTATTTTCCCCATAACAAGTATTTTGTGTTGAGCTGAGACTGAGTGATTGGCCCAAAATCATCCAATTGGCTTTCATTGCTAAAGCAGGGTTAGAACTCACAATATCCTGGTTTCTAGGCCAGCATCTCACCCACTGCATCAAACTGGCTCTCCATAATGGGTTTAGACAGCAACATGACAGGGAATCTAAGCAAGCTGATTTGCACATTCGTGTCTATTTTTTAGAAGTCAAGTGCTTCAATTTCTTGGAAGGATTGATACTGCAGACTATTGGATGTATATGGATGTAAGCCAAAATGATTGCGAAGACGTGTAAATCTCAATAGAAGTCAATTAGAAGTAAAGAGTTGCTGTCCATTGTAGAACCTGCCTCTCTCTCTATAGAAATGTTTCCAGTTTTGAATAGCTGGTCAATTGAGATGTTTTAGTTTTGCTTTGTGAGCAGGTAGCAAATATGAAAAAGTTATATCTGCCTAGAGTCATAGAGTTGGAAGGACTCATTTAAGTCACTCAATCCAACCCCTTGCCTGATCAGGGCAGAAATGCAAATTAAATCAGCATTGACAGAAGGATGTTCTGACTTTGATGATATCCAGTGAAGGAAAGCTTACCAGTTGGTATTGGTTCCATTATAAGATTTCTTTTTTCATTTTTCCAAATATTCCACTGGATCTCTCTAACTTAATTACTTGATTGTCCTGGACCCTTTCTCAGATGCTGTTTCAATTTTCTTTTCTTAAAGTTAAACATGTCCTATTTGCTCTCTCTCCATGAGCGTCCTTTGCTATACTATCCTTTTGTCCTTTTCTGAACATGTTCCAATTTCTCTGAAAGTTTTTGTTAAATATGGTGCCCAAAATTGGACAAAGTGGGGATCAACACAATCCTCACTCAAATGACTTCATATAAAATTTTATAATGGTAAAATGAAACAGTTTGCTTTTAAATAAATTGAGATTACAAACTTTTCGCAAACTTTTTACAAACTATTATTATTTGTAGCAACTTTAATGTGCCTTATAATACTACCTTTACTCATCTCTTGACAAAAGAATTGCTTATTTCTCTTATTTAATGTCTGTATAACATAATCAGTATGAGTGGATAGCTTGGCATCCTTTGAGTTTCCTCGAATAAGCAATGCCATCCATCAGAACCCTGGAAGCATACTATCTATGTCACAGTTCCTGCCCTTTGAAATGATGTTCCCCCTGAAATGTGTGTCACTCCCATCCTGGAAAGTCTTAAAGACCTAGCTGTTCTCTAAGCTTTGGTTAGGATAGTTAGAGTCCATGTTGAATATGTTTGCATGGAGGAGTGTTGTTGACTGGATTTTTTTCTCTTGTTCTCTATTTATTATTTATAATTCTATTCATATTGTATATTTTACCTTATTTGATTTTATTGTGAATTGACCGGAGACAGACGGTACCTAAATTGAATGAATTAAATTAAATCAGTTTCCTTAGAGATATTAATTGTTTAAGAGAATGGGAAGCTAAGAATGAAATCCAGAAGTTCATTGTAGTCATGTAATTCTGGACAGGTCTTAGGCCAAGAAGGTCCAAGAAATAATAGGCCAAGAAGGTCCAAGAAATAATAGGCTGGTCACTGTCTATATTACCTCATTAGTATCAAACTTCTGACACTAAGAAACTTCACTTAATCAGTACTTCTGGGAAAAGGATTAACTTATGCACTTCTACCTCTACTTATTTCATTGAATAAATGTTTGAAGCAGAGAAAGATTCAAATACTTTTTATTTTTTTGACAAAGAACCAATTTATGACTATTAACTACATTTTAAACTAAAGACAGAAACAAGCCAGACTATACTACCGAACCTAGAAAAATGCTTTCTGAATTCTTTCCTGAGAACATAGTATTTTGTAGACATCCCAAATGCTTGCAGTTAATCTTTAACCTCAGATTGTCTGATCCACAGAAAAAACATATAACTAGCCAACTAACACATGGTTGTCTGATCATCACAAGGTATATATTAATTTCCAGGGTGATAATTTATTTTTTGCAGGATCTTTTATCTCGAACTTATTTCTAACACTAAAATGTGTTCAAAATAAAATAATAATTTTCAACTATTTGGAAATCTGAAGAATACTGCTCACATGAGATAAATTCATAGAATAAAAAGCCTACAGATATTTTAGCATTTGGACTTTTTGTCACATATAATCATATAACAAGTTTTTTAAATCTTTTTCTTCCAGGAAGTTACATATGCGGTACATAATATAGATGATCTGTCCTACCACAACTATCTGTACTATAAGTAACCTAGATATAAGTAACCTAGGTATAAGTAACCTTGACCACTCAGATAATTAAGATTGCTTTGAAGGACAGTAGCATTTTCGGTGGTGTTGAATAATTTGATGTCCTCTGCAAAGAGGACGCAGTTGCTTATAAGGTGATTGCAAAAGTCATTTATATTGAGTATAAAGAGTGTGGGTCCTAGAATGCTGTCTTGGGGGACACCGCTGTTAACTAGAGCAGGGTTTGATATAGCACGTCCTATTTTTACTATTTGTTGCCTATTTGACAGGAACACAGTAAACCACTTATGAAGGATCCAGAATTGCTGTAAGAGTTTAGTTTTAACAGGAGTTTGTTGTGTACCACTGAATCAAAGGCTTTACAGAAGTCTATGTAAATTGAGTCTATTGCTTTACCCTGGTCAAGTAGAATGGTCCATATGTTTTTGCAGTGAAGGAGTTGTAGATTGCAGGACAATTTTTTCCTGAAACCAAATTGTTTTTTGTAGAGCAGGTTGTTTGACTCTAAGTGGAGGGTGAAGAATTGGTTAATGATTGATTCCATGACTTTGCACATGACAGAACACAGTGAGATTGGTTTGTAGTTTTCAACAAGGCTGGGGTCACCTTTTTTGAAGATAGGAATGACCGCAGCTAAGGATCATAGCTTTGGTAAGGATCTGGTTCTGAATGATATCTCATATATAATGCTTAAGGGTTCTGCTATGGCAGAGGAAAACTCTTTTAAGAAGTATGCACATAATCCATCAGGGCCAATAGATAGGGATGGTTTTAGGTTCCAAAGTGCCTTTTCTATGTTATCTTATGTAAAGTCAATATGTAGTAGATCATTACAGTTAGTTGTGGTACGACTAGGAAATGTGCCATTGCTTTTTTTTTTTTTACTGACTCATAGACAAACACAGTACAGAAGCCTGATGATGACAGATGAGATTCTGCCGAAACATTGCTACAACTTTAAAAGCACAACTATAATGACGTGGGAAAATACCCGAACAAAGCTGAATACCATACATGTAAGTACCACGAAATGGCATTCAGCTTTGTTTGGGTATTTTCCCACGTCATGGTAGTTGTGCTTTTAAAGTTGTAGCAACGTTCCAGCAGAATCTCATCTGCCATCATCAGGCTTCTGTATAGTGTTCATCTGTGAGTCAGACTTTTATAGTGGTTTCAGATTTAAATTTGGGGCAGCCTATTGCTGTGCCAGAATGGTTTTTTCTTCATCCTGATTGGTTGGGAGTCTTGGTCTGTGTTTACTGGTCTTGGAGTTTGCTGTGTTCTGCTTGATTGGTGTTTCTAATATCTTCTGTCTGTTTTTTGGCTCTTTTTGTATCTTGATTGGCTGGCAACATTGTGTTATTTTATCGGAGCATTTAGTGCAGCTTGGCTCTGGGTAAATGGACGGCTCTCATTAGTTAGGAAGCTGGGTTTCATCTGGGTGCCTGGTTGGGTGTGTTTGAGCTGAAGGTATCGAGGGGGGGGGAACTGTTTGTGCCCAGGTGTTTGCCTGGCTTCTGGTATGGAGATTTTTTTGTTTGTGAGTGCAGGCTTCCAAATGATTGACAGTCTGGTGGAATCATCTCTTCTATTCATGCTTTCTGGTCTTTTTTCAATCTCTATGGATTCTCTGATGATTCTGTGGCTGGGGTTTTCTATAGTGGCTAGGGTTTTGTTGCCATTGAAGTTGATGCTATGACCTGTGGCTTCCATGTGTTGGACTAATGAGGAAGTGTGTTCCAGCTTTTTGACTTCATTTTTGTGTTCATCCAGGTGGGTACTTATTCTTCTATTGGTCTGTCCAATGTAACCTGGAAAACCAAAGCATATACAAAGTCCCCTGTGCATCATGCCTGGCCACATACATTGGACAGAACAATAGAAGAATAAGTACCCACCTGGATGAACACAAAAATGCAGTCAAAAAGCTGGAACACACTTCCTCACTAGTCCAACACATGGAAGCCACAGGTCATAGCATCAACTTCAATGGCAACAAAACCCTAGCCACTATAGAAAACCCCAGCCACAATGCGATAATGATAGAAATCTTGGCGGATGCTTTGGAAATTACAGAGGAAAAGATGATGGATGGAGTAGATGAGGTATATCGAGTTTATATAAGATATGCGATGAGAAATAAATTACCAAGGGAAGATTTAAATAAAATTATGTTGAAGTTTATATGGCAAGGTAAAAAAGCAAGAATAAAGCTAAAGCTTTGCAAGATGCTAGAATTAGAGGAGGTTTTGGCCTGCCCAATTGGGAATTGTACTATCAAGCTGCAAGTTTGATGTGGGTCAAGGAATGGATAACATTAAGAAAGACTAGGTGTTGACACTAGAAGGTCATGATTTGCTGTTGGGGTGGCATGCTTTTTTATGGTATAAGGGAACTAAAACACAGGGTTATTTTAGAAGACATTATGTACGGGAGTCTTTGTGGTTAAATTGGGAGAAGATAAAAAGACAATGTTATTTGAAAATTCCAGTTTGGTTATCGACTATTGAAGCATTTTCCTATCCTATAATTTATAAGAAGGAACAAACAGTTAGATATGGGGAACTCTTGGATGAAAAGGGTGAACTTAAATCGATTCAAAACTTAGAGGAACAAGGTATAAAGATGAATTGGTTTTCATATGCGCAAATACATTCAAGGTATGATGAAGATTCTAAAACGGAGGGATTCTATGATAAACAGACTGATCTAGATAAGATCTTGATGGGTACTGATGAGAAGGTGATTAAAAAATTATATGGTTATTTACTGGGAATGAAATTAGAGGAAGAACAACTTAAAGAAACTATGATTGTTTGGGGGAAGAATTTTGGATATGGGATTGATTTAAAGAAATGGTAAAAATTGTGGTCTCAAAATTATAAAATGACAATGTCAACAGCATATAAAGAAAATTTGTATAAGATGTTTTACAGGTAGCACTTTCCCCTGACAAGAATAGCAAGAATGTTTAAGAACAAATCTGAAAAATGCTGGAAATGTCATCATATACCTAGCTCATATTACCATATGTGATGGACTTGTGAGGATGCTAAAAAATATTGGACTAAAATTCGCATGTAATTGGAAAAAATGATAAAGAAACGTATAGATTTGAAACCAGAGTTCTTTCTATTGGGAATTTTACCAGATACATACAGTAAAGACTTGAAATATTTGATTGTAAATGTGTTAACAGCAGGATTGTATTTGCTAAAAACTGGAAGAATGAGAAAATACCATCACAGGAAGAAATTATTAAGAAAATATTGGAATGTGCTGAGTTGAGTAGATTGACATTTGAAATTAGAGAGCAAGAGGATAAACAATTTTATGAAATTTGGGATCTTTTTTATCAATGGCTAGATGATAAAATACGATAATAGAATATTTAGAATGTTAGATAGCAAGGAATATCTTTATTTTTCCTTTTGTCTTTGTTATTTGACATTATATTTATAAAGTGTTTTTAGGATAGATTTGGTATGATTATATGATTTGTTATAGAATAAACTATTTAAAGTATTTTTTTTTTAAACAAATTTTATTAATTTTACAAAGAACACAATAAACAAAACTAAAAGATCTTTTCTGAAGGTTGTCTGATCCCGGATTAAAATTCTTCACACAGACACAAATTCAAACATCATATTCACTTTATATATCCTTCCATATCTTATTATCATTTTCTTTTTTATATATATATATAAACCATTTTTATCAATTTTATATAAACAATGCACAAGGCATAACAGCTTATAAATTCTTTTCTAAGAAAAAATAATAGAAGAAGAAAACCAATAGAACATAACAATTCCAAATTATAGTATCAATATTTTGTCTATTTAACTTCATATCTTATCCCAACTTCTCCTTTTCATCCAAATTATTTCTTATTAATTAAAATTTTTTTTTGCCTTTTTTCAATATACAACATCCAAAAAAAAAAAAAACATAACAAAACCTTTATATATCCTTTCATATCTTATTACCATTTTCAATAATATTCTTTGTCTGTTCTATTTCCAACTATCTATTCATCTTTTTTCTTTTATTATACTTCTCCTATACACCCATTGGAGTAACGTCTATAACTCATTACCCTAACTTAAAAGTACTTCATATAACAATTTTTCTTGGGATTCTGTTTAATAGATTCTAAAATTACACAATGAATTTTATACTCTAAATACACATATAAAAAAAACAATCTTATGTACCCTCCAGAATCCCTCTTTTATCCTAAATTAAATTCACCCATTGTCTCTGAATAAACTTTTTTTCTTTAGATCTTGCTTCCCCCCATTGAGGCTTCTCCTCCCCCCCTTTCCCTCTTGCTTATTCTTCTTGCCCTTTTTACCCCTTTGTCTTTCCTCCTCCCTTTTCTTACTCCCTTTCCTTTGCTTTCTAACCTTGCCTCCACCTTTCCGCTCATTTTTCTCTTCTTTGGTTGTTTTTATAATTCTTAAAATCCCCTTTTTCTTATCCTTTTTCTCCTTCTCCCCGGAAAGAACCCATTGTTCATCAAAGATGGCTTCTTCTTCCTCTTCTTCTTTGTCCCAGTCCTTCTGCTGCGTAGTCAACTTTTCATAAGTACATAACGTCCTTTCTAAGAATTGAAACAAAGTGCCCAAAGTATCTTCTTTTTTATATTTTTGATATTCAGTCTTTAGTTCATCCACAAGCGATGCCATTATGAAAAAAGAAACTTTTCCCAAAACAACCACAAATATTTTTAATCAAAAATAATTCAAAAAAAAAAATTCCAAAAATTAATACTTTTCTTCCTTCTTCTCTTTCTCTTTCTGGGGTTAATGTTTAATCAAAGAGGTCCAATTACCATATACCTTTCTTTGGGATTCTAGGCAATCTCCTCCTTTTTCAGCTTCTGCTCCAATTTTTTTTCCTCTCCCTTCCCACTTGCAATATCAATTTTAAATAATCAGAAATCCATACCTCCAACAAGGGTTTTCCAATTTCTTAAGTTTTTCAATGTCCAAAAACCCTTTTGTCCCTTAGCTTCAACTCTCAAAACAATTCACTTTCAGTGTCCAATATGTCCAAACATATCTGCTGTTTCCATGGGGTGGGAGAGTAAAGAAAAAAAAAGTTCCCTTTAACAGCTTCTCCGCCGCTTTCGATCTTCGGGATACAATGTATCCTCCAGCAATTCAAACAGCTAAGTTCCAACAAATTTGAAAGATGTTACTTGACCCGGCTCAGACAGCACTTTCACTCTTCTTACTTCCTCCAGCGCAATCTTACCCGGTTGCTGGCTTCTTCGTGGCGGCCATTGCTGACCGCCGCTCCACCGCCTTGGGAAAAAGGGGTTTTTCCGGAGGAGGAGGGGGTCTGCGACACCCCCAACCCCCTGTCCGACTCCCCTCTCTCTTCAGCTGTCCCTACAGGGCAGCCATATCCCCCTGACCCATCTGGATCGGGGTTACCTCAGCGGCTAGCACAGCAGGAATCGCAAGCTGTCGCGAATTCCTGCTGCCCCGAAGCCACGCGAAACCGGAAACCTTATAAACTATTTAAAGTATTGTTATCTCATAAAGCATGAATGATTAAAAGTATAGTCAAAAGTTTTTTTAATAGCGATATTAGGATATATAAGTTTGGATCGACAATATAAGTTGTTATGTAACATAATTGTAATTGAGACTACAAAATGAATGCACAAAACTGATGAACCAACTGACACGCTGGATGTACATAAGAGAGTTGATGTTTTAATGTTTTGTTTGTCTTGTTTGTTTGTAGAAAATCAATAAAATTCTTTTCAAAAAAAAAGAAAAGAAAACCCCAGCCACAGAATCATCAGAGAAGCCATAGAGATGAACACTATACAGAATCCTGATGATGGCAGATGAGATTCTGCCGAAACGTTGCTACAACTTTAAAAGCACCACTACTATGACGTGGGAAAATACCCAAACAAAGCTGAATACCATACATACATACATACATACATACATACATACATACATAAAATCCAAGTAGCATGATTGTTACTGGATTCCTATAAAAATGTTAATACAATTAGTTATTGAGGATTGAATATTATTGCATATGCCAGAATCAGTCTTAGGATTTTAAAGGAATACTTATGCACAAAATGAGATTGAAAGAGAGAACAAGCCCAATAATTCCCTCAACACAGTCCAATTATTTACAAAATCTGCACAACTATTACCATTAATCTCATCACTCCTTATCACCCATTCCTTCTCACTTGTGACTGCATGACTGTAACTTTGTCGCTTGTATCCTTATGATTTATATTGACTGTTTCCTTGTATGATTTGATTGCTTATTGTTCCCTTTGACTATTATTAAGTGTTGTACCTTATGATTCTTGACTCGAATGTATCTTTTCTTCTATGTACACTGAGAGCATTTGCACCAAGACAAATCCCTTGGTGTCCAATCACATTTGGCCAATAAAGAATTCTATATAAGTGAAGTTTGTTTCTGCCTGATGGTCCATTGAAGACTCATATTGTTAGTACTTTTTGAAAGATTGTGTAAGGTCAAGTATTCATATAAGCTTCTGCAGCATCCATATATCTGTTTCTTTTTTTCCTTACACAGTCCACATCTGTTAAGATTTCTGGACTTCCTCTTTCAAAGATGTAATATGCAGCATAAATGGCCATCTATGCTGAACTTATTGAAAGAATGTGATTCAAATGGATTGTCCATAAAAACATAAGATTAGCATTAACAACTCAGACTGTGGCGCATCTTATTCTAGCCATTTTCCAACAGTGATCATTGAGATTCCTCTACAAGAAAGAGACATATTCTCTATAACTAATATTTGAAGGAATATTGTTCCCAGGCTGAAGGTATGATTATCCTCAAGACCAATATCCCTGGACTGACCTGTTCTTCGTGAATTTATCACAATTCATTCAAGTTGTTAGCCAGCTCCTTGCCTCGTGTTGGTAAATTCCTATTTATGTGACTAAATGATTCTTTTTAAATTTTAAATTTCTTTCTAACCAGCTTTATTGGATGATCCTAGTTATAATACTTGAAAAAAATACTGCCAACATTCTGACATTAGATGTGATTTTGTACACCTCAACATATCCACACTCTTTTATTATTTTCCAGCCTAAAAAGTTTCCAACTGTTAGAGAAAGTATTATCTTTGATTGCAAGCAGGCCCTACTCGAATAAATAATATTGTGACTTGACTCCAAGTATATGCCATATGGAAAGTCACAACAGTGCTTCCTTGTTCAGAAACTTATAAAGTCTTAGCTAAAAAACTTCACAAATAAATAATCATTTTCTCCCTATAATAAAGTTTTGGTATGCATTCTTTCTGCCAACACATGATTGTTTGGCTTCCATGGGATTTCTTGCAAACTTTCATAATAGTTATAAATAAAAATTGTATGATTTTGGATTGTGATATCTCATACGGAAATCTACTTTGATACAGGTTATTAAAATACATCCCCACAACTAACCTCTTCCAGAAACTTATTCTTTCTTACATTAGGATTTTAAAAAAATGAATCATATCATGTAAAGTATATATTTCGCTAAATCTATTAGGAAGTTCCACTGTAAAATTCACTGAAATGAACAAGAAACAGTGTTTAGATTACAAAGAGTTTATAATAAAACATCAATTAATTTTCCTTTTATTATTTATTTTTGTGTTGTAACTATGTATCATTGCAACTATGTATCATTGCAACTATGTATCATTCATGTGTTTGCAACATTGTATCATTCACATGTAATCATTAACTTCTGTCTCTTCAGTGACCTTTGCAAGGCACGTACAAGGGACAAGGAGCTAGACGGTTGTTAATAAGCTTATCCACATTGTAAATAATCTGTCCGGTATGCAGCTTTGTAAACATGCACATCCTGATGAGATTACCATGTTTGACTTGAGCTTTGATTAAATCATTTTCTTGTAAAAAAAAAAAAACACAATAAAAGAGCGTGTGCCAAGACATTCGGGGCACGCTCATCAAGAGGAAACTTCACTTCCTGTCGTTTCTCTTCCCTTCGCTCCCTTTCATGAGCCGCCCATCAGATGCGGGATGGCAGATCCCGCATTTTTGTAATCTTTAAAATTAAAATGTAAGTTTAAAAATAGCTTTTTTCCATTATAAACTTCAAAAGACTCTCTATTTTATGATGGAAATAAATAATAGTAAGCTTCACAAATACACTGTGTATTTGGATTAATCAGTAATATCATTAAGCATAAAAAATATTCTGCAACTAACTGAAAGTAAAATATGTATTGAGAACTGACTTGGCATCTTTTACATAAACGTTCTGCTTTAGATTTGGGATATTTACACAATGCTAGAACAATATAATATTCTGGAAACCTTTGCAGTGTTGATTCCGTTCTCCCACAGTAATGTTTTCTGTTGGCCAGTTCTATAAAATTTTACCTGGCTACAAGAACTACTGCCTAGGATTTCCGTCATCATTGCTCAGAAATGCTGTGTTCCTTGGGCCATGTTTTGTTACTTTATTAAAAATTCTGAAACTAACCATTCTTTGGGAGTAAGTAAGGCCAAATTTTTAACATTTATAAAACATTTCAGATTTCTTAGAATCTTGAGGTATGATTAAAATGCCTGTCAAATGCTTCATAGTTACATTAGCTATTCTGACCTAGACATTTCTATTGAACTACATTGTAAATTGAATTAAATGTAATCAATAGGAACAGACATCTGCTACTATTCTACAGGAGCAGGAACGACTAACATATACGCATATTCCGAAACACACCATATCCCAATATTGTGTTGGATTTCTACATCTAAGGGTTCAATCTTTTAGTTTGCATTGTAATATTCTGAATAAAAAATAGAAGCATTTGTGGAATGTGTGTATAGCAATTAGGTTTTTTAAAGAAAATCTTAAAGATGTTTGCTTATAGCCTACAGGACAATTTATACTTTGAATTATTATTATAATCTCTACTGATGTTGGTAAACTAGAAATAATCAGATCATTGTATACATGAATAATTTTATCTAAGAAGCCAAATATCAACTTTATGAAGTAATAAATTGCAAATCAATCTTTGTTTCCCTGCTTTCCACCACTTTGTCTCCCAGTAGTTGAAAAAGTAAAAGTTGAAGCTAAAAGATTACACACTGATTCTTCCCTAGATAATTGCTGGCCTTTCACTCTTATTATCTTTCTCACTATTTGCTGTACATTCACCATCCATTTGAATTTTTAAAGTTTCTTCCTTAAGTATATTTTGTGATATGAAATCATTTGAAACAAGTTGTTTACCCAAATAAAGATCAAAGCAAGAGTTTTGACCAAATACCAAATAAATGTCTATCCTCCATTTTAAAATTACTATTTCATAAAAACATATATCTATCCATCTGTCCTGAAATGTTTAACACTTACTCTGTGTGTGTGTGTGATAAAAGTGCTTACCAAAGCATAAATGTTAAATATAGCTTTTTTTAAAAAAAAACAAAAACAAACAGAATAGTTTGAATTTTGTAAGTTTCAGATCTTTGGAGAGGGGGGGAAATCAAAGCTTCACTTATACATCAAAATAGTTCATAGTAATCTTTTTTAAAAAAAAAACCTTTCTATTTTCATTGTTCATTATTTTATATAAAATATAATTTTAAAATGAACAATAATACAGGAAACAAATGCTTAGCTGTACAAAAAACATCTTCCACAAAATGCTAACAAGCTTATATTTCTATTTAATGGCCTTAAAAGAATCAGATAGACAACCTGGGAACAACTTGCTCCAAGAAACAGATAGCAGAAGACTTTAATAAGACCTGGGATGGACAGGTGTTTTTGTTAAATAAGTATTGATACCATTATTATTAAACAACATCTGCCTATCCCAGGTCATTGGAAATAAAGAAAAATGCCAAATTCCTTTTAAATGTCTGTCTGACCATGCAATCAAATATAATAATACATGAATGTTTTGTCCTCACTAATAAAATTTAGAAGCTGCCTAACCCCAGTAATTTTGGTTAGGTATTTGTTGTCTATTCCTATGGCAAAGTCATTTATAGTACAGTACCTGATACTCCTAGATAAAGGACTTTGAAAAGAGTGAATAATTTGAACAGTAAGTGCAGGCATCATGTTTAGTTTAGTGAAGGGCTTGTAGATACAGTCTGGGGAAAGTAGACAAATCTAGAAGATGCTTAAGGATTCCAGCCAATTTTTTTATCACTTTTATCATACCAATGTTTTATCAAAATTAGATAAACATCTCTTGATCCAAATCATCAATAAAAGTGTTGAAAGAACAGGGTACTGAATCTTCTGATATTGCATTCAGTATCTCATTCTTCTCTGATAAAGAAACATTGATAAGCACTGTTCAAATATTAGTTTTGAGTCAGTTGTGCAGAGTTTAATTCTTATGTTATTCAGTCCATAATTAATCAGAAGATTGGAGGTGTTTTTTTTTTTTTCAATTTTCTGCTGAAATCAAGACTCATTTTATCTCATTAACTCATTAACACTGTAAAGTGTTGCAAAAATCTCCCAAACAAGCTATCTGGTTAAAAAAAATGAAGTGGGTGAAGGAGGACAACCACAGTCCTTCAACTAATTCTTCACCCACTGCCAGCTCTCTTCTGTAGCAGCTGATGATCAAATGTTGATATATTTAGTGGAACATACAGTGCAGCAGTACATTGGAAAGTCCACACAATGTATGTTCCACTAAATATATCAACATTTGATTAATAAATCCATCTATCAAAAATATAAAAAAAACCCAACCCAATCCCTTTTATCTGTTGACAGCTCAGCTCTGTAACAGCAGACAGGCATTTAAAAGTCTAACCTCACTCCTGACACTAGTAACAAGCCAAATCATACCCCATCCTGGTAGCATGTTTTTTTAGTATGTTTCATCACACTGGACTTTTGGTTTCTTGAAAACCTCCCTATAGTCCTGAGTACCTGTATACACTCTGCTTTGCTGACCTTCCCTTATTTAACTTAATCCATGTGTCCTTCCCTTTCCCATTTTTTCATTGATTTATTGCAGTGTTCACCTTTTAATATTTTTAGGAATCTTTATGATTTTCTCTTGTTAGTACTTCCTGGAGTCCCAATTGTCATTGCTCCAAATTAGTATTGGCTTTTCTTAAACAATGCACAATTCCATTTTTTCCTTGTTTTCTCAAGTAACCTCCTTATAATTGATTTTCATCAATTCAGGAATAGTTGATCATATTATATTTTTCCTCACTTGCCAAACACGAAAGATTTTCATGAAGTGATCATACTTGCCAGCTTTTATTTCCCATTGAATATTGGCCTATGAAATCACTATTATCCGATGCCTGAAAAGTTATGCAGTTTTCTTTTGGAAAGCATCATTCATATTTTTCCTTCATTAGGTGTGGACTCATATTGGTTTTATTTGCTTTCCAACTTATTTTAACCAGATGCTTTATTCAGTAACAGCAGGTTCATTCACACGGGCATTTGACAGGTGTATATGCTTTTAAATTTTCCAGCTTGTGCTGCTTCTGTTCCTTATAAGACAAATTGTATCCTTCAGTTTCTATATATTTCAAATGTATAAATAATCAAACTAGATTTCCTTCATACTTATTACCTCTTCATTTAGGAAAGTTAAGTGGTAATTCAGTACTTATTAACATGTGAGCAACTTGCCAGCAAATTTCTGATTTATTTTCAACAGTCATATTAAGAGTATATCATGACAATACAATTGTATTTACTTAGAAAGAAAATTCAAATTATACAAAGAATTTCTTTCTTTCTTTCTTTCTTTCTTTCTTTCTTTCTTTCTTTCTTTCTTTCTTTTTTTCTTTTTTTCTTTTTTTCTTTTTTTCTTTCTTTCTTTCAAAAGAAAATTGTGGAAAAATTAAACTTTCTTTCCCAGCTCACTAAAGTTTTTTTTTTAATTTTCCTACGTTTTATAAAGATTACAGAGTTTAAAAGGAAATTAATTTTATTTATTAGAACATTAAATACTAAACAGCTTACATCATCACTATTTCCATATCCCTAATTAGATTGTATGGAACAGAAAACACATTTTCCAATTGGCCTGAGTGACTTATACTTCCTGAAAGTATGCCAGGTGTCCTGTTATAAATGAGGGAGTCTGGTTTTCCTGCAGTAAATATTCTCTAAAACATAAAGAAAGAATCTTATTCTTGCTGTTAGTTTAAAATAAAAAAATAGATTGGATATAACTTCAATTCAGTAATTCTAAGGACATAAAAACCAATTATTACTGAAGTTTGGTTCAACAGAAATGATAAATCAGCATCAAGAATCCCAAGATTGATTATTATTTGATTATTAGGAGCTTAAAGAGTAGCAGAATGCTTTCAGCTCATCAGTACTACTGCTGAGAACTGTATCTAAATGCAAAAAATGTTTATAATTGTGGTGTCCCTGACTAACTGCAGTCTTCAATCTGGTCCACATTCCTGGCGGGAGCACCAACTGTTCCCACTGGTTGATGCCATTTGACAGCCGGCTATAAAAGGAGCTGTCAAACGGCATCAGCTGCTGCCGCCAGCCAGCTGCCAGCCCAGCCGGGCAGCCGCGGTAACCTGTTATGCTTCAAATAAAGCAGTGTTAGCCTTTAGATCCGTGTCTGCCTCATGTGTCCACCTGCAACACAACAATAATAATGATTTTAAAATTGCCCAATAGAAAAGCTACTTTATCCATCTTTTCATCAGAAAAGTAACTGGGATGTGGATACAAGACAGTTCTTTCCTATACTTTCCCCCACTATTCAAATTGAAATATATGTTTATAAGTGAAAATGTGTATTTAGAATCGTCTGAAGAAGGACTATACTTGGAAATTGGAAAAGAAGAGAAAGATTGTATACTTACTATATTTTATAATCTTATCTCTATCTTATACTTTTCCTTAGACTAAAGTTGCTTTCTTTTCAAGTTTTCAGGACTCTGTTCCATTTGTTTATAAAATATAGTTTAATATTTTAAAGTCTGAAGTATTTGTTTTCTCCCATAAATAAAACACTTTATTTCTTCATATAGTGCACTGAATATATAAAAGTATTGAGTCATGATATTTATATCCAAATTTGTTTAGTCCTTTCAAGATGCATTTGTTCTAAGGCTTCCTAGACTGTATCTACACACACACTTATTTTAAAAACAATTTATTTTATTGCAATGCTGGGAATTGTTTACATTCCCAGCCAGAATTAATCTCACAGTCCCTAGAGATAAGCACCACCTTTCTTTTCTGTGAAGTGTTGCCAATAAGAGAAGTATCAAATGAACTAGAAAAAAACCGAACCAAAGTACAAAGAGCTTCAAGAATGAATCTGAACCAAACAAAATACTTTGCTTCCAGCAAAGGTTTTGTCATCTTTGCCTGACCTTTATATCTGATGGGAGGGGCAATCACTTCCCAGCCTTACTCCCGAGTCACCCCTTTTGTTTCAGCTGCTCTCATCTTCTAGCAGCTCTGTGCACACGTGCATTGGGAACAGGATCCCCTGGGTCCTCTGCCTCATTGCTGCCAGAGTCCGAAGGCTCGAGAGGCAGCACCTCACTCCCAGATGGTCCTGGTCCCATCTCTGCATTGGATGTAGAACCATTGTCCAAATCCTCTTCAGACTCCCTGACTGATCCCCATTCTTCCCCACTGTCTGATTCTGCTGCCGACTGCACCAACTGCCAGCAAACCACAACAGCATTGGTGTTTCCAATATGTGTTGAGAGATCAATGTCTAGGGCACCAAAATGGAAACATTGAGATTACCCAGATTATTGGAGAATGTCAGGATACATAGCATATTCTGCAGTGGAACGGCAATGAATAGGTCACTTACAATTTGGATGTTGCCCAAATTCCTTGTCAGGTACTGAAAAAGTATGCACTTTCTCTTTTGCTTTTCTCCTCATTTTCCCTGAAGTTTCAGCCCTTTTTCATGATGATGTCATGTTCTAAAAAGTATAATTTGCATATATGCAACTAGACTTCACTAGTTTCCAAGAGATGATTAAAATAGTTCTACAAATCTATATCTATTGTATAATATGTATTCAGATTAGTCTTATCCAGTTCATTAAGATTCCTTCACCCACCCACCAACCCACCCACCCACACACACACACGTATGCACACAAGTCAGACCTATTAAATAGAAATCTCCACTTTGTTTTTCACAAGTGTTTCCAAAAATATTTATATAAGTGGGCTGCTTAATCTAAGTTCATGCACTTTGTCAGAACAGATGGATTTTTTCAGGCTTATTAACTGACCTTTCTCACAGTGACTTGCAGAACGTGTGACCACTTCACAGGATCTCAGTTGTAGCAGCTCTATAAAAATCTTAAAAATCACATTCTGCAGGATCACTGCAAAACTCTTAAAGCTATTAAATTGTCCTTTTCCATTATGGAAAACTTCTCCAGCATGCAGACACATTTAAACAGAGACTATTCTCTGGAGACATGGGACTCTTGTTTTTGTTTCTTTGTTCTTTTACTCCCTCTTTAACTTTGTCACTTTGACAGAGAATACCACAAGCCCATACAGTCCAGCATTAAGTCCAGGAATCAAAAAATGCCACATATAAGGAACCTCATTTTGTGTTTTTGCTTTAAGGATTTTGATTTCTCTTTGAAGCATAATTTTTACAGCCCAAAGAATATTCATTTACATCAAGGGTACATAACGTGCAGCCTTAAGATCAAATGAAGCCCTCAATGCTTTCAATTGCTCTTTGAGAGCAAGCACTTCAGAACTCTGCCAAAATCTACCTGGTAACTTGTTGAAGAGAAAAAAAGGTTGCAAGAGGGGAAGAAAAAGATTACAGAGTACCAGAAAAAAAGGTGAGGGTGAAATTTCAAATAGTACCAAGGAAAGTTCCAAAGCCATATTCTATTATTTATTTATTTATTTATTTATTTATTTATTTATTTATTTATTTATTTATTTATTTATTTATTTATTTATTTATTTATTTATTATTTATTTATTTATTTGTTTATTTATCAAAAGCTTACAATATAACAGAAACAAGAATAAACATAAGTTTAAATACAAGAAATATAAACTAATAATTGGGGACAATAGGACAGAAATGCTAGGCACGATTGTCCGTATATGCACGCCTCTTACAGACCTCTTAGGAGTGGGGTGAGGTCAACAGAGGTTACTTTGAGGGTAAAGGAGTGGAGGTTTGAGCAGGTGACAACAGAATCAAGTAGTGAGTTCCAGACATTGACCACTCTGTTGCTGAAATCATACTTCCTGTAATTGAGTTTGGAGTGGTTTACATTTAGTTTATATCTGTTGTGTGCTCTTGTGTTGTTGTTAAAGCTGAAATATTCATTAACTGGTAAGGCATTGTAACATATCATTTTATGTACTATGCTTAAGTCCAATCTTAGTCAGCATAGTTCAAGGTTGTCCAAGCCTAGAATTTCAAGTGTGGTGGTGTAGGGTATTCTGTTGCGAACAGAAGAATGTAGTAAAATACTTCTGGAATCATTCAATTGTATTTATGTCTGATATATAGTGTGGATTCCAGACAGCAGAGCTGAATCAAGTATTGTTCTAGCAAAGGTTTTGAATTACCTAGTTTGTGAAACAATATTACCAGAGGAGAAGCTTTGTAAAATTAAATTTACAACTTTTAAAGCCTTTTTGGCAATATTGTTGCAGTGAGCTTTGGCGCTTAGATCATTTGATATGAGAACTCTAAGGTCCTTGACAAAATGAAGGTCATCAACAAGGTCATATCTGCCTAGCTTGTATTTGGTATATAGATTTTTTTCCCCAATGTATAAGACAGAACATTTGTTAGTAGAGATTTGGAGTTGCCAATTCAGACACATAATCAAGGTCTTTTTGAAGGACAGTAGCATTGACAATCGTGTTCAATAGTTTTACATCATCAGCGAAGAGGATGCAGTTGCTAATATGGTGATCACAAAGGTATAGATATAGAGTGTAAAGAGTGTGGATCCTAGAACGCTCCCTTGTAGGACACCGCTGATAACTAGTGCAGGGTTTGATAGGGCGCTTCCTATTTTTACTGTTTGCTGCCTGTTTGACAACCCTCTTACCCTGTTCTTGGATCATGACTCTACATTAAGAAATTGTGCTCTAGCAGGGTTTATTTGATACTTTCCTCTATATATTTCAATGTGCTTATCTCCTGATATGTTTGTCTGTGCATTCATCCCATGTATATATTTCCAGAGTGGCATGGAGGTTAATAATTAAGTGAAAGCACATTATCCAATTCATTCAGCAAGCAAAAGGGAAAAAATCCAAAACTTTGGAATCTTCAATAAAAAAATAAATGTTGGTCCAGTCCTTAAGATACAGTTTGGAAAGAAGAATTCTTTTGATTTAAATACAATTGCTTCAAAATTTTGCCTCATAAGCAAAGTTACAAGGATAAAGAAAATGCAGGTAATGTGACAGATAGCAAGGGACCAAATCATAAATTTAATTAACTAAAACAAACATGATTTTTATACCTTAGTAATAGGTATCATTTTAACGTAATTTTCATAGATTCTTTAAAAAAAACTTTATAAAATGCAAAAAAATCCAAAAAAATCCAAAAGCAATTTCAATGTTTTGGAATTGAATTGGAAAAAACTACATACATAAAAACTACATAGGATTTGGTCTCTTATCCAAATAACAGTTTCTGCTCTGCAAGTATGCTAATTAAGAACAAAGCAAAATCTTTTACAATTGATTTGTCCTGTGTCATCTTGTTACCACTTAGGTTTTAGGCAAGAATTGGGAGACAAGTCAGACAACTCACAAATCAACTTAGAAATCTCCATTTGAACATTCTGCAAGATAATGCAGCAAATTATTGTAGACTGTATATTAATTGGTAATCATCTACAGATAGGAGTAACATTGGCCCATGTGCAATAATAATGCTTGATCATTTTTTTCTATTGATGCAAAATATATAAATATTTCAGTCTTGCACTAAATTATATTTTGCTTTTATGGGCTTAGATTGGGCCTCCAGCAGCTTGGCTCCAAAAAGCATTCCTTGTGGCAAAAAATTCCATCTATAATGCACAGTTTGGTCCAATCCTCTGTAATGAGGACTGGCTTGGCAGATGGTCTATCCAAAAAGAAAAAGAAAACCCCAAGAAGAAGAAAGAAAGAAAGAGAAAAGGATGCAGATAATCTTGTTAAAAGGAGATAACTCCAGAAATTTTAAAGAATTTCTAGGCTCCATTCCTTATTTGACATTATGTTATGTTGCTCCTTTGACTCCTCCTTCCTTCCCCTTGTCTTTCTTCTTATTGTTTTCTCTATTTGAATTTTTTCTAATTCTGTATGAGTGATGCCATTCAAGGATAATTTAATTTAATCATAAAAAATAATGGTCTAGGAAAAGAATTATTTTACAAAACACATACCATAAAAATCTTTTACCATAAAAATCTGAACTTGTAGTCACAATGATCAGTTTGCTGCTGTGATCTTCTATATATTCCATATGGTTCATCGTGCTGTAAATTATATTAACTGAAAAAGGAAGTGTTTGTGTATGTGTATATATGCATTTGTGGTGTGTATGTATATGTAAATATGCATGTATATAATTTGTATTGTATATGTAATTACATCCTAGTGCAGTTCTTCTCATTTGTCTTTTGGCTCTTTCTCTGCAGAAACTCTGTAGGAATTGATATTTTCAGTCACAAACAACATTAATCAGATCAGTGGCAAGCCAAGGAATAATTTTTAGTTCCTAAGCATAGGGCAAGATTCCAAAGTAAGTTAACCAGGTATGTGTGTTAAGGTAATAAGAACATGAACACAAAGGATATAAAATGTAACAACACTCTAGGTAAAAATCAAATTGAATATATATTCCTTGCTGTTTTCCTTTTCTCACCTTGAAATGGTCTTATCCATACTTCTTAAAAAAAAAAAATATTATTGTGACGTATTTTCAACAGCAATTTTGACCACTCACATCTTGTGACATTACAAACAGCACCAAATGTTTCAATCATATCTCAGAGCTTTTAATATCTTATATTTGGCATGTTATTCCTAGAAAAATACAAAAAGATAATTTTATTCAGTCATAGACCAACATTAAAATAAAACACATTGAAAACAAAATAACATAACACGATAAGAATGTTGCATTGATCATGGGTTCATTCATGGCCAATTAAGGTATGTACAGGTAGTGTAACAAAATTTGGCTAGGTTCAAGGAAATGAAATCATGTCATTCCTATAGTTTCCTATAGTTTCCCCAATACCAGAACTGGAAAAATGACAAAATACCTATGCAGGAGGAAGTTATCAAAAAAATTATGGACTGTGCTGAAATGAGTAAACTGACATTTGAAATTAGAGAACAAGAAGAGAACAAGCAATTTTATATGATATGGGATTTGTTTTATTAATGGCTGGATAAAAAGGCATGATAATATAATAGACTGGATAATTTTGTGATAGAAATTTAATAGACTGATATAAAACATAATATAGATATGTATAACCACTGGCTGAAAGTATAACACAAATTTTAAGATAAAACTTGGAACATCTCATGTAAAATGATGGAATAAATAATTTAGTCATGGATGATTAATAACTGATAAATATATAAGCATTTGCTAGTTCAACAATGTGAAGGCTGATATAAGTTGTTAGTAAATGACTACAAAAGGATAGCACAAAAGATATGCAACCAACTGACACACTGTATGTATATAAAATGAAAGGTGGTTTTACATTTTTATGTTTTGTATGTGTATATTTGTTTTTAAAAATAAAAAAATTAATAATAAAAAAAAGAATTTCCATATTTGTTCCAAACAGCAGATATATCATTATTTAATGGATACAGTGACCCTCCCTGTGAATTGTGAGCCCTTCTCATTGGGTTATTATTGCCTCTTGACAAAATCTGTTTTGTTTAAAAAGTATAAAAGTATAAAAAGTGGACTGGCATTTTTCCTCTTTCATCTTTAATGAGAGGTTTACTTCACTTCCCCTTATTAAAGTAGCACAATTGAGGTTATCTAAGTTTTTCTCAATATTTTTATTTCTAATTTCTATTTCTTACAGTCTATCATTTTGCATGATAGTATTTTAGGAATAATTTCAATCAATAATGTGTCTGAATAAGGTGACTGAGCATTTCATTGAACCACTTGGTTGTTTTATATTTCAACTATTAGTTCCTATTCAGCCTACAAATTTGTAACAGCCAGAGGAGCCGATACAGTGTACCCATCTTTTAAGATCTACATACAATTTGTTGTGGACAAAACATTTTAGTATATTCAATAAAGCAAAAATAGACATCATTTTTGGAACTCCCTTGCGTTTTCCATTATCCAGTGGATGCGAGTCATATGATCTCGGGTGCTTTGCTTCTTCTGGATCTAACATATACATCTAGAATTTTTTGTTGTTGTTCTAAATACTTTTAAATTCTAGATTTCAAAATATTGAACATTATCTTACTTGCATATGGGATAAATGCAATTGTTTGATAGTATTTCCCATTTAGGTTATTGGTATATAAATTGATCTTTTCCAGTTACTTGGCTATCACTCTATTTTGCATAACTGCTTGCAAACCACAAATGGTATTTCAACTGCATCATCTTGAACAGTTTTAAACAGTTTGTCTGATATTTTGTTAACTCTTGCAGCCTCTTTATTAACAATATTTTCTTCAATTTTGCCATTTTGTATTAGTTTCCAGGTCTGACTCTAAGTACATCATTGTTTGTGTCACTGATTTTGGGATCATTTAAAAATAGTTTTTCTGCCATGTCATCTTTATAAATTCTTTCTCCAATAGCTCTGCCTTGTTTCTTATTGTGTCTAAAACTACAGAAAAGTTTGCTTCGGTGTCTGTAATTTTGCTAAAGAAAACTTTTGTCCTTCCCTTCAATTGTTATCCTCGATTTCTGACCATTATTTTTTAATTACAAATTTTGTTACCGTTGGTCTTGCTCAATGTTTCACTGGTACCAATCTTCCTCTGTTTGCATTGTTTTGTGTTTTATAAAATAATCTTTTTTGGCTACTTTCAATATATCACCAGAGAGATATTTCAGTTCCTTTTGCCTTTTCCATTTCAAGATATTTTTATTATTTAGGCACTTTTTTTTATCAAAACTGATACAGTAAATAAATCTTTATTTTAACTAATAATTATGTTGAATGTTGCTGAACTTTTATTTTGTTGGTCTCATTATTTTGTATCTTTTTACATCATTTTAAATGATGGAAAAGATGTTTATTATTTGATCCATATTCAACCTTAAGTTTTAGTTTTGCTGACTAAATAGAGCTTCATCTTTTTTTGTAGCATACACAGTCATATTACAATATTATCCATTTGATAATACCCACAATTCCAATAAATTGTTGGAAAATGGTATTTGCTATAAATATTAAATCTACATGGAACACTCTATTTTTATTTTCAAATGATCTTTTACTTCCAATATTGAAATTCAATTTCCTGTAATTAAAATAAAGATGGTTTTAGCCATATTCAGCCTTTTCTTTAAGCCTCCAATTTATGGCTGTAGCATATATGTGGACTTCTCCAACATCATGAGCCTGATTAAAGTGATTATTGTTACTTATAAAGCCCTATATGGGTTCACACCAGGGCTGGGATTCTACCAGTTCGCACCTATTTGCTAGAACCAGTTGTTAACATTCTAAGCAGTTTGGAGAATCGGTTGTTAGAAGAAATTACTAGCCTAATCCTGTAAGGAAGGCAGAAAGGAAATATTCTAGTGTTGCTTACAGAAACTGCCTCTCTGTTAACCCTTATTGCATTCTTGGCAGGACTAGACTTCCTGTCTCTGGAACTTCTCTGGAGTTTTTCCCCCCTCCTTTGCTGATACTTTGCTTGTGTGGAGTGACCATTTAAAGTTACAATGGCACTGAAAAAAGTGACTTATGACCATTTTTCACACTTATGACTGTTTCAGCATCCCCACAGTCATGAAAGGCCAGGCGAGGAGATGCATGCCTTGATGTGAGTGATATTGAGTTAACATAACATGACCACCAAGCCATGCCCACCACCTAAGCCACCTAAGCCCACAGAACAGGTTGTTAAAAATTTTGAATCCCATCCCTGGTTTGCATCAAGAAATTCCAGAACTATCAACTAGAATAAACTCACCTAACCCATATATCTTCCTTTTTCTAGAAAGTACAGGAGATAGAAGCTTGTAGACATTGCTTATCAATAGCAACTGTGTTTTGTATTAGCCTCCTTTTAGAAAGTAGTTTCACCCCTCTCCCCATGATCTTGGTTTTCCATAATGTCTTGAACATTGAATTTTTCCTACAATGTAGGATGACTGATAGGAAGTCCCATGTGATTTTTAAAAATGTTTCATATTTTAATAAAATGTATATAGCATAGTCATCATAGACATTTAATTTAAAAGTTCATGTTGCTTTGATTAGTTTAAACTTCAACATTCTCAATATTGTAGCAAACCTATTGAGCTGATTCTTCTTTGATGTGAAGAGTGCCATTCCAGCTGTTTCCCAAAATGTCAGTGTTTCCATCTTGACCTTTTTGCTCTGATATCAAGTTTACCATGGTTTACCTAATTCTGACGATTGATATACACATACCTTTGCAGCATCAAGATTTTCTTCTTTGTTATATAAGCAGCTGGACTTTCTTTTATTTATCTATCTATTTATTTAAAATATTTATATAGTTGCCATGTTATAACGAAGTCAGGGAGTAGAAACTCCCATTTAAACCTTTAAACCAGCTTTAAGCCAATTCATTATAAGCATCAGTGTTACTTTGCTTATCCTCCATATTTTGTTACATGCCTTTACACAGGAATGGATTGAGTGTGGGATTTATCTTAAAACTGTCAATGTCCTGGTTGTTAATGTCTATTTGTTTTTCTTGGCAGAATACTGAGTGGATTGATATTTATTTCTACAATGGATTATACTTAGTTTGATAGCAATAGCACTTAGACTTATATAGCGCTTTATAGTGCTTTACAGCCCTCTCTAAGCAGTTTACAGAATCAGCATATTGCCCCCAATAATTTGGGTCTTCATTTTACCCACCTTGGAAAGATAGAAGGCTGAATCAACCTTGAGCCTGGTGAGATTTGATCTGCCAAATTGCAGGCAGCTGGCTGAAGCAGAAGTAGCCTGCAATACTGTACTCTAACCACTGCACCACCAAGGCTCTTTAATAGATGGTGATACATCTATGACCTGTGTTTCATGACTGGCCCTTTTAAATGTGAATTCCTAATTGTATCACAGTGATGTATACAGTTTTTATCAGTGTAAGAAAGGGAATTGAAGATTATATATATTTAATCTAGATATGTAAAATTGAAGATTCTAGTTCACAGCTTGTGTGTGTATGAGGGCTGATGTCTTAGGCAAGTCAAAGGTTATTACTATATATTGTACATCTCAGGACACATTGAATAGATTGTCTTGTTCTCAGCAATAGATTAGACTTAATATGAAAATTGGCGTTTTTCAAGCTTTTTCTCCAAAAGAGTCTACTTTTTTCTCTTGGACGAACTGAGTGTTGATTCCTCAGTTGTGTCAGAAATTGACTGACCAGCTAGTCGCTCAAGCTTGACATTGTAGGCTGAGAGATAATAACTGATCCCAAATCATCTAGCTTTCATGCCTAAGGGGGGACTACAACTCAGTCTTCTGATTTTTAGCCTGATGCATTAACCACTAGACCAAATTGGCTCTGACCTAATACTGTGTTTCCCCAAAACCAGGACCTACCCAAAAAATAAGCCCAAATGAAGGGGTTGGCATGGCCAGCATAGGAGGTGACAAGAATGCATAGGCTGAAGGTGCCTGGCAGTAGTGCAACACAGGTGAGTTGATTATCTGTGCAAGCAGCAGATGAAAGTAGAGGTGCGGAGGGAGGCAGGTGATCCAGATACATCATGTGGGCAGTGGGAAAGCCGAGCAGCAATGGCCAGAGCGGTGGCCAGCCACGGAAGACTCATCTTAATACAGCAACCCTGAGAGCTCACCTTTGTGTCTCTTAGCTTGTCTGCAGCCTGTGCAGCATGTAGGAATCACTTGCCTTCCACTTCCTGCCTCCCACTTTGCATAGCCCCAGAGTGCACAAACCAAGGGACTAGCAGGGTACAACTGATGCTGGATACCATCAGTCCGCATGTGCTTGCCATTCTTGCATGTGCACTGGGGAGGTTGATCACCCTGAAATCATGTTTCTCCAAAAATAAGTCCTAATGCTTATTTTTGGGCCCAAAAGAAAATAAGATTGGGTCTTATTTTCAGAAAAACATGGTATGAAACTATTCTCATACTAATTTTAACCCTGAAGAAGATTTTTAATACTCAGACCCAATTACAAAACAAGATTGTACCTAATAATCGACTCAATAAAAGAAGTCTATATTCTCAAATGGGAGTGTATATAAGAATGGAACTTCACAGTTGTTAATTCTGATTGTTTCAGAAAATGGCTGCACATGATTCATATTATCTGGGCTCAAGAACTAAAAAGTCTATCCTTGCTATTAGTTTAATAGGAAAATGCCTAATAGAAAACTGAACACAGTTGTTGCATAAAGTCAAGAATAAAAAAATGTGTTGTAATAGTCAGCCTAAGTAAATAACGTTTGAAAGTTTAGAAATATGTACTCCAAATGAAAAAAGGTTTTTTGAGCTTTTGTAACAGTCAAGATACTTCAGACCAGAACTTGTTTTCTTATATAATGGGAAGAAAAGTGGGAAATGTAGGAAATGTTTGTTAGACTGAAGTATCTCAGGGAAGCACTAGAAAAGTGATCATCTGGTAATAATCAAGTAAATATGTGCATTGTGTGCTTGAAGGACTGATCAGTTCAGTATGTTCTGTTCAGTAATTGAGATCTTGTACAAAGAAAATATCTGATTAAGGCTGACACAGAAAACAGTCAAAAAAAGTATTGATCTTCATATTATACAGCTGCATTCCATTTCTGCAATATTTAGTATAAATCAGAGTGATCCCTGAAGTATATCTTCACACATTAAGTGTCA
The DNA here is from genome assembly GCA_033807585.1 of Hydrophis major. NCBI lineage: Eukaryota > Metazoa > Chordata > Lepidosauria > Squamata > Elapidae > Hydrophis > Hydrophis major. The sequence goes on along the minus strand of CM066333.1, from coordinate 58,488,400 downwards.
CTGGCATGCTGTAATTTTACTTCTGGCTACACTGTACATGGTTGTATTTTCAGAGATTCTGTACTGATTGCTTATAAGTGCTGCTCTGAAGTATTAACTTTGAGAGTCAGGCAAGATAATTTAAAGAAGATCTGTCATACTTTCTCATTGTGTTTTATGACTGTCTTCTGTTCTTTAAGCAGCAAAACTAGATCAGGCTATGATGCATGGTGGAATTATATTTTATCACTCCTCCAGTTTTGTTGTATAGCATCTTCTTTTTTGTTCTTTACTGACAAGGCACCAATATATTTTCCCTGAGAAGAGAAAAAGGAGCAAATGGTGAATGTGCTAGACAACTCAACACATATCACACTAACATCCAGGATCCATCTACACTAGTCCGGGATTTGGGAAAAGAGCTTCTAAAGCTTTCTGGAATGCCATCAAGATGCAAGCCATCCAGATCTCAGGGAGAACTAATTCTCCAGGCAGCATGCTGTGACAGAAAAGGTGAGATTTCTGGGTCCTGATAAATTATTTCTAAGGACAACACTGAATCCATATGAGTCACTCAGTCAACTATCATCTAAATAATGCCGTGGCATTTCAGGAAACGTTGCCTACTCTTTATTATGGAAGTCTGAAAAGAAACACTAGGATTTCCAGGTCAAAAACTAGTTTATTTTTTGAGAAAGATAAAGGTAAAGGTTTCCCTGTCCAGGCACTGGATATAATGTGTGCAAGGACTGTATTCTTCATTGCGGCATTTTCCTTAGTTCTTAAGCTTTAGAAAGGCAACAAAGATTAAAATATTCTCATAAATATGAAAATCAATCAAGTTGTTCTATTTTCAATTTCTACTACAGGAAGTCCTCAACTTATGACCACAATTGGCCCTAAAATTTCTGTTACTAAGTGGGACATTTGTTAAGTGATTTTTTTCTCACATTTCTTGCCTCAAGTGAATTACTGAATTTGGTAAGTTAGTGACCCTTAAATAAGCTTAAGTGATTCTGGCTTTCCTATTTACTTTGCTTGACAGAAGGTCGCAAAATGGGATCATATCACCTTGGGACTTGACAGTTGCCAAACATCTTAATTTTGATCCTATTATCATGGAGGAATACTGGAAAGGTTGTAACTGTGAAAAACAGTCATAAGTCACTTTTTCAGTGCTATTGTAACTTTGAATGGTCACTAAACAAACTGTTATAAGTCAAGGATTACCTGTATAGTGTTGGTATAGAGTTGTTTATCTGTTTGCTTTTTACTCTAAAGTGGGATTTTTACTCTTGAAGTGGAATTATTAGATCACAGAAGAAAAGTTCTCTGCATAATCTCCTGATGGCCACAAAAAAATCATGTGAAATGGAAGTGAAGGTTCCATGATATATTCTCTCCCTATCTTCCCCGCATTATTTTAGGTCAATAGAATACAGTATATAAGAGGGGGGAAATAATTTGTTGTCCATTATGCAATCATATTTTTTAATTTCTTTCCAAGAATTATAGGCATCTGTATGGATATCTTTTCCTTAATTTCTTCAAGTTTCGCAAAGTTTTGCTCTTCATATCACCATCTTCTGTTTCCTTCTTTCACTAAAACACTCCAGTTGCTTCTTCCAAAAGCCACATTTCCCAACCTAATCTGCCTATAATAATAAATGGAGAATTTGGGAAAGCAAATACAACTGTATTCCTCACTATAAATTATAATAATATATATAAAAACCCTGCACACTAAATCAAGGAACTCAAAGGAAATATTAGTTGTGCAGTAGACATTTAATATATTTCACTACCCATTTGGAATCTCATCTAAAATATGATGTGGCAATTTTTCAATTAATACAATAAGAAATTCCATTATAATTAACAAAACCAAAATTGATTCAGCTCAAACCAATCTTTAAACACATGAAAGGATAATTTACCTTCTTTGATATCTTTTAATTTAAGAAAACTGACTAATGACAATGCACTTTCTGGCCAAAGCAGCAGAATGTGATAAAATATTTATCATGTACTACAAAAGTGATGTTGAATTACTGAAACAATCTAAGACACTGCTTTTTGTATACAATGAGGGTAAAATGAGAGAACCAAGATGAAAACAATTTCTTTTGTAAGAAATGTCCAACTGTAAAAAAAACAATCTTAGATCTTGTTTCATCTGAATTCATTACAAGTTTTGACAATGATTGGGCTATATTGAGCTGATAATAAGAACTGAAGCATTTTCAAGTCACCTTGATGAAGACGATGAAAGGATTGTTTCACTATTTGGGGTATTATATTCCTGAATAATTATCTTTGATCCATGCTGAAATTCAAAAATTTAAGGCAATATGGTCACTTCTTCACTTGTATCAAGCTTCTTATTTATGACATGAACTAATTTGTGAAATTCTTCCCCTTCATTTTCTTTTCAACAATCTCATCAAAATTCCACAAAACACCATAATAAAGCTCTTCATCACCTAAACCTAGCATCCTTAACTAAGTCTACTTTTCAGTGGAATTGTTTTCACAAAGATATCAGTTGTAGAGAAATAGTCTTTTATCATGAAGTTGGACCTTTGGGTCATCATTTATACTGAGTAAAAGTTAATACCCTAGTTCTGCATAAGTTTGTAAGGCAAAAGTGGGCAATATTTCAATACTTGAGAAATGTGCTCAAGGACTGTGGAACAGCTGAAGGGCACAACATGGGTTGAGGCCACATCACAGATGTAGGCATTGCTGGTAATTTAGACATTTATTTGATATGTCTATTTTCGGATACATACTTCATTTTCATGTTTCCCTTGTCAACTACTGTATAATACAGTTTTATTCAGTGATCAGAGTGGGATCTCAGTGCCACAAAAAGAGGACTCAGGGCCAACAAATCATCTATCCCTGTTGTAGGTTGTTTCTCCTATAATTTCTAGGATAATAATTTATATACTTCTCTTGGCTTTATGAAATAAGATCATGTGGACTCTTTGTGAAAGATACCATCCAAGATGTAATTCATTTTAATGTCTAAACAAACTAAACAATCTTGCATTTCTAAGTGGAGACATTTATTCCTTCTTCAGTTGGTAAACAAAATTGCTGTTATAGATTAGAAAATACATGCTAAATTTGATAACAAATTTGTATAATTCATTCCTACTCCTTTTACAGTTTTATACTTGATAATTCTGACAGAAAGCAAATGTAATAGGTCTTGGCCTGAAATAACCAATGAGTAATGTCAGATAAATTGCCTTTATGTATCTGGGGACAAAAATTGGATGTAGTTAAAGCAGAAAAATTCCTATGATATGTTCCTTGAAGAAAATATATCTGAAAAAGAAATATAGTAAAATAGAAAATGTCTCAAGTCTGTGTGGAATATTTAGATCACGTATACAAGACCCTGGAGGGAAGGGAACACTCAAATGACAACTAGACTTTGCCTCTGTTTCCATAACACATTTAGCTAGCCAACCAGTAAAATAGTTACATCTCTCCACTCAGAGTTCCATTAGTGCAGTTTTCATTAATTGGGTCAAAAGTTACCATTTGGAAAATATTTAATTTCCACACTTTCTCCAAGAAGCACTTGATATCTGACAAGATCTTGTGCAATAGACTAATTACAGCTGATTAATTGATTCTTCATTCTTCATTGGCCACTCAGGGAGAGAGCGATATTGTTAATCAGCTGTAATTAAAAACCAGTGATCAAATGGTGCAAAAGCATATTATCACAGAAAGACAAATCAACAGAATTTCCAATCTAGAAGAGGCCAAGCTTATTAATGCACCATGTCAGACGTGCATGTTCAGAAAAATACTTGGAAAAGCAAAAGCATTATTTGGAAACTAAATTTGGAAGTATTTTTGTTAAAATAAGGTATTTTCTGTTTTGCTGAACAATCTGGAGACTGCTATACTGTATTTTTGTCATCACTGACAATAAAATCACCATTATTTCTGCTTTAAAAGGTACATATTTTAATATATCATGCTGACAATCCCAATTAAAGTTAATTAAACTGAATATTACCTTTTATTGTAATAGTTTAACATCCATTCTATTTTTTTTTTCATTTTTTCAAACTACCACCAACTTTATTACTACCAACACTAACATAAAGCATTTGCAGGCATTTTGATGCTTTCCCTTTAGAGCCAAAGATCGAAGATTTCAGTGAATCTTGAATCACCTATAAATGTAGCAATTTGCCTCCAGATCAAATCAAATTATGCCAGTTCAACTTTCAAATGTTAGTTGGATTTGGGATCATTCCTTCAGATCTAAAAATATAGTCTTTACTGAAGAGTAAGTATCAAGTTTCCAAGCAATAAAATTCATTTAAAAAGAAAAGAGAAAAGTCCATCTTCCATAAACATTTCTTTTATTTAGGAAAGCATTCAAATTGGCAAAGTCTATTGTAGTTTCGGATCTGACACAACCCGGAATTGCACTACATAATAATCGAAGTTAGAAACAGCCCTGGAAAGTCACATTCTCCAACAGAAGTAAATCAATATTGCCTGGTGTCATAAATCTTCACCTCAAGGCCTCAGCAGGGTCAGCTTATGTTCCCACAGGAAGAAGAACCACCTAGCCTAAACAACTCTATCTTCACTCCTCCCACCTTAGGAATGTGGCAAGCCCAAAACCCTTCCCCCTATACCCAGCAAAGAGAAAGAAAGAAAAGAAATATATAATAAGGCTAAATAAAATGGCTATGTATATGTCAATTTCAGGCTTGACAGGAAAAAGTGTTTGGTCAAGCCAGTTTCCATTCAATACAACTTTCAGTGTTGATCAAGATAGCCTGGAGGTCTGCAGGCCAAATTAGACATGATCAAGACATTTGTAATGTATCTGCCACTTAAATATTCTGTATATACCTGAACAGATTCCCCACAATCTGGCATCCTCTAGAATTCAGGTACCATAATTCTCACCTGGTATGGCCAAAAGAATATGAAATACCAAATTGATTACAATGAAGTTTTGTTACATTTTGTAGTTTTTGCCACTGCCCATTTTTTAAAGACTGTTTTTCTAAACAGATTGCAGAAACAAATGGTTTACCGCATAGTAATTGGTATAGGTAAGATACTATGCAAGATTTCAGTATTATTTTGTGGTACTATCGACCTGAATCAATACCTCATTTATCATATATACTTGTCATTTATAAGATGAAAGTCCAAAATATCAATGTTTTGATCTCACTTAGCAAAACACATTTGTAATCTGTGCAGACCAGGAGTGGGATGGTAGCAGTTCTGCCCAGCTCTATACAATCAGTAGCTGTGAAGAGCAGCAGACACTGAACCGATTCTGTGTTTGCTGCTGTTGGCCCACCTGACTGCCTGGGCTCTTCTTATCTGTTCTTTATTTCCTGCGTTTTCAACCTCAGCTGCTTTGTGTGGCACAGCTGAGGTTGAAAAAGCAGGAAAAAAGAGGTTTTTCAAATGCTGCACACCTGCGCGCAGCGCTTTTCTGCTGTCCGGGCAGCACAGCTTAAGGTTTTTTTACACACACGCAAAATGTAGTCACTGAACTGGTAGCAACACTGGTTGAATCCTACCCCTGGTACAGACCATTTGGTCTTTCAGGCTGGTAGCCAATCTTATCACCTCTGTACTTCAAGTATATAACCTTTGCTAGACTGTTTAACTTGAAGGTAGAACAATTTGTTAAGAAAAAGATATTGGAGTCCTTAAAAACCATTGGGGAAGGGAGACAGAAACAAGCTACTGAGCTCCAAAGTAAAGTACTGATGTCATAAATCATTGACCTTTACATTTATTAGTTTCAGCTTAAGCTAAGAAGCTTGTTTTTTTTAAAACTGAATTGAATTAAAGGAGCCATTTTAACTGTATGACTAGAAATGAAAATATTATCCATAGAAAATCCCATCTTTAGACTGGAAACCAAATTAGGTTATAGCACAATCCTGCTGTGAAGGCATTTTGCATAATGTTAACATTTTATGTTCTTTCTGTCTGAATTAAGAGAGAGCTGGAAACCCAGTTCATTTTGATTTATTAAGACCTCGCCTCCACCTGAAGCAGCATGATAATGGCTTATCTTTCACTGCCTTCTAACAGACTATGAATGGCTACCATCACAGCAATAGCAGAAGAGGAAAAGCTCCCAATAGGATAAGAAATTTTGGCACATAATAAGGTTGAAATATAGGAGGAAGATTATGAAATGCATTGTACTACAAACATAGCCAATTCAAGAGGCCCCAGGCAACAACAGTAAAATAAAACAGCATCCATGTTGAATAAAAAGCCGGTTAAGTCAGTCTATCACATTTCTATTGAGAAACCATTTTTTGTCAGGACGGCTGAATACAAACTTAAAAAGACTTTTGTGGGAGGGGAGGAAGCAGCTGCCTTTGAGTCAGCCTTGACTCCTGGACCAGTTCTTGCAGTGTTCTTGGTTTTAAGAAGCAGTTTGCCATTGCCTACTTCTTAGAGCTGAGAGAGAGTGATTAGTCCAAGATCACCCTGCTGGCTTTGTGACCAAAATGGGTCTACAACTTAAGACTGATGCCTTAACCATTATCCCAAACTGGCTGTATTAAAATGTCTCAGTTCTCCAGTACTGGCAGGGCTATATGCATTGTATATGGGTTCCAGGCAACTGAGGGCAAGAATCCTGCAAAATCTGGCAGTTTCATCATATGGATGAAATGTGGATCATAAGGTCAAAATGCAAATCCTGCCCTTTATATTTGACACAAAAAACTGGAGCTTGCATGATGACTTTGTAATGCTCCTTTTATCATTGTCATTCTTCCCTGTGGATGCCCATGACTGTAGAAGAATTCAAGATCTCAATGATGTTATGTTTATTAAGAAAGTCAGTTTTAAGCAATCATAGCAGCAAGGACATACTCTAATTATCTACATAATGTTTGTTATTGTATAGTTCAATATGCTAATGTGTTCACTATATCTATTACGTTTATTAAAAAATGAACCATGTGTTTATTAAATGAATCTGGCTTCCTCCATTGACTTTGCTTGTCAGAAGTCAGTTAGGAAGGTTACAAATTGTGATCACATGAACACGCAAAAGTACAACTGCCATAAATACATGCCAGTTGCCAAGCATCTGAATTTTGATCATATGATAATCGGGATGCTGCAATGGTCCATAAGCATGAAAACTGGTCATAAGAACCCTTTTTCCCCCAGTGCTATTGTAACTTCAGATAGTCACTAAATATATGGTTATAAGTTGAGAACTACCTGTAATATCTCCAAGAAAGCACCTTTTCAGAAATTTTATTTAGTTTTTGAAGTTGTAAGCTTTCTAGGAGAGGGTACAACAAACTCAATTTTCCTGAAAATGAAAATAGGTATTTCTATTCATAAATTAATTGAACACAGAAAGTTTCTAACCAGTCAAAGAAGTAGGGTATTCTTTTGAATTATCCTATTTTTCATTAAACAACTCTTTGAACAGAGAAACAATTAATATTATTTTAGTGATTCATTCAAAACATCATATTATCATTTTGGACTACTTAGTCCAAATTAAAATTCTCTTCCTGTCTTCTTTTGACAATGAAATAAAATCAGTTAAGAATAGATTCTCCAGATGACAAGCAATTTTGTATAAGATAACAATAGATTCAATGACAGTGTTTTAAAAGCCATCATTGTTTATTATTTTTCTAAACAGTAAAAAGTCTTTTAATAAGATATATTCATGTTCTTCCTCACATTTGAAAATCAGGTGTTGCCATTGCAATATAAATGGACTAGCCACAAACTTAAGAAAGAAAGAAAGAAAGAAAGAAAGAAAGAAAGAAAGAAAGAAAGAAAGAAAGAAAGGAAGGAAGGAAGGAAGGAAGGAAGGAAGGAAGGAAGGAAGGAAGGAAGGAAGGAAGGAAGGAAGGAAGGAAGGAAGGAAGGAAGGAAGGAAGGAAGGAAAGGAAAGGATGGAGGAAGGGAGGAAGAAAGAATTCTACCGGTATGTTCTTTCCTAATTTAGAAGGAACACTGAACTCAATATATTACTCTATCTCCCTGTGGGGGAACAGCTCTGCCTCCTGTGCATCTATGATGGAGAGAAATTATTTGCCTTTGCAGGTTCTTTTTATCTGTAAAGTAGCTTGGGTTAGGAACTCTTTATATAAATGACTGGGCTCTATAAAACATTTAAGTACTATTTTAAATGTATGACAAAGAAAACCTCATAATTCTGTTTCCTCATAATTCTGTTTTTTTGAGTTATGAATGTAGGACGGGTACAGATTTTTTTCAGATGCATGAAAGGAGACATGGCAATGCTAAACATGGTAAGGCAGACCTAATTACTAGCTGTCAACTTTACATGGGATGCAAACCATACTTGGTACTCTTCCTCTTTCCCTCAGTCTTTGTCAATGCATTCACACAAGCTGGATGATGAAACACAGCAATTAAAGTCAGCTGTGAAATTCTCTTCACGTTTCATCCATGCAGTGATTCTTATCATTACATGTTTAATCTGCAAATGGATTTTATGAAACTGGCCAAAGATCACAACTCTTTAAAATATGTATAAAAACAGTAATATATCATGAGGAACATTCCCCCGAGAAAGCTGCATGTATTTTTTTTGTTTTAAAAGCAAAATAATATTTTCTCTACTTGGTTTCCAAAAGTATAAACAAAGAGATGGAACTTTCTTTGAAAGCTGGAAAAGTTTGTGTAAAAGATAGCATTTTGCCCTATTCTGTACTCTCATAAATATTCATTGTTGAAACAGTGTCCTTTCCTAAATAACAAATGGGAGCACAGAGCACACAAGGATGTCTTCAGAGTTTACTTCATACAACTTTTTGAACTATTCTGTGGTTAATTATAGATGACCAGTGTCCAAAATGTTGTACTCTAGTTCACAAATATTTGGCTGAACAAAACAAGACAATTAATTATATAATATCTCTTCTTTTGCAATTAAATTTTCAAGTAGATTCAGTAAATTACTGGAAACATTCTTTCTCTCAGGACTCTGTAGCACTTAGAGAGATCTTAAATGCTTTTATTCACTTAAATTCTCTCCTATTTGTTTTTAATCAGCAAAATTAACAAATATTCAAACAATCTCATTGAAAACATAGACAAAATAAATGGCTGTATGAGAAACCAAGATTCTAAACACTTGTTTTACAACAATATAGGGAACAGACTATACCAGTGGCCATTTCCACTGACTCCTGTGGTAATGGTCTTGAACTGTTTAAAAGGTGCTCTATACCAAAAAAATTAATTTTTAAAAATTAATTTTTAAATAGTACACAGGAAGCTTGGTTTCTGCAAAATGAAGTCTTAATCTATCAGTTCTTTATTTACATATATGTTCATGAGAATTTGCAGGCTTTACAGATAAACTTAGAAAATAAAAATGATGGATGCTATCAGTTCAGTATTTTGCTTTGCTGGATTCCACCTGTATGAGGGTTGGGTATACAAAGGCAAATCAAGGTGGTATGAGGTTATCTGGGAAAGCTTGATAGGGAGAAAACTCATTGTTTCAATTTCAAAAAATGCCGTTTTGTTAGTGGACGCTATGGACACTTTCGTATGAATAGGCATGTTCACTTAAGAATCTATTCTCAAAATTTGGTAATTCCATTTGTCCTGTAAGCTTGCTACCAATTTTATAGTGGCTGAGAAACAGGTTTAAAACATTATTTTAAAGCATATACATAGTGGTCCTGTTTACCTGAGGAAAATAATAAGGTTTACATGGTATGATAACTAGCCTAAGTTTTTAATCCATTACCTAAAGAATTCTTATAGGCACAATTCAGATGAACCTTAAGGCTAGGAATCAGTTAGTCACAAGAGCAAGACCAAGTTATTGTTAAGAAAAGTAATATATCTTCATTTCCAAAAATTCCAAAAATCCATTCAGTATAACTTATTTTTAAGTCAGCATCTATAGGATTTTACTCTTTATGTGAATCTGATTTCTTTAAAATAAAGTACCTTTCTTGTTGCAATACTATTTTGATATGTTTAAATAATACAAGCAGTAATTCAAGAGCAACTGAAGTTATATTCTAGGTAGTAAATTATTTCATACTGGCTGTTGTAGAATTGTCTCACTAGCCTGCAGAATTTAATCATTCCCAAAATGCATGCTCACAAGTTGAATTTTTCAGTCTATATATAAATGGGAGACAACTGTTTGTCCTGAGTATAGAAGAGTACAGAAATGACCTTGGAGGAAATATGAAGCAAAATATGAGCTTATCCTGGGAAAACAGGAATGTGTGAGAAAGAAAAAAAAGATTTCCCCACCTTGACTGTTTGTTACAAGAAAGATGGAAGGAAAACATTTTCAAGATGATGTTGTTATAACCAATATTAATAAAGTCGAGATCTAATTTTCTTGTGGCATCTGCTGACATGGCCTATCTTTGAAGGGCTGATACATACATACATTTTAGACTAAGATATTCCATCAGAATTATTTAAGAACAGTAGTAATTTATAGATTTGCTAAAATTATTTTCTAAAAACCTATTTTTAAACCTAGACTTGACTGATTTCCATTACAGTCATAATTATTTAATATTTTTGCAGAAACAAAATGACTCAATAATTTAATGGTGAAATCTAAGTTTCAAACTTTACCCAGGAAATACATTACACAATTATACAGTAGCATCCAATGAAGAAATGAAACACAGCTTTTATCTTTCCTATTATATCTGCCTGCCTGCCTATGTGCCTGTCTATCACTAAAGCTCTCATTGTCATGACCTTTAACTGAGCAAAACTGTGCATCATAGGGAAATGATTTTTGAACCAATGTATCTCAAATAGGTTAATTACATAATATGTCCAAAATCCAGAACCCATGACTCCCGAAGGAATCAAATTGTGCTACTGGCTGTTGCTGCGACAAATTGTGGCTGCTTCAGTATTACTGGCTGCTGTTGCAATAACATGATCTTCATTTGCAACCTTCCATGATAGTTTCCTAGATGGTATTACAATCCCTTGCACTTCTCTCTTCCCTATATATACAGCATACTCCCAGATGCTGTCCCTGTGCCCCTATTCTGATGCACTTGGCTCCTCTTGCATGTCCCCATGCAGTTTTCCAAGCATATGCTGCCCTATACATAACTTCCCTGACCCATTTAGTGCTAATGGGCATTCCTACATTTCCTTTCTGACTCATGATCTCTTCCTGCTCCCCAATATGCAATCCCTGACTAGCACCTCTTGGGATGTTCTAAGCAGCCACAGGTACCCTTCCTAACCCACTTCACTCCTTATGTACCATCCCTGACTGATGCATTGCCTCTTACATACTCCTGCAACAAGGAAGGAAGGAAGAAAGGAAGGAAGGAAGGAAGGAAGGAAGGAAGGAAGGAAGGAAGGAAGGAAGGAAGGAAGGAAGGATTCTGATCTTGTGGTGAAGGATTCTTCTCACACTGCTTTTTTGTTTTTTGTTTAATGTTTAGTATTTAAGGCTCTAAGAACCTATTGTATATATTTGTATTTATTTGTGCATCCACACCCACGCACACATCAATATCTATGTAACTGAAGGAAAGAAAAAATGCTGGAAAGTGCATGACCTTTCCCTCTTTCAGTTACATCTACATTGGTGTATGTGCACAATCATACTCAAGCAAATAAATAAATGCAAATACACAAAATAGATATGTAGTGTTTAGCATTTAAGAACCTTAATTACTAAATATGACAAGTAAATTAGTGACATCTCTTCCATTCCATTTCTCCCCCTATAACTGGCATTAAACAATGCCAAGGAAGATTTTACTGAACTACTGACAGTTAAATCAGACTAAGTGGATGTACAGTATGGTCCAGCTGAGATTAAGTAATTGTCCCTCATTGTTATGAAAATTGTCCCATTTTCTCAGTTACCTATATATCCCTGTTCTTCTGAAAAAATGTTTTGATCAAATTATTTAAAAAAACACCAGTAATTTTTTTATTATTTAGGAAATATCATCATAAGAATTCAGGGATACAATTTTATCCAGTAGTAATTAAGTAGCTATTATACACTCATTTGGTGACCACCAAATTCTCAACAAATGACTAGCCATGTTTTCCTGAAAATAAGACCCTGTCTTATCTTATTTTGCCACCAAAAAAAGACACCAGGTCTTATTTTCAGGGGAAGTCATCCCCTGACTAACCTCACTTGTGTGCATCATCCCCGGCCTCCTTTTCACTGTCAGAAGCCTTCAGGAACTTCTTCTGTGTCTGGCAAGGCTTTCCTGAAGGCCTCTGCAGTCAATAACAGAGCTCCAGATTGATCCGGAGCTTTGTTATCAGCTACAGAGGCCTTCAGGAAAGCCTTGCTCGCCTTGCTGGCTGCAGAAGAAATGGCTGGCAAGACAGGTGTTGGGGTGTTCAAGGCCTGGTTACAACTGTCCAAAGGTAAGTAGTAGGGCAGCTCTACCACCATCACCCCATCCTCACCTTCGCTTAATTTTTAGCCATGCACTCTGGAGATCTTAATTAGGGCTTATTTTGAGGGTAGGGTTTATACTGGGCACTCATGTAAAAATCAAGCTAGAACTTTCTTTCAGGGTAGGTCATATTTTTGGGTAAACAGAATATTTTCTAGATTGTGTTCCAATAATAACTTCAGAAACACAACTATTCATCTTCTAAAACTTGGCTTGTCATCCTGTTCTATCATGCCTTCATTGTGTCAGACATTAGCTAATCTTCCCCTTATTTTCACAGCTCTTTCTCTCACTCCCCGATTTTAAATCCCATGGAATCCCTTTCTTAGTTTTAAGTGAAACCGTTAAAAGTACATTTTGTTAGTGCCTTTGAAAAGGAAAAAAAAGTATTAAAATCCACAGTGTGATATCTGCTTGAGTGTTATCACTCAAACCAAGCCGTGGAGGAGTCTCTAATGATGTATGTGAAGCAATTCATAAGTGCTGAAAGGTTCGATAACCAGTCTGGAAATCTTTCATAAATTCTTTGTATTCTCAAAAAAGAACTTTCATGGGAAACTTTAATTGGACACTTGGGGATATGAGTTGGTTCACAAGGCTAGTCTATAAGTGAATGCGCTGTTTGTTTGGTTATTTGCTTTGCATATTCTTAAGTGGAGTCTGAAAGATTGAAAGCGTTTTCTAAGATTGATTATTTTTGACCAGAAAAAGTCAAGTGTTTTATTCCTAGTTTTAAAAATTATAAGGAAACTATTATATTTAACATAACTTGTGTTAAGAAGATATTTTTAATAAACCAAAAATAATGTATTGCTTTATGTACAAATCTAACATTCTTTATCTATTTCTTCTGCAATTCCTCCAACATGTAACCCAATATTTCTTTAATAGTTTGCACATTTTGACAAACACTTTCCCCTGTTAAGCATTTTCTTCTTCATATTTTTAAGTGGCTTTCTCTATTTGGGTTTATTAATTTATTCCTGCTGTTTTTTGTTCACTGACAGAGACTGAATTGAAAGAATTTTAAAGTTCAGAGCAGTTCAAATGATATAGGGATAAATATTTTATTTTATTATTTTACAATCTCACTGCCAAATGAGTCTAAGTGGCTTACAAAGATCATAAAAACAAAGATACAAATATACAAATATTAAATATTAAATTAAGAGAGATTAAATAAGTTAAAAAACTAGAATACTAAGGCTGGAGATGGGATCTTCTTCCATGTCCAATAACCACCTCCTGTCAATTTATGAAGCTTTCCTGGCCCGTTTCCAAGTTGCCATAGGCAGGGGGATGGGAAATTGCTCCTTGCAGTTGTACCAAGGAATTTACTCCTCCATCATAACAAGACGCAGTCTGGCCAAGCAAGTCAAGGCCATCTCCCACCGATACCAGCAATGTCTGGAGGGAGAGATTTCTACAATCCATGAAATTACCTTTTTGGGGAATGTGATTAGTGACACATTTTGAGTGGAGGGGGAAACAGGGTCAGAGGCAAGGTGCGAAGGGAGTGAAGTCAGAGTTGGCTTCTCCTAGGTAATGTTGATGTGGTGCTGTTAATAAAAGACTGGATTTTTATTGCCAGATGGCTTGAGACTCTTAATTGCATAAGGGCACTGGTCAGAAACCTGACAACTCCTACATTGAATGCCTCCATTGAGATCCCATTGAGCAACCAGTGCAGCTTGCACAAGAGAGATGTTACATGGGCTACCCTATGACGCTCTAGAACTGTCTGTGCAACTGCATTCTGTGCCAGCTGTAGCTTTCAAATATTCTTCAAGAGTAGTCCCATGTAGAGCACAGTGCAGTAATTCAAATTCGAGATGACCAGGGCACGAATGAAAGAGTACAGGACTCACATTTAAGAAAAGGGCAGAAGGCACAACAATACAAACTTCTGCAAAGATTCTCCTAATCATAATTGCCACCTGCTTATTGATCAAAAGTTGGGAATCTAAGAAGACACCAAGTTTCACACACAGTGTCTCTGGGGCAATACAACCCCATCTAAAACAAAAGTCCCAAGTCCTGAAGCCCAACACACCTATAACCACTTGGTTTTATCAAGATTCTGCTAAACTCTGGTTTGCCCATACATATTTGCAAAAGAGTGGCTGTGGACTGGACTTCTTGCTCCCTATTAACACTGATTGGGCCTTGGAAAAAGTAGGCAAATAGTCAGGTGTGGGCTGCAACCAGTTTAACAACTGATTCTGTGAGTGCATGCAGTATTCAATAAACACCAATTTGAACCTCTCCAGCTCATCTTCTACCCTTCCCGGTAAGTAGAACAGCTGAGGCGCAGTAATCCACTTTGCTATGCGAATCAGCTAAGCTACAAAAGGAAATGTAAGACAGGATGGTACAGGGTGGGTAGCTGGGACCAACTGATTGTCATTTGTGAGGGTTCGCTAGAAGCAGTCTGAACCTGTAGCAGCCCATCACTGCAAATAGTGCAAGATTGCCTGCCCAACCCAAATCTTGCAGCCAACCGAAAAGGGTACTATGGTCAATGGTACTGAAGGCTACTCAGAAGTTAAGAAGATGAAGAATACAGTAGATGCACTATCCCCATCCTGCTCTTGCTAAAAATCATCAACAAGTGTAATCTGGAAGAGATCCAGATACTCCAGAATCTATTTTATCCATTACTCTCTGAAGCTACCACACAACCAAATTTTCCACCATCTTCCCTAAAAAAAGGAAGGCAGGAAACTGAATGAAAGTTGTCAAGGCTGGTGGGATCTAATAATGGTATTTTAAGGAAGGGATGGACCAGACCCTCCTTAAAAGAACTCTGAAATACTCCCTAGGGAATTTATCACTACTTGAACCCACCTGGAGGTCACTGTCATGGAGGCTCCCATTAGCCAGGAGGAGCAAGGATCTAATTAACCAGTAATTGCACTGTCTACTTCATCTATTTCAAAAGGATAAAACTATTCCCAAATAATTAGACAAGGCTGCTCCCCAGGCATCTCTAGCTACTTCATGCTTGGACTCCATCTGAAAATGGATCCAAATGACTTTGTCACACAAATTCCTTTTCATGTGTGCATATATGTATATTTTCAACCAATAAGATCCTGAACTCTCTTTTCTCAATTGGGCCTGCAATACTTGCTGATGTTGATTCGTCTTGTAGTAGATTTCTTTTGCAGATTTTTTTTAATCAAGTGGGATCAATTCTATGACTGCCTTGGTCCACCTGCCATCGGTTTTCTTATTACGTAATAAGCCCATTTCCATTTCAATCCTTTTACTCTCTTGATGATATTATATATTTTTATTTGTCCTCTAATCCACGTGCAGGTCTTTCTATCTTGTCTTGTAAAGCCAAGCATCTTTCCACGGCTCGTTGCTTTTGTAGCTTTTATATTGATTGTGAGATTACTGCCGCTGATATATGTTAGAAGAGGTAGCCAACACTGATCAAAAACTTTTCTCTTCATGCAGAGGAGGTTGTTCTTGAAAATTATACTTAGCTTGTCAAAGAGCCTGCCAACCATATTTAACACATAATTCAATTTCCTTTATTGCATCATCTTTCACTGAGATTCATTGGCTAAGGTACACCTAGTGGTCTACTACATCTAGTTCTTCTCAATATTTTTTTCTGTCTTTCTTTGGTGAATTTATTAAATATAACCTGGCTCTTTTTTAGATTCATTTTTAAGCCTAATGGTTCTAATCAGTGATAAAATGCATTTTGTTCTACATTTACGGTGAGTAACATTAACTGTCTTATTTGTATTCAGTATTAACAGGACAATGTTCCCTGTAGTAGGTCAGTGATATATACATATATTGAAAACAGACTCTTTGTCCATCTAACCTTTTTTACTGGCAGAAAAGAACAAACATGAAAAGAAAGAGAATTTCCATCATTCCAGCTTTTGGATTCAGTTCTGCAAAATGACATGTACCTTCGACTTGATTAGATGGACCCTTGGTTACATTCAGTGAATGCAATAAATGGGCACATGGGCAAACTCTTGGGAGTTCAGAGATCTCCAAAGGGACCCTTTTGCAGATGTTTATGTTAAATACAAGATGAGACCACTGACAGAGTATACAGGTTTGGAATTTTATCTAAGATCTTGCAACATACTAGCCACAAATGTGATTGGCTAGTTTATAGATTAACCTACTGAGAGAACCCAGCAACTGTAGTTACTTCATGCTTCTGAGTGTAAAATGAACCCAGCTCTTAAATTCTGTAGGTCATGGGCTGATATATTGTGCAAAGACAGCCATAGCTTCACTCTCCTAATTGTGCATTTTGCTTCTTAAACTGGAGAAAAATATCTGAGTAGCATCTCACAAATTTGCAAGTGTAGCACACTAAAACTGCATTTTGTGCTTTCTTATTAACCTATAGTGGTTGAATGGGATTAGGTAGGTCTCCAATACAAACTGTAATATTGAAAAAAAAAAGGTATAAGTTCATTGTCACAATTAGACCCCAGCTTTTCATATTTGCAGCCCATGCATGTTTTCTGTTGCAATATCATGACACATTTGTCATTTGCCTCCTTTGATACATCTATGTGAGTCCATCATTATTCATCTTCATTCACCTATTATTCTCCATGATAATTCTCAAATAATTGCTCAAGCAAGTTATTATTATATTGTGTAGCAAAACACTAGAAGATCCTCAATTAAGGTTCCCTTCTTTCCCTTCCAAGTCTTCCTCTTCTTCATTTAATCCGATCTGCTATCAAATTATAAATAATAGATCAAGGCAAAGTGCCATAAATGAAGTTAAGGAGAAACTGTTTTATGGCAATGATTATCTTTTATTTTCAGTAGTTTAATTTAGTAAATTTACATGAACATGTAATATATACTGCACTGTTTATTTTTTAATTCAGTGTTAAGTAATTAGTCACCGGCTAGAAATCCATTTAATATAAAACATACAAGACATGATCTTCACCTTTTATTAAGATAGGTAAAACTTCTCTTTACCGTGCCAGATGCATTATCCAGTCTCTACTTCTGCCTGTCTTTAATTAATGTTACATTATTAAATACATATTTGATGCTACTCTATATTTCCTTTTTAGATTTGAACAATTATTAAATCCATATGAAAACAGATCCAATGTATTAATGTCTTTGTCATTAAAAAGTCCAAATTTCACTTAATTTTGAAGAAGGAGGACATGGTTCTATAAAACTTCGCAGCTAATGTATAATCATAATTAAAAGGGAGGAGAATTAAATTAATATTAGGCACTGTGAGTCAATTCTGGTACAAACAAATCAGCTAAAATTACTATTTTTTGTATTTTACCTCTGATATAATTAAATATTTGAACTGTGCACCTTTGTGATAGATGAAACTAATAACCAAAAGGCTGGAGTCCTAATATGGATTAGTTCTTCATTATCTGGTAGATAGTTAAAACCTGGAGTAACCAACAGGTAGGCTAGTTGGCTGCATTTTCACTTAAATTTTAATACCACATCTAGAAATTTAAAGGATGTGGGCTTTTAATGAAAGGATGTGCTCTTTTTGTGTGTGGGGGATAGTACTGCATTTTCTTCTTTTTGGATAATTATGAATTATCTAAAATGCTATAAGTTTGTATTCTAAATCCTGTTCAGATTCTGCAACAGTTGAAAATGTCTGTGTAAAAATTGTTAAAGAAAATGGTATTTGATATTAGCAAACTTGCCCATGAAAATAATAAAAGATTTTTTTTATAATTTTTGTTTGGTCTTTAAATTTCAAGGTATCCTTGATAGTTAACAGAATGGATTTCTTCTTCGTTAAACCAAAATGGACAAAATTTAAAGGAGTGTTTTTCAACCTTGACAACTTTTAAGAATTGGGTTAAATTTAGGCTTAGGCTAAGATTAAGCTTCTGATGGACTGTCTTCACTGAAGTGACCCAGAGCATGCCAACTCTACTCATATGGCAGTCTGTTCCACTGGCTGACAACTCATAGACTCCCAAAATTCCTGCTGATGTTTAACTTGAGCCTATTTCCTTGTGCTCCTAATCCATTAGTTCGCCCTGCTGTCTCTGAGGCAATGATTTTTATATGACAAATAACCCACTAGATAGACCAGATCAGAAAATCAACTCTACAATAAGACTATAACTATAGTAAGATAAGATATAATAACAGAGTCTGGCAAGGCCTGTTGTAGCTGGTTGCTCCCAATCTACATGCATATTCATTAAGACCCAATGAGAACTTTCAGGCATACACTATAATGCTTAGGAGAAACTCACTGTTTATATTTTATATACTTTTAATTGGGTTTTCTGAATATTGGGAGATCTATGCTGAAAAAGAGACCACATTTTTACAGAAGTTTTCTTTCACATTCCAGCAAAGCTTTTTAGCGCAATGTTTCAGAAATGTTAGAATTTGATTCAGAAGAATCAGATCCACAATATTTGATCAATCATTATTTATTAAATAAAATACACTTGCATAGTTCATACAAAATGTAAAACTATAAATCATGGTTTACAAACCAGTGTGGTGTGTTTATGTGGCATATTAAGCCAAATGTATTGTGGTTTAGTGCAATAATTCCTGTCAATTTTATTGAAAGAAGTTTACAGTATATTCCTGAATACAGGTAGCCTTCGCTTACTGCCTATTCTTTAGGCTACTGTTCAAAGTAATGACAACCTAAATAAGCCCTGAGAAAATAACTTTATGACCCATTTACAAACTTCGTGGCATCCCTTAGTCATGTGATCACTGTTATAGTCAGCATGCATTGTCCTCTGCCTGATCTGGTTTTGTTTTTCTTAATCTTTTCTTTTCTTCTCTCCTTCCCCCGCTTCCTTGCAGAGCAGATTGATTGGGAAGAAAGGGATTGCAAGAAAATAAGCTGTTGGCTCTTCTACACATCAAAAGCAATGTGATCATGCTGGCATCCTGGGATGGGAGCCAAGGGTGCATTCCACATACAAATTATTATCTTGAAATCCCTTCCTTACCAGTCTCTCTGTTCTACTTTTGGGATGTAGAGAGAGAAAAAACACGATTAATTTCTATAGATAGTCTTTCCTTTGTCTGACTCCTTGTCCTCCCTGGGATGTGGCATGATCACATTGCTTTCAATATATGCAAGACAGTAAGCAAACACTAGAGCGCTCCATATGATGGGGGAGTGATTGGAAAGCAAACAAAAGGCAAAAACGTGAAACAATCTGTCTTTTCTCTTTCCAGATTGGAAGCACAATTGTAATCACATGATTTTTCACTTAACATCCCTGCTTGCTTTGTGACAGTTGCTAGTTCCAATTAAGCAAAGACTACCTTTATTTTTTCATTTAACATCTCCTTTAAAAACAATGTAATCTATTTAAATGAATATAGAGATATACCTTTTATTTCTCTATCCACCCTCCTCTTCCTCACATAACCATAAAGATAATCAGCCTAAACAGATATATATGTGGCTATTTTTTCATAATCTAACTTCCTCAACTTTAATACATTTAGATAAGTGAATTCAGAATTCAATAGTCTGCCATTGTTAAGAACTTTGGCAATTAGTTGAAGCACCTAGAACAAACCAGATGGAGAAGGCTGCCATGATATAAAGTATAGCAGTCCATAGGAGAAATAAATAAACACTTCTCTAGGTGACCATTTGTGGTGAAAATCTTATCCTTATTCTATAAGTACTAGCAGTGGAGTTTTTCACATCTAATGATTCTTAAGGAATTATTTGCCTTTTGTTTAAATCAGTTAGCAAAAATTACAAACTAAAAGAAAATAGGTTATTCAAAAGAAAATATTCTATGTGGCCATGGTTTATTGCTTTACTACTAGTGCTTTAGTAGTACTACGATACCTAAGCATGAAATTAACTTGAATTAACTGAACAAATAAAACATACTAAAATGCATCATTTTAAAAGGCTTTCAGAATTGTATCCAAATGATTTCACAATGCATAATTATTTACATGCTACAGTGTTATTTTTTTAAAAAAAATTCAAAATATGGTATCGTAAAAATAATTATTCTGAACAAGGCACATTTAAAAATGAAATCTTGTATGGTAGGCAAAATACCACACTTATGCTTAAATATTTTAAAGATTAAAATATTTTAATGTATTAATCAATTAAGATAGAGTCTGCCAAATAAACAAATCTTTATTTAGGCTTTATTCCATTAATATACTCTAAGAATTCAGCTTATGACTTGGCTTCATTGTTGGGAAGAGAATTTGCTTCTTAAGGTTTATGGTGGGACTGAAGCAATCCAGTTGTAGATATTGGCTCCAGTGCTTTAACAATTTAGCCAATTGTTAAAATTCTGTATTAGTGATTTGTTTTTAATCAATTCATTCTACTTACTCCATCCTTTATCCAAGAATTCAGTTGTTTAAGATAATACAGACAGTAAGTCTTTCCATGTAACTTAATGCTTGTTATGCTTTTATGCTTGTTAACCACATTCCAATCACGGGTATTTGTTTTTGCAACCATAGTGACGACATATATTTATTGGCTGCAGATACAAAAGATTCTAAACAAATATCTGTCTTTGTTTAATTTCAGTAAACTAGGACATTTTCCTAACACCACGGTAATATGGATTTGAACATTATGTCTGTGAAATAAATTGTTGCCCAGTATTCTAATGACAGGCTAGAATGTTTTCAGATGGGCATTACACACTTTTTTTAAATCAGATCCACACACACACCTCAGTACTATACCTATCAACCTTTTGTTTTACATTCTTTTATGCAGTATGCCGGTTTAGAGCAGCAACATATTTGAAATTGTATAACCAATGGGGTACTTTAGAGTGCTATTCCTTAGAATTTGTAATCAAGCTATTCTTTATATGGACTTCTGGAAATGAGATTTGATTTGTCTTTTGGAGCTTCTGAGAAAGCACACCTTCCAGAGTATGAAACGGTCTTGATATCATATCCAATGCATATGCAATTATGTATTGCATATATCATATAGGGAAAAAGGAAGTAGCTTTTTTTACAGAGAAATACAAGTACTCTTCTTTCCATGTCACTATTTCTTGTTCCTAATTTTGATTTCAAACTGATGAAAAATTATGCCTCAATAATGGACAGATGGAATGAAGACTGGTAAAAATAATTTCTTTTAATTTTGCTCTTTTTGCTGTTAATTACAAGCTAATCATTGCTAAACACATGTTTATTCCTTGGAGCCAAATCTACACTTTTATAATTTAACAAAAATGTTTCTTGTTTCTTGTTATTTACTTATACATTTGCTCTCTCTCACTTTAACTTCATCAGACAAAATTTTATTATGCAGCATAGCTTGCTTTTTGGGAATGTTCAGCCATTTACTACTGTCAATGTAACAGGATACTAACTGAAGCCTTTTGGCATTTTCTTGACGGAAATCTGAAGGCCAACAATGAGAGCAGAACAACAACAAAAAAAGGGTAATTATAAAAGCATTATTATCACTGGGAAAAAATGTATCACTAAACAAAGTTTGCTACAGTAAAAGAATCCCCCAATCTTCTTGTATAACTTTCCAAGTTAGATCTGGCAGCTTTTCAGGTCTTAAATTTCAAGGATGGGATAGATGCTGTAATCCATATTGGATTTCATGGGATATTCCTCTTGGAAAAAAAGACTAGGCCAAGTAAAAGTCTTCATTTATTAATCCAAATTGAAACGAATTAACCTTAACTTCTAAATTTTACCCAGTGAAGATACAATTAATTCAAGCATTTAGTAAATTGATGGCATAAGAATCTGTCTAAGCAAGATAATATGTTTGTCGTAACAAGCATGAAACTTGAGAATCACATCATTTTAACCTGTTTCGTACTTAATTTTGTAAGCACAGTGAGAAAAACTTGTGAGGGATTGTATCTTTAATATAAATCAAATAATATTTCCCACTTTTATTTCAAGATTAGGAATTCTGACTTTATTAAAGATGAGATGTTTTTCCTGAAAAATATTTAGCCTCTGCTATATTTTCTCCATATCTGCAAATATGTTTACTTACTGTTGCTAGAAATTCTGCCATGTCTTTCCTTCTTTGTACTTCAACTCTAAAGAATAAATTATGTGCTATATTGGCAGCCTAATGGATTGTAGGTTTTTTTAACAGATGTGTTATAAAAGTAGAATCTTGTTTTTTCTCTTGTGTAAAATCTTTCTACAAAGTGTCCATTTTTACTACTATTCTAGTTCTGCATTTAAACACAATTCTTCCATATAGACTAGTTCTAAACTTCTGGACCTTGGACTTTCTTATTCAATCTGCCTTTGGATTATGGATTTCCTGTCTGACCGCTCACAGAGGATCAGATTAGGTAATCATACATCTTCAACCCTTATTCTTAACACTAGTACACCACAGGGTTGTGTGTTGAGTCCCTTACTCTGTACTCTTTATGTGCATGACTGTATTCCCACTCATGCTAGTAGTACTATTACTAAATTTGCAGATGATACAACAGTGATACAACATCCAGGGGGATGAGTCTGCCTACCGAGATGAGGTGGACCGGTTGCTTTCGTGGTGTGGAGACAACAACATGGTCCTCAATACCAATTAGACCAAGGAACTTATAGTGGATTATAGAAGGAACAGATCAGACATCCAACTCTTGCTTATCAATGGAGACTGAGTGGAGCCAATTTTAAGTTTCTGGGTATTACCATAAACAAGGACCTGACCTGGGGTGCTCACATTACAGCACTAGTCAAAAGGGCCTGGCAGAGATTATACTACCTGAGACTTCTCAGAAAACAACAACTGAATGAAAAACTGCTGGTGACCTTCTACCATTGCACCAAAGAGTATCATAACTTACTGCACCTGTGTATGGTTTGCCAATTGCACAGTGGCAGATAGGACAGCACTCCAGAGGATTAATGTCATTGCCCAGAAGATCATTTTCCCATTCCCCTCTTTGGAAAAGCTTTATAGCTCCTACTGCCTTAAGAGAGTTCAAAACATTCTCAAAGATCCATCTCATCCTGGGCACCCTTTTTTTGAAATATTACTATCTGGCAGATGGTACAGAATAATAAAAACAAGGACAAACAGTCTGGAAAACAGCTTCTATCCCAGGGCAGCAGCTCTGTTGAATTCTACTATATAGTACAGTATTGGTGCAGTGTCGGGGTTGTGTGTGTTTCCATTCAGTGTACAGAATGTGAAAGATGTGTGTTTGTGTTTGTTTTCACGGTCATGATGTGTATTGAAGATAGTGTTTGATTTCATTGTATGAGGTGCAATGACAATAAAGTAAACTAAAGGAGAAGAACACGTTTTTACCTTTTAAACAGCTTCTATATGAATTGCCCCAAACTTTTTAGGTTGTGTGAAAGAAGGCATGAGCATTTCTTCTGGGAGCAATTAGGGATGGATGAATTTGCCAATCTGATTTCATTCTGCCTCTCACTTTTCCAATATTAAATTTATTCAGTCCAATTTTCTCCTCAGTTTGTACATTTTAAGCAATCTTCATGAAAGCTGGGTAAAATTTTGTGCATATTATTTCCTAATATATAAATTGTTTTAGGTTCATATAGAAATTAAGAAGTTTCCATTGCAGTGCAGATTGAAAACAATTCTAATAACAATGTAAGTACAGTAAAGTCTAATGTAATATTCAATTTCCTTAAAATTGGAGAAAGAAACATAGCTAACCTGTGTTGTGCTGATGACACTACTCTGATAAGTAGAAATGCAAAAAATCTGTAAGTTCTAGTAGTAAAAGTCAAAGACTACAGTGATAAAAATGGAACCAAATTAAACACAAAAAGACCAAACTAATGACAGACAATTTCTACAACAACCTGCCTTACAACAGAGAATATAGATACTAAAACAGTGGATCACTTCTGCCTTTTAGGATCAACCTTAACAGTAAAGAAACAAGCAGTCAAGAAATACATTACAATCAAGTGTCCTGATGCTTTTGAACTTTTGTGCTGGAGAAGATTCCTAAAACTATTATGGAAACCAAGAAAAAATGGATCATTGTACAAATCAATCCATTTGAGTTACACATTACATGACTTAAATTATCTACTTTGGACACTTTATATGAAGATCTCTCTCTCTCTCTCTCTATAGAAAACTCTAATGCTGGAGAAAGTGAAAGCAAATATATGAAGAGGGCAACCTGTAAAAAAGTAGATGGATTCAGTTCAGTAGACAAGGTTCCATTATTTGAAGCCTGAAAGAGCAGGTTAGGACAAATCACCATGGAAAATACTGTACCTATGTGGCTGCTAAGAGTCATAAGAATCATACAGTTGGAAGAGATCATCAAATGCAGCTGCCTTCACACTGTATGATTCACTATACCATCCCCAATAATAACTCTATTGCCTTTGTTAGAAAACATTAATGAAGGAGAAGAAATCACTACATGTTTGTGACCTATTTCACTGATTTGTATCTGTTATGCCAAAATAATGTCTAGTTGGTATCAGTAATTTGAAAATTCATCCCATGAGTTCAAATTGTATCCTCTGGACCAAGTGAGAATAAGTCTTAATCTTCTACAATATGCTTTTCAGATATTTGAAGAAAGCTGTTAAGTCCTCTTCTGCAAGATAAATATACTTGGGTCTTTTAGCTGTAGGACTTGCTTATCAGTCCTTCCACCATCTTGACAGGCTTTTTCTGGGTCTTTTAAAAACTAGTTGTATAGAACTGAACACAATGCTCCAAGGGAAGTTTAACCAAGTGAGTAGAAAGGGATAATTGCTTCTTGTGACTGGGACTGAGTTCCTCTCAATGTTCTTCCAGATGTTATTGGCTTTCTTTATACCTGCATTGTACTGTTAAGTCATACTAAACTTGTTTTCCATCAGTACATCCAAGTTTTTCTCCACTGGCATTGTGCCAGATGATCCACATCCTATACTTTTGTTTTATTTAGATGCTTGATTTTATATTCCTTCCTTTAAAAATGTCATTCAATTTGTTTCTGCTCACTATTCTAAATCCTTCTGAATGTTTTTCTCTATTCTCCAAATTTATAATCCACCTTGCTAGCTTTTTAATGTCACCCTAGAATTAGGACAAAGCTCTGCGACAACCACCTCAGGCTGTCTTTCCAGGTAGATACTACTTATAGTACCATTTGAATATGATCCTTGAGCCAACTGTTGTTTCACCTAATGGTTGTGACCATTTTGCTAAGAAGGATGTTGTGAATGACTTTGTCAAAAGCTTTGCTGAAGTCAAAATAAGCTACATCCACAGCATTTTCCCAGTCATCCAAGCTAATAACTCTATTATAAAATGAAATCAGGTAACTTTGTGCCATGACTTGTGGTTCCTTATAAATCCATGTTGGATGTTAATTCATTAATTCCTAATCAGAGTGCCCACACAAATGTTGATTCATAATCTGCCCAATTACCTTCCACATTAAGCTCACAGGCCTGTAGTTTTCTGGGATCTGCTTATTTCCTTTTTTAAAATAAGAATAATGTTAGTCACTTCCAGTCCTGGGACATTTCCTGTTCTCCACGACTTTTCAAGGGTTACAAAGGCTCAAGTAGTTCTACAAGCATCTCTGCTAGTTCAATACCCTAGAACAGGGGACCCAAAACTTGGCAACTTTAAGACTTATGGATTTTAACTCCCAGAATTCTCCAGCCAGCATAGCTTGTAGTTTTCTGGCAGTTGAAGTCCAAAAGTCTTAATTGCCAAGTTTGAGACCTCTGCCCTGGGGCGTAATTCATCTGATCCTAAAGACTTTAACTCATTTAGATTAGTTGCTATTTGCTTATTTGGATCCAAAGTTCACTCTTCACCCCACCCCAGCGGCACAATGGGAGTCAATCAATGGAGGGTGCATTTGCATTTTGAAAGAAAATGGATGCAAAGTAGGAATTAAAAAATTCTCCCTTGTTATCATTCCCCTTAAGCATTTTATCCTTCTCTTTCTGCAGTAAACTAACAATCTCTAACTTTCCTTTTGTTTCTGACAGACCAACAGTTCTGACAAGGATGATAAGGGATCTGAAGGTTAATCCATACAATGAATGGTTGTGGAAACTAGGTTGCCTAACCAAATGAAGAAAAATTTGGGGGTGACATGATAACAGTCTTCTAATACTTGAAGGGATATCACAAAGAAGAGGGAGTCAACCTATTTTCCAAAGCACCTGAGGGAAGGTCAAGAAGTAATGAGTGGAAGATCATTTAGGAGATATCCAATTTATAACTAAGAAGTAATTTTCGATCAATAAGGAATTAATCAGTGGAGTGGCTTGCCTCCAGAAATTGTGGGTGCTTCATCACTGGAGGTTTGAAGAACAGATTGGACATAAGTTGGTATAATACTTCCTGCTCAAAAAGATGGTTGGACTAGAAGACCTCCAAGGATTTTTCCAACCCTGTTCAGACCTTTAAAAACTTTTGTTACTATTGCTGCTAACCTAACCTCATACTGGACTTCAGCTTTTCTCATGCTAAACTTGCACTTAATGTAAAGTGCTTTGTATTCTTTTTAGATATAACCCTGTTTCTTTTTCTTGAACTTTAGGATATCAAGGCATTGGAACATTCCTATTCTTCTTCTGAGTCCATCAAACTGTGCTTTTCTAAAGTCTAATATTGAAGTCTGAGTCTTTTCACTTTCTCCTCTCCATGCTGTCTGAAATTCTAGGATAACATTGTGATTGTTTCCCAGGCTTCCAGTTACCTTTACTTTCTTAATCATTTCCTCCAGTTGGCAAGGATTAGTACCACAATCATCTGATTATATTAACACCAGTTTGATGGCATGTAATTGATTTTCTATATAATCCACATTCATAAATTCTGTCATTCTCTGTGATACAGCATTTAGCACTACTCTTCTTTGCAACCCTGATCAGATACATTTTAATAAAATGTTGCTTGCTACCTGTTTTGGTTTTTTAATAACTCACTCAAGTGTCTTTTGTTATGGTCAGTAACCAGGAACCAGAATTAAACTTAAGTAAGGAAGAAAAATGAAAACATGCAAACTAAGATAAAAATTAACAATAATTAACAAATGAATGATTGATTACAGTTGATTTTACAAGCAATAAAACAAAATTTGTCCACATTTAAACAAACTGCATCATATTGATTGGCTAACAGCAACTGTAGACAAAATAAATCCAAATGACCCATAAAATCAATTAATAAAAGGGAGAGATAAATATTTTACCATATGAAGACAATGCATGAGGCAAATGGAGGTAGTTTGTAATTCAACCAACTTGAAGTGATTATTATGGACTTTAAATCTAATATACCTGAAAGGCATGATTACATCATTGTAAATTCAAAATGCAGATGGGCTAGAGCTTAATATTATCGCAGCTCATTAGAAACAATAAAAAAGTAAAGTCTAGTTTATTTCAGCTGAAGAAGTTTAGTAAACCTAAACTAATGATGCTTCTAAGTTTTATGTTTTGTTTTGTTTTCAGACACAAAGTTTTGGCACTTGAAGATTTCAGGAAGAATAAGCACAGTAATTCTCTGGAAATTTATAATGTACTAATGACAAAATGTAATCTTCATAAAAACATTATTAATCACTGTTAGATTCACCCTGCTGTAATGCTGGTGACGTTCATATATTTATCTCGATTTATATCAAAGGCACCCTCTCTGATTTCACACATTACTGATTACACCCTGAATTCACACAACATATTAAACCATAAAGTAGTCAATCATTTTAGTGCATTTGTTATGCAAATTTATTTATTTTATTAATTTATTATGAAATTTATTTGCCACCTATCTCATGTCAAATGACTCTGGGCAGCTTATACCAAATACAGTAAAGACTCTTGTATTCTGAAACCTTATTATTAGATATTACCACTCTTATTATGTTAGCCAAATAATAATGCAAAACTGTCGGAATGCACTTTGCATTTCAAATATGTTTGCACAATTTTACTAATTTTGAAGCAAGATTAAAATGTATCTGACAAGATTTCAACGTAAAGACAGTTCACTATGAAATGGAAACATTTGCTTTTACAGTTATATAATGTCATGATAGATACAAACTAATAACACCATAATAGTGTCAATGTTCCAACTGAGGAACCCAACCAAAAGCAAGCACAGCTGAGATGACCCAATCTCTTAATGCAGAGGTGTCAAACTCGATTTCACTGAGGACCACATTAGAGTTGTGTTTGACCTTGTGGGGGGGGGGCAGGGTGGGTGTGCCCAGCTCAACGTCAGGGTGCTCTGCACATAGTCCACCAGAGTTCCATTTTCCCTGGCAGAGGCATTAAGGGGTGATCCTTTGCTATTTCCAGGGTATCCCCACAGGCCAGATTTAATCACCCTGTAGGCAGGATCCGGCACCCGGGCGTTGAGTTTTCCACTACATTTACTGTATGCACCACTTCAAACATTTCCTCCCTTAAATCTTGTACCTATCAATTCCAGCTGCCTATGACTTTTTCAGTTTTATTTTTCCTCTCAATCCATTAGCTTATTATATATTTGTTTAGTGATTGGATTTTTATTTATTATCTACGTATATACGACCAAATTTTTAAATAATTGTAATTACTCTTTGCATTCAATGCATATTCATTTCATTATATATTCTTGATCTTATCTTTTCTTATTTGACCACATACATCTTAACTAATCTAGTGTCACTGTTTTCCTTTTGCTTTCCTCTGATATATTGAAATCTTAGTTCCATATAGCAAAATGAATTTAGCTTTTTGTTTCTATCGGCACCTTAGCATCTCTTTTGTACTTTATTTCATGGTAGATCTTTTAATGAACCAGCATTTATAAAGCTATCATACCTCACTGAGTTTAATGGCTATAGTTCCATAAAAATATATAGGATTGCAATCTCATACTGCCATCTCTAATTAGATGCACCTCTCATTTAATACAATGGAAATTTGTCCCAGATAAGTATATGATTACAGTCTTAGACACTTTGTTTCTCTTGTATCTAAATTCCAAAATTCCCAGGCATTTCCTGAACTATAATATTTTAAGATTTGGGTTATGTTTAGCAATTCTCAAAAGGTCATGGTAGAGTCCCACTGTACTCCAAGTGAAGATTGTTGATGTATGGCTTATAATAATACGTAATTTTATCCATTTGTCCATATTAAGAACTTCACACATGGTTGCAAGTTGCTCAAAAAGAAAAAAATATAACATTTCTTAAGTCATTTGTTTCTCCTAAAGAAATATGTGTATTTTGCAGCTAGTATTTTTCTTTGGTAAAGAATACTCTCCAGGTGCTTGAGCATTTGTCAACGTAATTCAACAGGGTTTTTCTACTTGTGTAGCAAAATGCCAAGGCAAAAAGTCACACAAACTGCAACAGTCACCAAAGATTCTTTTTGATTACATTTTCTTTGCTGTGTTCTATAAAGATGAAGAGGTTTTCTTCTCCAGTGATTTAAGGAAATTCTAAATGCCAGGTCTTTCATTTTGCTCTGTCAAATTGAGAAAGAGTGGGTCATTTTTGTACATCGCATCTGGTTAGTGTTTCTTTGTTATTACAAAAAGTTAAAATGAATGATGTTGTATCTAAATGTCTTCTATAAATCATTAGAATTGTCTGTTTTATGTACATTTCATGTACATTCATTCACATTTTATCACTTAGGGTTGAGGTTAGAAATCAAGACAATGTATGTAAAAATTGGGGCAAATAAAATACATCAAAAGCATATCCTCCACCTTGATTTAACTTACATTCCAAAAGGCTTTTCTGTCTGCTATTTTTTTCCCCTGTTCCAAATAAAAACATTTACCTTTGAAAGGAAGAGGATGGCAATAGGTCAAGGGCTCTCAAATAGAGAAGAAACTTGAAGGGTACCATACTGTTAAAAAATAAATTGGTTATTCAAGATTTTTATTTTTTGATTCTTACTTTGTTTCCTTTCTGCTGGGATATCAAGGTGGTCAGCATAATTGCTTGCGGTCTTTCTATCCAACTGTATCTTTAGAAACAAGACAAACACTACTCTATTTCACAGCAAGACACAAAATAAGGGAGTGATAAACAAGTTCACCTACACTATTCCTACTGCATATGAATTATATGAAATCTCTAGTAGCACTTATAAAAAGGCATCCTGTCTCAGTTCAAATATATATCTTGATCTTTGTAATCCTACAGCTTGAATGACTTTGGCAACTATGCAACTTCCAGCTCAACTAAGGTTGACAAACTGTATTTTTGCAGAGTTTGCAGACAGTTTATTCCTCTCTTGAGGAAAATCTTGTCTCACACCTCTTCCCAGCTGTTGAGCTTCAGTCACTCTAGCACCCTTTAAGTGGGATTTTGCCTTGATTCAGCAGGGTACAATTGGAAAAAGTTCTGTTTCCCTCTTTTTTTCAAGAGAGGACAATTGGCATGCATCAGATCAGCCTAGTATTGTTATTATTTCATATTTTGTAGATTGGTGGTTGAGAGAATTTGGGGTTTTCCAATGCAGTGGAAAAAGCAGAATTCCAGTGCTGTAGCAAATGATTCCAGTTCCAATAGCTATGCATTTGCAATACCTGTTGCAATACCTTCCCTCTCTTCTGCTACTGTTGTAAACTGTAATCATGGTTAGACATGTTAGAAAAAACATCTGGTTTTCAAATAATGGCACAATATCATTTAATATTCATAGCTCTTTTAATACAGGTCAAATGGTTATTTTGTAGCTTAATCCTACTTCAGGTGATTATATACAGGTAGGTTCTCAACTTACTATTCATTTAGACCACTGGTATCAAACTCTATCGCATCATGGGCCGAATTGTAATGTATTGTGACATTTTTTGCCTTTGCGGAGCAAGTGCCGCCAGTTTGACAGGGCTGATTTAGACCCTTTGAAGGTACCATAGCACTGAAAAAAATGACTTACAATAGTTTTTCACACAGCTTTTGTAGTCGTGATCAAAATTCAGGCACTTGGCAACTGGCATATATTTACAACAGTTGCCTGGTTCAGGGATCATATGATCCCCATTTGTAACCTTTTAAACTGGTTTTCAACAAGCAAATGAGGGAAGCTGGATTCATTTAACAATGTGGTTCACTTACCAACTGCAGTAATTTGCTTAACAACTATGGCAAAAAGGCAGGGGTAGGATTCAACTGGTGTTACTACTGGTTCGGTGACTACGTTTTGCATGTGCGTGCACGCTTCGCACACTGTGTGTGTGTGTAAAATTCCTTAAGTTGTGCCGCTTGGACAGCTGAAAAAGGGCTGCACGCAAGTATGTAGCAAAGCAGCTGAGGTTGAAAAAGCAGGAAGTAAAAGACAGGTAAGAGCCCGGACAGGCGGGTGGGCCAAACAGCAGCAAACACAGAACTGGTTCGGTGTTTGCTGCTCTTCAGAGCTACCAGTTCTATAGATCCAGGCAGAACCGATAGCATCCCACCCCTGCAAAAAGGTTGTAAAATGGGATAAAACTCACTTAGCAGCTCCTTGCTTAGCAACAAAAATTTTGGGCTCAATTGAGGTCATGTCAAGTTGCACAAGTTGCAAATTATGTAATTTGCAAGTTAACAAATGCACCAAAGTTGTGTTGAAAACTTAGAAGAAGAAGAATCACTAAATATCTTTTTGTCTAAAATGATACAGGGCCTCCTGCTTGAGCAGGGGGTTGGGCTAGAAGACCTCCAGGGTCCCTTCCAATTGTGTACTTCTGGTTTTTTGTATGGAATGGAGATGAGGGACTTGATTCAGACTGCACTGACTCAGTGAAATTTCTGTATTCTTCATTGGAAAGCTGGAAGGAGAGCACTGATTAATACCATCAAAATACAACCTCCCTCAAAGGAAATCCTGCAAGAACAAATTAACTAGATAGCAAATAATTATTGAAACATATACATTTTTTATTCAGATTTTTTCTTTAAATGTGTGCCTTCTGAACTATTTTATTTGGTGATGGCAATATTTTAATCCAGGAACATAGGTTAGTGTTCCATGGTTAAATGTTATGGAAAGTCATCCAATGTACAATTTAGTTTCCTATTAAAATAAGATGGCAAATAAAGATAATTATTTAAATTCCAGCAATCATGCATGTGATATTTATTATATCAGCTAGGAGTAATTTATTGGAAATATTGTCATACAAATGTTTCATAAATGTATATTGAGTTTTGTTGAATTGTAAGAATAACATAACTATATTATCAGGGTTCCAACCAATGCCCTAATAAAATTCAGAGTGTCAAGCCATTTGGCAAGAAAAATCCAGTTGTTTATTAGGATTAGTGAAGACCTTGCCTCTCTCTAAGTGCATGTGCTTCATGAGCGGGAGGGGATATAAATTGTGCATGCAAATGCTGTTTATCCCATGAAAGTCCATGCATAATCTCATAATCCCATCTTTTTTTTTTTCTTAAAGTAGGATTGGGGCTGTGACTTGTGGCTTGGCTGGCTCGATGAACCCTCTTACTAGGTTTTTGTCTATGTATTTGCACATTTCTTGCATTTCTTGTGGCGCTGTGACATACCATTTGGTTTTGGGAAGCTTATCCCCGGGGATGATTTCGATGGCGCAGCCTGTTGCATGATGCGGGGAGGGGTAGGACATCATACTCGGTTTCACTGAATACTTCAGCAACTTGCTCAAGCTTAATCGGGTGGGCCAATTTCTTTGTTCTGATCCCTAATTACAGGACTATGGGTAATTTAATCAAACAACTGGTGTAATCTGAGGCTATTAGGGCTTCAAGAGTCCCCCGGGTCCCTATTTTTGGGGCTGTGAGGGATATTGGGAAGACAAAATGGTGGATGGGCATTGTCAGCTGGATTTCCCCCCCTTTGGCTGGGTAGGGCAGCCTGGAGGGCTTTATGGGACTTGCTGGTGGCACACCTGCACCTTTGCTCTGGCTGTACCCTGGGTGGGGGCTTTGGCTTGGGTTTCAGAGCTGGAGGTGGACAAGCCAATGAAAAGTGGCCTATCCCTCTGCATCTATAGCATTTCAACTGGCCTCAGGGGAAGGTTGATCTGGGGGTCAGCTGGGTTGCTGCGGCATCCTGTAGGCCAAGTGGTCTCCGATTTGGTTGTTCTCTCTGTTTGGGACTTGGTTGTCTTCACAGGTCATTGGCACGCAAACCACAGTCAATCTTTATGACTGCTTGAAACCAGTCAGAGAATCAGTTGGGAATGTCCTAATACATGGCTTGCCTAATTTGCTTGTCTAGACTTTCTCTGATAAAATGGACTAATACAAGGATGTCAAACTCAAAATCCGGGCCCCAGATCTGGCCCATGGCGCTATCCTGAAAACAGTGAAGGATTGGCCCGTGGTGCCTCTGCCAGCAAAAACAGAGCTCCGGAGGGCCACATGCTCCATTTTTACTGCAGAAGGTTGTAGGAAGCCATCCTAGCCAAAAACAGAGCTCGCGGGGGCTATGCCCCCCTCGAGCTCTGTTTTTGCTGGCAGAGGGTTGCAAGAGGCTACTCCAGCTGACAACGGAGCTCAGGAACCTCAGGCAAGCTGGCCATGCCCACCACATCTATGCCTACCACAGACACACACACACACACACACACACACACACACACACACAAGGTCAAATGCAATCCTGATGTGGTCTTCAATGAAATCAAGTTTGACACCCGTTTAGTTAATGAGTATGGACTGTAGACAAAGAAGGATAATAGTAATAACTTCCAGATTGCTGTCCAGAGAACTATATGACTGTCCATCTAATTGCTAACAATGGAGCTCAGGAAAACAATTTTAACAATTCTGGAAATATTTATATAATTGTAAATAATATGAAAAATAAACTGTTCAATGACTCAAAAATAAAGACGTTTTTGTACTACAATATAATTTTTAAAGATTCATTTTATTATTTTAAATTTAATACATAAAGATAAACGCTGAAAGTGGTCTACACATAATAAAATAAGAAGTACCTACAGTATATATAAAAGTGATAAGGTATAAATTTATGGGGTATTTTTCTATCAGTTAAATTGTAAAGATTGTATAGCAGGGTTGAATCAGTTAGGTCCTTTCATTCAAGTGCATTATTCATGTTAGAACAAAGATTTTCAAATATGATTCTATTTAAATATGGAGTTTCTCAGAAATCAATCCAAAATGTTGAAATCTCCAGTTTTGTTGTTTACTAGTTGCTAAAGCTAAAAATCACGTATGAAACATACCACATAGTTTGTTATGCAAATGGGAGTTTAAAAATCCTAGCTTAACTTTATGCATAAATGCAATCATTGCATGGAAGTGCAGGAAAAGAAAATCCCTATTTTGTGAGTGTGTGTTACATGTTCTGCCATAAATACCCTATTTAGATATAGATGTTTTGAAGACATAAAACAGAGTTGTCAAATTATTTGTATTATCAAATAAAGCTGAGTTGATTTACTGTCATTGCACCTCATACAACAAAATTAAATGCCATCTTCAGTGTACATTATAACTATAAAAATAAACACAAACACACATCCTTCACATTCTATACAACTGAATTGAAAACCCAATACTGAATTAATATTGCACTATACAGTAGAATTCAATAGTGTTATTACCCTGGGATAGAAGCTGTTTTTCAGCTTATTTGTCCTTGTTTTTATTATCATATACCATCTGCCAGATGGTAATAGTTCAAAAAAATGGTACCCAGGATGAGATGGATCTTTAAGAATGTTTTGAAAAGGCTGTAGGAGCTATAAAGCTGTTCCAAGGATTCTAAATTCTTTATTATGATAATAGACCAGTATGTTTTGTGTATTATGAATCTGAAGATTGACATTTAGAATATTATGAGTTCTATCTCTTCCAAGACCATCCATATGGATGGTCTTGGAAGAGATAGAACATTATTGCTGGAAACATTGTAATGGCAAGCTTTTGTACATGCAGTCAGCCAGGAATCAAATCCACCTCAATGACATCTCACTAAGCTGGACATACATAGGAATTTGTACAAAAAAAAAAAAAAAATACACTTTCAACCTTCAATTCCCAAGTTTAGAAGTTGTTGGGAAAGGAACTTCCTGAAAATAAAATCCTAACCAAGTCCTGAAAATTAAGCTCCAAAAGGATAAATTTCTAATGAAGTGCAGTTTATTTATTTCTTGGTTTGTACAAGGTTAATGGATCAGTGACTTAAGCCAAACTTAAACATGCTTTTAGAATTTCTTCTTCCTTCCTTTACCTAATTAATGGAAAGTCAGGAGGTATAAACATTAGTTTAAAGAAGTGGTTCTAAATATTTTACACTTTGTGTAAACCTGAAGTAGCCCTGGGACACTGTCTCCAATAACTGATAGTAGAATCAGACTCAAAGTCATTTCCTCCTATTAATGACAATCTCTGTTCTCACATCTCCTTTTAAACATTTAAGATTTACATATTTGCATTATCTCTAAATGCTCTTGAGAGGGAGAGAGTAAGCAGATCATTCCAATCATTACATGAGGGGAAAGGTTCTGCTCATTATAATCATTTTCTAAATAAAACCTTGGTTGAAACGAGCAAGTTAACTGCATAAGAATGATCTTCCTTCCAGCTGTGAACCAAGTAGATGTTACTTTTTTACAGAACTCAAGGGTTAGTATAATTATGCTGGAGAGACTCTGGGTCACATCCACCAATTAACTCTGTGAATGTAACCAACATGTCTAAATGATACTCCTGGGCAGCCAAAACATTCTCTCCATCTGATTCTTCATATCCCAGAAATAATGAATTGGTGGCTTGTTAAAGTGTCTCATTTCCCTTTTGTATTTATCATCATTAAAATAAATAACCTATTCAGATCCATCTTTGTAAAGAAAAAGCATATAAATAAAAAAAACATTTATGAAGACAGCCAGATACTAATTTATCATAGAGCTTTCTAAACCTGCTTTGCCATCACAGTTCAGGCAAGCTTAATCCAATTGATTTAAATGGGCGGCCTCACACAAGCTGTCAAAACTACTAAACTGCTACTTATTCTTTTTGAATATTAATTTATGTGTAAGATCAAAGAACAATGTGGATGTATATCTTACAGTTACCTTTCTCATCAGTTATTTTTGGTGGGAAAAGCCTACAGTTTCTATAATGTTACTCTGTGATAAAGCTGTCTACATAATAGAATTCTATTGAAATAAGTGAGATGATAAGTCAACCTTTCCAGAACATTGATCATTAAACACCGGATGCTAACTCTCATTTTTTATTTGGTAATTTATTCTAGGTTAGTATGTTTTCCATCCACTTTGAAGGCAGGCATTGTCGTGTCCGCAAAAGAAGCCAGGAGTCGGTGACTAAGTTTCAAGCTCTTTATTTAATGGTTGTGAACCGAACCGGCGAAAAGGAAAAAGCCCGCGGCTTTTATCCTTTTCGTTGCGGCGGCCGCGGCCAATGGCAGCGATTCAAGTCTCCCGCTCTTGGAGCGAGCCAATCGCGGGAGACCTCAATCGGACCAATCAGCGCGGCTCGCCTGGCCAATCAGAAATCCCCGCGCTTTAGCCAATCAAAGCGCGGGGATTTCGAGTATTCAAATTAAGGACAGAACACCCCTCCCCTCTTGGTATAGTCCATCACGTTGTGTAGTCACGTAGGTAGGCGGGGCTCCGTCTAGTCCTACTTGACCTGCGCAACTCAGTTGCAAGCTGGATTTCGGCCGGAGCGGTCATGTTCTTGGCTGCTCCCTCTTCTGTGTGAACCGGCTGGATGATCGGGCCGGTTCCTTCTCCGTGGCTCCCACCTGGGCCTTCCGGGTTGGTTGAGCTAC
This sequence comes from Hydrophis major, assembly GCA_033807585.1. Classification (NCBI taxonomy): domain Eukaryota; kingdom Metazoa; phylum Chordata; class Lepidosauria; order Squamata; family Elapidae; genus Hydrophis; species Hydrophis major. The sequence goes on along the minus strand of CM066333.1, from coordinate 58,451,207 downwards.
GGGTTTTGCCGCTCCCGCTTGGCTTCTCCGAGTCGGTAGAGCTGGCTGGGAGGTTCTTCTCCGGTGGGGACTCGCGATGGCTGCGTTCCGGTAAGTACTGCTGGTTTATTTTTTCTTGCATTTGTTTATTCGGGTATTCCCTCCCCCCTTGGTTCGTGTTTTGGGGGTTGAGGTCTGTTGCAGTTCGTGACCTGAGCTGGTCTATGTGTCGTTTCCAGGCTCGCCCATCGGTGGTTTGGAGCCGGTACGACCATGGACCTGTGATTTGAGTTATGATGGCTGGGATCCATAGGGGGTCCCCCGTCAGATTTTTTGCGTACACTAAGTCACCGGGGGCAAAGGTCCGGTATTTTGTACTGGAGTCTGGGGGTCGCTCTGGGTTATATGTTGGGTGTAACCTGTCGAGCGGGGAACTCAGCTTCCTACCCATCAACAACTCGGCTGGGCTTTTGTTGGTCGTGGTGTTCGGGGTGATGTGTTGAATAAAGAAGAGTTTATTGATTTTGTCGTTGATCTCCCCGTGGTCCATTTTCCGGATGGTTTTTTTGGTAAATTGGACCATCCGTTCCGCCCTACCGTTCGCCGCCGGATGCGCCGGTGCTGTTAATGCGTGGCGGATGCCCCTCTCCGCCAGGAACCTCTCGAAGTCGAGGGAAGTAAACTGGGGCCCGTTGTCTGAGACGACGATGTCTGGGAGGCCGTGCGTGGAAAAGAGTTTGCAAAGTTCTTTAATAACGGCCTCCGTGGTAGTGGATTTCATGTCGCTTACCTCCAACCAGTTAGAGTAAGCGTCAACTGTGATTAGAAAGGTATGTCCATTCGTGGGACCGGCAAAGTCTACATGGATTCTGGACCAGGGTCCCCTTGGTGTTTCCCAGTCCAGGATGGGTGCTGCGGGCGGGCTGGGTCTGGTCTCCTGGCATCGTTGGCATTTGGCTACCCATGCCTCTATCTGCTTGTCCATCCCTGGCCACCAAGCGTAACTCCTGGCCAGGGCTTTAGTTCTGACGATGCCAGGATGCCCTTCGTGCAGCATCTCTAAGACCCTCCCTTGCAACCTGTCCGGGATGACCACCCTGTCACCCCACAAAATACATCCCTTGAGCAGTGAAAGTTCAGTCTGGCGGTTTCTGAATATCTTAACGGATTCGTCACTGTCCCTTTCCGGCCAGCCTTTTTCCACCCAATGTAAAATTCGCGCCAGACGCCTGTCCTTGATAGTTTCCCTGGCAATGTCTGACGCGGTAATGGGTAGGTTGGGCAAGTTTTCGATGCTAAGGGTGTTTGTTGTTGGTGCTGGGTCAGGATCAGAGTCTGGTAAGGGCGAGCGGCTTAAAGCGTCCGCGTGCGAAATTTTCTTACCTGGCTTGTGTAATAGTTCGTAGCTGTAGGCTGCCAGGAATTCAGACCACCTTGTCATCCGGGGTGATAAAATGTTCGGGGTGGCTCGGTTTCCGGCGAGGATGCCCAGCAACGGCTTGTGATCCCTCACGATGGTAAACTGGCGGCCATAAAGGTATTCGTGGAATCGCTTAACGGCGGCAACTATAGCCAAAGCTTCTTTTTCCAGCTGGCTATAGTTCCGCTCTGGTTTAGTTAGAGTCCTGGAAAAGAAAGCGATGGGTGCTTCTCTTTTGTCGGGGAGGGTATGGCTGAGGACAGCGCCGACGCCGAAAGGTGATGCGTCGCAAGTGACAACCAAGGGCAAGGTTTCGCTGAATTGAATCCGGACGGCATCGGAGGTGAGGAGGTCTTTGGTTTTTTGGAAGGCGGCTTGCTCTCGTCTCCCCCAAGTCCAAGTTGCCGCCTTATCCAGGAGCCTATGCAGAGGCTCCGCCGCCGTAGCCTTTTGGGGTAGGAAAACATTATAAAAATTCAGCAAGCCTAAGAACGCCTGTAGTTCCGTTTTAGACTTTGGGGCGGGGGCTTCTTTGATGGCTTTCACTTTTTTAATTGTGGGGTGAATGCCCTGCCGGTCTAGAAGGTAGCCCAAGAATTCCACTCGCTCTGTGCATAGTTGGCATTTTTCTCGTTTTACTTTGAGTCCCGTTACTTTAAATTTTGTTAAGACCTCCCTGAGTCGGTTTTCTAATTCGGCTTCGTTTGGCGCCGCCACTAGTACGTCATCAAAATAGGGCACCACCCCCTTGATGCCCTGTAGTAAACGTTCCATCAGCCTCTGAAAGATGCCTGGTGCCACGCTGACTCCGAACTGGAGCCGGTTACATTTGAATGCCCCCCGATGGGTAACGATGGTCTGGGCTTCCGCTGTTTTTTCGTCGACCGGTAACTGCTGATATGCCTGGGCGAGATCGAGCTTGGCAAAGACCTTGCCCCCTCCCAGTGAGTGCAGGAGGTGTTGCACGATTGGGACGGGGTAGGCGCTTTGTTGCAACGCGCCATTTAGGGTGGCCTTATAGTCCCCACAAATTCTCACGGACCCGTCTGGCTTGACTGGGGTCACTATAGGGGTCTCCCATCGGGCATGGTCTATCGGCTGCAACACCCCCTGTTTGACGAGCTTGTCGAGCTGCTCGTCAATTTTAGGTTTTAGGGCGAATGGTACCCTCCTAGGTTTAAGCCGCTTGGGGGGAACCCTAGGGTCTAGATCGAATGAGATAAGGGGTCCCTGGTACTTGCCCAGGCTTCCGTCAAAGACCTCCCGGAACTCCTGGGTTAGCCGCTGTTCCCAGCCATCGTCGACGACGTGGTTGACTCCTGTCAGCGCGATGTCAAGCGGGGCGAACCACTGTAGGCCCAGTAGGCTTGGGCGGTCACGATCGACGATTGTGAGTGGGAGTTGTTCGGTGCGGCCTTTGTAAGTTACATTAAAGTTCTTGGTGCCCACTACCGGGACGCGGTTTCCCTGGTAGTCTTTTATAATGATTTTTTGGGCATTAATGTTCCTCTTATGGAGGGTGGGCACTAGCCGTTTAATCTCGTGCCATGCAATCATGGAGAGGTAGGACCCGGAGTCCACCTCCATCTTGCATGGTTGGCCTTCTATATGGACTTCTACGTGTACCTTTCTGGCGCCGTCGGAGATGGCGTGGCTGATGGTCACCGTCTGGTGGGTATCTTCCTTTCGCCGACTGTCACCGCCTCTTGAAGATCATTGGATTCGGCCCCACCGACCGTCCGGTTGGCGATCTCTGGTCCTGGGTGGGGGACTTTCCTTCTTTCGGTCATGATGTTCCCATCTGGGCGGGCTGCGGGTCTTTTTTTGGCGGCAAACTCGAGCGATGTGTCCCCGTCTTTCACAATGCCTACAGATAGAGTCAAAAAATCGGCATTCTGATCTGGGGTGGTCGCCGCCGCACCCGGCACAGTTGGTCCTCGACCTGCGACTTCTCCGGTTTCGCTGGTCGCCGCGGCCCGTCTGCACGCGATGTATGTCCTCCTCGTCTTCTGACGTGCTGGATGCCGACTGGAATTCTCCGTAGTGTGCGGTTGATTCGTTTTTTGGGTCGGCCGACCTTGCCGGGTTGTTGTTTCTGCCCTTCGCGTCTGATTTTCGCATGCTGTCAGCGGAAGTGCGGGTTGCTTCTGTGGCTGCGGCTGCGGTGAGGGCGTCTGCTAGGCTGATGTCGCCTTTGGCCATAAGCCGGCTCTGGAGGGTAGAGTCCCATAGGCCGAGTACGAATCGGTCTCTTAGAAGGCTGTTCAGACCTTCAAATTCACAGAGTCCTCCTAGGCGCCGCAACTCGGCGACGAAATCGCTCAGTTTTTCGCCTGGTTTCTGATCTCGGCGGTAAAATTCGTTGCGCCGGATTAGGATGGGGACCTCGGGGGCGTAATGGCGCCGCAGGATAGGTTCGAGTACGTCCCAGTCCATGGCGGTTGCGTCTGCCGGCTTGGCCAATGCCTTGGCCATCTGGAAGACCTCGGTTCCGCAGTGTGTGAGGAAGACGGCGCGTTTTAGCGGGCCCGGGGCGTCCTTCATTCCGGTGCACTCAAGGTACATGCGGAAACGGTCTGAAAACGATTCCCAGTCCTCGGTGGCGGGGTTGAAGGGGGCGGGCGGTGCAATTTTCGCCATTTCCGTGCTGAAACTGGCTCTTGTTGGACACGGGGTTCGGTTCAGGGTCGGGATCCCACCCTCGTCGCCAGTGTCGTGTCCGCAAAAGAAGCCAGGAGTCGGTGACTAAGTTTCAAGCTCTTTATTTAATGGTTGTGAACCGAACCGGCGAAAAGGAAAAAGCCCGCGGCTTTTATCCTTTTCGCTGCGGCGGCCGCGGCCAATGACAGCGATTCAAGTCTCCCGCTCTTGGAGCGAGCCAATCGCGGGAGACCTCAATCGGACCAATCAGCGCGGCTCGCCTGGCCAATCAGAAATCCCCGTGCTTTAGCCAATCAAAGCGCGGGGATTTCGAGTATTCAAATTAAGGACAGAACAGGCATGATATATGCTACCCAAGCTCTTTTAAGAAGTGTATTTATTTAGAAATAATATAAATCAACAGATAATGAAATTTAAGTATAATAAACTTGGTATGATAAACATGGCTTGATACCCTTAAGTATAATAAAAGTGGTTTGGTGCTCTCTCCAAAATAAAAGCTTAGATCTAATGTATCCACTCAACTCTGTAGACAAAAGTTCTAACCATAATAGATTTTTTCTGCCTTGAATGCTGAATGGAAGGGCATATTCTCTCCCACTCCATTACATTGAATCAGATCATACGTCTGGAATACTGTTTAACAAATGTGAAACTGCAATTTTTGCACCATATACAAGTATTATCCATAATTTGACTCTATTCCATCTTATATTTCTTTTATAAAAGCACAAGTAGCAACATACTGCATATCTAAATCATGATAGTTAAACACAGATATTTTGTTGCAACAGCTTGTCTTAAGGCAGGGGCGTCAAACTCACAGCAGTGATATATCAGGACTTTTTTCTCCTTTGCAAAACTGGGCATAGTTTTTCTCCTTTGCTAATCTGGCCAGCACGTGACATATCTGGCCCGTGGACCAGGAGTTTGATCTGTCTTAAGGGATTCTTCTCTTTCATCTTTTCTTGTATCTTATTGCTGCTCAAATAATCACACTTTCAGGAATAAAAAATAGCCTTTTTTAAAAAAAATTTCATTTTTGTATTGGAAGTTGCTAATCACAGATACTGACATAGCCTTTCTAAAATAAGTCCAACATTTCTGTTAAGGCGTAGAGCTGGGCTGTTAAACTTCCAGCCCGCAGGCTGGATACATCACGTGAGCTCATGCCCCATTTAGCAAAGGGGAAAAAAGTCCTGATATGTTATATGGCACTGTCGTGACAACATGAGTTTGACACCCCTGGTGTAGAGAGTAGAGCCATGAATGGATTGTCTTCTTAGTTTGATTAGCACTAATCTGAATTAAAAATGTATTTGATTGGTCTGAAGTCATCCATCACCACAACATAAGGTATCATCAGTATGCTTGTGAGTCCTAATTATATATTTAAGTCTGGAGCCAGTCTTAGTCTAAGTCTCTCCATTTATATCTGCATTAGATCAAGCATACTACAGGTCACATTGGTTAGGGAGCTGCATTTGGCAGGTCCAAGGTAGCAAGGAATTCATGCTATGGTGCTCACTGTATAGAACATCTTCCCTCTTGAAGCAAGGATGATCCTACCCCTGTTAATTTTCTGATGCAATCAGGCCTGGGGACCCCAGGGTTCTGATGAGATATTGAGGTGGCTCCATTGTTATTAACTTGTGCTGTTCACCTAATATTTGTTCCATTTTTTAGATATATTTTTAAAAAGTATTTTGAAGTTTTTAATAATAAGATCCTATGACGGTACCTTTAACACCATCAAACTTCAGCATTTTCCTATTCCAGAACCTTGAAAAGGCCTCGATAATAATGCCAAATCCGGTCTAAACATCTGGCTGACTGTGTGACCAATCATAATTATTTTGTATATATTGATTTTTAGTTTTATACATGGAACCCACAATCCTATGTATTGTGAAATGGACAGCCATGTAAGATTGACAATAAATATAAAAAAATAAACTTGCAAACAGTTTTATTCACGGTGCAGTCGTGGATAGCAGTTCAGAGTAATAGAGTAACAGGGTAATTAATAGGCTTATTGATGAAATCCAACAGAAATATTAGGGGGAAGAATGATTGAAGATGAATATTTATGTAGGAAGTTTCCAACCAACAAGAGAGCACTGTGTTAGATTTATGGACAAGCATCATACTTGAGAAGCAGAATTAACATCTGAAGCCTTACAAAACCTACTCTAGGCAGCTCAAAGGCAATCTTCTTCCTCTTTTGGAAAAGAAAGAGCCATTAGCTCTAGGAAAGGGTCACCCCTCCCTCAGGGATGTGATATTTTTGCAAAATTTTCTCCTGACAACATGCCTCTACCAGGAACATATTTGAATTTGGGTGTATGCCAGTCATTGTTCACTTTGGAATAAATTAGTTTTGTGGCATTGAGATAATGGTGGGTTCTCTTTTCAAAGAACAACATATCAATGAGAAAATGATTCCATCCTTCTGAAATTATGATTAAATGCAAATGTATTAAGTATTCTAAAATTAATCAATAAACTATGTAGCAATACAGAATTTAAAAGATGATAAAACACATCTACACAAACATATATATGGTTTTTTTATTTGCATCTTAAAGGGACCTTCTTTTTCCAAACAGAAAATTCCAGACCTGCAATCCAACAGAGCAGCACAGATTAAAACGGTTCATTAATTAGAAAAATGTAGAAGCATCTCTGCTGGATCAGGCTAAAGCCTATGTCATTGGTTGGCAATACACAGCCAATGGGCCATTAATGGTTCTAGACCACCCATCCCTGAGATTAGTCTTGAAATGCAATAGCAAAATGTAAAAAAAAAAAAATCAGAGTTGTGAAGTTTAAAATACTTTTCAAAAGGGGGTTCAACACATTTTTCTTCTTTAAAAAGGCCCAAACTATCCACATCCAACTTACAAAAATCTAGGGCTGAAAATGAATGTCACTGCCAGACACCCTGCAATTTCTGGAGTAGTTCCTGCCCTCCTAAAAAAAAAAAAAATGGAAAAAAATGCTCAGTGTTTTGCCACAGAAAACCTAGTTGCCCATTCTTCTTGCAGCCTTAGTGGCCAATTGGATGTCCACAAAAGCCCCCAAATGCAACAAATTTCTCCAGCTGTCTTAGAACCTAAAGGAACAAGCTGTCATGATTATGTGGCAGTGTTTCTCCTTTCTATTGACATATGGCACAATTAATGCCTAAGTGATTATCATGCAGTATACATGTGCTTCACCCAACATCTATTATTCATGATGTATCAATTTACTTCTGTTTATGTTAATAGTACAGACTAAAATTCAGAAAAGCTGCTTAGCATTTTGAGAACGTGAGATCATTTGAGAACAAATGATCAGTTCTTCAGAGAGCCAGCTGTACACTCAGTTTTCAATTACAATTAATTCATGCTAAAAATGCCCGATATGTGGTACTTTTCCTGAAATATAGCTTACATGAAGGTCAATTGATATTGGAATAGAGGCTTATATTCCAACCAATAGAGTGAGCATTCCATCCGTTTTCAAGCAAGTCTGGAATAATATTTTGCAAATTTGAATCCTGTAAGAAATGTATATGGTACTTTGTCAGGATGACTATATGCTCTATTTTTTACTGAGAGCTGAAGAAAACAAATGCTGGTAAAACAGAGGTCTTCATGAGATCAAATACACAGCTGTTATATATCTTTGATGCATACCTGATGAAAGAATATGCAAAACAAATAGATTTATTCCCAAGCATAAATTAGGCTTTTTGCAGTATTATAAAAATAGAAGGAAGGAAGGAAGGAAATACTTAGTATTTGCCAATATTAGTTTTATGCTATTATGTATGTATGTAGGGGTGGTTGTTTGAAATCAGGGATACTTATTGAGACAATTGCTTTGGGAAAAAAAAGAGAGAGGAAATTTTCAAATCTGAAGCAAGAGCTCCCTCTGGCTTTATTCTGTTGCCTTTTCAAATAATTCTAGGAAAACAAAGACATAGGTTAATATTCTTTAAAATGTTAATATAATTGTCTTGCACTGAACTAAATGGTATAAAGACAAGCATGGTAAAGATATCGCACAGAACATCTCCATTGAACTTGGTGGGAAGTAGATATAGGCAGAAAGAGACACTTCAGAATATTTTTGAATGACAGCTGCTGGTATCCCTTATTGCTTAAAGTTGATGAGTGTTCAAAAAGTTCTGGTAAAGTTAAATTTCAAAGGATCATATCACCATTTTGTATTATACAGTATATAAAAAAAAATATCAAGTAGTTGGAGGCAACAAATAATACATTTGGATTTAAACGTAGCAAGAACCACTGGCATTAAGTTGAGAAGACTTTGGAAAATTTCAAGTTGAAAATATTTTGGAAAAAGATTTTAGAACTAAGATCTTATAGGACTTTAAGAGTCCAACACACAAGCATCTTGAAACATAATCCAGTGAAGTGAGTTGGGCTGAGACAGAATAACTGAACTAAAGTTACCCAACTGACATTTACTCAGTTTTCCGGTTTCTAGGCCACTACACCAAACTGGGTCACATTTGTTGATAGTTCAATGTTATCTTATATATCACCTGTGTCAAATTCACAGTGTCACATTGTGACATACTGCAACTTTTTTCCCTTTTGCTAAATGAGTGTGACCAGTGAATGATGATCTGGCCTGAGAGCTGTGAGTTTGACACCCCTGTTCTATATAATTCTATCTAACATATCAAACACCAACTTGAAGAATTGTTTATTAATTTTCCATCTGGTAATGCTGCTGCAAATCTTGATCTCTAGTTTTTTTTTTTCTGACAAAGTGTACAAGAATATCCTTTGGTATATTTCTTAACTTGCAAATTGCATATTCTATTAACTTTGTCGATTTCTACTTCTCTATCACCTTCACCCGATTTCAAAAAGTCCTGTTCTCAAATTGGACTAAGAACATTGAGTGCTATTGCACACCTCTGAGACCTTTACAAACTAAATATTAACCACTATCATATTTAAGTCCAAAACATTGGGCCAGTTGCTATATGCATCACAGTTGGTCTATTAGTTAATAGTTCCACAGAAGTCTTTTCTTTTTTTCTGCATTGAAGTCCATGTTGACTCCTGGTTACTTTCTGGACTACTTCCTGCAGGATTTTTTTCAGGAAGGTTTTTCAGGAAGTGGCTTCTCATTGTACCCCTCCCAGGGCTGCAAGAGAGTGACTGGTCCAAATTAACCTTGTGCCTAAGACAGGACTTGAACCTGGAGTCATCCACTTCAGAGCCCAATTCCTTAATTACTACACCAAATGGGCTCTCCACAGTGGTCATTCAAACTAAATTGCTGAAATCAATGCTTTGTAGCCCAAAGCATTTCTAATTCAATCCTAACACTTGAAAGTAGGGGTGTTTGAAATGAAACATAAGATCTGATTTGACCTACTTTTAACTTACTAGTTGAAACTTTTTTCCAGTAGGCCAAGCACAGCTGACTTTAACAGATGACTGTGTTTCTTCATGGGCCTTGCAGTAGAAAATAAATTCACAACCACTATCTAAAAAAACCCCAATCTCTACTGGATACAATCAAACTAACACAAAAATATACCAAATATTGAAAGATGTAGTATTACAAACTGTTTCTTGATGATTACCAATATACTACAAGGCTATAAGAATTTATAGCCAAACAAATGAATGTAAACTAAGCACATGATATAAATGAAGCTGATGCCTGTCTATAAGTGTTTTGCTTGGAGAAAGGGTGCATGCCAAAGAATTGTGAAAAGTCAGTCCAAGGTTTTAGAGTGGGTCAAGAGTCTACATTTGAAGGTGCTGCATGATCTGCATGTTAAATGTTTCCAGCAAAAAGAACAGACAGAGCAGATTCTTATATAAACTGCAACCACCTGTCACTAACCAGGTTTACTCCTTTGCTTGGCAAGAAGCCTAATAGATCTTTCCTGTTCTGTTTTCTTTTCTACTTATGTGGGTTGGAGGTCTTACATCATGTTCTTCTGATTCTTCCAGCTGCTCAGGTGTTGCCTGTGTTTAATCATTGTCACATGATTTCTCCTGAGGCTTGCATTTCACAGGTTAGTTGGATTTTCTTTTTCAGCATCAGATTCAGATTCAGAATCTAAGTTCTGAGCCTTGTCCATAACAATCACCCTAAGCACCTGGAAACCTATGAAGTTAGCACATTAAATCTTCCCAGTCTAAAGAAAATAACTTGTAAGACCAAGACAAAATATATTACCTTCTCCCCTTCTTAATGGAAGATTATAATAAAACATATAAATGAAAGTCTATCTATGTGATTCTGGAGAAATACAAATAGTCAAACATGTCCTCCTTTACTGTATTTGCTATAGAGATTTCAAAAAGTACATATAGCATTAATCCTCCAATAATTCCCAGGTAAAACTAATGAGATTTATATTAAACTATTATTAGCAGACACAAATACCACCTAAGAAGATTCTATTTGTTGGGTGGTGGTAGCGACATTATCAGCTGACTGCATCAACTAATTTTAATTTTTGCTCTGCTATTTATATTTTAAACTTTAATTTTCTGATCTATGATCATAGTAAACATGCAAACAAAAAGATTCCCAGTAGCCGAGCATTCTCTCTCTAGCATTCTCTCTCTACGTTGGAATTAGAAAGAGTCAGTCTCATAAATTTTGGTGGAGTTGAGCTTATTACCACATGGGGGTCTAGAAATAGTAGTTGCATTTATATCCTTATTATGATCAAGGAAGAGATTCTCAGTCATCTAGGTCATTTTGTCCCAAAGGTGCTTTTCCAAAAAGCAATTGGATTTTCTTGGGGTTTTTTTTCTTTGAAAACTTTGAAAACTTTCACTGTGATGAATCAGTGAGACATGTACAGATCTGTACATTGGGAAAACAAAACAACTGCTTCATAAAAACATGGCACAACACAGGAGACTCATCACAGCAAACTCATCAGGAAAGGATTCAACAGTCCATCTGCATCTGAAAGACAAAGACCACTCTTATGAAGACAAAAAAGCTCATATTCTGTACAGAGAGGACCACTGTTTGAAAGAGGGGTCAAATAGGCCATGTGTGTTAAAATTGGGAGGGATATGACACCACCTATCTCCTTACAACACATCCTTTCAGCAGTCCCAAAAAGGTTCCACACCCATTTGCACTCTGATTCAGGTGACTCTGAGGCTACAGCTAAACCTCCAAGTGGTGTCAACAATTCTCAGAGAACTGGTGACCGACCTTTAGAGTGATAACGACCAGATGACTGCTGAGGAATATAAACCCTTTCATTCCCCATCAGTCAGTTAGAGCTGAAGAAGCTTTTTGGATGACTAGCAAAATATTTTGAAAGAAAAGAAACCAAGAAAGTTCATTTGTCTTTTGGAAAAGCACCTTTGGGACAAGTAACTTGGACACTGTGCCAACATTTTCTTGTATAGAGGTCTGTAGTGGGCAATAGCTGTAAGCAAATGAGGAAAGCTAAATAGGTTTCCATAATTGACTAACTCATATTTTCTTTCATCTATCAAATTAATTTCCATTTAATTTCTACATAAAGCTGACTTTATATAGAATATGTCAAATCTGCTTTTTCACTGTTTGCATAATCCTTTGTGTCTATTAGCATATTTTCTGACTATAGACCTGTTTGCCACATTAAAGATTCCCTGAAAATGTAATTGTAAATGCTTATCTGCAATTTCTGTCATTAAATCAATATTACTGTATATTAAACCATTTATTACTTTGTGGATCAAATTATTGTATTGAAGGATTAAATAACTATGAATTCAAAGATTGCTACAGTTGTCTTATATGATTTTATTTAGTATGTATCTCTAGAAACACATGGGTTAGATGCTCATTGCTAGTTATCACACCAAATCATTGTTTAGAAATAATGCTAATTACTTCAAAACCCTAGCTTCATCCAGTTTTCATTTTAATACATTGTAGCATATGAAAAAATGATTAGAAAGACAAAAATTAAGCCTGCAACTTGTTAAATCACATGCCAATTAAATTAATAAGCCAGATAGTCTGCTTCACACATTTCTTTCTGCAGAAAATGTGTAAATCACCAATTGTCTCGGGCTAAGTTCCCGATCCCTTTTAAAAACAGTTTTGTGTTCATTAAATTACTGCCGTTATTGAATTGGTTCTAGTGGAACAGTTTATAAATCCTGTAAACAAATATATAAAAAAAATAAAACCTCATTGAATTTTGCTAATCTATGATTATATTTTAATCATAAATGAATGTGGTTGATATAGAATATAAGTTAAATTTATTTGCATGAATTAAATATAAAGTTAAAATATCAATCGGTTTAAATGGCAAATGCCCACAATTGTTCAGATAAAAATACTTTGTATGTGGTTTAAGATACAAATAATTATAATTGTTGGTCAGAGAAGGATGTTAGTAGGAAAAATAAGCATATTCCAAAATATACCTATGTGAGCAGTATTTTTCAGTAATGACAAATATCTCATTCATGTCATATTTAATACATATTTTTCTGTTCTGTGTCTTAGGGTGAATAACAAAATGTTATTGACATATTTATTGCTCTCACATTGACTGGTTAGTGACTGCAAGAAACAAAGAAAGCAGAATATTCTATGTTTTTTCCTTACATTTATTTATAATGGTTTGGAATTTATACTTCTAGTATTTTGGAATCCTTTTTTTTTTCATCACTTGGATTCAGCTGCCTTTCAAAAAATTTCATATAATTATTAAATTAAAAAAACATTTCAACATATTGTATTTATTCAGTTAAAATAATTAACATAAGAATTTAAGACAGGAAAAGTATTGCACGCATCAGCTCTTATTGATCTCAGTGAGGCTTAAGCAACTTAGATCATAGCCTTTGTATCCTACTGTGATTTAGTTTTCTGCTGGGTTTAATTGCAATTGATAGAATTCCTATATTTTGGGGGACTGCCAAGTTTTTTAAAGAGTGAGCTGACATAAAATTTATTGAGCAATTGCACTGATTAACAAGGCAGTTGTGTTTCTTGATTGTTCCTTTCCTATTTAAATGAGTTTATTAACCTAATCTATTTTGCTCATAACAGCCTGACAAATATATGCACTGAACAGTTTCAGCAAATATCCAAGTATATGATTTGAAATGAACAGTTTTATCATTTAGGAATACAGGGCGACTGATGTAAAATTCCTGGCTGCCCTGAAGGAATACCACAGAATCATAATGTTGGAAAGACCAGTTGGGCTAATTTGTTCACTCAGTGAACAAATCTAGATTACAGCATCTCAGACAGATGGCTCTGTAGCCTTGACTTGAATTCATCAAATGAAAAGATCCCATTATCTCTCTGAATAACACCTGTCCATGTGTCAGCTGCTCTTTCAGGTCTCATATAATACATACTCAAGGAACACTATTTATAAAAGACTAGTACTAAGCGATTTTTTTCAAACTCTGGATCACATATACAATCCCATAGAAATTTTGAGAATATAGGAATCCCCCATGTGCAGCCTCACTAAACTAATAGGGTTTTGTAGGATTCACCCACATAGAAGTTCAAGCTGAACACAAATAAAAAGACTCTACTTGGACAATGAATGTGTATTGCTATTAATGATATAAAATTGTTCACTTGAAAAAATAATATAAGTGATAAAATTAAAATGGATAAATGAATTTGAAAAGTCTTAGCCTTGCAATTCAGATATGGATCAAGATGTGATTATGGTTTCAGAAATTTTTAACCACTGAAGAATAGAGCATAAATATCAGTGAATATCACTGAAGACAGCATAAATATCAGAATACTTGTAAATATTAATAGTAGGTTATAAAGCTTATTTTAATTAGGTCCTAAGTAATAATGATCACTTATAAAGCAACCAATATAAATTTTCCACTCAAGACATTTCATAAGGAAGCTTCCTCTTTATAAAACATGGATCAGACAGAATCAGTTCAAATGTGCATCTATAAATTCATACATAAAAAATTAATTGCACCAAATCTTTTATCTCTCAGTCATGTTATTCCTTCAGTTCTATAGATCATCTCCAAAAGTAACGCCATTTCCCCTTTAAAATTATATATGTCTGCCATGTCTTGAGCAGAATACTCATTTGTAAACAAAATGGTGATTCATTATTGAAGCTGAAGGGCATCCTTTTACCTAGATGTAAATTTATCATTTTTAATGCCTCACAGCTTGATGCCTGAAAATCTCATCAAGTACTCGGAAAGCTTCCTTGACACAGATTAATGATGCAAACAATTAACTTAATAAAGGAAATGAACCAGCAAGTGCAGGTTGGAATTGGGTATAGGAAACTGTGGGCCAAAAGTGATCCTTAATGCAAATAAAATTTTAAGAGTTATATCTTGGATCTATCATTTCATTTGCTTTGTAGAAAATGATGACTTAGACTACTATGTCTATAAGATGATATTTTCCTCAATATATTCATATTTTGTTGACAAGAGGCACCTCTATTCTCTAAACTCTTGTTCCTAAAATTGCTATAAATGTTGCACAAGCCCACCAGTTCTGCAACATTTAAAATGGAAACATAATTTGAGATATGTTTGAAAGTGTTATACAGAAGCTGACAACTTTATTGTGGGGGGAAGTGGGAAGGAGAGCTGGATTTAGAATGGTGTAATTTATTTGTATTAACTAATGCCATTTTTCCCCTTCACTTCCAAAAGATCAGGAAGAAGATGCAATGTCTACTCTTTTCAACATCTTGTAAAACTGCACATCAAAGCAACTGGAATCATTAGTCCTTCTTAGAGCCCTGCAAGATAGGTGCTTAGTATTATGGTATTTTAGGAATACCATATTTACATTAACTGTGAAGAAGCCATGATTTCCCTCCTGCCCATTCCAAGCAAAGTCAACTTTCAAGATAACCAAAGCCAGATTTGAAGCTGGACTGAAACAGATATGAAAATATCCGCATCATTTAAAATCTCCTAGAGCTAAGATATTATCAGATATCCCCTTATTATTACTTCCCAGAATGAAGCCTGGACATTGATTAACAGTCTGCTGGTGTTCAGTAAAGATGTTCTTATGCATTCTGCCACTTCTTTTGTGTTTACATTTAGAAGCCAGAAAGAGCAAAATATAAAAGATACAGCAGATATCATCATACCAAGGAGGCTATCCACTTTCTGGCTATGAAAAACAGATATAGACACCACAGTTACATCTACTGAAATTATCAATTTGGAACCCAGGCTGGCATGTACTATATATTAAGCAATGTAAGCATTTCTTTCATTCAGAAATTATTGACCTCCAATAGACATATAAGAAAACAAGGAAACACCCTAGAATTGGTAGAAATTCATTAGACATACAGTATATTATCATTCAACAATGAATCATTTGAATTGTCCATCATCATAAAAGATACCGAGGAGATTATAGCATAATTAGTATACAACTAGGCTGGTACACTTTTTGGAAATTGAGAATCAAAGTGAAATGATGTAGAATGTCACATACTATCATCTAGAAAGAAAATATGGAGTGATAAATACTTTGCACCTGATGGCACTCAGGAGAGATTCTTCAACAGATGTTTCTGCAAGCAAATATATACTTTGTTTAGTCTAATTATGTTGAGAATTTCTGATTAAATCCTATACTGTGACTGTTCCACTAAAAAAAATGCAACAGTTCTGAATTTTTCTTTATAGTTGAAATTTTCCCATACTGTAGATCTTTTAGTGAAATTACATGGCAGAATTCTTGTATTCAGACACTAAACTGTAATTAAGTGGATGATGGTATCTCTGTAATTGCTTCAGAGATACATATCGCATTTTTCTGTCATGGAGAAAGCCAATTTTTTGAAGTAGCCACAAGCCATTGTAAATATTTTTCTATATATTAAGTTGCAATGATTTATGACAAACAACTTTCATACTTATTTTATTCGACAAAAAGTGGAAAGGTATTTATTACAGTTTTGGATACTTTAATATGAGATACTCCTGCTAGATGAGTACCTCTATGTGAAGATTAATAATATGTATCAATATTTTCTAATACTTTCTAATTTTGCACATCTGATACAAATCTAGTGGAGAGAATTGGATGAGAGCTCATTATATATGAGCTATTCTTTCACTGATATTCTCCATATTGGAAAGTTCCATTCAATATTAATAAAGGACCAACAAATGTCCTCTCAACTTTTGCATGCCATACAGATTTCCTGCAGTACCTAAGCTAACAATTTCTCTGTTGAGCAGTAGTATGGATTGAATTACAAATAACAGCACTGAGGCTGTATTTTTGTTTTGGAACCAAGAATGATGAATAAGTTGGATGGGAAGTGAAAGTGTATGTTGCTCATTTCCACTTGGACTCATAGTTCAGATCTCTCAAATTCTTCTGTGTTAATAATATAAAACTAGGGAAAATAATATGAATGACTTAAACTTAGAAAAGCTTCTCCTGTAATACATGAATTAGGAAAGTACCCATGGTTAATTGTGGAAAACATGGTTACAGTTGCTCAATGATTGTCATTTAATTTGGCTTATTACATGTAATGGTATGTCACAAAAATCTCATTATTAATTTAATATATGTATCTTATTTTTTAAATTAGGAAATTATCAAACTTCCCTTGCTTTATACTAGAGCCATTTTCCCATATCTTGCATAAAGTGAATTTGCATAAAGCAAGACAATTTGTAGAAAAAAGAAGGGTTATAGAGTACACACTGACAAATGTGCTTGTAAATCTTTCATGTGAAATTATTTTATCCATCTTTTCTTCATATCCAATATGTATGGTTATCTTGGCAGATAGGCAGTTAGAACACAGCACTATTAATTTTTGTTCAGTTGTAAATAGAAGTTCATCCTAGGGTGAGGTTCCTTCACCAAAGTCATGACTGGAGAGATTCTTTTCTGTTAAGTATGGTGTTAGAAAAAATATTAATGCCCATTTTGATACCATGGCTAATACAGGTTCAGATATGGAAAAGAGGCTATACAATTGGCTCAACCACAGTAAATAAGGATAGTGAGGGCAAAAAGTGATTTTGTAAGAAAAATATTCAAAATATTCAAGCTGGAAGAAGTCTTGACATGTTTCTAGACTGTTTTTCATGTGCTTGCATTCACACATATACAGAATTATTTAGTGAAATAATCAATTGTCATATTGAATTTGCATAAAGCAAATTTGCAAAAAGTGAAGGGAGACTACGTGTCATCTAAAGTTAGTCCACCTTTTCTTTACTAAAAAGATTTAGCTTCTCTCTGAAGGGTTTTTCCTCTAGCATACCTGCAAATTTGGAAAAATATGTGGTGTTCCAAAAAGGCATGAGGAAGACCAAATTTTGAAAGGATGCTGATAGCTATCTGAGGCCTGACAAGATCAGATGTCAGTTGGAGTTTAACATTTGAAGTATCACAGATTACTCTTCCCTTTGCAGATATGCATGTGACATTTTTTCATTTTTAAATGATGGCTGGTCTCCAGAGTGCTGGAACAGACATAAAGATCTCTGTAAACAAGGAAAATCTTCTGGTGAGGTTGGGTTTCTTTGTGGACTCAACATTGGAGGAAGGAATGTACATTTGAAGTTCTGAAAGATAAGAATGACATATCATAAACAAAAAAAATAAACAATCAGACAAGCAACTTTTTAAATGTTTCATAAATACTAAAGCACTCTCCTGTTGTGCATCCATCAGGCTAATCTGATTTTTAGGTATTTCCTTGTTAATATCTTACTTAATGACATTAATACTGGAAAAAAATGTTCCAAGTATGTTCAAGATCAGTAAGTTTCTAGCTTCAGCTCAGTGAAGCCAATGATACAACCAACAGATAGCAGTCAATAAGCAAGAAGTCTTACAGAAAAAGAGCAAGCAGCCTAAGATTTAAAGAGAAATCAGAGAAGAAAATTCTTAATTCTTTCCCTTGTGGTCAATAGGCCATGGAAAAGTGAGACTATTAAAACCTACTTTTAATTGGAAGAAAAGTATTTTGTACAGTTAGTATTGTAGCTGGCAGCTACAATTAGGAACAGCTATTGGAAAATCATATTGATCATTCTTTATTATGAAATCCATCAGTATTAATGCAGGTATCTAAGAATTGGAATTATAATATTATATTATGAAACATGACTCAGTTTAGAAAGCTACAGTTAGATTTATTGCCTGATTCAAGTTAACAGATAGGAACTTATCCGGAAATAGAAAACAAAGAATCATGATCTTAAATTTCAGAAAAGCATATTCCATTTGACTATTCAGAAGAGCAGTTTGAAAGCAAAATCAATTATTTAGAGCAGAAGGGACCATTCTTTTGCTAGACATGTTCAAAGCAGAGGCTGGACAAACATTACCCAAGGATAATTTAATCTATACCCAAGGATAATTTAATCTGATAACTTTCATGGAGTAAATAATTTGATTCACCGCATAACAACCTTTTCCAGTTCTATGATTCCATGATTATATTGAATATGTAGAACTTTAGTGCTGGTACATTGTATGAAAGGAAAGCTAGAACTTCTAGACTGAGAAATATATATAATCATATGGTTCCAGTTTTCTGCAAGTATCTGCATAATTTGGATAGACATTTATATAATATTTATAATTTGATAGATATCTGGCATTTAAATAAAAAGTAAGAAATTAGTGTTTGAAGAAGGTAAAACTAACAGAACAATGGCAGCACCACTACCATTACCTAGTTTGTGAGCCTAAAGCCCTAAACTGCACAAATTATCCCCATTCTGCATATAATTCATTTGATATCACTTTGATTTAACAATCAATACTTACTGGTGTAACTCAGTTTATATTATGCCATTTCTCTTAGCATGCTCACAGACACTTGTTTTTTTATAGTTTTCTCCTTTTTGATGGATATCTTGGTCACTAAATACCATTGTAATTTCATGTTTCCATAGTTTTTTCCATAGGCCATGCTATAATATTAATCTCCTCTTGAGGGTGCTGCTGCATTATTTTGCGCTTGTATTCAGAAAGAAAAGAAAACCCACCCTTTTGCTTCCAAGTTTACCACACATTCATGCTTGAATGTTAGTTCACTCTGGAGAATGTAGATATTATACTTTTATATGCAGACACCATTTGTTATCTGAACAAAAGACAGATGTTGCACAGTACTGTATAACAGCAATATAGCAGTTTTGTGCCATGATTTTCCCCTTGCAAAGAATCTACTTTAAAAATATATTATATAATGAATGTTAAACACATACATACAAATAAACAAAACCTTCACTGTCACATTATCAGTCATTATGAACTGGAGACTTCCATATTTCATATCATTGTGAATATGAAGCAGTCAGGAAGCTTTCAATTGTATCTTAAAGAATGCATGAGTCTGAATTTCACAGCTGCCAAAAATTTACAACTCTAGTTGAGGCAAAGGAATGAAAAAATAAAAATCCTCACTCTGCATTTGTTTCTTACAAGTTTCCCAAGTTCATATTTAATGCTTTTTTTGACATGCTGCTTTTTTGACATTAAATAATTAAGGCCATAATTGCATGACCTAGGAATAATAACTTGGTTGAACTTATTTCTGAATGAATACTTAAAGGGCATTTATAATTAGCTAGCTAGCTAGCCCCCTTTATAGTGCAAGAAACAAATGGGGGTACTACATGAGACTTTGTACCCTCCATTCTTTCTGCAGACTCAGTTGCCTCTTATCTGACTGTTGTCTAATCTGCAGATCTTTCTCCTGTTTTACAAGGTCATTCCCACACATCGTTTTTTTTTTTTTTTTCAGATTTAACACTCACACATGTAACCCTGGGTCCTATTACAGTTATTTAAACATACTTATAGAAAAGAGACCCCACACTGAGCAGAGTTTGGCTTGATTATCTCAATGAACCTTTCCAATTCTCTGATTCAGTAATTCTCTCCTATTCCACACCTTTGCTATAGCATTAATGACCCTCCTAAAGCATTTCTAGAACACTATTAGATGGATTTGTTATCCTTCAACTGCCAGAATTCTTAGTGTGGCCATTGCTGAGAAAACTAGGAATTCAAGTCCACACAACTGCATGTGCCATATGGGTGAAACCTAGAGTTTTAGTAACTGTTCTGAGCAGCGTGAGATGGAATATCAGGCATTACTGGAGGAAAAAGAATAACTGAATACTTTAATTTTAACAATTTTGAATAATCTTATATTAGGCAACAAGAGTAATAATCATGTGACTTCTCTCTGTCCTTGGCAGTCCTTGCAATTTCCCATCATGCTTTGTTTAGCAATACTTCTCACTTCATCCAAAAACTGAAGTTTGCTGAAAAAAATGGATGGAAGTAGTCTCTTATTTTGCTCCATTAAAATGAAAGAGGTAATGATTATAAAATACAGGTACCCTCGACTTACAACAGTTCATTTAGTGACCATTCAAAGTTACAACGGCACTGAAAAATGACTTATAACTGTTTTTCACATTTATGACCACTGCAACATCTCCCACAATCATGTGATCAAAATCCAGATGATTGGCAACTGATTTGCGTTTATGACAGTTGTAGTGTCCCAAGGTCATGTGATCCATGTTTACGACTAAGCAAAGTCAATGGGGAAGCCAGAATCACTTAATAACTGTGTTACTAACTTAACATCTGTAGTGGTTCACTTAACAACTATGGCAAGAAAGACTTAAGTGAGGCTAAATTCAATAAATGTTTCACTTGGCAACATAAATTTTTGGCTCACTTGTGGTTGTAACTTGAGAACTTACCGTATACTGTACCAAGGAATCTCACACAATGATAAACAATACAAAAATGAGGAGAAAGAAAGAAAGAAAGAAAGAAAGAAAGAAAGAAAGAAAGAAAGAAAGAAAGAAAGAAAGAAAGAAAGAAAGAAAGAAAGAAAGAAAGAAAGAAAGAAAGAAAGAAAGAAAGAAAGAAAGAAAGAAAGAAAGAAAGAAATCCTTAATTAATTCTGTGCATTTGATACCATTGCCTTTTATGGCAGCACATGGACAAAAGGTTTGAATTACAATTTCAGATAAGCTTCAGCTGGACTAATCAGAATGCATGACTTGAATATAAACTAGGGTACTCATTATTTTTATTGTTAAGGCTACATATCTTAATGGAGGGATTCTTGAAAACTTACTCCTTACTATTAAATATTTATATTCAACACATGCTTTTTAACAGGCAATCTATTACAGATATTGGCATGTTTCTCGCAGTCAATGTATGATCCCTATATACAGAGCTGAGTATTAGCTTCTTTTCCTATTACTCATATAGTAGAGAAAGTATTCATTTAGCATAGTAAGGCAGGATAAATGAATTTAGTGATATTTTAGTATCAAAGCAAATAAAATTTAAGAGAAAATTGAGACAATGTTCTGGAAGAAAAGAAAGAAGCACCAGTCAGATAAAGTTTTGCAAAGAAGGATAAAAGTGACTGGGGAAAAAATAGGAAAGTTGAAAAGGCAAAATTCTGAGAAAAGTATACTAATGAAAATAGAATGGAAGGAAGTGGAGGTTAAAGGAAAGGATATTGGTTTTGTCATCTGTCTACAATCAGTCAATAATGCATAGCCAAGAATTTTATAATTCTCTAGATAATCCCGAATTACTAATCTAGCAATGCTATGTCCATGGACTATAGTGTTGTCAATCAGGCAGTTTGTATGAAAGTCTTATTAAATAGGCACTCACATTCAATCCATCTTAGTGCAATGAAGATTGGTAGATGTAAACACAATTCCAAAGTCATATATTCAAAAGCTAAGTTCATCTTGATGGTTTTCTGCAAAACGAAGATATATGAGCTGTGATCAATTAAATAGAAGACTGTATATGATACCACCAGCACAGATTAGAGCATTAGCAAACCTTGTTTTGTCCATTTTCACAGTGTATGTTTATACCCCTTTTCAATTTTATGCATTTATGGCCCAAGAGAAGGACTCACTGGAGAAGAGCCTAATGCTGGGAACACTTAAGAGCAAAAGAAGGGGATGGCAGAGAAGAGGTGGCTGGATGGAGTCACTGAAGCAGTCGGTGTGAGCTTAAATGGACTCCAGGGAATGGTAGAGGACAGGAAGGCTGGAGAAACATTGTCCATGGGGTTGCAATGGGTCGGATATTACTTCATGACTAACAACAACAATGGCCCAATAAACAAAATACTTTCTCTATGGTGCACCTGTTGGCAATATGGCTGGACACTTAATAACATTAAGGTCATTCATGCTGCTTTATATTTTAGTTTTTTAATAAAAATGAAGATAAATTAAAATTACCTATAGAAATTTGTTTCAATAGTTTTTTTTACCACAACTATATAGTGTCCGAAATAATTCCAGATCTCTGACATTTTTCTTATGAAAAGCTAAGTTTAGATAATTTTTAAAATATTTTAAATGCAATGGGAATTAAGTCATGATTACATTTGATTTTCCCATCATAATAGAACTGAATTAAAGTGACAGGACAACCTCATTTGACCAAATATGGATACACTGCTTTGCATAATCAGATATCCCTGAAATAAGTTAGATGGGATTAAAATCAGAACTTTTTCACAAACAAAGTATAGGAATAGGAAAGATTAGAGTTCACATCTTCATTACTATTCACACTTGCAAGTTTAAACACCTCCAGAGGATTTTTCTTCAAAGTACTAACAATGGCTAATGCTTTAGAGATTCATTATCAATTACATCACTTCAATTCTTATTTGCTTCCAAGATCTTTCAAGACTCTGTGTCAAGTCCAGTCTTTGCATCTATAATTAAAATTATGGCATGCCCTTTATTTGAAAATGTGATCTACTTATAATGAACCAGTATCACATGGGCAGAGGCTTTAATACTCAATTTCTCAAAGTTTCAAAAATAATTAATTTTTTACTGTTTAATTTAGCCACAATTCTCTTTCACTGGCACACTTGCTAAAAGAATGGATGAGTTCATTTCCTTACCCCGCCAGTAAAAGTAGAAAAATGGGTTGCTCTTTCATTTACGTCATTTTAAGTACTTTTAACTTCTGTGCAAAGTAGATACTGTGTTTGTGACCAGGTTGGCATGTGTAGTTTAAAATACAGATTTTCAAGTGCACTTACCTGCAAGAAATCCTAGTGATCCCAGTGAGATTTACTTCCAGGTAAGAATGTTGAGGGCTGAGCTATTAAGATAAAGTACCCCAAAAGAAGAAGAAAAGGTTTTCTTATGTATTCCCATCTCATGTTTTCCATGATGATCACATATTCCATTTTAGCCTGCGAGTCTCACAAAAATACTATTGGCTTCCATGCTCCTCTAGATTAGAAAATATTAGAAATGTACATAAGGAGAAAACTAAACAGTTTATACAAAGTTCTATATACTCCACAGATGCTGGTTCTAAAACAGAGATGTGTAAAAAATGAAATATTTACAGATATTGACATAGACATTCTGCCATATTAGCAAGATGGAAAAACATTGTCTCTCCAATTTTCAACCACAGGTAAAAGTTCACAGGAAAAAGGTAAGGACTGAACAAAACTTATTTATAGCATCTGATGCTAAAATGCACATTCCGTACTTTTATGTTCTTTCAATGAGACATTCCTCTGTCATCAAGTAACAGACCAGCTGATCATACATTAGAAGAGCTACACCAAGCAGACAGCAACAATGTCTCCATACTGTAATGGTGTTGGGGATGTTTCCGATATGTCATCGGCTACGTGGTCATAATGTATTGAGTACTACAGACATCATGACAGATTGTCAGCTATGTTGGTAGACTACTGAGGCAGCAGGCTTATAGGCTATTCTCCTGCCCATTGCAGCCCAACTTGTAAAGATAGAGGACAGCTCCATCTTTTGAGCCCATCACACAACTAGGCAACATTTTCAAAAATTACGGATGTCTCAAAAATATTGCTAATAAACTTATTTCATAAATATCTTTATAATTCTAATACATATGTTACATGTACAATTTCAGATACATCTTTGCAAGTAGACTTGTGTTTAAAATCAGTCAAAATGTTCTATAAACACAAACCACTAAAACTAATTTGAGATCTGGGGGGAAGATTTTTTTTAAAAAATGATTTCCTTATCTCTCACTTTCTCAGCTATTCTTCTTAATTGTACTACTGGCCTCTGACAGCTTAATGCCTTCTGCATTCCTCATTTTCTGGGCAGATCACTAAATTGTGATGATAATTAGGGACCCCTGTGATTCCATCTGAGACTTAGATCTTTAGGCTAATTAAAATGAAGTGTTTCACATATGCAAGCAGCTGATAAAGTGTTATAACCAGGCACCTGGAATCTAGGCATTTGGATGGCATCAGAAAAGAGAGAAAGAATATATTGCTGAGCAACCGCAAGAGAAAGAAAACAGGCAGTAAGCTAGCCATGAATGGAAGTTTTCTATCACTACTTTCAGGCTGAGAATTCTTAACTATGTTAAATCATTGCTTTTCTGGTAATGTTTGCTTCTGATACACACACACATACACATACGCTACTACAATAGTCCTCATTTAGCAGCCACAATTGGGACCAGTGGTCATTAAGTGAATTGGTTACAAACACATCTACAGATAGTGGATAGAGAATTTCTGATTTTCCTGAGCAATCATCTGAAGTTAGCATGTTTACTCCAATTTCAATTCCAGACAATTTTTATAATCATTGTTTAATAATCATTGTTTAAAAAAACAGTTGTAATATAGCAAAATATCTCTGGAGTGTATCATGGGTCTTTCAGTATTCTGTTTAATTGACTTACATCAGGACCACAGTTCTATGTTCAGAATAGAGAAAGTCAGTCAAAGTCTAGGATGTCACAAAATAGTGGCAGATGGTTAACCGTATCTATATAGAATAGAACAGAACAGAATATAGAATAGAATTCTTAATTGGCCAAGTGTGATTGGACAGACAAGGAATTTGTCTTCAGTGCAGATTCTCTCATTAAAAATACATTCATCAAGAATCATAAGATATGTTATTGTTGTAGATACCTTTGGGATTCACAACCTCAAGTGTGTCAAGAGAGGGCTGATTTTGAATGGCATTACACTTTTGGGTAAGGACTAGAGGTACAATTGTTTGCTATGAAATTATCTCTGTTGCATCAAATATGAAATAGGGCATGCTTCATTGACCTTTAAGTGACCAAAAGTTCACACAGTGGAAGATTCACAATTCCAGCTATATATAAATACCACGGGGACCATTGTAAATCAAGAATATGAGATTGCAATTCTTTTGCTAATAGCAAAAGTAAAATCAGTAAAATCAGCTCAACTTATTATACCATGATTGTTTCTACATATTTCTGCAGAAGTATGAGACTTGAGACTTTCAAGAAGAGATTGGACTGCCATTTGTCAGAAATGGTGCAGGGTCTTCCGCTTGGGTGGGGGGTTGGACTAGATGACCTACAAGGTCCCTTCTAACTCTGATTATCTGTTATCTATATACATATTTATAAGCCAAAGTAAGAACAGGCACCAAAGTGATATATATAAAACAGTGATATCAGTAAAAGATAACAGTGCTATAAAGTGACCTTTGTCCTTCTGGGATATTTATTAATACAAAAATATTTATTGCAGCAATTTTTGGAGGACAGTTTTGTTCATTTCCTGCAGCAAAACAATGGATGACTGACATCTTAAATATTGCTTCATTTTATTGTGAAAAATGCCTCATGTATGTGAAAGGGACGCAGGCAACATTATCTTCTGTCTATAACATTATGCTACTTTTTCCATCTCACACACATGAGTTGTAAAGCACATTTTAACTGATAGCACTATAGCTATCAATTTGGAAGCATCCATACGTTTTTGTGTATCTTCTGGAAAAGCAGTGGCACTTTTTCTTTGTCCATGTAGCAATTATTCGTTTTGAGGAATCTGTGGGGAGGTACAAGCATACAGCCTAAATTTTCTTGAACAGCATCATGACAGGTATGCAGAGAAGGACAGCTAGATTTAGTGCACATTTGACAAAGTAGAGTCACATTTGAGGGGATGAGATTACAGTACTTTTTCTACAAATGTTACTTCTCACTCTTAAATGAACCAAGGCATATTGGAGTATTGCTGGTGACAACCAAGTTTCTAATAATCTTTGGGGGCAACTTGAGATCTCTTTGCTTCAAACATCCCAATATAATAAATCTTCTGTAAGAAACAGAATACTCTGATTTTCTACCATATATGTGGAAATCACTAGGAAAGTGATTTTATGATCTTATTTCCAAAACAATAAGAAACTTGGTCAAAACAGTACGACATAAACTATACTCATGTATACAATGAATTGCATTATATGACACAAATTAAAACTACCAAAATACAGGTAGTCCTCCATTTATGACCACAATTGACCCAAAAATTCTGTTGCTAAGCAAGACAGTTTTATGGCCCATTTTATGAACTTTCTTGCCAAGTTAAGTGAATCACTGCAGATATTTAGTAACATGGACAATTGAATATGGCTTCTCCATTGATTTTGTCAAAAAATTGCAAAAGGTGATCAAAATGACTGGGGACACTGAAATCATCAGAAATATGAGTTAAGCATCTGAATTTTGATAATTTGGTCATGGGGGTCCTGCAACAATTATAAGTGTGAAAAATAGTTACAAATAACTTTTTTCAGTGCCCTTATAACTTTGAACTAAATGAATGATTATAGGTTGAGGACTATCTTTAATCTAAAAAATAAAATATGGAATATACTGTGTTGAAAGCTTATCTGGAAACTTTCTCCCATTTTTTGTCCCCTCCTAGGGCCTTGAGATAGGAGCATACCTTCCATCAGTCATTACGACCAGAAAGCCTGATTCAGAGTAATTTTAAAAGAAGTAGGTTGGGGAGATTGATCTAACCAAAGCAAAGGAGCAATGAAATTGAACGTTTACAAAATGTAAAGCTTGGACTTCTTTTTCCTACAATCTGACCCCAATTAAAAGAGCCAGCTTCAATTGCTCCTCTTTTAAAAGTTTCCCTTTCTATTGCTCCTTTCTTTTTTTAATTTTCACCTTTCTTCCGACTATAAGTTACATTCCCTTTTTCCTTACAACAATCTTGTTAAGGTTGAAAAGACTGAGATGACCTTTACTGGGGGGGGAACCTCAATTTCTTTTACAATACAAAAGAAACAGCCTGCAACAAGGTATTTAATTTGTGAAAACAGCCTGCAACAAAGTATTTAAGTTTTAACCTGAAGCAAATCAAAACTTGGACGCAGGAAGAAGTTATTTTCCTTTTCTTACTGGCAGAAAAGGAATTTGACTGCTTACATTGCCCATGAATTTCGAATGAGAAGGAGCACATACATATTATGCTTAAAGAAAGGAAACTAAGACTCACATCCGCAGCCTGCAGTTCAAAAGCTCTTTTCAGGCCGAACTCCTACGCTCTCTCTGCTTGTGTTTGTGAGTTCATCACAAGCAATTACGAAAGAGGGGCGGCTTGGGCGGAACAGCTCTGTAGGAGCGGCGGCGCGAAATTCGAACAAAGCTTCGCCAGACGTTTTCCCTTTTTCTTCCAATATGGTGGAAGGTCCCGGTTGCAAACTGAACGGGGAGAAGATCAGTAGTCGAATCGCCCCGGGTCAAACCGTGAGGCATGTGCGGGGAACTGCACTGGTTCCTTCTACTTCGCAAGTTGGAGCCTTAAAGAGAAGAGCCGCTGACGGCGTCTCCGATAGGGTTAGTAGTTCCCGGGGTTCTTCCACGGAGGAACGTGAAGAACTTCACATTCTACTCACAAGCTGTTGGGTTGCAATTAGGCCCGAGTTGGATGGGGCAAACTTCCCTTTCTGCGCTCTTACGTTAGACAAGGGCAGCAAAACCACACCGATTGCCTGTTAAATGATGGAATCTTTTAAAGCATGTTCTTTTTTGTGCGGAATTGTAATATGAAATTAATAGCGTTAGCTAGGAGCAAGAATCCATGTTGTTTAATTGTTCTAACTCATTATTTACATGAGGGAAACCGGTTGTGGCAACCATGCTCTGGTGTTGGACCTTCCGGAGTTTGGGTTGAAGTCTGTGGAGAGCAGAAAGTATTCATAAGTAGCAGGTTGGTTCCATACCATTCAGATACAGGTACCTGTTCACAAATAATGATTAAAATCCAGAGTAGCAGAAATAGAATGTTAACTGCTAGGATTCCTGTCTGAATCATTTCTGCCAAGACACCAGTGCCATTCAAGAGACAGTTGTACTTAAATAGCTAGTCTAATCCTTAGTATTTGTTTTATGGTTGGGTTAAACCTATTAATTATTGAATCCAAGCTACTTTGCAACTTATAAAGTGGAAAAGGAGTACATGCATGGTTAAAGTAACTCTAATTTTAGGCATTCCAGTTAGTTCTTTCATTAATAATAGCATGGCAAGCCTGGCCTGAATTTCATTTACATCTGATTGGCAATGTTGTGCAGTACTGTGCAAGCTATTATGGAGTTTGACAACTTTTATGCCAGTGCCTTGTTCCTAAAGATTAAGCATATGCAGGCTGCCCAGTTACTAAATAATCCTTTATTACAAGAGTTCTTTGCATATTAGAATTGCAAAAGACGTGAGTGATTGATACAAGGTTAACATAAGCGGCACTGTCTTCTCATTCTCAGTAATCATACCTTTGACTATTGGAGTTTTTCCGGCAGGGTTTTTTTTTTTCTGTGGCTTTTTTTTTCTCCTTGCACAAAACACTTAAAAAGAAATAACCAACATCTGGAATATATTCCTGCCATTAACATAATAAATCAACCACAACAAGTCTGATTAATATGAAGAGTTAGAAGAACTCCGGCAAATATTGAGCATGTAAGAAATAATGAGGAAAGAGTCCTCCAGTCATTTAGTCTAATTAGAAAGATGGCAATTTTATTATATTTGTTTATTAAAAAGTCAGTTACACAACATCCACTATAGTTAACTGTCATTAGCATGCAGAAAGATCACATTCAGAAATTGGCTTATATCTATATCTATATTATATTTATAAACTGGGTGGGTGGACTTGTTTATTTGTTTAAAAATGTGCTAATGAGGAATACTATTGGTATAAAGACTTAGGATGAGAGGGTTTTTTTTCCCTTTGTTTCCCATATACACAGCATGCCACTTCTCTGCAAGTTTTGATCACTAGTGTTGCCAGCATAAAATTACCCTGTTGGGGCTTGTGGAACTTTACAGGGGAAAAGATGTTGGAATATAAATGAGCAGCTTGGATTAATGAGCTGTGAAGAGCTAAGCCTGAATTCTGGTTGGTAGGATGAATATACCAAGAGAATTGCTGCCTCTGTCTTTGTTTGAATGCAGGCAAAGAAGTGTCATTAGTGGGAATATGATCCACAAAGTGTTCATGGATTTTTGACTAGGGGAAAATATTTGGTAGATTCTATATTTTGGTCTGTTGATTGTAGTAATAAAGGTCATGTTTGGCATCCATTTTAAATACCTCAGTGCTACTACTTTGTAGATAATTTACAAGTACTTTTAGGTTAAATGTGTCCTGGTATTGCTATCTTGCCTCACAGATAATCCTATGACTGGGATTATCCATATGCTAGATATCAAACTTCTAGAATACTATGTATTTAGCAAGATGATTGGGTTTTAACCAGAGATCAGACTGCACATATAGCAGTTCGTTCAGTAAAATTCTTCCAGGTCCACTTAAAATTCTTCCTTAATATTCAGTATGAGTACCTACAATATTCTGGACATGGTTAATAGTATGGTTCAACAAAAGGTGGATTGTGAACTTGCATTTTTTGTGGATTGGGTTGTTTTTCCTTACTGTAGTAAGAAGAAAGCATGAAATTCTACATTTTTCATTCTGTAGGAATATATAATTCAGGAACATTTTTATATCATCAATTTACTGTTTGTTTAAAAGTGAGCTTCACTCATACGTAACATTCACAGCAAGAAAGCCCTGTCATATTTTTCTAGTCTGCTTTATTGAGTGCCTGAATATTCATGGTTAAGTCAATTGTGAGATGTGTTCCCACCTGATCACCACAT
Source organism: Hydrophis major (assembly GCA_033807585.1). NCBI lineage: Eukaryota > Metazoa > Chordata > Lepidosauria > Squamata > Elapidae > Hydrophis > Hydrophis major. The sequence goes on along the minus strand of CM066333.1, from coordinate 58,421,094 downwards.
GCTGGGATAGGAAGCCGTTATGGAGATCAAAGAAGCTGCAGAAGTGGATGCAATTTCAAAAAGAGAAAGAAAGCAATGATCTATCATATCACTTAAGAGAAAATACTAAGAAACTATTCCTATGATATTCCATTGATTTACATCTAGCTAGTCACAGCTGATTCTGGAACTGAAAAATTATATTTAAGAGAGCTTTACATTATCCCTATTCACTTTCTGCTTTCATGAACTCAATGCCAATGTCTAATCGTGTCTGAAATAATCAACTTACACCATGACCTTCAGTTTACAACATGTTTATTTCACAAAGGCATTTAAAAATTCAAAAGGAAATTAGCAACTGCGAAAACAGCAAACTTGAGTCTTTTAATTATTTACTATTGTGTATGTAGCTGGGAAGATACTTCATAAAGAATGTCAGCATATTATAGTAGAATGGCAAATACTGCTAAAATATTGCTAATGAGTTGCTAAAAATCATGAAATTTGGATTCAGCTTTTAAAATACGCTTTCAAATGTTTTTTCCTCTAAATAATTTCTGAAGGAATAGAAAAATATATCTGCATTTTGTATATATGGAATCTTACCTCACAATTGCAATTTTAATATTAGAAAACAAAGTTTTCCTATAGTCCATTAAGATTAACCTAAAACTTAAATAAGCTGTATTATTTAGTTACTTGAGTTTTTAGATGTCATCTTTCTGTCAATAGTGGTAATTGCTGTGAGTGAATGGATACATTTCCTTTCCTTTCTCCTTTATGAGTTTCATAGGCAATTAGCAAATAAATATTAATATAGTTTACCACCAAGCTATGTTTACATATTTATATAGGTATTCATCTATAAAAATAGATTATGAAATAATAAGATAGAATCTGTATTGCATCTGAAAATATCCTCAAATTCTGGGTTTTTTTTCCTGGAGTTTTCTGTCTCAATTGCTTGGGAAAAATATTTTTTTTCCCTTGTCTTAGATATAGACACTTGAGAATAGTATTTTAATACCGTTTCTTTAACTATTCCAGAACTGCTTGATTAATTGATATCCAGCTTCTAAACTGTGTATAGAATTTATGTTAGCATTTTAATCAAAACTTGTTATTCATTAATGAATGATGTATATTAGTATCAGCTGGCTGTCAGGAATCCAACAAATCCCCCCCCCCCCCCATTAAAATCATAAGTCTAGCCACATCTCAGAGAAAATAAAATTGATTTATTAGAAGTGGCCAAGTTGGTGTTAGCTGGATGCAGCTGATACTAAATTACATCATTCATTTCCCCCTTGACCCTGGTCTTCCCCCGACACCCTGGATGTGTATTCTCCAATGGAACACATCCATCCCCAAGAGTCATCAATCTCCAGTAATCTTGCACTCCCAACTTTGGGCTGCCAGGGTGATTATCTAGGCACTTAAGGAATGCACTGTTTTCCCCCACTCCCTTTTTCTGGCAGCTAAAAAGACCAAAGGAGTATCTTTTTAGTTGACATTATTAATGAATCACCTTTCAAGCCATATATCTCTATTGTAGGATACAATATTAAATATATATCTTCTACATAGTAGTCAAATATAAAATAATAACCAGGGTTATAAGTAGGACATGCTACACCCATACTTGAATACAGCTCTGCTGTCTGGAATCCTCCCTGTATATCAGACATTAATACAATTGAGCGAGTCCAGAAGTATTTCACAAGAAGAGTTCTATACTCCTTGTTTGCAACAGAATACCCTACACCAACAGACTTGAGATTCTAGGCTTAGACAACCTTGAACTATGCTGGCTAAAATTGGACTTAAGCATAGTACATAAAAATTGTACATTACAATGTCTTACCAGTTAATGAATATTTCAGCTTTAACCACAACAACACAAGAGCACACAACAGATATAAACTTAATGTTAATAATTCCAGACTTGATTGCAGGAAGTACAATTTCAGCAACAGAGTGGTCAATGTCTGAAACTCACTACCTGATTCTATTGTACATGCTCAAACCTTCACTCCTTTACCCTCAAACTAACCACGATTGACCTCACCCCATTCCTTTTTTTTCCAATTTTTTTAAATTTAAATCTACATATAACAACAATACATTAACAGTGTGGCATCAATATATCATACATCACACATTGCATATATTCATATTAATTCATACTTCAATATTTATTTTCAACCTTACTCTCTCCAAATGCCTACCACCATATCAGTTAAACATACCTAGTAATTCCATTATTAAATTTTCTCCCTGTTTTCATTTTATTTTTTTAAAATTTAAAAAAAAATCTGATTTGGCAAGCAGTATGGTTCCAGGTTTCACATCTCAATATAAACATGACCATAACTACCTATTCATTTTATTTGTTTAATTTCATATTACTTCATCATTATTAAATATTAAGCTTATCCAATCCCAATTCATGTTCTCTTATCCTATTTTATAATATTATATAAAATTCTCATCTCAATTCTATGTTCATTTATTCAATTCCAAATCCTAATATATCTCCTTCCATTTTTCTTAGTATATTCTCATATTTTATTTTTCGATGTTATCTAAAATTCTCATCTCCTTTCTATTGTCATTTTCGATGTTATCTAAAATTCTCATCTCCTTTGTCATTTCTCATATTGTTTTTTTCTGTCACATTTGTCATTTTATCAATTCTTATCTGTAAATATAATTGTCCCCTCTAGTTAATAATTCGAGCTAATTACCTTCATTCTTCCTTAATATCAGTCTCCCTATCTAGTATAAATATATATATATATATATTCTCAGATTCCGTTTTCTCAGATTCCATTTTCTCAGATTCCGTTTTCTCAGATTATGTTTTCTCTATAAATCATCAAAATGCTATTTTCAATATATTCTTATACATCCCAACACATTGCCTTACAGAATCCCCTTCCTTATCCATTTTTTTTTCACCCATTATCTCTCACTCTTTGAACAATGTACCTTCTTTTCATCCTTGTTTGTTTCCTATTCCTCTTTATTTTCTGGTCTTTTCTCTTAATTCCCTTTTCCCCATTTTTATTCCCCTCCTTTTTTCATTCCAGTTATTAAACTTTTCTCTCTCCCTCTTTTGATTTTTCTTTTGCACTTCCTTTTTCTGCTTTTTCCTTCCCCCTTTAACCATTTTCCGAACCATTCCCCCTTTTATCATCCCATTAGACCACAAATTTTTAATTCTAATTCCTTTTCCCCTGTTTAAATAATTGTTGTTCTTTTTGTTCTTCTGAGTTGGCTTCTTCTTTATTGAACTCCCCCTCCTCTGGTTTATTATGTTCTTGTGTATGCTGAGTCACCATTTCTAATTTCTGTAGTACATAACTACACATTTCAAGTTTGATTTTTATCATGTCCCTTGTAACTTGCATATCTGATCTTATATCTTGTGAGTCCAGTCTTATATCAACAAGTAGCCCCTCCATTATATCTCCTCCTTTTTTCTTTTTCTTTCCTCTTCCTGAATAGCTGAAATCCTCTTCTTTAGTAGATATATTCAATCCCAGAGTCCAATATATTATTCAGACAATATCTTTTAAGTTTATTTTCAACAATTCATACTCTTGAGTCTTTATTCCAAATCCTCTAATTTGCCTCTCAACTGTTTCCCAAATTACTGATAATAATAAAGTTCCTTTTGTTTTCTTTCAAGTTCTGAAATCCAAAGTCTCAAAAAGACCAGACACTTATTTTAAAACATACTACAGTTTTCCTGTACCATTAGGTGGTACTCTTGAGTCTTTTTTTTTAACTTTCTTTGTTGAATATAATATTTTTAATTAAGTTCGCTAATTTCAATCATTAGCTATTCTTTTCAACACACTCAATTCCAGCATTTAGTTATGCCCTTTAAGTGCCCACAGTTCAATATCTGTCCAGTTTAATTTTTGAACCTTTGTTGTGTTAATGTATTTTCCCTTAAATTTCTCCTCCAAATTAGCCCAATAGAATAATTAAATCCAAATTTAAAAACCCATTTTCTTTCTCATTTCTCTGGTCACCGCTTCTACAAACTTTCCTCCAAAATAGTCCTTTATTTTGATACCGGAGTACCTCAAAAGCAATGTCCTTTGCCTGGTTCACGCTCTGCTCACTACTTCTCTCTCCAGTACACAACTTAGCTTCCCGGAATGTTCTTCGTCTTTGTGGTGGCCATTTTAAGACCACCACTGCAGCTTGCCTTTGGAAGGGATTTTCCTGTCAGGGAGGGGAGTGGGAGTTGCAGCTCCCCTTGACCCTCCAGGCAATTTCCTCCTTCTTCACCACCCCACCAGGATGGCTCCAGCAAGTGAGCTTGGGCAAAACCGCGCATAATCGCAGATTCCGCACCGACACCAATAAGGAACAAACTGGAAGTCTCCAACCTCACCCCATTCCTAAGAGGTCTGTAAGGGGCATGCATAAGCACACAATCGTGCCTACCATCCCTGTCCTATTGTCCCCAATTATTAGTTTCTATTACATTTATTTATACTTATGATTATTCTTATTTCTATTAAATTGTAAGTGTTTGACTAAATAAATAAATAAGTTCTGCATAATTTGAATTTGGGTTCCCACATTAAAATTTTCCACAGAGTGGGCATCACAATGGAAAAGGTCTTGTTCTTAGATCACATGAAAATATTATACCAGGGGGTACTGGCATAGGAGACCTCAGCTAATAAACATAAAAGACAGACTAATCAATATTATAGGATCTATATTGAATGATATTATGAATACTGTGGCTGTTTCATTACTTGCACTTACCTACAACACAATCATGCTTTGACCTCAGCAATTCCTATGATGTGCCATTATCATTTGCAGCCATTACTGAGATTGTTTTAATAGCAGACATAATATTGACAACAACATGGTTTTAGGCTTCCAACTAGGTAGATGGCAGGTCAGCAGATCCACAACTCTTTCATTTGAAGAAAAAAGAGGAGACAAATTTGCATTTGTTTGCCAAGTCTCTATATTCAGTCACTGCCTCTCTTGCCAAGCATGAAATCCTGTTCCTCAAAAGCTAGCCAGCTTCAGTTATTCCTGCTTTCTTGGATAGAAATAATTATGCAGCCACAATTAGGTCTGTTTTTATCTCCATTGGGCCTATTCTGCCCTGAAGTCTTTCCATATGTTTTGTAGTTCTTAATTATTATGTTAATTATTTTAACTTGGGTGATACTCAAATGGGATGTGGAAGAAGGGATACATGCCAGCCAAGCGAAGCTTAAGCAGTTTCAGTAAAATCCTGCTGTAAAGCTGTGATGTATTGAAAAGTAAGGGTAGCAAAACCAGAGAAGCAAACCAATCATTTTGGCAATGACTTAGAATAGATGCGCCAAGGTGGAAAAGGAATTGATAAAGAAAACATCAAATATTTTGTCAGTGTTGTTTTATACTGACTCAGTGGTGAGTAAATAATACTTCAACTCAGTGATGAGAAAATTAGACATTTTTTATGCTGTTGGCATCAGGGTAGATCTTTCAATAGCTTCTATAAGGAGTCCTTGACTTAGGCAACCATTCAGTGACCATTCAAAGTTACACCACCACTGAAAAAAGTAACTTATGACCATTTTTTCACACGACTGTTACAGCATCCCCATGGTCATGTGGTCAAAATTTGGGTGCTTGGCAACTGGCATGTATATGACAGTTGCACTGACCTGAGTTTATGGGATCATTATTTCTAACCTTCCAGTCAGTTTCGGGCAAGAAAAGTCAACGGGGAAGACAGATTCACTTAGTGACCATATGATTCACTTAACTACAGTTATTTACTTAACAATTGTGACAAAAAAGGTCATGAAATAAGGCACAACTCACTTAACAACTGCCTTGCTTAGCAACAAAAAATTTGGGTTTAATTGTTGTCGTGTATTGAATTATATAATGAATATGACATATGAATATGTCCTGTAACGAATTATGTCTCATAAATGTGAAACCAAAGTTTAAACTTATTTCCTAACTTTTATTTTGTTAATATTTTCAAACTCTTCAGATTACCGGAAATAAGAGTTGGTGCCAAAGTTTCTTAAAGGTGGTTAATGGATGTATGTATTGTGGCGTGGAAACTTTGGGGAAAGAACTTTTCATGTACTTTGGAGAGAAAACCTTACGGTGAGAAAGATATATTCTTAACTTGCATAATTCAAATGAATTATTGTGACTTACTGATCCCTAGAACATTATTTTCTTCTTGCCCAGATACAAAGTAAACATTTGATCATACCAGCTATACTAAAGACTATGAACTTCATAAGTATGAACATGGCTTAGCATAAAGTTGTAGTTCTACAATAATTAATTAGATGTTTCCTCCACCATTTTGTGCGTCATGAGCCAAACAAACCCATAGTATTTTAGACACCATTAAAACCATATGCGTATGTTTAAACTAAATAAATGTTTAGTTTAGCTGTCCCACGCTTAGATATGAATTAGCTTGAAGCAAACAAACATTTTTTAGAGCTAAGATAAGCTTGACATTAAAAACACTTCTATTCCATTTTTTATTTATGTCTCAAATTTACAGGGTCACTTATCTCACACAAAGTGACTTTTCAGACACATTCTTGCAGGCTTGGTTTGTTGAAGTACATGCCAATATTGAGGGTACTTTAGTGTATCTAATGGGCACATTCTTTTCCCTATTATCGCTCCACTTTTTTAAAAAAATCAGATATCTCTTTTTAAAATTATTTCAAACATTATCTTAGTTCTTTTTGTTTTCCTCAGTTACTAATACACAGTTGGGAAGACAGATCTTTTTTAGACTCTGACTTTATCATTTGTAAAGGGCTTTTAACAGTTTGGTGGAATGATTAACGCCTGCAGTTAGAAACCAGGAGACCCTGAGTTCTAGTTCTGCCTTAGGAGTGAAGCCAAGGCTTGGCCTGACCAATTTCTCATCAATAGGAAGAACACAAGAACAAACTACTTCTGACATCTTGCCAAGTACAGGAGTCCAGGCAGTTACTGGGACATTTTTTGAGAGAGAGAGCGGGAGGGAAGAAGAAAGGGAGGGTGAGAGAGAGAAAGAAAGTAAAAAAAGGTGATGGTGGTGGCAGTGGCATTAGGATGAAGGCCACATGAAATTAGGGCAACAATTATAGCATGCTATTAATCACAAGCAAGATAATTTATGAGTATCATTGTATTTGAGTAGTCATAAAGCTAGAAGTAGTTCTGAATAAAATATATTTTAAAATACATTTCTCTTCTAGGATCCACTTTGGCATGAATGGTTCTTTGCGTATAAATCCAGATGCAAGCCAAAACAGAAGTGTAGCACTAGCAGCCTTAGAAATACAATTTACTACTGATTTGATTTGTTTCTACGATGCAACTGTACAGCTTAGGTAAAGGAACATATGTTTTACTGGAATATCTTTCATGCAGGAAGGAAAATATTGCCATTCTAAGTCAACAATGGGGAGCTTGCTTAAATCTACTGAAAATATGCTTAATTCTAGTAGTTCACTTCATTTGCTTTATATAGATTGATAGTGACTAGATGGAAAAAAGTGCATGTTTAAATTGTATATTTAATGACAAAAAGCCACTCCTTGATTCATACTTGGCAATCTCTATCATCAGTTACAATCCCCTTTTACTCATAAATGTTTGTATGTATTAAGCTCTAGTGTTATATTCATAAAAAAGTTGCAGTAATTGATTTTTAAAACATGTTTGATTAAAAATGCACCTAAAAATCAGCCAGCAGAGATTTTGTTTAAGCTATTAATATTTAGCCTGAGCATTATAAAAATGAGCAGGTGGCAAACATTCTTTATAGATGCATGCCTTACTTCTGTGTCTCTCTAAATCTCCTATATGTTGATTAACTGCTTGCTCTTGATCATGTTCGTTAAGAAATCATTCCTACTGAGTTTTTTGCAAGCATACTTAGGAGTAAGTCCCATTCACTTATATCCTGTTATGTTTTAAGGGGTTAATTATTTTTAATTTAACACAGCTTATATATTTACATATGACATGATTGCTGCTTTAGGCATTGTGGTTAATTGAAAACAAGAGCTAAAACTGATTTCTCTGTGGTTCCAACAAAGGAGAAAAAAAAGGAAAGATGTGAGAATCCAAGATTCAAATAATCGTATTATTACTGACAAACAATTGTTTGTTGAATTATCTTTGAACTTAGCTTTTCTATGATTGAGAGATTGAGAAACCTAAGCCTTTGCTAAATCTTGTCCTCTGATTCATTTTTCATTTTTGGGTCCAGAAGATAAAAGCTAAAACAACCAAAAAATTATCATTCTCCTCCACTCCCTCCTATTTTAGTTCAAGCTCTAGTCTAGCTGTTTTATTCTCAATTCAGGTTGGTTTTGACAATTTTAATTATTTGTACAATTTCCATACCTACTTCTGAATTCTTTAATGTTTTCATAAAACCACAGAGGGATGTTATCTGTCAGTTTGGGTTCTGCCAATGCTGAATGGCTGTAGCAATTTGTGCCCCTATTTCCAGGGTCTTTCTTTAATCTTTAATTGGTTTATATTTCTCCACTTGGGCTTGGTATGAACCCCATGGAGTCACTTTGGATTCATAGCTCCAGCTTGATGTTGTGGCTTGAAGTACCATATAAACTTATGTAATCTACCTGTTAAGATTCTTTAGACAGACACTTATTCCCTAGTCACCTCACAATGGGCTTTTGCAATGGGCTTTGCACAGATTGCCCATGAAGACCTCTTAGAAGCTACAGCTAGTCCAGAATGCAGTGCTGCAGGCAGAGATGGGTATATGTATATATATGGGTATTTGTTTTCTTAAGTTTTCACGGGTATTTATATGTATGGTATTCAGCTTTGTTAGGGTATTTTCCCACGTCATTACAGACAAACACTATACAGAAGCCTGATGATGGCAGGTGAGATTCAGCCGAAACGTTGCTACAACTTTAAAAGCACAACTATAATGACATGGGAAAATACCCGAACAAAGCTGAACATATATGAGTATATGTATGTATGTGTGTGTGTGTGTGTGTGTATATATCTGGTATTCAGCTTTGTTCGGGTATTTTCCCGCGTCATAGTAGTGGTGCTTTTAAAGTTGTAGCAACGTTTCAGCAGAATCTCATCTGCCATCATCAGGCTTCTGTATAATGTTCGTCTGTGAGTTTTACAGTGGTTTCAGATTTAAATTTGGGGCAGCCTATTGCTGTGACAGAATGGTTTTTTCTTCATCCTGATTGGTTGAGAGTCTTGGTCTGTGTTTATTGGTCTTGGAGTTTGCTGTGTTCTGCTTCTAATATCTTCTGTCTGTTTTTTTGGCTCTTTTTGTATCTTGATTGGCTGGCAACATTGTGTTACTTTATTGGAGGCCTTTAGTGCAGCTTGGCTTCGGGTAAATGGACGGCTATCATTAGTTAGGAAGCTGGGTTTCATCTGGGTGCCTGGTTGGGGTGTGTTTGAGCTGGAGGTATCAGGGGGGATCTTTTTGTGCCCAGGTGTTTGCCTGGCTTGTGGTGTGGAGATTTTTTTGTTTGTGAGTGCAGGCTTCCAAATGATTGACAGCCTGGTGGAATCATCTCTTCTGTTCATGCTTTCTGGTCTTTTTTCAATCTCTATGGCTTCTCTGATGATTCTGTGGCTGGGATTTTCTATAGTGGCTAGGGTTTTGGTGCCATTGAAGTTGATGCTATGACCTGTGGCTTCCATGTGTTGGACTAGTGAGGAAGTGTGTTCCAGCTTTTTGACTGCATTTTTGTGTTCATCCAGGCGGGTGCTAATTCTTCTATTGGTCTGTCCAATGTATGTGGCCGGGCACGATGCACAGGGGACTTCGTATATGCCTTGGTTTTCCAGGTCAATTTTGTCTTTGGGGTTTCTGAGGATGGCTGCTATTTTTCTGTCTGTTTTGAAGGCAGTCTTGATGTGGTGTCTGTATAGTATCTTACTAATTTTGTCTGTAGTGCCTCTTAAGTAGGGCAGGACAGCTGTTCCATGGGTCTGTTCATCTTCTGGGTCTCTATTATGTCTCAGTGTGTTTTTGTGGATCAAGTTGGTGATTTTGCTTTTGTGGAAGCCGTTGGCTGTCAATATTTTAGTCAGGGTGCATAGTTCAGTCTTAATGTGTGTCTTGTCTTCCAGGCGTTTGGTTCTAGTAATTAGTGTTTTAACCACGGAGTTTATCTGTGCTGGGTGGTGGTGGGATTGGGCGTTGAGGTAGCGGTTGGTGTGTGTTTTCTTCTGGTATATGGTGTGTCCTAGTGTGCCATCTGTTTTTTTGTAGATTAGTACATCTAGGAATGGTAGTTGTTTGTTTGTTTCTGTTTCCATGGTGAACTTGATTTTGGGGTGTGTGCTGTTTAGGTGTGTTAGGAAATTGTTTAGGTTTTCTTGTCCATGGGGCCAAATCACAAATGTGTCATCGATATATCTTAACCATAGTTTGGGTTTGAGGATGGCATTGGCCAGGGCTCTGGATTCAAATTCTTCCATGAACAGGTTTGCAATGACAGGTGACAGTGGTGATCCCATGGGGGCTCCTTCAATTTGTTTGTATCTTTGTCCTTTGTATATGAAACTCATACCACTTCTTGGAAATGATCAAAGATCTACACGTGGAGCAAGAAGATCTGCTTGTAAGTTTTGACGTGGTTTCACTATTCACTCAAGTCCCCATAAAAGAGACCCTTGAAATCATCAAAAATAAATACCAACCAGCTAAACAAATCATGGAACTAACAGAACACTGCTTAACCAACACATATTTCATATACAAAGGAGAACGATACAAACAAATATGACGTGGGAAAATACAGCTTATCAGTCTGGAACCCGCTTTATATATCTGATATTAATACAACTGAGAAAGTCCAGAAATATTTTACGAGAAGAATCCTCCACTCCTCTACTCATAGCAGAATACCTTATGCCACCAGACTTGAAATTTTAGACCTAGATAACCTAGAACTATGCCGCCTTCGGTTTAATCTAAGTATACTATATAAAATTATATATTGAAATGTCCTACCTATCAATGAATACTTCAGCTTCAACCAAAACAATACAAGAGTACTAAATAGATACAAACTAAAGATAAACCGCACCAAACTTGATGTGCAGGAAATACAACTTCAGCAACAGAGTGGTCAATGTCTGGAATACTCTACCTGACTCTGTGGTTTCTTCCACAAACCCCAAAATCTTCAACATCAGACTGTCTATTATTGACCTCACCCCTTTCCTAAAAGGTCTATAAGGAAGCGTGCATAAACGCACCAATGTGCCTACCGTCCCTGTCCTATTGATTCTTTTTTTTCTTATTCATATCCATTTCATGTATTTATAACCATGTTTATACTTATACTTGTTATCTAATAATTGTTTGACAAAATAAATAAATAAAAATAAATATAAAATAAATAAAATAAAATAAAATAAATATAATGTTATGCCCATGTGGTGCAATTGAGCAACCACTATTTATGCCTGTCCAGTGAAGTCGCAGAGTAAGTATGCCTCAGATCCTTTAAAACAGAATCATTTATTAGCGCTCAGGAAGTCTCCTTTTGGTGTTGCATTCATGACCTCTGGAATGGCATATATCCAAAGACCCATGCAGTCTGCAGGTATTATCTGATAACATTAAGAAAGTCAGTGAAAATTTGGCTGTTCTCTGAGACCATGATAGTTCCCATATGATATTTTATTTTAGGCAGGGTTTGTCTTCTGGGAAGTTATGATCTGACAATCATTTTTATTTTTAATCCTACAGAAACACAGCTGACTGTAAAGAAAAAATTAGAATGCTGGGAGATTTAGATGTCTGCAGTTCAAAATTTAACTTTCGAAGAGCAGAAAGTGAGATTAAGAAGCAAAAGGGCCGTATGTTATGTGATATATTGGTTGATCAGGCAATCCTACCCGGAGTGGGAAATATCATAAAGAATGAAGCACTTTATGACAGTGGTCTGCATCCAATTGTTAAAGTATGTAAAATATTTCTAGCTGCTTTCAGTTGTATTTTACATTTTACTTAAGGTGATTTAGGTCTTGAGCTCCTAAAAGAAAATTGTAAAGTACACAATGACTGTTCTGTTACATTGTAAATAAAAGGTTTCCATAAGGAATTAATTGAAACCTTTCTTTCCATGGATAATCCCAATAAGTCATTTATATTCAGAATCAAAATCATATGGTTGTTGACCAGTGATTACCAATTTCATAACAAAATGTTAAAATACAAAGAAATGTGAGTTATCATACAAAGGAAGTCAGTTATATATTTTTTAAATTTTTATTGGTTTTTAAAAACAAACATAAACAAACAAAACATAAAAACATCAAGCTATCTTCCATATGTGTACATACAGTGTGCCGGTTGGTTTACAAATCGTTTATGGTTCCATTTTGTAGTCTTCAATTACAATTATATTGCATATAATCTCATATTTTCAATCAAAAATTAAATACCTTAGTATCATTATTAATCAATCATTTGACTATACTTTTATTCATTCATGTTTTACAAGATAATCATAATTTACTTAGTTTATTTTATAACAGTTCATATCCTAAAATCATTTTCTAGATATAATTAGAAAGAAATACATCTTTATATATTTATTATTTTCTAAAAGTCTACATATTTCATTATTGTATCTTATTGTTTAACCGTTGATGGAAAAGATCCCAAATTTTATAAAATTGTTTGTCCTCTTGTTCTCTGATTTCAAATGTCAATCTACTCATTTCAGCACATTCCAATATTTTCTTAATAATTTCCTCCTGTGATGGTATTTTCTCATTTTTCCAGTTTTTAGCAAATACAATCTTAGCCGCTGTTAATACATTTACAATCAGGTATTTCAAGTTTTTGAAAAATATTTGGATGGAGAACAGAAGAAGGAAATCAGTTATATTTTTCATAATCATGAGTCTATTGTGGATGTCTAGGTACCTATTGTATAGCTGCAAAAAATCTTCTCTAAATGAAGCCCTAATCATATTAATACAGCAGTTCTTTACACAGAGATTCAAAAATTAGGTTCATGTATAGGATTGTTGTATTAAAATCCAAGTTGGCTTATTATTGTCAGTGTTTACTATATTGTTAAGTTAGGTTCGTGTGCCATCTGGTCATCAAAATCTCTTCAATGAAATGAACTGTTATAAAGCAAAGAACCCTGACTTCACTGTACTTTTTAAAACCAATGTTTCAAATAACAGGTTTGTCAATTAACAGATAAGCAAATATGCCATTTGGTGAAAATGATTCGGGATTTCTCACTTCTCTTTTATAAGGTAGGGAAAAAAATTTTTTTCTAACAGTTGGGCAAAATGAAAAAAAAAATGCAGCTTTAAATAACTGCTGCTTAAAATTTTCAGTATTATTCCACCAATTTATAAGATTTTTTGTACCTGGTATATTGTTCAATACAACCCTGTTTAATTTTTTTTAGGACATAGTGTTTAAAAATGTGTGAATGTATACATTAAAAAATAGTGAAAGTAGCCTTTGGATACCATCCTATGATGTAATATTCCAAATGTAACATTCCAAACCATCAAAGATTACTTTTCTGAAGTTTGCACTTCCAAATGAAGGATTCTAACCTAGTCTTAAATATGATGTTTTACATTTGAACTCTTATTGGACCAGAGATATGTAATTTTTAAAAACGTTCAAGGGCTGCACATGTTGTACTCTATTAAATTTGGTGATTGGAGAAATGCTACTTAACCCATGATCTCCTGGACAATGTTTAGAGGATTTTAATGCAGCTGAGAAATATCACTAGTATATCACTCTTCCCCCTGAAAGAGGAAAAGAAAAGAAAAAATAATTTATTTATTTTGCCCAGTACACCTAAAAATAAAAGTTTTTCAATTTATTTGTAAATTCTTTCCAGTTATTACATGATAAATATTATTTTTGATACATAAATAATAATTGTCTGTTCCAGTGTCACAAAATGGAATTGGCAATAAATAAACACTATAGAGTGTATAAACGTCCCACTTGCTGCCAATGCAGTGGAAAGATCACAGTATGTCGATTAGGAGAGCACAACAGAATGACCTATTTCTGCTCACAGTGCCAGAACGACAAACCTCAGCCTGAAGATTTGAGGTAAGTCTTTACAAGTAGTTCACTCAGTGACTGTTCAAAGTTACAGTGGCACTGAAAAAAAATGACCGTTTTTCACAATTACCCTTCTTCTGGGTCCCACTAGGTGTATCTCCCTCAGGAATGGGACCTGCAGCATTCCCTGCCTCCCTGCTCTAGAGTCAGGTAGATATGACCGGCAAGAGACATTCCCTCAGATAACTTGGTCCCAAGTCATGAAGGGCTTTAAAGGTGACAACTAGCACGTTGAATTGCACCCAGAAGCAAATCGACAACCAATGCAGCGCCCGCAGGAGAGGTGAAACATGTGTACACCAGGGTCTGCACAAAGCAATGCAGGCAGCTACATTTTGCACCAACTGGAGCTTCAGATGTTCTTCCAGGGCAGCCCCATATAGAGCACGTTGCAATAATCAAGATGGGAAGTGACTAAGACATGAGTGACTATGAGTAAGGACCATTGGTCCAGGAAAGGGCATAACTGGTGCACAATTCTATCCAGAGCTTCAGTCACCTTCCTATTCCAAACAGTGACTAAGAGCTTGGCTGCACTGCACAGTAGATCTGCAAATTATAACCCCTAGCTCCTTCTGGAACCCATCGGGGTCCATTAGTGGACCAGTCTAATAGGTCCTGCCTCCCTGGGGGGGGGGGGGGGGGGTGCAGCTTTGAAAAATTCATCGCCACCAGACTGTGATCTGACCATGACAAGGGGACCAAAGGTAGGTTCACCAATTCCAGGTCACATAAACACTCCACCTGAAGGGGCACACTAAGGAATTTGACAAGAACACCAAATCGGGTGTGTGACCACTATTAGTAGTCAGCCTCTGTATGATCTGGGAGAGGCCCATGGAAGTCATGATTTCCATGAAATCTTGGGCTACCTTGCCCCCAGGAAAGGCAGGTTGAAATCCCCCAGAACTATAAGTCTGGGGAATCCCACCACCAGCCCTGGGGTGAGGTCCAGGAGCCCAGGTAGGGAAGCTGCCAGGCAGCATGGAGGCTGGTATAGCAGCAGCAATCCCACCTGATCCCTTGAACCCAACCTAAGAAAAAGAGTCCCATAGCTGGGCACTTGTGGAACAGTGCTTCTGGAGACTACTAGAGATTCTCTGATAACAACAGCCACACCTCCTCCCCGGCCCTGAGGTCTAGATTGGTGCCATGCTCAATAACCCACTGGGCACATTTCTACAAGGGGAATGGCTCCCTCTGGGCCCAGCCAGGTCTCAGCTATACAAGCCAGATCAGCCTTCTCTTCAAGGATCAAATTGAGGATCTGACATTTAAAAGCAACAGTCTAAGACCAGGGCCACTA
This sequence comes from Hydrophis major, assembly GCA_033807585.1. Lineage (NCBI taxonomy): Eukaryota > Metazoa > Chordata > Lepidosauria > Squamata > Elapidae > Hydrophis > Hydrophis major. The sequence goes on along the minus strand of CM066333.1, from coordinate 58,405,651 downwards.
CAGATTTTGCGACCTTCTGAAATGGGGAAACCAGATTCACTTAACTATGTTACGACCATGTTTCTCACAAAATAAGGCCGGGCCTTATTTTTTTTTGACCCTCGAAAAAACGGCGGCAACAGCTTGGATGTTGACCTCAGCGTTGGTGGGGCATTTCATATCGGGAAACCTTCCGCCACCGCAACTTTCCCTTCTCCCCTAACTGTCGTGGAGTTTAGAGTGACGCCGTGATGTATGGCGCAGCCATGCATGGCCAGCCAGGGCTCCTCCCTGCAACTGGAGCCCAATGGAGACACTCGGCTTCAGGTGTTCCTGTCACCGCCTTCCCTTCGCCTTTGAAGGCAGAGCCAATTCTTTTAAAAACGATGCCCTACTACTGGTATGACAAAACCTCCCCTGCCTGAGAGGGCAGCCCAGACCCACATGGGGAGGCAAATCTCCTGGGGCCGCAGCACAGGATCGGCCCACCCTGGGAGAAGCGACCAGCCACCATCCCTGCCTGGCACGGGGAGAGCGTGAAAAGCTTTGTCGGAGGCACCCAGCGTAGCTGACAGGCAGGCCCTCCTGCCCAGTGGCCGAGCTCTCACCAAGGCAGTGAGTGCCTCCCCACCGGGCCCTCCGCTCATTCTGCCAGGGCCGTGCCAGAGCTGTGCGGGCTGGGCAGAGCCAGGAAAGCAACCCGCGAGTGCGCACCCGCCTGCCAAATGAAAGAACCAGGCCAACCCAAGCTTGGCTTCCTTCCCAAGTCCCCCCAGCCCAAACCCGAAGGGGCCACCAGGAGAGGCTGCCCAAGGCAGTTATAGTGTCCACCCATCTGTGGACAGGGAGGCAAGGCAATAGAATGTGCCATGTCATCCTCCGAACTGAGCCCCACCGAGTGAGCACCGATGCCTGTGCCGCTGCAACATTTGGAGCTGCCAGCGCATTTGGAGATGCGTGGGGATGGGGATGGGCTGGGCGAGGGGTGGAAAGGATGGGAGGCTTTGGGCTCTTTCCACCGGACCCACCGGCCAGGGAAGCAGCGCTGCCCTCACCTTGCCTCCCTGTCCACAGATTTTATGCCTATAAAACATGCTGGGACTTCCTATTGGGGGAGGCCGTATTGTTGGAGAAACAGGGCAATTTAACAACTGCAGTGATTCACTTGCCAACTGTGGCATGAAAGTTCGGAAAATGGGGCAAAACTTAACTGTCTTGCTTAGCAACAGAAATTTGGGGCTCAATTGAGGTCGTATGTCAAGGACTACCTTACTACCTTTAAAAGCATTTCACAATTTATCTCAGTACAATTTAATATTTGAATTTTAAGGGGATTTTTTCTCTCTCTTCCCATATTATTTAAGTTGTCTGTTTAACCAGTGAAATCATAGGATCTTATATTGAACCATTACAACTGAATGGGATAGGAATGGAGCAGAACAGAACAGAATAGAATCCTATATTGCTTAAGTGTGATTGGACACACAAGGAATTTGTGCATAATCTGTACAGAAGTAGACAATTCTCCATTTGCCAAGATAGAGCCATAAATATTCAACAATAATTTTGATAATGTATGTTTTTGATTTTTTTTCCTTAAAGAAAATCAAGTGAGCTCTGAAGAATAACACTAGTCCTCTTCCTTTCACTGAATATCCAAGCTGGTGAACTTAGCAGAAGACCATTTTTCTTACAAATGGCCAAATTAAATATCGGGCAAAATCTAACTGATATGTTGGGAAAGGCTCATTGTTCAAGGCTATCAAAATCCTTCTGAACCTTGAGTCTTTCCCTCAGATGTTAGATCCCTTTATAGTTATATAAGCCTTTATAAAAATGTTGACAATCACCAGGCCGAGGACAGAACTCAAGCACACTGCATAATTCTTTCCATATAGCACTGAACCATTCATTGAATATGGTTGTTCAACCAACTGAATCTATCTGGCAGTAAATTTCTCCTTCCTTCATCCCACAGCATACAGCCAAGAACAAATAGTTTAAGTGACTGGCCGTTCAACAGGGAGCCTTGTTCTAGAGAAGTTGCTCAAAAGTCAGAAGAGGAGTGGACCTGCATACTCTGTACTCTAATAAATAAGCCTTCTGTGAAAATATGTGATGCGTGCCTGACGACACGGCCCGAAGGTATGTTTTTGAGTCTGTTTGCGTCTCTATGTAATGTAACACCAATAACCTGATTATTTTTATTTTCACATGTAACATGTTTAATATGAATTAACACATTAGGATTTCAGTTCTACATTGTGATTGTGTTGTTTTATCTGATAGTTCAGTCTAAATCAGGAGTCGCCAACCTTTTGGACCTCAGGGACCACCAAACTCATCATTTAAATCCCGCAAACCAGAGACCCTGGGAAAATCCCAAAAAAAGTCTGCAGGAAAATTCCCACCCCAATTTCCTACAAATCGATCATTCTTTATTTGGGAGCACAGAGAGAGAGAGGAGAGAGAGAGAGAGAGAGAGATCTTCATGCAAGGAAAGCAGCAGAAGTCTTTCTCTCCCCCAAACTCCACCAGAAATGAGTCTTTGCCAGCGCAGCCTCTTGGAACAGGATGCAGTGTCCCAAAGACTCATTTCTGGTGGAGCTTGGGGGAGAGAAAGAAAGACTTTTGCTGCTTTCCTTGTGTGCAGCCAAAAGCAGAAGAAGGAAGAATCAAAAAGGAACAGTGCGGTGGCCAGGCCAGGCGTGTGGGGTGAGTGTGGGCGGCGCAGCCTTATGTTCCCACACAGCCTGGATTAATTGCTTTGGGGAGGTGCTTTGAGGGTGACATTTCTCTGTGGACCACCAAAATTTTCTCATGGACCACCAGTGGTCCCCAGCCAACTGGTTGGCAACCACTCATCTAAATCATACATCAATGGACACATATATCATTCATTTTCTGTGTGTGCAGCTCCATATAATTTATTGTTGAGATATGGTGTTTCTTTTTGCTGCAAATGCTTTCTAATATGTATGTACTGCATTTTATACTTTTTATTACTACAAACTTGGTCCCAGTATTACTGCTATTCTACATGCCATTAGCAACATGAACTTCTTACTAATTTTAATTAACAATAAAACGGCAAATGTCTGCTTATGGATCTTGCATACAGGGGTATAATCCTGTTTCTTAAGGAAGAAAATTTAGAAGAAATTAACTTTGAAACAAACCATGATGGAGAAAAATAAGGTATCTTGAACAGAGCCTTGTGCTTAAAATCTGAATTATAAACCTAGACACTAGTCACTTTAGGGAACAATTGTTTGTGTTAAAATGGAATGTTCTTTTTGTAACTCAAATCTATACTTTCCCAGCTGTTCTATGATCTTCTGCTGAATGAATTATTCACTTGAACCTTTTGTACTTTTTGTGTGTCTCAGCACTTTCTGAATTGCCAAACCAAATGTTTCATACATTTGAAAAGGAATAAATTTGCAGGAAGGGAGAAAATATTTCCTTTTATAGCTAGAAGGGCCATAACTGTATTTCACTTTATTGATATTTCTGGGATACTGGAGTCTGTGCACTGAGAAGTCTTTAATCCTAGCAATAAAATATTTGAGATTTTAAATTCAAATCCATAAAATGCTTAAGATTCTGGAGCACTGAGATTCTGAAGCATTGAGATTCTGAGTGGAGATAAGTTCAGACTGCCTTTGCCATTTGTAGTATATCCCACTCTCTTTGCAATAGCTATGTCCAATATTGCCTTCCACTACCTGGGGCAGTTAAGCTTCTAATCTTCAAAGCACAGTCCTTTTTTTACTCTGATTTTGCTTCAGCTACTTACTTCTATGAGTTTTCTCCATTTGCTTTATTTTTAGTTCTCTTTCCAAAGTTTTAAATGCCAAGTCATTTTCTTTAAGATCTTTTGTTTAAAACATGTTGTCCTTTTTACTTGTGTATTTTCAATTTAAAACTTTCCAACTTTTTCTTACTACTATAGGTGACTTTCTGCCTTAGTAGTGCTGAAATAATCTGTGGCCTTGAGAAGACTGCCTCTAATGATGAATGCTGTTGGGAAAGCATTTGATAAGGAATAACTTTGGGTTTGTGGTCATCAGTCCATTACAAATTCTTCATCAGAAATATCTGCCAAGAAGCCCCTAAGTTAATTTAAAAAATTGAACATTTTAAATAGGAAGGTGGCATGTGTGTAGCATAAGCAATCTTTCATGCTTATCTTAAAGAACAATTCTTGAGCTTGTACCGTATTGGCATTTTTTGAATATAATAGTGGCTAATCAAAAACAGGTCATGTTAGATGGTATGGGTGATGCACACCTGTGAAATGGAAAAGTTATTTGGAAGTGCTATGGGCACACTTGATGTACTTGTCAATACTTCTTTCAAAGAAGGTGTATCTTTTCCTGGACATGCAAAGCAGCCATATAGTCCCATGAAAATATGTGTTGGAGATAAGGAGACGTTAAGAAAATGATCTCAGGGTACAATGATTTTCTCCTTTCCTGTTTCTGCCTTCTTTAACTCAAACATGTATTTTTCCATGTCTACAAAAGCTGCTGTGGAGGCAGGAAAAAAAATGCAGATTATTTCAAAGTGGTATTTACGAATATGGCAGGTGCAAGCCAAACACCTAAGTATTTTTTCTGCTCTGGATTCATGCCCCTAGATAACATGAAGAATTGGGAGGCCATCGTGAGGAATGGCTTCACTGTTTGCCTTTGAACACAAAAAGGTGTTTGTGAATAGTAGGTGTCTGATGAATAGGCTACCTTATGACATATCTCAATATTCTAAATGTGCCCCAGCAACCCACTTAATTATCCCTGATTTAAGCTATTGCATAATTAACAATGTCATATGTTATTACTGGTAAAATTATTAAATTAAAATTATTTTATAGAATCCATTGTTCAAAACTATAGTAAAAATGCTCCTGGATTACATATGTAATGTTTAAAGATATTATAGAAGGTATTCACAACTGAATTTATAAAATCCAAAGATTGGCATGAGAAAAAATGCTGATATAGTCTTTCTGTAGTCATTACAGTGTTGGGCCTAAGAGCCTGAAGGACTTGTCCATTCTGTATTTGTATCAGCTACAAAGTATGTTCTTGATTAACTTTTCTTAGTTGATTCTTTAGCTAGCCTTGGGAATCTGAAGATTTTAGTCCCTTCAGAAAACTAAATTCATCAATTAAATTATCCCCTGGAATTTATGTGCCCAGCAGTTGATCTAGAAGCTGAAGCAAACACTCTGCAACAAAGGCACTACAGCTGAGGGCTTTGGAACAAAATAACAATAATGGTCTTTTCATTCTTACATTTTAGTTGTCATCGGAAGACTTCTTTACAGTGTTTCAATAAGGCAACTTTACCCCTTTCCCCACCCCCCCAAATAGCATTCAGTATTTTGGGGATTATTGCGTGTCAAACGTTGTGCTCAGTGCTTATAATTAATACCATCTTATCTTTATACTTATAAATATTTCTCTTGCTTTGCCTTCTTCTTAATTGGTTAGCAGTTGTTAAAATCAGCTTTGCACAAAAAAGACCAAAAAAACCAACAACCTATCACCAAGATTAATATTATTTCTCATGTCTTCAGTTCAAGTAATGTCTATTGGAATGTTCATGACCATTATAGCGGAGTGCTCTTCTGAGACCCATTGTACTACTTTAATGCATATCTTTATATAAATGGGAATAAGCATTTCTATGCAGAGTTATGATTATAACTATTTCTGTATTGCTACAGTAGATTACTTGAACTATCAAGATCATAAATTGAAGCACTATGTAGCATATTATTGCTGGAGTTACACAATTTAGGGAGATATGAAAACAGTTGATTCATTGATATTAACCAGGATATTTTTATCTATTTCAACTTTTAAAAAAATAGGAAAAAATGGAGGTTTAACAACAGATAATAGCTCCTTAGTCAAATATCCATATAACAACTTCGAAAAATCAAGAATGGAAATTAAGATAAATAGGAAGACAGCATTTGGGACAGCAACTCTAGTATTGACAGATTTTGCTAGTAAAGACATTCTACTGAAACGTAACAGAAGTGAAAGTCGAACTCCAGATGGAGGCTCTCTGCATGATCCTTCAAGAAACAATTTTAATAGTACCAACCACTATGGAGGAAATTCATCAATACCTTTTTCCCGTCAATGTAATTCTTTAAAGCCAGCATCAAAGAAACAGAAAATTGATTGTTCAACTTCATCCGTTGGAAGCCTTACTGAGAAATTTGTAAACAGGTTTGGTAATTTCAACTACATATTGAGGGGTAAAATTGTTTATATGAAAAACTGTTTGTATTATATTTTTGCTTTGAAATGTGCAATGTTACTTATATTTTGGCAGATACCAGTTCATGAAACAATTTTGTCTGCAGCTGTGTCCTAAAGTGCTATAGGCTTGTGGCCAAGGCAACTTATTAGATCCAAAGAAATGGTTTGAAATGGTTCTTTGCCAGGTGCAGAAAGTTTAAAGTATATACAGTATATATCTGGGATGTACTTGTAGAATAGAAACATTTGAAAAATACTTGAAATCTGCAGTCTCCAATCACTTAATAAAAAAGCAGCAAAGGAGATCTGAGTTGTAGAATAGAAACATTTGAAAAATACTTGAAATCTGCAGTCTCCAATCACTTAATAAAAAAGCAGCAAAGGAGATCTGAATGGAAGGATGAATAGGAGTTGCAGCCTCACTTCTGTCTTAAAATGTAGAATAGTTCTGGCAAACTGACAGGAAATGCTGCACAAGTACCCTTGGAATAAAATAGTATTTTTAAAATGCGTTTCTATAACTTGTTTAACAAATTAAAATTTTCAGGCTTCCAATAATAACCATTCTCATATGGCATAATAAATTTTTGTATCTGCTTACTGTTGGCCAGCAGCCTTATTTAAGGTAATTTGGTCCCTCTTGGACAAAGAGAAACTAGAGGAACCTCTACATAGCTCCATAGAGGAATATTTTAGACAGCTGGTGGATCTGTTCACAGCTGGGCTCCAGCTGTGCAATTTCCCCTCAGATTCCTGAATGTCAAGGAAAGCAGGAACATTTTACACAGACAACATCAATAGAATTCTTGTCATTCATTATGCAAAGTTGAGTATTTGAGTGAAGAGAGCCAGCATTGCTTGCACTGTTGTAGCTTTCATAAGATATATCTAAAGAAAGTTCCAAATTCCTTCCCAAGTTGTAAATTTGCTCATGTTTTGGTTCAATAGTGTTTACATGGAGTACAAAGAGGTTGCTTCTGAAATACTATCTGGTTAGATATGTTGACCTTTAGATTTTGTACAGAACATTAGGTTAGGATTAGAGTATGATTTCTGAGTATAATCATTTTTAATCTGTGATTTGTGTCCATTTCTTGTGAAGTCTCACTGACCTATCAGGCCATATGTAAACGGCAGAAGGACGATGTTGCCAGGTAGCATAAATCATGTTGGGGAAATGGACAGATGATGCAGTCCTTAATGGTATCATTGCAGATGAGAGATGAGAGAATGCCAAATTCAGCTATGTAATATGAGCTTCGGTTTCCTAAGAATAATGAAAGATACTGAATGAAAGAGATACTGTAGAAAAAAATAATTGTACTTTACACTACTACAATTATTAGAGGCAGTCTTATAAGAGATAGCTGTTAGATGCCATACTATAATGATTGGGGGCAATATTTTATTGCATTTGTTAACAGTATATACTGTAGGCCTACTAATGGCATATACTGTATATAGGCTGTGTTCAAAAAGCTTCCTCCAAGCTTGGTCCAGAGGGGAAACTATATAAAAAGCCATCAGGTCGCAGTAATAATGGGAAGAAATGCTGCTTACATATTAATGAACCCTAGAGTGGAATTACCTTAATGCCTTTTGAGCTTGACTAGTAGCATATTTGCCAAAAAACCTGGCTGCTGCAAACCTAAGAAACAAGAAGCAATGTAACCTTGTTTAAACATTAACAGTCAAGCAGATGCCCTTGTGCATTGTAAACAGACACCATCCAGCTATGCTGGTGATGCTAACATCAGAGGAGAGCAAAGTTTTCCTATCACCTTCATAAAATACATTTTTCTGTTCTCCCAATCAGACTTCTTCCTCTCTGGTATATGATGGGGATCATTAAAGTAGCTTTGATCAAAGAGCATGAAAAATTGTCTTGAAGCAGACAAGTAGATAGATATCCCCATGGTCTGGTCGAAGACACGTGTAATAACTTTCCAGAGGGGAAGAATATAATTGGAAGGAATTGGTTTTCTGGTACATCTTGCTGTTGTCAATTCAGGATGCCTTTTAAACTACATGAAATTACAAAATTTATGCTAGCTATGCCAGAATGGTACAGTTTACTTATTTTAAAAAGCAGCAAGATAACTTTTTAAAAATTTGCTGCTTCCACTTCATTTCAATAGAATGGGTTTTTGACATGGAGCCCTTCCATTTCATTTTAAAAAGAAAGTAAAGCAGATAAAATTGCTAAGTGCTCTGTTTGATCAGATGTATCATTGAAGCAGAAGAGTTTATATGGGCTTTGGAGCTGTGGTATTGAGACTGAAGATGCTGTTTTGCTGTAACTAATCTCTTTAACTTTATGCAGGTTTTTATCTTGTTACCTGTCATTACAGAGCACTTCCAGATAATATGACAGATGGCTCTTGCCCATTAAATGCTGGCAGTCCTCGCTGCAGTAAACACAGTCGCTTCTGTGTTCTTCGCATCGTGAGGAAGGACGGAGAAAACAAGGGCAGGCAATTTTATGCTTGTCCTTTGCCAAGAGAAGCCCGGTGTAACTATTTTGAAGTATGTGAGATTGTATAGTACCATAGATCCTTGAAAAAGATAAATTGGTTTCTCAAACAATTACTTATGGATTTCACTCATTCTTTAATTTTAGTGTAGTGGGAAATGAATTGCTATGATGATAGCTTTATCTAAAGAGGTTCTCAGTTCATTTTGGGAAGAATAAATGGATTCTCTGGTCTGTACAAAATTATTTTTTGTATCAAACAGTGAGACTGTTAGGATTTCAGTTAGTTGTTTACACTAAGGTTAAAAATAACACTGTTCTTTATAACAATATTGTATTGTTTTATTAATTATTCCATTTCTATCTTGGATGTCTTTCTTACTGATGTACCTCCCCAGCTGTATTTAAAAAGGGACTTTGGAAAAGTCTTTTCCATATTCTTTTAAAAATAATTGAAGTTCTAAAAATAAGTGACTTTGTGACTTTATTTTATTGATGCATACTACCTTCTAAGCAAACTTAACTTTCTTTCTTACCTAGCTAGTTTATTCTGAATATTTCATCAAAATCTTGTTGCTATGTTTTCTTCCTTCTTTTAAGGTGCTTTTTAGATTACTGTTGTCAGGTAGTAACTTAACAATAGTATAGTAAGCAAAGACAAGGAGGAAAAAGAAAATTTCAGCATTAGCCAAACACTATGAATACATTTACCATAATCAAAATGATTCAAACTCAGTGTGAGTGATTCAAACACATATGTTCATACTTCCTTTAATCTTTATAAGCTAGAAGGAATAACACTGTTAGGCAACATAAAGCAAGAACCTTCAAAGGAGACACAATTCTTGTGTAAGAATGCTTAATCAAGTGTGCAAAGATTCTAGGGCAAAATTAATGTAATAAAGCAGCACAACTGAATCCGAGTTCATATTTTCTCAAATGACCTTGACAACATAAAATGAGTACTGATGTTTTTCTTGTATTTGTTCTCTTCCACTCAGCTTTGATAATAGATTCTGTTCCACCATATGGTAACTAATGCAATGCAGTGTCATTTTGACCTTCAGATTTTCCAAGGGAGAAAGACATTAGAGCTTGGGGAAGTAAGATCTATTGCTCTAAAGCCATAAGCTATCAAGAGTTTTACTTGGATAAATTAAATCTGTGTTTCCTCCAAAAGTCAGATAAGGCTTTTTACAACTGTCCTCCCACAAAGTCAAACAAGTAAGAGTTCAGGTAGTGGAGAAAGTTGCTTGGCTTGATTATTGTTAGTCACCACCTACCTTGCAGAATTAATGGGGAGTTTGTTGCTTCCCATCTAAAACAGGAATTTGGCTTCAGCATCTGGTGTTAACAGAAAATGATTTCTCTCTGCAGTGGGCAGACCTGCATTTTCCTTTCTGCAATCATGGGAATCGCTGCATTATGAGGACAGTGCTGAAGATTGGCCCTAATAATGGAAAGCATTTCTTTGTGTGTCCTCTTGGGAAGGATAAACAGTGTGACTTCTTTCAATGGGCTGAAAATGACCTAGGAATGAAGATTATCCCAGGATGCTGAGCTATTCATCTGCACTGGACTATCTGGTGTTAATCTTCTCAAACTGTGTGTGCTATACTGCTCTTCTGTAGGAGATATTTTAGGAGGGTTATGATCAAATGGCATTTTGTGATTACAAATCCATTTGTGTTATATATTTGAAAGTTCCTTCTCATACCCTTCTTTGTATTTCTGCTATTTTCTGTTCATTATTTGTTGCATTTTATCTAATACTAGAAAATTCCAGACTTAATATCTGAACAATAGGTAGTCTTTTTCTTATCTTAGTTGTTCCCTCATGCACACATGTACACACACATAAACTTGCATATCATTGTTTGTTCATGCCACTTGCTCGTCAATGTTTTTTCTTCTGTCTTTATATAAAAATTTTATTTCAATGCATTTAATATGAATAGATTGTATTACATCTTTTAATCAGTTATGAAAGATTAATATTTTCAATAAAATGTCTCAAACAATGTTTGTTTGTTCTTAAAAATAAATAGCATGAGATTGTTGTCAGAACAGAAAAATAGTTTAGATCTATTTATTTACATAGCCGCCCATGCCACAGTTGTGATTGTGTGATATACAGAAGTTTACACAGAAAAAAACCAGCAATTTCATATGCAACATGAACATCCTGAGAACTAATCAGAAATAACAGTAATACTAGTATAACATACATTCTGAGTCTAAAAATCAAGTCATCTTCAAACAGTGTTCACCAAAGTTGGAGGAAAAAACCCACCAAAAGGCCTAGTTTGACCTTCTGATCAAAATATCTGAAAGAACATCCATATCTTTAATATCGTATGAAAGCCCAAATGTTTGGGGGCTACCCAGATTCTGGGAGGACTGTGATGCATCAGTGGGTGAATTTATGCTGATGGGGTTCTTATAAAACCAATTTGAAAATAATAGACATTAATATGTAACATTAAAAATAAATCAGAATCTGTACTAAAAATAATACAATTGAAATCCATTTTAGATGATTTCAATTCAAATCCGATTTTAAGCACATTTAACTTGGTGCATAATTAGAAAATAACCCCCTCATTCTTTTATAAAAATGTTTTGTGTGCTTCCTTTGCAAATAAAACTGATAAGACATTGTGGTCTGGTTCATTGCTTGTATGGTGACTAATCGTTTAGTATTCTGTATAGAGATGCAAAATTCATTGTTCAAAGATGGGATATTCTGAATTATTCTCAGTGACTTTTACATGCAACTATTGTGATGCCATATTATATCTAACTCTGGAATATCTTACTTATTTGTAGCTGATCAAGAAGGGATGAAATGTGATTTTCAAGTTTTAATTTCTTTGATCTACTTCTCTGTGGTTTGTTAGCGTGAACTTCTTTTGCCATAATTAAATTGCAGGTAATCCTTATGACTGCTTGTTTATTGCTGAAGCTACTACTGCAGGAAAAGATTTATGAACCATTTTTGAAGTTATGTCTATTGTATCACCCCCATGGTCACGTGATTGCAGTTTGGGTGCTTGGCAACTGGCTCACATACACAATGGTTGCAGTCTCACAGAAATGGGATCATGATTTGAGACCTTCCCAGAGTGCTTCCAAAATGTAGTCAACTGGAGAAGCCAGATTTGCTTAAATACTGTGATGATTTGCTTTAACAATCATGGTAAAAATGGTCATAAAGACAGGTCTGGTCACTTGATGATGCTTAATAATTGTATTGCTTAGCAACTGAAATTCTGGTGCAACTGTGATTTGTTGAAAAATTATAACTTTAATTTTTCATTGTAAGCTCACTTCACTGCTTACAGCACTTAATGGGTTAAAATTCTGGGATATCCTTGAAGTGTTATGCCTACATTCACTGTTTTAAGTGCATTTTTGTGCAACCTGAATCAAGATTCAAGATGTTCTAAGCAATCCTAAGCATACTGCTCTTAAAATCAGTAACAGAGCTTTTACCAAAAAAATAAAATAAATCTGCACGTTTCACTATCAATTACATGTGTTTTGCTTAAAAAGAATTTGTTTTCTCGATTTCTTTTACAGGACAAGAATTTCAGTGAATTTCCCAAGTTAAAGTGTGATGTTCTCATGCTGTTACAATGTGGTCATGTGCTGTATATGAATGCCTATCTTTGAACAATAATACCTTTAGCTTCCTGGAATCTTACATTTCAATCAACTCCCGTGGGAACTCCTCCTGTGTATTTCTTTAGACAAGAAGCATGTCAGCAGAAAGCAGTGATGGAAAGATGTATAACAGGAAACAATAACTAGGAATTGTTCTCTGCACCATCTCGAACAGAAAACAATCTGAAGAGAATTTTGACATTCTTAGATATCCTGAAAATTAGAAATATGGAATCTTATTTTGCAAAGAAAAACTACTTTGCAAAACCGCAAGCCCTGTTTTGGCACAGCATTACATTAAATATATATCCAGTAAAGGAGAGAAGAAAGCTTTGGGGAAGCTTTACCCTCTTGTGTATTTATTTTTCCTTATAATTTGTGCTAAAGATTTTGGTTATAGAATCAAAAGATTCATTTTGTAACTTTAGTAAAATGAAGATAACACTGAAGATTATTATGCTGATAGGCAGTCAATTACAACATTCATTTCTGTTTTCAAAAGCCTCTATACAATACTGATAATGTGTTTCTATGTACAGGTAGTCCTTGTTTTATCGGTCACAATTGGGACTGGCAAGTTGTTAAGTGAAATGGCCACTAAGTGAAACCCCTACTGCACTTATGATCCTATTTCAGCTTTCCTTTGCTTTACAGATCTGCAAAAGTTGTAAATATGATGACTGGCTGTAAAGTTGCTTCAGACCATTGCTGAATGAGGACTACCTGTATAAGATTGCTCATTCGGTATCTTCAGGACCACTTTCTTCAATCAGAACTCATCCATTTAGCACAGGGGTGAGGAACTATGGCCCTTGTGGACTTCAACTCTCAGAATTCGTGAGCCAACCATCTTGCCTCGGGAATTCTGGGAGTTGAAGTCCACAAGTCATAAAGGGGTCATAGTTCCCCACCTCTGATTGAGTGCAACTAGTGCAGTTTAGATTAAGCAATAATCCAATCTGGAAAAACAGGCTGGATTATTGCTTTATCCAAATCTGCTGAATATTTGTATTATTTAAGGTTTATCTGAACTTGCAGGCAAGATGACTTTGGCTGAGATATGCAGGAACTGTGTTTAAGCAAAAGGGGCTGAAGGATTTTTGAAAGCCCAGAACAGTGATAACATTCAGAGGAGCTCAGTCAGTTATCTTCCTGATTCACTGAACTGTAAGAAGGAAGACGTATGGAATAATGCTTTCAGGATTCTGTTATTAAAGTCAATCTCAGTAAAGATTGACTTTAGCGTTCCTGTAGTTTATTTTTCTTGTCTAGTCCATCTACTGGACAACATAGCTATCTGAGATACATCTCAATTAAAATCAATGAGGATTATGTCCGAATAGATAGGTATTGATCTGTAGATTTCTAGAGTTAAGATAAATAAACTATTAAGCTTGTGACCAAAATTCTCAGATATCTTAGCAAAGAACAGACAAAAGTACATTTTTCATATTATATGAAGCCAGGCAAGCAAAATATACAATAATCAGACTCATTAAGCTAATGATAAATGTAAATGTTCCCTGGCTAATTAGAAAATATGAAAAAGTTATAGATTAAAACAGCTGTTGACAGCTGTCTTATCAAAAAATATAATGCTCTGGAGAAGGCGGAGCTTCGTTTCAGTGATACAGCTGCGATCTCGGGGCTCTGAGATCGCAGCCAATATTTTCGCCCCTGGTCGGTCCCAACGGACCTAAACCATCCCGTAGAGACGGTGACTGTGAAGGGCACTGTCCCAGGATCCCAGAAATATCGCAAAATCTCTGGTTTGATCCGGGAGAAGCCCTTTTGCTGGCGGCGGAGAGGCAGCCTCCACAGCTGCTGAAGTCGGGACAGCTCTGGAAAGAAAGTGGCTGGAGTGAAAGTGTGTCGACTGGGTAAGAAACTTCTTTTGTGTTGTAAATTCGCTGAGATTTGAAAGAGCATCCTGAATAAAGAAGAAACCTGTGAGATTTTTTTTTTGACAAAAACTGTATGAGCGGCGCTTTTTAAAGTGATGTCAAATTGAGGCTTGGATCTTTTTTTCTCTTTCTTTTACTTTTTTTGGGGGGACTTTAGTGTGACTTTGTAGGTAATCGGATTGAATTTTCTTTTACATATATTTTATGCTCCTTTTGATTTTTTAATTTTCTTTTAGGATAGAGGCTCCCTTTGGCTATTTCTTTCTTTCTTTCTTTTTTTTTGTATAAATTATCCTTTTTTTCTGGCTGGGGGAGGGGAAGCATTAAGAAACTTTGTAACACTGCCAACTAGAGGCTTGAAAATATTTTATTTGAATTGGAGAGAATGGTAAGAAGACTCCTTCTCAAGGACATCTTAATGTGATAAGATAGAGGGAGAGCACAGCAAAATATTATTACAGGTGTTTTCCTGGACTCTTATCAATATTTCAACACTTGAGGCTTGGCTTTGAAACTGCTGGAGAAGAGAGTCATAATAAGAGCCTTGGATAACTAAACAAAGTGCAGTGTGCTTTCTGATATATATATATGTTTTCTTAAGTTTTCGCAGGTACTTACATGTCTGGCATTCAGCTTTGTTCGGGTATTTTCCCACATCATAGTAGTGGTGCTTTTAAAACTGTAGCAACGTTTCAGCAGAATCTCATCTGCCATCATCAGGCTTCTGTATAGTGTTCGTCTGTGAGTTAGACTTTTACAGTGGTTTCAGATTTAAATTTGGGGCAGCCTATTGCTGTGATAGAATGGTTTTTTCTTCATCCTGATTGGTTGAGAGTCTTGGTCTGTGTTTATTGGTCTTGGAGTTTACTGTGTTCTGTTTCTAATATCTTCTGTCTGTTTTTTTGGCTCTTTTTGTATCTTGATTGGCTGGCAACATTGTGTTACTTTATTGGAGGCCTTTAGTGCAGCTTGGCTTCAGGTAAATGGACGGCTATCATTAGTTAGGAAGCTGGGTTTCATCTGGGTGCCTGGTTGGGGTGTGTTTGAGCTGGAGGTATCAGGGGGGATCTGTTTGTGCCCAGATGTTTGCCTGGCTTGTGGTGTGGAGGTTTTTTTGTTTGTGAGTGCAGGCTTCCAAATGATTGACAGCCTGGCGGAATCATCTCTTTTGTTCATGCTTTCTGGTTTTTTTTCAATCTCTATGACTTCTCTGATGATTCTGTGGCTGGGATTTTCTATAGTGGCTAGGGTTTTGGTGCCATTGAAGTTGATGTTATGACCTGTGGCTTCCATGTGTTGGACTAGTGAGGAAGTGTGTTCCAGCTTTTTGACTGCATTTTTGTGTTCACCCAGGCAGGTGCTTATTCTTCTATTGGTCTGTCCAATGTATGTGGCAGGCATGATGCACAGGGGACTTCATATATGCCTTGGTTTTCCAGGTCAATTTTGTCTTTGGGGTTTCTGAGGATGGCTGCTATTTTTCTGTCTGTTTTGAAGGCAGTCTTGATGTGGTGTCTGTATAGAATCTTACTAATTTTGTCTGTAGTGCCTCTTATGTAGGGCAGGACAGCTGTTCCATGGGTCTGTTCATCTTCTGCGTCTCTATTATGTCTCAGTGTGTTTTTGTGGATCAAGTTGGTGATTTTGCTTTTGTGGAAGCCGTTGGCTGTCAATATTTTAGTCAGGGTGCATAGTTCAGTCTTAATGTGTGTCTTGTCTTCCAGGCGTTTGGTTCTAGTAATTAGTGTTTTAGCCATGGAGTTTACCTGTGCTGGGTAGTGGTGGGATTGGGCGTTGAGGTAGCGGTTGGTGTGTGTTTTCTTCTGGTATATGGTGTGTCCTAGTGTGCCATCTGTTTTTTTGTAGATTAGTACATCTAGGAATGGTAGTTGTTTGTTTGTTTCTGTTTCCATGGTGAACTTGATTTTGGGGTGTGCGCTGTTTAGGTGTGTTAGGAAATTGTTTAGGTTTTCTTGTCCATGGGGCCAAATCACGAATGTGTCATCGATATATCTTAACCATAGTTTGGGTTTGAGGATGGCATTGGCCAGGGCTCTGGATTCAAATTCTTCCATGAACAGGTTTGCAATGACAGGTGACAGTGGTGATCCCATGGGGGCTCCTTCAATTTGTTTGTATCTTTGTCCTTTGTATGTGAAATATGTGTTGGTTAAGCAGTGCTTCTCATGTACAAAACTCATACCACTTCTTGGAAATGATCAAAGATCTACACGTGGAGCAAGAAGATCTGCTTGTAAGTTTTGACATGGTTTCACTATTCACTCAAGTCCCAATAAAAGAGACCCTTGAAATCATCAAAAATAAATACCAACCAGCTAAACACCTCATGGAACTAACAGAACACTTAAACAGCGCACACCCCAAAATCAAGTTCACCATGGAAACAGAAACAAACAAACAACTACCATTCCTGGATGTACTAAGCTACAGAAAAACAGATGGCACACTAGGACACACCATATGCCAGAAGAAAACACACACCAACTGCTACCTCAACGCCCAATCCCACCACCACCCAGCATAGATAAACTCCGTGGCTAAAACACTAATGATTTTCTTTTTTAATTATTGAGACTTCTCAATTGGATTAAGGTGTGAAGAACCTGAAGGAATCTCTTCTTTTCTTTTTTTTCTTTTTTTTTCTTTTTTTCTCTTAATCAATATTATTATTTTTGGGGGGTTTTTTCTTTCTATTTTTTATTTTTTACTACTTCGTAATTGGATTAGGGTCTAGAAGAACCTGAAGATATTTTCTTCTTCTTTTTTTCCTTTTTTTCCTTTGGTTTTGGGCCTTTTACAATTGGATTTTTCCATTTTGGATTATAATTGGCTATTCTACCAGTTGGATTAAAAGTTAAAAAGAATTTGAAGATTTAGAAGCATTAAATGAGCAGGAAACCAATATCATCTGGCGTTTCCACTTCTACCTCTGCATCCCCACCAGCTGGAGTACAACGTTTAATTCAGACAATGTTGAAGCAAGATAAAGAACAAGAAAAAGTAACTTTACAGATGATTATGTAAGGAATTCAAGATCTCAAGATAAAATCAGACACCATTGAACAAAGAATAGAGAACATTGAACAAAGAATGGAGAAGACTGATGAAAAAGTGGAAAATATTAAACAGATGATGGTCAAGTATGAGGAGAGATTCCAAAAAATTGAGGAAGAAGGAAAACAAAGAGAGGAGAAGATTGCAAATATTGACAGTTGGTTGAACAAGAAAAAAGTGGAATGTTGAGGTGGGAGATGGAAAGGTCAGAATTTTATCTCAGATTTCAAAATATAGAAGAAGAAAAAGGAGAAAATTTGGCTGCGATAATGATAGAAATTTTGGCAGATGCTTTGGAAATTACAGAGGAAAAGATGATGGATGGAGTAGATGAGGTATATCGAGTATATACAAGATATGCGATGAGAAATAAATTACCAAAGGAAGTCCATATTAGATTTACTAAAAAATCCATTAAAACACAAATACTACAAGTGGTAAGAGAGAAAACATTGAAATACAAAGATAAAGAGATTGTGGTTTTAAAACAAATACCTAGAAGAGTGAGAGAGATGAGAAGAGAATATCGATTTCTGACCAAAATGCTACTGGAAAACGAAGTGAATTATAGGTGGCTGATTCCAGAAGGATTAATGTTTATGTGGCAAGAGCAGAGACATAGAATTGATTCAATTGAGAAAGCAGAACTTTTCCATGCAGAATTTTTTGGAAGAAGAGAAGAGGAGGCAGAGAAGAAGGTCTCATTAATTGAGTTTAAAGGGGAACAACTGGAGACTGAAAAAGAGAAAGGAGCAGTAGGTGGACAGGTGGATAGTAAAGAACGGCGTGAAGTGAGATCCACGAGAGCTGTTAGACCTAAATATAAAGCATAATCATGGAAGAAAAAAAACTGATTACAATGAATATAAATGAATTCAATTCAGCTGTTAAAAGAAGGAAAACTTTTCATAAATTAGAGAAGTTAAAATTCGATATAATTTGCTTATAAGAAGTTCATATTAAAAAACAACATGAACTGTTAGTACAGCCAAAATTGGGGAAAATATTTACTTCTTTGACTCAATGTAAGAAAAGAGGAGTGGTTCTATACATTTCTATCCCAGCAAAACTGATCTACACAGATGAAGACGGAAGAGTATTAATGGTGGAAATAATGGACAATAATATAAAAATACTCTTGATTGCAATTTATGCTCCGAATGATAAACAAGAAGAGTTTTATAAAAAACTACACATGAAAATAATTGGACTGGACTATGTTAATATAATTATGATGGGAGACTTTAATGGAATTGTGGACAATAAACTGGACTATATAGCAACAACAACCAAGCAAAATAGAAAGGCTCTCCCTAAATCTTTTTTTAAAATGACAGACGAACTATCTTTAAAAGATATTTGGAGAGAAAGAAATGTTAAAGCTAAACAATATACTTTTTATTCAAATAGACATTTATCATGGTCCAGATTAGATATGATTTTGATATCAACAGAATTAATATCCAATATTCAAGTAACAAATATTGAAACAAGTACTTGGGCAGATCATAGCCCAATGACAATTAAATGGAAGGGACAAAAAAAAAAAGATCAAGATGGACATTAAATAATACTATTTTAAAGGAGAAAGATTTTTATACAATGGATGGAGAAGGAATTGGCTTTTTTTTTCAGAGAAAATAAAAGAAGATACTTCAACGCAGAATGTTTGGGATACAATGAAGGCATATGCTAGAGGTCTGATAATAGATTATACAAGAAAAAAGAATATTAGGAAAAGGCAAGCTTCTAAGGCCTTGGAAGATGAGTATAAAAGACTTGAAAAAGAATTACAGAAAATGCCACAGAAAAAGGATATTAAATTGAAGCTGGATATAATTAAACATAAAATGGAATTAATAGAGAAAGAAGAACTGCCACAGAAATTAGAAATTCTAAACAGAATTACTTTGAAGATGCAAATAAACCAGGTAGATGGCTAGCATATAAATTGAGAAAGGAGAAGGAAGCAAGAAAAATATTGAAGCTAATAGATGATCAAGGCCAAGTTTGTTATGGTAATAAGGAGAAAAAGGAAATTATTCAAGATTTTTATGGGCAACTATATAAACAAGAGAATATTGATGAGGAAAAAGTCAAACAGTATTAACAGAATGCTAACTTACCGAAGATACCTAAAGAGACTGAAGAAATGTTAGAAAGCAATATAACAATGATGGAATTAAATGAAGCACTTAAGAAACAAAATAATGGTAAAGCACCAGGTCCAGATGAGCTTCCGGCAGAATTCTATAAAACATTTCAAGACTCATTGAGCATCCCACTATTAGAAGTTATGAATGAAGTTATGTCAAAGAAGATGATACCCAAAACATGGTCAGAGGCTTATATTACACTTATTCCAAAAGAAGAGGCTGACCCACTGCAAATTAAGAACTATAGACCTATTTCTTTATTGAATGCAGACTATAAAATTTTTGCTTCAATTTTAGTAGAAAGACTTAAAAAATATTTAAATAATTTTATCCATCCAGATCAAAATGGATTTCTGCCAAAGAAACAAATCAGAGACAATATGAGAGTAATCTTGGACACTTTGGAATACTATGAGGCACATCCTGAAAAGCAAATGGCTTTGATATTCCTAGATGCTCAAAAGGCATTTGACAACTTGAACTGGAGATTTATGTTATTACTATTGGAACAGATGGGTTTTGCCAGAAAATTTATTCAAGCAATAGAAGCCATATACAATAAACAGACAGCAAAGGTAATGATGGAGGGAGAACTTACAGATTTTCTTAATATAAGAAAAGGCACAAGACAAGGGTGTCCCCTATCCCCTTTGCTATTTGTGTTGACTTTGGAAGTGTTGAATAGAAATATTAGGGATGATAAAAGTATAAAAGGAATGAAAATTAAAAAGGAAGAATTCAAACTACAAGCTTTTGCTGATGACTTAGCTTTTATTCTGGAAGACCCGCTAGAAACAGCTCCAAAGTTATTGGAAAAGATAGAGACATATGGTGAGATGGCTGGTTTGAAAATAAATAAAGATAAAACAAAATTTTTGACAAAGAACATGTTACTGAGACAAAGAGAAGAACTGGCAGACCTTTTTTAAATCCAAGTTACAAATAAGGTTAAGTATCTGGGGATATATTTGACAGCAAGATGTAGCACATTAAAAGAGAATAATTATATTAAACTCAAACAACAGATAGCTGCAGACTTGAAGAAATGGGAAAACTTGCAACTGTCATTAATAGGGAGAATTTCGACAATCAAGATGAATATTTTACCCAGAATTCTATTTCTGTTTCAAACAATACCAATTAGGCTTGGAAAGGACTATTTTGAAGATTTAAATAAAATCGTGTTGAAGTTTATATGGCAAGGTAAAAAAGCGAGAATAAAGCTAAAGCTTTTGCAAGATGCTAGAATTAGAGGAGGTTTTGGCCTGCCTAATTGGGAATTGTATTATCAAGCTGCAAGTTTGATGTGGGTCAAAGAATGGATAACATTAAGAAAGCATAGATTGTTGACATTAGAAGGGCATGATTTGCTGTTGGGCTGGCATGCTTTTTGATGATATAAGGGAACTAAAACACAGGGTTATTTTAGAAGACATTATATGCAGGAGTCTTTGTGGTTAAACTGGGAGAAGATAAAAAGACAATGTTATTTGAAAATTCCAGTTTGGTTATCGACTATTGAAGCATTTTCCTATCCTATAATTTATAAGAAGGAACAAACAGTTAGATATGGGGAACTCTTGGATGAAAAGGGTGAACTTAAATAGATCCAAAACTTAGAGGAACAAGGTATAAGGATGAATTGGTTTTCATATGCGCAAATACATTCAAGGTATGATGAAGATTTTAAAACGGAGGGATTCTATGATAAACAGACTGATTTAGATAAGATTTTGATGGGTACTGATGAGAAGGTGATTAAAAAATTATATGGTTATTTACTGGGAATTAAATTAGAGGAAGAACAAGTTAAAGAAACTATGATTGTTTGGGGGAAGAATTTTGGATATGGGATTAATTTAGAGAAATGGCAAAAATTGTGGTCTCAAAATTATAAAATGACAATGTTAACAGCATTTAAAGAAAACTTGTACAAGATGTTTTACAGGTGGCACTTTCCCCCAACAAGAATAGCAAGAATGTTTAAGAACAAATCTGAAAAATGCTGGAAATGTCATCAGATACTTGGCTCATATTACCATATGTGGTGGACTTGTGAGGATGCTAGAAAATATTGGACTAAAATTCTCATGTGGTTGGAAAAAATGACAAAGAAACACATAGACTTGAAACCAGAGATCTTCTTATTGGGAATTTTACCTAATACATATAGTAAAGATTTGCAATACCTGATTGTAAATGTATTAACAGTGGCTAGGATTGTATTTGCTAAAAATTGGAAGAATGAAAAAATACCATTACAGGAAGAAATTATTAAGAAAATATTGCAATGTGCTGAGATGAGTAGATTGACATTTGAAATTAGAGAGCAAGAAGATAAACAATTTTATGAAATTTGGGATCTTTTTTATCAATGGCTAGATGATAAAATATGATAATAGAATATTGACACTATATTTATAAAGGGTTTTTAGGATTGATTTGGTATGATTATAGAATATATAGAATAAATTGTTTAAAGTATTGTTATCTCATAAAGCATGAATGATTAAAAGTATAGTCAAAAATTTCTTTTTTTTAAGTGATACTAGGATATATAAGTTTGGATTGATAATATGAGTTGTTATGTAACATAATTGTAATTGAGACTACAAAATGAATGCACAAAACTGATGAACCAACCGACACACTGGATGTAGATATGAGAGTTGATGTTTTAATGTTTTGTTTGTCTTGTTTGTTTGTAGAAAATTAATAAAATTCTTTTCAAATATATATATATATATATATATATATATATATATATATATATATAATGCTCTATGCTTTTACATTATATCTGCTAAATTTTCACTATATCTTACAGCACAGAATGACTCAAAATTTTAATGTCTTTGTAGTTTTAGAAGGATATCAGTATCAAAAAGACTGGGAACATTAGATTATCTAGAGGACATATTTGCAGAGGAAAAAAGATTAACAATAATGCCACATTTAGATTTGTTTTTCTGCAATCAATTTGAAAGGGGTAAAGAAAGTAAATATGATAAACATGACAGAAAGACTTAAAAGAGACATAACGTGAGAAAGACCTATGAATTTTGAATTTATTGAAGAACTGTTCATTCCAAATAAGAAATTAGATACATGTACCAAATAGAAACCTCTTCTTTTTCCTGAAAAAGCATGCAGAAAATGTTTCTTCTCTCTCAGCAATCAATCAATCAAATATTTATTATGGTCATTGACCAAGATAAGGGTGTAATATAAATAATTTTAAAAGCTAACAAATATAAAATATTGTCTCAGCATTATTTGAACCCTGACAAGTGATGCTGATTAGTGCACTGAAACACAATTGTAGTGTAATTACATTGTTCTTGGGCATCCTCTCTAAAAAAAGTATAGGAGAGTTCAAGAGGCAATCATTCATGGCACAAATATTATAATATTTATGTAATCAATCATGCTATGATTTAAAGCTTATTAGGCTTGTTGTTTAAAAAGGTATTTGAAAGAAAAACCTAGGATGTTCCTATAAATATATTCTAGATTCCAGAATCTGTTAGAGACATTTCTGAAAGTCTGTTAAGAATTGTCTATAACAAAAGAAAACCACACTGACGGAAGAAGGCGGAGCCTCCTCTCCGACGGACAGTAGATCGCAACTCTCTGCGACTATTGTTCATGCTCTTTCGTCGGGGAGCCCCAATTATCCTGATTAGGGGCTGAAACTGCCTTGGAGGGGCAGCGGAGTAAGAGGAAGCAGCAAACCTGTCTCTGGGGAACCGCATCTCCCCCCCCTGGGCTTGGCTTCTTTTCCTCCCGAAGACGACTGCAGCGATGGTCTAAAATGGCCATCCCGAAGAGGATGACTCAGCTTGACTAAGATTTGCGCAGGAGGAAAGAAAGAGGTGGATAACATCTGAACCGGGACAACTGGGCAGTATAACCAAATAAAAGTACCCTGGGATTAAGGTAATATGGAATTTTTAAGAAAAGAAAAGTGAGCTGCAAAATTACAAAGGGACAGAGAAAAAAAAAAGGAAAATATTTTTGACAGCTAAATGGGGCTTCGAACTGGGAAAGGAAGAAGCTGGAAGTAAAGATTTAATGAAATTGGACTAAAATAATTTGGGAATAATCAAGTATAAAATTAAAGCTGGATTTAATATTGCCAAAGAATAATAATAATAAAGTTTATAAATTGGAGACTGGATTGTCTTAAAATATTGAGGTTTGAAAAACCTTAAATAAAAATATAGGGGGAAAAAAGTGAAGACTTCGTATAATGGAGAGTGTCACCTTTTGATAAAAATTTAGTTCAAATAAAAAGGAAAACATTTTGTTTTTGAATGAACTAGTATAAAATTACAGATATATTGAAACAAAATAAGAATTTTAGAAAGTGAAAGCAGAACCAGAATAAAGGAAAAAGCAAGGAAGGAAAGATTGTTTGTGGGACTGACTGATGTTTTTGGTATGAACCCTGAACTGGAATAGCTGAGAACTTTAAAAAATTGAAAGAAGAAAGAAGGAAAGTAAAAGTGGTTTGTTTGGTTTTTTTTGAAAAGAATTTTATTAATTTTCTACAAACAAGAAAGACAAACAAAACATTAAAACATTAACTCTCATATGTACATCCAGTGTGTCGGTTGGTTCATCAGTTTTGTGCATTCATTTTGTAGTCTCAATTACAATTATGTTACATAACAACTCATATTGTCAATCCAAACTTGTATATCCTAGTATCACTAAAAAAAAAGAAATTTTTGACTATACTTTTAATCATTCATGCTTTATGAGATAAAAATACTTTAAACAATTTATTCTGTAACAAATCATATAATCATACCAAATCAATCCTAAAAACCCTTTATAAATATAGTGTCAATATTCTATTATCGTATTTTATCATCTAGCCATTGATAAAAAAGATCCCAAATTTCATAAAATTGTTTATCCTCTTGCTCTCTAATTTCAAGTGTCAATCTACTCATCTCAGCACATTGCAATATTTTCTTAATAATTTCTTCCTGTAATGGCATTTTCTCATTCTTCCAATTTTTAGTAAATACAATTAAGGAAAGAGGCTAGAATTAATGTGTTTGTTTCTCTCCCTACTGAAAATTTGGAATGGAAAAGGTAATAATAGAATTAAGTATGCATATATCATTGTATAATTTCTGTCATATTTGTATGTAAAGATGATGACCCGGAAATATGTTGTCCACCAAAAAGAGATTTTTGTTTTTAATGTGAAAACTGAATAAAGTTTGTTAAAAAAAAAGAAAAGAAAAGAAAACCACATTGACATCATTGCCTGCAGTTTCCACATGTTAACAAAGAATTTCAGATGACCCAAGAACAAACTGCTGAATGGTTTAAAAACAACCAGGGCATCTATAACAATGATTGTTGGCTTTAAAATGATTAGCATGTCTGGGAGATCAAAGCCTCATCTTTCTTTTTTGTGTGTTACACACATTCTGTGTATGTAGGGAGGGATACATTTACAATCAGTTTTGAAGCCAGTATTCATCACTATGATCCCCTATAGAACCAGGGAAAATATTGCAAACATACACAAACAATAATTGAATTTCAATAATTGAAATTCTAATAAACCAAAGAAGAAAATGCTGTTGCTGAACAGTCATCTCTTGAAAATAATGTCTATTTTGTATTGCATTTGGTTGCTTTAGATTTCTTGGAATCTAAGGAAAATATTGTTGTCATTTGTCCTTTTTCCTAATAATATGATCGGCATCTTTTAATATCTCCTCTCAAAGAATTGACTTATAAAGACCATTATGCTCCACTTCACCAGACAAACTCATAGAAAAGTAGATTTGTGACTGAGAATTTCTTAACTATAAGAACATTATACAAGAACCAATTACCTATATATGTGGTGGATCCTCTTTACTCTGTGAGTTGAAAAGAAGACAATTTATAGCAAGGAGTTTCTTTCAACTCTAAGAGTCTAAAAGTTCTACTCATAGATTAGAAATAGAGAGGGAACCTGAAGCTTTGCCTAGCCCAGCAAGGTAGCCAGGCCAATGTCAAGAGATTCTGAATTGTAGTTTAAAACCTTTCTAGAAAATCAAATCCTGAATTATCAACATATATCAAAAAGTAAGTCTGCCTAATGGGAAAGACTTGGGCAGGTGGCCAATTATGTTAATTTTTGTCAGTAGCCCTTAATAGAATAACAAGAATCTATTTCTAATACTATGTTTCTCCAACAATATGCCCCCCCAATTGGAAGACCCAGCATGTTTTCTAGGCATAAAATGAAATTAAGCCCCCCCCCCCAAATGTAGGCCTATTTTAAAACATGTGAAATTGGGGAAGATGGGGGGAACTTGCCATTAGGAGCGCCTCGCAGGCAGCTACACCTTGCTATTAGCCGGTCCTAACAGCCAATCATGGCAGAGCACAGAGGGCTCCCTGCCCCCACCAAGCGCCTTTGCTACAGACCCGGGTCAGTGGGCAAACAGTGGCAGTGTGGATGTCCATCAGCAGTTTTTCAGCTGCTTCTCAGGCCTCTGTAGCTTCCACAGTTCCCACCGGTGCTGGCACCTCTCTTGCCAGTGTTGTCTCCAACAACAGCATCTGAGTTGCTCCCGCTTTTCCCCCATCCCCGTCCCTGCAACAACAGGAAAAAAAAACATTTTGAGGTACCTGGGAGCGCTGCGCACTGCATTTTGGTTTAATCTCAAGTGGCTGGATGGGCATGAGAAGAGCTGAGTGAAAGTCTCTGTCACTGCTACCCTTGATGCTCCAGCCTCAGGCTCTGCAAGTTTCCAAAAGTCTCGGTGGGCAGCCCATTCCTGCATTCCAAGCGCACCCAGGCCAAGCTGCAGCTGTCCCTCTCCTGCCAGTGCCGTCTTCAACAACAGCAGCAGCAGCAGTGGGAACCGTGGAAGTGTTTCAGCCCCTTCTTCGGTGGGGGAGCATCCTCCGTAACTTCCATGGTTCCCGCCACTGCTGCCGCTGTTGAAGACGGTGCTGGTGAGAGGGACAGCTGCAGCCCAGCCTGGGCGCACTGGCGAGAGAGGCGCCAGCACTGGTGGGAACCGTGGAAGCTACAAAGGCCTGAGAAACAGCTGAAATGCTGCCGGTGGACATCTATGCCACCACTGCCCGCCCGCTGACCTGGGTCTGCAGCAAAGGCACTTGGTGGGGATAAGTAGCCCTCCGTGCTCTGCCATGATCAGCCGTTAGGAGTGGCTGGTGGCGAGGCGTAGCTGCTTGTGGGGCACCCTAGGCAAGGGTGTGCAGGAGGGAAAGAAATTCACCCCCGAAAAGATGTCCTAGCCATTTTGGGGGGGCTCCAAAAAAAAAAAAAAGACCCGACCTTATATGGGAAAAATGGTATTAGCATTATTGTAAAAAATATATTGTAGAATCTATATAGCATGCAACTCTTAAGTCTTTACACAACCTTTAAATGGATCTCTGCAAGTAAGTATAAAGGTTACTATATACAGCCATAGCAAATTGCATTCAAGTCTTTCTATAATCTCATATACAGTCAACTCCATGAGAAGCATCTTTAACTTTTAGCTTTTTCCTATTTAAATAAATTTGCTTATGCTGGTCTAACTCATATTTTTGAACTTTCCAATTCCACACCATAAGAAAAACTGAAATAAAAAAATCATCAAAAATAAAAACAAGCATGCATTGGCAGTTTAAAACAGGTGATAACCAAGTGTTGGAATAAGAAAGGCATAAGTGCAACTTAGGCAACCATTGTAAGCATTAGATTTTAAGATGTTAACAGTTGAGAGATAGAAGCATTTATGGCTAAAACCACAAAAACCTTTTAGCTGCATGATATAGCCATTCATCTTGTTTGGGCTTCTAGGAGCTGACTGGGAAAAAAAGAGAGATGAATATAATGACTGCAGCATATTAATAGTCAATTGTGGTTTGCTTTGAAAAAAGAAAAGGCACTTAGGATTGAGGAAAATACGTATTTAAAAAAGATTTGTTGTAATTAGCATGTACTACTGCCAGTTTTAAAGGGTTTTGTTACACCTCTTCTTCATCTCATTTACTGGAAGGTTTCATTAGATGTTTTTGGGCCAAACGTCTACAAAGTTGCCAAGCTCAAAATAAGTGAGGAATAACTGTTTTAATAGTTATTAAAATAACTGTTTTAACAATTCATTATGAAAGGAGAACTGTGGGAGATTCCTTTGCTGCATACTGCTAATATTGCTCATTGGCTGATCTCAATAACTAAGCAGGGTCAAACTGCTGTGTGTGTGTGTGTGTTTGTGTGTGTGGTTGGCTGGATTTTAGTCCAATAATTTTTTATGTCTGAACATGTCCACCACATATGAACCAGGTATCTAATGACATTTCCAACATTTATTTGATTTATTCTTAAACATTTTTGCAAGTCTCATTGGGGGTAGATGCCACCTGTAAAACATCTTATACAAATTTTCTGTATATGCCGTTGACATTGTCATTTTATAATTTTAAGACCACAATTTTTGCCATTTTTCTAAATCAATCTCATATCCAAAATTTTTCCCCCAAGCAATCATTTCTTTAACTTGTTCTTCCTCCAATTGAAATTCTAATAAATGTCCATAAAGTTTTTAAATTACGTTTTCATCAGTACCCATCAAAAATTTATCTAGATATGCAAACTTTATTACTCAGCTTGTTGACCATGGTACCTTTCCAACCACATTTCTCTAAAGTCAGTGAACAAGTACATTTTAAAGTGTAAATACTTGCAATGTAAGCAATGTAATAGGTCTAACACTGACTTTAAAAAAAATCCCCAACCCTGGGACTTCTCCATAACAAAAGCTCAACAATTAAATTCTTTGCTATGGGGAGGACAGACACATCATCACATCCATTTATATGCTATTAACAATCCGGTCATTACCATTAAGTGGACAAACAGTGGATCAGAGGATAAAAATTGAAACAAGGTACTTCCAATGGTCTAATGTACATAATGTGTACAAAATTAAGGCTTCATGACTTCTGAAGGAATGAAATTTGAGAAAGTTGTGGCTGCTTTAGGCTGCTGCTATGGTCAGATTGCTACTTATGAACATGTGATACTTTCCCTACCATGGTCATAATCCCTTCCTCTGCCATTGATCAGCAAGGAATTGACTCATCATGTGGCTCCTAAAGAAGCGACAACTTTAAGTTGCATGAAGAAATGTTTATTGCTTTATGTGCCCTTTCTCTGGCACACAAACATCTACATGTATCTATACCCCATCTTTGTTCAGGAACACAAAGCACATACCTAGTGCTTCATCCGCCTATCATGTTTCCCTGAAAACAAAACCTATCCCATAAATAAGCCCTAGCCTGATTTTCATATGTGTGCCCAATATAAGCCCTATCCCCAAAATAAGCTCTATTTAAGACCCTGCCCACTCCAGGGTGCACAAGGTGGGGTGAGGCATATAGGTAAAAATTAAGCTAGTGTGGGGATAGGGGTGGTGGAGCTTTCCTAATACTTACCTTTGCAGTTGCAGGTAGGCCTTGCACACCCTGACACCTGCCTTGGCTTGTCAGCCCACTTCTTCTCTGGCCATTTGCTGCCACTTGCCACACATCACCCCTGACCTCTGTTTCACTGTGAGAGGTCTCTGCAATTGAAAAATGGGCTCCAGATTGATGTGCATGGTACCCTCCCTGCCTCGTTTTACCACCAGTCCTTCAGGAAAGGCCTCTGCAACCAATAATAGCGTTCTGGAGTTCTGTTATTGGCTGAAGAGACTTTTACTAAAGGCCTCTGATGGCAAAATGGAAGCTGGGAGCAACGCATGCAAGTGGTGACAAATGGCTGCAGAAAAATTGGGCCAGCAGCAGGCTCCTGCTGGGCGGGGCTGTTTGTGCCACTACTGCAAGGTAAGACAGTGGAAGATATCTCCAAAAATAAGACATTGTGCCTTTTTTTTGGTGGAAAAAAAAAGACTGGGTATTCTTTTCTGGGAAACATGGTATATTTTTTCACATCAACTCTGTAAAATAAGTTGGGCTGAAAGCTACCAAGTGAACTGCTGTGGCTGAAAATGGAATAGAAACTGGATCTCTTTGGAACCAGTCAAATTCTTCAGCCATTATACCTTTACCATTCTCCATCTGTTTCATTTTTTAACTGCTCTTCTGAAACTGGGTGTAAACTGGTCCTTCTTTCAGCTACTAAAGATCAGGTGGACTGATCCTTCCCAAGCCCTCAGGAAGTCATCGGATCCACACTAGGAGCCGTGGTGGCTCAGTGGTGAGAATGAAGAATTACAGGCTAATTCTGCCCAATGCCAGGAGTTGGATCCTGACTGGCTTAAGGTTGACTCAGTCTTCCATCCTTCTGAGGTTGGTAAAATGAGGACCTAGATTGTTGGGGGCAATATGCTACCTTTGCGACCTATTTAGAGAGTACTGTAAAGCACCATGAAGCAGTATATAACTATCAGTGCAGTGGTGGGATTCAAATTTTTTTACTACCATTTCTGTGGGTGTGGCTTGGTGGGCATGGCAGGGGAAAGATACTGTAAAATCTCCATTCCCACCCCACCCCACTAACCTGATTTCCAGCTCCATTCTCCTGTGCAGGACAACAAAAGAAAATCTAGCTGATCAGCTGGGACTTGAGAGGCAGAGAATAGATAGGGGCAGGGCCAGTCAGAGGTGGTATTTGCCGCTTCTCCAAAGTACTCAAAATTTCTGCTACTGGTTCTCCAGAACTGGTCAGAACCTGCTGAATACCACCTCTGTGGCAGTGCTATTGATATTTTTCAATTGACAGTTTCCTACAACTCAATGGAGAAGCTGACAGGAATTTACACAGTAAACAAAATATTTAAATTATCAAAAGCATAATTATGTCATATTGAAAGAGACAGGGAAATGTGATAGTCAAGAGATCAAAGATCATCAAAATGTGGCACAAGGAAAAGATATGAACAAATGGAGGATGAAACACACATCTCCAGGATCACAAGAAACAGTAGAAAAAGAAAACATAAGAAAAGATGGAAGACCAAATTGAGAATATGTGGCAAGCACTATTTACTGTGAGAATTTCTCAACACAATACCTGCCTTGAACAACAAGACATCAATAGAGAAAGAAGTGAGGCAAAATGCATGACCTGCATGATGTAATATTTCTGCTATTATCTAATATTTCTGGGTGAAACCAGGCTCAATAGTAGTAACTATGAAAGGGATCTTGGAGTCTTAGTGGACAACCAACAAATATGAGCCAGCGGTGTGCAGCCACCACCAAAAAAGCTAATGCAATCCTAAATTGTATTAACAGAGGGATACAATCAAGATCAAGAGAGGTACTAATACCATCTATAAAGCCTTAGTAAGATCACATCTAGAGTACTGCATTCGGTTTTGTTCACCATATTATAAAAAAGGTGTTGAGACTCTAGAAAAAATACAAAGAAGAGCAATGATGGATGATTAGGGGACTGGAGGCTAAAACATACAACGAACGGTTGCAGGAACTGGACTTGGCTAGTCTAATAAAGAGAAGGACCAGGGGAGACATGATAGTGGTCTTCCAATATTTGACGGGCTGCCACAGAGAGGAAGGGGTCAAGCTATTTTCTAAAGCGCCTGTAGGCCAGACAAGGAATAATGGATGGAAACTGAACAAAGAGAGATTTAACCTGGAAATAAGAAGAAACTTTCTGACAGTGAGAATAATCAACCAATGGAACACCTTGTCCTCGGAAGTTGTGGGAGTGCAATCACTTGAAACTTTCAAGAAGAGATTGGATTGCCATTTGTCAGAAATGGTGTAGGGTCTTCCGGTTGGGCGGGGGGGTTGGATTAGATGACCTACAAGGTTCCTTCCAACTCTGATTATCTGTTAGTTCCTGATGTTAGTACCATGGTCAAAGTCTGCACTCATTAATGTGCATTACTGCTCCCTGGAGAAACTGACAATTTCTGCTGTATTAAGAAAAAGGTTGGATAGGTCATTTGCAATCCGAACTTAATGAGCTCCTCAATTTATATAACCATTATGGATCTATTGCAAACAAGTTCAGGATAAACATCAGACACTACAACTGTCTCTTTTAAATGACATTCTTGTGTATCAAAGAAGTCATTCCAATGAGAGTCAGATGGAATCCTTTGGTGCTTATTCAATGTCAAATCCATGATTCAACTCGACATTTAATGCCAGACACCAACCAGCATGCCAAATTTATTCAAATTTATTTCATGGATCCCCAAGACAACTTAGAACAGAGAATGGGCATCCTCCACAATGATGGAATTCAACATGAGATAGGAAGGAAGGGAGGGAGGAATTCATGATGCTCCTTACCAGCTTCCCACAAGAAAACTCAATGGGAAAGACCAATATAACGAACAGAATTAAAATATGTATCCTTAAAGTCGGTAACAGCGAAAGGCTTGGTGAAAATAATACATTTTTTGCTATTCTTTTAATGAAAGAGAGAAGGACAAACACAGGTTTCCAATAAAAGTATTTTTATAGAAAAGTACATAAGAGAAGCCATCTTCCTAGCTTTGGATAAGGAAAGTCTCCTTTTCTTGCTCATCTAAGTTAACAGATGCAAAACAGCAAAAGTGGTCCTTGAGAGAGTCAAGATCTAAGCTGTTCAAAACTTAATGTTTAATATCACCACCTGCATGTTATGCAGGAAACGTATATTGGAATTATAAAAAACTTCAATGTCTGCCAAAGAGAAATTTATTTCTTTTTATGTATGTCATGAATAATATTGTGAGAGAACAGATTGCCCAGAAAATGGCCAGCACCTGTGCTGTTGTCCTGTCTCTTTAAGGCCTCTTAAAGCCATGACAATATTAGCTACAAAAGCTGTGCTGAGAGAGAGAGAGCAAGTTGGGTGCGGTGGTGGGGGAAAATAAAGCAGCCTGAAGTAGTTAGAAAGAGATAATAGCAATACTTACAATGAATGGAACTAGTAGGACCCACAAGGAGTAGCAGCAGTAGAAGTGGCAGTGGAGAAGAGTAAGATAGTGGTAGTTTGTGAATACTTGTGTTGGCTCTATTGTGTCTTGAGCCCGCTGAATTAGGTAATTCATAGGTAAAAGTACCTGTGACAAAAGAACCTGCCAATAGTGGGACATCCAATATAGTGTGGCAACTATATAAATTGAGGTGCTTTAAACTCAAGGAGTTCATTAAGCACTCCAGGAAAGGAAAACAAACCCTGGTTGCAAAGGGAATGGAGTTTGACCCTTGCAGAGCTCAGACTCTGAGGAAATAGCCAACATTTGCCTGCAAAAATCAGAGAGCAATCTGACACAAAAAGGGAAGATGAGACATTCTCCCTCAAAAGAGACTACTACTTTGGTAGACACAACTATCTCTACCTTATGCCTCTGGTAAAATCAAAGAAAATAATAGACCAGCCAGAAAAGGGCTAGACTCAGATATTAGGGGAAATATAATTGCAAAAATATTAAAGGAACAGAGGGATAAAAGGCTTCAAATAAAGAGGAAAAAGAGTGGCTTTGTAAAGAAAAAGGAAAGTTAGGATGGAACGGAAGAAGAGTGAAAGAGAGGCAAGAAGAGAGCAGTTTGAAGGGTTGATAGACCACTTATGGGGGTTCAGTCACCAGAAGGCGCACGCTCTAAAATTTCAGAATATATATATAGAGAAGGTGCCTCCAAAGACATAAAAATCCCCAAGACACAGAATTATGTTTGAAACCACTTGTAAATGGCATGAAAGTGAATGGATATTCAGAATAACTCAGATGTTTTAATGTGAAAAGCTTTGAGAGCTTTTCGGTTCAGGAGCTTACACATATGACAAACATGGATTGGTGAATTGTGGATTGAAAGACTTAAACAAGAAATGATTGAAGCCAGGTAAAATGAGCAAAGAAAAATTAGCAGAGGAAATAATTTTAGAACAGCTTCTACATATATTCTACAAGTTATTCTAGTTACTGGAAGACAAGGCCAGCCACAGCTCTCCTTTTCCTGCTATCTAAGTTAGCAGATTCTTCTCCTTTTCCTCTACACAGTCACAAGGACAACCCATGCAGAGGATCTGGTAGATTACATTGGAAGTATCTCCCACCTCCAAGTGAACTTTACAGTGCATAATTTGTTCTCATATGGTAGTTATAAACTAATTGCTATTGAAGGAATTTCAGGTCAACAGCCCCATTTACAAAATAGTGGCCTGCCAAAAAATATGTAAAATAAATTATGATTTAAACTGAATAAAGTTAATAAAACAAACATGGTTACGTTCTATGTATTCAATATTTCTGTATTAAAATAAGTTTTATAACCATTTTTAGAAGGATTGGGAACAAATTTCAAAGTTTTTCAAGGCTCATGGAGTCCTGGTGGTATTTGGGTTATATACTGTGGCTTAAAGGGCAGAAAAATGCATGTTGGCCATTTTTCAACACTATTGGTAGAAAAGCAGGTTGCAAGAGTATTTACTTATGTTCAAATTGTTTTAGACACATCATTTTCTTTTAGGAAGGAAAATCGAAGAAGGGTAATAAAACATATAGAGCACACCTCAAAGCCACATTAATTTGTTTTAACACCTTTTTATCCAGGGCAGGGACTGAGTTTTATTTTACTTGCATATCCATTTTAGTATTTGTTTTATGCAGAGCTCAAACACTTACAGATCAAATTTGCAAAAAACGCTTGACGTCATCGTAAATCACTTTTGTCAGTTGACAAAAGAATTTAAAACAAATATAAATTCCTGAGTATTGTCTTTGTATCAAACAGACAAATTTCAGAAATTGTTAGAGAATCTTAAATGCTCATATTTGTCTATTGTGCAGGTGATCATCTATTTACAACCACAATTGCCATTGGAATTTCCATCATAATTTGTTGCAATTGTAAGTTAAGTCAGATCTGATTTTACAAAATTGATAGTGGACATTAAGCAAATCACCACTGTCATTAAGCCAGTCCAGCTTCTTCTCAATGAGTGGTTTCTGCTGTTCTTTTTGTCAGAAATGGGCAAAATCAGTTGACAGCAGGATGTGTAAAATACACATTGGTTCTTGCATCCCACAGACTATGCCTTTAAATTGAAGAGAGGTCTGAGGTAATGTCATTCCTTCAACACCACACATACAATTGCATTTCATAATATCTAGCCATTCAGAATATCCAGAAATATATGTGAGACAGTTTGGTAGAGTTGTTAAAGCAACATTAGTCAGGACAGTGTGAATCCTGCCCTGAAACAAATCCACTGGGTGAGCTTGGGCTGGTGTCTCTAGCCCTGAGAAGGAGGCAATAGCAAGAAACTTCCAAAATCTTGCTAAGAAAAGCTGCAAGGACATAGCCAAGCTGTTGTCCAGAGTCAACACTGATTTAAAGTTCAATGAAACCAACCAACCAAAACAATCTATGAAAGTATAGGTTCCCTCTGGTATCTGAGGCAGCTGGGATGGTTTTTGTTGAAATTCAATTATACAGTAGCTTTATAAAGTATACTCTCTGTTAGGGATAACATTGGTTACCTAACTTAGTTTGGGTAGAAATAATATATAAACTATGTTAGTGAGTATAAGTGTGTTTATCACTTTAACTGCAAAACATGTATTTTGGGTGCGGTTGTAAAATCACCATAAGAGGGAGTAAGAGAGCTCACTGTTAGCTGGCTTTTACTGTAGTAGCTGACAATGTTGGATTGATGGTGATTACTGTGTGTTTCCCTGCTGTTGCTGAACCAAAGAAAAGGGGTTTGATTTTCTTCATATCTCTGACTGCAAGAGATATATTGCTGGACTGATTATTTGTAAGTTTACTGACCTCTATTTTCAACACTGGACTTTGCAACTGATTAATCCCTGGATGGACTGAACTTATTTATGACATATGGACTGTTTGACTATGCTATAACTCTTGCTGGAATAATAAAAACTATTTAACTGGCACAGTGTATCTGTCTGAGTGTAAACTACAACAACGTTTATCTCACATTTGCCTGCCTGCTGGACTGCCGTTGCACGTTCTGCTAGGGTGTGTATCCCTAACACTCTCTATAGTAGTGGGATTGTAAGGATTAAAATAGGAATTATATTTTTTTTCCAATCTCACTCCTCCAAATTCCTCAAATAGCAATGAAAAGTAGTTTAGAAATGTCAACAGCTTCAGAAAAATTAGAAGACCCCAGTCTGAGGAAAAGTCAACTGAAGAAAAATCTTGTCTCTCATGTTAATGATTTTACCTGCAGTATTACATTCCAAATACCTTGTGACTTCTCCAATTTTAGTCATGCATAATTGAAACCTTGTGTGTAGACCTTTTGTGCTCACAAGCTTTCCCAACGCTTAAACCTCAGTCTCACTGGATTCAAGGGAAATCTATATAAGTAGGTATTAGTGTTGAATACATGGATTTCAGAATCAGAAATGAATATAAAAAAGTTTGTGTGGCATGTTGCTTCATCAAATAACCCACTTTCTAAATTCAGTTACATGATATTTGGCAATGCCTTGCGAAGTTGGAATACGACCATCAATAACTGGTTCAAATTTCCATTAATTCTCAGATTTAACATAAACCTTGGAGCACAATCTTATTTTGTTATGGTGGATAGGATTGAAATACTATGCACATTTGAAGAACATGTTAAAAATGTATTTATAAATTATACATTTATAAAAATGTATTTATAAATTAACTACATATGCATACAATGCTTGATACATATTAAATATTTTCACTATGAAAATCAACATCACACTAAGTTAGACCAATGTGTACACTAAATGAGATTGAATCATTAATTGTATTTTTGAGCCAGGCTTGACTCCTGATGATTATCTGGACAAGTCCCTGAAGTTTTCTTGGCAACATTAAATAAGTTCATTTCTGGAGATTTTTTCCAGTCCAGTATGGGAATAATAGAAATTGAGGGTGGCATTTCTTTTATACAAACTATTCTACCACTTAGTTATAAAACTTTTGCTTTTCTTTAGTATTAAAAACAAATTACAACTTTACTTCACTAGCCATTCTTATTTTCCTTTAATTGGTTCCCTAAAGCACACTGAAGCAAAATTCTAATGTAATTAATTATGGCTCAAAGACAAAATTATTATCACTGAATGTAGCATTGTGAAAGTTGTGGCGTAAAGTCCATTAAGAGATACAGAAATTTGTATTTTTCCACAATATGAAGTATTACTTGAAAAGTACTTATTTCAGGAAGGTTAAAAGGAATAAGGGGTAATAATAGAATTGGTAGTTTCTCATCCTTAAAAGCCTTCATGAACAATAATTTTCTTCAGTATTTTACACAGGGCAATTTTGTTCTTTTTCTTTTTTAATATAAGAGAACCTAATCCTTTTCCATTCCACAATAGATAAAAATGGAGATTCAAAGTAACTGGCATAATTGGCTCCTTGGGGCAAATCCACACAGTGAATTCAAAAGAATGTGCTTACCTACAATTACAAATAGGTTTGCTGTTCATAAGTGCATAAAGAAAAAATTCCAAGAAATGTATAAAGGCTATTATGAACTATTTCTACAATGTCTCTATTAAAGTGCTAACATTCACTAACATTCATGATTATATTGATGAAAAATATTTAAAAATTACCTTTTTGACACCCCCCCCCCGGGTAAAGTACTATAAAATTATAAGCAAAAAAAAAAAAAAAAGCAAAATTACAGAATCTTATTCAGAACAAGATAAGACAATGCTGTCTAAAATAATTGAAAACAATGGATTTATCAGATCCCGGTCAAAAGATTAACACAAATGAAGTGTACTCTCAATACTTTGGAAAAATGTGAGGTTGGGAAAGATTACATTCAGTATTAATATACATATACTGAACCATGGTGTTTTTTGTTTTTAAAATCTGAATGTATCTTTTAAGGCAGAGGTCTCCAAACTTGGCAACTTTAAGACTTACGGACTTCAAGGAGGAAGGCGGAGCTTTGTTTCGGCGATACAGCTGCGATCTTGGGGCTCTGAGATTGCAACCGATATTTTCGCCCCTGGTCCGTCCCAACGGACCTAAACCGTCCCGTAGAGACGGGGATTGAGAAGGGTACTGTCCCAGGATCCCAGAGATATCGCAAAATCTCTGGTTTGATCCGGGAGAAGCCCTTTTGCTGGCGGCGGAGAGGCAGCCCCCATAGCTGCTGAAGTTGGGACAGCCCCGGAAAGAAAGTGGCTGGAAAGAAGTGTGTCGGCTGGCTGAGAAATTCCTTTTGTATTGTAAATTCGCTGAGGTTTGAAAGGGCATCCTGAACAAAGAAGAAACCTGTGAGACGTGTTTTTTTTTTTGACCAAAACTGTTTGAGCGGCGTTTTTTTAAAGTGATGTCAAATTGAGGCTTGGATTTTTTTTTCTTTTTCTTACTTTTTTTCTGGGGACTTTAGTGTGACTTTGTAGGTAACCGGATTGAATTTTCTCTTATATATATTTTTATGCTCCTTTTGATTTTTTAATTTTCTCTAGGATAGAGGCTCCCTTTAGCTATTTTCTTTTTCTTTTTTTTTTTTTTTGTATACATTATTTATTTTTTCTGGCTGGGGGGGGAGAGCATTAAGAAACATTGCAACACTGCCAACTAGAGGCTTGAAAATACTTTATTTGAATTGGAAAGAATTGTAAGAAGACTCCTTCTCAAGGACATTTCAACATGATAAGATAGAGGGAGAGCACAGCAAAATATTATTACAGGTGTTTTCCTGGACTCTTATCAATATTTCAACACTTGAGGCTTAGCTTTGAAGCTGCTGGAGAAGAGAGTCATAATAAGAGCCTTGGATAAATAAATAAAATGCAGTGTGCTCTCTTACATATGTATATATATACACCCCATTCACCAGCTTTTTTGTAAATTTCAATTCTAGTAATATTCTTATTTTTGCCTTTTATTTTAAAGGGAAAGTCTCAGAGTTATTTCTTTATTTTTCTTTTTTTCTCTTCAGTTTTATTGGGACTTCTTTGCTTTTTCTATCCATGTTTTTGGACCACTTTGTTTTTCTTTTTTGATTATTGAGATTAAGGTGTGAAGAACCTGAAGGAATCTCTTTTTTTCTTTTCTTTTCTTTTTTTTGCCCTTAATCAATAATATCATTTTTGGGTTTGTTTGTTTTTTTCCTTTCTATTTTTCCTTTTTTATGGTGGACTACTTTGTAATTGGATTAGGGTCAAGAAAAACCTGAAGATTTTTCTTCTTTCTTTTTTCCTTTTTCTTCTTTGGTTTTGGGTCTTTTACTATTGGATTTTTCCATTTTGGATTATAATTGACTATTCTACCAGTTGGATTAAAAGTCAAAAAGAATTTGAAGCTTTGGAGGCATTAAAATGAGCAGGAAACCAATACCAGTTGGCATTTCTACTTCTACCTCTGCCTCCCCACCAGCTGGAGGACAACGTTTAATTCAGACAATGTTGAAGCAAAATAAGAACAAGAAATAGTAACTTTACAGATGATTATGCAAGGAATCCAAGATCTCAAGATAAAATCAGACATCATTGAACAAAGAATAAAGAAGACTGATGAAAAAGTGGAAAATATTAAACAAATGATGGGGAAGTATGAGGAGAGATTCCAAAAAATTGAGGAAGAAGGAAAACAAAGAGAGGAGAAGATTGGAAATATTGACAGTAGATTAACAGTAGTTGAACAAGAAAAAAATGGGATGTTGAGGTGGGAGATGGAAAGGTCAGAATTTTATCTCAGATTTCAAAATATAGAAGAGGAAAAAGGAGAAAATTTGGCTGCGATAATGATAGAAATTTTGGCAGATGCTTTGGAAATTACAGAGGAAAAGATGATGGATGGAGTAGATGAGGTATATCAAGTTTATACAAGATATGCGATGAGAAATAAATTACCGAAGGAAGTCCATATTAGATTTACCAAAAAATCCATCAAAACACAAATATTACAAGTGGTAAGAGAGAAAACATTGAAATACAAAGGTAAAGAGATTGTGGTTTTAAAACAAATACCCAGAAGAGTGAGAGAGATGAGAAGAGAATATCGATTTCTGACCAAAATGCTACTGGAAAACGAAGTGAATTATAGATGGCTGATTCCAGAAGGATTAATGTTTACGTGGCAAGAGCAGAGACATAGAATTGATTCAATTGAGAAAGCAGAACTTTTGCATGCAGAATTTTTTGGAAGAAGAAGAGAGGAGGCAGAGAAAGAGGTCTCATTAATTGAGTTTCAAGAGGAACAATTGGAGACTGAAAAAGAGAAAGGAGCTGTAGGTGGACAGGTGGACAGTAAAGAACAGCGTGAAGTGAGATCCACGAGAGCTGTTAGACCTAAATATAAAGCATAATCATAGAAGAAAGAAAACTGATTACAATGAATATAAATGGACTTAATTCAGCTGTTAAAAGAAGGAAAACTTTTCATAAATTAGAGAAATTAAAATTTGATATAATTTGTCTACAAGAAGTTCATATTAAAAAACAACATGAACAATTGTTAGTACAGCCAAAATTGGGGAAAATATTTACTTCTTTGACTCAATGTAAGAAAGGAGGAGTGGTTCTATACATTAAAGAGGCTATCCCAGCAAAACTGATCTACACTGATGAAGATGGAAGAGTATTAATGGTGGAAATAATGGACAATAATATAAAAATACTCTTGATTGCAATTTATGCTCCGAATGAAAAACAAGAAGAGTTTTATAAAAAGCTACACATGAAAATAACTGGACTGGACTATGTTAATATAATTATGATGGGAGACTTTAATGGAATTGTGGACAATAAATTGGACTATATAGCAACAACAGCCAAGCAAAATAGAAAGGCTCTCCCTAAATCTTTTTTTAAAATGACAGACGAACTATCTTTAAAAGATATTTGGAGAGAAAGAAATGTTAAAGCTAAACAATATACTTTCTATTCAAATAGACATTTATCATGGTCCAGATTAGATATGATTTGGATATCAACAGAATTAATATCCAATATTCAAGTAACAAATATTGAAACAAGTACTTGGGCAGATCATAGCCCAATGACAATTAAATGGAAGGGACAAAAAAAAAAGATCGAGATGGACATTAAATAATACTATTTTAAAGGAGAAAGATTTTATACAATGGATGGAGAAGGAATTGGCTTTTTTTTTCAGAGAAAATAAAAAAGAAGATACTTCAACGCAGAATGTTTGGGATACAATGAAGGCATATGCTAGAGGTCTGATAATAGATTATACAAGAAAAAAGAATATTAGGAAAAGGCAAGCTTCTAAGGCCTTGGAAGATGAGTATAAAAGACTTGAAAAAGAATTACAGAAAATGCCACAGAAAAAAGATATTAAATTGAAGCTGGATATAATTAAACATAAAATGGAATTAATAGAGAAAGAAGAATTGGCACAGAAAATCAGAAATTCTAAACAGAATTACATTGAAGATGCAAATAAACCAGGTAGATGGCTAGCATATAAATTGAGAAAGGAGAAGGAATCAAGAAAAATATTGAAGTTAATAGATGATCAAGGCCAAGTTTGTCATGGTAATAAGGAGAAAAAGGAAATTATTCGAGATTTTTATGGGCAACTATATAAACAAGAGAATATTGATGAGGAAAAAGTCAAACAATATTTACAGAATGCTAATTTACCGAAGATACCTAAAGAGACTGAAGAAATGTTAGAAAGCAATATAACAATGATGGAATTAAATGAAGCATTTAAGAGACAAAACAATGGGAAAGCACCGGGTCCAGATGGGCTTCCGGCAGAATTCAATAAAACATTTCAAGAATCATTAAGTATCCCATTGTTAGAAGTCATGAATGAAGTTATGTTAAAGAAGATGATACCCAAAACATGGTCTGAGGCTTATATCACACTTATTCCAAAAGAAGAGGCTGACCCACTGCAAATTAAGAACTACAGACCCATCTCCTTATTGAATGCAGACTATAAAAACTTTGCTTCAATTTTAGCAGAAAGACTTAAAAAATATTTAAATAATTTTATTCACCCAGATCAAAATGGATTTCTGCCAAAGAGACAAATCAGAGACAATATGAGAGTAATCTTGGACACTTTGGAATATTATGAGGCTCATCCTGAAAAGCAAATGGCTTTGATATTTTCAGATGCTCAAAAGGCATTTGACAACGTGAACTGGAAATTTATATTATTACTATTGGAACAGATGGGTTTTGCTAAAAAATTTATTAAAGCAATCGAAGCCATATATAATAAACAGACAGCAAAGGTAATGATGGAGGGGGAACTTACAGATTTTATTAATATAAGAAAAGGCACAAGACAAGGGTGTCCCCTATCTCCTTGCTATTTGTGTTGACCTTAGAAGTGTTGAATAGAAATATTAGGGATGATAAAAGCATAAAAGGAATGAAAATTAAGAAGGAAGAATTTAAACTACAAGCTTTTGCTGATGATTTAGCTTTTATTCTGGAAGACCCGTTAGAAACAGCTCCAAGGTTATTGGAAAAGATAGAGACATATGATGAGATGGCTGGTTTGAAAATAAATAAAGATAAAACAAAGATTTTGACAAAGAACATGCTATTGAGACAAAGAGAAGAACTGGCATCACTTTTGAAAA
The DNA here is from genome assembly GCA_033807585.1 of Hydrophis major. Taxonomy (NCBI): domain Eukaryota; kingdom Metazoa; phylum Chordata; class Lepidosauria; order Squamata; family Elapidae; genus Hydrophis; species Hydrophis major. The sequence goes on along the minus strand of CM066333.1, from coordinate 58,363,562 downwards.
TCCAAATTACAAATAAGGTAAAGTATCTGGGGATATATTTGACAGCAAGATGTAGCACATTAAAAGAGAATAATTATATCAAACTCAAACAACAGATAGCTACAGATTTGAAGAAGTGGGAAAACTTGCAATTGTCATTAATAGGGAGAATTTCAACAATCAAGATGAATATTTTACCCAGAATTCTATTTCTGTTCCAAACAATACCAATTAGGCTTGGAAAAGACTATTTTGAAGATTTAAATAAAATCATGTTGAAGTTTATATGGCAAGGTAAAAAAGCGAGAATAAAGCTAAAGCTTTTGCAAGACGCTAGAATTAGAGGAGGTTTTGGCCTGCCTAATTGGGAATTGTATTATCAAGCTGCAAATTTGATGTGGGTCAAAGAATGGATAACATTAAGAAAGCATAGGTTGTTGGCATTAGAAAGGTATGATTTGCTATTGGGCTGGCATGCTTTTTTATGTAAAACACAGGGTTATTTTAGAAGACATTATATGCGGGAGTCTTTGTGGTTAAACTGGGAGAAGATAAAAAGACAATGTTATTTGAAAATTCCAGTTTGGTTATCGACTATTGAAGCATTTTCCTATCCTATAATTTATAAGAAGGAACAAACAGTTAGATATGGGGAACTGTTGGATGAAAAGGGTGGACTTAAATCGATCCAGAACTTCGAGGAACAAGGTATAAGGATGAATTGGTTTTCATATGCGCAAATACATTCAAGGTATGATGAAGATTTTAAAATGGAGGGATTCTATGATAAGCAGACTGATTTAGATAAGATCTTGATGGGTACTGATGAGAAGGTGATTAAAAAATTATATGGTTATTTACTGGGAATTAAATTAGAGGAAGAACAAGTCAAAGAAACTATGATTGTTTGGGGAAGAATTTTGAATATGGGATTGATCTAGAGAAATGGCAGAAATTGTGGTCTCAAAATTATAAAATGACAATGTCAACAGCATATAAAGAAAACTTGTATAAGATGTTTTACAGGTGGCACTTTCCCCCGACAAGAATAGCAAGAATGTTTAAGAACAAATCTGAAAAATGCTGGAAATGTCATCAGATACCCGGCTCGTATTACCATATGTGGTAGACTTGTGAGGACGCTAGAAAATATTGGACTATAATTCGCATGTGGTTGGAAAAAATGACAAAGAAACACATAGACTTGAAACCAGAGATCTTATTGGGAATTTTACCTGATATATATAGTAAAGATTTGAAATACCTGATTGTAAATGTATTAACAGCGGCTAGGATTGTATTTGCTAAAAATTGGAAGAATGAGAAAATACCATTACAGGAAAAAATTATTAAGAAAATATTGCAATGTGCTGAGATGAGCAGATTGACATTTGAAATTAGAGAGCAAGAGGATAAACAATTTTATGAAATTTGGGATCTTTTTTATCAATGACTAGATGATAAAATACGATAATAGAATATTTAGAATGCTAGACAGTAAGGAATATCGTTATTTTGCTATTATTTTGTTATTTGACATTATATTTATAAAGGGTGTTTTAGGATTGTTTTGATATGATTATATGATTTGTTATAGAGTAAACTGGTTTAAAGTATTGTTAGCTCATAAAGCATGAATGATTAAAAATATAGTCAAAAACTTCTTTTTTTAGTGATATTAGGATATATAAGTTTAGATTGACAATATGAGTTGTTATGTAACATAGTTGTAATTGAGACACAGAATGAATGCACAAAAATGATGAACCAACTGACACACTGGATGTACATATGAGAGTTGATGTTTTTATGTTTTGTTTGTCTTGTTTGTTTGTAGAAAATTAAAAAAAAACTTTTTCAAAAAAAAAAGACTTACGGACTTCAACTCTCAGAATTGTCCAGCAACAAGTCTTAAAATTGCCAAGTTTGGGGACACCTGCTTTAAGGTTTAGTGTAATAAAATGTGATTAGTTGCTCACGACCTGATTAAAATTTTGAAACAAATGGAAAAACAACCTTTTCATTATAAGAATTTGAGTTTTTTAAGTTAAATTGTTTCAGGAAAACATGAGTTTGGCTTACTAAATAATAATTATGTGAAGTATCATTCTCTATTCATTCTTTACAATTTATTATATTGTTTTCTTTGTGAATAATAGTTAGAGCATAATTTGTTTTAAAGATACAAGTATTAGCTATATAGTAGAATCACTCACTTGAAGCCCTTTATCTGATAGAAAAACTCTAGTTAAAATTATTTGTCTCATTGAAACATACCAACAAAAGGAAAAATGTAAAAATCACCTAAACTTTTTCTTTAAAATTGTAAAGTGATTTTTTTCAGCCATTTTAAAGTGAACATTTAATACATCTTTAATGTTGACTGTTAGTGGGAACTATTCAGATATATAATTGGATATAATTATAAAGAAGCCACATTTCCAATTCCAAATTAGTAGTCTTAAAGATAGACAGTTAACAGGGTATCATCCAGGTATTTTCACTTAAAGCAATAGGAACTCCAATAAAAACAACTAATGGGAAAGAACCAAGAAAAGCAGTGTTGAGGTAATTCCCCGTTAGGAGAATGAGTGCACACAGGGAAACATAGTGAGAATGGTGAGGAATAACACACAATCAGCACAGAGATACACTGTATAGTAAAATGTAGGTTTTTACTTCCAGTAAACGGTTAAGCAAAGTCAAACAAGCAGTCCAAGTCATACACAGTTCTAGCAGTCAGTTTTCAGTCCAGGGATAATCCAATAACAAAGTCCAGTATCAAAAACAGTTCAGTAAAAGACTCACATCAAATTCAATAATAATGACGATCAGCAACAGTCAATAGGGAAATGCAGGAAGGCAACACTCTCTGGGAAACCAGGTTTCTGGTTCCATCTTATGGCCGTTTGAGGAACCACACCCAATTACAATTTTAGCATTCCCTTAAAGAGACAGTATTAAAATGTCTATCCTGGTTTATATATTTCCAACCCAACTGTTAGATGACTTACATTCCTAACAAGCAGCATGCAGTTTACTTATAACTTATGATCTCATTCAATATTTGACAATTATTTATAAGCACGAGTCTACTTTAAAAAAAAAATCAAAATAATTATCCCATTGATATAGCTGCACCTTGGACCAAAATCTTGTAATGTGTTTTAGCAGGTATGTTTCTACTAAGCATCTGTTTTGATAGTCCCCAAAGACCTTTGAATAATGTTTCTTCTATTGAAATATTGTTAGGCCTACTCTTAAAAGATCAATTTGAGGCGCTGAAGAGAAAAAAAAAATCCTACAAGATGCTTATGCAGTCCTTTTCTATTTTTTGTGTTTCATAATTCAACCAATTGGCAAAACAAACAAACAAAAATCCACTAGTGTATCTAGTGTTTTTATTTATTTGATTTCTACAGCTGTCTCAGTAAATTACTTTGCGTAGCTTACAATTCAAAACATATATTACTATTATTATTATTATTTAAAAAAAAAACAATAAAAACATTAAAAACAGTAGAGAACATTTAAAGATCTAATTCAAAGTGTGTAAAAGAGAAAAATATCTGGCCCATTAACAATATAGCCTTTGGTGCATGAAGCTGAGCAAGGTTTTTAGATCTTTACAAAAAGTTAACAGAGTTGGAGCTATTCTAATCTCCAAAAGGAGGATGTTCCATAGAGCAGAGGACTCTGCAGAAAAAGTCTTCTAGTCCCCATCAGACTGACATTATTTGGCTGTTGGGATCTGCAGCATGTTAGTTTGATGGGTAGAAATTCTGGAAAAAAGGAGATCCTTCAGGTTCAGCTCATAATCAGAGTGACACAAAAGCTAGTACTTTGGCTTTCTCATCTGGATGACAGTGATCAGACATCTTCTAATCAACCTGGAATTATGGTTGAATCTCTTTGAGTGTTTTTTTCTCCCAGACATCTTCTAGGAGTTTTACCACTTAGGATATAATCCCTCAAAATCCCAGATTTTCTGGTTTTCCCACAATCAGGTCATACTTGTCTTTTGAAAGCCACAAGCCAACATCATTGATTTTGCTCGTTACTGCAGTGTAGATCAGGCTGAGCAATAATTACTGATTCATGGTTACTCAACAGAAATTATGGTAATTAAATAGATTGTGGCAAGACCATGTTTAAAGAAAGCACTGGTAGTTATTTGAGAGGCATGGGAATAAGGTAGGATGATATGGGGTTCGTAGGATGATATGGGGTTCATGGTCCAACTTCAATGGAAGAAAAATATTTCCTACGATATTGTAAAGAAAAATGGAATTTATTGAATCTTGTTTATTGAAAATAAAATCAAGAATTTATTTTAAGGGTAAAATAGTAAACAATTTAAGCAATGGCTACATTTTGTCTATTTGAGGATTAGCTTCTCTTACATTAGAATGTTATGCGAAATAGAGAACTGAGAGTTAACTTAGAGGGAAAATCATTAAGCTTCTAATTTTGCAAAGTATCTTTAAAAATGAATATTAGTGCAAAAAAGTAGCTCAGAAAGACATTGAGAAAAGTTGTTTTATGGTTTTGTTCAACTTGACTGAACCTAATGTATTCATTTATTTGTATAACAAACCTAGAAATAATTTCTATTGAATGCAGTTTAATTCCAAGAGTATATTAGGATTAAATTGCGAGTCTTCATTTCTTCCACTGGGTTGAGTTTAGGGACTTCCATTAAGAGAAGAAGGGAAGGAAAAAAAGGTTAAATGCAGTCTACTATTTGCTCAGATGGCTGCTTCAGAATAGGGTTAGAAGCCATAAAGTGGAACTGTGTGAATCCTGGGACTCTATTGCATGCAGCGCCTGTGGCAGGAAAAAAAAAGTTGAGAATAAACAATGGCTATTGCATTAATCTGCCTCCTGGTATCTTTAACATTTAGGGATTCTACTTTTCTATTGTAATGATGTCTTTATAGACTTAGTTATACCATTATTGAATTTTCTCTCATAAATCTTTTCATTTTTAAAAAGGAATCTGCCTCAAAGCAGTTCAACAGACTTCATATCTCTTTAAAGTATAATTGCAACTTTATTTCAATTTACATCTTAATATTGGTGAATTTAATGAACCTTTGTATATTTAATCTTTCAAATATGAATTGCGGGAAATCAGAGATAAAAGAACTGCACTAAGCAACCTAGCCCAACAGGCCATTCTGATTAGCAAAATTACTCTTCTCAGTGATCCAAGGGCTTATTAATGAGATACCCAGCATGACTGATCTTTGATTGCTTTGAAGTGGGCCTCAGTCTGATGCTACTTTCTGAAAAAGAACATTTCACTTAGCCATTTTCATAGGAAATTTATTCATATCAAAGCTAGCATAACCAACAGATATTGTAAACACAACCATACCTATATGAACTTAGAAATTCTTCTATGCTAAAAGAAACATACAAGAAAAACTAAAAGTAGTACCATAGCTTCCACTTGTGTTGGCACAAATAACAGCACCAAAGAAGTAGGGGTGATATTTCTGGATTCTAGAAATAACCTTCTGACATGCCATCGTTGGGTCTAGTCCCAGTCGCATATATTCCACTGCTTGATAACTACAAAGACAGAAAATTGAACTGACAATCCACATCCTTTAGTGTACAAATAAGTGCATTTTAGCTGAGAAAAGAATGTTTTCAAATATTTCTTCATTGAGAATTTCCCCCTACAACAAGGAAATTCTTCTTCCAATCCTTTCCTCTTCTGACAAATGAAACAATAGCAACCAGAACTACACCTAAATTTGCATGGGTATTCTATCTTTGGAACCCACCCATTTTGACATCAAAGAAAGTTAAATCTGTTAAAACTATTTTTAAATAAACTAGCATCTTATTGTGAACAGTATTTAAATTATCTGCCTTGCTTTTAACCATTCAGTGTAACTGTTTGAACATTATCGTTTTTAAGGATATGAATAGTACAATTGTACTAGTTTTTGTTAATGAAGTATTTATAATACATTTTCATTTTTCATTGCTTGCTGAGAACCTGGTGTCCATTGCCACATTTTGTATTAGTTGCTTGTTCCAAGTCAAAGGCAATTTTATACAGAGCAACTTTTACAGTACTGCAGCTGACTGGCAATCATGGCATTAAATACTATTGCCAGTCTAGTAGTCCAGGTAGGATCATAATTGGCACACCAGCAAAAACTGGGCAAGGGAGCTTTGTCCTCACTTTCTATCTGCTTCAGCAGTTTCCTTCTAGGTGGATCACAAACCCTAAACCAACTCTTTTAATGGGGCCCCATTAAGAGTAACTACTGCACCCAATATTTCTAAATTGACTGATGTTTAATGATGACAGCAATTCAATTTTGCTACTATTTAATCTAAGTTTGTTTCTGTACTTCCTATCTGAAAATGAAGGAATAATTCAATATAATATGAAAAAGAATGGTGCTGTAACTATCACAAATATTAAATGAGGATCCAGATTGTAGTGGCAATTGGCTAACTCTGTAAATTGCTTAGAGAGAACTGTAAAGCACTGTGAAACGATATATAAATCTAAATGCTATTGCTATTAAATATGCCTCTTTCCAAAATAAGATACTGTAGAATAGTGAACTAGATCTTCAGCACAGAGGCAGCACTATAACAAACTGATTTAGGCTGACTTCACTTTAAAACATACCCCAAAGTCAATTTAGATGTGGCAGGATATAAACATGATCAAGAAAGAATGCTATTTTAAAAGCAATCTATTAATTCTTAATTAAAATGTTCTAAATTTATAAATTAAAGTGATTGATTCCTTTCCACTTGTATTTATTTTTTTACACAGGTAGCAAATGCAAAGTATTCAAGCACACTCAAAACTACAGTCAAAGGTTAATAATGTTTAAAAACCTGGGCAAGAAGCGCATCATGATATCTCCATTACCAGTAGCAGCTGCAGCTCCAGCTGTAGTGTCGGCATATGCCCCTGCTCCAACTATTGGGGAGTCTCCTACACGACTAAGGAAGAAAATATCATGCAATACGTTAATTTTTAAAATATAAAAGCAGTGTTATTCTGAGCAAAGGAACAACTAGTTTATTGAAAAATCATAGGTGGGGCCTTGATCAAAGGATTTTGCAAAGCACTTGGGGATATTTATTTATATTATTCCAACCCATTTTAGAATGTGCAGTATATTCTAAAATACAGATTTTTTTAAAGGACATTTCCTTAATATTCCGGAATGGAACAAGTCTCATTGGCTAACTAACTCAATGTGGGGACAATTCATTGCCTCACAAGTTCCCTACTTATCCAAACTGCTGATAGCCAAGCGCATGCAAGCATACACATGCACACACACACTTACCCCACATTCCAAGTTTGAGGACTTTTATCCACAGAGAAAGGAAAGGTCCTTCTCCCCAAGCCCAGGCATGATTGGAGTTTGCAAGCTCAGATGTGGATAAAAGTCTCCAAGCTTGGAATGGGGTGGGTGCATGTGTGAGGGCTTCCCGGGCTGGAGGCGTATGGTGGGGCCTTCCTCCGCAGCGGCTGAACAAGAGAGTTGTTGGGAGAGGGAAGGTAAAAAGGGAGGAAAGAAGAAAGGAAGGAAAGAAGTAGGAAAAGAAGAAAGGAAATGAAAAGAAGGAAAGATATGAAGGAAGAAAAGGAGGGAGGGAAAGAAGGAAGGAGCTGAGGCAGACACCTGAAGATGCCATTTTATTTTGCAATATAAACATGGAAAGTGTTTAAGAATACCTGCATGCAAAAGCCAGCTTTGCTGCTTGGGGATGGGGATGATGGGGGTAAGAAAAATCCATTCTGGGGCAGGCTGGAAGATGGAAGAAGTTGGTGAATGAAGGCTGGAATGTGGTCTGGAAAGTGCACACATGCCCTGCTTATGCTCCCCATTGACACCTCTGCATTCAACTGTGTGGCGGTTGAACACCCTCAGCAGGGCCACCTAGGGAGCCAAGTGCTCCCGGAAGGGAGAGTGGAAGAGGTTAAAAGGATGGCAATGGTGCTCTTTTGGCATCCCATCTGGTTCTCTCTGGCTACCACTCATTACTCTTCCCAGCTGCCACCATCCCAAGACATGGCTAAGACGGGGAAGGGGTAAAAATTGCGGTGACCTCAATTTCTCCAACTCCCCTTTTTGGAGCCCCAGCAGCAGTGCCTGTACCACCAGTCCTGCAGGAGCTGGGCTCAGACACCTGGACAAGCTGTTCCTCCTCCTCTTCAAGCCACCTCCAACAGCCTTGGCCCAGCTTGAGGGAGATGGTAAAGCAGGCAGGCAGGCCAGCAGTGGTTGGAGTTGTCAATGCATCCACCCGCCCCACGGAGTCAACAGCAGGAGAGGCACCATTGGGACAGCTGTCGGGGGGAAAGAAAGTGGGGTTCCAAGCTTATTTGGCGGAGTGGGGCTGTTGAGGAAGGGGTGTAGAGGTCCAGGGGGAGAACCCAGCCAGGTTGGGGTGGGCTGGAGCCGAGGCTGTGGGGGCCAGTGCCTCACTGTCTCCAGGGCGACCCCACGGGCCAGATCTAAATTAATCACAGGCCAGATATGGCCCATGGGCCTTGAGTTTGACATATCTGGTGTATATCTTGTCCCCTGGTATGAGATTTGCCCCAACAGTCCTAACTTCTTGTAAGGGCCAAAAGATGTAACTATGACTTGGGGCCCCAGTGAGGGAAAAGCGCAATGGAGATGGTTGATTGAGAAATAACAGATTCCACCTCCCCCCACACCTATGTGCCTTTGGCTATAAGGTTTGATTTTAGCTTTTTATGTTTCAGCTTAGATGTAATTGTAAGCTGCCCAGAGATACTCTGTTGTAAGATTGGTGACCAATAAATTATATAAATAAATAACATATCATCATCTGACTGTACCTCACAATTTATTTACAATAGCATTACCTAATCTTGACAGGAATACACTTCTATTTCAAATCCAACTGTCATAAAGTAAGTTTTATGACAGTTTTATAAGTTTTAAATATATATTTCAAGAAAAAGGATGTTGAGGTGGATGGTCTATAGTTAAAAACATAACATTTCTATGGTCATGCTGATCTACCAATATCAAGGTTTGAGAACTGGAGATGTTTATCTCAAGTATTTATTCATCATTAGGGAATAGCAGTTTTATTTAAAGCGTTCACTATTAAAATGTATTAATAACAAGTAAATAAAAGATGACAACATAGAAAAAACTCAACCTCTAGCTTAGCTCACCAAATAAAAGTGATTCCTGTTACACTAATAGTTGATAAACACTTTGTTGGAAAATATTGCATCACACTAAATAAAACATACTTTATATTTATAGAGCCAAGATTTATAGACAATTATACAAACCCCCGGATTTTGTGATTTGCACCATTTGTAGATGTCCCTGCAGCAATATTTCCACTCTGACCAATTACAATCATACCTACGAATGAAAAAGAATTGGTTAGAAGCATTTTGAAGCTTTTCCTCATTTAATATGGATACTAAGCTGTCAATCCTTTAAATTGGACAGGATTTCCATTATTTTTCGAGTTATATAACAGAACATTAGATTGCAAAATGCTTGATTAGATTGATCACACTTGGAAATTATCTTTCTTCTAGAGGCTTCTCAGAAAAATGATGCAAAAGACATTTTACTTTTGAAATAGGTTTGCTCTAGCCAAAAGGGAATCTTCCATCAGAGAAGACACATGACCATTAAGATTGTTTCATCTTCAAATTCTGCCCAATTAAGTTAGAAACATTTAACTCCATCAAGATTATCTGAAGATAGATTTCTGCTTACAATATTTTTTTATTATGGGTACAGTGGAATGATTTTACATTCTCTAAATAAATCACCTAATATATTCTGCTCCAATAATCAGGAAATGTTGGAGGTGGCTCTAGAAATGACCCAGGGCTGGAGGGGCGGGGAGAAGATTGAAATAATTATTAAATTTTAATAAACTGAATTGGGATTTGTAATTTCTGGTGTTGTCCGGATGATGGATTTCTTTGATGTATATTGCATAATGTCGTTATATATATTTTAGGCTTTGTAGGATCTAACTTTTTGATTTATAATTTACTATCCCACTATAGGTAGAGCTACTTAGGTTTCTAATGTGTCTACTGGTATTTCTGTATATTCAAATACATTTGACATTTCTTATTTTTGTTCTGTACTTAGTTTTTAAGAGCACATGAGATGATGAATCTAACGCTTTGATGTTTTTTCCCTCTAACAAACAACTTAAATTCACATTGTGGCCAATATCCCTGTAGTAGACTTAAAGCTTGATATTTTCAAAGGAATAATTCTAATAATTTGCTTTACCTCTTTGTGAAAATACAGAGTTTAAGGAACTTTCTTCATTTCTACTAATATGTTGCTCATATAACAAGCAGTGAGAGCATCATGTCATACTACTGAATGAATACAAGAATCTAATCACATCCTATCTGCCAAGTGGGCAACTTGCCTAAAGTAGACAAAACATCTAATTTAAGATACCCTATTTCTGCTACTTTTCCTACACATCACTGTGCCTAGTGAAAAATATGTCTGGCTCAGTAAGATGCCAAAGTGGAAGTGCTTACGAGGTCATGTCTTTTACTTGGTAAGAAACTTAACATTTGACATTTTAAAAATGCTAATTGCTAAATGATGACGAGTGTAATCATCACACTTGAAGTGTTGCCTTAAGTGTCTGGCAATGGGATGTACATTCCCAAGTCACTCCAGTGCTTTTGTAAATTTAATTTCATATTTAATTGCTACGCAGATGGCAGAGACTAAAGCCAAATACACAGATAGTTCCCCTCCTACTCATTTGAGGGAATTTTTTAAAATGTGAGGTTAATTCTGTCCAAATCCCCAAGTTTCATTTAGCTGCAGAGTGTGAGAATACCCATTACGAAATCTTTCATTTTGTTTTAAAGGATACTCTTGTTGAATGTTTTAAGCAAGCAAAAACAAAAAAAACTGCTCTTCAAAATGAACCTACATTTCACATTTCAAGACCACAATCCAGTTTTGCTAAAAGCTTCTCTTTAGGTTGTGTGTATCTGTATGCCCCAATAAGTGGATTTAAAGTCCATTATCACTATATTTGAGGAGGGAAGGCTAAGGGTTGAAAACCAAATACTGTATAATATTCTAAAACTAATTAGAGAAGAATATGCCAGATGCTTACAATAAGTACCAAGCAGATTTCAACACATAAATTGCAAAATCAGTAATACCATCCATTTCTTGGTAGGTGTCCTTTGTATTATGTCCATTACTTTATACGTAATTGATATTTAATTGTGCATAGGATTTTAGCTGCAACAAACACAAGTATAAAAGTATGAATAGTTGCTATACCAATAGTATCGTGGTCATGAACTTCAATTCTTCTGACTGAAGTGCTTTGTCCTTTTTTACTGAACTCTGCAGTCTGTTTGTAGGGACCACATGATTTTGAAGCATCTGGTGTAACATTCTGTAATCAAAGTTTTATTGACATTAAAATTTTTAATGAAGAGGTATTTCAAAGAAACCTGTGGCATTTTTTCCTAGACTTTGAAAAAGAGAAAAGAACTAAATTACCTTGCTAAAAGAAAAATATAGGCTTGTATATGCCAAGGACAAAGAACTTTCATCTAAAGCAAATTATTGCAGTTCAGAGGCATTAAACAAAGAACAGATAAAGCATATATCTCAATTGGAGCAACTCAGTACTAAAAACACTTCAGTTACAAAAATGTTCAGATCTCATGTTGCTTTGTGATTTGCAAATATGTCCTAAGACAAATACCCAGAAGAGAAATGAAAGATATCAAGATTCTATGTGCAAAAAAACCTCCGCATAGTATGTCTTGCCCCTACAACTATAATATAAGATGAGCTCCTTCCAGACCTTATGAGCATCCCCACTGATTGTGATGAGACAACTTCATATATAACTATAGTGCTAGTTTCTGTAAGATTTAAACCTCATAATTCAGCATATTTTATTCCCACTTTACATGCATTTCAAATACTAAATGCAAAATACAATACCCCACTTTCCTGCTTTCATAAGGCAGATAATGAAGACGTTAGCTTAATCACAAAGTTCTCTTGCAACATTTATAAGCTCTTGTGTCTTAACTTCCTTAGTATATGACCTAGATTTCCACTATACAGCACTGCTTTCTGCTTTTTGAAGGGCAACTTACAGAACATGGCCTCAATGAGACATTTGTTACACTCAACAATATTGGCCAAGACTACCCATGGAGCTGATTAGATGCAAGACATCTAATTCAAGATCATAAAAGGCCCTCAGGTATTGACTATCCTAGTAATATCTAGGTGTCAAAATTCATCCACTAAACATAGTTATAACATATACATGTACAGCATAGCATATACTTGTACTACACAGTCTGAATTTGCATTACAGGGCCTAATGAAGCTGGGCCTGCTGCAACAGCCATTCAGAATAAAAGAGATGGGTTGGGGTAGAGATATAAAAAGTCAGAAATGTTCACGTTATTTTCTGGGTAGCAGTACAAGTGAATTTCCTTGATTTGTTCTGGATTTTTTAAAACCCTCTAGCTGCATCTTGGTTTCTCATTCAAATATTAAAAGCATCCAGCCCTCCTTTTTGAGTAAACAAAAAGTCAATTAAGTGCGACCTTACTTGGAAATGATTGGTCATTTTAGTCATTTTAGCAAAGTAATATATGTGGCCATCTAAAGCTCCTTCACTCATTCCCAGATGATCATAAAATCCAGGATCTAAAGCAGGAATATCAAACTGGCAGCCTGCGGGCTGGATGCATCATGTCCAGGCCACACCCACACCAGCTCCACAGAGAAAAACATCATGAAACATCACATGACAGCAACATGATGCCACAAGTTTGACACCCGTGATCAAAAGTAACTCCAGGGAATATTTAAAATAGATTAAAATACCAATCAGAAGAGAGGCTTCCAGTAAACTAAAATCAAGATACTGTTGCTTTAACTCTACATGTTTCCATGTTAAAGTGGTAATAAAGTGTTTGCTCATTCTTGACACAGACAGACTTGCCATATTTTTATCCAGTGATTATATTGTTTACTACTGCCAAAGAAAACATAATTTCTGTAAGCAACCTTATTTTGGCAGCTGAAATGGTCTGATGCTGTTGTGTTTTTATAACCCTGCTGTTGTTCTGCTCATTGGAGATGGAGCAGGTACAGAAACATTCCTAAACTTAAGTTACTATTTGTATCTCATTCATTAACTTAAAGTATTGGCTTAACTTTGTATGATCCTAGTCAAGAAATTAATTCTGTGCCTTTAATAGCAAAGGTAAAAGAACTGTGAATACCAATTGCAGGAAAGAAAAACTGGGTTATATCTTATTTTTCCTTGTGTTTTACATATTAGTGAGAAAGATAATGCCTGGACAGACTCAGCTCTTATCTCTACCATATTCTGTTGAATTACTGATCAAAATCATCAGCAAGCATAATAGCTCAAAGTATGAAAATGTAGTGCAAGGATAAGAGAAAATCAACGAAGGGCCTTTGCTTGATCCAGTAGGAATCTTCTATACATTCAATCTTTAAAATTTCCCAATATACTCTGGAACTACTCTTATGATAAAAAAGTCTACTTTTAATTTTTCTTTCTTTCTTTCTTGCTATTAAAGAAAACAAAGCAGAAATGCTTTTGGTTCATACCAAGCACAACAAACCATTGCAAACATTTAATAGTCATATACACAATTATTTGAATGAAGAAACCTTTTGTCCCTGCCCCCTTCTATTCTCATCTTCTTGATCTTCTACCATTGAAAAATACAAAATAGATTTTGTGATATGATACAACATGGCTGTTGAGAAATATTAAATGCACTGGCTTCACTTTTACACCGACTTCTCCTTTCCTATATGCAATGTTTGAAATTTTAAAAACGACTACAAAATATTAAATTATATCATCAACATGTCCTTTTCTGGTGATTCAGAAATATATTCAGCAAAGTGCATTGCAGTTAGTCATCTTGTCTCCAAGTGATGATCATAAGGTTTGAAATATGAAGAATTTTTTTATGACAAACAAGTCATTAAGATTTATTTTTAAATATTTTACCTTCCAGAAGTTTGGCTGGCAGTTTTGATTGAGCCACTTTATATACATTGAAACAGAGTTCTGTGTAGTTAAATCTTCACTTGGAAATCCCATGCTTTCTGCAAAAAGTGAAGCTTTATAGGGAAAAAAAACACATGTGTAAGTATTCTGGTAGTTAACATTTGACCAGAATCATAATGTACAGCATATAAAAATCATAGTATAGAACAGGGGTCACCAACCTTTTGGACCTCAGGGACCACCAAACTCATAATTTTAAATCCTGCGGACCAGAGACCCTAGGAAAATCCCCCAAAAAGTCTGCAGGAAAATTCCCCACCCTGTTTTCCTATAGATCAATCATTCTTTATTTGGGATAGCAGAATACAGTCTCCAGCTCCGTTCTTTGGGGGGGGGGGGAGACTTTTGGCTGCACACAAGAAAAGCAGCAAAAGTCTTTCTTCCTCTCCCCCAAACTCCACCAGAAATGAGTCTTTTGCCGGTACAGCCTCTTGGAGCAGGATGCAGGGTCCCAAAGACTCATTTCTGGCAGAGTTTGGGGGAGAGAAAGAAAGACTTTTGCTGCTTTTCTTGTGTGCAGCCAAAAGCAAAAGAAGAAAGGAAGAAGTGGAAAGAGGTGGCGAGGTGGGGCAAGTTCCCTCCTTCTGCCCTTTCCCCATCTCCCCTCACTACCTCATGTTGTTCACAACGCAAGGGACACAAGCCTTGTGTTTCCACAGGCCATGTGGGCGTTGCAGCCTTGTGTTTCCGTGCAGCCTGGATTAATTGCTTTGGGGGTGACATTTCTCTGAAAACCACCAAAATTTCCTCACGGACCACCAGTGGTCCCTGGCCAACTGGTTGGTGACCACTGGTATAGGAGTTTTAAATTGTTATACTGTTGCATATCTTCTTCTCATGTATTGGTCACAAACTAATGGATGCTGACTATATGTTCTATCTCCCAGAAAAGACACAACAAAAGGTAATGTGCTATTACAGACCCAGACCATACAAGTTCCTGCCTGAGGTTCCATGGCTGCCAAACCCATTAAATTAAATTAAACCCATTAATTGCTCAGGAGGACTGCACAGTAGATCCATGGTTATAGCCCCCAGTTCCTTCTGGAACCCATCCTTGTCCATTAGCTCACTGGGAGCAGACCAATCTGCCTCCTTGTCGGGGGAGGTACAGCTCTTGAGAAACTCATTGCCACCAGACTATGATCTGACCATGGCAGGGGGAACCAAAGACAGGCCCACCAATTCCAGGTTACACAGGCACTGCTCCAACAAGAACACCAAATTGGGTGTGCGACCGCACTTTCTAGTTGGGCCCTGGATAACCTGGGACAGGCCCATGGAAGTCATGGTTTCCATGAAATCCTGGGCTACCTCTGACTTCACTCCCAGGAATGGCAGGTATAAGTCCCCCAGAACTATAAGCTTGGTGTAGCCTACTTCCAGTCCTATGGTAAACTCCAGGAACTCAGGGAGGAAGCTGTGATGCAGCAGCAATGCCACCTGATCCCTTGAGCCCAACCTAAGAAAACAGCAGGGGCCTTGTAGAACCATGTCCCTAGAGGTTGCCAGAGAATCTTGGATAACTACAGCCACATCCCCTCCCTGGCCGAGGCTGGTGCCATACTTGATATCGCACTGGGCACATTTCTGAGAGGGGAACACCTCCCTCTGGACCCAGCCAAGTCTCCATGATATAAGCTAGACCAGACTTCTCTTTAAGAATCAAATCAGCAATAAGGGAAGCCTTCTTACAAGCTAATCTGATATTTAAAAGCAGCAAACTGAAGTCAGGGTCCCCACAGATCTACTGGCCAGGTAAATGAAGTGACTGCAAGGGGTCAGAACATGAAACCGGTACTAAATACCAAGATTGTGAGTGGCCTCCCCTTGTCTCCCATTACCCGACTACCCTGAAATAAACCGCTCTCCACTGCCTTCCCTACAAACCATTCTATCTTCTACACTCTTTCTTGATATAAAAAAGGAATCTCCTCCAACTTATAGTCAGGACTAGATGAGCTCAACAAGCACTATAGCACTTGCTCTCAGCACCCTCAAACACGCATTGCCCTTAACTACAGCAATACTCACAATACATACTTAGTACACAAACAGCACACTGCCCAGTTGCTCTAACTCCTCCCTAGCAGGGACTCCCCCCCAACTTTCACCCAGAGAAAAGGGACTAACACACTCATCTGACTCTCACCCAACTTTACCCCCACAGCCCCAAAGTCCCCCAAGCACCCTCCCAAAGTCAGATAATAAAACATTCCAAAGATCTCAAGGAATAGGCACAGGAGCAGCCTAAAGGCATGTTATGCTGTGCTGAGTATTCTTGCAGCTGTCCAGTCCCACAATATCTCTTGAAGTGCCAGCACATAGAGACCAGCAGCAGTTCAAACAGTTCAAAGCTCCCATAAGTCATCTAATCTCCTGAAAATCCCAGCAGAAGCCTGCTATGCTCCACAGATCCAGCTGCCAACAAAGACCAGGCAAAACTTGCCTCTTCTGTAAGCTCTACCTCCAAATTATATAATAATATAATTTAATAATATTATTCAAACAGAAATGGTAACAAGGTACTAGTAGCCTAAACTGAGCTATATGTAGCTTCTGGCCTCTTTTTCATTATTTTGCTTTCACCTAGAAGAACAAATATTTTACTGTTGGTTATTATTTTATGTGTGTCATCTGGCCAGAAAACTGGAACAAAAATGAAAGAATCATGATCATTATGTTCAATTCATTTGTCCACTGGGGTTCTGAGGCCTTCTTGGCTCCAGTTCTGAGTTTCTATCATGGGAACTAATGTTTACAAATAGGATAACAAAACAAATCAAAAATAATTACCTGACTCGCCAACTAGAAAAGTGTGTTTAGTATGTTCTATCACTTTCCGTGCAACACCAATAGCATTTTTAATGCGCCTGAGATCTGCTACTGCTCCAACCTGCATTGTGTTACTAGATCACACACATGTACAAAAAAAAGAAGGAAAAAATATTGAAAGTGCTACCCTCAAAATACAGAAAACAAAATCAGCTATGTCAAACCATAGGTATTAATGCAAAATGTATATAGATATATTGATATTCAATAATCATTTTGAGGCTACTAGTCTGCTAATAAATAGCTTATGCTTGTAGGCTGCAATCTGGATAACTGCATGCTACAGACATTTGCCATGAGTAAAAAACATGTTTAGGAGCTCTAACCAAATGGCAGCATTTGGATAAACCAGAACCAAAACAGTTTTAATAGCAGAGTATATAAATCCCACATTGGATTGGAAACTTTAAATTAAAAAGTATTTTGCTAATATCAGCAACAGGTTTCTTTGATCTTTTCAAAACTGCAAGACTGCCATCCATGAAACAAGTTTATCTTTCTCCTCTCTAAAATACTTTATAGAAACTCACCAGTACATATATCAGAGGAAGAAATATTTGCTATGCACCACATGTATTCCACCCAAGATGTAATATCCATTCAAAGCACTCTAAACTAGATACTCTTATTGGTTGATTATCTCCTTAAAATATTTAAGATTTTTGCCCTGTGGGGTACTATTTGGATTTCTTAAAATACTTACAGAGAATTTAAGAATATTTGGGTCAAAAAACAAGAATTCAGATTATTATACTAGCTGTACCTATGTAATGTGGTACTTGGGAGGACCATTTTGTAGTGAAAAACCATCTTGTTCCAACATGCATGGTCATGAATGCAGTACATAATATAACCACAATTTAAAACCACATAATGTGCTACTAAATATTTATGTGTGACTCTGTGTTACTAGGAAACTTTTTGTAGAAACAGTTTTCAAAGATACAAGTTAAAGATGGTTGAATCACTTTATTATAGCAAAGGCTGAGGAGAATAACTTCAATATAGTTTTCTATGATTGTTTAAGAAAAAAAATTCTTGTTACACTTTCACAAATCAAAGCGTAGCATGAGGGAATATAGATTTGAAGAATGATTAATTTGGGGCACCTCCCTTTCCTGCTGTGCTACTTCATCATTGCAGGAGGTCTGCTTATGGGAAGGATGAATGAAGAACACCAGTTGTACATGCCAAGAATATATAATCCCAGCAGAATCATGAAGGCATGAGGTCAATCCAACAGCACTGCTAAAGGAAGGAACCATCTAAAGCACAGCATAGCAACAATATAAGAAGATGCTGGAGTAGATTATCACATCTAATTATAATTGCATTGGCATCAATTCACACTGTTTGGAAACAATCAATGATAAATCAGTCTTATATTTTTACCAAGAAAACTTTGCCAATCTGGAGGCCATGTTTCACCATGGTCTGCCCATAATGGGTCTTCCTGACCTGTATATAGGTTTTGCATTAGTTTTTGGGAGTTTTTGGAAGAACTATTGACAGTAAAGGAACAAGCAGTCCAGAAATATTCTGCAAACTAGCACTTGATACAATAGCCATGAAAAATATATAGATACTGTGATGTGTTTATGTCTACAATGATATATTCTGGAAAAGGAGTCCTGGATATATATACTCCTTTACTTATTCAACCTATGTACTAAACATATACATTATGTATGTGTCTGAAAAAGGAGCCTAAAAACATTTATTTATTCAACTATGTACTGAACATATACATTAAGCAGGATTGGAAAAAAAATGAACATAGTTTAAAGTTGCAGAAAGAAACTTTGCTGATCAGATTATCCCAATAGACAAAAATACAAAGAATCTTCAGCTCTGTAGATAATCAGCAGCATCATTAAAGTCAAGCAGGACAGTGAATAAGTGAGACTACAATATAAAGACCAAACAGGTAAAATAACCAGAATTGTCAAAGATACTGAGCAGGTACAAAACCTCTGAGTTTTTGGAAGAACTATTGACAGTAAAGGAACAAGCAGTCCAGAAATATTCTGCAAACTAGCACTTAGTACAATAGCCATGAAGGCCTTGAAAAATATATAGATACTGTGATGTGTTTATGTCTACAAAAATCATAATATTACGGGCAATGATATTCCTTGTAACACTATGGAAATGAAAGTTGGATTTTGAAGAAGCAGGACAAAGAAAAAACAATGCTTTTAAAATCTGGGGGTTGGGGGAAATTCATTATAACACCATGGATAGTTAAGGGAAAAAAAGAATCATCAAGCAAATAACCTGGCTCAAGTTATACTACTTTGGATATTCCTACTTTGGAAAAGGCTATAATGCTGGGAAAGGCAGAAGGACAAAGAGGATGGCCAGCAGCAAAGACCAAATCAGTTATTGTGATGGGCACTATTGGAAGGACAAGGTTAGGAACAGATTATCATGGGGAAAAAATCTATGTGGCTATTAAGGCTCTACACTGAACTTGGTGGCACATAATCAAAGTTTAGGTAAAGAGTAGGAATTTACTATACAGTATAAATCAAATCTAAATACTCCCCTTGGCATGTTTGCCTAAGCAGAACACCATGAGCTATGTCAATAAATAGCAGCAAGTCTCAGTCATCCAATTGTCCTCTATTTTTCTTTTAATTTTATAATACCAAGCACAATATCCTGATTCTTAGATGCATACTAGAATGTCTGATCTCAGTAGCTTTTGCTACCATACTGTTTAATGGAGTTGGCCATTAATATAGAATTGGTTGCTGTACTATATCTACAGTTCAGTTTTAACACTGTAAAACAGGAATGAGAAACCTATTGGTAAACAAGCAAGAGATTTGCTTAATAAGTATTTACAGAAGACCACAGAAGTAGGTAGGACCATATTATTCTTATGGATAATGGGCATGGACAATTTCATTTTTTTAAAAATCGAGATATGGCAAGAAATTGCTTCATCATGCAGAAGAGTCTAAAGCCCTCAGGCTCTCCTTTCCTCCTTTCAGAAATTGCTGGATTCGGAAAAAATCTCTACTGTTTGTAGGATGTCTTACCCATCCATAATCATGGCATCCAAAGTTGTTTCTCCGTGTTCATCTGGACTTCCGCCATATCCTACACTTCCATCACACTGTTCTATTTCGCACTGCCCACAACCTTTCTCTACTGCATCAAGTTCAGAACCTCCTGCTTGTAAGGTATTCCAAGCTGCAATCAAAAGCACGTAAACACTTATTACAGCTGGTTGGAGCCATGTCATTTTTCCAACAAGAAAAGTACACGCAAATTTCACACCCATTCTTACAACATTCGACTGGCTCAATATAAATATGTGCACATGTCAAACATGTGAATTCAACAAAAGTTGTTAATAGAAATGTGCAGGATTTTTCTTATAAGTACTATTCCAAGCTAAGTAAGCACAAATTTATACTCTGATTCTAAGGAATAACCATTTCAAAGCACTTCAGTCTCGTGTCATAAAAAAGTAACCTAATTAAAGAAAGTTTTTTTATAATTTGTTGGCTACTTATACTATATTCTCTTTAAAATCTGGTATTAGTAAAATAGAATTAAAAAGGGTTTTTTGGTTTTATGGAATCACTTTTTTTTCTCTTTCTGCTTTGTTACAGAACACATGCTAAGCTAAATTTAGATCCAGGAACACCCCAACATTACTCATATTAACAACAGCACAATCCTTGAGATATTCACTCCAAAGTAGGTCTCATATATTCATTATTTGTATGATTTACAAAGATAGTTATGCTTTTCCTGCTAATTACTATTAGCAACAACTGCATATCAAAATGCTCAATTCATCAAAATGTAAAATCTTATTTAAGAAGTTTTCTTGAAGCTCAACAACTTGATTTCTTGGCAACAATATATGGAATGGCTTGCTGTTATCATCTCCTGAGATGTGTTTTAAAATCTTCCAATGATCAGATTTTCTAATAGCTTTTCCTTTAAGTATTAAGCAGATTCTATGCTGCTGCTTATCTTTTTTTAGAATAACCAAGATCAATTTTATTGCACCAAAAGATCCACACATCGAATGTACACGTTAGTGTATTCATCACTAGTTGTTTTAGCAACTGCCAGGGAATGGGGGCATTATCCCTAAGAGTTGTCAATATGTATTATATTGATGGACTTTAAACCTCTCCTTTCAATTGTGTCCAATTCTTGGAGACTGTCTGGAAAGTTCTCTCAGTTTTCTTGACAAGGCTATTCAGCAGTGATTTACCATTGCTGCCTTCTTAGGGCTAAGAGAAAATGACTGGCTAAAGGTCACTCAGTGGCTTTGTGCCTAAGGCAGCATTAATACTGGCAGTCTCCCAATTTCTAGCCAGGTATCTTAACCACTAATCAAACAGGTTCTAAAGAGAGCAATAATCAGTAGCATTTTGCTCAGCATAGAAAGATGCAGGTGTTTAAGCATGAAATCTATTTTCAGTGCAAACCAAACACATGCCAATACGGAAAAAACAAAACAAAACAATTTCTCCCTGAAGTATAGGGTAGTCACTCATAAGGCAGCTTGAGGACGTCATATTACACTATTAACTGCATCAGCCCAGAGGGAACCTAAATGCAGTAGGGAGGAGACAAACGAGGACACAAAACTTTCGGAAAGTCCAGATTACGGTGACAAATAGACCCACGTTGATGCCCCCGCCACCAAGGAGAGAAGAAAAAGAAGTGGCACCTATTTCGTTAGCATTCTTAAATGCCCAGGTGTTGATGACCAAAGGCAGCTGAGGTGCCCCAGCGCTTGCTGCGGCCAGGCCCTCCACCCCGTGCAGCCACACTAAGAACCAGCAGCATTCCCGGCATCGGCCGTCGCGTCCCATAGCAAAGACTCCGAGGATTGAACCGACAATCCTCCGCGGAGCGACAAACGGCTTCCTATCGCCTTTCTGTTTCTCCCGCTTCTCGTGACCAGGGGCAAGAGGGACGCATGCGCAGGGAATAGACCAGGAAGAGTTCGCGGTAGAGTTGCGCGTTCGGATGTTAACGTCGGCAGCCGCTTCGAGCCTGAGACGGACGGAAGGCGGAAGCGCTCCTGGTTTCCCTCTGATGTTTCTCAGGCTGAGGTTGTGCGAAGCCTAGTTCGGAAGTGGGCCATGGGAGCGAGCGAGCGAGCAAGCGAGCTTTCAGAAAGGAAGAAGTTGATTGTAGGGACGGGGTGGGGGGTGGGGGGTAGGAAATTGAGAGAATGCGGCTCGAAACTATTTGTAGAGCTCATTGGCTGTGTTCGCAGGCCCATTTCCTGTTTAATTGAATCGTGGTTTGCTTAACTCGGTCCAAAGAGTGATTGAACCAGTGCCGTAGCAGTTTCTGGTGTGAATGATATCTTAGCAAAAACGAATCAGAGTACAGAAGTTTAGAATACAATCTACTCTTAAGAGTCAAGTACAAGTACTTATCAGTAGGATGAATTACATTTCTCATCTTTGAAGTTTGTGTTAAAATTTCAATTTCTTGTAAGGAAATAACAGAATAACAGAAGGGATCTTGGAGGTCTTCTAGTCCAACTCCCTGTTCAAGCAGGAGACCCAGACAAGTCTCTCCGTAAAAGCCTCCAGTGATGGAGCACCAATAGCTTTTGAAGGCAAGCCATTCCACTGGTTAATGAACCCCTGTGGCATTCACACAAGTGAGGCCCCAGGTGCCTGCAATGCTCATTTGAGTGGGGCTGTGAATCCTTGCAATGTTTGCACAAGTGGGGCTGTGCATGCACACACGTGCGCACATGCCAGGCAGGCTCTCATGCAACCTGCTTGTGAATAGGCCGGTCCAGTACTGGGCTATGGTCCACAGGTTGCGGACCCCTGATACATACGATATAGTAGGCAAAGAGAAGGTACAACCATTCTAAATGATGGAGACATCCAAGGATACCTCTGGTTCCCTGGGAGCCTCAGGCCTAATGGTATAGCCAGATCTTGACTCCTTTCAGGACTATCAAAAGGAATGGAGCTAATCTAATGGTGAGTGCCACAGCAGAGAGGGCAGTCTCCTGGCAAGTGTAGACCTCCAGCTGCTAGTACTTACAGTATGCCTTCTCTGCTCAGTCTAATAAGGTGGGCTGAAATAAACGGAGAGAAGCAGTGTCTCGGATAGCCCAGTGAAGGATTTTAAACATTAAAATCAACATCTTGAATTGGACCTGAAAACAGACTGACAACCATTGCAGACTGGAGCAAAGATTGGATTGTAATTGAATTGATGCACTACTAATTAAGCCATAATGGCTTAACTATGCCTTATGTAAACCACCTTTGAATAACTAAAACATCAATTCTGACTGAATCCACACAGCATGCTCAGCCAATATCAACCAAAATAAGTTACAGTTTAGTTAATCTGTGAACCAAATAGTGTTCTGTTAGGCTGTAAAGCTGCATACCTACTGAGAAAATTGTGTTGTGCATATGAATGCATTTGGCACATGGAGTAACACGATGGCCATTTATTTAGTCGGTCATCTGAAGACCTAAGCAATAGCAATAGGATTATAATTGAACTGGTCTAGAGAGGAAAATTCAAAAGATAACACTGCAGTTTCAAGAGTCAGCTTCCAACTAAAGCAGAACTGATGAAATAATTTCAATCCCTATAAAGAGAAAAGCATATGGAAAAATGGCTTTGGTTTATTTCGAAGCCACCTGCAATCACTTGTGGATGGATTCTACATGTTTGTTATTGTAATAAATTATATATAATTATATTGATTATTAATGATTATTGATTACCTTGTTTAGTGACTATCCCAGGCAGCAACCATTTGAAGTTAAGATAGTAATGAAAACATAATTTTATGACCAATGTCTACATTTACAACCATCAGTGTGTGTCTCTCTTTTGTGATCGCTTTCTCTTAATGAATATAAATACAAGTATTATTTCCCTTTTTGCGAATTATCCCAGCACCTAAGTGAATAAAATCCTAAGCACAGTTGCTGACACCTGATTTTTCCACTTAACAGTGTGTCTTGAGCAACAAGTTGTGTGTTCCAATTGTGGTTGGAAAAATACAGCAAAACCTTGTTTACATTTCCTGTTTGAACATGGTACAGATAAAGAATATGCTACTTAAGAAGACACCCTACCTTTCCAAGATTTCCTGAAAGTTCATAAATATAAATGTAATGGTTTCTGTGGTCTTTGGTGGATAGCATACAAGTTGATCTAGACTTACTACACTTCATTTAGTGACCATTCGAAGTTACAACAGCACTGAAAAAAATGACCATTTTTCACACTTTCTACAATTGCAGCATCACATGATACAAATTCAGGTGCTTGGCAACTGACTCACATGACGCTTGCAGTGTCTCAGAGTCCTGGGATGTTTAATATATTTATCTTTAATAATTGGAAGAATAGCCCACTCCAAAGTTTTCATACCCAGCTTGTAACAAGCACTTTATACTGCTGCAATTGATTTTTTTTGTCATCCATTACAACAATAAGAACTTGGATAGCTGCTGCAACTTGTTTCATAACATCTTATGTGACTTCAAAATTATTTTTCAAGTTGGAGAAGATCTTTCCAGTTAAATCACCCAACTTATACATTCATATTTATAAGACCTTTTGAATATTTAGTGAAAGTTTAAAGTTTATTTTATACCAGTTAGTAGAAGCTGAGTTTTCCTTCTGACCCTTGGACATTTGCCATTAAGATGATCTGGTTTGTTAAGCTGTTTTCCTATAGTATTTGAACAAAGAAAGTAGTTTTAAGTATTGCCTGAAATCTGATTAAAATACAAAGTTGCTTAAAAGCAGGTAGTTAAGCTTTATAACAGTCTCTTCTAAGACAAACCTGCAATGTAATCAGAGACTTACAAAGCTCTATCCATGAAAATAACTGTGACACAGCAAACCATTGTCCCAATATAAAATTATGTATAGTGGAACCTTGGGTCGCAAACATTTCTGTCCGCCACCAAATTGGATGACAACCAGAATTTTCAGAAAAGTTTTGTCACGAACACATCTTTAGGTGGTGACCACAGCGATTTTTCATGCCACAGCGATTTCCCCTTTGGCACCATTTGTGCTTCTGGTCACCAAATTGGGTTGCGTAGTCCTGGGACAGAATACGGTCGCTACGTGTGGTTCCACTGTATTATATATATTATCCAAACCATACTTAAGTCTCTTGTGTATACAATTTTCATAGCCTTTCTCTAGACTGGGAAAATGTTTTTATGGCCACAAAAAATGCACACTCTTTAATAGTCTCCAAGGACTAAAGAAATTTTGATATTTTTTCCCCCAAAATATGATCTACCCCAAAAGTAAGTCCTAGCTTGATTTTTACACATTCATCCAATTTAATCGCTACTCTCAAAATAAGCCCTAATTAAGACCCCACCCACTCCAGGGCGCACAGGTAAAAATTAAGCTGGGGTGGGGATGGGCTTTGTGGAGCTGCCCTACAACTTACCTTTGGACAGTTGCAGCCAGGCCTCGCACACCCAGAGGGAATTGTTTATTTGGCAATGCTACATAAACTTACCAAAAGAACAGAACTTGGGAATTGCCATAGCTGTGCACAGGGATGCTATCAGTCTCAGGTTTCTTTATAATTTGTTTAGCATCAAAAACCTGGGAAGTGGTGCCATGAAGTGACAGAGATAAATGTGGCTTACCAATTCAGACAGCTGTTGAACTTCCACTGTCTACAACAGAATCACTCTGGAAGAGACTAGAAAGGAGAAAATGTATATCTACCTATACCAACCTAAAATGGCTAATTGATGCTGGGCTGAGTCCACCTAGTGGGTTCTTTTGCTCCAACCCAACATGGCTGGTGAAATACCTCTGATTGAATCCAGAGTAAAAAAAAGTAGCAATTATAAGAGGGACCTTGGGAGTCTTAATGGACAGTCACTTAAATATGAGTCAGCTGTGTGCTGCAACTGCCCCCCCCTCCCAAAAAAAGCCAATGCAATCCTAGACTGCATTAGCAGATAGAATCAAGATTGTGTTAATACCATTTTATAATGCCTTGGTAAGAGCACACTTGGAATACTGCATCCAGTTTTGGTCACCAGACTCACCACAAGGGTTTCCTGCCCAATCAGGGATTTGGACTAGAAGACCTCCATGGTCCTTTCCAGCTCCTTTATTCTGCTATTCTGCTTGTTTCATGACAAAAGGGGGAAAAGTTCTAAGAGCAGGGCATCTGAAGATGATTTGGCTGGAGTATGAGACAGTGATAAGATGAGGCACACGTCATGAAGAAATAGAAGGTAAAATGGAAAAGGACTTATTTGTGTTATGGTTAGAAGTTTATGTAAATATTTACTTTGGACTTATTTCAAGTTCTAAGAATGATATCTTCTATTTTCCATTGCCCAGGCAATTCTACAGATAAATCTCATTGTACAGCAAATTGCAATATATAGAGCTTATAATGGCCACAGTCTGTTTTTTTTTCTGAGGCTGTACTATTGGTAATAATGTGGGTCTAATAAAACTTCCAATGTGTCACAATAAACAGTTGGACTGATCCAGCCAGTTTTATTTGAACTGGTGAAACAACTTTCATCTCATTAATTTCTTCTGAAAACAGAAGCTTGCTCTTTTATAGTAGCATGATAGTAGGCAAAAGGACAGCTCCCCTTTATAAAATGGGAGCCTGTTTAATATTTAATGAAATTCTCAGAGACTTTAGCCAAGATCTATTATTGGAGAAAATCAGGGATATGACTTGTAGGGAAACAATGGCAGAGCAAATAAATAATTACAATGCATAACAAAAGCATACAATTGAAATCATTTCCATAAAATAAAAATCTCCATTCCTCCAAGTGTATTGCACATCTACTCTACTATTCCCTAGTTGCTATATTTTTAACAAATCTCAATGCTCCGATTCCAGGGGACTAGGATGCTGCTTTTTCTGCCTGTAAGTTGGAAGGGAAAAATGTGCTAAGTCCCTCTCATGAGAGAAAAGGCAGAAAGAGGCTAAATGGAGAAGCCCCTGCTTTTTAAAAACTTTCTTTGGAGAGTATCTTCATATCCCTAGTTGGATATTTAATATTTAGTTTCATAGGGCTTGATTGTTTCTGCCCTCTCAAAAATCAAAAGGCTAAATCTGATTGACATATAGGAGTATTTTAAATTGATACTGATAAGTTGGTTTGGCACCTGTTTTTCTTGCTTATAGATTGTAAAGAAAATGCTTGAAGACTGGAAAACATATTTTCCATAATGATACAATTTAGTTCTAGGCATATTTTCTTTAAGTGTCATTGAGTTCATAGGAATATTCATAAATTATGCTTAGAATTGCAGTCTTAGACTTAATCACATCAGTTTGCTATGCACCATGTTTCTGAAGTATCTTCTAGAAAGATCCATTCTCTATAGAAGTGTTTGTGTGTGTACATAGAGAGTCAGAGAATACATACAACACTTATTTACTATTATGCCAGTTACAGTGCTGTATAGAACATACTTTGCCATCTGAATATGCTTTCTTCTGAATAGAAAGTATATTGGATGTGTCTAAAGGAAACCACGCAGAATTTGTTTCTATTTAGAAATGGATTTCAATGTCTGTAACTACTTTCTTATGCAAATAAAGTCAAGAAAATCTATTGATTAAAAATGGTTAAGTATAATGCTATACATATTTGGGTATTCAGCATGTGGGATTCAGAAAAAGCCCATAGGCTTGTCAGAATCATTGAAGATAACTTATATGCTGCTTTTGAAAAATCCCATCACTCACGCTCGGCTTTGAAATCTATTAGGATTCATTTTCAAAAGACTCAGGCTTTAAAAGAGAAGCAGCACTCTTCTCATTCATCTGTGTGGAAAAGCATAATGATTACCCAGAGGGACCATTGCAAATGGAAGCTGTAGTATATTACTGAGATTTAGTATACTTCTACAATGGGAAAAAGCCTTGTAGACAGGACAAGTAGGTATATTACTGTTGAGGACTTGAAGACAGCCACTACTCTGTCTCTTTAGTTACCTTTTTAATATTCTATATTTGTGCTTTTTAAATATTCCTTTCAAATTTCAAGAACAGCTGTGTAACCAGGAACACATATGTCAGGATATTACACAGATAACCATCTGATACCTGGTTCTGCTTGACTAAATCTCAGCTGGAGAGTTTGAATTCATATCTACCCATGACAACTAAAATAGAGGGGTGCATATTATTCCACTCAAATCACCCCACTGGGATTTCTCATTGAGTGGCATTTTAATATGAATGAAAGTGCATCTCTGCTTGGCTGAATTTCCATTCATTGTTCATAAAAAACTTAGTAATCAACTCTTCTCCAGAAATTTTATTTAGGGGGAAGG
This sequence comes from Hydrophis major, assembly GCA_033807585.1. Taxonomy (NCBI): domain Eukaryota; kingdom Metazoa; phylum Chordata; class Lepidosauria; order Squamata; family Elapidae; genus Hydrophis; species Hydrophis major. Next base: position 58,335,260 of record CM066333.1, on the reverse strand, counting down.
AGGGAAATTCACTTTTTTTATAGAGTAACTTCTCTGAATTGGAACTGATTCTTAGATTATTTAAATATAAGGATAATATAATGTGGTAAAACTTGATGAAGTAAAAATCATTTTAGTTTATATTAATGAAAATAATAAAGACTATATATGCACAAGTTATTTGGATATCAAACTGATTTGCATTCAAATCGATATAACCATAATGCTATGTTGAATGGCATACACATATATAGTGCAGTAGAATGCTGCATGATATAATTAAGGTCATTACACTTCTATGCAGTTTTTTCAGTCAATTTCTGCTGCATTTATTATCAAATAGCATATTACTCTTTTTCTAGAAATTTTTCCCTAGTTTGGTTGGTTCAAATAGCATTTGAAATAAAAATATTCTGCTATAATTCCAGAATTTCCTCTATCAATGGACCATATAAGACTTGTGTTGTTGGTATTTCTAGATAGGTTCTACCAAGTCCATCATTTGAGCCACCATAATGCTCCAGACTGATGAGGCCTGGGCATGACTCCTTTGAGGACTTTGATCATCCCTGGATTATGCAATTATGTTTCACCTTTTATACTGCCTTGTCATTAATTACAAATGTAGCTGAGAAGAACCAAAGGAACTGTGAAATCCTTGGCATTCTTTAAGCTTGGTTGTTTGTTTGCAGACATTTCACTACCTGATCAAGTAACATTATCAGTGTGTGAGAGTGTACTCCTTTCAATGAATCAATTCTTATTCGGTGAACAGAGCATCAATACTTTAATCAAGAAGCTACCAAGGAATAAACCATATTCCCACCAACACTGGTAGGGTAAGCAATTCTATAAAAACAAAGTGTAAACTCCATACACACTCACACTGATAATGTTACCTGGTAATGAAATGTCTGCAAACAAATAACCAAACTCAGAAAGTACCAGGAATTACACAATTCAACCCTGAGCAACCATAACCCCTTTGAAGCTAAAGAACTGAAATTTAGACAAAAACTTCCTGGGAGGCAAGAGAGAAATGTGTAATATTTAAGGAACAGCCTCGAGCTAAAGAAATAACCTGTTGAAGGCTGCACATGGTTGGTAGCCACCATGTATAGTATCTGTTAGGAAGAAAAATGATAAACTGTGGGTAGAGTGAAAGGAACATCCTGAAAAAGAAATACAGCAGGCTAAAATGTAATTCAATTATGAGTGTGCTTCCATCCCATAATTATAATGTGCTCATTTGGAACTCAAGTTAATTATATTGAATTCTTCTGACTGCAATGATTCAACATCATGAGCTTTTCTGTAGCAACCCAAATCATTACACTGTTGCATTAAAGTGCAGATTTATTTTCCAAGATTCCTTTTTGATATTATGTATAATATAAAATGTTGCAGGAGCAACAGATGTAAAAATTGTTTGCAGGTTGTTTTTGTTTTAAATTTAGGAAAATAAATGATTGGTTATACTTCTGTAACTATTTTTCTGTTTTTTTGAAATATGTGATTTTGCTGGTTAAACGGTTGTTTTAAATTACACATTTCTGATTCTAAAACAACACAAACATAGTGTTTATGTTTAGAAGCTATTTTGGGACTTTACAGCATTGGTTTTCCATTCTGCTTGTCCCAGTGTTAGTTTGGAATTAATGCTTTGTCAAATTGTTTCATTAGGCCTATATTACATTGGTGAATTGAGTCCCTATTGCAATTGTCAAATGAAGCTTTAATTCTTCAGTGGTCTTGATGTGTCTGGCCTGTTAATTACTGTTAGACTAGGCTTGTGATATATGATCAAGTTTCCAGTGCTTATCGATCAGTTCTTTTAGAAATATAATGGTTCAAAGCTATTTGTACTTAACCTTTTATAAAAGTTGTGCAGTTGCTGAGTATTCTGGATTTTAATTCCCCTAACATTTTTGCCAGTGATGTCCAATATCATGAAAAGTACCTTTAAAAGGTTTATTAGGACTTCACAAACACATTTCCACTTCATGTGAACTATAGAATCTGCAGGATTGATGGAGTGGGTATAGGATAAAGAGACTAGTTATTCTTTGTGTATATGTACAATAGCATCTGCCTTATTTTGACTGTGACTAAAATGATACCTAGCATTTTCCCCCTCCACTCTGGAAACTCTTCCTCTCCAAAAGTGAGTACCTTACCGTGGGGGCAGAGCTGGCTTCATGATGATACACCATGCGATCTTGGAGGTCTGAGATTGCTACCGATATCTTTGCTCCTGGACGGTCCAATTGGATCTAAACCATCCCGAAGAGATGGTGAATGTAAAGAGCACATCCTGTCGATCCCAGGGATACCGCAAAGTCCCTGGTAGATCCAGTGGCAATGAGGCAGCCATTAAAGCTGCTGAAGTTGGGACAGCTCCGAAATGGAAGAGAACAGAAAGAGAGAGTGTGCCAGTTTGGTGAGAACTTTTTCTTTATTCTAAGTTTTGAAAGGACACCCTAAGGAAAAGAAAGAATCTGTAAAAGTTATGACAGAAGTGATTAAGTGGCGATTTTAAACAGGAATGTCAAAGTAATATTTTTTTTTCTCATTGCTGGAATTTCTTACACATGATCTTATATTTTGAAACTGGACTGGTTTTTTTTTCTCTTCTTTTTATATATTCTTCTTCTCTCCTTTTTGATTTTATAATATTCTAAGCCAGAGACTCCCTTTTAGTTATTTTTTAAAATATCTTTTTCTTTTTTGAATTAATTCTTATTATATTTTGCTTGGAAAAGGAGGGGGAAAGTGAAAGCAAAAGAAACTTTGTAACACTTCCAACTAGAGGCTTGGAAATATTCTATTTCTCTTTTGACCAGACAAAGCTGAGAAAGAACTGAGACTTCTTTTCAAGGACATTGCTATTTGATAAGATAGAGGGAAGAGCATGGGAGAGTATTATTGCAGGTGCTCTTCTGGGTTTCCATCAACAGTTGGAGTCTGGTGTTGAAGCTTATAGGAAAAGAAAAGGTGATAAGTCTCTGGAGAAGAGAGTTATAACAAAAACCTTGGATAATTAAACAAAGTGCAGTGTGCTCTTTTTATTTTTTCTAAGCTGCACTGCCCCTCCTCATCAGTTTACTTTTTGTAATAGCTATTTGGATTTTTGGCTCTTTGGAACTTGTCTTTGTTTTTTTTCTTGTTTTTGGAAGTTAAAGTTCTCTGCTTGCTTTTTATTTTAAAGGAAAAGCTTTAGTATTAATGATTCCCTTCCTTTTCTTTTTAAGGGAGTAGCCTTTTTTTCTTTTTCCCTTCCTGGTATTTTTGTCTTTCCATCTACCTTCCATATTGGGTTTTTTTTTTTGTTTATTTTTCTGGCCTTTTTTTTCCTCTTATGCATCCTTTTATATTTGAGACCTCTTAATTGGATTAAGGTGTTGAAGAACCTGAAGACTTTTTCCTTTCTTTTTTTAGATTTTTATTCTTCACTTTTCCGCCTTTTTTTAGGATTTTACAACTTTTTCTTTTTTGTGTGTGTTTATGGTCTTTTCCTTCATTTTTGAATTTTTACTGTTATCTAACCAATCGATTGGATTAAGGTATACAAGAACCTGAAGAATTTCTTCTTCTTTTTATTATTATTACTATTTGGCTTCTTTTTTCCTATTATTTTTATTTGGAACTGCAATTGGTTATTTCACAATTGGATTAAGGTCTAGAAGAACCTGAAGATCTTGAACTCCTCAAAATGAGTAGGAAATTAGCTCCTGGTTCTTCAATTTCCACTTTTTCCTCTCCACCATCTGGAGGACAATGTTCAATACAGACAATGTTAAGGCAAGAAAAAGAACAAGAAAAAGTGACCCTGCAGATGATTATGCAAGGAATTCAAAATATTCAAACAAGATCAGAGAATATTGAAAAAAAAATAGAGATCATTGAAAAAAGAACAGGGAAAACCGATGAAAAAGTGGAGAAGATCCAACAAATGAGGATTAAGTATGATGAGAGACTCCCAAAAATTAAAGAAGATAAACGAAGAGACAAGAAGATTGGAGACATTGATAACAGATTAACTGTGGTTGAACAAGATAAAAGTGGTATACTGAGATGGGAGATGGACAGATCAGAATTTTATCTTAGATTCCAAAACATAGAGGAAGAAAAAGGACAAAATCTAGCTGAGATAATGATAGGAAAATTGACTGAAGCCTTGGGAATAACTGAAGAGAAGATGATGGATGGAATAGATGAGGTCTGTCGAGTCTTCACAACATATGCAATGAGAAATAGCTTACCAAGAGAAGTTCACATCAGATTTACAAAGAAAGCCATTAAAACACAAATATTGCAAGTGGCAAGAGAGAAAACATTGAAATACAAAGATAAGGAGATTGTGGTCTTGAAACAAATACCCAAGAGTGAGAGAGATGAGAAGAGAATACCGATTCTTGACCAAATTGTTACTTAAAAAAGAGGTGAATTATAGATGAATGATTCCAGAAGGTTTAATATTCACATGGCAAGAACAGAGATATAGAATTGACTCAATTGAGAATAGAAAAAGAAGAATTAGCACAGAAAATCAGAGGTGCTAAACAGAACTACTTTGAAGATGCAAATAAACCAGGTAGATGGTTAGCATATAAATTGAGAAAGGAGAAAGAATCAAGGAAAATATTGCAATTAATAGATGACCAAGGCTAAGTTTGCTATGGTAGTAAAGAGAAGAAGGAAATCATACGAGACTATTTTGGGAAACTATACACACAAGAGAATATTGATGAGGAAAGAGTTAAGCAGTATTTACAGAATGCTAATTTACCCCAGATACTTAAAGAGATTGAAACAATGTTAGAAAGCAATATAACGATGATGGAGTTAACTGAAGCACTCGAGAAGCAAAATAATGGAAAGGCACCAGGCTCAGATGGACTTCTGGCAGAATTTTACAAAACATTACAAGAATCATTGAATTTTCCATTGATGTGGGTTAAGGAATGGATAACATTAAGAAATACTAGATTGTTGACATTTGAAGGACATGATCTGTTGTTGGGGTGGCATGCTTTTTTGTGGTATAAAGGAACTAAAACACAGGGGTATTTTAGAAGACATTATATACGGGAGTCTCTGTGGTTAAATTGGGAGAAGATTAAAAGACAATGTTATTTGAAAATTCCAGTCTGGCTATCGACTATTGAAGCATTTTCTTATGCTATAATATACAAAAAGGAATAAACAGTTAGATATGGTGAAATATTGAATGAAAGGGGTGAACTCAAATCTATACAAAAACTAGAGGAACAAGGTATAAAGATGAATTGGTTTTCATATGCGCAAATACATTCAAGGTATGATAAAGATTCTAAAATAGAAGGTTTCTATGATAAATTGATTGATTTAGATAAGATTTTGATAGGTACTGATGAAAAGGTGATTAAAAATTGTATGGATTTATTAGAAACTAAACTAGAAGAAGAACAAGTCCAAGAAACTATGATTGCTTGGGGGAAGAATTTTGGATATGGGATTGATCTAGAGAAATGGTAAAAATTGTGGTCTCAAAATTATAAAATGACAATGTCAACAGCACATAAAGAAAATTTGTATAAGATGTTTTACAGGTAGCATTTTCCCTCAACAAGAATAGCAAAAATGTTCAAGAATAAATCTGAAAAATGTTGGAAATGTCATCAGACACCTGGAGCATATTACCATATGTGGTGGATTTGTGCAGGTGACTTTTAAAAAATAATAAATATATAAAGATGTATTCTTTTCTTATTATATCTACAAAATGAGTCTGGAATAGTTTTGGGATGATAATATGAACCGTCATAAAACAAATTAAGTAAAATATGATTATGTAAAACATGAATGAATAAAAATATAGTCAAATGATTGATTAATAATGATATTAATGTATTTAATGTTTGATTGAAAATACGAAATTATATACAATGTAATTGTAATTGAAGACTACGAAATGGAAGCACAAAACAATCTGTAAACCAACTGGCACACTATATGTATATATATGGAAGATGGCTTCATGGCTTGATGTTTTTATGTTTTGTTTGTTTATGTTTGTTTTAAAAACCAATAAAAAAATAATTAAAAAAAGTGAGTACCTTACTTTCGGGTTCAGGAAACTCAGGATTAGTCTTTTTCAACAGTCCAATAATATCAGTAACAAAAGTCAGTCCTAGTATTCGCCTTGGTCCTTTTTCATAGTGTTGCAAGAAGGACATCTCACTCTGTCTGGAATTGACCCTCCATTGTTCTATTTTCTCATTCAGTCAGGGTGGGACTGAATGGAGAAAATCATCCATTGGGATGCTATGCTCCTTGACTTTTTTCTTTCAGGAGCTCTTTATCACTATGTGGAAAATGTCTTTTGCTCAGTGATTACTGCTGAGGAGCTGGAGCCTCTATTTCCATGCTCAAGATGGCCATTTGTACTATTTAATATTTTTTTTAATAATGACTTGGATCATTTGGTAGATGGAAAGCTGAGCAGATGTGCAAATGACCCACATGGGAAGTAACCAGTTAAGCAATTCAATTTCTTTATTATAGGTCAGAGACCCAACATTCATACCCAAACAATCAGATTAAATACAATGAGACAGATAAAAGAATAAATAAAAAATTATGAGAAAATAGCATAAAGATTTAACAGTACTTTGTGGAAAACTCTGTTCTCCACAGTACAGTCAATAGGATGAATGTGCCATTATGGTGGTGATGATGATGACAATTTGTCCTCTGATATTTGGCAGAATCTCACCCTACCTGCCACTATCAGCTGAGCCCAGGCTACACAAGAAGCTTTTCCTTTTTGATGGCAAGCATATATTTAAAGTGCTTTTTCTGAAACATAACTCTTTAGTATGGATTCTGTCTGTAAGCCCTAAATATAGCAGTTGGTACAGGTACTCAATGTCCATTCATTCAGTAACAATTTCAAGTGTCACTACAGATCCTTCTTTCATACACCAACTTCTTTCACATGTCACCTGAGTCTTCCTTTCACATGCTGGGCAGAGCCTTCTTTTGCAAAAGAAAGATGCAACCAGTACATGAAATAAGTCTTAGCTATGAAAGAAAGCCCTGGCTATGCAAGTATGAAAGAAGGACTCAACCAGTGCACAAACAGAGGTTGGCTGGGGCAAGAAAAAAAAAAAGGCAGCTGAAAAGGATCGTCTGGTAGTGGCACACAGTGCATCAGGCCTGGTTGGTGTAGCCCTAAATACAGCAGTTGGTACAGGTAGTCTTCACCTGTAGCAATAGGTACAGCAGGATTGAATAGTGAGGTCAGATGGTAGCAATGTGAAAGTGGATGGGCAAAAGGACAGATAAAGGAGAGGGAGGTTTTCCAAGAACCACTTTGGTTTGGGTAGATCCTCACTTAATGACTGCATGAGATTCTCTCAATGACAGCAACTTGGTTGCCATAATTGCTGTTTTTAAGGGACATTTTGCTTAATGACCATGTCATTTAGTGACACTTAGTGAATTAAATGAGGATTGCTTGTATTTTTAAAAAATACATAAGCTCAAGAGAAGAGGATTTAAACTTTATGAGGACTGCTAATGTTGTCTTAAATAAAGCTTAGAATGCTATGATATACCTTCTATTTAGTGGAGACTAGTATGGCCATATTTCCACTTGGCTGCCTTCCTGACAAAATATGGGTGTTTTAAAACTTGATCATAATTCTAATAATCTAAACAACAGGTTTAAACTAAATTTAATCTGGATAGATTAGGAAATGAACAGAAACTAGTAGATCAAGATTTAAGAGAAACAATTTACAATTTCTTCAGTTAGGGAACCAAACGTTCAAGTACAAGTATATGTTGGAGGATTCCTAGCTTGGTAAATGGCATCTGGGAAAAATACTTTTACATTTTTTATATTCTTGATGGCTTGGAGTGTAAGTATGTTGGACTAAGTTCAATTCCATACTCAACTTTAGAAACTCCCTGGCTCATTGGGCCAGTTTCAGAATAATTAACCATACATGACTGATGTTGTGAAATTTAATTGAAAAAAGGAATACGATGAATGTTGCCTTGAAGTCTTGGAGAAAAGATAAGATAAACACCATAAAAATCAATTAAGATCTTAAACAGAGCTTGATAAGTTTAGGTTTAGTTATATAATGCCTTCTCTTATAGCATAAGCAGCCAAATGAAAACTCACATCTGGCTCATTGTCTATATTAGGTAGGACTGGTTTTGTGATAGCTATCCCCATGTATACTTAAATTACATATTACATTACTCTAGACAAAAAGATGAGATAATATTATAGTATTTGTCTATCTACCCAGTTGAGGAAGAGATTTTTGGAGCTTTTTCCATTTTCCCTCTATTCCTAAAAATATCATCTTTAAGCCTGAAATCTTTTTTAATTAGGTAAAAAGCCCCAGCCCTAATAGAAAATCTTGGTTTTTTTGGATTGGTAATAAAGGAAGCAGTAGAGGTCTTGATGCACAGCCCAACGTGGACATTAATTTTGCTACAATCCTAATATTTTGCATATGAAACATGTGTTCTCAAGCTTGACATGGTATACTATGCATATGAAACATGTGTTCTCAAGCTTGACATGGTATACTATGCATAGGTAAATGCCAGGGCTGGGCTTCAAAAATTTTAGCTACAGGTTCTCTGCCTGGTTGCTGGGGTGGGTGGGTGGGGCCAGCCAGGGGTGGGATTGGGGGCTTCTCTGAACTACACAGAATCTGAGCTAGGGGCTCTCCCAAACCCCAGAAGCCCACCCTTGGTAAATGCCTCACTTGTCTCAAAAAGCTGGGTCCGTACCTGGTGTGCTATGCTCAGTGAAACAGACACTGAGGTGGAGATTGCAAACACTTTATTCTGCACGGGGGAAAAAAAAAACATAGGGGGATTTACTAAGCCTGTGCAAAGGGCACTCCTTCAGTAGTACCCTTACTTAGTATCAAGGCTTATATGCTTCTCAATTTTAGCATCTTAATATAAAGATATCAGAAGAGGGTTTTTAGCCTTCCCTTTAACAACAGCAACAACAACAATGGTAATGAGATAAAATTCAAGCGCAGACTCAATTCTTCCCACAAAGCAAATTTGTTATATAGAGGTGGATGGTTTGATGGTTAGAACATCATCGTTAACATGATAGACACCAGGGTTTGAATCACAAGTTGTGCAAATTGGGGCCAAATAAATGTGACCAGATAATATTTTTTTGCAAATAGTTACTGCCATAAATTATTGTATAAGAGGATTTAGGTAAAAAATCTGTTTCCCTTATCTAATGAAATTTTCCCATCCCTTTGTATATGCATTTTAGTAAGTTTGTGTGTGTGATTGAGAAAGTGAGGAAACACAGATTTGCTTAGGAAATATTATTAACTGATCACTTCAAAAGTTGTTCTTTTGGAGACATTATTGTCTAGACTTCACTGAACAATTCAATTGCTGCTGTCTTTTGTAAGAAAATATAGTGAGTAATAAAACCTTCACTGGATGCTTTTTATAATTTTGGATTACTATATTTTTGTCTTGGTATTGTAGACAGGATAGATGAGAAGGAAAAGATATAGGCAGTCCAATGGAAAAATTGGCATTGGTACTAGAAATAATGGTTAAAATTATTTTGCTACAGAAGCAGTAGTGGCATCTGTTTCCCCCTATCTTGTACAGACTGATTACTTTCAGGCTCTTTGTACCTGAAAATAGCCTCAGGAAAGGAAAATATAAGCCTTAATAGCTTTTTAAAATTGTAATTATGCTGTTAGATATCTTGATACATCATATTGTTTCAATACAGTGACATTTATACAATATGATTAAATATTACTAACATTCTGTTATGCAGATAGCTCAGAGTACTGAGAATAGGGAAGGGAAAGAAAAATATTCTGTCAATCCAAGTTACAATTTAGGATGTCATTGTTACAAAAATAAAATTATTTGGCTTCATCATCAAAAGTTGAGTGTAACACTGAAAAAAATCAGTATGACTCACTTTGAAGTATGTGTTGTATAATAGAGGTTCCAATCATAAACATTACTTAATATTAAAAAAATTATCATATTTTATATATATGGACACACACACGTTAATGGAAGAAAAGAAATACATAAACGAAGAAAATTGAACAATAATTAAATACCAAAAAATTAGAAAAAAAGAGTGAAAAAATCTGATTGGCAATCACCCTTTAAAAGTGATTATATTTGTCATACTGTGTGATGTGTTGTATATAATGGGAATCATTCTTGCTTAAATTTAATTAAACTTGTATTTCTCTCTTCTCTCTCTCTCTCTCCCTCCTATAACCGATACCATACCAACCTATACATACAAATATGAACAAATGCAGTTCCATTTCTGCATATTTTCCAGGTTCAAGTTGCTAATTATATATTGTTGCAATTGGGTCTTCCTTCCCATATTGAGCAAAATTAATTTTTACTGCTTAAAGCATGTCTGTCGTTAAATTTTATTGTTACTGTGTTTCTCACAAAATAAGGCTGGGTCTTATTATTTTTTGATCCCCGAAAAAACAGCAAGGCCGTTAAGGTGACTTAATTCCCCCCCTTGCATCCTCGGGTGTGCGGGCAGCGCTGTTGACCTCGAGGTTGGTGGGGCACTTCATATTGGGAGACCTTCTGCCACTATTGCTTTCCCTTCTCCTGTGCTGCCGCGGGTTTAGAGCAATGCCGCAGCATTTGGAGCAGCCATGTGGGGCCAGCCAGGGCTCCTCCCTGCAAACAGAGCCTGGTGGAGACACTTGGGAGGGACTTGGGAAAGAAGCCAAGCTCAGGTCGGTCTGGCTCTTTCACTTGGCAGGCAGGTGCACACCTGCAGCTTGCTTTCCCAGCTTTCCCAGCTCTGCCTAGCCTGCACGGCTCTGGCACAGCCCTGGCGGGATGAGCGGAGGGCCTGGTGGGGAGGTGCTCACTGCCTTGGCAAGAGCTCCGCTGCCAAGCAAGAGGGCCTGCCTGTCTGCTGCGCTGGGTGCCCCAGGCAAAAGTCTTTGTTCTCTGCCTGGCGCCAGGCAGGGATGGTGGCTGGGCACTTCTCCTGGGGTTGGCCGATCCTGCACTGCAGTCCCAAGAGATTCACTTCCCCAGGTGGGGTTGGGCTGCCCTCTTGGGCAGGGGAGGCTTTGTTGTACCGGTAGTAGGGCATCGTTTTTAAAAGAATTGGCTTTGCCTTTGAAGGCGAAGGGAAGGCAGCGACAGGAGCGCCTGAAGCCGAGTGTCTTTGCTGGGCTCCAGTTGCCTGGCTTGGCCGCGTGTGGCTGCACCAAAAACTGCGGCATTGCTCTAAATGCTGCGGCAACATGGGGAGAAGGGAAAGCAATGGTGGCGGAAGGTCTCCTGATACAAAGTGCCCCACCAATGCCAAAGTCAATGCAGGCAGCACCATATCTGGGTATGCAAAAAAGTACTTCCTAATGGCAAGCCCCCCGTCATTCCCCTCCATTTCACATGTTTAATATAGGCCTTAATTTGGGGGAGGGGCTTAATTTGATTTTATGCCGATAAAACATGCTGGGACTTCCTATTGGGGGAGGCCATATTGTTGGAGAAACACGGTATTTTTTTTCTGAAATTACAACTAATCAGAAAAGCTGTGGTTTCATTTCAAATTTAAATTCAGTCATTATCTGTATTATACTATTCTTGTTTTTTCAGTACTTTTGGGTTTTATACATGTTCATCACATGTGATAAAACATTCCTTCTGTTTCATGACATTTCTGACATTTATTACTTTACCATCTGGCTATCTTAAATATTATTTTGAATTTATATTAAATGTTTTTATAGAATAAAAGGCAAATTTGAAAGGAAAGAAAGAAATAAAGTGCAAGAAAAAAGCAAGAGAGGATGAAGAAAAACCATTAGAGTTAAACAACCTATTAATGATTTCAAATCTTTTTTTCAACAGATTTTTACGATCTTATTTAAGTCCCTCCTCTTCTTAGATGCTAGTATGAAAAATATTGATAGAGTTGTATACCATCTGTAAAATATTTTGTACCAATTTTCCTTTCAAAGTAGTAAATTTGAAGTAAATTTAATAAATATCGAGTCCATAATTTTTCCATTGGTATGTTGTGACTTTTACTTTGAAGTTTTGCATCCATTTTATCATGCAGTTTTTTGTTTGTCCTCTGTGTTATTTCTAATATATGTACACTAATAGCTAATGTTAGTTTTGTCTGTTTCAAATTCTGATTTATTTTTTCCTGATGTCCTACTTACGTTTCTGACATGTAATTTCATTCTTCCGGCCGTTTGTAAATATATCAACCGTGATGTATTCCAACTAATTCTCATAGTTCGGGTAATAGTACTGTTGACCTGGTGCCTGATAGTCCCCATCTTTCTATTTATTTATTTTTTTGCTGTACTCTGGATCTGTTCTGGAATAAGCTTTAACTGAGGGCTTTTCTTTAGAGATCCATGTGCATCCTAGCAGAAGAAAAGTCCTATTATTAGCTTAGAAGTGTGGCAAGTTTGAGGCTTTTTGTCTTGCAGAGATACCAGAATGTTAATTCGTGCTTTTGTGACAGCCTGTTTGAATGACTGTAATTCACAGCTTGCAGGTATCAGTTGGTCCACTCTCCTGAGGGCTATGGCATTGAGAGTAATTTCACTACTGTAATTTTAAGTATGCACAGTAGCTGGTCATCGCATGTTTCAGCACAGAGATCTCTGTACTGCCTACCAATTAGATACCACATTGATTTTAAGATCCAGGGGATGTGTTTTTGAACTCCACATGTATCCAAATGAGTTTTTGCTTCCCCATTGTCCCAGCCCAATTTTTACTCAAGTGTAAAAGTGGTGGCTTTCATTTGTTCAGAACTATGATTATAAATCACTGTGCCACATTGCTTTTCCCTGCAGTTTTAGAATGCACTTTACCAGCAGAGAAGCAGAATGTCAGGTCGGTCATTGATCTGAGGTCAGGACTAAAGTGGATTGTTGTTTAAGTTTGTTTTTGCTTACCTGCTGATCAAGCTGTGTCAGGACACATTCAATGAAATATATGATTCCTCTTTGAGTGGGTTGGGAGGAAATCTTTGGATGTCATGGCATATTGCACCTAGAAACACAATTTGCAAACCTTTTTCTGCATTTCATGGGAGCAGTATAGCCCAGTATGCAAACAAATCTATTTAGGATATCATGCATCTCTAACAAGAGCAGCTACTAAAATGTCAGGCATGTAAGCGGAAGATGTAGAAATGGTGAGAAAAACCAGCCTCACATTAGATCAATAGTTTTCAAAATATAAGGGAAGGAAAAGCTTATACTAACTACGTGTTTCTCCTTGATTCCTGTCAGAGCATGGACTAGAATGAGATTCCCACATTGCTCAAAGTGAATCAAAGTATAAAAGAGACAGTGACTATTTGTCAAGCTCACTTTGGTTCAATTCCAGAACAAGATCAGATCTAAGGCATCATTGATACCTATGTTTATGTTATTGTTTATTTCATTTGATTTATATTCTGCCTTTTTTCCAGGAGCTCAGCAAAAAGATACATAGCATCCCTCCTACAGTTTTTCTTCCTAAAGCTTCAGACAATTAAACTGACAAAGAATGGCTCAGACTCAGTGAGCTTCTATGACCAAAAATTATATGAACTTAAGCCTTCCTGCTTCTGATCCCAAAACCTTAATCATTACACCTTACTTCTCTCTTTTCTTGTTCTTCCTTCTTAATAAGTGATCGCTATCAGCCAATCTTATGTCTTCTGGAAAATAAGTATAGGGAGATTCAAGATCAATAAAGAGAAGTGCTTCTTTATCCAATATTGAGTTAAATAATGAAAAGTGGGAATCAGAAATAGTCATTCCCACTGATTCTAATGGCTTCAAAAGGAAAACAGACAAGGCATATTCTATACAAGGACAGAATCAAACAGGGTGATCAATTTTACGATACCAATCAAGGAATATAACATGCCCAAATGATTTAAATACATTTTATAAAATTTAGACTAGATCTATTGTTCTTAGGAAGAGTTACAAAGGCAAAAACTGAGAATAAGATCTGCTACAGCTATGTGAAAAAGTCCTGCAATCATTTTGTAGATATAATAAGAAAAGAATACATCTTTATATATTTATTATTTTCTAAGTCTACCTATTTCTTTACTATATTTTATTGTCTAACCATTGATAGAATAGATCCCAAATCTTATAAAATTGTTTATTAACTTGTTCTCTCATTTCAAATGTCAATCTACTCATTTCAGTACATTCCAATATTTTCTTAATGATTTCCTCCTGTGATGGTATTTTCTCATTTTCCAGTTTTTAGCAAATACAATCCTAGCCGTTGTTAATACATTTACAATCAGGTATTTCAAGTCTTTACTATATATTTCAGGTTCCCAATAAAAATATTTCTGGTTTGAAATCTATATGCTTTTTTGTCATTTTTTCCAACCACATGTGGATTTTAGTCCAGTATTTTTTAGCATCCACACAAGTTCACCACATAAGAGCCAGGTATCTTATGACATTGGCAACATTTTTTGGATTTATTCTTGAACATTCTTACTATTCTTGTTGGGGGAAAGTGCCACGTATAAAACATCTTATACAAATTTTCTTTATATGCGGTTGACATTGTCATTTTATAATTTTGAGACCACAATTTTTGCCATTTCTCTAGATCAGTCCCATATCCAAAATTCTTCCCCCAAGCAATCATAGTTTCTTTGACTTGTTCTTCTTCTAGTTTAATTTCTAATAAATATCCATACAATTTTTTAATCACCTTTTCATCAGTACCTGTCAAAATCTTATCTAAGTCAGTCAGTTTATCATAGAAACCTTCTGTTTTAGAATCTTTATCATGTCTTGAATGTAATTACACGTGTGAAAACCAATTCATCTTTATACCTTGTTCCTCTAGTTTTTGTATAGATTTAAGTTCACCCTTTTCATTCAATATTTCACCATATCTAACTGTTTGTTCCTTTTTGTAGATTATAGGATAGGAAAATGCTTCAATAGTCGATAGCCAGACTGGAATTTTCAAATAACATTGTCTTTTAATCTTCTCCCAATTTAACCACAGAGACTCCCATATATAATGTCTTCTAAAATACCCCTGTGTTTTAGTTCCTTTATACCATAAAAAAGCATGCCACCCCAACAACAGATCATGTCCTTCAAATGTCAACAATCTAGTATTTCTTAATGTTATCCATTCCTTAACCCATATCAAATTTGTAGCTTGGTAGTACAGCTCCCAATTAGGCAAACCAAATCCTCCTCTTATTCTAGCATCTTGCAAAAGTTTTAACTTTATTCTTGCTTTCTTACCTTGCCATATATATTTCAACACAATTTTATTTAAATCTTCAAAGTAGTCTTTTCCAAGTCTAATTGGAATTGTTTGAAAAAAAATATAAAATTCTGGGTAATATATTCATCTGGATTGTTGATATTCTCCCTATTCATGACAGTTGTAAATTTTCCCATTTCGCCAAATCTAGAGCTATCTGCTGTTTAAGTTTGATATAATTATTCTCTTTTAGTGTATCTTTTTTTTTTTACTGCATCTTGCTGTCAAGTATATCCCCAAGTACTTGATCTTATTTGTGATCTGAATTTTCAATAGGTCTGCCAATTCTTCCCTTTGTCTTGATAGCATATTCTTTGTTAAGATCTTTGTCTTATCTTTATTTATTTTCAAACCAGCCACCTTTCCATATGTCTCTATCTTTTCTATCAATTTTGATGTTGTTTCTCATGGGTCTTCTAAGATGAAAACCAGATCATCTGCAAATGCTTGCAACTTAAAGTCTTCCTTTTTAATTTTCATCCCTTTAATATTCTTTTCATCTCTAATATTTCTGTTTAGCACTTCCAAAGTTAACACAAACAACAAAGGTGATAGTGGGCACGCTTGTCTTGTTCCTTTTCTTATATCGATAGATTCTGTCAGTTTTCCCTCTATCATTACCTTTGCCGTCTGCTTATAGTATACAGCTTCTATTGCTTGTATAAATTTTCTAGCAAAGCTCATCTGTTCGAGCAGTAATAACATGAATCACCAATTCATATTATCAAATGCCTTCTGTGCATCTAGAAATATCAGAGCCATTTGTTTTTCAGGATGTGCCTCGTAGTATTCCAAAGTGTCCAAAATTACTCTCATATTATCTTTAATTTGTCTCTTCAGCAGAAATCCATTTTGATCAGGATGGATAAAATTGTTTAAGTATTTTTAAAGTCTTTCTGCCAATATTGAAGCAAATATTTTATAATCTGGTTTTGTAAGAAAATAGGTCTGTAGTTCTTGATTTGTAATGGATCAGCCTCCTCTTTTGGGACAAGTGTAATATAAGCTTCTGACCATGATTTAGGTATCCTCTTCTTTAATATAACTTCATTCATAAAGACTGAAAGATGAAAGATTTTCCTTCTTTTAACGGCTGAGTTAAGTCCATTTATATTAATCGTAATCAATTTTTTTTCTTCCATGGTTATATTTTGTAATTAGGTTTGACAGTTCTCATGGATCTTGGTTCACGTTGTTCTTTGGCTTCCTCCTTTCCACCTACTGCACCTTCTTCTTTTTCAGTCATCATTTGGGAATCCTCTTGGAATTCAATTAGTGAAATTTCTTTTTCTGCCTCTTCCTCCCCTCTGAAAAATTCTGTGTAACATGATTCAGCTTTCTCAACTGAGTCAATTCTATATCTCTGTTCTTGCCATGTAAACATTAAACCTTCTGGAATCATTCATCTATAATTCACCTCTTTTTTAAGTAACAATTTGGTCAAGAATCGGTATTCTCTTCTCATCTCTCTCACTCTTCTGGGTACTTGTTTCAAGACCACAATCTCCTTATCTTTGTATTTCAATGTTTTCTCTCTTGCCACTTGCAGTATTTGTGTTTTAATGGCTTTCTTTGTAAATCTGATGTGAACTTCTCTTGGTAAGCTATTTCTCATCACATATCTTTTGAAGACTCGATAAACCTCATCTATTCCACCCATCATCTTCTCTTTAGTTATTTCCAAAGCTTCAGCCAATATTTCTATCATTATCTCAGCTAGATTTTGTCCTTTTTCTTCCTCTATGTTTTGGAATCTAAGATAAAATTCTGATCTGTCCATCTCCCATCTCAGCATACCACTTTTACCTTGTTCAGCCAAAGTTAATCTGTTATTAATGTCTCCAATCTTCTTGTCTCTTTGTTTATCTTCTTCTTCAATTTTTTGGAGTCTCTCATTCATCATCATTTGTTGCATGTTCTCCACTTTTTCATCAGTTTTCCCTGTTCTTTGTCCAATGTTCTCTATTCTCTTTTCAATATTCTCTGATCTTGTTTGAATATTTTGAATTCCTTGCATAATCATCTGCAGGGTCACTTTTTCATGTTCTTTTTCTTGCCTTAATATTGTCTGTATTGAACGTTGTCCTCCAGATGGTGGATAGGAAAAAGTGAAAGTTGAAGAACCAGGAGCTGTTAATTTCCTACTCATTTTGAGGAGTTCAAGATCTTCAAGTTCTTCTAGACCTTAATCCAGTTGTAAAATAACCAATTGCAGTTCCAAATAAAAATAATAGGAAAAAAGTAGGAGAATAGTAAGAAAAGAGAAACCAAATAGTAATAATAGAAAAAGAAGAAAAAATTTCTTCAGGTTTTTGTATACCTTAATCCAATTGATTGGTTAGATGACAGTAAAAATTCAAAAATGATGGAAAAGACCATAAACACACCATAAACACACACAAAAAAGAAAAAGTTGTAAAATCCTAAAAAAGGCGAAAAAGTGAAGAAAAAGGCTAAAAAAGAAAGGAAAAATTATTCAGGTTCTTCAACACCTTAATCCAATTAAGAGGTCTCAAATATAAAAGTATGCATAAAAATAAACCAAAAAGAAAAAAGAAAAAAAACCAATATGGAAGGTAGTTGGAAAGACAAAAATACCAAGAAGGGAAGGAGAAGAAAAAGGCTACTCCCTTAAAAAGAAAAGGAAGGGAAGCATTAATACTAAAGCTTTTCCTTTAAAATAAAAAGCAGACGGAGAAATTTAACTTCCAAAGACAAGAAAAAACAAAAAACAAAGACAAATTCCAGAGAGCCAAAAATCCAAATAGCTATTACAAAAAAAAAAGTAAACTGATGAGGAGGGGTAGCACAGCTTAAAAAGAATAAAAAGAACACACTGCACTTTGTTTAATTATCCAAGGCTCTTGTTATAACTCTCTTCTCCAAAGACTTATCACCTTTTCTTTTCCTAAGCTTCAACACAAGACTGCAGCTGTTGATAGAAACCCAAAAGAGCACCTGGCATACACTCCCGAGCTCTTCCTTCTATCTTATCAAACAGGCAATGTCCTTGAAACAAAGTCTCAGTTCTTTCTCAGCTTTGTCTGGTCAAAAGAAAAATAGAATATTTCCAAGCCTCTAGTTGGAAGTGTTACAAAGTTTGTTTAGCTTTTAGTTTCCCCCTCCTTTTCCAAGCAAAATATAATAAGAATTAAAAAGAAAAAGATATTTAAAAAATAACTAAAAGGGAGTCTCTGGCTTAGAATATTATAAAATCAAAAAGGAGAGAAGAAGAATATATAAAAAGAAGGAAAAAAAAACCAGTCCAGTTTCAAAATATAAGATCATGTGTAGAAAATCCAGCAATGAAAAAAATAATAATTTGGCATTCCTGTTTAAAATCGCTGCTTAATCACTTCTGTCAAAACCTTTACAGATTCTTTCTTTTCCTTAGGGTGTCCTTTCAAGTCTTAAAATAAAGAAAAAGTTCTCACCAAGCCGGCACACTCTCTCTTTCTGTTCTCTTTTGTTTCGGACCTGTCCCAACTTCAGCAGTTTTAATGGCTGCCTCTTTGCCGCTGGCAAAAAGAGCTTCTCCTGGATCTACCAGGGACTTTGCGATATCCCTGGGATCAACAGGATGCACTCTTTACATTCACCATTTCTTCAGGATGGTTCAGATCCACTTGGACCATCCAAGAGCAAAGATATCGGCAGCGATCTCAGATCTCCAAGATCGCATGTCGTATTGTCGCGACACCAGCTCCACCCCCTACGCTCACTGTTCTCATTGATTTGCATGGGCCAAGAAGTATGCCAAGTGGACCAACGAACAGTGGGACAACGTCATCTTCCATGATGAGACCAATTTCTACTTGATTGGGAATCAGTGCAATAAGTATGTCAGAAGGTTTCCAGCTGAAGAATTTAGGCCATACTGCCTGAATCTATCTATGAAGCATCCATTGCATGTGAAGATCTGGGGCTGTATCACTGCTTCTGGTATTGGTTGGATACAAATCATCCAGGGAATCATGAATTCCAAGCAGTATGTTGAAGTCCTGGAAAAGATCAGGAAATACTGACAGCAAACATTTGGCAAATGAAGATTGTCCAACTTCAACATTAATTCTTATTTGTGTGTCTATTGGGGAGAATTTTTTCCCATTTGGAATAAATAAGATAGATCTGAACATTAAAAGAAATAAGACAATGCTTAATGAATCAATTAGCATATAATTTACTTCTTCTTTCATAGCTATTTAATAGGAGAAGATTTCAGAAACTGAAAAATATTACTTTATTCTGGTGACTTGGATTTGTGGAGCAGAAGTCTAAAGCAAGATTTTATATATTTTTAGACATTTCAATTTTTTGGGCATAATAGATACATCTTGAATTTTTAGAAAATCTCATGAACATCTCTGGAAGAAACCAATTGCAAGTAAATCTCATGTATTTTTTTAAAAATAAAAGAAATATGATCATGTCCATAAAGTCATCAGAAGTTTGAAACAAGGAAGCTTTTACCTTACACTACAGGTATAACAACATTTTTTTTTAAAATTTTGGGCAAGTCATAAAATACAGAAAAAAACATGAAGCTACTTAATTAATTTACTTGAGAATATTAAGGAAAGAAAGAGGTAGGATGTGACCCTCAAATCACAGTTCCTGGGATCTTTGGTGACCTTGAGTTTTGAGAAGTCTTCAAATATTTGTATTATTTCATACGAGTATCTCTAGGTTCATGGCAGATTTATTGGCATTTTTAGAAATCACTTAGGGGAATTAACTAGAATTTTACCTTCAAGTATTTTGGACTATCTGAAAAATAAAATTAAGAAATTAAAAAAAAAAATACAGGTATTGACATGTCCCTTCATATTTTAGATAGACATAGCCTAATTGCTGCTATAATTAAATCTGGATTGCTTTCCAATAATTACAAATACTATAGTTCTTCATTGTTCTTTTTTAAAAAATTCATATAAGTTAAATGTGTTGGTCAGATGCTTTGTTTTAGTCTTATACCTAATTACTTTCCTACTCTTCAAACAATAATGAGTTAAATATATTGGAAGCCAGGGTTATAAGAAACATCAACTTTTTAAAAAACAAAAATATTATTTTAGCTGATACAACCAAACAAAAAGTATTTTCTGATGGCATAGGTAAGCAGTGCATGAGAAGAATAAAAAGTTATAGATTACATTTCCCTTTTCTTGTGTACAATTAAGGCTGATGTCATTTTTATGTACAAACTGTTCTCGGAGCTAGCTTAGTAGGAAAGATGGTCACAGAATTCCAAAATAAATTGACAAAGAGAATAGCATTTAAATTTGGGAACTTTTCAGTTTAATGTTCATAAGTGAGCAGAAGCAAACGGCTGGATTATTGAATAGCATATAGATTAGTTAGGCCCAGTTTTCTCCATTTGCACCCCATCTTTTGAAGTACACAATTTGCAATAGCTATAATAATATCTGTCGTGTCCGCAAAAAGACGCCAGGAGTCGGTGACTTCGTTTAAAGCTCTTTATTTCAAGGATTGGAACCGAACCGGTGAAAAGAAAAAAGCCCGCGGCTTTTATTCTTTTCGCTGCGGCGGCCGCGGCCAATGGCAGCGTTTCGAGTCTCCCGCGCTTGGAGCGAGCCAATCGCGGGAGACTCTCAACGAGCCAATCGGCGCGGCTCGCCTGACCAATTAGAAATCCCCGCGCTTTGGCCAATCAAAGCGCGGGGATTTCGAGTATGTAAATTAGGACAGAACACCCCTCCCCTCTTGGTATAGTCCTTACGTTGCGTAGTCACGTAGGTAGGCGGGGCTCCGTCGGGTCCTACTTGACCTGCGCAACTCAGTCGTCAGCGGAATCCCGGCCTGTTCGGTCGGGTTTTTGGTTGTTTCTGTTCCTGTGCGAACCGGCTGGTTGATCGGGCCGGTTCCCTCTCCGTGGCTCCCACCTGGGCCTTCCGGGTTGGTTGAGCTACGGATTTCGCCGCTCCCGCTCGGTCTTTCCGGGTCGGTCGAGCTGGCTTGGCAGTTCTTTTACGGCGAGGGGTCGCGATGGCTGCGTCTCGGTAAGTACTGCTGGTTTATTTTTTCTTGCGCTTGGTTATTCGGGTATTCCCTCCCCCCTTGGTTTGCGTTTTGGGAGGTGGGTTCTTTTGCTGTCCTAGACCTGAGTTGGTCAATGTGTCGTTTCCATGCTCGCCCGTCTGTGGTTTGGAGCCGGTACGAGCATGGGCCTGTAACTTGGGTGATGATGGCTGGGATCCATAGGGGGTCCCCCGTCAGGTTTTTGGCATACACGAGGTCCCCGGGTGTGAACGTGCGGTATTTTGTACTTGAGTCTGGGGGTCGCTCCGGGTTATATGTTGGGTGTAACCTGTCGAGTGGGGACCTCAGCTTTCTACCCATTAGTAATTCGGCTGGGCTTTTGTTGGTAGTGATGTTCGGGGTTATGTGTTGTATAAAGAGGAGTCTGTTAATTTTGTCTTGGATCTCCCCGTGGTCCATTTTCCGGATGGTTTTTTTGGTAAATTGGACCATCCGTTCCGCCCTACCGTTCGCCGCCGGATGCGCCGGTGCTGTTAGTGCGTGGCGGATGCCTCTTTCCGCCAGGAACTTCTCGAAGTCGAGGGAGGTAAACTGGGGCCCGTTGTCGGAGACGACGACGTCTGGGAGGCTGTGTGTTGCAAAGAGTTTGCAAAGTTCTTTGATCATGGTCTCCGTGGTTGTTGCCTTCATGTCGCTTACCTCCAACCAGTTGGAGTAAGCGTCAACTGTTATGAGAAAGGTATGTCCATTCGTGGGACCAGCAAAGTCTAAATGGATTCTGGACCAGGGCCCCCTTGGTGTTTCCCACTCGAGGATGGGTGCTGTGGGTGGGCTGGGTCTAGTCTCCTGGCATCGCTGGCACCTAGCTACCCAGGACTCTATCTGCTTGTCCATCCCTGGCCACCAAGCGTAACTTCTGGCCAGGGCTTTAGTTTGTACGATGCCAGGATGCCCCTCATGCAACATTTCCAAAACCTTCCCTTGTAGTCTGTCCGGAATGACCACCCTGTCACCCCATAAGAGGCACCCCTTAAGCAGCGAGAGTTCGGTTTGGCAGTTCCTAAATGCCTTGCTGGACTTGTCGTTGTCCTTTTCCGGCCACCCTTTTTCCACCCAATGCAAAATTCGTGCCAGACGCCTGTCTTTAATAGTTTCCCGGGCAATGTCTGACGCGGTTATGGGTAGGTTGAGTAGGGCCTCGATGCTGAGGGTGGTCGTTGTTGGTGCTGGGTCAGGGTCGGAGTCTGGTAATGGCGAGCGGCTCAAAGCGTCCGCGTGTGAAATCTTCTTACCCGGTCTGTGTATAAGTTCATAGCTGTAGGCTGCCAGGAACTCGGACCACCTTGTCATCCAGGGAGACAGAATGTTCGGGGTGGCCCGATTCCCTGCAAGGATGCCCAGCAACGGCTTATGGTCTGTTACAATGGTAAAAGGGCGGCCGTATAGGTATTCATGGAACCGTTTTACGGTGGCAACTATAGCCAAAGCCTCTTTGTCCAGTTGGCTATAGTTCCGCTCTGGCTTGGTTAGGGTCCGTGAAAAGAACGCGATGGGTGCTTCTTTTTTGTCAGGGAGGGTATGGCTGAGGACAGCGCCGACGCCGAAAGGTGATGCGTCGCAAGTGACGGCCAGGGGCAGGGTTTCGTTGAATTGAATCAAGATGGCGTCGGAGGTGAGGAGGTCTTTAGTTTTTTGGAAGGCAGCTTGCTCCCGTTTCCCCCAAGTCCAGGTTGCCGCCTTATCCAGGAGCCTATGCAAAGGCTCCGCTGCCGTTGCCTTTTGGGGTAGGAAAACATTATAAAAGTTCAGTAACCCCAAGAATGCTTGTAGCTCAGTTTTTGATTTAGGGGTGGGGGCCTCTTTGATAGCTCTGACTTTTTTACTTGTGGGGTGAATGCCGTGCCGGTCTAGGAGGTAGCCCAAGAATTCCACTCGTTCCGTGCACAGTTGGCATTTCTCCCTTTTTACTTTAAGTCCCGTTACTTTAAATTTAGTTAGGACCTCTCTGAGTCGGCTTTCTAATTCGGCTTCGTTTGGCGCCGCCACTAGAACGTCATCGAAATAGGGCACAACCCCCTTGATGCCCTGCAGCAACCGTTCCATCAGGCTCTGAAAGATGCCTGGTGCCACGCTGACTCCGAATTGGAGTCGGTTGCACTTGAAAGCTCCCCGGTGGGTAACGATGGTCTGGGCTTCCGCCGTTTGCTCGTCGACCGGCAACTGCTGGTATGCCTGGGCGAGATCGAGCTTGGCAAAGACCCTGCCCCCTCCCAGTGAGTGCAGCAGGTGTTGCACGATTGGGACAGGGTAGGCGCTTTGTTGCAGCGTGCCATTTAGGGTGGCCTTATAGTCCCCACAGATCCTCACCGACCCGTCTGGCTTGACCGGGGTCACTATGGGGGTCTCCCACCGGGCATGGTCTATGGGCTGCAATACCCCCTGTTTGACGAGCTTGTCAATTTGCTCGTCTATCTTAGGTTTTAGGGCAAATGGCACCCGCCTAGGTTTTAGTCATTTGGGGGGGACGCTAGGGTCTAGGTCAAACGAGATAAGGGGCCCCTGGTACTTGCCCAGGCTTCCGTCGAAGACTTCTCGGAACTCCTGGGTTAGTCGCTGTTCCCAGCCGTCGTCGGTGACGTGGTTGACTCCCATGAGAGAGATGTCGAGCGGGGCGAACCATTGCAGTCCCAGCAGGCTTGGGCGGTCGCGATCGATGATTGTGAGGGGGAGTTGTTCGGTGCGCCCCTTATATGTCACGTTAAAGTTTTTGGTGCCCACTTCCGGGACGCGGTTTCCCTGGTAGTCTTTTACAATAAGTCTTTGGGTGTCTATGTTCCTCTTTTGGAGGGTAGGCACCAACCGTTTTATCTCGTGCCATGCAATCATGGAGAGGTAGGACCCGGAGTCTACCTCCATTTGGCATGGCTGGCCTTCGATGTGGACCTCGACGTGGACTTTTCGGGCGCCGTCGGAGATGGCGTGGCCGATGGTTACCGTCTGGTGGGTCTCCTCTCTCCGTCGGTTGTCGCCGCCTCTCGAGGATCGTCCAGTCCGGTCCCATCGGCTGTCCGAGTGGCGATCTCTGGGCTGGGGCGGTGTGCTTTCCCTTCTCCGGTCGTGTTGGTCCCATCGGGGTGGACTGCGAGGTTTCTTCTGGCGGCAAACCCGGGCGATGTGCCCCTTTTTTTCACAATGCCGGCAGATGGAATCAAAAAACCGGCATTCTGACCTGGGGTGGTCGCCGCCGCAACCGGCACAGTTGGTCCTCGACCTACGACCTCTGCGGTTCCGTTGGTCACGCCCCGTCTGCAATCGATGTATGTCTTCTTCATCTTCGGACGTGCTGGATGCAGAATGGAAATCGCCGTGGTGTGTGCTTGTTTCAGTTTTTTGTTTGGTCGACCTCACCGGGTTGTTGTTCCCGCCGCGGTCCTTCGCGTCTGGTTTGCGCATGCTGTCTGCGGAGGTGCGGGTTGCTTCTGCGGCTGCGGCTGCGGTGAGGGCGTCTGCTAAACTGATGTCGCCCTTAGCCATCAGCCGGCTCTGGAGCGCGGGGTCCCACAGGCCGAGCACGAATCGGTCTCTCAGGAGGTTGTTCAGGCTGTCAAATTCGCAGAGCCCCCCTAGGCGCCGCAGCTCGGCGACGAAGTCGCTCAATTTTTCACCCGGTTTCTGGTCCCGCCGGTAGAATTCGTTGCGCCGGATCAGGATGGGGACCTCGGGGGCGTAATGTCGCCGAAGGATAGGTTCGAGGATGTCCCAATCCATGGCGGTTGCGTCGGCAGGCTTGGCTAATGCTTTGGCCATCTGGAAAACTTCGGTTCTGCAATGGGTGAGGAAGACGGCGCGTTTTAGCAGGCCCGAGGCGTCCTTCATGCCTGTGCACTCGAGGTACATGTGGAAACGGTCGGAGAACGATTCCCAGTCCTCGGTGGCGGCGTTGAAGGGGGCGGGCGGTGCGATTTTCGCCATCTCGGTGCTAAGTCTGGCTTCCGTCGGACACGGGGTTCGGTTCAGGGTCTGGATCCCACCCTCGTCGCCAGTGTCGTGTCCGCAAAAAGACGCCAGGAGTCGGTGACTTCGTTTAAAGGTCTTTATTTCAAGGATTGGAACCGAACCGGCGAAAAGAAAAAAGCCCGTGGCTTTTATTCTTTTCGCCGCGGCGGCCGCGGTCAATGGCAGCGTTTCGAGTCTCCCGCGCTTGGAGCGAGCCAATCGCGGGAGACTCTCAACGAGCCAATCGGCGCGGCTCGCCTGACCAATTAGAAATCCCCGCGCTTTGGCCAATCAAAGCGCGGGGATTTCGAGTATGTAAATTAGGACAGAACAATATCCATACATATGTATGTTGTACTATGTGCCCTCAGCATCTTTTGTTGCATATACATTGTGTAGGCAACTATAATTATAATTACAATTCTAAATTCTAAATTAAAATCATCCATCACAAATTATACAAATACCTGGGGAGAATACAGTTTTATGCAACGATGAGTAAAGCATAATATTTATGCCCCATCATATTTGAAACAGCTGCTCAGTTTTATTTTAATCCCATGTGATTATTTCCAGCTTTTGAAGAGGAATTCCATTTCCTTTCTTTACCCTACTAGGAACAGCATATAACAAAATTCCCTTGCTGTGTTTTTTTTTATCATTTCATTCTGCACATAAGGTATTCAGAAACAGTATGAATCCATTTATGTAATATTCTTCTCCAGACATAGATGATTCTATGAATCATGGTTATTTATCTCATTTTTTGGTTATTCGGGGCAATTTCAGTGGTAGCATTATTATTGTAATAATCACAGAAGTTGTTATTGTCTATCATTTCATATCAGCAGCTATATTTAATGTATTGTATGTATGTAAGGAGAAAATTGCTAGTGTATATACAGGTAAAAGCTTAACTGTTATTAGTAGAACTGTAGCCACTTGCAATGTATTTTTTTTTTGTAAATGCAAAGCTTTGCTAGTGCTGTCCTTTGATTGGAAAAGTTTTAAAATGGCCAACAATTCCCAAGGTTTTAAAAAATCTGTCCAAGGCAGCCTGGGTTAGCATGGTTCTCATAAAAAGCATTGACCTTTTTTGATTGTTTTGTTGACCTTCCAGTTTGAAAAGCAGCCATGTTCTACAAGCTTTGCTTGTTAGCAGCTTGGGCAAAAGTTCCTAGCAGTTCAGAAAAAGAAAAGAAAAACTAACTGACACCATTTTTAAAAGAAGCATTGCTATGCCTCTACCCCTTGCTCTCTTAAAAGTCCATAACATTAGTAACTTTTTTGTGGGGGGGGGGGTGAGTTTCTGTAGAAGGTCATTTCAATGCTCATTGAACTCCGGAACTTAAAATAAAAACTTGACAATTAAGTAAAACAATTATTTATCAGAAAAAGGTTGAAGATTATAGTGCAGCGGCATCAATAAACATGAGCTTGTAAATCTGTGTTTGATGAGTAAGATGGATCCATGAGGACAATGAGGAGACAATTAAGACAGAAAATATTGATAAGCTAATTGATGCAGATAGTATGCTTAATCTTTTTCCTACAATTATAGGTAGTCCTCATTTAGTAATTACTTCAGATAGTGACTGTTCACAAATGTATGGTAAAATAAGCCATATTAAAAATAATTTTCTGTTCAATGCATACCTTTATGTCCAGATATCTGACTCTGACAATAATGCACACTTGGACAGTAATCCTGCCTTGCTACATAAAGTAATTTTATTGAAATGAGATCGCAGCAACCAATGATCTTGGCAGCATCTCCCTCTCCCTACTGTGGTTTATATAGTGATCATTTCATTGAAACTGTTAGGCAAAAAACTAGTCTAGTTCAAGAATGTGATGTGAGGGGCTCCAATTGCTCTGCAGGATGAGACAAAACTGAATCGAACTTTTATTGCTGCAGCAAGAAAACTAAACATCCAAGTGACTGTTTCACAAAGGAGTGTGCTTACAGCTTGCTACATTATCTTTTTATATAACTTCAAGAAATTTCAAGATATGTATATTACTTCAACATATGTAATTTCATAACTTCTTTCTGCCTAGGGACAAAGTTTCTCACATCCATTTTAAATTGGATCCCACATACAGAGACAATCCATGTGAGATGCCTCTTTCCCAATTATCTGGGAATGGTTTGACCCTGTTGACAGGATCTACTTCATGTTGTTAGCACCACCACCTCTCATTTAGTTCATTGTCCATCCTGGATGGTGAAAGCTTCCAGGATGGTGACTAGAGGGTGAGTCCAGGCACTCAATAGAAGAGAGGACCTTTCCGGGGGCTTTTAAGGATGTTCTGGTTTGTCCCTGCCTTAAAAAACCATCACTGGCTTGAACAACTTTTCTCTGGTTTCTCACCTGCTTGAACAACTTTTGTCTGGTTTCCCACCTACCCTTTTTGGGGAAGGTTCTGGAAATGGTGGTCACCTGACAGCTTCAGAGAGTCTTGGATGAAACAGATTATCTGGACCCCTTTCAGTCAGGAGTCAGGCCTGGTTATGGGATGGAACAGCATTGGTCACACTTGTCAAGGATCTTTGGTGAGAGTAGAATGGGGGTAGTACAACCATCCCCACTCTCCTTGACATCTCAGTGGCTTTAAATACCATCAATCATGGTATCTTTTTGGGTTGGTTACAGAGGCTGGGATTGGTTTGCACAGTTTTGAGCTGGTTTGGCTCCTTTCTCCAAGGCCAGCCCAGTGGTGGTATTCAAATAAAGTTGCCACCAGTTTGGTGGATGTGGCCAAACACGCACTTTGCGCAGGTGCAGAGGTGTTCTAACTTGTCTCCTGCAAGCCTGCATGATGATGGTCACTGCAGCAGCTGCCATATGGCATTATTCTGCGCTGCACAAAGCAGCTGTGCTTCAAATTCTGCTGATAAAAGTGAGTATGGGAGACCGGGCAGGCGGGTGGACCAAACCCAGAGCAGCGCAGAGAACCAGTTCAGTCTCCACTACTCATCACCACTACTGGCTCTCCAGAACTGGGTAGAACTGGTCGAATACCACCACTGGGCCAGCCCCAATCAGTATTGATATAGAATAAGAGGTCCAGTCCTTGGCTGCTTCCTTGTGGTGCGGCAGGGTTTGGTACCCTCTCCACTTCTTTTCAACATCTACATGAACTGCTAGGTGAGATCATCCATCACCATGGGTTGAGATATCTGCAGTATGTTAACTATACCCAACTCTATGTTTCTTCTCCTCGTGACCCAAGTGATGCCACAGGGGGTGGTGGTTATGGAGGCCTAGATGGGGCACAATAGTTTTTGACTGAACCCAGGCAAGGCCAAAGGACTTTGAATATATTGATCTGAGAACTGGGACTTTGTCATCTTTGACTCTGGATGGGGTGGTACTATCCTCAGACAGATCTGGTCCACAATCGGGTTCTCCTGGACTCACGACTCATGATCAAAGAGTAGATGGCAGTCATGGCTAGGAAAGACTTTGCACAACTTTGGGTTATGCGCCAGGTATGGCTTTTCATGTATCAGGAATCCCTTGTAATGAGGTCTACATGGGACTACCCTTGAAAAGCATTCAGAAGCTACAGCTTGTGCAGAGTGTGGTAGCATGGGCAGTTCTTAGGGCCAGGAGAATGGCCAGTATAACAGTACTTCTCTGTGAGCTGCATTGGCTGCCAATCTATTTCCAGGTGCAATTCTTGGTGTTGAAAATTATCTTTAAAACCTCATCCCATTGGAGTTGGCCCATCCCATCTGTGCCAGCAAAGGATTCAGCTTGATTATTCTGGCTGATGGAGTCCAGGAAAAGAGACTTCTTTGCTGTTGCCTCTGCTCTCTAGAACATCTTGCTCAGTAAGGTCAACCCCAACCCTGCTATCCATTCATAGGAGCCTAAAGACCTGGCTCTGCCTTAGCTTGGGCCCCCAATTGGGAAGCATCGTCACAGTGGAGGTAGTTGAGTAACAACATAAATAAAATAATTATTGATTGATAATGTAAAATGTTTCAATTTATAAAGTAACAGATTATACATTTGGAGAGTCCCCCAGGCCTTTTGACCAGGTTTCTGAGTCTATTTTCTCATTTCCAATCAGGACCTATATTAAACCACTGATTCACATGTTCACTTCTTTGCTCTATCGTTATTTCAGTTCTTTTCCTGCCTTACTTCATACATGCATATTTTGTCCTATATTTTAGCTGCTTGCATCATTTTTATATTTTTCTTTTATTTCAAGTGATTTATGACTCATCCTTACAGTACACAAGCACCTGCTTGCTTGTGGTTATGCATCAGGCATCTTTATCCCTGCTGTATACATTTCTTGTCCTTTCTTTGCTGACATTTGCTATTTTGAGATGCTTCCACCAAATACCATAAATCTTTCTGCCACCTCTACAGAACAAGGTACTAGGATGAGACTAATCTTATTCAAGAGGGTATAAAACTAAACCTCACATTTTGGGCAGGATGCATCTCTTCTGATTTCAAAACCCTGTCTGGAACAATCATTCCAGATAAACATTGGCTGTGTGTATCTTTGATTTGTGACAAAGGGATTTAAGTGCTCTCTTACTCTAAGGGCAAGATTATGTAGTTTTATGTAGTATACATTTTGTTTGTTAATCAGTGAACAGTATACATAAAAATGATTTGTATCACATGTAATTACATCTATTTTCATTCTTGGTGTTGTGTCCCGAAATGATGCCAGGAGTCGGTGACTTCAAATCATGCTCTTTATTTGAGGTTGGAACCGAACTGGGGCAAAGGGAAAAAGATCG
Source organism: Hydrophis major (assembly GCA_033807585.1). NCBI lineage: Eukaryota > Metazoa > Chordata > Lepidosauria > Squamata > Elapidae > Hydrophis > Hydrophis major. The sequence continues at coordinate 58,305,166 of CM066333.1, read as the reverse complement.
CAGCTTTTATTCTTTTAGCCACGGCGGCCACGGCCAATGGCACCACTTTGAATCTCCCACGATCCGAATGGACCAATCGCGGGAGATTCTTAGCGAGCCAATCGGCGCGGCTCGCCTGACCAATCAGAGTGCCCCGCGCTTTGGCCAATCAAAGCGCGGGGATCTCAAGAATGCTAATTAAGGACAGAACACCCCTCCCCTCTTGGTTCGGTCCTTACGTCGCGTAGTCACGTAGGTAGGCGGGGCTCCGTCTGAGCCTACTGGACCTGCGCAGCTCAGTCGTAGGTTGGGTCCCGGCTGGTTCGGTTGGGATCTCTGCTGCTCCTGCTGCTGTCGTTGGAACCGGCTGGTCGATCGGGCCGGGCCGTTCTCCGTAGCTCCCTCCTGGGCCTCCTGGGTTGGTTGAGCTGCGGGTTTCGCCACTCCCGCTCGGTCTTTCCGGGTCGGTCGAGCTGGCCTGGCTGTCTCTTCCTGGCGAGGGGTCGTGATGGCTGCTTTCCGGTAAGTACGGCTGGTTTATTCTTCTTTGGTTTGGTCCCCTGGGTATTCCCTCCCCTCTTGGTTTGTGTTGTGGGGGTTGGTTTCGCCTGTTTGTGCGTCGGTGGTCTCTTGGTTGGTAGTCCTCGACCTTAGTTGGTCGATGTGGCGTTTCCACGCTCGTCCGTCTGCTGTTTGTAGCCGGTACGAGTGTGGGCCTGTTATTTGTGTGATGACGGCTGGTATCCATAGTGGGTCTCCCGTCAGGTTTCTCGCGTATACGGGGTCGCCGGGTGCGAAGGTTCGGTGTTTGCTGTTTGAGTCTGGGGGCTTCTCCGGGTTATACGTGGCAGAAAGATTTATGGTATTTGGTGGAAGCACCTCAAAATAGCAAATGTCATAAATCACTTGCTGCTCCCAGCTGTCGTCGGTGACGTGGTCGACTCCCGTGAGTGCGATGTCGAGCGGGGCGAACCATTGCAGTCCCAGTAGGCTTGGGCGGTCGCGGTCGACGATTGTCAGGGGAAGTCTTTCGGTGTGCCCTTTATAGGTGATGTTGAAGTGTTTGGTTCCGACTACCGGGATGCGGTTTCCCTGGTAGTCCTTTACAATGAGTCTCTGGCTGTCTATGTTACTCCTTTGGAGGGTAGGCACCAAGCGCTTTATTTCATGCCATGCAATCATGGAGAGGTAGGACCCGGAGTCCACCTCCATTTTGCATGGCTGGCCCTCGATGCCTACCTCCACATGGACCTTCCGGGCATCATTGGTTATGGCGTGGCCGATGGTGACTGTCTGATGGGTCTCCTCTCTTCGCCGGTTATCGCCGCCTCGCAGGGGTCGTCCGTTCCGGTCCCATCTGTTGTCCGAGGGGCGATCTCTGGTCCGGGGTGGTGTGCTTTCTCTCCTCCGGTCGCTCTGGTCCCATCGTGCCGGGCTGCGATTCTTCTTTAGGCGGCAGACACGGGCGATGTGTCCCTTCTTGTCGCAATGCCGGCAGATCGATTCGATTCGAAAAACCGGCATTCCGACCTGGGGTGGTCGCCACCGCAACTGGCACAGTTGGTCCTCGACTTACCACCCCGCCGGTTCCGTGGGTCGCGGCCTGTCTGGAGGCAATGGATGTCCTCCTCGTCATCTGAAGTGCCCGATGCCGAGTGGAAGTCGCCCTGGTGGGTGGTCATCTTGGGTTGGGCCTCGGTCGACCTCGCCGGGTTGTTGTTTCTGCTGCGGTCCCCAGTGTTCAGTCTGTGCATGCGGTCGGCGGAAGTTCGGGTTGCTTCGGCGGCTGCGGCTGCGGTGAGGGTGTCTGCTAGGCTGATGTTGCCCTTGGCCATCAGCCGGCTCTGGAGGACGGGGTCCCACAAACCGAGCACGATTCGGTCTCACAGGGCGTTGTTCAGGTTGTCGAATTCTCAGAGCCCCCCTAGGTGCCGCAGCTCGGCGACGAAGTCGCTGAAGCTCTCACCCGACCTCTGGTCCCGACGGTAGAATTTGTTATATCGGATCAGGATGGGTACCTCTGGAGCGTAGTGCCGCCGAAGTATTGGCTCGAGGACATCCCAGTCCATCGCGGTCGCATCGGCGGGTTTGGCAAGCGCCTTGGCCATCTTGAAGATTTCGGTCCCGCAGTGGGTCAGGAAGACGGCGCGCTTCATGGGGCCGCTGGCGTCCTTCAGGTCGCTGCACTCGAGCAACATGCGGAATCGGTCGGAGTACGATTCCCAGTCCTCGGTGGCGGGGTTGAAGGGTGCGGGGGGTGCAATTTTCGCCATCGCGGTGGTTCGTCTGGCTTCCGTCGGACACGTGGTTCGGTTCAGGGTCTGGATCCCACCTTCGTCGCCAGTGTTGTGTCCGCGAAATGATGCCAGGAGTCGGTGACTTCAAATCATGCTCTTTATTTGAGGTTGGAACCGAACTGGGGCAAAGGGAAAAAGATCGCGGCTTTTATTCTTTTAGCCACGGAGGCCACGGCCAATGGCACCACTTTGAATCTCCTGCGATCCGAATGGACCAATCACGGGAGATTCTTAGCAAGCCAATCGGCACGGCTCGCCTGACCAATCAGAGTGCCCCACGCTTTGGCCAATCAAAGCGCGGGGATCTCAAGAATGCTAATTAAGGACAGAACACTTGGGAACACTTGAAATAAGATGAATGCATGTAATGCTCATATTTGCATTGTGAAATTTAAACTTTTTAAAACCAAAGGCTATAGTGATTGAACAACCATCAGGAGCTCAATAATTCTAGTTCTTCTTTCTGTCCATATCATATGTACCCCCGTGATAATGTACTCAAAAGGACCAAACTTATTTTCTGCCAAAAATTGCTGTGGAGAACAGTTCTTTTAAAAATAGCTTCTACAATATTAGGAAACTGAAATGCAGTAGTCAGTTAAATATTAGGATTTCTGGGATGTGATCAACGTAACAATAAAATGACAATAAAATCCACACAGACCAACTGCCATTCCATCATCCTTAGGATTGATTTGGTGTTTATGGCATGGGTCCCAGTTGGATATCTTTGTATGAATAAGAGCTGTAAGACTTAAGAAATTTTCTGAGGAAAAAAAATATACAATAGGACTTGTCAGACGTTCCACATTAATCATTGATGCCCCCATTTTCTTTGTAAAAAAGAAATCAGACAAATGCCAGTTGATTAAAATTCCATGAATATAACAAGAAGGAAAAATTGACTTTCCCTGCTGGTGATTTCAAATTTGATGGAGTATTTCTCTGATACCCTAATGTACATTAAATTAGATGTATGTATGAATGTTTTTATTTATTTATTTTTTCCTTCCTTCCTTATATTTCTGTGCTGTTCCATTCCTGCAGGCAAGCTGACCTTGATGCAAACCATAATACGAAGCTAATTTTGATGCAAAATATAAGTGCCTAAAGTTTGTATCAAGGAGACAAAGGGAAAATTATGTTCCATACTTTGATTCAACCATTTCAAATGTATGGCCATGCTGTTAGATTTGCACAATGCTGTAAAAGTGGCCCAGCATTTTCAGAAATCTGTTGAACTGTTTTATGATCATATATTTAGTCAATTTATTTTACTCAGTCATCCCAACACCATAGGAATATGAAATTCATGTAAAAGTGGCATGTTTATAGGACCTCCACTATTAAATTAGAGAATTGTGCCTTTGATTTGAATGAAACAAAATCCCTGTTTAACATCATGGTTAAGACTGAGCAATGAAAATTTGATGCAGTGTTATCTTGGTAGTCACCACAGGCAGTAAACAAGACACAATGCTTTAGGGTGACACAAATTGTTACAACTGCTTTGTTTCTTGTTTGCCCAGATAATAATCCATTTATGTGGTTTATTGAAGACCACATTTCTTTACTGATAGAATGAGCAGATTTAGCAAGGTTCAGATTGATGCAAGTATAAATTCATCCTAAATCAATATTGGAACATCTGGACATTCATACTCTGTTTATTGTTAAGATCTTTAACCCTGAAGTAGACATTGGAACAATGTTTTTACAATTTTTTTAAAGGATAAGCAGTTACACATTTCCACATTTCACTGAAGGTTTAATTCTACAAAATAGACTGACTTGAATTAGGTGTTATTGGCAATAGAACAGTCATTTGAAAGCTAGGGGTATCATTTAAAGGAAATTAGACAATGTCTCATTTATATTAGCCATCAGAATTAAAATACAATATTTAGAAAAACTGAACAATTCATCTATTTTCAATTTATTTTTGTATAGCATATACATGTAATTTAATCAATGAAAACAAGATATTAAGGATATATATTATTTGGATATTGTTTTTGTGTCAGATAATTATAAACATCACAGCAGCAGAATTTGATCAATGGAAAAATTCAATGGGATAATGAAACAAACCATGAATACCTATAGTCATCCCTACTTTATCAAATGAAGTTTTCCTATACTATAGGTTCAATTTTCAATCCTATTCTTGAAAAAAATAACTCTTAAGAGTTAAATCACCATCATCACTATTAGTAATGAATTAGATAGAGTGCACTAATGTGAGCTTTGACACTATTTAAGGATTATATAAATTATTATTCTTTCCCAGTTTAATTCTCAGTTGGTAAAAATAAAATGATAGCAAATAAAAACAACCCCATTAAAAATAAAGGGCGATAGATAGGCAGCTCATTACATAGGCAGGAATAAGAAAGAGTTACAACAATGTTTGAATCTTCTTAAAATACAGTGGAAGCTGGGATAGTCTAGTTATGGCTCCCTAACTTTTCTTCAATAAAGTTCTTGCCTAATTAATTCCAGTCCTGGCCAAAAGTCTGAGAATCAGAAACAGCAGGAAAGGCTACATATCACAGCAGGGACAAAGTATGGCTCTCAATAAAACATTTATATATTTGAGGGCAGACTAGAAAGCTAAATACTTGACTCATCAGACATTCTTGATTTCCCATCAAATATTAATTGTGGCTTGTTCCATCACTGAATATTCTCCTGGTAATCTAACAACTTCCCTCCTATCCCAATTATGTAACATACCCTTTTGTAATTGCTAAGAAGTAGGCAAGAGAATTATGAGCTAGCTCAAAATTTTAATTTCACATTTCTAATTATATGCTGTTTGTGTTTAGTAAAGTCTGGAAGATGTTCATGTGAATGTTGGTCTGATTTATAATCTCTTAAATTACTTTAAAGGTTCCTTTCTCAATATGCCAAAAATGACTGCTTCTATAGTCAAACTGAGAACATTCTGAAAGAATGTAATATGATGATTCTTCCATTCTGAACATTTCTGAGAAAGAAAAGCTGGATGAGAACTTATCAGAGATAAGTGTTTTGTCTAAGGCAGTGGTCTCTAAACTTGGCAACTTTAAGACTTGTGGACTTCAACTCTCAGAATTCTGGGAGTTGAAGTCCACAAGTCTTAAAGTTATCAAATTTGGTCTAAGGCCTCAGATTCAGCTTGGGATTCAGGCAGACTCAAGGTCATTCCATTCTTCTGAGTTAGTGATCCAGATATCTGACTTGGAGATTCTTTTTGATCACCAAACCTGCTGGAGGGATATGATTGCCTAACAGTATAGAAAAATACTAAACAGCCTGACTTCTCTGGAAGAAAGACAATTCACCCCATTTTGACTGGAGTTCTGTATTTCAGCCTGCAGCAAAACAAAGCCAGTTACTGAGGGAAAAAAAAAACTTATTAAAGGCTTTTGTGTGGCTGTAGTTTATTTTCTTGAATGTGTGACCCTTGGATTGACTGAATTTCTCTTTGCACCTGTTTCTTTGTAGCTTCAGTAATATCTCCTTTATTTTGATCCTTGGACTAGACTTTTGACTATTCTTCATTGTATTTTCTGGGTAGCTCACTCTCGCTTATCTAAATCTAATTTTGTGTGCACCTTTGGAATAGAAAAGCATTATGTCAAATAAATATGAAGAAGCAGTGATGTCAAAGGAAAAGTATTATTGATCAGTCAGAGATTTGTGCTATAGTTACTTCTTTCAATTATAGCTAATACATTCATTCTAAAATGGCTAAGAAAACATTCTTTTCTGAAATGTCTTAAGGCAATTCCCACTCTTTCCAATTATTTTGGTAATTGGCCATGTTGCTGAGGACCTATGGGAGTTTCAATCCTATTATGGATCCCAGGTTTGAGAAAAGTACTGTGTGGCAAGCTATGATTTTACACTGTTAAGGTAATCTTAGGAAAAAATAATTGATTGGAGTTTAGAGGTTATAATTATCAACTGCTCATTTATTAATAATATGAGTAGTCTTGGTTTGGTTGTTAACTATAATTAATAACCACTTTAAATTAACTATAGGCAGAGTCTTGGAATGAATTCTTTTTTTTAAATGTACCTTAACATAAATGTTGCTATATTGTAACTTACTAAGATAAACATCTGATTCATAAAATTAAATAAGTACTAAAATGATGTAAATGGAAAATAAAATAGACACATTTCATTTTGTGCAAACTTCTAAACTTTCTAAATTGCCACTGATTTCAATAAAATTTAAAAGATACTGTTTACATTCTAAGTAGGCAGTTTGCAAAGGAGAAAAAACTTTTTGTTGCTTTTAAATTAACTAAAGAGAAAGGGATGGGTATATCATGCAGTTAAGTTGGTACTGCTATGAGAATAAAAATCCACAGGAATAATAAAAATCAAGCAAATGCAATAAAAGCTTTAGCTTCTATTGCTGGCTTTCAAAGTTAGTATCAAATCATCCATTAAGCTTACAGAAAAAAAACCGCAAAACTTAACACTTTAAAACGACTCTGTTAATTTTTAAAAGAAGCTTAATTAATAGAACTGTACCTAAGATGTTGATAAGCAACTAAATATTGATTGGAGAAGTAGATGAATTCTTAGAGCTAAACCTCTTAAAGAACGTTTAGATTTTGAGATCACTGAATTTTTAAAAAGTTAATCTCTGTTATCTCAAAATACATGAGGTTTACCATAACAATAGTGTTCAAAACCTGCCAGGTAAGAATAATTGCTTTTCTAGAAATGCATTAAATAAAACTTTAGAGATAACTAGGACTTTAATACATATTTAACTGGGGCGAAATGCCATTGAACAAAATGAAATTTTACTGATGAGTCACAAATAAGCTATGATGTCTACTTATATCAGAGCATATAATAATGGATCAGAGGGATTTATAGCTAGTTGAATGACTGTATTCAACATGTGGTAGTTACTGGGTCAATGAGAGTGACATCCAGTAAGATGCCTCTGTATTCTGGGTCTGGTTCCTGTCAACATTTTTATAAATGGCTTAAATGAGGAAAAACAAAGATCTTCTTTTTGCAAACTGACCTCAAAATGACGGGCATTGCTAACTTAAGGTTCAAAAGGATATTGATTGACCTGAAGTCTGAACTATATCCAACATAATATTTTCCAATGGCAAGAAAAATGTATAGTTTTATACTTATTTGGAAAAAAATGGATGCATAAGTACATGATAAAGGAACATATTCATACAATAAGCATCTAGGGACTATGTTAAATAACACATTAAGTGAGCTGCAGTTACCAAGTTTCAATGCAACCTTGCAATAAAAAAATATAACATTGAGATCACAGGAAGTTATCATAAAGTGTCCAGTTCTGGCCATCACGATGTAAGAATGATGCTGAGTAACTAGGAAAAGTTTGGTAAAGTTCAGAAAGTGACAAACATGGGGAGTGACAAAGATGGGAAGGGGCTTGGACAAAATCATTATGAAGAATTTTTAAAGGAAGTGAAATGTTTAGCTTAAAAGATAAACAGGTAAGAAGAGATGTGATCATCATCTGATATCTGAAGGGTTGCCATTGGGAAAAAGGAGTGGATCGGAGGTGGTCTTCAGCAGGTTCTAACCAGTTCTGGAGTGTTGCAACTATGTATCATTGCAACTATGTATCATTCATGTGTTTGCAACATTGTATCATTCACGTGTAATCATTAACTTCTGTCTCTTCAGTGACCTTTGCAAGGCACGTACAAGGGACAAGGATCTAGATGGTTGTTAATAAGCTTATCCACATTGTAAATAATCTGTCCGGTATGCAGCTTTGTAAACATGCACATCCTGATGAGATTACCATGTTTGACTTGAGCTTTGATTAAATCATTTTCTTGTAAAAAAGCACAATAAAAGAGTGTGTGCCAAGACATTCGGGGTGCGCTCATCCAGAGGAAACCTCACTTCCTGTCGTTTCTCTCCCCTTCGCTCCCTATCATGAGCCGCCCATCAGATGCGGGATAGCAGATACCGCATTCTGGTGACCCCGACGTGATTCCCTAAGGGGGATACGTTGCGACGTGCCCACATCTTATCAGCTTGATGGGAGCTGTGCACCGCCAGGCCTGAAGTGAATTGCACATCATCGGATCTGAAACACGGTCTCGACTTTCGTAAGTATGGGTGGAAACTTTTCTCAACAACAGACGCAGCATCTGAAGGAATTGAGGGAGTTAGTCGCTTCTTCTTCTAAATACTCTGCTAATTTAAAGGGCTCGCCTGTAAAAAAAAAACTTATTGCTACATTATTGGCTTATGTGTGGCAACATTGTCCCAATTATTCAGAGGAAGGGTCCTTAAAAATTTCCACTTGGCAAAAAATTGGTGAACATCTCCATAGTCCTCCTCGTGCACCTATTGGCATTTTGGTCACTTGGAGGAAAATTATGGAGGCTTTAAAAGTCCATTATAAAATAGAAGCAGGGAGTGTGTTTGAATCTCCCCCGCCAAGTTATGATAACTTTTCTGTCCTTCAACCCTCCGCTCCCGATGGTCATAAGTCATTACGGGAGCCTCCCTCCATTCAATCCACTTCCATAAATGTAGAGCCCCCGTGTCCTCCACCACCCTCCCGAGGTGGAGGGGGTGTTGTAAAAGCCATTCAACAAGCCTTTTATGAAGGGGAAATGGATGAGGACACCCTTGCAGCTGCTTTCCTCTATCCGGTCATACAAGCCGGCAATCCCCCAGCTCCTCAGTATACCCCAATGCCATACAAAATAATTAAGGATTTGAAAGCAGCTTGCAAGGAAAATGGTATTCAATCCCGCTATGTACAGGGTCTTTTAGGGTCAATAACCCAACCAGGCGCTGACTTGATAAATGCTGATTGGCGTACATTATTTACCATGATCCTCACGCCTTCACAATTTTTGGTCTGGGAATCAGAATTTCATAAACGTACCGCAGCCGCAGCCGCTAGAGGCTTGCCGGCAAATGTCACTTTAGATATGCTTAACAGTACCGGCACCATGCTTACCATTGCCCAGCAGACTGCCACAGACACAGCTGCTTTCCCTATATTACAGGATTGTGTTTTGGCCGCGGCTCGAAAAATTGATAATGCGGGATGCGTGCCCAAATCTTTCTCTAAGATTATCCAAGGACCTTCTGAGCCTTTTTCCTCCTTTATAAACCGTCTCACAGAATCCTTAGAGAGACAAATTGATAATGAGGAGGCTTGTAATGAATTTTAGTTTAAAACTTGCCTATGAAAACGCAAACACTGATTGTCAGAAAGTTTTGCAACCATTAATTAATAAGAAAAATGTTACCTTGGCAGATTATCTTGCAGCCTGCCGAATCATAGGAACCACATCCCATTCCATGTCTACTCTGGCTACAGCCATTACGGAAGGCATGCAGCAGAACATGGGCTCTCTTCTTCCTATTTCCCAACAAAATACTCGTAAAATGGGTAATTGTTTTAATTGTGGCAAGCCAGGTCACTTTAAGAGCCAATGCAGAGCCCCGGGTGGGGGAGCAAATATGTCAAGAAACCAGGTAGCTCACCCCAAAATGCCATGCCCTCGATGTAAAAAGGGCTATCACTTGGCTAGTCAGTGCAGAGTCCAAAGGAATGAACAGCAGAATAACCCTACAATCATTCAAAAACCTTTTTTGAATCAGGGAAACTAGAAACGGGGCAGGCAGCTAGCCCCACAACAAAGGCTGCTGAAACTTGCAATTTTTCTTCTTTCGCTTACGATCTTGTTGCTAATGAAACTGTTACTTATCTCCCTGGTATCGTTGACTTTCTCTTTGTGCACCCTGTTCAGTCTTTTCACATGCCCCCCGATATTCCAGTGCTAGTCTTTCCTGTACGGGACTTAGCTGAACAAGGTATTCTTGCCTCTCCTTTTCTGCATGACCCCACTGTATTGTCTGATGCCTGCCTGTCTGTACTAGCTAAAACAGAAGTTACTATAAATGAGGGGGATGTTGTGGCAAAAATGATTGTGCTCTTAGACCAACAACAAGAGCAACTCTATGCAATTGAAAGACCAATTAGTCAACCGAAACCTACAGTAACATTCTTATTGAATGGTCGATCCTTTCTTGGTCTTTTAGATACTGGAGCGGATATTTCCGTCATCCGCACCACTGAGTGGCCGGACACCTGGCCTGCTGATGTGGCACCAGCGGTGAGAGGAGTGGGGGGACTCCAGGAGACTCGCATTAGCAGAAATTGGGTAAAAGCCCATTCCCCTGAGTCTCAATGTGTTGCTTATATTAAACCAGCTGTAATTCCTCTGTATACTAATTTGTGGGGAAGAGACCTTATGTCACAGTTTAATGCGCAACTTACCCTCCATTAACCATGCTTCGCTTATATTTGACTAACAATAACCCTGTGTGGATTGATCAGTGGCCTCTCCCTTCTATAAAGCTTGAAGCCTTACATTCTCTTGTTCAAGAACAATTAGATAGAGGTCATCTAGAACCCTCATTGAGTCCATATAATACCCCAGTTTTTGTTATCAAAAAGAAAAACGGCGCTTGGCGCCTCCTTCAGGATTTAAGGGCTGTGAATTCGGTCCTCCTTCCAATGGGACCCCTGCAATGTGGTCTTCCAAATCCTAACATAATTCCTCAAGAGTATGACCTTGTCATTATCGATTTAAAAGACTGCTTTTTCTCCATTCCATTACACAAGTCAGATAGAAAATTATTCGCTTTTACAGTACCAACTTTAAATAATCAAAGACCTACCAAATGATATCAATGGAAAGTCTTACCGCAAGGCATATTAAACAGTCCAACTATGTGTCAATTTTTTGTGGATTTAGCCTTGCTACCATACAGGGACAAATATCCTCATTTTTTAATCTATCATTACATGGATGATATTTTGGTATCTGCACCTGGCCCAAAGGGCACGGTATTAAAAACTCTGCCGTGCCTGACCTCCATTTTAGGTAAAGCAGGGCTCATTATAGCCCCAGAAAAAATACAATCCAAACCTCCCGTTTCCTATTTAGGACACAAGTTGCTTGCTTCAGCTGCTGTTCCTTCCCTTCCCCTCCCAACACTTCCCCCAAAACCAACACTCGTGATCTTACAGCAGTTCCTGGGAACCTTAAATTGGGCACGTCCTTATTTGGGTTTGACTACAGCTACATTAGCTCCTCTCTTTAATGCTCTCACGCAAGGTAAAGCCCCGTCCGATGTTATCATTCTAAATAAAGAGCAGTTGCAGGCATTAAAAGACATTTCCCATTTACTGGCTACTAGATGGGTGGATCGAGCTATAGAAAATTGTCCTTTATCAATTGCTTTATTAAATACTGTTCAGAGACCCACAGCTGTCATTATGCAATTTCATCAGACACAGGTTTTAATTTTAGAATGGCTGCATTTGTCTCACACCCCACGGACCACAATCATTGGTAAAGCCTCTGCATATTCCCAGTTGATCTTTAAAGGTCGACAAAGATGTAAACAACTCATGGGATTTGAGCCTGTTTTAATATTCACTCCTTGTTCATTGACTACGTGGGAAATGCTATGGTGTAATTCAGAAGAACTACAATACGCTTTAGTAGAGTGGCCAGGGCAAATTTCTTGCCATTTACCAGCTGACCCACGGTTCACTTTTCTTAAAACTCTCCCTTTTGAATGGCATTCCCCCCTCTCAATATCTCCATTAGTAGATGCACCTACGCTTTATGCCGATGGGGGGAAAATGTATGGTGCTTGTGCATGGTACCAGGAGGGAGAGTGGAAAACTGAAATTACCCCTCCGCAATCTTCTGCTCAACAGGCAGAACTTGCTGCATCTCTTATTGAGTTTCAACAGTTTCAAAAAGCTCCTTTTAATTTAATAGTAGATTCCTTATACATTTCTCAGATTTTGAAAAATATATATCAAGCCTATTTGTCTCCTAGCATATCTGTTTCTTTGTTAAAGTTGTTGCTTCCTCTACAGCAATGTATCAACAGCTGCACACATACATTCTTTGTAGCACATATCAGGAGCCATCAACCTCTTCCTGGTATATTACAGAAGGGAAACAAGGTGGCAGACGCAGCTGCAGCAGCTGCATCCGGTAAATCAATTTGTAATCTGACAGCAGCCGAAAGCCATGATTATTTTCACCAAAATAAGAAAGCATTACAAAAACAATTTTCCCTAACTCAGGCAGAAGCTGCTGCCATTATTCAACAATGCCCCACATGTAGTAAGCAAGGACATTCCATTCCCATAGGAGTAAATCCTAGAGGATTAAAAGCTTGTGAAATTTGGCAAATGGATGTAACTCAGTATCCACCTTTTGCCCCTTGGAAATATTTGCACGTTTCCATCGATACATATTCAGGGTTTATTCTGGCTACTCCTCAAAGGGGAGAAACTGTAAAACATGTCATCAATCATTCAATTCGTACCTTTGCCTCGCTGGGACGTCCAAAAGAAATCAAAACTGACAATGGACCTTCCTATACAAGTTCTGCTTTTCAGGACTTCTGTAACAGATGGGATGTAACCCACAAGTTTGGGATTCCCTACAACAGCCAGGGGCAGGCTATTGTGGAACGAACGAACTTATCTCTGAAACGTGCTCTTGATCGATATTCGTTGTGGGAAAAACCCCCGAACCTCCCAGCATTGCAAAGTTCTCTTAACATTTGTCTTTACACTTTAAACTTTCTTAATCTGACTGGCATTCCTCCCACTTCTGCTGCTTCACGTCATTTTTCCTCCCCCTCCCCCCCCGCCTAACAGACCTCTGGTATATTATCGCAGATTGCCAGATCCTGCCTGGCAGGGACCCACTGAGCTTCTCACTTGGGGACGAGGCTACGCTGCGATCTTACTGCCAGACAAAACCACTTGCTGGATCCCTGGTAGGGCGGTTCGACCCTATCATGGGAATTCCTCTGCTACATCTGTGTCTTAAAACTCTTCCTGATATTCTTGCCTATATCTTCTTTGCAATTTCTACCTTACTTCAACAAAACCTATGCTTCCTGTCAAAAGACTATTCATGTTAAAACCATTTCATTAACAGAAGGCTATTATACTTGCTCCATGTGGGTACGTCATGAAAATGCTACCCGTAGTTTTCACTCTGTCACTTCTGTTTTATTTAAAGAACACTCTACCACTCGCTCTTTTGTTCCTTCTTTACTCTTCCTATGGAAAGGAACCTTAAAATCTTTTCCTCTATTCAATCTAAAACATAGGGGGACCTAAATGTCCTTATATTGTGTTATGGGTTTCCCCACCCCAACTAACATCCTTGATGAATTACCAAATTAATCTTCATTGTCATTATTGTAATTATTATCCTTTTTCTACTAATTGCATTCCCTCCTCATTTCGCAAATGTTCTACAACTAACTTGTCCATAGCCTTCTCTCCTGCTTGTGATGTTTTTTTTCCCGAACTCTGATCCTGTCAACAAACGACGCTTCAAAAGAACTGTCCATGACGATCCGCAGAAGCCTCATAGAAGATATAATATTGCTTGGACTATAACTGACTTTCAAGGCGTTCGTTTAAGTTCTACAACCAATTTTTCTCGCATAGAAGACTTCTACCCACCACTTCAATTCGATTTGGCAGACGCACCCACACAACCAGGGGATATTCTGCAATCTACACCACTTCAGGAGGAACTTTAACATCATGCCTGAAAGGAATGTATTTTATCCCTGGCAATAATTTTGTTTGGACTTGTTTCACCGGTCTCATGGCATGTGTCCATGGGGATGAAATTGTTAAATCTAAATCATTTTGCATTCAAGTATGGCTTGTGTGTATAACTCTGATGATTTTATATCCCTACAGGTACCCATGGAATACCCCCTTTTGCAAAATCGTAAAGATTTAGATCTGTTATTTTTTAAAACAAGGGGGATTGTATGCTATGCTTAAAGAAGCTTTATGCTGATAGCGGGGGGGGGGGGCTTGTTTTCTATTTCGCCATGGCTTACAACCTTTTTAACTGCATTGGCAGGATCATTAATAATCACTATATTGATATGTATTATAGGACCTTGTTGTTTTAATAGAATATTGCAATTTTTAAAAATTAATTATCCTCCATAACTGCTGATGTTAATGTGCTATTGCAAGCTCATGTTATATCCTCAACACCGGATGAAAAAAAAATGTCATTGCTGAGTTACCGCTCCTTGGACAACCCTGACGCTGACGGGTCGCACTCTTGCCTAGATGATGGGGACGGCGAACATTCTATAAAAATGGTTCCTGTCTTCTCGGACGAGGAAGAAGACTCGTCATAAATAATAAAAACAGAGGAGATGTTGTAACTATGTTTCATTGCAACTATGTATCATTCATGTGTTTGCAACTATGTATCATTGCAACTATGTATCATTCATGTGTTTGCAACATTGTATCATTCACGTGTAATCATTAACTTCTGTCTCTTCAGTGACCTTTGCAAGGCACGTACAAGGGACAAGGACCTAGACGGTTGTTAATAAGCTTATCCACATTGTAAATAATCTGTCCGGTATGCAGCTTTGTAAACATGCACATCCTGATGAGATTACCATGTTTGACTTGAGCTTTGATTAAATCATTTTCTTGTAAAAAAGCACAATAAAAGAGTGTGTGCCAAGACATTCGGGGCGCGCTCATCCAGAGGAAACCTCGCTTCCTGTTGTTTCTCTCCCCTTCGCTCCCTATCATGAGCCACCCATCAGATGCGGGATAGCAGATACCGCACTGGAGAACTGGTAGCAGAAATTTTGAGTAATTCAAAGAACCAGCAAATGCCACCTCTGACTGGAGATTTCCCTGCCATGCCCACCAAGCCATGCCCACAGAACCAGTAGTAAAAAAAATTGAATCCCACCACTGGAGTGTTTATATTCTCCATTGCTCCCAAAGGTAGGATAAAAAAATAAGCTTGAAATAAGCAGGAATTTTGTGGAGTCAAGGGTGCTCTATCATTGACGATTTCAAGCAAAAATTGGGTAGCCATTTGTTCAGGATGGTATGAGGATTCCTGCACTGGATGGGTGGTAGTGGTTGGGAACTAGTAGTCATTGATGTTTACTTTCAACTCTATGATTCTGTAGTATATGTATATTTTACTTAGATATATGCATTTATCTCATGCAATAGTAAGATAATGTTCAAGATGTTGCAATCTAGAATTCAAGACTGCATAATATACAAGAATTCAGAACAAACAGTAGCACACAGGATCTTTTTGTCAATACCTGATGAACAAACTAAAGGAGTTTCAAAAAATGTGTCTATTTTTGCTTTATTGATTATGCAAAAGATTTATAGGCGTAGACCAAATTTTGGATTGCTCTTTAAAACAGATGTACTGTGTCACCTCATCTGCTTATTGAACACTTTTTCATGATTATTAGTCACAGTTACAGTATAATGGAACATGGAGCAACAAAACTATTCAAAGTTGAGAAAAGATTGCACTAAGTTCGGTCATTTATTTAACTTTATAAGTATACATCAGGAGAAATATTGGACTAGAAGAAAATGAAATGGAAATTGAAAATAAAATTGCTGATAGAATCATCAACAACCTTAAATATGCTGATAATATAATCTTGATGGTTGGAATTAAAAAAAGCTTAAAAATCTCTTATTGAAGGTGAAAGAATAAAGTGCAAATGTTAGTCTATTATTTAATATTTAAAACTAAGATTTGTCAACCCAATAGAAAGAAGCAGAGCAAAACTAACGTAATAACAGATTTATCTGGGCTAAGAAATTTGTGGAAAAACCTCCCACAACAACAGAACAAGGGAACAAAGGTATGGATAGTCACAGATGTTAATATTGGCTATGAAATCTGGATCATCAGAAAGGCTGATGACTATAATTTTCATGCAAGATAAAGTTGAGGCCAACACTTTGTGTTGCAAGAAGTACAAAAAAATTAAATATTAAATGAGATAACCCAGAATATGTATGGGAAGTACTAAAATTTAAATATTTTGGATATAGTCACTGGATAAGACCGTAATGTTTGGAAATATAGAAGAAAATAAATAGTTAAACGATGACACAACTTTGACATTACAAGAACTCAAAAAAGAACATATTGGCAGACAATCCAAGCAAAATGATTTCTATTTGTTCACAAAGAGTAAAAACTGGTTGAATAGCTGAACAAGTCATATACACATGTACATCATTTTTAAGATTTTTATCAGACATCCAAGTGGTAAATATTATGTAATGATACTGAAACCAAATGGCAGTGTAGCTGCTATCCTTGGAGATTTTCAGATTCTGTTATAGTGATCAATAAAGTATGTTTGCACAAAACATACTTTATATATTTATTAATTTAAAAATCTATTAACTAAAAAACAAAATAAATACAAATGTATGGATTCTAAATGATTTTTTTGGACTAAATTACACCCATAATGCAATTAATACATTTTGGGGGAAGAATTTTGGCTCTTTTTCAAAATGTCACATGGATTGTTATTAAAAACTTTTGTAAAAGATGTTACGCAAAATATTTACAATAATGTTTTATGCATGCATTATATCAATGTGTCCATATGAAAGCAAAAACAACCAGAAATAAACTAAAATTGGTGACAATTCTTAGATTTTAAAAAATATTTTTGATGTTTTTATAGTTTGATATTTTCACAGTCATAAAAGTAATCATAGGCTTTGGTGAATGAGTGCATGAAAGGAATTAATTTAGTGAAATAAAAGAGTAACAGCTAGTATTGGTCTAGAACTGTTTGTTCCATAATTTAATGCTGCTTTGCAATTTAACCCTCAATTTTAAATTCAGAAATAGCCAAACATTTCATTCCAATGATCATTTTATAGATTAACTGCTAAACTTTCATTTCTTGGCTTCATTTAAGTTCAAAATTAAACTTCAAAATAAGTGAAATTTGATATTTTTTTCCTAATTAGCATTCATAGACCTGTATTCTCTCTCTCTCTCTCTCTCTCTCTGTATCTTGAGTATGTCTATTTAAATTTTTCTCTTCTTGTTTGGTTTTTAGTTTAATTTTAAAATCAATGCTAAATATAATAAACTAACTAAACATTTCCAGTACCATAAAAGCTAAAAGAATAGATATAAATTCCTATATATATTTGCCCATGTTTGATGTTTCTAAAATAGCTGAGGACTCAAATAGGTAGTAATTTTATTTTACCTCCGAACATGTGGGTGTGTAGGTATGTGTGTGGGGGTTATATTACAGCAACAGTCTACATGTCTAAGCATATATGCTGTAATAATAATGTATCAATGCCTTGTTGAACATTGTCAATGATTTTTTTTTTTAAAAAAAGCTACACAATTAACTGGGCTAAGCCAATGTACACAATCATTACAGGAATGATTCCTTTACACAAAAAGAATAAAACTTTAATAAGCCTATTCTCATGACAGAAATGAACAGGCATTCCCTTTGAGTTAATAACTTCACCCTTATGTGCCAGCAACTCAGGATCTCGGGTTATTTATTAGAGAATACATAAGTGGGTTAAAAGCAGCCCTATTCTCTAGGGCTTTCTTTTCCCTGAACATCTTCTCCCCTAAATCAAGTGCAGCACCAGGAACTAGGAAAAGAATGGCGGTTCTGTAGGGTTTTAGAACTTTCAGTATTGTGGAGTTTCCCGTGCCAGAAATAGTTAATTATTACTATGGCTAGTTGTAGACCTTAATTGCAGTTATATATTTGTAATAGTTTTAGTATGTATTATTAAATGATTTACTGTTCATCTGTGGCTCTTGTATACAGCTGAAAGTTGTTTGACTGAAACTATTTAGAAATTCATAAGTAAATAAATAAAACAGATGGTCCTGTTGTTAAGCCTCCCAGCTACTTAACAGAAGACTATCAATTCCTGATTTTTGTTCCTCCAAACGGAAGGATATGATGTGATGTGAAATGACTTGCTTGTTTTTTAACCTCCTGGTGTCATGGGAGGGAGCTGTGGAAGCTAAATTACCATAGAGTTGAAATACCTTGAACAACTGTTTTGATAAAATTTATCTAGAACTTTGTTTTGTTTTTATAGTATTCAACCAAGATTAAAAGGTTCACATGACACAAGGTTGCTTGTATAGAATCTTTAGTTTACACTTTTCAGACTGAAATTAAGTAGCCAACTAAGCTGGTGTGTCCTATTTCAGGGAGGTCAAACTGAATTTCTTTGAGGGCCGGATTAGCATTGTACTTCTCCACGGGCAGGCTGTGAGGGAAGGGGGAGACAGGATGGACTCCTCCTGCAGCACCCTGCCAGCCAAAACGGGGCACTGGGAGCGGGGGCCTCACACACCCCATATCCCATTTTCAGCCTGGACAGCCTCGTGCAGCACCCTGCTGACCAAAACAGCCCCCACACCCCATTTTGGCTGGCAGATTGCTGCAGGAGGCCATCTAGGCTCAAAATGGGCTCATCTTATTGGATGGACTTTGTCTCTGAGTGCTGAACGGAGTTAGGGAGTTTCTTTGGAATACTGACAGGGGCTGTGCCCTGGTTTGGCTGCCAGAGGCACCGCAGGCCAGTCCTTTGCTATTTCCAGGCTGGCCCTATGGACCAGATTTAAACACCCCATGGGGGGGATCTGCCCTATTACCTCCCTGTTCCACAAAGACCCCACGGGTTGAGGTGGGTGGAAGGGCCGTATGGACAAATGTTGGATCTGGCAGAGTGAGACCTGTGGAGAGCTTTTGGTGTGTCCCTGCATAATAGATATAGTATCCATGCTGAGCTTAATAGGGATAATAAGGTGAAAGTTCAGCTGTTTGTGATGATAGTGATGATTCAACTGAGCAGGCGATTGTGGTCTGTGAAGAAGAAATTGTCTTGGATAAGGGAGGAAGGTGTCAACCAGGCATTGCAAATCAGCCATGTGAGGTGAGTAAGGTATCTATAAAGAGAAGCCACATACTGGTTGATGATTCAATTGTAAGAAGTGACAATTTAGAAAAGGATGTGGTATTTTTGAAAGAGGTGAGGTGCCTGCCTAGTGCCACTATCAGCAGAGAAAAGAGGCACATTGTTAAGATAATCAAGAAAGCTAGTAAGAATTGTGATGTTGATGTTGTGCATCTTGGCTTTAATGATCTGTCCAAAAAATATGTACTTTCTGTGCAGAAAAATTTCCAGGACTTGGGGCAGGAACTTTTCAGAGGTTTGGTCTGTGTATAAGAAGCCAAAAGTAAAAGGTCAGCATATAGCAGGGTTCTATATGTGGCTAAGAAAGTGGCATAAAGCAGAAAGTTTTGGTTATGTTTGTCATGATTTTTGCAATTGGTCTGATGAAAAGCTATGTTAAGGAGATAGTTTGCACCCATCAGAAAGGGACTGAGCTACTTAGTATTAATTCAGGGGTTTGCTGGAGAAGCATTTAAACTGAATAATGGGAACAGAAAGTTAATTGTACAGAACATTTTTTCCCCAGGAATCTAAAGTTAATAGGGTTGTCACTGTTTCTAACATAGATACTTGTGTGGTTAGGAATATTATAGTTGCTGTTAGGAAAAATCAAACTCTTGATAATGCGTGCCATTCCTTGTGCATTATTCAAACAAGTAGTAAGGAAGAAGGGAAACTCAGAAACAAAATCTGTTATACTGAAGACAAATAGGATAAAAAAAGCCTGTATACTTATGCAAAAAGTATGAGGAATAAGATAACTTTTATTATCATTTTTTTCTGTGAACACACTGGCACACATTTGTTATGAACTAATAAAAACTGTTAAAATAAAGTTTTAACAAACCTTAAAGAAAAAGCAGGGTTCTAATCCTACACTTCTGATTGGCCGATAATAGCGATATCGGATTGGTCCGTTCTGGAGAATCTGATTGGCTGTTAACGAGCCACTCTCATTGGTTCAAGGGTTTAACACTTCCATGTTTCTCATTGGTTAATAGGTCAGTAGCCTGCCCTATAAAAGGGCTGCTGCTGCCCTAGGGTTTTCGCTCTGTTCAGAATGGTTAATAAAGAGTTGAAGTTCACTGTTCACTGCCTCATCTCCGTTCCTTGCGCCCATGTGCAGAACTTAACACTGGGATGCGGAGACATCAGAGCTGACTGAACACTACAGAGCACCAAACAAAGCACGTGGCTGAAGGCATATTGACAACGGAAACTATGTCCAGCGGTGCCATACCACCCGCTCCATTTGACCCGGCACAAGAAGACTGGGACTCGTACATGGACCGGTTCCAGATGTTTCTGGAGACCAACAACTTGAAGGATGACACTACGAGAAAAAAGCGAGCAGTGTTCTTGACCCATTGCGGGACTGCCGTCTTTAAGATGGCCAAGGCACTAGCGAAACCGGCTGAGGTGAAAACCATGGACTGGGAGGTCCTCGCGCCCTTTCTACGGACCCACTATGCACCCGCCGTACCAACACTTGTCCGAAGAGATGAATTTTACCAGAGGGACCAGTGGAAAGGAGAGAGCGTTGCAGTTTTCATCGCGGATCTCCAGAACCTGGGAGGCCTCTGTGGGTTTACAGACCTCGAAGAAGCTCTGAGAGACCGAATAATTCTGGGATTAGATGACCACACTACGCAGAGCAAGATCATGGCCAAAGGGGGCATCGACCTTGCTGATGTCATCAAGGAGGCTATTGCAGCAGAAGCAACCAGGAAGTTGGCTGCCCGAATGCGCCACACCAACGCACCACTTCGTCAACTCGCCAGCGATACCTCACCTCACCTAGAGAGGCACACAACAGCGACCCACCACGAGGACCTCGAATCGCCATCAGAAAGTGATGAGGAGGAGGTCAACCGGCTCCGGTCTGAACGTGACCAACGCCATCAGCAGAATCAAAGACTACCGCACCAATGCGCGGGTTGTGGGGCAAACCACCCGCAATCAGACTGCAAATTCCTCGACACACTCTGCCATTTCTGTGGGAAAAGAGGCCACATCGGGAAGGTCTGTAGAAGCAAGCAAGGATCCAGCCCATTTCAGAGGGGAAACAACTACCGCCAGATCACAGGAAATTGCCCTGTGAGTCGGGAACATTTGAACCACCAATGGAACAACCACTCCTACAGAAATAAAACACTGGCCATTTCAACGAGACGAGAAGAGGCACACCAAACCATTACAATCGGTCACGCCTTATCGCTAGATGCAAAGAAGATCCGAGTGAAGGTCACCATCGAAAACCAGCCTTGTGCGATGGAAGTCAATTCAGGATCGTCCCTCTCGATGGTTTCCTGGAAGACTCTTAAACAATTAAGATGCCATCCGGCGTCAAGACCTCAGAGCCCAGAGAATCATACTCAAAGATTATCAGGTGAACTGAATTCCGGTCGTTGGATCCAGCCAAGTCCAAGTATCATTCAAAAATCGTACTGCGTCATTACCACTGACCGTCGTCGACTGTAACTGGCCTAGCTTGTTAGGCCTTCAATGGTTCACCCCACTTGGGATCGAGGTAGCCAGCATTCACCAAACCAGAAGTGACGACTGGGAGGAGGCCATCGTACAGGAATTCCAGGACATTTTCGCAGACAAACTAGGCGAGTACAAGGGGACCCCGATATCATTTAATCTTAACCCTGAAGTAGCCCCCATCTGCCTTAAGCCTCATCGGGTACCTTTTGCCCTTAAACCAAAAATTGACGAGTAGCTTGATAAATTAAAAGCCCAGGGTGTTTTAGAACCAACTGACCACGCTCGTTGGGAAACCCCAATTGTAACACCCATCAAACCGGATAGATCGTTAAGGATTTGTGGGGATTACCGGGCTACCCTTAATCATGCCCTTCAACAGAACGTTTGCCCGGTGCCGGTGGTACAACACCTTCTCCATTCCCTGGGGGGCGGAAAAGTCTTCACTAAATTGGATTTAGCACAGGCCTACCAACAACTGCCTGTAGATAAAAAAAACGCAGAGGCCGCAGAGGTGCCTTTAAGTGCAACCGACTCCAATTCGGAGTGAGCGTAGCCCCAGGGATTTTTCAAAGTCTGATGGAGAGATTCTTGCAAGGGATCAAGGGGGTCATGCCATACTTTGATGACATTTTAATTGCTGCCCCAAATAGAGAAATACTAGAAAAGCGGCTTAAAATGGTTCTCCAGAAATTTAAAGACTCTGGCCTTAAGGTTAAAAAAAATAAATGTCAACTGTGTACAGACAAAGTAGAGTTCCTGGGGTGCCTAATCAATAAACAAGGCATCCACCCCACTAATAGCAAACTAAGGGCAATCAAAAATGCCCCAAGACCCAGAAATAGAACTGATCTCCAAGCTTTCCTGGGGCTCATTAACTTTTACATCTTCTTGCCCCAGAAAGCGACCGTAGCTGAGCCCCTACATAGACTCCTCGACAAAAAAGCAACCTGGGTCTGGGGATACCGCGAGGAGCACGCATTCCGACAAATGAAAAACTTACTAACCTCCGATGCTGTTTTAATGCAGTATTACGAGACTCTGCCTTTAACAATTACATGTGACGCGTCACCATTTGGAGTAGAAACCATTTTGAGTCATGTGTTACCAAATGGTAGTGAGGCCCCTATTGCCTATTTTTCAAGGACCCTATCAAACGCTGAACGTAACTATAGCCAGATCGACAAAGAGGCTCTTGCTGCTGTATCTGCTGTGAAACGGTTTCATGAATATGTGTATGGACGAATTTTTACTATTGTTACCGACCACAAACCTTTGCTAGGGATTATAGCGGGAGACAAGCCAACCCCCTATATATTGTCACCTAGAATGACTCGCTGGTCGGAGTTTTTAGCTGTGTACAACTATAAATTACAACACCGCCCAGGGAAAGCCATTCCCCACGCTGATGCATTGAGCCATGCCCCACTTCTGGAAACCGTCGACGACCCAGCTCCAACCCTTACGACACTCCAGATTGAAACGTTACATTCACCACTGCTAACAGCCAGAGACATTGCAATCGAAACAAAATGAGATCCTGTCTTGGTGCGAGTTCTTAGCTGGGTCGAATGAGGATGGCCAATAGAACAAACCTCTGACGACTTCACCCCTTTCAGAAACTGGCAAACAGAACTTTTTTCGCAAAAAGGCTGCATCCTATGGGGAGATAGAGTCATCGTCCCAGAGCGGTTACAACGAGCAGTATTGAAAACATTGCATGACAGTCACCCCGGCATCATGCGCATTAAAGCGCTTGCACGAAGCTATGCGTGGTGACCAGGCATCGACAAACAGATCAAAGCCTGGGTAAAGACTTGTTTAAAGTGCCAAGAAGTCAGCAGTGCCCCACCTAGAGCAACTCCAACAGAATGGGAAACTCCCCGGGGGCCGTCAACATCCACGTTGACTTTGCAGGACCTACTAAAGGACATACGTTTCTCCTAACAGTGGATGCCTATTCCAACTGGCTCAAGATCCACGAAATGAAGAATACTACAATGGAGCCCATCATCCAAAAATTGAATAGGCTATTCGTAACGCATGGGCTGCAAGATGTTCTGGTCTCTGACAACAGACTCCAGTTCACCGCCCTGGCATTTGAACAATACTTAGCAGACCGGGGTATCCACCATGCGCTAACTTCAACGGTGCACCCTGCGGCTAACGGCAGGGCCGAGCGCATGGTACAATTTGTCAAAAAAACTCTCCACAAAATGGACTATGGGGACATTGACGACAAAATAAACAGAATACTCCTACTCCAACACATCACTCTGCACAGCGTCACCAACAAGACCCCAGCTGAACTGTTGATGGGACGCAAGCTCCGTTCCCACCTCGACCGGCTTCACCCCTCCTATGAGCCAGAGAAACCCTGTGAATCTAGCGGAAAATGCCGCGAGTTCAAGGTAGACGACTTAGTTTTCGCCAAAAACCTCTCCGGTGAACCATTATGGGTCGAAGCAACCGTAATTCAAACCACCAGGCCCAGATCATACTGTGTGCAAACCTGCAACGGAAAAATATGGAAATGCCATATAGATCAGCTTTGCTCTAGGCTACAACCCAGTTCCCGCAACTCCTGTGACTCCCAAACTGAAGGGGGAGGGGATGTCGAAGAAACCAAATTCGAGATGGTGGAAAGCAGAAGTGAAGGAAGTCAGCAATCGGGTGCGATAAATGAAGAAGAATCAAGGAGGGGAGTGTCCTCGCCACAGAGGAATACCTCAACAGAGGCTAGCCCTCAAAGATCGGAGGACAACAACAACCAAATTAGTGGCACCGAGTCGTCCAGTGAGAATGCGGAACCGCCTGTACCAGATATGTCCAAAAACGTCCCACCTAAACCGGACTACAGACAGGAACTGGTGGGACAGCACAAATCTAATAGACAGTTAAAACAACCTACATATCTTAGGGATTATGTCACCGCACCCCTCAAACAGAACCTGGGGGGAAGGGGTGTTATGAACTAATAAAAACTGTTAAAATAAAGTTTTAACAAACCTTAAAGAAAAAGCAGGTTTTTAATCCTGCACTTCTGATTGGCCGATAATAGTGATATCGGATTGGTCCATTCTGAGGAATCTGATTGGCTGTTAATGAGCCACTCTCATTGGTTCAAGGGTTTAACACTTCCATGTTTCTCATTGGTTAATAGGTTAGCAGCCTGCCTTATAAAAGGGCTGCTGCTGCCCTAGGGTTTTCACTCTGTTCAGAATGGTTAATAAAGTGTTGAAGTTCACTGTTCACTGCCTCGTCTCCATTCCTTGCGCCATGCGCAGAACTTAACAACATTAAAAACTGAAATTCTGATGCCTGCTATCAAAAGAAAATAAGTCGATATTTTGAAACTCTATCCAAGCTAGACTGTCATAAACAGGGTGAATTAGAAATTCAAGTATGTGAGGCAAATCTGATATTGTTGCCATTACCAAAACTTGGTGGGATGAAACCCATGAATGGAGTATATAGCTAGAAGGGTTTATATTGTTTAAAAGTAACAAACTTAATAAAAGAGAAGGTGGAATTGTGCTATATATAAGAAATAACTACACCTCTACAAAAATACAGCAAAATAATGATGAGAACTGTTTCAAATGCATTTGGGTCAATTCAAAAGTAAAAAGGAATGATAGAAATATATGTATGTATACCTCCCAAAAGCCACATTTCAAAAACAGGGAAGATAAAAATCAGAACAAATAATGAATATGTTACCCAAATGGATACAATTTATTAAAATTCATTGTTTATAAAATAGGATGACATTATTTATAAAATTAGTCTCCTGTCTTCTGTAATGCCTACTCTTTCTCACACTTATTGCATGCCATTTTCCTTCTCCAGAAGTACTATCTAAAAAAAAAAAAAAAAAGATGGAGATGTAGTAAGAGGAAAAAATACAATGGAAGAAAAGGAAAAGGAAGAAACAATAGTGAATGGAAGAGAGAATAAGACAAGGGCAAGACAGGAAGGAAAACAGGTGAAAACCATGTTCGACGTTAGTAAAAATTATGTAATGAATTGTGATTTTAAATTTACAAAGCACATAGCCCTTCCTAAGCAACAATGTCCAGAAAATCTTTCAATGCATCAATATCTTGTTCAGCAGCAGTGTCTGTAGTCATCTGCATCTTGCTTCCCCACATAGCTTCTTCTGAACTTGGCAAATCTAAGATGATTCCTTATTCCCACTCCACATAATTGACAGGCAATTGGAAGAAACACATATCTTCTTATTTGTTAAATATGAGAAGTATATGTTATAAGTGTTACATATATTTCTAATGCAAAGGCAACATGGTGTGAAATAGCATTGTATTCCCAAAAAAGATTCGCTGGGCAGGAAGGATGATGGAATGCAGAACTTGGTATCCAAGCAAAAACACAAGGCGCACGTTTCTCTTCACATTGGCTTCTTTTTTGTCTTAGTGGCACCTGCCCTTCACTCTCAGTCAGTTCTTAAGACACCTTCTGAGAGATGCATCAAGAGATCTGGATCTCAGTTGGAACTTTCTTGAGATCAGACAATTTTATTGACCAAACAACCTGTTTTCTTACAGTTATGGAAATAAATTTGCTTTGCATTCATTAATTCATTGATTTTTAATTTATTATTAACTCAGTGATATCTCAGTTTAATTACAAGTTTCTGGTAAAGACCTATTCCACAAACTTTTTCCTTTTGTCATATTAGACTAATATGCATATTTTATCCTTTTGTA
Source organism: Hydrophis major (assembly GCA_033807585.1). Taxonomy (NCBI): domain Eukaryota; kingdom Metazoa; phylum Chordata; class Lepidosauria; order Squamata; family Elapidae; genus Hydrophis; species Hydrophis major. The sequence continues at coordinate 58,278,785 of CM066333.1, read as the reverse complement.
TTATTCTAGTTTAATTAATGTGACAGGATGGGATGTCTTTCTACCACATTACAATGTTTGTGTGTGTATATCTCCATTGTTCACATCCAGCCATAGAGGTTCAAGTTCTACCAGTTCCAAAACATTTTATATTTCCCGAGGTCAAGCAAGTCCATTAAAAAAACACTGTGACACAGTTTTACATTTCTGCTTCCCTCAGGCATTCAAGCATAGGTGAATGTCTTTCCCTGTCAAGGTAGCAGTGGGAGGTGAAAATGAAAATTCTTTTCTTTTTCTCAGGGAAATTGGACTGTAAAAAGCTGTCAATTTAAAAATGATAGAGTGGCACAGTATTTCTTTAAGATGGCTAGTTTCATTAAAAAAAACACACACACCGCTCGCTGTCTCTGTGACAGTCAAAGTGGCACCAGGAACTGAGATAAGAAATGAGCACTTTTGGCACCTGCCCTCAGGCACAAAATTAATAATGGAAGGAAATAGGCCACCCTATCAAATCCTGGGTGTCCAGGACCTGCCAACTGGGATTGCCTGTCTCTTTAATACGGCAACAAGCATATTGTCTATGAATCAAATGTTAAGATTATTCACTACAGTTAAGCTTTTTCCCAGAATTCTTCTCTGTTTCGACTTTTGTTTGATATGCTTTCATAATTGAATTGGGTGTGTGTTCATATGGCCTGTATGAAATTCAGGTTAAAATTTTTAAAAAGTCTTTTACACATCACTTTAGTTCAGCCAGAGAATATATAAATGAAACTTAGCTGTAAAGCAGTGATATTAGAGGAATGTCTACATCAACAGTCTTAGTCTGTACTTTTTGTTTCTTTTTAGTTTCTTTTGGTGTTTCACATTTTGCTGGCTACTTTGAAAGGAAAAAAAAAGAAAAAAAAAAGAGAAAGAAGGAAATAAAATACATGTTAACACAATATGAACATGCATAGGAAAATGTGAAAATATAATAGTATATGTATTTTAAAGGAATAATTTAGCATTGTGCAAAAGTCAAATAATTTAGCATTGTGCAAAAACAAATACAGACTGATTAAGGATAAGATTTTCAGATGAGCAATTTTCTTCTTTCCCAAATAGACTTTTCAGGAGACCAAATGACAGAATTCTACTAGTACTGTACTGTTGTGTCTACCATCTGCTTTTTACCAATGTTTTCTTGACAGGAGCAGTCACTTAAGGACGGAATGGAAAAATAGCTCTACAATAATTTTTATTGGTAGTACTAGGAACTCTTCAGCCAAAAGACCCCCACTCTTGCTTAGATGAAAACCCTACGCACATCGATAAAGTTTGTTGAACAGACAGCTGCACTGGATCAAAATGAGTAGAAAAATCAATATTTTATACTGGAAGAACAGCAAGAGAAAGTAAAGAATAAGTTTTCCAGTCTAAGATATATTGTCAAAACTGCAAAACAGAATGTTGATAGAAGCTTAGTGCCTCTCTGTAAATAGGTCTTCAGTTGGTCTCAGTGTGGAGAAGTGCTGTGCTTTCACGGAAGAAACCAGTAAACGGAACTAATCAAAAATAGGTTGCCTGATTTTGGAGAATGTGTGGTTGATAATATAATACTAGGAGGGTGTAGTTAATTGAGGCAGAACTTAAAATCAGTCTTGATTTGTGCTACTTGAAATGTTTAGGTATTTATGATGTGAAAAAAGTGCTATTTTAGACCCAGAGTGTTTTTGGCAATGTGCATCTCCAACTCATACAATTTCAAGTCAAGAGATTGTTCAGATAGTGTCATTTTCTGTTCCTAACCACATTGTTGTTTTTTTTTTTTTTTTTCATTTTTTTCCTTTCATTTTTTTTCTTAAAACAGAAAATTGGTTGGGAGGGGGATAGTAAAAAGAATGGCTTTTGTTGGGAAGTTCAGGGAACTGTCTGCCTTGCAAGTCTTCCAGAGTTATCAAAAGTTGAATTGTTAGGAACTTTTGGACTCAAAGGGAGTTTATTCCCATTCCTTTAGCATCTTATCTCAACTCAATTTATTTTGAATGGCTAAAATGCTTTGCTGTACTTAAAGGCACAAAGCTAAGCAATCTGAAGGAAGAAACAAAATGTATTGGTCCTTTCAATCAATTGGATAGAAGATGCATGTTCACTTTGCACTGAGAGTTTATCAACATTTCAGTGGCATTAAACTTCCACCTCACCCTTCTAGGCACCATGGAAATTAATGGAATTAGACATTTTACCCTGGGCTGATGCCACTGCATGCTCAGCTCAGAGGTTAACTTATGTTTACCTTGTGCTTAATTTTCTTCAACAAATCTCATTTAAGTCTTCTTGCAAACATGTAATTTTCCTGCCATTGTGCTGCTACTACTTCTGTTGCTGCTCTTAGTAATAAATACCTTTTTGTAGAACCTAAGTGATTTATCACCCAAGTAATGTAATAGCCTTCTAAGGTCAGGGCCTGTCAAATAAACCAAGTAAGCATGGTGGAGAGAGGATAGCAGATTGTGTTGGTCTGTTGAGAGTTCATTTTCTTTCCTAGCTTCCAGCTGAACTTATTAAAACTGCATTTCAATTACTTCTGATTGTCTATCTCCTAATCATTTAACTCATCCTGATGTTCTGGTACATTTATTTAATTAAACTATCAACATTCATTAAACTATATGTGTACTTTTGTCACTATATGTCATCCTTCAATTTTTTATCAACTTCACAAATACCCCAGGTTTTTTTTAAATTCTACTTTAGATGGTTCTGTTTATTGATTTTTTAATTTTAAAAGTGTAACTTAAACGTACTAAGTTCATTTAATTTTGTCATACAACATTATATATTAAAAGGTACTTTCTTTTGCTTCTTCTGTATCTTTTCACTGCATTATGTCATGTGTGATAAAAATAATTGCTTGTCTATGATAAGAATAAAATTTTCTAACCTGGAAAAACCAAGTAATGGTTCAATCCACACAGTTCAATTTAATAGCCCATATAATTCTCCCTGAAGATTGATAGTGATTAGTATGTTTAAAGTCTTTCCCTTTATTTTAAGGATATTTACTCAATTGGTCACTTGCTTGCTATCTTTTGGCTTGATAGAATTTGTTCCACCTGTCACTATAAAATCAATGAACTGAGAACCAATTGAGACATTACAAGATACATGGGGTTATTCCATTCTAAATCCATTCATAACACGGCATGAAACAAAATGATTTTCCAAATGAACCAGTCCAAGAAGAAACCTAGACACAGAGATACTGATAACACTGTGATCCTAGGATGCACATTGTATCATTCAAGATGAAGAGAAGAAAGAGTTCTGATTTTCTTCATTTGTTTAGGTTTATCATTTTAGGTTTTTCATTTAAGACCAGATATTTCAAACTTTCCTTTTCACTGTTTAAATTTCTATTGACAAGTTATTTAAAATTATGGCATTTCTTTGATGTGCTCGTAAACCACAGGAAACTAAAATTTACAGTCATGGAGAGTTTTATTAGACACTGATATTCTTGCATGTAGAATAATAGATTCTGTTAGATCTGGGAGAGTGGGCGCAAAGAACGGAGACGAGGCATCGAATAGTGACTCCAACTCTTTATTAACATTCATTAAACTATATGTGTACTTTTGTCACTATATGTCATCCTTCAATTTTTTATCAACTTCACAAATACCCCAGGTTTTTTTTAAATTCTACTTTTGATGGTTCTGTTTATTGATTTTTTAATTTTAAAAGTGTAACTTAAACGTACTAAGTTCATTTAATTTTGTCATACAGAGCAAAATACTAGAACAGAGCAAAATACTGGGGCAGTAGCACCTCCTTTTATAGAGCTGGCTGCTGTCACAACACCCAATGATTTGAGTTTGCCACGCTGGGAGCGTCCAATCAGCAGCGACCCGCTAACAGCCAATCAGATCAGCCAACAACGACCAATCACGATCCGCTATCAGTGGGCCAATCAGAAGTGCAGGTTTATGAGCCTGTCGTGGAAGGAAAACTATTAGAATTGCAAGCTAACGAGTTTGCTTAGTATGGAACACCCCTCCCCCCTAGGTTCCATCTCAAGGGTGGGGTAGGCAGGTCGTCTCACCTGTCTACCTGATCTATGTTGCTCCACCAGTCTTTGCCCGGACTCTGGCTCCGGTGGGCTGTTTGTTGAACTCAGCAGTAATGGTGATCTGACTTCTCCATTGGGTGACTCGGGGTTGTCATCTCTACTCCCATCAAGGCTGTCATCTGGATTCTCTGAGTTTGCTGATGCTGCCGTGCTGCTTCGTGGAGAGATGACCATCTGCCCCGGCTCTTCTTCGGAAGGTGAATATTCCAGGCTTGGTCGTGCTATTTCTGGGTTTCGAGTACTGGGTCGGGTACTAGTTCGTTTTCGGCCCCCTTGATTTCCCTTCCCGGCCTGGTTTGGAGTTCAAGGCTTGTGAAGGGGATAGGTGCCAGCCTGGAGCGTAGCTGGTCGATGTGGCGCTTCCACAGTCTCCCATCAGAAGTTTGTAAATGGTAGGAATGGGGAACCGTAAGTTGAGTTATGGCAGCGGGACCCACAATGGGTCACCGGTAAAAACCGGGTCGCCTACCTTGAACGTGTGATATTTGCTGCTGGACCCCAGGGGCTTTTCCGGCATGTAGGCAGGGTGTAGTTGGTCAAGATGTGATCGAAATTTCCTGCCCATCAGGTGTTCGGCTGGGGTTTTGTTTGTGATGCTGTTTGGAGTAATATGTTGGAGGAGAAGCATCCTGGTCACCTTGTCGTGGATGTTCCCTTGTTCCATCTTGTGTAAGGTTTTCTTTATGAACTGGACCATTCCTTCAGCCCTACCATTGGCCGCAGGGTGAGCCGGTGATGTTAAAGCATGGCTTATCCCCTGGTCTGCTAGGTACTGTTCAAATGCCAAGGCGGTGAATTGTGGGCCATTTTCTGAAACCAAGATATCTGGCAAGCCGTGTGTAGCAAATAGTCTGTTTAGTTTTTTAATGACTGTTTCTGTTGTGGTGCTCTTCATTTTGTGGACCTCAAGCCAGTTGGAATAGGCATCCACTGTTATGAGAAATGTATGCCCCTTAGTGGGTCCCACAAAATCGATGTGGATATGGGACCAGGGACCTCAGGGTGCTTCCCATTCAGTTGGTGGTGCTTTTGGTGGAGCTGAATGAGTTTCCTGACACTTGCTGCAAGTTCTAGAAAAAAAAATGCAATGGGCGCCTCAGTACCGTTTGGCAGGACGTGGCTCAGGATGACTCCTACTCCAAACGATGAGGCATCACAGGTGACAGTTAAGGGTAAAGTCTCGTTATATTGTATCAATACAGCATCTGATGTTAAAAGGTCTTTTACTTGCTGAAAAGCTCACTCTTCTCGATGTCCCCAGACCCAGGAAGCTTTCTTGTCAAGGAGCCTATGCAGAGGTTCAGCAACAGTCGCCTTCTGAGGTAGGAAGATGTTATAAAAGTTAATGAGTCCCAGGAAGGCTTGGAGATCTGTTTTGTTCCTAGGTCTCGGGGCGTTTTTTATTGCAGCCATTTTTTTCTCAGTAGGGTGAATTCCCTGTTTGTCAAGAAGGTAACCAAGGAATTCAACCCTCTCAGTACATAGTTGGCACTTCTCCTTCTTGACCTTTAGGCCAGCGTCTTTAAATTTTTGGAGGACCATTCTTAGTCGCTTTTCTAGTAGACTTCTAGTGGGGGCGGCTATCAAGACATCATCAAAATATGGCACGACCCCTTTTATGTCTTGTAGCAATCTCTCCATCAGACTTTAATATAATTCTCTGAGTGCTGAGGTCCTGGCGACGGATGTCAGGGATCAGATGTTTGAGCGTTTTCCAGGAAACCATTGATAGGGAAGACCCGGAGTCGACTTCCATAACGCATGGTCGATTCTCAATGGTGACCTTTACTCGGATTTTTCTTGCATCAAGGGATGAAGCATGGCCGATGGTGATGGTTTGGTGCGCCTCTTCTCATCTGGTAGAAGTGGCTGGTGCTTGATTTCTGTAGTAGTGGTTCCATTGGTTGCTTGGGCGGTCCCGATTTACTGGTGGGGTGCCTGTTGTCTGCCAGAAATTATTTTCTCTTTAGTTTGGGCTGGACCCTCGCTTGCTTCTACAGACCTTTGCAATATGGCCCCTCTTTCCACAAGAACGGCAGAGGGCACCTAGGAATTTGCAGTCTGATCGCAGGTAGTTTCCCCTGCATCCAGCACACTGATATGAGGGCTTACGATTCCATTGATCTCGCTGATTGTGTTCTGACCCGAGTCTGTTGACCTCCTCTTCCTCGCTTTCTGATGAGGATTCGAGGTCTTCATGGTGGGTGGTCATTGTGTGCCTCTCGGAAAGGGACGTAGTGTCACTGGCGAGTTGGCGGTGCGGTCCGTTTGCTCGGCGCATTCGAGCTGCCGACTTCCTGGTTGCTTCTGCTGCAGTAGCATCGGCAATGACATCTGCGAGGCCGATTTCCCCTTCGCCATAATCTTGCTCTGGGTTGTGGGGTCTCTTAGACCCAGAACAATTTGATTTCTCATGGCTTCTTCGAGATTTGCGAAGCCACAGTGAAGTTTTATGGCTAGGTAAATATTAGGAGAAGGAGAAAGAAGAAAACCCATCCAGTAAAACACAAATACTGAACTGGCCTTATTCAAATGGATTTATATTTTGTTCCACCTTCTGACATCTATTCTCTTTTTATTACCTTTAAAAGCCTATAATTGGTAAGTAGCCTTAGAACAAATGATACACTTGTTTATATTCTTGATTTTCTACTGCTTTGAATTAAATGCCAGTTTATTCTTTGGTTTTGTAAAATATTTTGAAAAAGTTGACTCCTAACATTTTATAACACAGACTAATAGAAGAAAAGAGTTAGTTTAGTTAGTTTAGTTAGTTTAGTTGCCAATTGATTTTAGCCATTTTACTTAAATCATTCCAGTAATGAAACATTAAATAATTTACTTGCACATCTATGTTTTAAGCTTCTTTTATTATAGGAAAATAAATATCACATTAGAACAGTCTTTCGCAATAGAAAATGTGCATATGTGTAATAAAAGGAGAATGATGGTTTGATAGTCTTTCCTTTTGAATGCCTTGGCTGGAAAAATAAAGAGGATTATCTACTAAAAATGATATGCTAGTCAAATAACACAAGTAGACGTGCTTTTTCAACATTTCCCCAAGCCACCTTTACAAAGTTGTTTTACATCAAAGTTGTTTTCATATGAGATTATGATTATTCTTTCCTTATAATGTGTTATTTCTCAAAGGGAAGTGATGCAATTAAGAGCAGTTTAACATCATTTGTAGCTGTGTCCTATTAGAATACTGAAGGGAAACTAAGTGTTGTATTTTTCAACAGGGATTTTTAAAGGTTAAAAGTTCTGTATAAATTTCCAGTGAAGGAAATAGTAAGATATTCTTGAAGGCTTACTGGATATAAAATATTCAGATTTCTTAACAATTATATTTCTACTAAGAACTATTTGATCATGTCTTTAATGAAGTATGAAGAATTCTAAGCTAGGATGAATGGGCTGCATTTCTTTTAAAATTGTTAACTTGAAAGATTTTGGCATTCCCAGGTTTAATTTTAGATGTAGTGTATTAGATGTAGTGTACACCAGGTAAGAATTTATTTCATATTCACAGAGAAAAAGTCTGACTAAAGCACTATTTTTTCAGTATAGTCAATCTGCGATTTAAAATGGAGTTTATATAAGTAATTTAAACACACACAATTTAATTCTTTATTTCTTATTCCTCACCACTTTTTATTATGTTTTCATATACTATTTCTTTTCTTTCTGTGTATTCTAATTAATAACATTTGTAAAAGACTGTTCATTTATTCCTTCCTTAAATATTATAAGCGGTCACATAATGAAACCTGTTTAGATTTCTTTGGGTAATTTGATGCACATTCACAGAAACTCCATGATAGATGTTGTGTCCCTTTGGTTACAAAACTTTATAGCCAGTGTTAACATAGGAGAATATGAAAAAAACACACAACCACCAATCAATTTATTATGTAAAAACATAAGAATACAGCAAACATGTGAATGAAGTAAGTTTTGTTATTAATCTTATGAAGAACAAATAAGTTGTCTTGACTGATAGAAATATATTTGCATAGTGATATATTGATTCCTAAAAGAAAATTATATCTGGCATTCCACATTGTGTCAATGTAAAATGAACAGTGCACTAAAACATGTTTAGCATTTCCTATGACTTCTTCACCACAAGGGTAAAACCTGAATTTAAATGGAATGCCTCTGTATTTCTTAAGACCTCTGATGAAAGCACATTGAACTATGCCAAGGTTAAGGAACTTCTTAATTTGGGGACAATATTTGATTAGGATACCTGGCTGGTCTATAAAGGGTACAAGATCTACCTGTCTGGGCAGAGACATCAGGCTTATTTGAATATTAATATACTCAAGACATTGATTCATTGCTTCTGCTATGTATTCTTGCCCAACAATCATACCCCCTCCACAACATTCCAGTTATTTATGCATCATTTTGACCCAAGGGTAAACCACTTTTTTCCCCCCAGAAAAGACCCAGGAGTTAGACCTGCAGGGGAAATAAGTAACACAGCCTCATGATAGGACAACATTTTAAATGCAACATGGGACTTGAAATAAGTCCCGAGGAGCTTAGTTTTGGCCCTTCCAAAGGGCAAAAGAATTGTATGCACCTATCTGAGCCCAAATAAGAGTTGTACCCAGACTTGGGCTGAATACACCAGGAGTGGACTTCAAACATTTTAGCAAAGGGTTCTCTGCCCGGTTGCTGGGTGGGCGTGGCCATGGTGGCCATGCACCATGGGCTCCAGAGGCTTTCCTTGAGCCTCCAGGAGGACAAAAATGACCTTCCCAGGCTCTCTGGAAGTTGGAAACTGGCTCATTTCCAGCCTTCCTGAACTTCCGGGGGGGGGGGGCATTTTTCATCTTCTTTGAGCCTCCGTGTGCATCCTGCACTTACCTGCATCCCAAACGGGCCATGTGGGCACTCCTGGGAGGGTGGCAGAACCAGCCAGGATTGGGATTTGGGGGGTTCTCTGAACTGCACAGAATCTCAGCTAGGGATTCTCCCGAACCCCTGTGGACCCCCAGCAGCCCACCCCTGGAATACACTCCAAGTACAGCAAAAATATATGATGCCTCTTTAGTATAAACAGAATTTCGGGCATTTTACATTACACATATTGTACATAGCCTACACATAGTTGTGGCATGAAATATAATGACAAGATACTTGAATGACCTGCACTGCTCAATTGGATTATTATTTAATTTTCAGGTGTGCGATGTAGAACATTTCATGAACACAAACACCCTGCTTTTATTATGGTTCATTCCTTAAGCATTCAGCCAGGCTTGTAATGCTTGTAATACTCTTTTTTTTTAAAGTCAATATGGGCCTGAGAGAGAAATACTACATTGTTTGCATATAAAAAAAATGCTATATGTTTTTGCCAGTTTTAGGGATAATGTGAAAGGTTACAATCTTGGCTATTATAGGATTAATATAATAATTGAACAATGAAAGTGCCAGAATGCATCCCTGCTAAATTCCTTTGATAATAGGCATTTCCTTAGTACAATGATCCTTACAGCTACATCTTGTCATATAGTTGGTTGGGAAGCAGAACAGTTCTTCCATCTGTGGTGAAACTTTGGAGTTTGCACCAAAGATTAAAGTGGGAGATTGAGAAAAAAAGCTGCTCCGGATCTATGAAGGTTGTATATGGCTTCATTTTTGAAGTTTATTCCTTGGTCAAGTGTTGCAGACTCAGAACATGACCAAAAGTAGTGACCACTTCTAAGTACAGCTTATTTCCTGTCTATCTTATTTTGTTGGTATAAGCAGTATTGACATGTTCAAACAAGTGTGGCATATACTGTATTTTCCTGCTAATGCTAGTAAACTGATAAGATATTAGTTAGCTGGAAGAGTCAAATTACCTTTCTTCTAAATAGCAATTATTAGGTCATGGCTGCAATCTTTGGAAATCATTGCTGTGTTGTCATTATATGTAAACAGAGAAGCAAATACCAAAGTCCACCAGTCTAAATTATTTTGAAGAACCTCAGCTATAATAAAATATATTTCTTGTGCCTTCCGTGTTCTGTGCTGTTTGATTTTATTTGAATGTTCAGCTCATGTAGTGTGTGTGTGTGGAGTTACTAAGCATACGAATTGTCAGTTATATTGAATTTGACATCAAACATATCACCTGTCACATATAGGGTCCAAAATTGTCTTCCCATTTGACAATTGATATTAAGTACAGAGCTCAAGGTGGTTTAGTGGAAATATGATTGAAATTATGATGCCAAAAAGGGACATGGGACATGCTATACCTGTCATGCTGCCAGAGGCCCTTAGGTATCTGCTTTGTCTTTATTGAATTAGCCTTTTGTATAGCCTTTTCATGTTTCATCTTGGGAGATGTATGAAGTAGGGTCTTCTGCTTTCTTTTAAAGCAGGTAAACAATTCTCTACTGACATCCAGGCAGTCATAGTCATACCACGATTGGTTTGGAAGTAGAACAATACTGATATTTGCAACCTGGATTTACGTTGCTATGGCAAGGACTAGTTGTAATAGCTGCATCAAAATCTGCAGATCTATTAATATTTTCTATAAGGATTATCCTTTTGCCACGTTCTCTTTTAGCTGTGACAAAGATCGGTCCTAATTCTAATTTGTTTCTCCGAGCAGATTCCTCTCTTGGTGAAAAATGCCAAAAGTCTTAGCATATTAAGGAAATTGTGATCACATTCAAGGTGAAAGTAAATTTTGAAGTATAGTAAAAATGGATACAAAACAGAAATTTCTTCTAACAATCACAAAAAGAAAAATCGGTCAAACTTTCAGAAATATGATTTTATTTTTTTACTCTTTCATCAAATAAAAAAATTGCAAGCATCTTTTTATAAATGAATTATTTCATATAACCACTAGACGGCAGCATAATCAAGTCATTCAGCTAGATAAAGCACTTCAAGCCTTGAGAAATGGAAAACCAAAATTAATGTGAGGAATATAGATATCCATGAAACAATAAAATAAATAGGAAAAACGAAATGTTTTTTGGCTACCTAATTTAACAAACTTGACATCATCCTAATTTAACAAACTTGACAAATGTAATTTTTTTGTACCTATATAGAGCATATAAAAACCTGGAATATTAAAAGAACATTTTATAAAGTTTTTTTAAAAAAACAATAGAAACATAGAAGAAATAGAAAAAAAGATTATAAAATGATAAAAGAAAGCAGTGAAAAATAACAAACAAGCAAGAAAGTTATCTGAAGAAGCAGCTTCTGATCTACTTATAGCAGTTACAAACAGTAATTACCATATGCACCTTCCCATATTAAATATTATTATTCCATTCTTTCCATAAAGAAGCTTTTTAAATCAATAGATCCTGAGGAATCTGCTTTTATATATTTGAACAAGAGTTAATTGTTATATTAGCCAGAGCTAGTTTATGTTTATAATGTCAGATGTTAAACTGCATCCCTTATCAAAAACTCCATAGCAGCCTTTAAATATAATTTGGGAGCCAGTTTGGTACAATGGTTGAAATATCAGGCTAGAAATGAAGAGTCTATAACAGTGATGGCTAACCTTTTGGCACCAAGTGCTCGAAGCATGCATCCCCAAAATGCAATACGTATGCATCCTCCATGCATGAACCCTGTTCCCTGTGAATATGCCCCACCCATGCATGCATGCATGTGTGTGTGTTTCCCATGCATGTACTTTTTGCATGTGTGAGCATCTCCGTGCATGCGTCCTGCTACCCTGCATGCACCCCCACGCATGCGCAGCAGAGACTTGAAGACCAGCTGGTTGGTGGGAGGGGCATGTGCACATGCGCAGCAGAGCTGAACTGGGGCAACAGATTGCATGTCCACAGAGAGAGCTCTGCGTGCCAGAGGTTCACCATCACGGGTCTATAAGTTCTGGTCCCACCTTAGGCATAAAGCCAGCTGTGTGACCTTTGACTAGTCACTTTCTACCAGCCCTAAAAAGAAGGTAATGGTAAACTTCTTCTGAAAAACTTGCCAAGAAAACTTCAGGATCTCATCCAGGCAGTTTCTGAAAATCTGACACCAACTGATGGAAGAAAAAAAAAATCTGGCTAGTGCTTTTTCATGATTCAAACATTATTCAAGTTCAGTACTCTTATTATAGATAGATGGACTGGCTAAAGAGATTTGAAATTTTGGACAGGGACATGAAATCTAAAACCTTTGCTTATTCTTTATATTTATAGAAAAGAAATAAAATTACACAGGCTATCTAGACAAAAATAAGTTAAGGTTTTTCAAAAGAACAGTAGAAATAGGAAGCAGCCAACATCTCTCAGCAGCTGATCTTCTAATGTGCCACTCTTTAGTGCATTGGTGCCTACCATTTTATAACTTGGGTCACATCAGTAGAGCACAAAAGGGAATTTTGAGCAGCTGTTATGTACAGTAGCCACTTCTATGATTGCAATCAATGTTTCAAATTAGAGTGCTCTTCTGACTTGAGTTCCGTTACATTAAAAAAAAAAAAAGTATTGTTGAGCTGAGTTAAAGATGGCCACTCACAGTTCAGCCAGATTCTCAGATTCATTTACAGGTTTCTTTGGTTTGACTCAGTTTGGAATCCCACAACAGTTTGAAGTCCCAAATTACTAGAAATTAATTTTAATTAAAGAACTGTGGGCTGTAATGTGTGCATTGCTAATGGTGACAACCAGGAGAAAGAGGCCAGCTTTCTTTTCCCTCTAGAAAAATGCATGGATAGGCTACAGGTGAAAACCTTATTAGCAATATGCAGCAAGATTGCTGAGAGATTTGTCCCCGTGTGGTACCACACAAAGTCTAGGAAAGCATTTTTTTAAACTTATCCTTTTGACATGAAACTCAGAAATGAACAAGGCTGTATTAATAGTTATGCTGAAGTCCCAAGAGGCTTAATTTTGTTCATTACAACTTCTAATGTGAAAATCTATTGGTTTCTCTTTTCTAAGATTATGAATCTTCTGGGTGCTTATTCCATTAAATTTTACCTAGTAAACTGAATGTGTTGTTTGTCATATCTGATTCTTACATTGTATTATAGTTTGCTTTCTCCTTTGCCCTACTATTTTTGCTATGCTTAGCAATGCAACTAAAGTATATGAGGTTGCAACTATGTTGGTTATTTTTAGTGGTTTGTTGCTGATTTTTAGCATTGTAAATTTGTAAAGCCATATTTAAATCTTTTGGCTTGGACATTTGAATAACTTTACATGTAAAACTATTTTCATTTCAGCATCCTTTTGGCATTATAATTGCAATGTTATATTGTATATATTTAGGAGAGATGGAAACAACACAAGATTCAAAACATATTAGGGTAAGATGTAATAGAATCATGATGCAATTCTACATTTGGATGATGAATGGAATAGCAGCATATGAGGGACCAGAGTGGAAAAGAAGGAATAAGGAGGAATCAATGTCCTAGTGTGACTAAGACTTTTGTGTGAGTGAGACTTTAAATGGAACAATTACTTCACAAACAGAGACCATGGATTTTTTTTTGTTTCTTCTGTATAGACAAGTGCTGTCTATTTATAGAAATTTAGGGAAAAACTAAACTGTACACAGCGGTATGTCCAATTCTCTCAGTATTATACTCAGTATACCTCTCAGAAGGTATTTATCTCCTATTACTTGAAAGGCTTGACCTTTTACTCTCTCTCCCCCAGAGCTATTTGCTAGCAATCACCTACTCCATTGCTTAGTTACAATTTCCCCTCTTTCTCTTTTTCCTTTTGTGTTTCCTTCAGTTTTTTTCAGTGAGAGATAAGGAATTGGCTGATTTATGTTGGTTCATTTCTTAAAATCTGTGCTCTTTTTGTTTTGGTTCTTGATAGTCTTCCCTCTGCAATGATGTTGCAGGATGCAAGTTCCTCTGGACTTTTTTCTCACCCCTTCCCAGAATAGGGCTTCCTTGTGGTTTCCAAGCATCCTTTTGCAGGCAGCCATTTTCCTTGGTCATAATTTGCCTCGGTATTTGGGTGAAATATGTCCTTCTGTCTGGTTCTTCACTTCTCTTGACTCTAACATTTTTATTCCCTTCTTCTCTTTTGAGCCAGGAAAAACTGCTTAATCCAATCCAAAAGCCGAGTATACAAACAGTGAAGTCTCTCTTAGCTACCAACTTCCTGTGCAGTGATTCCAAAACACTCACTGCTCCAGAAGCACTGACATAGTGGCAATATTTCTCTATCTTCTTCGTTTCTCTTTTTATGGCTCAAACCAGCATTTTACCTCAGCAACTGAGGAGGTGAATTCCTTTTCCAGGGCCAATCTATAAATTAGTTTACCCTATTGGAATGCTGTTTTTATTTTTCCCATAATGGTCCTGGCTAGCAGGCTAGGCAGTTTGTCTGCCCTCATGACAGCACAACTAACTTCATGGTCATACATGAGTTTCTTCTCTTCACTTGTTTTCATTTCTTTGCTGGCTCATCAAAGAACCAGCAGCAACTAGCCTGACCACAAAACCCAAACGGCAAAATAAAGGAATTTTGTGAGGGTTTGTGGAAAACCTGAGAAGAGACTGGAAGGGAGAACAAACAATCAATACATGATGGGTGAATCATTTGCCAGTTTATCTCATAAATGGCAACTTAACCCAGGTGAAAATAATCCTAGGATGAAGCATTTGAAATCATTCAAAGAGATTGTACCTTAATTATTTCCCTGTAAATAAGAAAATTCTCTTTCATTTCCAGGATTCTGAATTTACTTCAGTCTACCATTAAAAAACATTATTAAAACATTATTAATATTCAAATGCTTCTTTAAACTTGCTCAAGTGCAAAGGGCTTAATACAATGAAGGCAGAAGACAAAGACACTGAAGTAGGAGTACACTACACAGTTGTGCATCTCATATTGATATCCAGGGTGGTCCTTGCAGTGGTGGCATTCAAATTTTTACTACCAGTTCTGTGGGCATGGCTTGGTGGGCATGGTTGGGGAAAAATACTGTAAAATCTCCAGTCAGTATTTGCTGGTTCTCTGAACTACTCAAAATTTTGCTGGTTCTCTGAACTACTCAAAATTTCCGCGACTGGTTCTCCAGAACTGGTCAGAACCTGCTGAATACCACCTCTAGATCCTTGTCATTTAAACTTGTCTACAGTAAATGGTTTTCTCTTTATTTTCTTGCTTATTTGACTTGCATTCCTAATCTACATTTTGGAGTGTTTCTTTGATAGGTTGGACTGTTGTTGTTTTTTTTGTATAAAAACAGATGTACAAAATGAGTTAAGCAGTTCTTCTTTCTCCCAGCTAGTCACCTTCTTGCTATTTTATCCCATGAATGGACCAATCATTTCCTTGACTTTTGTTTTTGTTTTACATGTTGAAATAAGTTTTTTTTTTGTTATTTCTGATATTTGTCACAAGCATTAGTTCATTTTGAGCCTTAGCTTTCCTGACTTTATCTTTGCAGGTATGGGCTATTTATTGATATTCAACTTTATGAGGCCTTGTTTCCATTTTGTACATTTTTATACTTGTCCTTATTATCTTTCAACCTATCAGAAATTTCTTTATTCCTGCAACTTCAATGTCTTCTATCATTTCATCTCTGATAGTAAGAATTATGGCTGACCCTCTAGTTCCTTTCTCTACCATTTGGGAGTCAAGATGTATGCTAGGTTTGTCAAAAATCCATTAGGTGCAGAGTTTGTCTCTCAGTTGATGTCAGGTAGTTTAAGTCCCCCATTACTATTGTGGTAAGCTATATACCTTAGTTAACTGATTAGTACCGCAAATGGGCTAACTTACAGAATGTGTCCAAAATTCAGGATCTGTGACTCCCCTGAAATTGAAATTAGGCAAACTTTATAAAATATTTTATAACATAAACGTAATATGTCACCATAAAACATTTTATGAGATAACAGAAAATATCCTAAAACATTTCCTGTGATCAACTCCTGATATTTGGCAGTGCTATATAATTAAATATGGGTTATTTTCAAGGCAAATAGATCTCTGAATATCTTCCTCAATTGTAATAACTTTTTCAGTGAAGGCAATACACAAGAAACTCAGTCATTTTTGAAGGCATTAAGGAATCTGGTAAGAAAATATGCATGGATCAATGATCCAACATTCACAGGTTGGCTAGTCATTAATAATTGCATGCTAACTTGATTTTCAGTCAGTTTGGTGTCATGGTTAATGCATCACAGTGATGGGATTCAAATTGTTTTATCACTGGTTCGGTGCCATGGCTTGGTGGGCGCGCTTTGCTTAATGGACACGCAGCTTTCCCCACACCAGCTGAGGCCTGCAGTGCCAATCAGCTGAGACAATAAAGAAGAGAAAAGCGCAGGGGTGGGTGAGGGCCAATCCTGTGCATTTCTCTTTTTTCTACTCTCAGCTGATTGTAGGAGGATTCCCCCCCCCCTTTTTTTAAACTAATCTGTGGCTTTTTTAACCACCAGTTTGACCGAACTGGTCTGAACTGATAGCATATCACCACTGAAGCATCAAGCTAGAAACTGAGAGACCCTGACTTCTAGTCCTACTTGTCCAGCTGACTGATTTTAGACCAGTCACTTTCTCTCAGTCTTAGGAAGAGGCAAAGCAAATAACTTCTGAAAAGACTTGCCAAGAAAACTACAGGAACTTATGCAAGCAATCTCCAGGGGTCAAAGACTGATTCAGAGAAACCAGAACAGCAGCAAGAACAAGGAAATCCCAAACCACACTACATGATTCTAATTATGATTTGAAGATTTAAAATGGTATCTGTACGTTTCTTCCCCCTGAAGTGGTTGATTTGATCTGCCAAAGATACACCAACCATAATTTCAAGTATGTCTTGGCCATTAGAGAATGTCTCTGATTCTATATCAGTTGCAAATGTGCTTCTAGGCAGAAAGCCAAAGGTATTAAAGGAACACCTATATTCATCAGAGCCTGCCAGTGCAGAGTCTTTGTTTACAAATAGCCTCACTGGTGGCAGTGATTCAGTAGTGGATGAAAGAAAGCGTCTTTTCCTCTAAACCTTTCACAGATAATGATACCTTCAGAGTGAACTATGTTTGATCCAATTTATAAATCTTTTAAAAGGCTTGCTTTGGATATCCTATTTTTAGGCTAGTTTTGCACTGTATGGTCTTATTCCTTTTTTATTCCTTTTTTATTTATTATTTGATCTTTAAGCATATTTTAGTGTTATGTCTCACCTATATTCAGAAGTGAGAATACAGAGTTCCACAGTTCAAAATATTCAAACAAAACAAAGTCAGACTAAAAAAGGGTTAATAGTACTATATTCCAGTCCTTGGCAGACTTCCCGGAATCTGTCTGGTAATTCAGAATGTCCATAAATTACAAAGGCCGCTCCACACCTATCCTTTCGATACATCAAACACTTTGTTTCCAAGCAAAGTTTGAGAATCAGCAATCCTCCTTAAATCACCTGGATGAGCGTGTCAGTCTCTCTAATCAATGTCTGGCTTGGCGCCTCCCTTCAGCTTGGCGTTTCATTCTTCTCCTGGTTCTAGCGTCAATCCATGATCTGTCAGTTTCCTCATTAGAAGCCTCTGACTCATTTTGTGGATCAGCTGCTGGCATGAGTGAAGTAGAAGGCTCTGGCGAGGATTGTTTGTCCGACAACCTCTCATCCTCCTGGCTCACATCTGTGTCCTCTGATAATTCAGACTCCACATTCACAGCAGGCCCCACCCTTTCATCTTCAGAGTCATCAGAGTCAAAACTCACAGCAGTCACAACACTATCCCTCACCGCAGGGCCCTTCCCCCGAGTCTGATGATCAGGATGTGGTTTTGAAGGGAATTGTGCATGATATATGTGAATAAGATCTGGGGCATGCACCTTGGATACATCCTGCCAAGAGCAAATCTCCGTTTCATTTTCCAGTCTTCCCACGAAGTACTGGAATCATCCCTTTAGCCATCGTGAATCATAAATTCCGACCACTGTAGTATCCGTAACAGGTTCAGTGCTGAGCCTAGATGGAGAACCTGTATCTTCTGGA
This sequence comes from Hydrophis major, assembly GCA_033807585.1. Taxonomy (NCBI): domain Eukaryota; kingdom Metazoa; phylum Chordata; class Lepidosauria; order Squamata; family Elapidae; genus Hydrophis; species Hydrophis major. The sequence continues at coordinate 58,260,706 of CM066333.1, read as the reverse complement.
GAACGGAGAGTAAACGATGGAGTGTCAGGTACTAACAGGGAGCGATGAAAAATAGGGTGAATGCGCATTGAGCGTGGTAAAGTGAGTCGATAAGCCACAGGATTAATAACTGCCTCGATAGGGAAGGGACCAATAAAGCAATGATCCAACTTCCTAATCGGACGATCGACCCAAAGATGTTTCATTGACAACCACACCTTGTCCCCCACAGCCAACAGAGGCGTCGCTTGACGCGAACGATCTGCGAAACGCTTATAATCTTCTTTCACTCATTCCAATTGTCTGGAAATTAATTGATGCACCGCATATAACTCTGACAAAAAATCTCGTGCCTCTGGAACTGGAGAATCTGTGATTGACATGGGGAAAAAACCTCGGATGGAAACCCACATTTGCATAAAAAGTCATCATGTGGGTGGAGGTGTGCCGAGAATTATTAAAGGCAAACTCTGCCAATGGAAGATAGGTCACCCAGTCATTTTGTCTTTGATTTACAAAACATCTGAGGTATTGGGCGAGGATGCCAATTACCTTCTTAGTCCCGCCATCAGTTTCTGGATGATGCGCCAAACATACTTGTACTCGTAGTGCGTTCATTAGACATTTCCAGAATTGAGTGGTGAACTGAACACCGCGATCTGAAACAACTCTGTCAGGTAAACCATGTATACGGAACACGTGTTGTATGAAAAGCTGGGCAGTAACACGAGCCGAGGGTAATCTCCTACAGGGGATGAAATGGGCCATCTTAGTGAGCATGTCAACCAACACGAGCATCGTCGTATAACCTGATGAAGAGGGCAAGTGCATTAGAAAGTCCATGGAGATTGCTCCCCATGGTCTGCTCAGAGTTGGCAGTGGTTGAAGAAGTCCAGGAGGCACACCCGATGCCGCTTTCGCTTGTCAACATTATATGTAAGAAGCGATGTAGGAAAACACATTGTGGTGAACCCAAGGCCACCAAAAAGTCCAGGAGACCAAGTGCAGAGTTTTGTGAAACCCAAAATGACCAGCAGCGGGGTTGTCATGAAATTGTGTTATGACGAGGGCTCTAAGTGTCCTGGTGGGTACGTACAATAAATCCCGATGTCTTAGCAAGCCCTCTTCAAAGGACCATGGGGAATCAGGTCCAACTCCCCCCCTTCTCTGTTGTGTCCACGCGTCCAATCGCTGCGCCTCCCGTATTTAATCCCATAAATCTACCGGATCTTGAAGTACGGCCAAGGATTCCAGTGGCAACACCGTTCATGGAGGAAGAGGATCCTCAGGACCGATATATTCGGGTTTCCGAGACAACACATCTGCCCTCCGATTCTGTCCACTTGGAACATAAGTGACGGAAAAATTGAACCTTGCGTAAAACAAAGATGACCAGATCTGGCGTTGGTTCAACTTCTTAGCGGTAGACAAATGTTCTAAGTTTCGGTGATCCATCTGAACCTCCACCTTGTGCTGAGCCCCCTCTAGATGATGTCGCCAGGTCTCAAATACAACTTTAATAGTCAACAACTCCTTTTCCCAGATGGTATAATTGCACTCAGAAGCTGTGAGCTTCCTAGAATAGTATGCGCAGGGGAAAAGAAGCGTGCCATCCTTCAGAGCTTGCAACAATACTGCTCCGATAGCTACATTAGAGGCATCTGTCTCGACCACAAATGGACGATTCGGATCAGGATGCCTCAATATCGGCTCGGCCACAAACGCTTTCTTTAAAGTTTCAAAAGCTTGTTGTTGTGGAAGCCCCCACCAGAATGGGACCTTCTTATGGAGGAGCTGAGTGATGGGATCCATTAACTTAGCAAAGTCCGGAATGAGGGTCCTATAGTAATTGGCGAACCCCAAAAGACGTTGCACGTCCTTGACTCGACGAGGGGCTTCCCAACTACACAAGGCCTCGACTTTTTTAGAGTCCATAGCAATGCCCTCAGGAGAGATGATATGCCCTAAAAACTCTATTGACGACTGAAAAAAGAAACACTTCTCCAGTTTCGCGTAGAGTTTATGCTCCCGAAGATGCTGAAGCACTTGACGAACCTGCTGAAGGTGGTGATCTCTGGACCGAGAGTAAATCAAAATGTCGTCCAAATACACCACGACAAACCTTTCCAGCGTGTCCCGGAAAATGTCGTTCTCAAATGCTGGAATACAGCGGGAGTGTTGGTCAGACCAAATGGCATGATGGTGTACTCGAAATGACCATAACGAGTGCCAAACGAGTGCCATCTTCCACTCATCCCCCTTGCACATCCGAACCAGGTTGTAGGCCCCATGCAGATCGAGTTTAGTGAAGATAGTAGCCTCCCGCAACCGGTCCTTCAATTCTGGAATGAGTGGCAAGGGATAGCTATTCCTCACTGTGATGGCGTTCAACCGTCGGTAGTCGTAGTATAGACGAAGCTCTCCTGACTTCTTTTTAACAAAAAGAATGGGAGCCGAAAGAGGGGACCACGAGGGTCAAATAAATCCCCAAGCTAAGTTTTTATCTAAAAACTCTTGGAGCGCAACCAACTCGGGCTCCGACATGGAGTATAAGTGCCCCTTTGGCAATGGAGCATCCAGTATCAGGTCCATGGGACAATCATAAGCACAATGTGGTGGTAATTGATCTGCCTCCTGTTCTCTGAAAACATCGGAGAAGTCCGACAGCTCCAAAGGTATTGAGACAGCAGGAGCGGCGATATCTTGGCCAGTGCAGATATGGCTCCGATGGTCCACACATTGGAGACTTGGAAAAGAAATGGCGTTCTGCGCCCAAGCCACCAACGGATCATACAAACACAGCCAGGACACTCCGAGAACCAAAGGGAGATGGAGGTTCGAGGTGACATAAAAACTTATTGCCTCCTCATGATCCCCAATAATCATAAGCACTGGCTGGGTGGCGAAACGAATGGGCCCAGATTTGAGTTCATGCCTATCTACGGTTTCCACCTTAATGGGTGGATCCACAGCAACCAATGGGATTTCAAAGTGTTTGACAAAAGCCCAGTCCATAAAGCTGGTTGTAGCCCCTGAATCCACCAGCGCAACGGCGGGAATTCCCTCCTTCTGGGACTGCAAAAAGATACGAGTGTCCAAAAGTAAATGCCGAGGAGGGCCAGGATTTACTTCCGCAATTCGGGGTGGGGATGTAGAATGTGCTTGACCTAGGGTTTTCCCGAGATCGGGCCTACCCCGTTTCTCCGACAAGCTAGGAGTGGTTTCGGACACGGGTCTGCAAGTCCCCTCCATTGGCAGGAATTTGCAAAATGTTCTGTACCCCCGCAATAAAGGCACAAGCTTTCCTGGAACCTTCTCGAATGTTCTCGTGCCGTTAAACGAGGGTGGAGTGCGCCTAACTCCATCGGCTCCTCAGTCTTAACCGTGGTTTGAAAAACTCTCGGTGGCGTGGTTTGTGCATGAGAAAACGAAGGTGGTTCCACAACGGGCCATTTACTTCCGCGCTGTTGTAAACGGGCTTCAATACGTAAACACTGGATTACCAATGCATCCAGAGTTGAAGCCCGCTCTGCGTGGACTAACTCATCCTTGATGGCATCAGACAAGCTTTCCTAGAATGCAGCCATATGAGCCGGTTCGTTCCAGTTAGAGTCCATATACAGCACACAAAATTCTGCAATATAGTCCTGCAGCAGACGTTTCCCCTGATAAATGTCCCATAACCGTCTAGCCACAGTTTGTATTTTAATTGGATTTTCAAACATAACTCTCATTTGTTGTAGAAAACCCTGAAAATTGTCCAACAATGGGCTATCTTGAATTAACAAGGGAGCAGCCCATTTGGCAGCCTGCCCAGATAATAGGCTAATCATAAATCCTACCTTAGCCTGGTTGCTTGGGAAGTCTTCAGGCCTCAAAGATATAAATAATTGGCATTGCCCCATGAATGCCGGGAACATGTCCGTTTGCCTTGAAAATTTCTCTGGCATGGATACCGGGCTTTTCCTCAAGGGAGGGGCTGAGGGAGCAGCAGCAGGGCTTTGCAAACTGGAAACATAATTCACCAATTGTTTCACCTGATTTTGAAGAGTTTGATTGCTTTGAATCAATTGACTTATCTGTTGCTGTTGCTGCTCCACCAAACTCTGCAGTTGGGTTTGGTCCATCTTGTTTTGAAGATGGTTTGTTAGGCTTGGAAGCAAAAATGTTATGTCTCACCTATATTCATAAGTGAGAATACAGAGTTCCATAGTTCAAAATATTCAAACAAAACAAAGCCAGACTAAAAAAGGGTTAACAGTACTATATTCCAGTCCTTGGCAGACTTTCTGGAATCTGTCTGGTAATTAAAAATATCCATAAATTACAAAGGCCACTCCACACGTATCCTTTTGACACATCAAACACTTTGCTTCCAAGCAAAGTTTGAGAATCAGCAATCCTCCTTAAATCACCTGGATGGGCGTGTCAGTCTCTCTAATCAATGTCTGGCTTGGCGCCTCCCTTCAGCTTGGCATTTCATTCTTCTCTTGGTTCTAGCGTCAATCCATGATCTGTCAGTTTCCCCATTAGAAGCCTCTGACTCATTTTGTGGATCAGTTGCTGGCATGAGTGAAGTAGAAGGCTCTGGCAAGGATTGTCTGTCCGACAACCTCTCATCCTCCTGGCTCACATCTGTGTCCTCTGATAATTCAGACTCCACATTCACAGCAGGCTCCACCCTTTCATCTTCAGAGTCATCAGAGTCAAAACTCACAGCAGGATTGATCCTTTCAGTCACAACATTTTAGTAGTATCATTAGTAGTATCATTTAAAAAACTGTGTGATGTTCTATGTTTTCAAAGGCAGCAATCTGTAGAAACAAATACATTAAATAGGATTTTTTTTCTTTGTAATGTGTGCTTACATATAAGTATCTAACATGAGTCCACCCTTACACAGAAGCAAATACCAGCTCATTAGCTCCATCACAGGCACCCCTTAGGCGGGTTTATCCTTCTGGAAGTCTTCTAATGCTTTGGAAGATCCTATCATCTTCCTCAAGAGCCACACACATTTGCTCTATATAATCCTACATATCTGATTCCAGTATGTACTTTAGGGCTAACTATGACTTTATGATTGCAGAATCTGAAAAAGCTCAAAAATACAATACATAAGTTTAATAATAACAGCGTTGTGAATTAGTGAAGGTCTTCACGTCCCAGTACCATAAAATATAATTATAGTGAAAATTTTTACAAACACTTAATTTTTGTTTAGTCTGAAACGTTTGC